>OZ026580.1:16909536-18402036 GCA_964020215.1 Aurelia sp. 3 sensu Dawson et al. (2005)
TATACAGAGGCTAGAGGCTGGAGGGAGAGACTCTCAGTTAAGATTTCTGGGTTACTATGATTACTGGTAAAGTATGGATTGTGATCCAGCAACGGTATGTTTGCACTTGTTGAAGTAACAATGCTCGTGGCCTTTTTTTGATGTTTGTTCTAATTGCTTTTATTCCTGTGAATCAATTTTTGGGACATGATTTCTTCATCCTACTCAAAATTACGTCTAAACTCTGTTGTGAAGGAGTAAGGCTGGTGGTCTGTATTGTAAAGGGGTTGGGTGGGGGTAAGTAGGGCCGCCAAAAGGTTTTGGAGGCACAGGGGCAAAATTGCGCAGTTAGTCCGCCTGCAAGCGAAGCGGGCAGACAACAGGGAGTCTGGGGTGCTCCCTCGGAAAGTTTTTCGATCAAGTCCATTAGATTAGCTTAAATGCATTTCAGAACATTTCCTGCTGTCAAAATGCTAAAAAGCTTACTTTATGAGGCCACCTTTCCCCCGAAACTTTGGGGCGAATTGCCTCTCCTGCCACCCTCTCGGCGGCGCTAGGGGTACGCCGTTTAAATCTCCTGGGAGGTTGTATGATCCTTTGAAAATTTATTAACTAAAAATTCACCCGTTCTATTGCATTTTCTTTAAATCTTTCCTATCATTAAGGGACCGTTCATTATTTAAGAGGGGTTGGTACTGAAGAGAAATGTTTTCTCGTTCAAAAAATCTTTTTTACCCAACTGAAAAGTTGACTGCAAAAAGATCTACCCAGCTATTTTCAGGATGAAGAAAAGTTTACCCAACACCCACCTATAAACATTATTTCAATGTCAAGACTATAAATTGTAAATGTCAGATACTGTAATTATTGCAACTAGTCATGACAAAGATGGAAACAAAGTAGACATTAAATGTAAAATACTGATGATTTTTTATGATGAAATTGATAATTTGGGACTTTAAAAACTTAGCATTTATTCGTGGGAAAATTTTGTTTACCCAACCTTTGAAACTGCTTGAAAAACTATTCACCCAACCTTTTTATGTCAGAAAATTTCTTTCACCCAACCCATTTCTCTTCGGTACCAACCCCTCTGTAAATAATGAACGGTCCCTAATGCGTTTCTTTTGTGAGGAAGTCTTGAATCTTTGTCAGAGACATCAGTTTGAATTTTGATGCTGGGTTTCAATTTAAACGTGCTTGGACCGGTACCACGAAATATCGCCAAGTAGAATCGTGATCTTCCTTGATATAAATGGCCCACCCATAACAATCACGATAGCTGAATGAAAAATACAAGGCATGCCTCGCACTGGTTTGCGAGCCACGACATGTTTTAACATACGAAGAGTGGGGGGAATTCCCCAACAATCCCACCAATGAACCCAATGGCGTTGCTCATTTTCTCCAATAGTGAACTGCCCTTTTCAGTCAAAGCTGCGTTCAGAATATTAAGAATGAAGGTTGAAAACAGGGTTGATGGAAAACTCGAAAGAATAACAAATTATCCACGTTTTAGCATCCCATTGTATTAACTTTGTCATCAGTTTTGTCATCTCATGCTACAGTGTATATTGATGTTAACTTGGCATGAAATACCTTTTTACCAACAAAGATTCATCATTGCGAAAGAGCTCCAAACTGATGATATTTAATTCATAGCTACGGCACAGACATCAGACATTGATTCTGTTGCGTGTGTGTATAATCTTTAAATTAATGTTTTTATTTTGTAAAATGCTCGATAGGGCTATCTCCAGTTGCCCTATTAGGTTCCCCTCCCCGCTTATTGATATTTAAAAAGCTTCCAACCTCCCCCCCCCCACTTTTACTACAACCCCTCTGCAGAACTGAAATGGTAGTGAACATAATTTTTGAATAAATATAGGAAGATACGTGTTTAATTAAGAAAACGACTATTTTCAATTTTTCCGACCTCCCCCCGCAATTATTCCAGTCCCTAGTAATTATTAAATCGAACCATTTCCAACCCCTCTCCCCCGATTATTTTCACCCCCCCACCTTTTGTTCGGTACTTGAGAGTAGCCGTTCCAGTGGAGCTAGGACAGGCCATATGCAACATCAGAAAACACCTTGCTTTGTTATCAAGACACTCCTGGGCTAGAAACGAATCCTGGCATAGTCTGTCCTCTCTGCTTACTGTTGGAACTCTCTAAAAGCATTCGAACTCTCAGAGCGCATTTTCAACCTGCGAGGTCAACCTTGACAATCCTGCAAACTCCGTATGGTCTGAGATAATTCCACTTTAATTTCAAGTTGAAGAACTTGATGAACTGAAAACAGATTATTTCTACGAAACAAAGATGCTAGAAAATCTCATATCCCGCAGAACACAACCAATTTTTCATATTCGAAAATAATTCGAAGTCCTCACCGGATTACTGCAATCTTATTATCGTTTTCGATTACTCGTTTAGTGCTGAATTTAGATCTCAACCAATTGCCACGTGGCAGGACGTCTCTTGGATGCAAAAAGGTGCGAGAAGGAAGAACAGTTTTTCCAAGAATGTAAACGCTAGCGTTGTTTCCTGCTGGTGTTTGAAAGATCATTTTACTTGCATTGGTTTCAAAACTTGTTGGGAAATTTGTCTTCTGGTGTTTCCTGTCATTCATTTCGCTGTTTTCTATTTTTAAATTTCAAAGTCTGTCGTATCCTTTGGTGTTTCTTCCAGCCATCATTTTGATCTCGATCAATTGCCGATGAGAATTGATTAATAGAAGCAAACGTTTTTCGTACCCGGTAGAAAAATATATAGTTTCTGAATGCAAGAATGATCATAGACAAGGGGAGGAGGGGAAAGTAACGTTAAAAAGGTTGGATCACTTACAGTAAACAAGTTTCTCTGAAACGACGATTTTTTGTGCAGTATTTTTGATGGGCCATATTACAGAGATATTCCACTACTTTGCTCAAAATAAAGGTGCCATTTTGAGGATTGAATTTCGTAGAGAAACGAACGATACACTCATAAGTTATCCAATTGCAGATATATTGATTGATTCATGGAAGTAACTTTATTGTGGATTCACATCACACCATCCACCAAAATCTTTGCAGAAGACATTGGGCAACATCTTAGATTATAGAGATTACAGATCGTTACGGTTACATGACCGATCAATCAATCAATCAGTCAATCAATCAATCAATCAATCAATCAGTCAGTCAATCAATATCAATATCAATATCAATATCAATATCAATATTTAAGTTGGTATTTCCAGTAGTATTAAGATAATACTAATTCAAACCAACTATTTACAAACGTAATTTATACAAAGTAGAAAAAAATAATGTTTTTAATCATATTTTAATCAGTCATGCATCCCTTAAAGGCAGTCGCACCTGACGGATATGATTAGCTGCGATGAAGTCAGAGCTCAACACAAGAGATGTCTTGTGAATCTATGTATTTTGAGTAAAAAAAGATCAGCTGCCATTCAGATCTCCCATTCGTTGTATTATCATGATCACCCAATCAGACGCATGACTGACTGCCGATGGCAATGTATGATTCCATAGGCTGCGTTTTCATTACTCCGATTTCAAATATCTCCGTTTTCATATCACTCCGTTTTCGGGTGATCTTGAGCCGTTTCCAACACTCCGTTTTCGCCCAGAGAGCCTGATACAAAAACGGAGGTGTTTCCATTAATCCGTTTTCGTTCGTTTTCATTTCTTTTGTTCTGTTCAGACATTTCCCTTGCTTTGTTGTTTGGTACGAAGTCGGTTGTTGTTGTTGTTGTTGTTGTTGTTGTTGTTGTTGTTGTAATGTATTTGAATGACTCCGTTTTCGGTGGTGTTTAAATTGAAAACAATGCGTTTTTAAGTGTCTCCGTTTTCAAATCACCCCACAGCGTTTTCAAGTGTCTTCTTTTTCGATCGTTGCAAATGGAAACACCAACTCCAAAACAGAGACATTCCACTCAGTTTTGTACGAAAACGGAGTAATAGAAACGGGTCCTTAGAATAACCATATTTTCACGATGTTGATATTGTTAAAGAAAGTTGCTGACTGTGAACTCTTTTTTCGCATCTTTTTATTACTATACTGATTTCAGTTCTTTCCTAGCAACAGTTTCGTGCAACAGTGAGTCTGGCAGCACTTGATAAAATAGTTTTCTTGTGAATTTTTCTGATTCATTGTAAGATTTGATAAGGTCAATCTAATCAAGCCTTTAATTGCTTTTACAGGCTGCAGCATGGGCATTGAAAAGGGAATCAAGAGCGAACCTTGCAAACAGAGCTTCCTTGAACGATGAAGAATTGGTGAGCTGTATTTATTTTATCCCAGCTCTTTTCAAAAATTAATATTTTTTACTGCTTAGAAAAGATTTAATCGTACTTCTCGGAATATCTGCCATCATGATAACTTTGCCCCTTCTAAAACTGTTTTACAGGAGACTGGTCAATAGGTTGGTGATCCCTTGACAGATGACATGAACGAAAGTAGGCCAATTGCAACTATTATTGAAACGCGAAAACTAAGATTCTTCGGACTTATGACAATATGGGACAATATTCATAAGTGAATACTAGCAGGATGTATTAAGGCAGAAGAGAAAGAAGTAGGCCATAGGTAGGACTGAACTACAGAGGCGCCGTTGAGATTGCAAAAGACAGAGAAAGATGAGAAGCTATGTTATCCAGCCCTGACTGTCAGGACGGAACTCGAAGAATAAGAGGTGGTCAAAAAGAACTCATCACTTCCTGTCAGTTCAAAGGAAGTCCATTGTTTTGTACTTTTTCTGAAGCCACTTATAATTTCTGTTTGGCAGATTTAAAATATTTTTGATGATATTTTTGTAATTTTGATCTTTTTGTTTCAGAAATTGCATGTTTACAAGAAAACTTTGCAAGCACTGATTTATCCTATTTCAAGTGAGTTTTAATCTTCATACCCCATCCACACCGACACAGTTAGATGAGCTTTATCTAAATCAGGTTAAAAATCATCCAATCAGATGAATTCGATTCGTTGCATTTGGCAATCAGAACGCAGGATTTGATGACCTGATTCAGTTTAACTTAGTTCAGCTTTCAAGTGGCAGGGGATCAGTGGGTAGACTGACGATGTGATTCCTTGTATTCGTTCAACATTTATAATCTGATGTTTTGATTTCACTCATACAAAGCGATATCAACCTCAACTGAAGCGATAACAACAACGACAACGAGCGTAAGTTCGAGGGACTTATGTAATGTAGTCTAATCAGTGGCGTTGTAGTTACAAACAATCTGATCCGGTTACAGAATACTCGCTTTCAACATTACCTCGGCTTAAAGGGAATTGACATAGTTAAAAGGTGGCCCGGGCCAGCTTAAACATATATAATCTACTGTATTCAACGACTGCAAAGGGACATTCTCTGTTGTAAGCAATAGAATTTCCACCTACTCGGAGAATTCCACTGATTGGAAATTTGGCTTTACCGGAGTGAGTTTCTTTCAATGTGGCGACGACATGAAAGACATCAACTTGAATTAGCAGAAATATATGTTGTGTATTTCTACATCTTTAACCACTGACGAACGTTTTTTCTCCTCAGGTACAACTCCGCATAAATTTGAGAAGTTTTCGGCACAGCATCCAATATTTTGTTATGAATGTGAGAATTTGTTGTGGGGAATTGCAAGACAAGGCTTAAGATGTCGAGGTACGTTCGAGAGTTAGGTATTTGAAACTTCAGCCAAGCTGTACATCAAATTACACACTCTACGACCTGATATGACGTTAATAGTGTGCGTCATTTAAAACAAGCACGCTCAATTATTTGGGTATCCTTATGAAAAGAACATAGTCTGTAAAATTTCCAGTTTTGTTGTTGTTTGAAAAGGTTATGTTCTCCTCACCTAGTATTTAGAAAATTTCTTATTCTATTTCAAAGTTGAAATGTACCGGGTGATCCAGAAAAAAGTTCCCACTTTTGAAAATTCATAACACCAAGACTACTTAACGGATTTGAATCATTCAAATTTTAGTTAAAAGCCAAAAGATCAAAGTATTTTTGTGATTTTTCTCGCTGTCCTACCAGCACTAGAAGTATTGGTAAATTCAACTTTATAAAAATTTCATGGTTGCAAAATGACGGGAAAAAGGCCTAAAACATTGATCAAATCGTAAGGACTCTATTCAAATCGAACAATAGGCCATGGGCGTTTCACCTCCCTCAAGAGTTATAAGACATTGATTTTAAAGCAAATACGAAAGATTTTCAATCCCAAGGCAATTAATGCCTAGAGGATATCTCTCACCCATGAGAAGTTGCATTCCCTTCATTATTCTGTGCGAGAAGTCATTTATGCATTGATCGATGTTTTAGGCCATTTTTCAGTCATTTTGCAACCATGAAATTTTTGTAAAAGTTGAATTAACTCTATTTGTAGTGCTGGTAGGACAGCGAGAAAAATCACAAAAATACTTTGATCTTTCAGCTTTTCACTAGAATTTGAATGATTCAAATTTGTTAATTAGTCTTGGTGTTATGAATTTTCAAAAGTGGGAATTTTTTTCTGGCTCACCCGGTAGAGGGGATGATATTCAAAGAAAACTCCGTCCAACTTGACAAGCAGCTAGCAGAAACGATTTTTCTATACATTCTGTAGAATTTTTGAATTTGGACAAAAGAGAAAGCTTTTCACACGCCACTCAATTGAACCTTTTTCTACAAGGATGTATGAAGATATCGCTAGATCCAAGCTTTGTGTATGATTACTGAAGATCTGTTCTCCCGTTTCTTCTGAAGTACTCTTATTTTCTCGCAGAATGTGGCGTAAAATGCCATGAAAAATGTAAAGATTTACTGAATGCTGACTGCTTACAGCGTAAGTACTCTCTGAGATTTCACTTTGAACTTTCAAAGTTTCTTTCCAAACACTTTTTTGGCACATACTTCAGCACTGAACAGATTTTTTCGCATCTCTTTTGATATAAATTATATGGGGTCAAATATCACATTTTCACATGCAATTTTAACCTGAATTTTACTTCCATTTTTTCTTACATAGCGATGGTAGCATATATTTTGTTTTTGCTTTTCGGTCCATTCTTTGTTTTGCGTTAAACTTCGGAAACGTAAGTAAGAGGCCAGACATGTAACCAGACTGTTTATCGTTTAGGAATGAATATTGCAATATGATGGCTCAAATGCTTTACGATTTTAAACCACCCATTTTCTCGTATATTCTTAATGCGTTTATGCTTGTTTTTATATCAATTTCAAATGAAAAGAAATCACCCCCATTTGCAGGTGCTGTTGAGAAATCTTCGAAGCATGGAAGTGATGAAAAATCACAAATGATCTTGAACCATATCAAGTTGAAGATGGAAAAGCGAGTTATACACAAAAAAGATGTCTTTCAAATGATCAGGTAACGAAAGCGAGTTATACACAAAAAAGATGTCTTTCAAATGATCAGGTAACGAAAGAAAATATCCAGCGTGAAATTGTATTGGGCATGGGGTCACTGCTGTCACTCGTGGTCTCTTGCACATAACGCAACTTTCGGAATCATCTGACATAGACAGGGCAGAAACAGTGCACGCATGCGTGAAAACTCGTAACTTTGAGCCCCTTTAGCTCCCTGCAACAGATCCCAAAATTAGGCAACATTTGATATTTTCTTTCTAGGGTCTTGAGCTCTTGATTTCTCACTTCAAAAAGCTTATCTTTCCACACACTTCCTTATCTCAGATTGGTCGATGATGTCATTTTACGCAGTTTCTGCTCTGTCTCTGACATACGGAAATATGGATTTTTTAACATAGGGGGTGCTCTCTCCTCGATTAGCTCTCTCCTCGATTAGTTTATCTACTGAGAGAGCTCCTCCTTTAAGGGATTCCCCACATACAGGTTTCATATGTTCTCTCCCTTAGATTAATTTTAGGTGTTTGTATCGTTTTTTTTTCTTTTTTTGTTTTATATCTGTATTCTTGTATTTAATGTATTTTATATTGAAACTTGCATGTTGAGAATTTTAAAATGAAACTGAAACTGAAACTGAAACTGCATATGAAAAAACGAAAAGCAAGCTCTGGCTGTTGGTTTAAAGCCCCACGGGGGAGTAATTAACAGGGGGTCCAGTTGTCCAGTTGGTTAGAGGATCGTAATCCTATCTTTGGCTCCGTTGACACTTAATCATTTTCAAACGGTACGAAATCATGCCGTTTTGGCATTCCGTTTACACTTAGACGTATTTATAACTGGGATCAAATGAAAACACTTTTGAAAATGGCGCAATTTGAAAACGGCATGAACGCTTTTCAATGTAAGCGCTTGGAAATAGAAGGAGGCAGGTTACTGCTTTTGTTTCTCTTTGAATCTGGGGCGATATCAATCATTCCTTTCCAAGCATTTACGATAAAACTTTTCATGCTGTTTTCAGATAGTTTCATTTTCAAAATCATTTTCATTTAGTGCCGGTTACGAAAATGTTTCATTGTAAACGGAAAGTCCAAAACGCCAAACTTCGAACCGTTTTCGTTTGAAAGCGATATAGTGTAAACGGGACCATTAACACATTTGCTACGAATTCCAGGACTCCTTGGCAATACTAAACTTCAAACTCAGTAATTTCATCCACTTGACAATGTTACAGAATTTGCACACAGGCTAATACGGACAACAGTTATCGTCGATGAACTTGAAGTTTTCTTGCTCTGTTTCAAAACTGTTTACATGTTGGCATGTTCAAATATTAATGCTTTGATTGTTACTTTTCAGGGAGACATTCGCCATCGACAGTACCTCTGATCACACACAATTCATGGAAGAAGCCAAGCAAAATATTCTAGATAGGACATCAGTTTGGAATGCAAGGATTTTTATTACCGGTATGGTGAAATAATTCGCTGTTTTGCAGTATGAATCCTACAATAGAGATACAAACTGAGATCTCTGGGCATTTACAGCTACTGAAGTTACGAACTAAGGGGCCGTTAACATTAGATTTTCATATTTTTGCAGCGGCTTTTGGCCGCTGACAAGAGATCCCCTCCCTCTCCCAGCCCTTGGCGGCCATGTCATAAAGTCTTAGAAAAGAACAAGATCTAGAACACTAGGGAGGTGGGAGCTGGCTATGTCTCGCTAGGCCGTCTCAGTATGTAGTGAGAGCGAGAAAGATGCTACCTGAATAGCGAAATTGACAATGGTATGACCTTAAACTATTTCGGTATAATGATGGACCAAAATCGTTTTGAGTTCTGAAATAAAAATTTGGCAATGGAGATATTCGTCATTCCTTAGCAGCGCAACACCAGTTGCCCCCGCCCCCCCCCTCTTCTCTCAACGCCAAATTGCAGCTATGAATATGGAAACTATAACTTTCGATGGCCCGTAAGAGAGTTGCTAACATCGAATCATGCATTCTTGGTTTGGTGTCTCGTACTCGATCGCTGCTCCTACTGTCTTATCGTCTTTATGATATGTATTGTAAATGCAATGTAACTACCTTTTACTTCTAAACTTTCTGTCTTTCAGTTGTGAGTGCTCAAGGGCTAATTGCAAAAGATAAAACTGGTAAGTGTCATTTGAACTTTGAAAGCATCATATTTTGGTAGCTGCCAAATGAAATGATAACTATGTGTTTATTCGTAGTATTTAAGAAGGCTGGCTCTCAAAGAAAGTTTTTTTTTACTCAATTAGAAAATTTGTTACAAAGACGAATTACCTAAGGCACTACTTACAATACACTTGACTACACTACTAAGACGATACCCCGTGGAGCATAATATCCTGACTACCCCGATGCCATTCCATAAAAAACATAGAACTAAACTAAAATTAAATCTACGATTACAAAAAGCTACATACAACAATTTACCGATAACTACTGAAACCTGTTTCGCAGTAGATGTCGAGTTAAAAAATTCTAAAATTTAGAAAACTCTCAAAGAAATTAACGGTTATGTTTGTTTTCTTGTTTAGTTTTAAGTTGTCTTTTTCAGCTTGAAGTAAATCTGTCTTCCGCTCTAATGAGCACAAAAAGTCATGTTTCTGAAATCCTACGTGCCAGAAATTTGTTATTTCTCGGGAAGGGCTCGGGCATCAAGTGGTCTATGAAAACAAGCTTTCTCTAAACCCCTAGAAAGTCTAATCTGCCCGTCCAAACACGCGTAAGTTATTTCGATCGCGGACTCGTGACATGTAATTTGAGACAAACAGTAGTTTTAATCACTATCGTCAATTGGCTTCGGGGTAGTCATAGTACTTTGCTCTGCGGATTTCTTTCAAATTCAAAGGGAACAGCAAAAGCAATTTTTCATATTTCAATTGAACTCTTTCTTATCAATCTTAGGTACAAGTGACCCATATGTTACAGTTCAAATTGGCAAAACAAAGAAACGAACAGCAACAATACAAAAGAATTTGAATCCAGTATGGAACAAAATGTTTACATTGTAAGTTGTTGCTTCGTTATTTGTAAACAGTTGGTTTGAATGGTGAATTTTAAATCGTTGTGATGGAAGACATGATAAAGTCTCGATAAAACTTACTATTAAGTGTTGTATATAATTTTTATATTTTACAACAATGAAACATGCTTGAATTTATCATTTCTCAGCTTCATGTTTGTTCATGGAAGAAATTTTACAACTTCAGCTTACCAAGTCGTGTGACCGACACCCAATTTTCTCTTTGTAACCAATTTTTGCAATTTATCCTTTGAAAGTATCATTCTGCTCGTGGAAAGTTTTTTAAGGTATTAATGATAATATTTTTTTCTTCGTAGTGAATGCCACAACTCGTCTGATAGAATTAAAGTACGAGTGTGGTAAGTTATTTTTCTATTTTTCAGGTTTATCCTATTTCGCCAAGGCACCCCGGGGGGGGGGGGGGTTTACCTTGGAGAAAAACGACGGGGATGTACCTGCCAGAACAAAATTTTATGACCCTGCCCTGGAATAAAATGCTGAGAACATAGTACCTGTCCTGGAATAAGTTCCGGGAACTGATGGCTATTAGAATGTGTTTCCCCAATTACTTTATGTAAAGTACCTCTTCTTTAAATCATTAAGGTTATATTCACATCTTTTAACATTTGCAAAACATTCTTGTTTAGCTCTATGAAATGGACAACACTTGGAGCAAGATTGGTGAATTGTAACTTAACAGAGACTGTCCAGCAGGCAATGGTTCCACTGAAATCAATGGAATAGAAGCAAAGCCTCAGAAAACTTTTCAGAGTTTTTTATTGATTTTTTACAACAATCTGACCTGTCCCGGAAAAAAAGACCCAAAAAGTACAACCCTGTCCCTGAATAAAGACGAAAAAGGCATAACCCTGTCCCAGAATTTTCAGCCGAAAATGACACCCTATTGGCAGGCACATCCCCGGGTGGTCATTGTATTAAGTAAACCCCCAGGGCAAGGCACCAATACTTGCTATTAGTTAATCATACGTACATTTCTCTATCTTTTTTTGTAGCTATAGACATTTTACTTTGCCCCTTTCCCAACAGGCGCAGTTCAGTTTTTTAGCTGTCTTCATACGGATTCTTACCCACTGCACTTTATATTTGATCGATCTCTTGCGGGTCTCTTGCAGTACAAGCTCCGTATAAGCCTACGCTGAACTTCTTTTACTGTTACGCCCATTTGAATATGCTAATCTTTCAAATGAGGTTCTAACGCAGCTCTTATTGTATGCTGATGAAAACCTCCCTAATGATGTAAACAGGAGTATACTCGAGCTAACATTACAATTCATCAAGGAAACCGGTCGTTTAGATTAAGATCTTTCCAAACTCTGCTACAAACCACGCAGCCACCAAGCACTCTTTTTGCAATACCTTTTTGTTTTGTTTATTTTTTGTTAGCTATATCTTTCTTAATAGTTATGTCTGGTTATCGTTTAAATGTTTCTCTTTTTAATTTGTCTTCTTTTTAAGGCCTCCGGGTTGTCATTGTATTTCGCTCCTCTTGGTATCTTCGTCGTAGTATTTTAAAGTAGTTTAAGCAGTGCATTTAGTAATTTGTCATGTAAATTTTTAGTTTGAATAGAAAAACAGTTATCTGGTCTTTACTTTTCTGTTTTCTATTACAGGGATGAGGACTACGATTTCAAAGCGAGAGTTCGTTCAAAGTTTACAAGAGAGCCTGATGAATTCTTGGGGCAAACGATAATTGAAGTGAGAACTTTGAGTGGGGAAATGGATGTTTGGTATAATCTTGGTATGTAAAATTTCTTCTCTTTCAGTTTAATCTTCATTTCTAAGGTGCTTTCTTTTTGATAATCGAGTAGAAAAGAACAGAGGGCAGGCTGAAATAAAAGATATATCTCAGGATGTAAAGCTTGAGTGTGTAGGGTTAAGAAATGTATGAAGTTTAAAACCGCCAAATTCGTTAGTTTGCTTAGAATCTCACTGAAGTAACAATGAATCAAGAGACACTTCTCTGTAGCATTGTTAGTTACTGAAGAAGATTTATCGAAAGCGTCTAGAATGTTTCAGCAGGTTTATTACTTAAAATTCTCTATGGTGGTAAAATTGTTTAAACGTCATTGTTAATTGTCTGCAGTGTAAGAGTTTGCATAAGTTATTCAAAAAACGTCTTATCTGACGAGCTCTTAATATTTTTCAGTTAATTTATTTCGATTGGTTCTGTTTGTTGCAGAAAAACGAACAGACAGATCAGCAGTTTCAGGAGCCATTCGACTGCGGATTAGCATTGAAATCAAAGGAGAGGAGAAACTTGTGCCATATCATGCTCAATATACTTGCTTGCATGAGGTATGTTTTTATTGTTTTGTCAGTACTCTTATTGGTGATCATACTTAGGCCCTTTTTATATGGGGAAAACACCTCACCTGCCAGACCCGGGGCTGAGAGGCGAGGTAGATTTCAGTCACTGTTTATATGAGATTTTTCACCTCACCTGTCAGCCCCGGGCCTGAGAAGTGAGGTGGAGTAAAGTCTCTCTTCCGTGAAATCAGGATGAACTGACCAATGAGAATCAACGAATAGATTCAATTCACCTCACCATACCGGTGGTGTTTCGTTTATATGGAAAAATTTCACCTCACCTAGGTGAGATTCCACCTCTAGTGAGGTGGGACTTCACTATACCGGTGGTGTTGTGTTCCTCATGTAAACGCGAAATGAAAGAACAAAGGATTTTATTGGAAGGTGGAATCTCACCTCTCAGCACCGGGCCTGGCAAGTGAGGTGTTTTTCCTCATATAAACAGGCCCTTAGACCTTTCGAATCGTATTTTTCAGTATATCATTTGAAAAATTTACTCAAGAGAGTAGCTTTGCAACAAGCTCCCCAACACTAAGATAATACCGGATGAGTCAAGGAAGTTTGCGTGTTTGGCGGGTTATGAAGTAAAAAGTATGAGACCAATATTATGAGGCTGACTTAGGCTAACTTAGATGAGAAGATTTTGTTTGGTAAAATCATTCATCATTTAGACCCAGAAATAAGGAAAATGCTAGTAAAGGGCATATTTGGGAACGTGGACCCCACATTCCATTCTGGTCCATGACTTACTTGCATTGAAATTAAAATTCGATTTCTGAAACTGACAATGAAAACGTCGATGCCACATAAATCATGGCCCAGAATGGAACGTGGAATTCTCGATTCCCATACAAACCCCGCACAGACATTTTTCTAATTGCCGGGTCTTAAAGATGTGTGATTTTACCAAACAAAGTTTTCTCATGCAAGTTAGCCTTTGACTGATAGATTGATTTTACAGTTTTGAATATCGGCCGCATACTAATTATTCAATAGCTCGCTATACATGTAAACTTTGTTTTGACGCACCCGTCTTCTTACACCTGTACAAAGAAGAACGATTTTGTTCGATTTTTTTGCCACACCGTTTACTAATGTTCTGCAGGGATCAAGCCAGTGCAAAAATTCATACCTTGAGAATTGACGAAAACAAATGAAGGTGTTTTAACCTCTATATTGCCTTCAAATCCAGATTATATTATGATATAAGACGCTCTCATCGCTGCCCTGTTTGTGGTAGGAAAGTTAATAGCTGATTTGTTTTGATTCTTGGGGATTTAGGCAAAAAACATTGCATCTCTGCTAGCTAAAAATTAGAATTTGTGAATTAAGCTTACATGAATTTAATATTTTTCTCTCCTAGAATTTGTTTCATTATCTTTATGAAAACGCTGGTAACCAAGTAACTCTGCCTAAAGCGACTGGGGTGAGTGATGGTTATTGTTCTTTATTTCGGTATTACGCTGGCTATATATAAAGATTAGACCATTGGGCTGGACAGGATGCAGTACTTCGCACGCACGCACGAAGTCTGCTCGCAAGAAAGCCCATTGATTGTGGATCGCTAAAGAAATTCAGTGCATTCGTACATGTAGCCTGTGTGCTGTCTTTACAATAGCATATGCACGCAACATAGATTCCATCTTTAATGTTATTGGTGTAAAGTTTTGTAAAAAATTTTTTTTTCAAGTGTATGTCTTGAAAGAAACTGAGCTACTTTCATATAGCGCTACGATTGGGTTTTGATCGTTTGTTTTCTTTTTCAAGAATACAAGCAAAATCTTGAAAGGAAGCATAAAGCAATCGTAATTTCTGACTTTTTTTGAAGAAACATTAGCCTGAAACATGGAAAGATTTTCAAGAAAACCATAGATTGTCTGCATTGTGGTATCAAACAAAAATCGTTCACTCTTCTGGTTTGGATTTAGAAATTTGATGACATCACATCTACAGATGAGTTGAAATATAAAATAAACCGTAATTTTGGAAAATATTGAGGATGTCTGAAAGAGTCCAGCGTAGCATTACTGCAAAGAAACTCAAAATACCAGATCGTTATAACTGTTTTCTGATACAGTATAGCCCTGCATTGAAGAAACCTCTTTGTCACACCGTAGCCATAAGTGATTCTTAGGCCCTGTTTATATGAGGAAAAACACCTCACCTGCCAGACCTGGGGCTGACAGGCGAGGTAAATTTCAGTCAATGAGAATCAATGAATAATTTCAATTCACCTCACGATACCGGTGGTGTTTCGTTTATATGGTAAAATTTCACCTCGCCCGCTTCACTATACCGGTGGTGTTGCGTTCGTCATGTAAACGCGAAATGAAAATACAAAGGATTCTATTGGAAGGTGGAATCTCACTTCTCAGCCATGGGTCTGGCAAGTGAGGTGTTTTTCCTCATATAAACAGGGCCTTGTATCTATGATACTTTTTTTGGGCTGAAAGTTTCTTAAGTTTCTAATTACTTTTTGGAATTTCCTGGAAAACATAGGTTACAAAGAAAGGAGTTATTTGGAGATATCTGTAGTAGCCATATGTGTATGTTATCAATGATTGCCAAGAAGAGAACATCAATTAGAAATAGACCATTTCGACAATTAAAAAAGGAGCTTGGGGAGAGTGGTTTGTTCTGGTAAATGGCTGCCACGGAGCTTCCAAGAATGAAAGATATCCCTCTACAAAAACTTTTAGTTTCAAATTCACAGTTGAAACTACAGATCTTTGAGAAAGAAGTCCTTAAAAAGAAGCTGCAAGGATGTCCTATGGCTCATATGCCTCGTAATGAAGGGGAGATCTCGCATCAAACAGCTTTGGTGGGAAAAATCTGTTAGATCCAAGATAACTTGGTAGCAATTTCTTATGATTTGAGTGCTCTCAGACCATCAGACTAGGACCTCGTGTTAGTCAAAATAGAAGAAACTTTATTTTGGGTGTGAGCCTCAAGATTTTCTTGTAAGAACAGGGGCTAATCATTTTTCAGTAGGCTAAAAGTTTCTTTTAGGCGGTTTCTCACTCACATGCGGGGCCTTACTGTACCGTTTATTTTCATATCGTATCTGTGAAACTATCTTTAACTAATATGTGTACTTTGTCATGACTTCAACTTACTTTTCTTGAATCAGTATAGTCTATTTCAACAGGATGATGCCTGGAAAGTCTACTTTGATGAACCAGCACTGGAGATTGTAAACGAATTTGCCATTCGATATGGAATTGAGACTATTTACCAGGCCATGACGTGAGTTTTTCAGTTGACTTCTTCATTTGATATATTTTGATAACAAGGCAGTGTTTCTTAAAACCTCTGTTTTGCAAGAAATTATGTGAATCTTTCCTTCAAAGCCGTTATTGCCGCAGAACATTTCAGAATAATCTCTTTTGTGAAATGAAACAATTTTCTTGTCCACTGTGAGGGCTCCGGAAGAAACTATTTTGAAAGAATAATGCTGTTTATAAAGTAAAATCGTTTTATTATCAACTGAGTGAGATATTTGAAGTCATTCTGTGAACGGTTACACAGTGCAACCTGTAGGTAGATAGCAGCTATGCAGTATATCAACTTTTGTATTGTAGCAGGAAAGTAATTGCAATAGTATTCCTTTCAAACTTTATAATTGACCTTTGTCAAGAAACTGGTAGGGGCCAGAAAGAAAAACTCCTTTTCCTTCGATTGAAGTAGCTATGTTCAAGTAATTCTCAAGTCAATTGAAAGTCAAAGCTGTCGAATACAACTTTTGGCAACATTCTATAGAATTGGGATTTTTCGCATTTTCACTGCACTGTTTTTCTTGCTGTCAGGTTCTTTTATGGTGACCTTGAATGGTAGTTTTTGTATTTTTTTCAACGGTTATCCATCCAATACTTCATCCTCAGGCTGGAGGATTTATAACTGAATCCTGTACAAAAGATTTTTCTTTGAAATGTCGTAGGACAACATCTTATTTTTTTCCTTGCTTTCTTCAATCCAGGCATTTCTCAGCATTATCAGCACATTACATCGATCCTGGTGTCCCAGCTGTAATGAGTACGCTTTTGGCCAATATCAATGCATTTTATGCTCATACTACTGCAACATCGGCTGCATCGGCATCGGATAGATTTGCTGCAACTAATTTTGGGGTAAGCATATTGGATTTGCAAAAACTTTTCATTCATTAGATCGTCTTCCTAAACTTAAATTATGATCACTTCTCGATATGTTTAGTTTTTCTTGGCTTGCTTTGTCTTGATGGTTTCGGGTAAAAAACTGTTCACTCAAAGATCCTCATTTGCTGAGCCCAAAACTAATGAATCTAGTAGCTAAACCTTTGTAATTCTTTAAATGTGTTCCTTATCGATCGTACTCTTTGTATTCATCTTTAAAATCCCTGATTGAAAAACTGGGTAAATAGGGTGTCCCGAAAAAATGTTGCTCTGTTCTTGTGGCTGCTGTGGAGGAGCTATATATTTAGTTATCTCGATTTTGACACAGTTGCATAGGTCGGGCTTCACCTTAGAGTTTGAGACCTTTTATAAGTCAATCTGACACATGGTTGCTGATTTATGGCAGAGAAAAGCAAAATAAGTGGTTGCTTCAAAAACACCACTTCTATTGTTCTCTAGCTATGTGAAAATAAGGTATGTGTGCAAAGAAGGGATTCTAGCGTCGTATTAAAATTTTTTGCTAAATTTTGAACAGTTGTAGTATTGTTTCTTCATAAGAGAACACTTTCAACTTTCTAAACAATATAAAGTGCTGTTTTGAAGCAACCACTTATTTTGCCTTTTCTCTGCCATAAATCAGCAACCACATGTCAGATTGACTCAAACAAGATCTCAAATTCTAAGTTGAAGCTTGACCTATGCAACTGTGTAAAAACCGAGAAGATTGGATCTATGGCTCCTCCACAGCATCCACACAAACGGTCCGCAATTTTTTCGGACCTCCTGTAGTTACTCTGGAGGTGTAGGCCACATATGATTACCCTACAGATTTAAAGCCATATATCTATGTTAGATTATTTGGTCGTGATTTTAGGCTTGTTTTGAAGGTTTTTTGGAGGGGCTTTCTTGGGAAGGTCCTTAAGAATTTTGGTACCAAGTCGCACATCCTCTATTGAATAAAATAATTCCTAATGTCAAAGCGTTGATTCCAAGGGGCAATTGCCTTTCAGCTAGGCACCGTTTTTAGTGAATCGCCAAGCATATAGTTTAAAATAGTAGAATACTTTTTATTTGGATGCTGGTCCTTCTCTTCAAAGTCAAATCAGAGCTGTCATTTCCCGTGCTTTGGTTGATAATTTTTGCTTTCTTTTGTAGAAAGAAAATTTTGTCAAGATCTTGGATCATTTACATAATTCGCTAAGAATTGACCTATGTTCTTACAGGGTAAGGATTCGCCATAACTATTATCGTTCGTTTATTGATGAACCTTCATTTCCAATTAATTTTCTGCTATATCATTTAAGTGCGATAAATCAACCGAGCAGTGTGGTAGCATTTTGTCAACGTATCAGACAAAGCATTTGCATTTTGATTTCAATATAAGGATGTAAAATTGCTGTATCTAAATTCAGGATGTCCAAGTTTATTCTCTAGATGTAGTAAACATTTTACTTTATTTTAGACGATCTTTCCAGCATCAAACCCAGTGAAGCTTTCTGATCTAAAATCAACTGTCGACTTGCTAACCAGCATCACATTCTTTAGAATGAAGGTAAGCCTCTTCCTTGACTAGTTCAGTCAGTGCGACTGCAGTTTTAAACAAAGTTGTGCGAATGAAATGATCGGATAGTTGACAGTTTTCCGTCGTGGTGTTCAGGGTGCATGGCAGGCTTTTCCAACAGTAGGCCGCTCTGCCTTATTATACTCGAATTTCGAAGGAAAGAGAATTACTAAACCGCCATACCCAAAGCTGGGAACATTTTGTTGTTTCAGTGGCCTAGTTTTACAACAAATTGTGCCTGTAGCATTGATAGAGCTTATTATCTTAAAAGTTCAGAATACAACTTAGTAAAGTTTTTTTATCCAAAATTGATGAATTAGTGCAAGCAACTAGCAGTCACGGTGGTTCTGATCTTCAGCTTTGCTTTATGATACTTATTTGGAAAAATGTCTTTCTTAGGTGTTAGAACAAGCAAGTCCGCCAAGGGCGGCCCACGTCGTCACTGAATGTGTTAAGGTGAGCGAAACCTTGTTCCTATTTCTTCATGTACAATGCTTTGGCCTAGTTGCTGATTACCTATGTTTCTTCTTTCCTTGTATCGGGTGAGTCAGAAACAATGCCCGGCGTTTGAAATGCTACTGCTCCTAGAATATATAAGCAATGACATTTTGCAATATCTGATTAAATAGCTAACAGATTCAATTATTTTTAGAAATTTTCCTGGCTAAAATCGGTCACTTCGTTCAGATTCTGTAGGCAATTTTCTGAAATGAATCCCTTCGAGAAACCTTAAAAAACGTGCTAAAATTACAAGCAAAAATCCCGAATGTGTTTACCGCACAGTGATGGCTTTCAGCACGCTTTAGCACGTACTTTCCTTTTGGCGGGTTGAAAAGTCTTCCCCCAGTGTCAATTAGCTATCCAGGGGGATTCCATTTTCCCATGAGGACAAAATACATGTGCACATCCAAGAGTCATTATTGCTAGGAAGGAGAACAAAGGGAAATTTTGCTTGGTGTTTTCACTCGTTTTTGCAGGTTTTCGAAAGGGATTTTCTGCAGAAAATCTCCTATTTCGACGGGAAGGAATGGCCGATTAAAGCCAGGTAAAGTACTGAACCTAATTTGACATATCGGGGATAAAAAAAGACAGCTTTCAACATCATTGCTTTGATATTCAGGGAGCAGGATTTTTTCAAACGCTGGGCGTTTTTATTGACTCACCCGGTAATAAGGTTGCTCTGCTTAGACCGACTCTCGGCTATCACATCACAGAAACTAAATGAAGCAAACGTCCCATGTTGTTGCTGAGCATTGTTAGACGTGGGAGAACTTTCTTTCCTTTTCCACATTTCATTGTGGTTCTAACACTGCCGTTGGTGTCACAACCTGATCTGCTCAGATCTTTAAAAGCGTTTGATTAAAGAAGCTATATGCTTGTAAAGTTGACGATCATGATTCAAAAACTATTTGCAAAAATGGTGTAGACTTCTTGCAGTCTAAATTCCATTGTTAATTCCAAACCTGCGCGTTTCCTTATGCCTCCCGCGGTCGCCTTCTGTCTCGTCTCGTCATTTCTTCATACTTAGCTCCTATTGAATTCGCAAAATTATACCCTGTGCACCTTGCAAGCTCAAACCAGTTCAGCTAAACCAGGTGATCAAATTTTGAGTTCTAGATTGTCAATTCAACAAGTCGAATGCATTTAATGGTTTGAAATTTAGCCTCGTTTAGATCCCTAGGTATTCTCACTGTGTTAGTGTGAATGGGATATGTAGCCAACCACGTTCCGAGGCCCAAAATTGTCTTCCTTCTTCATAATCGATGTCGGAAGCTGGGCGTAGGAAGCTGGCTCTTGGAACCTTGTTGCTATGTAGCCAGAATTTTTCTTATCGGTTGTTTTTTTTTCATTATGATTTTGCCAACGATGAAATATTTTCTGTCTTAACTGATGGCTTTCTTTCGCCTGTAGAACTGTTTATCTTCGAATTATAAGTTCATATACAGTAACTGCATGGTGTTAAGTGATGCAGATGACAATGGAAACCGTAGCCCAAAAGATCCTGAAGTTGCAATACGAAATTTGGATTTTTGGTTGAAATTAATCAGATTGGTTGTTGGTGTTATCGAAGAAGATAATACTGTGTACAAAAATATTCTTAATCAGTAAGTATTGGAAGTTCATGTCATTCAGTTTTTAGCTTTTACGTGGAACTTGGCTTACTTACAAGAAACATGGCTCTACAATTCAGAAACATGGTCTCTTACCAAACAAATGGAGAAGAGTCTTGATGGTGCATACCCCAGAATGTTAAGGATGGCCCTAAACGTGTGATGGAAACAGCGCATGACAAATGACGAACTCTATGGAAAATAGCCCAGAGTAACCATCCAGATGAAATAGCCTGAAAACTTGTTCTCTGGGAGCCCATGCATGGATATGTGAATAGAGGGAGGAAACATCGACCTATTGAAATGTGATACAGGACACTCAAACACTAGCGAGCTACGCCAGTCATGTGTGATGGAGACGTCTGGAAGGGTTACGTCAAAGCTGCTCGACCGGGAGGTCGACCAAACTAAACTAAAATAACTTACCAGAACATGCGCTTGATCTTTAAAGTGCAAGTCTAGGGTTATGAAATTAATCATGGGCTATAGGAAACGCTGGACTTAGGAAAAAGATTTCCGTTTTATGAATCCAGTTATTCCTACCCAAATTTATCATGTCGTGCGCGACATATCGACTTGTTTTCTTTCTGTTTGTGCTGCTCTTGCGAATGCACCATTCTAATCTCAGCGTGACGGCAGAACGGAAACTCCTCGAAGCATACCATTTAAGCAAACGTGAGTGGCATAATTTCCCCAAGGCACTTGAGATCATAACAATCTGCCATCTCTGGGAGGGGGTTAGAATGGCGTCTTCGCAGGAGAAGTACAAACAGCTGCAATGATTTTTCAAACAGGGGGAAATTTTTTAGTCATCCAATATGCTAATTGATATTTTTGTCCTTCTCTAGATTCCCTGCAGACTTCGATGTTGGGGAAGTCAGTGCATATAACATGTGGCAATTCTTCCTTGTTGATCTTGGAGAGTTTCTTGAAGGTATGTGATGATTGTTTGATCTCGATAGTTGTGTAGGACAGTAATGGGAAGGAGATTGCAAAGGTCGACTTAGGCCCAAAAATTGCGAAGAGTATATGTGACGAATGTCTTCAGTTCAAGGCCAGAATATTTAGCTGAGAAAGGCTGCCAATGTCAAGGAAGAGAATTTTATGGCATCACAAGGTAGTCAAAGAATCTAATCCAATCTATTCAATCTAACTGTGTCCTATCACTCATGCCTTTAGTCACCAAATGATCAAACTTTCAGACTTGCATACCATCATGAAACTGTTTCAAAACTGTTTTAAAACTATATATCTCTGTCAACAGAACAAAAGAAGCATGAGTCGCTGACAAATAAGGATTACATGAATTTGTATTTCAAGGTATTGATATTCTGTTGATTTCTTTCTTCGTATGGTGGATAATTCAGACATTTATCACCGTCAATTTTCAAAATTTGCAGTGCCGGATTAGCCAGAAAGAAGTTCCCACTTTTAAAATTCACAGCACCAAGAGTACTGAGTAATTCAAATTCGTGTTTGTTAAAGCCGAAAGGCCAAAGTATTTTCGTAATTTTCTCGCTATCATACCAGTACAAGAAGTATAGGTAAATTCATTTTAAAAATAATTCTATGTTTGCAAAATGACTGAAAAGGGCCTAAAATATCGATCAGATCGTCAGGACTCTCCTCACACAGAACAACACGCAATGGGCGTTTCACCTCTGTCAAGACATTAATTTTCAAACAAATGCTAAAGATTT
The DNA here is from genome assembly GCA_964020215.1 of Aurelia sp. 3 sensu Dawson et al. (2005). Classification (NCBI taxonomy): domain Eukaryota; kingdom Metazoa; phylum Cnidaria; class Scyphozoa; order Semaeostomeae; family Ulmaridae; genus Aurelia; species Aurelia sp. 3 sensu Dawson et al. (2005). Next base: position 16,931,803 of record OZ026580.1, read on the forward strand.
TCAATTCCATGCTATTAAATATGCATAAGTTATCACTCACCCATGAGGAATTGCATTTTCTTTATCGCTTTGTGCGAGGAGTCCTTTATGATTTGTTCAGTGTTTTAAGTCCTTTTTCAGTTATTTTGCAACCATGAAATTTTTAAAGGTTGAGTTTACCTATAATTCTACTGCTTGTAAGACAGCGAGAAAAATCACAAAAGTACTGCATTCTTTCGGCCTTTAACAAGAATTTGAATAATTCAAATCTGGGCAGTACTCTTAATGCTCTGAATTTTCAAAGAGGAACTTTTTTCTTGCTCGCCTGGTACATGAAAGTCCATCGTATAAAGTCTGCCTCAGTTTGGATGGCCAGTTGGATTGGTGATATCGCAAAATAGTTCATGCAAACCATGTAAGTTTCTTCGCGAAAAGGTTTCACCTGACATTTAGTTTGCCAGAAGTCAATTTTTTGTCGAGGCTGTCCTATTAGTTAATGTTATTGTTTTTAACTAGGTCAAAGGACTCTTTCAGACTCACATCAAAGATTGCCCAGAGTATGAAGAAGAGATGCCTGAATATGTCGAGTATGAATATATCTTTATACCGGTTGACTCAAAAATGTCCCCTTGTTCAAAAAATCATATATTCATCCAAATTGATTTTGCTAATAGCGACGAGATTGAAATATTTTATTGTATTTTTGGTAAATTTCATTATAGTATTCCTTTGGTAACTTGGATAGATTCAGGAACTTTGTCTTCAACAGCATCTACCGGGTGAGTCAAAAAGAAGTTTAGGCGTTTGGAGGGCTGTGGAATAAAAAGTATGTGACCGATATTCAAAACTGAAATGTGTATCTATCAGTCAAAGGTCAACTTAGATGAGAAAATTTGTTTGGTAGTATCCCTCATCTTACAGACCCAGAAATTAGGAAAATGATGGTAAAGGGCATGTTTGGGAACAGCAATTCCTCATTCCATTCTGGTCCATGATTTACCTTTTATTGAAATTGGAATTCAGCATCTCAAACTGGCAATGTAAACTTAAATGCCACATAAATCATGGACCAGAATGGAATGTGGAATTCTCGATTCCCATACAGACCCCTTATAAGCATTTTGATTGTTGTTGGATCTTAAAGATGTTTGATTTTAAAAAGCAAAATTTTCTCATCTAAATTAGCCTTTGAGTGATAGATTAACACTTTTGTTTTGAATATCGGTCACATACTGTTTATTCCACAGCCCTCCAAACGCCTAAACTTTTTTTGACTCACCCGTAGAAAATGGCCCAAAAAACACCGTCAAAGGCATCTTGAAAGATAACAAACATAACATGTCAATTTTATCATTGTCAATACTCCTTGTTCAGATCAATAAGTAAGATGTCAATTTCAGTTTCGGTCTCAGTTTCAGCTTATCAGTTTATTGATCATGCTATTTCTCAAAAAGATTTTTGAATAGATTTCAGACGACCTAAAAGATTTTATCACTTGTTACAGGCCATTTTCCTAGACTTATGCCTTTTCGTCCCTTGTTTCCCTGCGTTCTTTGACTTGCTGATATCACTTGGTCAATAGGGACTCATAATATTACGCTTATATAATGGGCCCACTTTTTCAAAATGGCCTAAAGAGGTGGGAGTTCTCGTACACTCAACATCGCTTCAAAATCTGGTTTAAAGAGCTCGAACATTGAAAAGAGAAGTTTTAGTACAAAGAATGATGTTGTGTTGACCTACAAAGCGCAAAATGCATACGTTTCAGGCAGTAATCTTCCTCTGTAGAAGCAAAATAGATCCATCGAAGCTGCGAGAACTCCAGGCTGCTTCAACCGTTCTTTAAGAGCAACAACAACAGCATTCTGAATAGCGGCCCCTGATTGGTTAAAAACTGAATTCTAGCGATTTGATTGGTGAATACGGAACCACCCTACGCGGGCCTAAAGTGGGCCCACTATTTAAGAGTAATGTTATTAGTCCCTCTTGACCAAGGAACGCAGGGAAACAAGGGACGAAAAGGCATCAGTCTACCATTTTCCTGCTGATCTTTAAGACTGAATTTTTAAATCTTTTGGATTTCCCAAGAGACTACTGCTTTGAAAATTACCAAAGAAAATATCAAACACACTTCACGACTTTAGCTACCAGAAAAACAGTTCCTATTATTACCATGCAACTACCTCTGCTACGATAAATTTTCAAAGGGGGGACATTTTTTGAGTCAATTGGCAAGTATCATTCACATCTTTCCTTTATTCTTCAATTTTGCTGTTAGTATGAAATGTGCTGTTTACAATGTAGCCTCAAATAGTTTTAGTTAATGACCTTTAGTTAGTAGAGAAACCAGGACGGCAGCGCCAGGCAGAACGTCATCAGATATCCTGCAGGGGAAGTGCTGTTTCCGTACGCTACCTTTAATATATCATCCAAAAGGCCAAATTGAGGCCACCTTTAACTCATATATGCCTGAAAACCATATTTTTTTTTACTTTGAAGACAAAGATGCAAAAAGACTGAGTTTTATTTCGGAGGCCTAGATCTGCAGTGCAGAACGCCAGAAATAGGGTTTCCAGGTTATGAAATTGAATGAGACAACTTCAGAGACTCCCAAGGGAAGCAGATTCGAACAGAAAATGAGGAATCTTTTGAATCTAAAGTTCTGAAACAAAAACAACATTGCATTGCAGTTGCAATTGCCGTCGTGGTTTCGTAAACTCCCTAATTGTTCCAGAAAACGAACGTTTGTGCTTTGAATCTGACGAAGCTGGTTTTCAAGAAGTATTGACGTGTTAGCCTGTCGTCCAGCCCATTATTAGGGTCCGGTTAACAGGGTATTGATTTTTTTAGCTGCACATTTCTTGTCAGTTTATTGGTCAGGTGGCTTCAGATCTATGGTCTTTTGAATGGTTATGCATATTTTGATTTTGTCTTGCCTTGCTGAATATTTATTTTCATTAACCAGCCAGAAGGCCTCTGTGGGTCATTCCTAATTTTGTTCATTTGTATATTTTGAAATATAAGATTGCTTTTATTTTTAGGATGTTTGAATATTTCATTTTACTTTGGCTTTGCGAAAATGATGAGATGTCATTAGAATACATGTATGGAGCTATTGACAAGGACAAGAAAGATGGGGTAAGCCTTTTTTTATTTTTTGCTCATAGAACTGAAAGCTTTCGAAAAGAATTATCCAGCTCATTTTCACCTACAGACTTAGATATTGTTCAATTTGATCAGTCAGCTCTTAGGTTTCAGAAATTGAAACTTAGTTAGAGCGAGAATGCTTCAGGTCCCGGCTCAAGTTTGGTTTTCATGAGTGATCTCTGTTATGCCCGAGCCAGAGACGCTTAATGTTACTTATGAAACGCTTTGACTTACTTGAAATACAAGTAGTATCTGCTATCTCGACTAGGGACCATGTCAGACATTAACATCTCAAAGTAATTTTCATTGCCTTCGTTGCGTTTGTATAGAAAAGTTGGCCGATGTCTCAAAATTCGATATCTCGAACAAATCTATATTTGACATAGCTGATGTCAACTGTAAAGTGAATTGAATTGTGTTACTTATAAGATCACGATGGCAGAATTTCTGCTCTCAAAATTTCTCTCTCAACTTTATTGATGAAAACTAAAATTAGATAAGAAAATCCGTTCGTTTAATCCTTCATCTGGTCATATTTCTCTTTTATTTTGAGTCAGGAAGATCCTTTTTTTCTATGTACGTATTGTCTTTAAAATGCGTATGTATTCTTTTCCTATGCAGTTCCAGAAGAGCTCTGAACATTCTGATTTCTCAGTGTCCGTTGTCGACACATTCTCATCCTTGAATCAGGTAAGTGATAGTTGCAAATATTGTTTGAATGATTGGACTTTTGTCTTTCCTACCAAACGCAGCCAGAATGAGACTAGCGTTAGTGTCAATTCTAGAATTTTCCCATTGACAGAAATTTATCGTTTAAAGTGATGACAGGAATGAAATTGTAGCTGGCGTTTGTTACAGTAAAATTCTTCGCAAATGACTCCTTGTTTACTAAGTGTACCTCATTTCGGTTACCTTTTTCCCTACATGAAATGGCAAATTTTTTCATTGAATGTTATTCAGCAAAGTACCATTTTCTTTCAGAGTCTGGATATCTTGAATAAACTGGAGTGCCCTGTTCCTGCGATCGAAGCGAAATTCCTCCATCGATATTCACAGGTAGGCTCGTTAAAGTGAACGGGATAACCTTGCATTTATTCAAAACTGTGGCAATTTCTAAACTGTTTGACCCAACATGGAATAATTTCCAAGAAAACAATAGTTTATGGATGTCTATAATATGGTATCAAGCAAAAATCTGTCAGTTTTGTGCTTATTGATTTAGAAATTTGATGACGTCACATTCTCTATTCAGTTGAAAGTTTAAATGCGATGTAATTTCAAACAATATTCAAACTTTCTGATAGAGTTTCTTGGAGTTTCTTGGTGGGATTATGGATAGGTAGCTAAAGTTTCTCGTAATCCGTTCATTTAGAAGAAATATGTCATACAATTTTACAGCAAAATTTCTTCGCCGATTTAAATAGTTGGAACCTATTTTTAGCTTACATCATTTATCGGTTTCCTAAAACACCAAAAATGTCTGCTGTCACTTCTTTTCTGTAAGTAGGTTTTGTTAAACTCTGAATTGTTGCTGCGTGAAAGAATTACCGTTGTTTTCAATTCCACAACAACCCTTGTTTCTTTGTTTCAGACTGTTGATAAAGTGACAAGACAATACTCAAAATGCATTCAAGATATCTTTGAAAAGATTTGTCAGTACGATACAAGGATGGTTGGAGTTGTGAGTATTTTGCAAATATTTTTTTGAACTAATTTTTTGCCTGTGTGAGCCTTTTAAAAGAAGGGCACCTTCAAATTTTTTTGCACTTTGCGCACAGCATGTGGAGTCCAGTGTGTATTCAACCAACGCGAGTAGACCTTATAACAGTATCTACAATAGACCTTTTTGCGATTTGGAGAGAGGGACTGAGGAGAGCGCGGCCCATTCTGACGGCCTTGGCAACAACAGGAAATCAGGGGTATCCCCTCCTTGGGCTCGATTATATCTCCTTGCAAAACTTGAGTAATTTTCGATTTATTTGGACCTTTCAAGAGTGACACGATGCTTGTTTGAACCGGTAAGTGTTTTCTCTGGATTATTTTAGCCATCTGGTCATCCTTTCACCCCACTGATGATTGTATTTTGAGCCACTTCATTGCAAGCATTTGTCCTCGACTTTGAAGAGGCTCGGTTTAGGCCCAACTGATCAATAGGTCTAACTTTAAACTTGAGTTAAATAACTGATAAATAACTGATCAATAGGTCTAACTTTAAACATGTAATAAATTGCCTCAAAATACACACAAATGGGTGAAAGGATGGCCAGGTGGCTAAGTGATACAGAGAAAGTACTTGCCAGACTGAGCAGTTATCGTGCAACTCTTGAAAAATGCAAATAAACCGAACATAACTCGAGCATATGCAATCAAGACGCAGGCCATACGATTGTCATCAAAGTGGAAGGGATTCTCCTGATTTCCTACTGTTGCCATGGCTGTCAGAATGGACCGCGCTCTCCTCAGTCCCTTTCTGCAAATTGCGAAAAGGTCTATTGCTCTTTATTGCCCGATGGGTCAACTCTAGAGGTGCAAGGTGTAGCCATGCTTGTCTTACAACTTTTCAAGTTGACCCGTTTTTCTGATTTTGATTGCAAAATTCGACCCCTTATAAGGGCTTTTGTCTGACAAATGTGGAAAATAATGCCCCCTTTCCAAGGATTTCTCTAACAGTTGTATAAGATGGAGGCTATCAAGTAGGGTGAGAAATACTGGGTGAACATATCAAGTCCTAGATGATACTATTACCTTGCAATCCTACTCCTTTAGAGGTATGGAAAAGACCTTTTGAGGTTCTGGGCGCAAGGATTGCTGTAGGAATTCTTAGAGAAGAATATAGTGGTATAATGTATGTAGAGCCCATGCTGTAAAGAACAAAACCTTTACCATATTTCTTTGTTTCCCTAACCTGAATTCACTGGAAGTGCTTCCCCTTTCTCGGAGATTTCATAAGACACGCATGGTTACAGTTTGACCCCAGGGGCTGACATACCGGACTTTATTGTCGCGCTATTTCAAAGCGATTAATGATGACAGACAAAGAGACAAAAGGAAGTCAACAGCTGAATGGTCAACTTGCAAATGGATTTCTAAAAAGACAAAGATTTTCCTTTCTGAAGAAAAGATTTCGCATTTCTGAGTAGACTCAATCAAATCAACATAAACAAAGCAAGCAAAACATTGTGTTCGGCTACACTAATCTTGTGAAATCTATTCTTGAGGCTGCCCAATTGCGTTGTCTTAAGCAGAACTCTATCCTCTGTTTTGCAAAAATTACCGTTGCTGGATCGCTAACTAATGTCGATCTCAAATCAGACATCGCGTGAGATTTGCGAAAAGGCAAATTGCTCATGAAAAACTAAGTCAGTTGCTTTCATTCGTGAGCATTTTCACATGACATCTAATTTGAGAAAAGACTGACTCATTTGTGCAAAAGAAAAGCGTTATTAGCGCAATGGCATTTATTCAATTTACCATGCGAAGCAAGTTGTGCTTTTTGATGAGAGCCACAAGGCACGACGCAAAACAAAATTTATACTCATAACTTTGCAAGTTCAATTTTTCTCAACAAGCTTCGGTTTTGACACTTTTGTAACGATTTTTTTCCTTTCAGATTTGTATTCTCATGAATAATGTTCAGCAAGTCAGAGTGCAAGTGCAGAAATTATTCGAATCTGCTGGCCCAGATAAGGTATACAAATTATTAAAATGGAACGGCAGGAACACCGCAAAACGGCGCGAAAGAAAAGACGACTGTCTTCATTTCATTTTATCATATTTAAACACAAAACCCTATCAGCTAAAAAAAAAGAAAAGAGAAACTATACAAATGTCTATTTACATATATATAAAATCTTACAACTTTGCTGGTCTTCCTAGGGATCGTGCTTCGGGAAGGATGCTAATTTTGTAGGAATTCCTTCAGTTTCCTTTTGAATAGGGTGATAGTGGAACTTGTTCTGATTTCTAATGGGATTTCATTCCACGTCTTTGCACCAGAATAGAAAAAACTGTTTTTGGAGAATTCTAGGTTCTGCCTTGGAGTGTCAATATCTAACTGATTTCTTGTTTGATAACTAGATATTTGAGATCTGGTAACAAGTCTCCCTCTTAAGTTGTCCGGGCAGAGGCCATTCATTATTTTATAGATCATCACGGCCCTGTCAAATTTTATCAAGTTTTGGACTGAAAGCCAATTGCATCTCCATCCATCCTTTAATCTAGAGCCTTCTATTAGCGTTCGTGCTCTAGTTTGCAGACGCTGAAGATGATCAAGCTTTGTATTTGACAAACTGCCCCATAGTTCATCACTGTATCTCAGATGACTCTCAAGCAGTGCCTTGTACACCTGATCCAATTTTGATTGCGGTAGTATGTTCTTTAATTTCCGCAGGGACGAGAGAGCATTTTTAATTTTACCTTTGAGGTTTTTATATTGCTCGTTCCATGTAAGGTTTTCGTCCACTGTAATTCCAAGGTATTTGACTTTTTTGACCCGTTTGATTGGTCCTCCATTTATGTTTACCTCTAATGGACCTTGGATACGGTTCGTTTGTCTTTTGTGACCAACAACCATGCATTCTGTTTTATCAGTGTTTCAGAATCTTTTTAGGTTAAATGTTGACTATATGTATACGAGCATATATTTCGGTTGGCTTACGAGGTTTCTGCAGAGCTAAACTAACGTAATCGCAAATGTGCAATAATTTGAATAAAGGTCAACTGTAACATGATTGGCTAAGGTGTGCTACTTTGCAGGGATGAATGTAGGTGGATGTGAGGGATTTGTATGTGCTCACGCAAACATGATAATGTTGAGGAGGAAAGTAACATGATAATGATTACAGTTTGTTATAATTCATATAGAAAATTAATGATATGATACCGGGTGAGTCAGAAAAAACGTGGGGGTGTTTGGCGGACTGTGATGCCGCACTTAGCCATCCGATTGACGTGAACTAAATTTTTCCGTGCAGCTAAGAGTCTAACTTAGATCTTAAACTTTTCCCCCATCGAAATCGGTCATTCGATGCATTTGCTAAAAAAGATTTTCTTCATAAGACCTTGTATGTAAGTCTTGCAAACTGATGAAATCTTTAGCCAAGCCCCTTCAGCATTTTAGCCTTGCCAGAGTAGCAGGTACATGTGGTATTGTCAGGGGATACTGAGATATTTAGACCTGGTTCACTCTACTAGGTTGTTTGGGTCATTGTGGTCGTGCAGACAGACCTAAAAGACAACAACTCGGAGTTTGATGCACGACTCTAAGGACTCAAAAGACCTCAAAAGGCTTTAGGGAAAGTGTTGTTTGCAAGCAGTCCCATTGCGATTTACAGAGCATTGATCTGCTTGAAGAAACCTCTTTGCAAGACAAAGAAGTGTATGATAAGACATCCCAGGGGAGAAATTAGTATCTTCTGGCTATTTTATTTTCCCCTGATAATAGCAAGTCTACCTGTAAACCTTGCCAAGATAAAATGCGGAAGGGCATTGGCAAAAGATTTCACCACTTTGCAAGACTCCCATACATACAAAGTCTTACGAAAAAAAATCGTTTTTAACAAATGCACCAAATGACCGATTTCGATGGGTAAAGGTTTATGATCTAAGTTAGACCTTTGGCTTCAACGAAAAATTTTGTTCAAAGCAATCGGATGGCTAAATTCGATGTCACAGTCCGCCAAACGCCCCACGTTTTTTCTGACTCACCCGGTAGAATACATAAAAAAGGACAAGTAGAGGATATATTTTTTATGATAATTAGTAGTACGTTACAAGTTAGCAGTATTTATGTGATCAGTCAGTGGTCCTGTTCATGCCGTTCGGTGTAGCCAAGCTAGTGAAGTGAAGTATTGTTCTTTGGTGCGCTTAACGCTCTCACGTTCTTTGTGTACTCGTGGCAGTGGCAAATTATTCATTTTACAAATTATTCATTTTACAAATTACTCAAATTATAGCAGTCATACATCAAATTTTCCTACTTTGGGGCACAACTCTGTGTTGTCCCAAAAGCTTAAAAAGGTGAAATGAATTCAAATGGAGAAAAGTTATTACAGTTAGCCACTGAAAATGAATAAGTTCTTACAAATACACTTTTTTATCACAAGATGGCTCACAGAACAACATGGGTTTGCCCGGAAAGGATAAATGAACACAAGGATAGAAATGGGGAAATTAGACGAAACCCCTACAGAAATCAAATAGATTATGTAATGACAAGACAGAGAGATAAAAGGGCCATTATAAACTCAAGATCATACAGTGGGCTAGAAATAGACACTGATCACAGATTAGATAAGGCAGTTTTCAAAGTAGAATGGAATAGGATATACAGAAAGAGTGCTAAAACTGAGAAAATAAATCTAGAAAAGCTTAATGATGACAAATGCAAAGAGGAATACTGTCAAAAGGTTGAGGAAATTATAAACAAAGGTGAGACAACAAGTGACCCACAAAAACAATGGGATAACATTACAAATGCTTGTTTGAAAGCAGCCAAAGAAACCCTTAAAAAGTGCAGAGAGTGGTAGAAAGAACCGTATTGAAATTTAGCGCAGATTTGAAAAACGTGACTCTATAAAAGGATTTTTACTACTTTTATCATAAATCCAAAACGGTTATCTATTTAGAACTACCGAGCGAGTCAAAACAAGTTTACACGTTTGGAGGGCTGTAGAATTAAAAATATGTTGCCGATTTTCAAAACTGAAATGTTAATCTATCAGTCAAAGGCTAACTTTGATGTGAAAATTTTGTATGGTAAAATCATTCACGTTTAAGGTCCACAAATTAGAAAAATGCCTCGTTCCATCTGGTCCATGATTTATTTGACACCAAAATTTAGATTCAATGCCATTGTCACTTTCAGAAATGAATTTCAATTTCAATAGCAAGTAAATCATGGACCAGAATGGAATGTGGAATCTTAGTTCCTAAACAAACCCTCTAACCAGCATTTTTGACAAATTTCTGGATCTAAATGAGTGATATTACCAAACAAAATTTTCAAATCTAAGTTAGCCTTTCAGTGATAGATTAACATTTTAGTTTTGAATATTGTACGCATACTTTTTATTCCATAACCCTCCAAACTCGTAAACATTCTTAACTCACCCGGTATATCCAGGAAGTCTTGGTGTGCCGATTTTTATCTTATAGGGACCAGCTTCATTGATCTGACAGTTTTAGAACCAGAATTTGATTTTGCCAATAATACTGCAGATGTTTAATGATTTGCAGTTTAACTGCCATTTGAATCTTCACCATAACAGATCGTTACCCCCTTATGCAAAGATGTAAGAGAAATCTTCTCGTGACTAAAATTATTTCAACTGTTAATGGAAGAATCCAGGCCAATGGCTGTACATGTCTTTTTGTACATAAATTTCCTCGTGCTATGCTCGAACAGCCCAATTCAAAACTGATGATAGGTAAAAGAGAAAGGAATTTTTGCTCTCTGAGACACACCAGCTCATTTGAGGGAGCTCGAATCTCCTCAGCTAACTGGCCAAGACCATTCACCCCGCTGTCTGCAGCTCTAAACGGAAACAAATACTTTCATTTTCTGTTTCAGTTGACTGACGAAACGAAGGATCTCTTTCAAGATCTTCAAAAGTATCTGAATTTAAGTTTGGATGAATTAAGTGCCATATACGCTCAAAGGTAATTGCATGACACAATGTTCTACACATTCATACAGCTTTTGTTTGCTCGCTTCGTGCTTAGTTTTTCGACAGTTTCAATATCGTTGACGTGGCTGTTTTTGAAAGAACAAAACATATTACTAGACTTACACAGTAAAACCCGCGTATAAGAACCTAGCCTGATGACATGGTCGTAGTTATCGCTATTGAAAGACTGATGAACGCTCTGGATGGAGCAAAAATAAAAATGTTGCTGCTGTTGTTATTATTATTGTTGTTGTTGTTGTTGTTGTTATTTTTGCGATATCTGGGACTATGTCGTGAGGCTAATAAGAACCTACAAGTTTGCAAGTCAGCCTGATTAGGTTATTATATATGGAGAATTTAGTGGGAAATTGGGCTTTTCAGGTTCTTAAATTGGTTCTTTTTTCACTCGGGGCTTTCAGGTATTTCTTTTGTTCGGACTGAAACTTCAAGCCCATTATTACTGTCAGTTCAGAGGCACCTGAGTTCATGAAACCTCATTCACAACAGCTGTTTGTGGAAGAATCAGAAATTTTACAGAACAATAAACAGCTTTCAAAGCATCTTTACAGCCTTTGCAATATGCAAATATAGCAGTGTCACTCTGTTTTGGTTCAGTGACAAAGCAACTGGAATTTTGATCTAATTTGATGATCTCTAAGAGTAAGAACCTTTTTCAAATTTCAGGTTGAATGGGTTCTTATATGATGGGGTTCTAATTTCAGAATTTCAGCCTGTAGGTTCTTAATCACTAGGTTCTTGTACGCGGATTTTTACTGTGCTGGACTTTAGAAGCTCATGCGGCTTCTGAAAAGTAAAATGGAGACCATAACAATATGCTGATTCTTAGAAAACAACAAAGTTTCGATTATATGATGCTGAGACTTCCGCACATGTCGATGTGTGATAGTTTTAAAGGCAGTCTGTCACGTATCTGATTGGCCGCTATAATCATAGCTCAACACAACGGATTTCTTTGTGAATATGTGTATTTGAAACAAAGGTGGGCTAATCTTCTTGACTTTCTACGGCCGTAGAAAGTCAGAGGATCGTCAGCCATTCAAATTTCGTATTCTTTGTATTGTCATTATCATCCAATCAAATGCGTGACAGACTGCCTTTAAAGCTAAATTGCTTTCAGTAGCTTTGATTCAACGGCATTAGAATTTCGTAGGTAGGTTTCTTGTGCCATAAAACGGTTAATGAAAAGTAGAAATTCCTACTTTTAGAACTAGAGCATCAGTTTTGATTTTAAATCTTCTGGTATTGTGATGCTTCATTTGCTGTTTTTTGCCTTTTACAGCCTTGTTCCTAAATTTGAAGAGTGCACAAGAAAAATGAGCAAGACATTGATACAGTATGTAAATTTACGTTCTCATGTTTCAGTGAAATAGAGAATTCTTTCAAAATTTCTTTGGCGTAACAATAGTGGATCCTTCAAAATTGGTAGTTAAGAGATCACGGCCGAGTTTTGAGTTCAAATTGATGTCTGACAAGTTATGAATGCTATTGTCATAAGTGGCTGTATTCTGTCCGGTTAAATAAAAATATTATTCCATTTGAAGTAGTTTGCACTTACCTCGCTATTTGTCATTTCTCTATAAAGTACCTGGTGAGTCAATAAAAAGTCCCGGTGCCTGAAAAATTCTGCTCCCTGAATATCAACGTAATGATATTTAAAGCTATCTTGTTCTTTTCTCGATATGTCCAATCAGGTTCAGTAATTTACCCGGCTTTAACCTACCCTTCCCGTCGATAAGGGAGATTTTCTGCAGAAGACCTCTGTCGAAGACCTGAAGAAACGTTTGAAAAAACCAAGCAAGATTTCTTTTATTCACCTTCCTTGCAATAATGACACTTGGTAACAAGGGCGAATTTTGTAATACAATAGCATCAGTCGCTTTGGTTCACACCTCAATTCAAAGCGATTAGCGAATGCAGACAAAAGAAATTCTCTCAAGCAGAAAGTCAAAACAAATGAAGCCGCAAAGTTGCCCTGAAACCAGTACGGCGAACTCTCGTTTGGTGCGGGCGAAGGGAGGTTTTTAAGAGAAGGTATGTACTTATAACAAAAGAAGAAGGGTAAATCTAAAGATCTGTCTCGCGGATTTTGTTTATTTGATTCAGGAGCTGAGGACTAACTGCGTACGTCTGAGCAATAAATATGCAAAAATTGTAATGCCCTCTGCTCGGTTTCTGAATCAAACAAACAAAATCCGCGAGACAGAACTTTAGATTTACCATTCTTCTTTTGTTATAAGCACATACCTTCTCTTAAAAACCTCCCTTCGCCCGCACCAAACGAGAGTTTGCCGTACTGGTTTCAGGGCAGCTTTGCGGCTTCGTTTGTTTTCAATTTCTGCTTGAGAGAATTTCTCTTGTCTACATTGGTTAATCGCTTTGAATTGAGGTGTGAACCAAAGCGACTGATGCTATTGTATTACAAAATCTGCCCTTGTTACACTTGGTTGTTTTCATGAATTTTGTCCTTTTGGGAGAATGGATTCCCCTGAATAAGTTATTCATACTAGAGGGAAGACTTTTCAACCCGCCAAGAGCATGTGCTAAAGCGTGCTGAAGGTCACCGCTGTGAGGTAAACACATTTGGGAAACTTGATTGTAATTTTAGAACATTTTTTTAAGATTTCTCGAAAGGAATTCTTCTTAAAAAATCGCTCACAGAATCTGAATGGAGTGACCGATTTTAGCCAGGAAAAATTCCAAAAATGATTGAACATGTTAGCATCGAATCAGATACTGCAAAATATCATTGTTTATGTGCTCAGGGAGCAGTAGCCTTTCAAATGCCGGGGCTTTTTTGATTCACCCGGTATTCGTTTAATTTTCCTTGGCTCTTAAAATGTTCCCTTACAATTTCATGAATGTTGCCTTTATTGCCCATCCTGGTATATGAGATGCTGGCTTTGGGTTTGTGAGAAGGAATCTTTTCTGAATGAACGTTTTAACAAAGCCTAGACTTATGCCTTTTCGTCCGTTGTTTCTCGGTTTTGCTGTTATCTCTTGGTCAAAAGGGACTCATGATAGTACTCTTAAAAGATGGCCCACTTTTTCAAAAGGGCCTAAACAGCTGGAACTCGCGTACACTCAACAGAATCGCTTGAAAGCCTGGTCTAAAGAGCTTGAACATTGAAAAGCAAACTTTTAGTAGAAAGAATGATGTTGTCTTGACCCACAAATCGCACAATGCTTACTTTTGAGGCAGCAATCTTCGTCTGTAGAAACAAAATGGATCCATCGAAGCTGCAAGAACTCTAGGCCTCATCAACCTTTTTTGTATGCAACAACAACAACTGTCTGAATAGTGCCTCGTGATTGGTTAAAAACTAAATTGTAGCAATTTGATTGGTGAAGACGAAATCACACTACGCGGGTGTAAATCGGGCCCACTTTTTAAGAGTAATATGAGTCTCTGTTGACCTGGTGATATCAGCAAATCAAAGGGAAGACAGGGAAGCAAGGGACGAAACGGCATATGTCTAATAGAAGCCTGAATTAGCTGATGACTTCCATTGGATGGATTTTCATAAATGTTTCGTTGCTCGCCTGTGCTTGGAAATCTATTACATCGGAAGTTTTGCCTCAAAAGGAACCATTCTTTTTAGAAAGCACCCTCCTTGGTACGATCTAACGTTTTACCTTCTTCCATATTTTGCAGCATAAAGGGTGGTATTAACACAATGTCAATAACGGATAAACATCAAATTGATAAAGAAGTAGAAGATGTATTAAACCCACTCATGCAATTTATGGATGAAAGGTACGTAAAATCGCGTGTCTATGAAAAATTCCCCGTCTTGACCGGAAACAAGGAGCGAAACGATAACATGTTTGGAATTTTTGACTGCATAGCTGCAATTTACTAATCTTCAACTTAAACGCACGTACCTTGCATTTATAAATTTTCCACCAAACACTAGACATTCGACCAATCCTAAACATATACGAACATGTGTCATTAACAAATTTTTATTGAATTACACAGGACATACGGGCTTGCAGAGTAAGAATTTAGACTGCACGTGAAACCAGAGATTTTGAATGTGGCCTTAGCGCTGCTTTGAGTTCATGAGCAGTTTCCAATTTGGTTTCAGCCTTTCAATTTTTGATTTCATGTAAAATCATTTTCCAATTGCAATTTTTCTCCATCATTCTAGTTTTCCAACATTTGCAAAATATTGTGACAAGACAGTCCTCAAGAGACTGCTGAAGGTAAAAATTCTTTATACAGTGGAACCTCCATATAACGGACACCTATAGGACCAATTTTATCGTCCGTTGTAGAGAGGTGTCCGCTGTATGGAGGTGTCACCTTTTGCCATAGTGTATTTTGGGACGAAAATATCTGTCCGTTGTTCGGAGGTGTCCGTTGTATAGAGGTGTCCGTTAATGGAGGTTCCACTGTATGTACATTGTGTCACAAAAAAATGTACGTTGTTTGTGTGGCTGCAATGGAGGAGCTTTAGTCCCAGTCGTCCTGTTTTTACTTACATCCTGAGAGTAGGTTGAAGGTTATACCCTGCTGAAATCCTGTCATTAGGTGTGCAAATGATTATTTGGTGTTTCAGACGGTTCCTTTGAAAAGTTAATTTGTTATAATGCTTTTTCTATTACACTCTAAATTGCGTGGCGTAACTTTATGAGAGTGTTATCACATTGTCGAATTTGACTTGCATGGCGATAAATTTCACTTTGAAGAGTAGGATAGAGTTTAGTCAAATCCTCAAGTTAAATCTTGCTGAATCAATCTACTTAATTCTGGTCTTGAGTGGAATTTGCAAACATGTTTATATCATTTACTGTACTTGATTTTTATCCTATCGCGCTGACAATGTATAGAAATTCTGCAGAAAATAGCTCTTAATACTTCAAAACAACACGCAAAACAAGAATGCTTTAATCACATTTGTGAACAAATTATGTCTTTAAACTTGTGCCTTACGTCTGACTCCAACAATGTACAACTTTTACAACACTGTACCATGAAAACAACAAGCTTAAGATCCCAGGGGGGTAACTCAAGTCTTGGGATGACGGGGACGTGCCGCCCAGCTTTTAAGGAGAAGACTCATATTTAAGGTTTTTTGGTCAATTTCCATACCCATTTTTACGGATTTTTGGGAGACAAAGCCTGTTGAACATCCCAGAAATCAAGTCTCATGTCACTTTAAATGCGCAATATGACGTTAAAGTTGCAACCAACCACGTTTCATAGCTTTAACGATAAAAAATCCAACGTTTCAAATATAAACTCGACAACCTTCTTCGTCGCAACTAAAAAAGCTACCTATTTCTACTGGGAAATTTGAACTCTGAGACGCAGCATATTTAAGGATTTTCGAAGTCCTAAACCCATCCTTATGGGCGGCACGTACCCGTTGCTCCATATATGGAAGTTACCCCCCCCCGGGCTTAAAATATGCGGACTTGTGTGCAATATTCAGGGGTGGCTCCAGAAATTTTCCGACAGAGGGGCTGGAGCTTCCGACAGGGGGGCTAAAATGACTGAAAATGGTGTTTCCGTGCGCTATTTTGCCAAATTTCTTCCGACGAGAACCCAAAATTTCCTCCGACGGGGGGCTAGATGCCTCCGACGGAGGGGCTGTAGCCCCCCTAGCCCTCCCCTGGCGCCACCCCTGGCAATATTGCAGGCAAAGCTAATTTAGACTTGAAGTCTTCAAAGTTTATGGCAATTTTTCCCTCGTAAGAAATCTCATTCAGGTTTTGTGAACAGGCTGCCTCGAGACTCCTTGCTAACTGTATTTATTGAACTTGCAGAAATTTTAAACCTCTTAAAAACAAACTTTTAGGACTGTAGTACTACGTTGACAACCCACGTATAGGTACCTACTGGGTGAGCCAGAAAAAAGTACCCACTTTTGAAAATTTATAGCATCAAGAATACTTCACATATTTGAATGGTTCAAATTGCCGCAAATTCCAGTTAAAAGCCAAAACATCGAAGTATTTTTGTAATTTTTCTCGCTGTTTTACGAGCACTAGAAATATAGGTAAATTCAACTTTACAAAAATTGCATGGTTGCAAAATGATTAAAAAAGGGTCTAAAACATTGATCATTTCATTTCATTCATTTTTTCATTTTAAATTCTTTAAACACGGTGGCCCCATCAGCCAAGAGTGGCTGCTTTTCAGGGGGCCGTGGCAAAACCTACTTACAATACTACAGTAAATAATTTAAGAAAAAAGAATATTTACAATGTAAAACTAGAATAAATGAAAAAATAAAAGCTATTTACATTTAAGTCTACATTTAAAAGTAGACAGAGAGGGACATCAAGTCATAAAAGAAGGAAATAGATAAATAGGTAAGAGTTATTTACTTTAGCCTCACTTGAAGCAATAGTAAGTAAAACTTTTTGAGAATTGACGCCCACCCTTTCTTGCCCTACTTTGTAAAAATACTGTCATTATCAAAACATGATTTTTTCTGACGCACATTTCCTTCCAAAACGATATTTCATTCAGACATCTTTAGTCATGGGAATAGAAAAGTATACATTTCACTGAGACAGTCACACTCAAGGGAATGTTGATGATTGTTTTTGCCAGCGTAGCTGTCATCTGTCACTAATCCTACAGATAATGTTCTGTGCACCTTCTAACCTAACTGTCTAACGCGTTCTCTCTTTCAAGGAACTTTGGAAGCTGATCCTTAGCACCATAGAGAAGTTTGTAATTCTGCCAAGTGCTGAGGTAGGGATATCTTCTCAAATTCTCATTTATCTGATACTGAAAAGAGGGACTGTTTTTGGTGTCATGCTGTCTGTCTGAAATATCTTGACACGGAACACCTCTGCTGATTTTGCCTTGTTTTGCGATTTCCCCCTCTCCCCCTTGTTTTGTGGTTATAAGATAGGGATGACAGGATGATCCGCCACACTGCTGGAATACTAGGGCAATAACCCTCCAAACCAACATCGCTATATTTACAAATGCGGATTATGAAGAAATGGCCTAAGTGTTCCAGGGACTTTTGGCAGGCATTGCAGGTTGCTATATCATTCTCGTTTGTGTACACTTACGGTACAAAAGCACGGAAACGATAGCCCAAAACACGGCGGCAAAGACGCCTCATGGCCCCATGAACCCTGCAACAAAAGGGAGACCCCCACACACGCGACGGGAAAGTACCCGTCACCCGAAATCGACATCAATTCACATGTCGAAATCGTCAAATACAATAGGATAACTTTAGACTTACATATACAGCTAGGCCAATTCTTGAACCGGCACATGAAAATTGCGCCGTCTGAAGCACTGCCGTGCTTACGTCGTTTCACTCGACTTGGATGGCCGAATTTATTGATTTGGGTCGACGTTAATAATAACTGCAGTAGCCATTTGATTCAGACGCCGTACTTTTCATGCAGTCAATTCAAGCCATTATATTCGGCACATGAAAAATATATGCCGTCTGAACCGGGCCTAAGCTATTTATCTCCGTCAACTAACTTGAAAGGAACTCCATCGCATACAAATCTTGATAAAGCCTTGACAAATAACCCGAGTCATTTGGAAATAGAATGAAGATGGATTTTCAAGTTCATATCAGAACGATGATCAATTTTGTGGTTGAGGTCACAAGTTCTATATGTCTGATGGCTAATTTCGCAACTGACTGGAATGTTGTAACAGTTACACATTTCTTAAGCATGAAGAAAACGCAAAAACACAGTCGATCTAATGTTTCCTCAGTACTAGGATGTCTGAACGCCTAGTATGTCTAGGCATTTTCCTAACAGATCTACGCCTTAAGACCACACAGACATTTTCAAATTTGCATGTATGTCAGCAGCTTTTTAAACCGATTTTAATTTGATCTTGTATGAATCTGTTGCGGTTTCTGCACTAACTGTGTGAAAATGTTAGGAATTGTCTGGCTTTTTAAAATCCGGACCGCTATCTTTGGCTAACAGGGCTTATCTAGCTGTTATCGATAAACTCATGAAAATCCTTTGACGTTGTAATCTCAGACCAAGGGCAATACTGTACCATATTTGTAGCTTAGAAATTAATATTACTGCTTTTCCTTGTTGTTTTCTCTTTGGCCAATGCCCAACTAATGCTAGAAATCAAATTCAAATGGCTTCTGCGCCTCTGACAGTTAACTCCTACATACCGTTCATCCTCTTTCCAAACTTCATCTTACAATATTTTTAGAGGCAGTTCGAAATTAGATTAAACGCTGTGTAGGAGCTAACAGTTCAGACGCACAAGAGCCATTCGAATTTGATTTCTAGCACTGGTTAGGCTTGGCCCGCAAGGAAAAAACCAAGAGAAGCAGTTCACGTATTTTTGTTATAAGAAACAGCTTATAAGAAACAGTAGGCTCAATTTTCGAAAGTTAAGAAACAACCCTACCAGAATTTGAAAAGCTGAGAAGCTTTTGTAATTTGGAGTTTTCATTTTCCTAGTCATTCAAAACAGTATCGACATTGAACACCATCGTCATTGAACATCGACATTGATTCTCATCTTTTCCATGTAACCTTCCTCAATTTTTGCTTGAATCTTCCTCCAAACCAGGTTTGTAGGTGTGTAGTGTTTTTGCGTCTCTGGAGGTAATGAACTTTAGTTTCGAATCTAAAACCACGGTGCATAAGGTGCATTATTACCTAGACATCGGTTATGACTGGCTATAATTCATGTCTAGATCAGATCAGATTTAGTATCACAGAATTCAATGAAGTGATATGAAATTGTCTGGATAAACCATTGAACAAAGTCCCATTCATGAGATTAGGTCACGAAGATAGATCCTTTTTCTTTGCGTCAGAAGTTCCCAAGACGTTTGATGTAACGATTATTTTTGTTTTCATTTTTGTTGCCTTTCACCAATTACCTGTATTTTTGTGATATATTCGAACGCTTCCTTTATTGACCTGGAATTTTCATTAATTCGTATTTCATGTCAGAAACTTCGCAACTTTGAATCGGTCGGCTTCAGCGGACCGGTTTCTTTTTCTACATTTGTACATTCTTTGATATTGAAATTTTCCAGCATCAAAAATTTTAATTCATTTTTTATTCTCATGTGCTTTCAGAAATGTTCGAAACAGAGCTTGGCAAACTAGTATAGACGGCATTTTTTTAGCACAAAAATTGATTTCAATGTTTCGTCCAGTTTGTCCACGGTGTTGGCCAACATTCATCACAAAATCAATCGCCGAAATGTTTCAGTATTATTAATATTTTAAGGCAACATTATTATGTTGCTTGAATGTTTCCTGGTTCTGCCGCAATGTCTAGCCGCTGTTCAGATCAGTTGGGAGAAAATTGTCGATCATAGATCAAATGTGGACAATTGATGTCCGCTTTGTGCTGTTTCAGACGGGTTTCATACCTTCCGAGAAGCTTTACATTTGGCTTAGTTTTCCTCGTGTAAATGAAGTCCACGTTTTATTACCAGATGTCTCAAAAAAGTACTCCCGTTTCTAAAAATCGCCAAAATTTGATTGCCAAACCTATCATAAATTTTCTTTTCAATCTCTTTTTTCAACGATTCAGATATATTCAAAAATGGCAAAATGTTTGTTTTCGTAAATTAAGGTCCCGTTCACACTGATCCGTTTTAATTTGGATCCGTTTTTATTCCTAAAATCGGAACTTTTTTTCCTCCCCGTTCACACTGCTCCTTTTTCACATGGAAACGGATATCTTTCAACAAGTGCTCACACTTTGTTCTCAAAAACGCACCTGACTGTCTCTTTTGAAAAACAAGACTAGCAAGGCTAGTTGTTATTAGCGTATTCAAATCCCTCCGTTTTTGGTGTTCAGATTATAGATATGCGTTTTTGTTTAGCTCCGTTTTCATTAGTGTATTCCTCTAGCTCCGTTTTTGGGGTAGTTTAACGTGAACGCAATGTCCAGAACGGGACTAAACATGCCCGTTTTCATGCAAAAACGAGATTAGTGTGAACAGGGCCTAAAGATGGCCTGAAGCGAAAATTTTTTTTTGATGCAAATGAATAGCACTGTGTAATGACAAGAAATCCTGTTTATATCTCATTTCTTTTTTGGGTTATTCACAGATTTTTAATATCAGCTGATGACGTCACTTTGTTTGCAAATTACTTCATTACTATCGCAATGTGTAGAAGTATAGATGATTCTGATCTTTGAAAGGTTACAGTTACAAGAGTCAGTTCAGTGGAGCTCAATGAATTATGGAATATAGATTGTTTCGTAAATTAGTATGATGTTTAAACAGGCCTAGACGATTACGATAAAGATAGCGGCAAGGAACTTTTTACCAAGATGATTGCATTCTTTAATCGAATTCCTTTAGAATCGCTAAAGATTCGTGATTCGAACTCATCTTGGTTTGGTACAACGTTCCTCGCTGTCGTCTTTAGCGTAATCGTCTATTTCGAAAACTTTTTTGATAAGATGTCTCCTCAGAAGTACAGTCGGCCTTGCATGCCGTATTTACTTTGTACAAACAAAATGACGTCATCAGCTAATACTGTAAGGTAGTGGATAACTCGAAAATGAAACGGTGTATCAAAAAAATTTACACAGAAATCTTCATCATTCAACAATGCTATTCATTTGCATCAATTAAATTTTTGCGTTCCGTAACTTTTGAAGATTATGAAATTTGAAATTAGACAGTTAGTCTGCGGTGCGACCTCTACGGGGGAGGAAAATTTAAAGGGAAAGGTAATATTTCCTTTCCCTTTAAATTTTCCTCCCCCGTAGAAGTCGCACCTCAGACTATCAGAAAGAATGATCCTTCTTGCATTAATTTTGCTTTATTTTTTTAGCTGACACGTGAAGATCCAAACAATCTCAGCCAAAGACAATGCTTCATTATGGAAAGGGCTTTAGAAGTGATTAAGGTAACCACCTCCACATTAACCGAGCAATGTGCCTATGTGCCATATTGTCTGAAATTGGTGCGGGAACGAACATTTGCGAAGTTATCAATTTTTTGCTCGGAAAAATGAAACCTAAAGTCGCAAGAATCTATCTAACTATTGCGAAATTTGTAGGAATTAAATGTATTGACATTGGAAAATTATACGTTAACTTTCTTGTTTAAATGTCTAGTATCTGTTAGCTTTTTAAACTAATGCTAGCCATCACATTAGTCAGCCAAAAAATAGCGGAAAATACATTGTAATTTATTGACATGAGCCATCCATGTAGGCTGATTACACGAATCTCCTTTATTCACATTGATTTGGATGATGTTTATGGCTTCAAGCTGAGACTCATTGCAAGACAGCTTCAAAGCGGGGACTAATTTAGGCCAAGTCCGCCGCTTTTACGGCGCAACCAATCAGATTGCTACTTTCTTGATATGGTCAACCCACGTGCCTATTCCTAAAGTTTGATTGGCTGATTAGTTCAAAGTTTTACCTTTCGAAGCGAAGTGATGTTTGAAGTGACCTTCGAAGGGACGTTCGACTTTAGTTTCGACGTTCGAAGGATATGAGACGTTCGATGTTTCTTCAGATTTTTCGTGACATTATAGTCCTTGCTTATACTCATTACATAACTCTCAATGGTATCGCTATTGAATTGGATTTTTGAAAAAAGATATCAGATTGAAAATGATAAACGAATACAAGGAATAACGTCGTTGCTTGGAACCCGTTTGGTTGTGAGTCAGTGTGTGCGTGAAAATGAAAAAATTAGATTAAAAATTTGGAACGTATACAAGGACTCACTTCGTCAGTCAACCATCCATGTGCGCCTCTAATGAAAGGGTTTTTGCATGTTTCCATATATTATTTTGTTGACATTTTCCCCAAGTTGAATATTCTTTTGGATTTCAGAATTATTTGTGCCATTTTGTTATTTTGTTGACATTTTTTCCCTAAGTTGAATATTCTTTTGGATTTCAGAATTATTTCTGTCAAAATGGCGAAGGTCTTCGCAAGACGTATTTGGTGAAAACTCAAGAGCTGGTCTCGATCAGAAATGCATTGTCTTTGTATTCACAAACAACTGATGCACTTATCAAGACATTCATTCAAACTCAAACGCAGCAGAGTAAGTATCCTTGCGGGGTGAGTGGCCGAATGGCTTATACAGTCCTCGTCAGGTGACTGAAGTTAAGCTCGGTCGAGTGAGGTCAAACTCCGGATGGCTGACCTCGGAGGCCTGACCTTACTACTTACCTCGCTGTCCCATGCCTGGATGCGGCATGCACAGTGGGCCTAAATTAGCTTTCAGTAGCTAAAAATCCTGACAAGTCCATTCAAAACAAATTGAAAACAAACAATACCCTTTGATAGGATTACCCTTTGATATTTGTCACAGAAAACCTGAAAAGCTTTATACTCGTAATAAAGCAATGGAATGACCCAGAATGCAACTGTAGTGCCTGCAGTAATTTCATTTTTATTCAACATTAAATTGCACATAGATTTTAATTTCATTCTATCTAGATTAGCTGACTTTGTATATACTGTACATTGTTAGCTATCTAAAATATCGAATTAAAATAGATTAACAATGACAACAACAACAATAACAATAACAACAACAACAACAACAACATTGTACTATCTCAGCAGAGCAAGTACCCCTAAGATTACCCTTTGATATTTGTACAATCTAAAGGGTGTTTTGAAAATAACTAAAATAGGTACAAGGCAAACCTCTGGGTAGGGTACTGGCGGGATTTATCAGGCAGCGGGATATATCAGGCACACGCAGCTTTCAACAACCAGAAACACGACTAAAACATTTCCAAATAAAAAACAAGTCTTTGTGAACCTTCCTGGATCATTGTTCTCTCATTCTATTGGAACATCATTCCAATTACTCTTTGTTTCATTTCACCAGGCTCGGCGGAGTATCTTTGGGTCAGGCCGAAAACTTCGCGTCCATCTTTTCTACGGTTAGGCCAACCTTCGAACTTCCGAGAAGTTGCGAGAAACTTCCTTGAAGTGCAGCATGTTGAAGTCAACTAAAGAGCACCATAGCTAGTGATATGGCACAGAAAAGATGTTAAGTCTTTGGAATTAATGTCTTTGTGTATTTCTAGTGGCTACATTTATTCAAATAAATGAAAATAATAGCTGCCTGATAAATCCCGACGGTGTACGAGATTCACCTCCGCGAGTGGTCAAAATACTTTGCAATAAACACTTCGGTTGGTGAAAAGATGAACCAACCAGCTGCATAAACTTTGCGAGGAATGTTTGAAATATGTTTAGGAAATATCTTTTGTCGCTTTGGATAAATCGATTTTGATTGGCAAGTTTACAAGCCTTAAGTGCCTGATAAATCCCGCCAGTACCCTATATTTTTCTGCAAGCAGATGAAAGCCAAATCATTTCACCAATTATAGCTAATCTTATTGGTTTTGAATTAGCAATATCAGCTCTTTTCAGGGCTGTATGGTTTCAAAGCAACTGCAAATAGCACTGATGATTACCAGTTTATTTTGTCACAAATGTGAGAAACACTAATTATTGTTGTAGCCTTCAAGGATAATGAAAGATCTCAACATCATCGGAAAGTGGTAGTAACTGAAAAGTCGTAGAAAATTTGGCAAAGTTCCATTTAGGACTTCAAGCAAAGATGAAGTCGTCAGTCTTCAAAATCTGTGTAGGGTAGTGTACGATTTATCACGGCCCATCAAAGCAGCTGCTCTTAAATATACCGTAACTCACATAAATATCCATGACGTCCTAAAGTTGTGAACTGCACGAGACCTTGTAAGCACATTCTTGATCGCATGTGAACAAATTCCATGTAAACAAGTTCATGTCACGTTGAAGTCATCTTATCCTACACTTATCAAGTGTGACGCATATATTTACAGTCAAAACAAATCTCATGAAATAACTTTCATATCAATTTTATGACTGATAACAACATATCTTGATCCCTACACTAAACTTTGCACAAAGGACTCTTTGTTATCTATCGATAAGAAAGTTCGATTTAAAACCGTG
The DNA here is from genome assembly GCA_964020215.1 of Aurelia sp. 3 sensu Dawson et al. (2005). Lineage (NCBI taxonomy): Eukaryota > Metazoa > Cnidaria > Scyphozoa > Semaeostomeae > Ulmaridae > Aurelia > Aurelia sp. 3 sensu Dawson et al. (2005). The sequence goes on from OZ026580.1 coordinate 16,956,549, forward strand.
GCAAATATGAGACATTTTACTCGAAATTCAGAAAAGCGGTGCTTTGCAGATAGGAAATATTCGTCTGCGCTCTCCAGCTCTTCAAGTGATCATCATCATCATCATCATCATCATCATCATCATCATCATCATCATCATCATCATCATCGTCATCGTCATCGTCATCGTCATCATCATCGTCATCATCATCATCATCATCATCATCATCATCATCATCATCATCATCATCATCATCATCATCATCATCATCATCAGCATCATCATCATCATCATCATCATCATCATCATCATCATCATCATCATCATCATCATCATCATCATCATCATCATCATCATCATCATCATCATCGTCATCATCATCGTCATCGTGTTCGTCACATTAAAGTACCGTTGTAACTCCGTGGTTGTTTTTTACGCACAATAACAATGAGTGCTGTTTTTTTAAAGCTGTTTTGAAGTTTGGCACTTGTTTGCAAACGCAGGCTAAACCCTAAGGATCGAGGTTTAACTGTGAAACGTAGGCTAACTCCGAGGAATAACCGAATTTCTAGCCACAAGATCCTGGTTTATCTTATTTTTAACCGACTCAAGGTCCTTGTAATCTTAGTAAGAAGATTTTAAAGGAACGTGAACTGCGTCAAAATCCTGACATCGAATGTGACATATGAAACGTAGGCTTACTTACCCCGATTGATAGCTGAATTCCTAGCCTCTTTTCAACCGATTCTAGGCCCTTGGAATCTTGATAAGTAGATTTGGACAGAACTTATACCGTGGGACACCAGTTTAAAAAATGAAGCTAAACTCTGACATCAAAGGCTAGGATCGTAAAGTAGGCTTGAACGCCTAGCTGGCAATCCTGGCTCTCATCTTGCTTCAGCCGATATCTAATCCTTTGAATACTTAGTAGAAAGATCCGAATTAAAGGGAGCAGACATGGGTAGATAACTATATTAGATAACCATGAATGAATACGGAATCACTCTACACGGGCCTAAACTGGGTCCACTTTTTAAGAGTTCCCATTGACCAAGAGATGTCAGCAGATCGAGGAACGCAGGGAAACAAGGGATGAAAAGGCACAAGTCTAGTGTGTTGTATTTCCAGACAATAAATCGACAAATTCAGTTGACGTTGTTTAAACTCACTTCAGTTCAAGTGACCATACACTTGGGAAATCGTCGTTTTCTTTGTTGATACAGTTACCGCATCTCGCTTTTCATTGCAGGAAAAGAAAGTTTTCTACAGAAGACAATCACCTGTTCTGAAGTGGGTGAAAAGTCGTTGGCTGAACTTTTCTGTTGTCTGAAAACATTTCTATGAACTTTTCTAAAAATTCTTCCATGTGCTAGTTTGATTCAGTTTCCCATGTGGTGATAACAGCTGTTTTGACAGGGCTTCTTTGTGATGACTTTCTTGAGTTGGCGTATCATACTTTTAGACAGTATTTCTCAAAAATGTTCCATGAAATTCTCCAAAATTCACCCACTTGTCAGGCTGCGCGTAGGATACCCATTTCATAGTTTCATTCAGTTTCCCATGTGACGATAACAGCTGTTTTGACAGGAGTTCGTTGTGATCGTTTTTGCGCGGTTTTTTTAGTTGGCCTGTTATATTTTTTAACATTATTTTCTAATTCATATAATTCAATCGAAAATAACTTTATTTATTACTGATACAAAGATCTAAAGATACTAATACCAAGGAAGGAAACAAGGAACTGTATAAGCCCCTTGTTCCCTGTTGTAGTATGCGTCAGTCTAGCAAGTTTTGTGGCGACACTTTGAGCAAACAAGAGCGATACTACAGGGGTGCCATACAAAGCACATTCCTACTTCTTTCTTGGGAGAAGTAAGTAAAAGAAAGTTCCTGAAAAATTCGAAGACAAAATTTTTTAATGATGTTTCTTGTACGAAATACGCAATTAAAGTTGTTTGACTCTCTGTAAATGAAATACAAAATTGTAGCGGTTGAGGATGGACACCTCAAGGAGGTTAATTTGAAGATATTCTTTATGTCTGTGTCTGCAAAGGGGGACTGGATTCGTCATACGCTCTTTAAATAGAGAATTGAAGTAGTCTGCATAATATTGCTTGACCCTGAGAGGGGGAGGGGGGGGTGGGATAACACGTTAGAGAACTTGCTATCGACGTGTGACCACACCTGTCATTCTTAAGCCTGGTTTCCATATCATCGTAACAGTCGGCGACGCTTCGGCGACGTATCCCCGATCAGTCGGTGACATGGAAACGATCGCTGTTATTATCATATGGAAACCACGCTTTAAACTCATCTCAACTCTTTCGATGCGTCCCCGTACCGTCCCCGTCTGATCGGCGACGTCGGCGACGTCGTTCAGAAAATGTTTCCATTTAACAAAATCGTCGCCGATGTGTCCCCGAGCCTGCCTCGGCGACGCGTCGCCGACGACTGTTGCGATCATATGGAAACCAGGCTTTACGCTTTTTATACTAATAAGAAACTTTTTGATTCGTGGCACGCTTTTTCAAAGCGTGCAGTACTTGCGGATTAAAAGCCGAAACTTTTAGTCCTTTGTTCCCTTAATAAATTCATTTATGTTTGATAAATGTTCCATGAAATTCTCTCAAATTCACCTATTTGCTAGTTTGATTCAGTATTCCCATGTGACGACCACAATGATATAAGCAAGCTCCATGGAGAGATTACCAGATCCTTTTGAATTTGTTCTAGACCCCAGAATTTTGCGAATCCAGTAAAAATTCACTGAGTTGCAGTTTTTAAGCTTTTAACGACCATGTGTGCGGGAAGAGTTGAGACCAGAGGCCCTGAATGAATTGCTATGCATGAAATCTGTAAGGTAGAAGAAGGTTCTTGTAAACGTTGCCGATTTACTTCTGATCGCAAGTATCAGAAAAACATTAAATGAAAACTCAACAGAATTTCTAAAAGCATCCAACTTGATCATAATCTGCACTTAAGGTGGCTCACTGCTGAAAATTTCAAGATCACAAAGCAGAAACAAGATGGCCCTCTACCACGCAAAGATAAGTTCAAAACACAAAAGACAATAGGTTAAGGTGGCTCGGCTAGGGATATAAATTTCACATTGCTACTGCTACACAGTCGGTGTCCTATCACTCATGGTTTTTCCATGAAACAGACTTTTTAGACTAATTGCATATTCGTAGTTATCGCTTTTGATAGACTCATGGAAGCTCAAACTACTACTCAAGGACTTTCACATTGAAAAATGAGAAGACGCTTCCCCCTATCTATTTCGTAACTAGATAAGGAAGCCATAGAAACACTGTACGAGCTCCAGGCAATGACGGATTGGCCTAAGTTGCCGGCTCGAATCTCCAATGCTAAAACAGCTCAGAATTCAAGTTTACAGTGATATGAGCCATGAACAAAAGCCACAAGTATCCAGATGACTGTTTCCTTTATCCAAGAATCAACTGACCTTTCATCGTGAACCAGGAGTTCCTCATTTTTACGACCAATTAGCTTCCATGAACTTAGCACTGAGAATTTTGAGCTGTCGAGGGTTGCTTGCCTCACTTCTGAGATAATTTCGCAGCCTCGTTCCGAAGGGCACACGTAAACGTATTCACTTCCGCCTCAAATTTTTATATGAAAGCCCATAAGCCCCAGTTTGAGCAAAGATTAAAAAATGTTGTTGTTGTCATTGTTGTTGCTGTTGCTATTGTTGCGATAACTGGGACTGTATCGTGAATCTAGCAGACGTTTTTACGTTCTCGGATTTTGATAGAAGAATTTCCTTTGATTTCAGGTGCATGCACTTCAGATGAATCATTTGGTGAAGTTTATGTACAGATTGATTTGTTCACATATGTTGCCAATGGGGAACATAAAGTCACTGTTAAAAGTATTTAATTTTCTACTACCACTGCATAATTATCCTCAGCTTGTAACAAATTTTTACATTAAAATCTAGCCTGTTAACAGACCCAGTTTCAAAGGAAATAGAATCTATTTACTTTGAAATTGTGTCTGGTTTGCAGGCTAAGTAAAGTACAGCCTTTAAGAAACTGTATTATAAGAAACTCAGGCCTGATTTCGCCGAATGAAATACCCCTCTACAAGCAATTGATCCAGGCTGATTCATTCTCAGTTTCTTTTACAGTGGTACATAGTAATATTATATGGCATGTGCTTTGATAGGGAAACTTTCAGTACTAGCTCAAGCTATTAATGTCTTGTAGAACTGTGCACATTTTAAATCACGTTTTCATAACAATTTTCTCGAAGAAAACCTCAATCTTGCAACTGTCAAGTAGAATTTGATTTGTTCCAATCAATGAAGTACCCTTGGCGCTACGAATTTCCAAGAGTAGTGGGAACATCTTACTGGCTCGCCTGGCATAGTTGAAACCCATTAAAATGAGTTGGATTATTCTCATCCGTAATGTATTTCCATTTTCCAACAGTTGTTGAAGCAAAGAATCTGAACTGGCAGACATCCAGTGAGTTGAGATTTTTTTATGGCGGATTTTGTTTGTTAGAATCATGCAATTTCAACATGCAATTGGCCTAAGCATTTCATCGTCCTAAATTTAATTAAATAGGGTATCCCCGGGAGGGTATCACAATAAACAAGATGGCTAAAGTATTGATTACTTTGATTACTTGAGCAAGTTGATGGTGATTTCTCTGCTTCTTTCCTGTTCTTCTCGATATAAAACAGTTTATAACTCACTGCTAGAAGCTTGCGACCGCCATTTGTAGTCATCGCTCGAACATATTTTGTCGTGCAGAAATTAATTTCGCAGCGCTGGAGAAAGAGCAGGCTGTCACATGTTCGAGTGAGACTGGAAATGGCGGTCGCAAGCTTGCAGCAGTGGGTTATAAACTGTTTGATATCGAAGAGAACAGAGATGAAGCAGCAGATAAAACACCATCAACTTGCTCAGCTAATCAAAGTAATCAACACTTTAGCCATCTTGTTTATTGTGGTACCCGAATTAACAAATTTAGGACGATCAAATACTTAGGCCACTTGCATGTCGTCAGCATGCCCTTGCTTTGAATTGAGATATCGGTCAAAAGCAGCTGCATCTATTGTGTCACAAGATCTGTCCTTGTTTGTTTCATGACAGTATTTCCAACAACTGCAGATTTTTCATAGGTGAACACAGGAACATATGTCATCACAACTGAGTGTGAGTGAAGGGTACCGACACCTATTGCAAATCATTTTTCCTTTCAATGTATTCAGACAAGTACAACTACTTGACTTACTTATACCATGGGTCGCAGGAAACGAAGTAATAGTTAAAAATGTAAACGCAAACATACCTGTGTCTTTATCGTGGTTTCTTCTGCCTTTCTTGGCTTTCCTTTGCTTCCCTGCCTCAGCTCAATTCATTGCTTCAAGTTCGTAATGGCCTAAGTCTCTTTCTCTGCAAAAGCGAGGCTGCCCTCGTTTGCGGCCCGCCGCTGAATCACAAAACCGCAAACGATGCTTACCATGTTTTGACGTTTGTAACAGCTGTAAATTCGTTACGTTTTCTGCGAATTCAGCCCAAATATTGTCGCGATTAGTCGCTATTTTTTCCATCAGGACACGATAAAGAAGCAGCAGTGACAGGGCGGTTGCGCTTTCGCTAAGCGTGACGTCACATGTCATAGATGCTTCCCACTTCATACTATGCTCTGATCGCTTATTTGAATTCACAATTTCGCAAAAAAAGAGTTAAAAGTACGATTGACCATTCATTCGGTAGAGTATTGGACCGATGAAAAAGCATGTGACACAAACCGAGAACCGTTATAACCTAACCTTGTCGATTCCTTTTAGAGCACACAGTTTTGTGCAATAGTCATCATGAGGCTGTGTGTTGTTTCAGAACTTTTCTCCTTTTATTTATCCAAAGGTATGTTCAGACCTTTCGTGGAAGCCCATATAACTGGCCCTCATCTCAGTGACAAGAAGAGACGGCATACAACGAGTAGAAAGCATAATTCATGGGCACCGAAGTTCAATGAGACATTTTATTTGTGAGTGAATTTCATTTTATTCAAAAGACCTGCTGCTTTCCTTTTTATTGCGCATCATCTTTGTTGTGTTGGCTAGGCAGGCAGTAAACTGATGACGTTGAGTCCCTTGTATCCCTGCGGTAAACCTTGTTCAAGAGGGACTCATAATGAAACGGTGAAAAACTTGGCCCTGTTTTCTTCAATTATCAATTAGATTAAATGGAACCACGGCTTCGAATCTCAATCCCGCGGGAGTGTTTTCAATTCTTCAATCGAATCGAAAATTCTATCACATTTACACCGTAACAATAGTAATTCATAAATCTCACAATCTGATTGGTACTGAAGGAATCGCGAAGTTTGGGCCTAAACAGGGCCTGGTTTTTATGAGTAGTACTATGAGTCTCTATTGACCGAAGCGCCATCATCAAGTCAAAGAGCACAGGGAAACAAGAGACTCATCGTCATAAGTCTAGACAGGCAATTCGAAAGATAATCAGTTGAGGAAGGTGTCTAACTTGTGCCAGAATAGATACAAAATATGCCTACTGTAAGAACGTTTCATTAAGATCTCATCGAAACCTTTCACTTGAAGGTTAAGTGTCTCTCCTAAGCGCACTTCATAGAAAGTAAATTATCTAATGTTATAACAAGTGTGCTTTCAAAGCACTTCACATCAAAACTGAGAACAAGAGAAGTACATTCGTCCATCGTATGATCAGAAAAAGCCAATATGGTTTGTCGAGTGTGTCAGAATGTCTTCCCTCCGAACTATTGCTATTTTTAACCCCCATCAAGACCCTGTTCTTGCAACATCGGATCCAAATGGGATCGGATCCAAAAGGATCTGAGCCATCCAAAAGGATCCGAGCCACCTTTTGAGAGACCTTTACATGGGATCGGATCCAGTTGGGCGTTAAAGGGGCAGGGTCACGTAATGTAAAAAAACTTCTTTCGAAACGACAATTTTGCAGTATTGCTGACTGACATCTGGCTGCTGATTTATGGCAGAGAAAAGGCAATGTAAGTGGTTGCTTCAAAAACAGCACTTCTATTGTTCTCCAGCAATGTCAAAGGAAAGTAAGTTTTCAAAGAAAGGATTCTGACATCGCATTGAAATTTTCACTACCTGTTTTATAAGGAAGAAAGTACTCCCTTATGAATGGACAACACTGCTAACCCTTTAAAAGATTTAGCAAAAACATTTTAATACGACGCTAGAACCCTTTCTTTGACAACTTACTTTATTTTGACATTGCTTAAGAATAATGGAAGTGCTGTTTTTGAAGCAACCACTTATTTTGCCTTCTCTCTGCCATAAATTAGCGAGCACGTGCCAGACAAAACTCATACAAGGTCTCAAACTCAAATTGAAGCCTGACCTATGCAGCTGTGTAAAAATCGAGATGATTTGATCTACAGCTCCCCCACAGCAGCCATACAAAGGGGGTGCAATTTTTTGGGACACCGTGAATTAATAACAATGATGATGATGATGATGATGATGATGATGATGATGATGATGATGATGATGATGATGATGATGATGATGATGATGATTATGATTATGATGATGATGATGATGATGATTATGATGATGATGATGATGATGATTATGATCCTTATTTTTCAGTCATCTTGGGAATGAAGAAGACTTGAGCAGCTATGAGCTACAGATCAGCGTGAAAGACTCGTCATTAATTCGACGAAACCAAATGATAGGAACAACGGTTATTCAGCTCAAGGACATTGTTGAATTGAAATCATACGCTTTCTGGGTGCCACTGGAACGTGCCATTTACATGGATGACACTGGCTGGACCATTCTTCAAATTTTGTCCCAACGCACCAATGATGAGCTAGCACGTGACTTTGTCATGTTGAAATTTGAGAGGAGAGACGAAGGCAGTAATTAAATTAGTAAATCGTATTTTTTCAACCGGTTGTAGAATATTTTTGCTGAATATATCGCAGCGTCGGACAAGGGGATTGCACCATAAAGTTATTCAACAGCCGGGGGGAGGGGCGGAGGTGTCCAAAACTGATTATGGGTATGTGTAAAGGTGCAAACAAATAAGGGTCCCAATACTGGAGGAGTCGTAGTAAAGATCGCACCCGAAACTGGGTATCATCACAAAAATGTCATACCCAAAACTGGGGAACTTCGAACAAAACAATGATGGCACTTCAGCCAGGTTTAACCAGATTAAACGTAGCATTGCTTAGTCGATCCCGAGTGAATCAAAAAATTTATAGACGTTTAAAAGTACGTAGCTCTCAAAACATTTTCAAGATTCATATACCTATGGGGCAAATATATCAACTCAGATATGACAAGTCAATCCGTCAAAATCAGCTGTATCATTCTTAATTAGACTGATTACATTCGTCTTAGTTCTGCTCCATTGAATTGAATTGTTATTTATTGTTATAGTTATTCTGTTAATGGAGCGAAAACAAGGACTCATGTATTGCAATCCAAGATCCTTCAAGACAGGCCTAAAATCCTTCATCAAATTTGTTAGCAACTTAACCCCACAGCTAGGTTAGGGTGGGGTAATGTGGTTTGCTAGAAATATCCTTCCTCGTCAAATGAAAGAAAGATTGGCTATTTTTGTTGTAATGACTACATAATAAGCTGCCTGTTCGTATAAAACATTCGTCTGAGATTTATCTCAATGCATTTGAAAGAATTATTTTACAGGACAGCCTACTGTGGAAGAATTTCAGGGCCTAGAAAAACTTTCTTCTGCTTCCGTTTTTTGCTTTTCTGGTCCATTTAATGAGCATGAGGTGAGAGTTTGGTCTCTTACAAATGAATTATTTCATATCGAAGTGATGGTTCTTTACTGTGCACATAGTATTCTACACAGTATACAAAATTCCCTGACGTCATCTTTAGCGCAATAATCTATAAAGCTTATTTTACAAGAGGCAGAAATTTCCGTACGGAATCAATATGTTGCCATGATGTCACAAGAATATCGCTGAGCATAGTGTATATTGAAAGAAGAAAAGCCCAAAATGGAACTACCGAAGTACTGTGAAAACAGGAAGCGGAACTTTTCGCCACGGAAAAGTTAACATGGTTTCTACACTTTCACCTCGGAAACATTCCGCTAAAATGCATCATCAGAATTCTCCAGCGCATGCTTTTGGCCAGTATAGTCCGCTTTCGCCAAAAGATTCCGCTTGGTGTAAAATAGGATTTATATCTCAGAGCTCCAATTTCTCACTCCTTAAATGACTTCAGGGGATTGTTAACGCTCCTCTTAGAGCACATACTCTCGAGTACCGAATAATCGCCCCCCTCCGCTTATCAATTTTGCAAAATTTTCCAACCCTTTTGATTAATTTTTGGAAAAATGAAATGATGGTAAACATAATTTCTGAATAAACGCTAGAAAAGTCTCAAGAAGTGCATTCAACAGCACGAGAGTTCGTAGGTAAATGTATCAGTAACATCACTGTTCACATAAATATATATGAGATACGTGTTTAACTAAGAAAACGACTATTTTCAATTTCTCTAAACATTTCCAACCCCCCGATTATTCTCACCCCGCCCCCCCGTTTATTCGGTACTCGAGAGTGCAAACGTTCTGGAAGCCTAGGAAAAAGGGTTACTCTTAAGGCCTACCACCGTGCACTCTTTTTAACTGTGAATTTCTTTTTTCTATTCCTTTTTTATTTTTGATTTCATATGATTCTTATGATTTCACTGCCACCAATTTGCATTCTCATTAAAGGCTCTTGGGCAACCGACATGCATTGCGATTGCTTGCTCTGTTTTTATTTTATGGATTTTATTCAGTTCAAGTGCAGCGCTTAACAGGGTGTACTTCAGTGCAGTAGATCCACATTTTAGATATTGCTGCTCTCTTGGATGTGCCGGTGATACCACGCTAAGCAAATTGCAACAGCTACAAAATGGAGCAGTTCATGTCATCACAAACAGTCGCTTTGATCAACCATCGCAACTCTCCGCGATAGAACGTTACCATTGGTCGCAGAGTGTTTTTGCTCTGAGATCGCAATTCTTTAGGTCGCAGATCTTTAGGACAGGTGTTTACAGTGATCGCAGAGAGTCACAGAGTGTCACATCATTTTAGTACAGCATTTCCCTTGTCGCAGTGTGTTGCAGAACTAAAATTCTGCGACGCTGCGACTCTTTGCGACACTCTGCAATCTAATGGTAACCAGACTTTTGGTGACATCACTAAATTATTTTCAAGTGGCATGAAATTAGGCGAGCTTACAAACAGGGCTGCTGTGCATGCCGGTTACCCAAGATCCTGTTAGTTACTGTACACTTCTGTCGTATATGCAGCTAATCATATACAATTATTCAGGAAACCATACGCATTTAATTAGCCCATATTAGCTCAGCCATCAGTTATTGTAGTGTATGCAACTATTTAAGTAATCTGAAGTAGTTCAACGACAGTGTAGATGCCAGATCCTTGTCATTGTGTTCAGCTCCTAATTTTAGGCCGTAGCCGAAACGTTGTTTATCTGTCGTTTATCAGTTTTTCGGGCTTAAGAGATGCCTAAAGTTGGGCAAAAATCTTTGAAAGAAAATGATAGAGAGCCATACTGACCAAAATGGTGCATCCATAAACTGCCAACACAATATTTGATAAGGGTATTGTGGCGCCATGTTATTATCCACTGACTTTGCAGCCAGAACAATCAGGTGGACAGGGTTCAGTCCCAGGGAGAGCCCCATCACTTCGTCATGACGCAACTTCACCTTGACCTATTTTCCAATTTTCAGATTCTGCCTCATCCTCCATTGTATGCTTTTTGAATAGGAAAATAGGCATTTTACATAGTGTACGCTACTGGCTTGACTCCCCTTTCCATTCCAACCATTGCCAATATATTTTCCAACATATTTTCATTTGTAAGTTTTGTAGTGGAGGAGTGGAGGGCCCCTTGAAAATCATCATTGGTGACATTGTTGAAGGGCTACCCTCCTTAAAAATTGGAATTGAAATGAACTGCCTTCGTATTTTATTGATGCCTTCCAAATGCCGAGCCAAATAGTTTGCCCCATCTACTGGCTTGGCATCTACGCCGTCCTGTAACTTTAGATGTCTGTATTTCCTGTAATCAATGAGTGATATTCGTAACAAACCATTAGATGTATGTATATTTGCTTGATTGTAACCATGATAGAAGTATATAGTACGGACTTGTCATGTGGAAGGAATTTTAAACTCTTAAGGAATTCGATGTCTCCTCCACAGCAACACATGCGCAGCTTCACATGCGCAAAATTTTTCAAAATCATATAAAACAAGTAAGGGTAGAGGATGCTACCCTGCTCAGGGGGAGGTAGGTGTCAGCACGTGGCCCCAATATTAGTTTTATTAGACATTCAATTTTCATTTTCAATTTTTTCAAACACGGTAGCCCCATCAGTTGATCAGCAACTGCTTTCAGGGGGCTGTGGCAAAAATCTAAAACTTAGATCAAAGAGACGAATAATATTGAGAAGAAAAAGAAAAGGAACATGTGAATCAATTTTTTGATCTTTTTTTGAAGGGTTTGCTGTTGTTTGCAGACATGTGGTTTGATTGCTAGTGATAACTTTTTTGATGGGTTTGCAGTTGTTTGCGCACTTGTTTGTATGACTTTGAAACACTTATTGCGCATGTGAAGCTGCGCGTGTGTTGTTGCTGAGGAGGTTTCGGAATTCCTTAAATTTTCAAAATTCCTTGTACATGATGACTCCGTACTATACACTTCTCGTGATCTTCTGATTTGAAAGGAAACTATTTTTGTTTGAAAAAATGAATTTTCACACTAGTGCTGTTTTTCAAAGCAGAATATGTAACTTTGTAAGTTAGATATCGTATATATGAATTTGGGTAACTAAAGACTTTTCCTTTCGCAGTTTCTTTCCTTCAAAGACCGTTGCAACGATCGGTTCATACTTAGCAATCTTTAGCAAGAGGTAGCGGCCATTTTATCACAAGGAATGAAAAGGGCACTAAGAACTTTTGAAGAAATCTCCTGTGTTATAAAGAGTTTCGCTACGTTCAATGTTTTTTTAACCAATGCCTGTTTTCATTTCTCTCCCCTTTTGGAAACATTTTTTTTCCGGTTGATGTGGGCTGCAAAACATGCGAAAACCTTTCCATACACCAAGTATCAACGATTGTTCTCAATGTGACCAGGTTTCTTGTAAGCGTGATTGAAAATTTCTATTAAACGATGATTTGGTTGTGAGCCACAGCCGCTAATAGTTTCTTTTGCTATTTGCAAGAGAAATTAATAAAGTTAACCAACAGAATTTTGGTTGGTTTTCAAAATAATAAGATGTTTTGACACACCCAATATGCATAGGTTGTAGGCGAGACACCAGATAGTGCAACAAACAATTCATTTTACATCAAAGATAAGATAATTGGCTTACAAAATCTACTTTCTTCAACCAAAAGATCTAAACCAAATCCACCATCTGAGAATTATCGAATTCAGTAAAATAATTAGATTCTTAGGCTTATGAAATCATCCTTATTTGACCAAATAGAGAAACGTCTAAAGCTTACGAGGTAAACCGTTGAGGATACAGCCTGTACATAGTCTGTAGTACAGCTTACTTTTTATCCAAAATCAGCACTTTCAAAAACAGAAAATTTTGGTCAAAAAAGTGACTCGTACCTTTATGTCCAAAGTCGGCACTTTGAAAAAACAACCAACCGTAGGGAAACGGTAAGCTTATGTCAAAAATCAGCACTTACGAAATCACTAGTTTTAGAGGAAAAGGTAAGCCTATAGCCTTAATTTTTTGTCCAAGATTCGTGCTTCCAAAAAGAGGTAATTTTAGCGGAAAAGGTAAGCCTATAGCCTTACATTTTGGTCAAAGATTTATGCTCCCAAAGAGACAATTATAGCGGAAAAGGGTAAGCCTATAGTCTTACTTTCTGCTCCAAGACTCGTGCTTCCAAAAAGAGGCAATCTTAGCAAGAAAGGTAAGCCTATAGCCTTACTTTTTGGTCCAAGATTCATGCTTCCGAAAAGAGGCAGTTTTAGCGGAAAAGGTCAGCCTATAGCCTTACTTTTTGGTCCAAGATTCATGCTTCCGAAAAGAGGCAGTTTTAGCGGAAAAGGTAAGCCTATAACCTTACTTTTTGGTCCAGGATTCATGCTTCCGAAAAGAGGCAGTTTTAGCGGAAAAAGTAAGCCTATAACCTTACTTTTTGCTCCAAGATTCGTGCTTCCGAAAAGAGGCAATTTTAGCGGAAAAGGTAAGCCTGTAGCCTTAATTTTTGGTCCAAGATTCATGCTTCCGAATAGAGGCAGTTTTAGCGGAAAAGGTAAGCCTATAGCCTTACTTTTTGCTCCAAAATTCATGCCTCCGAAAAGAGGCAATTTTAGTGAAAAAGGTAAGCCTATACCCTTACTTTTTGGTCCAAGATTCATGCTTCCGAAAAGAGGCAATTTTAGCGGGAAAGGTAAGGCTATAGCCTTACTCCTTGGTCCACGACCAATGCTTCCAAAAAGAGACACTTTTAGCGAAAAGGTCAGCTTATAGCTCTACTTTATCGTCCAAGACCCATGCTTCCGAAAAGAGGCAATTTTAGCGGAAAAGGTAAACCTATAGCCTTACTTTTTGGTCCAAGATTCATGCTTCCGAAAAGAGGCAATTTTAGTGAAAAAGGTAAGCCTATAGCCTTACTTTTTGGTCCAAGACTCCTGCTTCCAAAAGTAGGTAAGTTTAGTGAAAAAGGTAAGCCTATAGCCTTACTTTTTGGTCCAAGATTCATGCTTCCGAAAAGATGCAGTTTACCTGAAAAGGTAAGCCTATAGCCTTACTTTTGGGTCCAAAACCTGTGCTTCCAAAAAGAGGCAATTTTAGCGGAAAAGGCAAGCCTATAGCCTTACATTTTGGTCCAAGAATCATGCTTCCGAAAAGAGGCAATTTGGGGGGAATAGGTAAGCCTATAGCCTTACGTTTCTAACCAAAATCCATGCTTCCAAAAAGAGACAATTTTAGCGGGAAAGGTAAGCCTATAGCCTTACTTTTTGGTCCAAGATTCATGCTTCCGAAAAGAGGCAGTTTTAGCGGAAAAGGTAAGCCTATAACCTTACTTTTTGCTCCAAGATTCGTGCTTCCGAAAAGAGGCAATTTTAGCGGAAAAGGTAAGCCTGTAGCCTTATTTTTGGTCCAAGATTCATGCTTCCGAATAGAGGCAGTTTTAGCGGAAAAGGTAAGCCTATACCCTTACTTTTTGGTCCAAAATTCATGCCTCCGAAAAGAGGCAATTTTAGCGAAAGAGGTAAGCCTATAGCCTTACGTTTCTGACCAAAATCCATGCTTCCAAAAAGAGACAATTTTAGCGGGAAAGGTAAGGCTATAGCCTTACTCCTTGGTCCACGACCAATGCTTCCAAAAAGAGACACTTTTAGCGAAAAGGTCAGCTTATAGCTCTACTTTATCGTCCAAGACCCATGCTTCCGAAAAGAGGCAATTTTAGTGAAAAAGGTAAGCCTATACCCTTACTTTTTGGTCCAAGACTCCTGCTTCCAAAAGTAGGTAAGTTTAGTGAAAAAGGTAAGCCTAAAGCCTTACTTTTTGCTCCAAGATTCATGCTTCCGAACAGAGGCAATTTTAGTGAAAAAGGTAAGCGTTACTTTTTGGTCCAAGATTCATGCTTCCCAATAGTGACAATTTTAGTGAAAAAGGTAAGCCTATAGCCTTACGTTTTGGACCAAAATCAACGCTTCCAAAAAGAGACATTTTTAGCGGGAAAGGTAAGCCTATAGCCTTACTTTTTGGTCCAAGATTCATGCTTCCGAAAAGATGCAGTTTAGCTGAAAAGGTAAGCCTATAGCCTTACTTTTGGGTCCAAAACCTGTGCTTCCAAAAAGAGGCAATTTTTAGCGGAAAAGGCAAGCCTATAGCCTTACATTTTGGTCCAAGAATCATGCTTCCGAAAAGAGGCAATTTGGGCGGAAAAGGTAAGCCTATAGCCTTACGTTTCTGACCAAAATCCATGCTTCCAAAAAGAGACAATTTTAGCGGGAAAGGTAAGCCTATAGCCTTACTTTTTGGTCCAAGATTCATGCTTCCGAAAAGAGGCAGTTTTAGCGGAAAAGGTAAGCCTATAGCCTTACTTTTTGGTCCAAGATTCATGCTTCCGAAAAGAGGCAGTTTTAGCGGAAAAGGTAAGCCTATAACCTTACTTTTTGGTCCAAGATTCATGCTTCCGAAAAGAGGCAGTTTTAGCGGAAAAGGTAAGCCTATAACCTTACGTTTCTGACCAAAATCCATGCTTCCAAAAAGAGACAATTTTAGCGGGAAAAGTAAGGCTATAGCCTTACTTTTTGGTCAAAGACTCATACTTCCGAATGGAGGCAATTTTAGTGGAAAAGGTAAGCCTATAGCCTTACTTTTTGGTCCAAGATTCATGCTTCCGAAAAGAGGCAGTTTTAGCGGAAAAGGTAAGCCTATAACCTTATTTTTTGGTCCAAGATTCATGCTTCCGAAAAGAGGCAGTTTTAGCGGAAAAGGTAAGCCTATAACCTTACGTTTCTGACCAAAATCCATGCTTCCAAAAAGAGACAATTTTAGCGGGAAAAGTAAGGCTATAGCCTTACTTTTTGGTCAAAGACTCATACTTCCGAATGGAGGCAATTTTAGTGGAAAAGGTAAGCCTATAGCCTTACTTTTTGGTCCAAGACTCATGCTTCCGAATAGAGGCAATTTTAGCGGAAAAGGTAAGCCTATACCCTTACTTTTTGGTCCAAGACTCCTGCTTCCAAAAGTAGGTAAGTTTAGTGAAAAAGGTAAGCCTAAAGCCTTACTTTTTGCTCCAAGATTCATGCTTCCGAAAAGAGGCAATTTTAGTGAAAAAGGTAAGCGTTACTTTTTGGTCCAAGATTCATGCTTCCCAATAGTGACAATTTTAGTGAAAAAGGTAAGCCTATAGCCTTACGTTTTGGACCAAAATCAACGCTTCCAAAAAGAGACATTTTTAGCGGGAAAGGTAAGCCTATAGCCTTACTTTTTGGTCCAAGATTCATGCTTCCGAAAAGATGCAGTTTAGCTGAAAAGGTAAGCCTATAGCCTTACTTTTGGGTCCAAAACCTGTGCTTCCAAAATGAGGCAATTTTAGCGCAAAAGGCAAGCCTATAGCCTTACATTTTGGTCCAAGAATCATGCTTCCGAAAAGAGGCAATTTGGGCGGAAAAGGTAAGCCTATAGCCTTACGTTTCTGACCAAAATCCATGCTTCCAAAAAGAGACAATTTTAGCGGGAAAGGTAAGCCTATAGCCTTACTTTTTGGTCCAAGATTCATGCTTCCGAAAAGAGGCAGTTTTAGCGGAAAAGGTAAGCCTATAGCCTTACTTTTTGGTCCAAGATTCATGCTTCCGAAAAGAGGCAGTTTTAGCGCAAAAGGTAAGCCTATAACCTTACTTTTTGGTCCAAGATTCATGCTTCTGAAAAGAGGCAGTTTTAGCGGAAAAGGTAAGCCTATAACCTTACGTTTCTGACCAAAATCCATGCTTCCAAAAAGAGACAATTTTAGCGGGAAAAGTAAGGCTATAGCCTTACTCCTTGGTCCACGACCAATGCTTCCAAAAAGAGACAATTTTAGCGGAAAAGGCAAGCCTATAGCCTTACATTTTGGTCCAAGAATCATGCTTCCGAAAAGAGGCAATTTGGGCGGAAAAGGTAAGCCTATAGCCTTACGTTTCTGACCAAAATCCATGCTTCCAAAAAGAGACAATTTTAGCGGGAAAGGTAAGCCTATAGCCTTACTTTTTGGTCCAAGATTCATGCTTCCGAAAAGAGGCAGTTTTAGCGGAAAAGGTAAGCCTATAGCCTTACTTTTTGGTCAAAGACTCATACTTCCGAATGGAGGCAATTTTAGTGGAAAAGGTAAGCCTATAGCCTTACTTTTTGGTCCAAGACTCATGCTTCCGAATAGAGGCAATTTTAGCGGAAAAGGTAAGCCTATAACCTTACTTTTTGCTCCAAGATTCGTGCTTCCGAAAAGAGGCAATTTTAGCGGAAAAGGTAAGCCTGTAGCCTTAATTTTTGCTCCAAAATTCATGCCTCCGAAAAGAGGCAATTTTAGTGAAAAAGGTAAGCCTATACCCTTACTTTTTGGTCCAAGATTCATGCTTCCGAAAAGAGGCAATTTTAGCGGAAAAGGTAAGCCTATAGCCTTACGTTTCTGACCAAAATCCATGCTTCCAAAAAGAGACAATTTTAGCGGGAAAGGTAAGGCTATAGCCTTACTCCTTGGTCCACGACCAATGCTTCCAAAAAGAGACACTTTTAGCGAAAAGGTCAGCTTATAGCTCTACTTTTTCGTCCAAGACCCATGCTTCCGAAAAGAGGCAATTTTAGCGGAAAAAGGTAAACCTATAGCCTTACTTTTTGGTCCAAGATTCATGCTTCCGAAAAGAGGCAATTTTAGTGAAAAAGGTAAGCCTATAGCCTTACTTTTTGGTCCAAGACTCCTGCTTCCAAAAGTAGGTAAGTTTAGTGAAAAAGGTAAGCCTATAGCCTTACTTTTTGGTCCAAGACTCATGCTTCCAAAAGTACGTAATTTTAGTGAAAAAGGTAAGCCTATAGCCTTACTTTTTGCTCCAAGATTCATGCTTCCGAAAAGATGCAGTTTAGCTGAAAAGGTAAGCCTATAGCCTTACTTTTGGGTCCAAAACCTGTGCTTCCAAAAAGAGGCAATTTTAGCGGAAAAGGCAAGCCTATAGCCTTACATTTTGGTCCAAGAATCATGCTTCCGAAAAGAGGCAATTTGGGCGGAAAAGGTAAGCCTAAAGCCTTACTTTTTGCTCCAAGATTCATGCTTCCGAAAAGATGCAGTTTAGCTGAAAAGGTAAGCCTATAGCCTTACTTTTGGGTCCAAAACCTGTGCTTCCAAAAAGAGGCAATTTTAGCGGGAAAGGTAAGCCTATAGCCTTACATTTTGGTCCAAGAATCATGCTTCCAAAAGGAGGCAATTTTAGCGAAAAAGGTAAGCCCTACCTTGTCGGCACTTTCATTACCACTGATTTTTGCGGAAAAGGTAAATCTATAACCTTACATTTTGGTCCAAAGTCAATACCTCCAAAAGCAGGTAATTTTGTTGTAAAAGGTAAGCCAATAGCCTTAAATATTTTACCCATAACTAGCAGTTATAAATTTACCAATTTTAGCGGAAAAGGTAAGCCCAAGCCTTACTTCTTGGTCCTACGTCAATACCTACAAGATCAGGCAATTTTGACGTAAAAGGTAAGGCTATAGCTTTAACCATTTTGTTCAAAATGAGCAGTTTCAAAGGCAGACAACTTTGGTGCAAAGCGTAAGTAAATAGCCTTACCTTCCGGTTCGAAATCAGCACATCTAAATTTAGACAATCTTTTCTAAAGATTTCATGCTGAGCTAAAAGAAACACAATACCAGAAAAAGTATGGTTTATTTTCAAGTTTTTATTGATTCATAATCATCATTGAATAAGATGAGATCTTTTTACAACCGGGTAAATGAATTCAATTCAACAATAATATTCGGAATATTCTACAACAAAGAGTAACAATGAAATACTGCCTGTATACATATCCAATTCAATAAATAGAGCTATTTACAGTTAAACTATGAACAGTGGTGGTTTTGCATTTGAACACAGTTACTGTGACTTGAGACAAAGGAGGAGAGACACCAAATTCAATGAGGGCAGGGGTTGCCCAACGTATTGGGGGACTTATGATGGACCTTGCAAGAATATGTTGGGTTTAGTGAGTTAAACTGCCGAATGGAGCCTAAAGTGAGATAAATTTTCCTGATTAGTGGTAGGAAGTCCCTCTGGCTCACTGCCTCATACGCCTTTCTCCAGTTCCATCAACTTGCCACTTTGAAGTTCTTAGGATATTTGTGAGCGCTTTACCCTGGACACCAAACTTTCTAAAACAGTTGAGATATTTTAGAGAGTCCGGTCCACGGTATAAGCGATTCAACACAAAATCTAACCACAAATCAATGGCATTTGAAATCCCGATAATCTTGCCGAGTTATTGGGGAAACGAGTTATTGCGGGGTGAGCGGCCGAGTGATTAATACAGTCTTCGTCAGGTGACTGAAGTTAAGCTCGGTCGAGTGAGGTTAACTCCGGATGGGTGACCTCGGAGGCCTGACCTCACAACTCACCTCGTCATCCTTCGGAAGGGACGTTAAACTTGCGGTCCCGTGCCTGGATGCGGCATGCACAGTGAGCCTAAATTAGCTTTCAGTAGCTAGAAATCCTGACAAGCCCACTCAAAACAAATTGAAAACAAACAAACAAACCAACAAACAGTCGTCCATTGCAAATTTTATGGTATGTAACTTAGGGGGTCCCACCCCGGTCTCACCTGGGAAACTATTTGCCTGGGATTAAAAGTTCTATTACAAAACAAACATGAAGTAAAAAATTGCATTCCCTGGGAGGGAAGTAGGACGTTTCAAACTTATGGATTCATATGCCGGCCCTCTAGAATGTTTGCGCTCCCAGCCATGAAATATCAAAACACATTTAGTTGCAAGCACCTTTACTGTACTCACAGTGCTCTGATTGCAGGCACTTATTTCCCAACCATTCGCTCATGATACTGTTTATGTACAGAGATCTGCCAACTGATGTTGATTTATTCCATTGTTTGCAGATGACATCAGGTGTATTAGGATAGGGATGCCCAGGCTAGGGTACGAAGCTAGGGTACGAAGCATCAACCCAAACAAAAAATAATTTCTGGCATAGAAATAGACCCCAAAAATATTGAAATCCAACATATCCAAAGAACATGAAGTCAGTATAACAAATCTTTGGGAAAGTGCCCAATCTAATTAGATTTCTCATAGTCTAGTAGGACTTTGAATTCAGTAATGTTACTTAATTTCAAGTTAAGTATGTCTTTCCGAATTGTCTTACTTTCCCCCCATATTTGAGACCCAAAAAATAATGCAGGACTTCAGGACGCCAAAAAATGGCCTTTACAAATGATGGATCCAAAAAGTAAGCTTTGCCGAAAATTTAGACCAAAAAAAGCAACCTGAGCACCCCTACCCTAGATATACCTGAGTACCCCCTGGGATGTTATGAGTGTCTTGCATGTGCCTGTTATTCACCCCAAATCTGTCTCCTCCATAAAACTACCACTGACAACGAATTACCATGTTTCGATCTTCATGCTAATAATAGTCCTAATGTTCTCCTTTCGCTGTTTTTGTTTACCTTTATCTGTAAATAAAATAGAACGGTTTCATATTACAATTCCTACGGGGTGAGCCAGGAAAATGTTCCCGCTTCCGAAACTTCTTAGCACAAAGAGTAGTTGATGGAATGGAATGGTTCAAATTATAGTTAAGAGCTTGTAGTACTTTAAAGCCTGTTAATAGTTTGTAAAAGACAAAACTATTTTTATGATTTTCTCTTAGTTTTATGAGCACTCAAAATAAGACTTCACGAACATTTCTTGATTGCGAGATGCCTGAAAAGGGTTAGACTGATTACATATTTGTAGTTATCCCTATTGATAGACTAATGGACTTTCACATTGAAAACTAGGACGAAGTTTTCTCCCCTCGATTTCGTGTCTGGATATAGGAACCATAGCAACACTGTACGAAGAGCTGAGTGCTCCAGACAAATGAGGATTGGCCTAAGTTGCCGGCTCGAGTCTCCGATGCAAAAAGACATAAAAAAAACATTGTTTTCAGTAATACTAGACATGAACAAAGACTGCAAGTATCCAGATGAATGTTTCCTCGATCCAAGAATCAACAAACCTTTTAATGTGAACCAGGAGTTCCTCATTTAAAGTCTAGAATCTAGAAAAGGGCCTAAAAACTTGATCTCTCGGCCGTCAAGCTGAATTCTACTCATTCAGTCCATCTAGTACTGTCGGTGCAAAGTTTCAGAAGTGAGTTTTTTTTTCTGGATCACACGGTGGAATGCAGTTGCTTTGGCAAGACAAAGGCAATAATTGAGATTTGGACGAGCACTTCTCAAGCTTCAAATTTGACCTCAAATTCACTCAGAAAGGATATGATAGAGGTAGAATATTTCCTTTTCAACGTAACAACAATTTAGAGAACTATAGTTATTCACGTAGGTAGAGCATGGGTCGCATCGGAAATCTTCCGACAGAGGGCCCCGAATTTCTGACAAGGGGCAGAAGGAGCTAAAGAATGCAATTTTAATGAAGTTAAGTATGTTTTACCTCAACATCTACCATTTCTAGCGACTTCAATATGTCTCCCAAGATTGCAAGCAGCCTTTCTAAGTGAACACCAATTCTTATACGTCTTTCCATCATTTCCACAAACTTGT
Source organism: Aurelia sp. 3 sensu Dawson et al. (2005) (assembly GCA_964020215.1). Classification (NCBI taxonomy): domain Eukaryota; kingdom Metazoa; phylum Cnidaria; class Scyphozoa; order Semaeostomeae; family Ulmaridae; genus Aurelia; species Aurelia sp. 3 sensu Dawson et al. (2005). The sequence goes on from OZ026580.1 coordinate 16,977,860, forward strand.
TTCCTAATATGAAAACCTCCAAGGCAAAAACTGCTGCATTTTACACATCGCACGTTGCTTCCATCCTTAAGACATCGGCTTTGGCCTGAGCATCTGATGTTCTGACAGTTTGCATTACCTTCAGTTGAAGAAACATTAGATCAATTATTGCGGGGAGAGACTCGTACAGAAAGCCTATGGAAGCGGCTCTTTAAGTTTTTGTCACCATTGATACAGATGAAATAATGGACTCTGGAGATACAGATCCCGGGGGTGTACTACATATATTTTGGGTACGGGGACGTGCCATCGGGAAGTGTATCTATTTTCCAGATATTGGTATAAAGAACGGTATCAATATTCACAATTTTGGTATTAGGAACGGTACCGATTTTCAAGGTTTTGGTATGAAATATAAAGGTCGGGCATACTTTTTAAAAAAATTGATATAAGGTACGGGTATGTCTTCGAAGCCTCGATGGCACGTCCCCGACCAAAATCTGGTCAAGTGCACCCCCCTGGATACAGATGAGATGTAGATGAGATCATGTTGTAGTTTCGCTCTTTTGACCAGAGTCTATAGACTAATACTGCTCTGATACTGCTACAACTGTGACTCATTCCCCTAAGCTTCCTGAACATATTAGCCTCGTAATGATTCAATATGGCCTAAATCACCAGCTTTTTTTTCTCAAAACAACGGCACCTGATATGGCACAAAAAGTATTTTTCCCGAAATGCTTTACAATAGAACAAACTATCAGTACTTGGATGAATGTTTCTTTAACCCATAATTGTAGAAACTCCGTCGTCAGTGCCATATTCAGATTCAAACATAAGGCGAAAAAAATTTGTCGCCGATTGAGATCTTTGTCCAGCTTTACAGCTCTAGGGAAATAAGGCTTCAATTAAATGAGATGAACGTACAAGTTCCTTGAACAGTAAGGCTAATGAGATCCCATACGGGGAGACTTGTCATAGTGCAGAAAGGAAAGACGTCTTATGCTTTTGCTAAATAGCTGGATATTTTGCAATTTTTTGACACAGATTATCCTTGAAAGCAAGTTTTTCAACTGGTCTATAAAATACATCATGGCAAAATGAGGTTGCTGCATAAAAGAACTGAATTGTTCATATAAAATTATTTGTTCCCTAATTCTTGAACAGGCAGTTTAGTGGGACCATACATCAACAAAGCTAGGCTGGACTTTTGTGGTTTCTTGCGAAAACACATGGCAATGAAAAATACAGACGCTCAACTCTTAGTACAGAGTTGTCCAAACAATGTCTTTGTTATTTTGTATGAGTTTGGACTTTGGTCCTAAGGGTAATCCTTTTTCTTTCTCCAGATAATGAAATGACACTAACTTCTACAGTGTCCTTTGTATGCCATGCCAATACTCTTTCCATTTCTTCGGTGACAGACAACTTGTCTCAGGAGGCATAAATTTCGATATGTGACACCATCTGTACCACAAAGCATTTCATCAGATGGTGTAACCACACATCTTGTCTTGCAAATTGCATTGGTTATGCAATGTGGTACTCTGTATTGGTCTTCTACGCAGATCTTGCTTCCAAGACAAGTGACACCATTACACGATTCTACAATGAAAGGATAAGATCATCAGAAACGTCAGAGGAGGGGGAGAGGAGGGGGTGACAGGGTAGTGGTACCATGGTACCATAGGGGTGGTACCTGGTACACCATTGTGCAAATGTGGTGCAACCTGGTACCAAAGGTAGAGGTACCGGTACCAAGCTTATATGAGTCGGTACCAATAAAAATTTCATCCTTGGATGATTTTTGAATTCCTAGAACAAATTTTTAGCTTTTAACAGTGCAGACAGCGACACAGATGCCACGGTGACGTGGTCAGGAGTAATCATAATTAAACTACTATATTAATTATCAGTCATTAGCTCCTTCCCCCAAAATCGGTGGTACCAATACCTTCAATTTGGGTGGAACCTGGTACCTTATGAGTTGGTACCGGTACCAAAGACTCCCCCTGTCACCTACCTCTCAGAGGGAAGCGAGGGTTGGGGGACCGCCACTCTTGCGTTTTTGAATATGTTAATTTCCATTATTTTTGCTCTATAATCTGCATCTATATAAATAAGATGGATACTCATAGTGCGGATGAAAACCGAACGAGAAATAGACAACAAATGATACTTTTGGCACACTGAGGTCTATCAATCTTCTTGTTTCTGTGTTGCCAATATATCTATCAATACATGCAATGTGGTACTTTGTATTGGTCTTCTACGCAATCTTGCTTCCAAGTGGACTTGCTGCAAGTCTCGCTCTTGATCAATAAACAAACGGGAGGGAAGAAGAAGAAGAAAATGGAAGGGAAAGGAGGAGGAGAGTGAGACTTGTGAACTACGTGTTCCGAAAACGAGACCGGTCAAGATCTTGCCAAACATGCTGTCTTTTTACTCGCTCAGTACACGTACGTTTTTATAAGAAGGTGCTTATATGAAATTCAACTCTCAGATCACCAAAAAATTAAGAAACTCCAGTACTGGGAAAATATTACTGAAGGTAAGAAACTATTCATTTTGACAAAGGAAATCCTTAACATCTGTTTACTTTATTTCACTTGTTTCCTATATTATATTACTTGTAAGGTACTTGAGTAATGTCTGGAAAGGATTTAAAACACATTGTTTTGAAATCTTCATGAGAGAACAGGTAGAGAACATGTGGATTGTTATGGAATCTTAAAGAAACTCTTAGGAAACTCCGAGTACTCAAAATCTGATGATTTTAAGAAACTTTCAGTAGTAGCTCAAATTCTTAGCTTCTTATAAAAATACGTGTAGTTTGGGTTACTTTGCCAGTACTGGGATTTCATAGCTTTTTGGCAATTTGAGACTGTGTTCACACGATGCCGTAACATTTTGAAAACGGTGAAAAATGTGGCGGCTGCAAAACTTGCGCTAGCGTGCACACGAAGCCGGAACAATTTGAAAACGGTAGGAAATTAGACGGCAAAACTCGTTGCAAGACTTTGATACCAAAGAAGTGTGCCAACACCCTAAGAATCGATCAGTATCGTTCCAAAAGCGGCTAAAATGTTCTGTTTTCGTCACTTTCAAGTGTTTACACGATGCCGTTTCCAAAATGTGCCGGTTAGAGTTCCTTTTTCAAAATCTACCGTTTTCAAAATCTGACGGCAAAAATGTGCCGTTTTCGTGTGAACGGGAGGCCTATCCGTCGCATCTTTCACCGTTTTCAAAATGTGCCGGCATCGTGTGAACGCAGTCTGATAGTTGAGTGGGTGCTAACGTTCTTTTATATACAGTTCTTTAAAAAAAACGTGTGAGATGTTTACCTTTGCATTCAGAGTAATAATCGATCTCAAGGTCCTTCTTTGCGTGACAACTTTCAGTCAACAATGCGCATTCATTTGGATACGTTCTTTGGTCTGTACTGCATACTTTGCCTCTAAATGTGCCTGCACAATCTGGATTGCATACACATCTTGCTTTTCGTGTTTTGGTCAGCGTACACGATGCTCTACTGTTTATGCCACATTTCATTCCTCTGCAAGGATCTATGGTAAGGGAAAAATACTCTAATATCAATGGTTTCCTAGATCTTTCCCTGATTTGGCTGATTTTCTCTGAATCTATCCCCAGCTTTGTCCTCAAAAAGTGGCTTTTTGGCTTGCTTCTACTGAATATGGTTTTGCCGATTGGATCTCAAGCATAGCCTGTGTTCCAGACCACTTGAAACGTGAGATAACTTACCTTTCTTTTCAAGTGGTCTGGAACATAGGCTACTGAAGCAAGGTATGCCCCGAAAACAAATTGTAGCGATTAGCTGATGAAATCTTTGTCGTCTATTTTCGTAGCTTAGGCACATATGTAAAGGCTAAAATCCCATCACTTGGTTTGGCTTATTTCTTTCAAATTCATGAATATTAGCGATAAAGTCACTTAAGAGAGCCACTGTCACCCAAGATCGTTTGCAGGCATGCAGTAATTTCGAAATTGTTCCAAGTCTGAAAACGAGGCTTGGCCCAAGCGGAAAATATGGACCCACAGTGCAGTGGTTGCAGTGACAGAAAAAAGGGACCAAGGAAACATCTCAAACTTGGGGTGCACTACACTTCGAGGGCACTTTTTCCTTAAGAAAAAGGGGGCATTTTCAAAAAATAAAAAGGGCATTTCTTTGTTTATTGCAAAATCTTAGGGTCACGTCTCACGTGCCCCCAGTGCCTCCCGGTTCCTACGTCTACGACAGAAATGTAAACGAGATTCAAAGTTTTCTTCTGTTCAATTCAACTACGGTAATGGGTATAAGATGTAAAGTTCGGCAAGTTCTACGAGGAGGCCAAAGTAGTGTGTTGAAACCTGGATAAAAACTGAGTTGATTCATTTTCGTTCCCAGGACAAAAAATGCGGGTGGATTTGTCCAAGTCCCACTTTCTTTCATCAGTCGACTGAGCCATGAAAGCGACTGATGAAAGAAAGGGAAACTTGGACAAGTCCAAAGGTTTGGGTCACTAAACATACCCTACTTGACCCCATGTGCAAGGTGTGTAGCTTTCTTGAACTATCCCTGTCTACCACAGCAATGAAGAGCCAAATGCAAAAATCGTGCTCGAAATCAGACAGTCTCAAGTTGCTCTAATACGTCAATCGCACACTGATTCGAGACTTCCTGTCCCGTCAGTACCAAAGGCGATATTTGTCGCTATCGAAAGACTTGCAAGGACCAGCACATCTTGGGTTCAATGTCATTGGTTCATTCTTTGCCTCTGTTGACTGAACTGAATTTTTTTAGTGTCCTTTTAACTGTCAATTATGTAACTAGTTCGGAAACTGGAACAATTAAGGCCATCATCCCTCTTTTAAGAGCAAAAGACCTTCAAACCCTTGTAGCAAACAGGTCTAGAAGCAGTGACCTTTCAGGTAAATGTCTGGTTCTTTAATTATAAGAAACTCCAAAATTGTTGAACTTCTCAATATTTGAATGGGCAGTGGCTGGTTGTATCTATTGGATGATCAATTGAACTTTACAACCAATCAAATTGAGCAAAAACCGTCACGTGGTTACTCATGCCAAGTAACTGAAATCGTACTTTGTTCCATGGTGGGCCTTGGTTCCCAACAGAACCATCTACACCAGCAGGGTCGCATGGTGTCCCTACCACGAACATTTGAATTAGTTGAAATCTAATGGAAACAATTTCAAGGGGCGGGGTGTGGGCGAGTGTCGATATGGAAAAATCAAATAACTCTTGACTTATCACACGAGTCCTCGCTTTTGCTCCTCTCTCCCTTGCGATACCCCATAACATCACATCAAATATAACAATACATCAATTCAATTCAATGATAGTTTAGTTCAATGGAGCAAAACTTAAGACTCATGTTGTCAGTATGCAGAGAGCTCTAGAGCTTCTTAAAGTTCGAACTTTCAACTTGGAACAGAAGTTAGGCCTCAACTAACTTCTGCTCTAAGAAGCTGGCATAGCCTGACACTTACTTAACTCGCAGAAACAGTTACGATTTCTAGCGGATTTACGAGTCACAGACATGACCGTATGCTTCTTTTCTATCCGTACAATCGAGTAGCAAGACAATAACGATGGTAGTGAGTCTAGCGCAGCGACGATCTGCTTTGATAGCACCATGGGAGATTTGACGCCACAGTTTTGTTTCATTGCCACAAGAAAAAAATTCTATACTGCTATGGAGGAGAGCATGAAAGAGAGATACTCCTCCGCAGAAAGATATACATATTCCTCCACAGAACCACACAAGCTGACGCATAACTGCGGCGTCTACTTACCCATTTTCAAGGAAAGGTATGCGATAAAAAAGTGAATTTGTTACTCACTTGGGCACGGTTTGCATACTCGAGGGGGATTGATGTAGACAAGAAAGAATATTTGTGTTGAACCCTTTGCATCCCTGTCTGAATAAACCAGCTGATGCTTTGTATGAGTCATCTCTTGGCTGTGGCAACACTGCTCAAAGGTAACGCCTCGACGAAGGAGATTTCCACATCCACCACCTCGCTTAGGATTGCTCCAGCAACTGCCAGCTATAAATAAAGGAAGGAAGAGAAAATCAAATCATAGTCATCACGTAAACAAAAGGGGGCTTTGGAGGAGAAGCGGAGCCCACAAACCCGGACCAGAATCCCAAGGGATTATTGCAGTTCCCAATATACCGGGTTGTGCCATTCAGAACCGGAACCTGAACGTACCCAAAAATTCGGGAAACGCCAAACAGGTATTCCTGTAACTCCAGAGCAAATGGAAAAGTGTACCTTTGGATAATCTTTACCAAAAAAGATACCCATAAATCCGGAAATCCTTAAATACCGTTAAAAATCATACCCACAAATGAGGATTCTATCGTAATAAAGGTACACCAAAAATGGCACAACTTCGCACCATGAAGTACTTAAGTAGCCCCCTCCCCCGGAACTAAAATTAGCAAAGACCCAAGTAGGCTAATAAATGTACAGAAGATGTCTCATCTCGATATGCGAGGAAACTTTTTATGACTTGATCAAATGTTTTTGACCTTTCTAAGGCATTTTGCAAGCATGAAATGTTCGCAAAGTTTCATTTACCTATATTTCTAGGGCTCATATAAAAGCGGGATTTATTGCAATTATCCTTCAATTTCTAAATATGGAGTAATTTTTCATTCATTCCAGTCCTTCTATACCCTTGGTGTTATGAATTTTCAAAAAAGTGGAAAGCTTTTTCTGTATCACCCTTTTTGATAAACAAACTCTCAAATTCATCTCAGTACCTACCCTGGGTACCATGTAGTTTATCCCTCTCAGTAGCCCAACTAAATAACCCCTCTCTTACTGATGTTAGCCCTCCAACGACATGATGTCATTCCTCTAACTTACTCAGTAACCCCAAATTTACTGGGGTTATCCCTCCAACGACACGATGTTCCCCTCAGTTACTGTATGTTGTCCCTCTAAATAATTGAATAACCTCAAATTTACTGCATGTTATCCCCCCCCCCCCAACCCAACTACATCATGCAATCCATCTATCGCCTTGAGCAGCCTCTTCTTTACTGAATAACCGCTAGACTACTGCACAGACTTTATCCCGGGTGCCAGGGTGAGATTCACACACGATTCACAAAGAGATCTGTTCTGTCGAGCTCAACTTTGTTTGATGGATATCTTATATGTTTCAAATTTTGCAAGATATGATGTTTCAAATTTTTGCATGGCGATATTTACATTAATATAGAATACCTGCTATCTCACATGTGGTAAGTACTTCTGAAGGGCAATCGCTTGATATTTGCACTTTTACAACGACTAACACATGCAATGTCAACGGCTGCAACAACCGTGTTAGTCAGCTTGCAGAGCGGCATGCTCTTATCGGTAGAAATTATCATGTATATGTTTATTTGTCGGTAACTTAACATCATATCTGTTTGGTGGAATCGATGATGTCGGCTAGGGCTAGGTATTGTTAGTGTTGCTACTAATTTCCAAAAAGTTTAATTTGTGAGAAGAGCGGAACTTTAGCTAAAGTGAGAAATTTCCGCGGAATGTTCAAAAACTCTGAACAAACACTTCTAAATTAGAGGACGGTGACAGAGAGTATTGAAGGTACTGAGTACTGGCCCCTACGGTACTTGTATAGACGTAGGAACCGGGGGGCACGTGCCCCCAAGATTTTGTAAAAGATAAAGAAATGCCCTTTTTAATTTTAGAACATGCCCCCTTTTTCCTAAGAGAAAAGTGCCTTCGAAGTATCATGCCCACTAGTTTGAGATGCTTCCTACTTCCCTGGGTACCTGGTACTGATATCCTTGGTACTGAGAATTGGCAGGAATTAATGTGGTACCAAGGAAATTTTTGAGGACTCAGAACCTCTTTGAACGCGGAAATTATCAAGTTTTTCATTCCCATTTTTCCCGTAATTTCATATTCAAAAATGTTACTGTATTCTGGCTACTGTGGTCTCTGGCACTGAACTTTAATGACATTGGGTACCGGAAGCTTTGGTATTGTGGTACATTTTACCCATCCTGTAACTTTACATCAAATTAAATTCATCGCTAAACATAACTATAAATTGCAAACATTTACCCATAACTAAGGCAAATCTCTGCAAAGCTGACCCATAACCTTGGCCAAAATCACAAAACATGACCCGGGCAGGTACATGCATACTAAGTCCCCTATTGGAGTTACACCCCTCGATATCTTGGTCTAATGATTTCAATCAAATCATTGGGGGGCTCACAGACTTTAAGCAGGCCGCCTGTCAGTCTTTGAGAAAGTGAATATCCTTAGCCAATGGTAAATTTGCAACAAAATGTGTAACTATTCGAAAAGATGCTAATGCTAAAAGAGGCCAGTTTTAGCAGAATCATGGGTCTTGTTCCAAAGAAACACTTCTAACTAAAATGTATTGGAATTGCTGGAAATGTTTCATGATCATTCCTTGTTCTAATTGTTTGCTTGTTTGTTATATTGCTTTTAGTTAATTATTGTTCGTGTTGTATGCAGCAGTACTCTAAAGATTCTTAACCAGTTGTGGAATAACAGTTCCAAATTTTTCAAGCAAAATGACAAGTCCCCGACCGATGGTAGGTCGAGATATGCCCAAAGCCTTTTACTCGACCCCAGAATTCGCTTCTTGATTAAATTTTCATAATAAAACTGTGACGTATGCGTAGTGTCTAGACTGAAGAAAACCAGACAGATACAGACGCAAATCTGTTGGACTAACAAAAGAATATGGAAACCGAGCATTTAATCGCTAATCCAAGAAATTTTTGAAAGCGGAGGATCTAAGTATGAATGAAACAGGAAATAATTATGAAGCAGACAACTTTGGCTGGATTCCGACCGAGAAAAAATAAACGAGATTTTAACTTGTTTGACTTCTGGAAAAATTCACAAAAGGAGTTTTTCACTGTACCTCAGGCATTTTGGACCTCATTTGTGCAAAGCCCATTTCAAGTGACCTTTGCAAATTGCTACTAAATTTAGATTTTCAACATGGTGTCTTGCGAGTAAACGGCAGCAAAGTGAGAGTCAGTTTGGGAAAGGAATTTTTGTTGGCGGGGCCTGGGTTGATGATAAGTATTTTTGTTACAACACTACACTATTTGGGAGGTCCCCGCAAGGAGTCAGCTCGAGTTTCACTGCAGCATGAGAAATGTTGTGGAAATTTGGGCCTCTCTGGAAACAGAGTGACTTATTAGCATAACTTGACGACAAGATTGGTGATCAAAGTACGCTTCTTAGTTTTCACCAGATTACGGGTATTTGACGTCATACAAATATCAACTGAGCGAAAACAGTTTTAAAGCATAAGAGGTTCAGATTCCAACAACGTCATATTCATGAAAGAAATCTCTTATGAAAGACGTGCAGTTACATAAACAATTGGCAATGTGCCTGACGTTTTTGTGCCAAAGCGAAAGCTTTAATTTGATTAAAGGCTCCCATTAGCCATGTTTGAAGAATGAGATCATGCATGTAGCTTGCTTCATGTAGTAAAGAATATTTATCTGCAATAGCAACTGTTTAATGTAGGATTTGATAAGCGTCAGAATTATTACATTGGATGTATCGAAAAGCACATGATACTGACAAATTCTTTACTTTTGCCAGACAAGATTTGCCACTGCAATAGTGCCACACCTGTTTCTTGATTGTATTATATGGGTTGGTTGGTCTCCTTGACAACAGTCGTCCATATTAAGATTTCAACAGTAAGGGAACATTGCCAGGTCAAACTTGCAAATAGCATTTTAATGACTTTGCAACTCTGTTGATGATTGCATTAACAGCGAGAGTTTGTTAGGAACACGTAGTAATTAGCCTTAATCCGGAGAAATCGATTGGCAACTCATCAAAATTTGATGGAGATTTTACTTTGCTCGATTGTTTTGATTGCATACAAGTATATTCTTTCTGGTTTGCCTAAAGCCCCTTTCAGAATGTTTTCATTCTTAAAACATGAAACATAGCTCAAGAAACTACTTATTTTGACAAAGAAAATCCTTAACCTACACTTAATTTATTTTCACTTGCGTCCAGTATCACTTTGCTCAGAAATTACTAGAGTAATGTCTAAACACTGGAAAGGCTTCAAAAAGCCTTGTTTTGAAATCATCCCGAGGGCACAGATAGTAATCAACATGAAGATTGTTATGGAACATTTAAGAAACTCGTAAGAAACTCTGTGATCTCAAAATTCTATAATTTTAAGGAGTTAAGGAGCCAAAATCCTTAGTTTCTTATAAAAAATACGTTTATATGTAGGGGGAAAATGGTGGAGGACACTACTGACGTATTTTTACTTTGGCCAGACATCAGCTGCTACCTAGTCAGCGCAACATTTGTCCCTTGATAGCTCAGTATGAGTTGCTTGCCCCTTGACAACAGTCGTCCATGTTGAAGATTTCAAACAGTAAGGGAACTTTGCCAGGTCACAGAGGTCAGATTTTGGAAAATTACTTTTTAATGAGTTGGCAGCTCAACTGATGAGTTCATTAACAGCCTGAGTTTGGCAGCTCACCTAAATTTGATTGTTGGGCCAAATATCTCTGAATTGTTTTGATTGTATATATTAACAATCCCCATAAATATCTCAAATTCTACGTTGATTGTTTCGATTGTGTACATAAACAATGCCTATTGTTACAACATTCCTGATTCCTTCCACTCTATATAGGTAGGTATATAGGTGTCCTTCCGGTCGGAGAAAAAGCCCCTCCATAATGTTTTCATTCTTCAAACATAATTAAAGGCTCCCATTAGCCATGTTGAAGAATGAGATCATGCACGTAGCTTGCTTCATGAAGTAATAAATATTTATCTGCAGTTGCACCTGTTTAATGTAGGATTTAGTTTATATCGGGATGGCAATAGCCTAGCCAGCCCACTTCAAGGAGACCAGATTTCTTGATAAGCGTCAGAATTATTACATCGGATGTACCGAAAATAAGGATGGCACATGATATTGCCAAATTCTTTACTTTAGCCAGACAAGATTTGTCACTGTAATAGTGCCACACCTGTTTCTTGATAGTATTATATGGGTTGGCTGGTTTCCTTGACAACAGTCGTCCATATGAAGATTTCAAGCAGTAAGGGAACTTTGCCAGATCAAACTTTGTAAATAGCATTTTAATGACTTTGCAACTCTGTTGATGATTTCATTAACAGCGAGAGTTTGTTAGGAACACCTAGTAATTAGCCTTAATCAGGAGAAATCGATTGGCAACTCATCAAAATTTGATAGAGATTTTATTTTGCTCGATTGTTTTGATTTTATACAAGTATATTCTTTCTGGTTTGCCTGAAACCTCTTCCAGAATGTTTTCAGTCTTCAAACATGAAACATAGCTTGAGAAACTACTTATTTTGACAAAGAAAATCCTTAACCTACACTTATTTTATTTTCACTAGCGTCCTGTATCACTTTGCTCAGAAATTACCAGAGGATGTCTGAACATTGGAAAGGCTTCAAAAAGTCTTTTTTGAAATTATCCCGAGGGCACAGATAGTAATCAACATGAAGATTGTCATGGAACATTTAAGAAACTCGTAAGAAACTCTGTGTACTCAAAATCATACATGTTGATGTAGGGAAAAAATGGCGGAGGACACTACTGACGTACTTTTACTTTAGCCAGAAACCAGCTGCTACCTAAACAGTGCAACACTTGTTCCTTGATAGCTTATAGTATGAGTTGCTTGCCCCTTGAAAACAGTCGTCCATGTTGAAGATTTCAAACAGTAAGGGAACTTTGCCAGGTCACAGAGGTCAGATTTTGGAAAATTACCTTTTAATGAGTTGGCAGCTCAACTGATGAATTCATTAACAGCCAGAGTTTGGCAGCTCACCTAAATCTGATTGTTGACCCAGATGTCTCTGAATTGTTTTGATTGTGTAAATTAACAATGTCTATAAATACTTCAAATGCTTCATCGATTGTTTCGATTGTGTGCAGGAATAATGCCTATTGTTACAACATTCCTGATTCCTTCCTCTATAGGTAGGTATATAGGTATATAGGTAGGTGTATTCCTTCCGGTTGGAGAAAAGCCCCTCCATAATGTTTTCATTCTTCAAACATAAAAATGAGTGTGTGGCAACTTGCCCCACCCTTGTGACAAGTAGCCTCACACGCCCCTATTTTCATTTTCATTTCTCTATTTGATTTCTCTATTTTGGACAGAGCCAGCAAAGACATGATTCGTTTCGACCGCTGTGCAAGGTGCTTTTGCGTCTGCTCAAGCTGCCAAAAACAGCGGGGTGGGAGGGGGTGAAGTTTTTGGGGACTGCACGCAGTTGTGGTGGAATCTATTGTGATCCAGGCCTCTTGAGACGCGGTTTGGGATCAGGCGCATGCGGAAAGTGTTCAGAAGATAAACAAGCATGGCTGAAAAAGGAGGCGATATTTATCAAGAAAAATTCAATATGAAAAAAGGATTTTTATGGAAAAATGGCTCGCTGCCGCAAACTGAGCGTTGGTGGATAGTATCTGCAGAACATGAGCATCATGTTGAGACAGGTCAGTATTCTTGAAAAATTGGCCTTGTGTTACTTTTTTTGCCATACAGTTTGGTCAGTTTTTAAGGACGAACATATCACTTGTTTGTTTACATGTAAACAGGCAGCTCGTAGGGAGGTCTACAAGAAGAATATTCCCCGGAAATTTTTATGTCAGCCTCGTCAGGGCCTATAATTTCATGAATTGTATTCCGATCATCTATCCTTCAATATCATGTCCTCGAAAATTTTTATTTTCTTGTAACAGATCATTTTCTGAGGGAAAAAACAAAAATTTAGTACCCCTAAACAACTGAAAATTGCAAAAAATCTAGTCGTTGCCGCAAAACGAAACTAACGCCACTGCGTTGGGGACATGTTCAGCTTCAAATTTCTCAAACCCGTTTTGGTTGAAAAATTGGCTAACATTGATTATTTTTGCGTTTTAGTTTGTAAACATCATTTGAAGAAACTGCGACATTCCTGCCTAGGCCATTCTATTGTCTTAGCATCCTTGCTGTTGTTTTTCTGTTCTGCCTTTTCACAAAGGGTTTCCGGATGTTTTGCTGCCCTTCTGTGTTGTTTCATCATATTTTAGAAGGATTATTACTTGTCTCTTCAATGCATTGAAATGATATTTAATTGCTATTTTATGGGTTTTATAACTTGTTTTATTACTTTGAGTTCATATTTTGCTACAAAACCAAAATGCAAGAACTTATTTTTGATTGATTGATTGACCTACAAATTGCCCCAAGTTTGATGGCTGCATAGCAAGAAAGCATGTCCATTCATCACATATTTTATCAATGATTCTACAACATTTTGTTTATTATTGCTGTATGTCCATTGTCATTTTTCTAAGTCTCAATTTCTTATTTTCAGATACTGCAACATCAAATCACATTTGTTTGAATGTGTTTGGTCCTGACAGCGCTCCTGCAAGTTGCAAATTTTTGGCTGGATGACTACTACTATGTAACCTTACAAGATTTCCAGCCAAAGAATGGGCACTGTTTAATAGGATGAATTCTAGAAAATCTTGAGGGATACAATACATCCATTTAGACTTGCATAAACATTGACAAGTAAACAATTTAAGGAATTTCAGATTGAATTCAGTGGTGGCACCACAGGGGGGACTGTGGGGACTATTCTCCCCCAAATCCCAAAGTTGGCAAAAATTGTCAAAGGCAAATTGCATAAGTTTAGTTAGGTATACCTTTAGATGCAACAATTAATTGGAAACCCCCCTCCCCGATCCCTTCTGATTTTTCAGAGCTGGTGCTGCCATTGATTAATTGGTTTCCTGCGCCAAATTTTTGAATGATTCTGAATAATTTGATGATGCTGAATGCATTGTAGACTCTTGGGGCATTTTTTCTGTGACTACACTCTGATTATTGTTGATCTCCTTGTTTGAATTCCTCAACTTACTATGAAATAGTGGGATCTGTTATATCTGGAATAATCAACCATTTGATGCAAAGGTCCAGAATAGACAATTACATTCAAGATGGAGGGGAGGAACTTTTTACCAAGATACATTGTATTCCAAGCTTCCTGGCTCCCCAAAACAATGGTATTCTTTTGTTGTACAAACAGGCACCATTTGGTACCTCTGAAAAAAATTGGTACTTAGTCTACCCCAACAGGATCTCATTGCTTTTAGGAGCCAATCATCTGTATGACAGTGTACTTTGATACAAACCAGTTACAACATATTTTAAGTCTAAATCAGTTGCTGAGGTGGGGTGCCACTGTCCCCATTGAAGAAGAGGACTTGGCTTTTTGCTTGGTGCCCAAACTTTGGCAAAAAGTGCATCCAGAATTGTGATGTTAACCCACTTTTTAAATCTTCTTTGGAACGAAATGAAGGGGAAGTATCAAATAAAAGAATCATTTAGCAAAAAATCTAATTTATTTTGCTAGCTCTGGTCAAAAATATTGGCATTTCAATTCTTGGTGCTTGAAGTTTGGCTTGCATCCACCACCAGCCATGATGTTTCTGGTTGAGTTTGAAAGGGGCCTTGAATGGAAACTAAAGTGATTGATAACAATTCTTGCTGGAAATTGTGAAATAAGGGACAAATGATCACTTTAAAATCAGATTTTCATTGCGATCATTCGCTGCTTATCACATCAGCTGATTTAATTCCGGCTTTCCACTGTCGTGATTATCACGTGATCAGCTCGCCTCGTATCCATGACGCTTCTGCGCGCGCATAAAAAACGAATCTGCCCCTTGCTGACAGAGCCAATAATGAATTTGACTTGCTCATTCACGAAAGCCTTTTGATTTTACGAGATCGACCTGAACTCAATTCCCAGCAGTCCTCTATCCCTTTAGTTCTTTTTTGATGTGCCTTATTTTGTACATTTGGGACTTCGGCCCCGGGTTCCCTCTCGCGTAGGAAATGTAACGCACGCTTGTTTACCTCTCATTACTTGTTTGTCTTAGGGTATAAATTACCGTTTAACGACTAATTATTTGCTGAAGATGAACCAAGTATGGTTCCAAACGTACTGATTATGTCTTATTTCTAATTTTCGTAATTTCTTAATTTACCATGGATTTGTCGATTTAACCGGATTGTCTCAATTTAACTGGATTTGTCAAACATGTCTTCTGACTCCAACTGATTAATAATGATGATTAAAAAATTCACAATGATTGTCGTCGCTTGCCTCATCCTGAGATTTCTCGTCAAACTGCGCTTTCCACCTGAACATTTTCATTTCATTTTATACATTTAAGGAGGGTTGCCCTTCAACAAGTTGATTTTCAAGGGACCCTCCGATAAAAACATTTAATTACAATTTAGGAAATAAAGTAAAAGATAAAAGTGAAAGAGTTCTACTCATTATGCTATCTTTCTTCGTGACATTACGGGGCATCTTTTTAAGGACTTTTTACCCTGGGTATCATGGACACGATTTGGGTTTTGATCATGTCCACAATACGTGGCCTAAATTTTTCTTAATGAATAAATGTATTTCGTTACCTTGCCTGTCCTCAATTCATTGTTTGTCTGCTCTTTCTTGGTTGGGAGCCGATACCCTTGCTTTCGACAATTTGATATGGGCCTAAATTTCGAACCGTACAATGACCTGGGAACTACTTCCCAGATCGACGTGGCCTTTCATCATTGCATAAGCACCCACTATACGTTTCTCTTGCATTTCTGCTCCCCCAGCCCCAGATTCAATGCTTATCACTTCCTTTACTTCAAAATGCTATTGCCAGCGGTGTGGCCAATGTGAATTAAGTGGGGAGGAACTGAAAGGGGTCTCGGGGCAAAGCCCCCGGAAACTGTTTGGAGCTATGCCCTTTACTTTGGCTCAGAATGCATCTCCCAACGTCATGCTTGCTATTAGTGATAAGGAAGTTCTGATAATTTTGTGACAGTTATTCGAGTTATTCGATAAATCAGAGAGGGGGGAAAATTTTTAAGAAACGTCCTTTTACTTTGCCTTAGAATGCATCTCCTGATTCCACGTTTTCAGATCACATTACATATTTGAATCAAAGTATGAAATGCCATCATGTAATTAAGTAGTACTAGGAATCCAAACCCGCGCTGCGCGCGGGTTTGCAATTCCTAGCTCCTGCGGAGGGCTCGGCGCCTTCGGCGCCTGGCCGCCTGCGGCGGCTACCAAGCGCGCCACTTCCTCAGTGCCGAGCAGCCTGTAATGAAGGCATTGAAATATCCATCCAACTGATGTGATTGAGACCAAAAGTCATAGTGACCAAAACGATTTTTAATTGAAAAGCGCCTTGCAGACTGACGTGCCCAGAATTTTTTCCGGAATGGTACATACTGGTGACTTCAGTATTTACCCATGCAAAAAAATCATTGCATTCTTAAACTTCTTCCCAATGAAGGTTCTTTTATTTCCCCTTCTACTATGGCTAGTCTAATTAGCTATGTTGAACTTAATTTTCTAAGAGTATGCTAATTTGTGTCCATTCAAATTGAACTTTTGGTTCGATTTCAATCTTCTTCTAGCATTTCTCAGAAACATTCTTACCCAACATATTCCCCGCTGTTTTCTCATCAGTTTTAAAAGAATCTCGAGGACAATCTTTGGGTAAAAGTGGGTGGCACCCATACATGGCTAATCCATTGTAAAATCTGTCAGTTCTACCACTGGATTTCGATCAATCTTATCGCTTATTTTGCAAAACTTGATCCTAAAAGTCGGCTCATTTTGGCAAGGACTGTGAGTATCGAGAAAGTGTGTTCACTGTTTTTTCGCGTGTGATGTGACTTGTGTCCAGCTTGCGATTGCTGCAACATACGTTGAAGCAACCGTCAGATATCCCCAAAACTATCCAATTATGTAAAGACCTCCGCTCCCCCGAGACAACGCAACCCCAGGGGGGGGCACTCTATAAAATTTAAGATAGGGATGCTCATTTGGGCAGATTTTCAATCTACCCAAAAAAATGACAGGCCCAAAATTTTCAAACCCAAAAAAATGACGGAATTATTATCGAGCCCCCATAGCTATCCTTTTTGTACAACAAGTTAAATTGAGAAAATTACACCTTATAATTCTGCACAAGATAGTAAAACTGATATTGAATTTGGAGACCATCACAGCAACTCTTATGATTTGTCTAAATCTTCATATGTTAGTTAATAACCAACTATTCTTTTCAAAAACTATATCAATGAGTTGACACATAGAATAGGTAAACTTCTGATTCAGCATAATTGGGAAGAAAGAATTATTCAACAACCTATAGCACTTCCATTAATTGATTGAGATCATAATTTTCTAAATACAAAGTTCAGTAACCCAAAAAAATGACGCAAATTTTCAATTAACCCAAAAAAATGACGGCAATTTTTTCAACCCCACAAAACTGACGCCAACTTAGCGAAACCCAAAAAAAATAACATTTTCGTAAATTTCAAACCCAAAAAAATGACACGAGCATCCCTATCAAAATTTTCACAAGTGCCCCCCCCTGGGAACGCAACATTAGAAATGCGTAACGTCACGGTATATGCCCCGTTAATTTCCCAGCATTTCCAGGGGGTGGGGGCGAAGTTTCAATTGACTAGTGCATTATATGAGGGTGCCATAGTACTTTTGTGCCCCAAGATATGGCGTTAGTTGGCATAGGAGGAGTTTATTTTCGACTGGGCGCTCATTTGAAAAACTACAGTATATATATATATACTGGTTTGAATGATTTTTAAGACAGAAGTTAAACCAATTAAAAGCATTCAAGTCTACACTTTCAATTAAGCCAAATTAAGCAATCAGACGGATACATTAAGACATTAACCAATCTACAAGATAAAGAGTTTAAACACCGCTCTCCAATTAAACTTTTTAAGGTCTCACGTGGGTCTCAGCATGTCAAACTTCTAAAGAATTCTTATTTGAAGGCCTTAGAAGTTAAACATTTGTCGGCTGTGTAAGGAATTGTTGCCTCAGTCTGAAGCTAGGGAGCTAAAGACCAAACATAGACTGCTTAACATCGTTTACCGATCTACGACCCTTTCCATGGGGTCACAAACGTTTCTCCAAAGATCCTAGTGGCTATAAAAACGTCGTAATTGTATCCAAACTTCTTCCAAATATAGAAGTGAAAGTTCAGAAAAACCAGCCTGTCTTGTCTTTGCAGTCCTGCCTGCTCGGAGGATAAAAGACTCAGTGTGTCCTAGTGTCTAGTCTAGACAATATGTTAAAATCTTTCTAGATACACAAGAGATAGAAAGTTATGCTGAACCGTCAGCTAAACTGGCGTGCGGCTTATTATCGTCATTAAGTCTACTGATCTCAGATGAACCAGGGATATGAAATGATCTCAATGATCTCTGAGATTTTAAGGGCATCTTCGAGTATAACTGAAAAACAAGAGGTTTATAACTGAAAAAACAAGTTATTATTTGTATGTTCAATGAATGGCTTTTGTAACGCTACCAATTTTGAATGATAATTTTTAAACTTTGAAGCTTGTGTGACCTTACATCTAAAAGACCAAGCACTGGGCTGCACATACTCTCTGACTCTCCACACAGATACGCAGAGACCTTCCTGTCCAGATAGCTATATCTCCTAATATCAAGTTTTGACTCTGGACCAATGTGACTAGAAAAAGGCCTACTTCTTTCTGGGTGGGTCTCCCATACAAGGTTGCAATTTCCCCCGGGGGGGGGGTACTTCACTATAAATTCATACGGGGGTGTGCGCCGCAAGGATTTCTGTTACGACCCAATCCCAGAAATTTGGTCCGATATTGATACCCAATCCCAGAAAATTTGTCAGATATTGATACCCAATCGAAGAAGTAACAAAAGCAATTCGACGTCAAAAGGATAAGGGATAGAGGGCTGGGAACGGTTATTTTGGTTCCAAGTGGCCATTGGAACGAGTTTCTGATCTGAGGACGTTTTTCAACACAAAAATACTTGAAATCAGTTCACCTGAAACTGACCACGTGTTGCTCGAAAATTTATCCAGTTGTACTTTCATTCAACACCCATTACAGAATTTTGAGTAACCCCCAATCCCAGAAAATTCCGAGTGAAAGTATACCCCAATCACAGAAATTTTCCAGTAAAAGGATACCCCAATCCCAGAATTTTCAGGCCAAAAACTACCCAAAACTGGCGCACATCCCCGTCTTACCCAAAGTGAAGTACCCCCCCCCCCCCCGGGCAATTTCCTTTGCAATAGGGCTACGAAACAATTTTCTGCCACCAATGTGTGCTGCAGGCATTAGGGGAGGGCTGGGGCAAGAAAACACCTTGCAAGTTGCATAGATATGTCATTGGCAATCAAATTACTTTGCTGTCTCCTGCACAGAAAAGCTAAAACCAAAGTATGAAAACGGAATGAATGAGTGAATGAACCCTGAATGAATGAATCAATCAACTAGTGGATGAATGAATGAATGAATGAATGAATGAATGAATGAACGAATGAATGAATGAATGAATGAATAAACAAATAATCATGGATTAATAAACGAAGAAAACAATGAATGAAAGATGAAAAGAACGAATGGATGAATAAATAGTTGAAATGGGCATAATTTTTATCAGAAACTCTGAAAAGAAACTCAACTTTCAGATCAATAAAAGATTAAGAAAACTTTAGAATCAGGACAAGAACATCCAAGAAATATTTTTCAAAGCATATTATCACTTTATTTTCATTTGGCTTCCCACCCTTTATTTCTTGAAAGATACAGTATTTGACTGTCTGTCTGGCAGTGGAAGTCGCAGTGAAACTTCGTTGTGAACCTGTTCACAACGGCACAGATTGCAAACACCAAGAAAAGCTTCATTCCTCAATTAATTCAGAAAGCTTCAATTGCTGAGCTAAATTCTGGTTTCTCACAGGCCCCCACGCAGTAAATGCGTGTAATGGGCATACGAACGAATACAGCAACATGCAGCTGTATAATATGGTAGAGAAATGGATGGAAAACTAATGAACGAGCAAACTAATGAAAGATTGAATGATTGAATGAACTAATGAATGAATGAATGAATGAATGAATGAATGAATGAATGAGTGAAAGGATATGAATAAATCACTAATGAAAAGGAAATACAGGTATTAAACGAAAAAAGAACCAACCGCGAGCAAATGCATGCAGTCGAATGAATTCAATATTTGTTGGAGGGAAACAATGGATATTACGAGAAATCGTGTTTCGTCTGTGACCACCCATTCTCCACAACATTTTTCGAAGGAAATTCTTCTGAAATCTAGAATGTCTACACAGTTGGTGACAAAAACAAACAAGCAAAATTTGAAAAAATATCTTGAAAAGAAGAACCTTTAACAATTGTTGGATTATGACTGCGCTGTTTCTTGTAGTTCCTGGAATTTGCGGACGAATCTGATCTCCCAGTGATGTGACTGGGAAACCGGACATCTTAAGAAATTTTCAGAAAGTCTGCCTATGGAATTATATAACGGACGAGATTTCTTCATAAATAAAGGACTGTGCTATCATTTTGCTTGACTATTGGTTTTCAGGACTTTTGTGGGTCTTGAGGTTTAAAGTTTAGTCTAAGGTATCTAAATTCCAAACCCTATTCATTTCAGGGATGAGATAAGCTTGGACAAATGTTTTCCCCTGCTTTCGATTTGATGAAAGTTAATGCGAAACATTGGGATCTGAGATTTCCTTGTAAAAACCGAAATATAGAGCAGCACCGCAACATAGAGAACAAATAAAAGGAGGACCAGCGGCGACCAGTTTATTGACACAGAAGTACGCGATTCGATCGTATCAGTATTCGGGAAGTTTGGAGATTTGTCATGTCTGTAAATCGTGGAAAATCAGACGGGATCTCCTTAGTCTCTATCTTGGTTTCCAATGTTTTAGCTCGACATAAAAACTCTTAATAAGCTCTGGCGGGGCAATTTCATTTCGGACCCCTAAAGAGGGGGCCTTAAAAGAGGACCAGGGACTTATTGACAAAATCAAATGAAAATCAGTTCTTTTACCCCGTATTTTGCTGATACAACATAGAGTTCAAAGAGTCAAATACATGGATTCGACACAGTTTTCACCCCAAACCTTGTCCAAATTAACATGCAAGCTTGTTTTACCAATAAGATGGAAAATCTTTGGGAATTTCTGGAATTTTATATAAGTGGGGGAGCTTTATAGAGATGGGTCTTGTTTTAAAATTTAGCTTTGAGACTTTGAGGGGAGCGGCTTATTAGAGAAGGGGGCTTAATATAGAGGAGAGGGGGAACCAAGTAGAACTCTTACGGTAACAGAAATTTGTAGGAACAAATGGTCCCTGCATCTCAAAGAGTACCCAAAGAGCCACGATTTTACTCTAAACGCTTACAAGAAAACTCTTCTACAGACAGCAGGGGCATTGAGAGGTTGTGAAATCCGACGATCCAGCAACAGTTTCAACCAGCTTTTCTAACGTTTCCGAAATCTGTTCGCATTTCTTTATATCAGAATTTCGATCCATAATCCGATGATGGCAACATCCGAAAATCCACTTAAAAATCCGAAAGCCACATGAAAAAATTGCCCCCGAAAAGCTTGATGCTCCCTCTTTCAGCACCATATGGAGCTCAAAATATCACTCACTTTTTAGAGTTGATATTTCAGATGCTGTTTATCCTGTATTCTGAGTCAACGGATTTCCCTACGTCAAACAAGATATCAATGATTTCAAATTGAAAACTTTTTTGCGTCGCTGCAGCCCAATGACGTTTCGACACGTTTTCAAAATGTGTTGGTTTGCGGAGAGTTTAACCCCTCTTACGGTGGAACCCAGCAACCAAAGGAAATCATGCCTGAGCCTTTGAGCCTGAGAGGAAGCCTTAATCTGGAAGTTTATTATGTTTTTCAAGACTTTCCTGCAGGATTTCTTCCACTGTAACATAGCAGTGCGCACACATTAACGATATTGTCTGAGCGAGAGAAATATGCTCTATATTTAGCAAGTCTGCTAATAAAACATCTAACTGATGATCGCTGGAACGGTTGCCGATTCTTTCGCCTTGTCTTTGTCCAGCTGAAGAAGACCTGAGAAAAGCCTTACGATATAGCAAAGACAGTTTCGACAGTTTCCTTCAAAATCCCAACCAGACTTAACCAGACTGAATTGATAGAAATCTAGCTGATCATATGCAAATGCTTCAAAGATTTTTATAACTAATCTTTAGTATAATTAATATAAATACTAATTCCTAAGACTTTTCTTACAAACAGTTAGGTCTGTTCTTTGAATTTGAGATTTTGAAATGAGGTTTGATTCAAGAAACCCACATAAGATTGGCACAACTTGTCTACTGTTTCCTTCCTAGGGTTAAGAAAGAGCTTTTAAATTTTAATCAAAAAGGCAATAAGTAAAGCAGAGGTGTTTGAAAAGTCATCCACATTTTAAAGGATCAATAAAGGAAACTTCTACAGAGTTTGTTTTCACCTATAACTCACGGAAAATCCAAGAATTCATTTGAATAAGGCAAGAGTTCTACCATTGACCAAGGAACACAAAAAGTTTCAAGTTCACATATTATGTAAGTTTACATCTAGAAGAGTGGTTGCATCTCAGCAAACTGACAGTACTAAACACAAACAATGTCCGTTAACCATAAAGTCTGCAAACATGAAAAAACTAAGTTTGACAAAAATCATAGGTACTAACCGTTACTAAAACCACAAGTGAAAATGATTGTGAACATGAACAAACAGCATTTCTTTATTTGAAGCATTGTTGAGGTTGTAAACTTGATCCTTCTCGCTCAGTGATAACAAAAAAATCGTTTGATTTTACTGACCACCTACTAGACTTTCTCGTATCGTAATAACGTCTGTCCTATTTCGTGTTCTCCTATGATTGTGTCTGAAAACTTGTTACTCAGCGTGACTAAGTGTATCTCTTTGTACCTTCCGTCTGGCGAATTAACAGCTGTCATCGCTCTCGTGTCGGTCTGTCTCAAACGAGATCAAGTGTTAAAGCTCCTGACTTGCACCTTGCTATGACCGGCTGCCCACCTGTGCTGCGGCGGAGAAGAGATTTGGTGCAGTCAAGGACACTACGAAGGTGAACCATGGGTTGTAAACCTCCGCAGTTATGCTTCGGTGTGTAGGCTTTTTTTTAATCACATAAAACTTTACTACATACAACAAATACAACTACTGTGCCACTCATTGCAGGAAAGGACACGAAGTCAGCGAGTTCCCACAATGAGTGTAGGCTTTTGCGAATGTTTGAGACTGTGGCTTCGCACTCTCCCCACCCCATTGAAGGAGCTCACAGGCCGAAATGAGGCTGTGTTGTTGAAAACAAGATAGGCCATGATGAGGATAATGACGAAAGCGAATAGCAGCAAGCTGAAAATGCTAAATCGACGGGACAACGGAGAGGATGGGAAAACAGCGAACACACAAAGGTAGGCCCGACAGTCCTTATTCTTTACAACGATGATTAATCCAATAAGAACTTCCACGTTTCCCGAAACCCATGTTTCAACCAGACAAGTTCCTAAAATCAATTCAACATTTCGCTATTCAACAAAACATTAAATAATATTGTTGCATTGATATTTACAGAACTGCGCGTTGTTTCTTACTCGAAACCCTGGGGCCTAATATTCTAGCGTCAGAATTGCTGCTACGTTCTTAAAACAATCTGACATAGCTTGAGGGAAGTTCGGAATAAGAAAATGACAGTTACTTAGGCACTTCAAGACCGCCGAAAACAGGAGTTAGAAAGGAGACCAATATTCAACAACAGCTAAAAGATTAATTTCAACACTTACATTTCGCAATGTTTGCTGAAAGAAAATTCGGCACGATAACAAAAAATCAAAACCTCAAAATGAAAAAGAGATGAGAATATAAGTGTGCCTGAAAATCTAGGCTTTCTTTTCAAAACAAAGTGTCCTTCTTCGTGAGCATAGGTTTCCAAATCTTCAAATCGGCGCAAAAAGGTGTGTTAGCTCAAAAGAAACTTTAGCTACATATCCATGATTCTACCGTTAGACTTTTCAGAAATTTTTATCTTTTTTGAAATCATAGCCTTTTTCAGATTTAACCTCATTTTAGGATGTGACCTCATCAAATTTTGAAATCATAAACCAGAAGAGTAAACGAGTTTTGCTTGATACCACTTTGTAGACATATATAAACTATGTTTTTTTTGAAAATTACTTGAATCTTTCTTCAACAGGTTTCTACAATTACGATCATTTCAAGTTTTTTACGAAAATTTTCCTTGAATTCTTATAAAGAAGAAGAACACACTTACCCTGGGTACCAGACTTTCTTAATCTGGTACTCAGGGTAAAAAATACTGAAATTCTGAAAATATTGAAGATTTCAGAAACGTCCGAAGGCAGATTCATAGTAAAATAGCTAAAGTTTCTTTGAAGCCATTCAGTTTAGATTCACTGTAAATGTTACCCCCTTTCTCAGAGATTTCATAGATAAATAGTCAAGCCTTGATCACAAGAGCTGACACACAGGGGCGGATCTAGCCGGATTTTTGAGTAAGTTCCCTTGTCTGGGGGTACTCCCCCGGGAAAATTTTGCTGCCACGCACTTTAGATTGGCTGAAAATGCAATCGAATTTTTTTCAACAAACTATTAACTGACAAAAACCTTGCAATTAAAGAATTGCGAAACCTTTGGTACACCCTCACACACATCATCATAAATAAGGCCTAAGTTTTCCTGGAATGTTTCAGCCTTAAAGCCAGCCATACTTTACCTTATGGACACATACACTGGGCCTAGTTCGTAGATACAGTTATAAAATATTCCAAATTCTTCTAAGCTTTCGGCACAGTAGTCAATATTGCTGGTTTTTCACATCACAGTGAATTACATTCAAAGATCTTACTTTCATCTGTTTCCTCCTGAACTTGCCGCCATTCACGACGCAATTTCCCAGAACTGTCAGCCTCAGTTTCAAGAAGGTACTTAGGTCTCAGTTCCGAACATCCAACAAGCAATAAGGTCTCAGTTCCCGACCAAGGGAACAAAGGATGTCATAGTTCCGAACATTCTAAACAATGCAAAGGTCTCAGTTCCAAACATTTAAGCAAACAACAAATCAGGGAGAGATTCAGTCACAGTAGCTTTCGTAATGGCCTCTGCAGTGGTCTAAGCCTCCTTTAGGCGGTGTGTATTGTATTCATAGAAATGATTGTATTATGTTGAAACTTGCGAAACTCCAGAACCTGACAACAAATTTCTTATTTCACATGAGATCACATGGAAGTGCGATCTGCGATTTAAAAGATTTTGAAATGTTCTTTCGTAACGAATCTTATTTTCATAATTAGTATAATTCTATTCTCAGAGACCAATTTATGAAATTTTGACTAAGTTCTCGAACTCGTGGAACTCACGCTAAATCCGCCCCTGACACACGGGGGGGGGGGGGTTCTTCCATTGTAAAGGTACCTGGGGATGTGCCGCCCGCAAGGGTATACTTTTTGAAACTTTCTAGTCTAGCTAAGTTGCCAATGTAGTCCACTTAGTCTGGGCAAGGGTATGCTTTTTGGTAATTTTAGTTGATATAGTCTGGGCAAGGGTATGGTTTTGGCAATTACGGTCAAAGATATGTCAAAATTCGGCAATTCCTGTAAAGAAACCCAATTTTCATCAAATTTTGGTCCCGAGATTTAAAAATTTGGCAAGTTTTGTCTAGAAAATGCCAACTCATGGAACCTATGATGCAGAAATTAGTCTAGCCAAGGGTATCATTTTCACAAAAATTGGTCTAGCCAACGGTGCCATTTTGAAACTGTGGGTGGCACACCCCTATACGAAATATAACCGTGAACCCCCCTTGAGCTGACATAGCGGAGGAAAGGTGGTAGTATCTTGCCTGTTGGCCTCGGGTCAGGGAGGTGAGGTGTCGTCATACAAATAGGCAGTAATCTTGAATAATACGATAATCCAGTGTTAAAAATATTTGATCTTAAATCTAAGGATCATCAAATATTTAGGAGAATAACAGGGGAACGTGACAACATGAGAACTATTTACCTTGCATCAATATCTTGTTGTGGTTTTCGGTGTCTCCGTGACCCCAAAAGATGCATCAGTATACTTTCTGGGTGGCACATTGCTGCAATTTTTCATTCATCCTGAAACGATTTCGTGCAAAGGAAATATGATCTCTTCTTATAGCGCTACGTGAGAATAAAACTTCTGATGCACAGTGATGCAGAAAAAGTTGCATGAGAGAGTCTTCAGTGATGTATGATACCATATAGGCTCTATAAAGCCCCCCTCTCTAAAAAGCCCCTCCCCTCTGAGCCAAAATCTTAAATAAGCCCCTCTCTATTAAGCCCCCCCCCCCCATTATATCAAATCCCTGAAATTGCAAAAAATTTCCATATATTTCGCAAGAAAAGATTGCATGTTAGACAACATTCACACGCTTCACACGATGCTAGAACATTTTGAAAACGGTGAAAAATGTGACGGTAGCAAAATTTCAACTTGCATTCACACGATGCCGGAACATTTTGAAAACGGTAAGAAAATTGATGATGAAAAACTCATTGAAAGACTTTGATGCCAAGGAAATATGCCGTTTTCAAATTGTGCCGGCAAGAGTTCCGTTTTCAAAATCTACTGTTTTCAAAATTTGTCGGCAAAAAATGTGCCATTTTGCTGTGAACATTTTGCACCGTTTTTAAAATGTGCCCGCATCGTGTGAACGCATTCTCGCAGTCTTAGTCTCACTCATTGGCTCATCTCATCCCATTGGGTTGAACTGTTGTTGTTGATGTTGTCACTCCACTGAGGGTCATATTTGCCTTAGCCTTGAGCTGTAAAAACGGCAAAAATTTCATCGGCGACGAGACGAGATTCTGCCGTCCCATTGTCTACTGCTTAGAATGTGGCTTAGCAGAAGGCGGTTTTTGCTAATATGGCAAGAATGATCCTTTACCGAGGTACAATTTTATGGTGTAGCAGTTCTTGAAAACTGACTTTTAGGGCATTTTAGACTTGGTGGTAGTGACAAAAAGTACCAGGTGATTTCGGCCCCAAAGATCTTTCAGCTACATTCTAACAAAGAGTGCGAATCGAACGACAGATTGATACATTTTTGTAGAATGTTCGAATGTACACAATAGTGATAGAAGCTGACAATACTATTATTTTAGTCTGATATCACTTGGTCAAAAGAGACTAATGATATTACTCTTAAAAAGTGTGTCCACTCTTTCAAAATGGCCTAAACTAGCGGGAGTTCTCGTACACTCAACAAAATCACTTCAAAGTCTGATTTAAAGGGCTTGAATATCGAAAAGGAAACTTTTATAACAAAGAATGATGCTTTCCTGACCTACAAATCGCAAAATGCATACCTTTCAGGCAATAATCTTCCCCTGTAGAAACAGGATAGATCCATCGCAGCTGCAAGAACTCCAGGCCTCATTAACCGCTTTTTGTATGCAACAACAACAACTGCCTAAATAGCGCTTCCTAATTGATTAAAAATCAAATACGAGCAATTTGATTGGTGAATACGGAATCATGCTACGCAGGCCTAAATTGGGCCCACGTTTTAAGAGTAATATGATCAGTCCCTGTTGACTAAGTGATATCAGCAAGTCAAAGATTGCAGGGAAACAAGTGACAAAATGGCATAAGTCTGAAAGATATCGGCGATGGAATTTCAAAACAACCTTCGATTTGGAACCAACGCTTACTGTCAGTACATTATCTACTCTTGTTGAAGGAACCATTCAAGATTTCAAATTGCCGACTGCGTCATTTTAGGAACAGAAAAATTAACCAGTGACACAAAATTATAAAAACATAGAGATAATGCCTTAAATAATCTCTACCATTTAATGTGACCTGAAGCGAAATTGTTTATTGATGCAAATAAATAGCGCTGTTGGATAATAAGGGGTCCGGTTTAAATATTTGGTCATCTCATTTCGTTGTAGAGTTATTCATTGATTTTAGATTAAAATCATTTAAATATCAGTTAATGACGTTATTATGTTTGCAAATGACCAGGGTGATATACAAAGACATAGCTTAATTAATTGATCTTTGAAAGGTTAAAGTTTCAAGAACCTTTGCAGCTTGATCTAATCTAAAACACCACACAAGTGGAACACAAGTGGAACACAAGTGAACACAAATGAACACAAGTGGAACACAAATGAACACAAATGAACACAAGTGGAACACAAATGAACACAAGTGGAACACAAATGAACACAAATGAACACAAGTGGAACACAAATGAACACAAATGAACACAATTGAACCCAAGTAGAACACAAATGTTGGCGTAAGAAACGGGAAAATTTCTTCAAAGTTCAAGAATTCATACCAAAATTGCTACGTTTCTCCAAAAAGAATTGTAAGAGGAAAATTTTCTCAGCAGAAAAGGCAGGGAAGTACGAGGGGCATCTTACTCAATAATGCGTGCTACTTTTTCAGTACAAAAGGACTTCTACGAAATTTCATGGAATTTTCTTGATAACAAAAGGAGCTTATCAAAAAGGCTTACGGGATTATTTGGGAGTGAGAGAGTATTTGTGTTAATCGTAAATTGAGTCTAAATTGACGTCTCTTTCTGTTACCCATCAGAAGCGCTGTGCAACAATCTCAAGTGGCGCTATCTCAAGTTTGCCTAAATTGAGTAAAACTGGACCGGGGAACCATCCTTACAAAGATTTCTTTCATTTGAAATGATTGAAAAGATCTTAAGCCCATTCTTCACACTTGAATAGCCAAGTTAGACATCCAAATATATTTTGTTTCGTTGAAAGACCAAATTATGCGTAAACAATGTATTGCAGAATGAAAAATCTTTGCATTCCCCCGGTAGAAAGAAGCTACACAACGTTGTTAATCGTTCACTTCCCTTGTAACTAGTTCAGTTTGGTATTTCGACCTTGCAGCAAAAGAATACAAGGAAAGGCATTCATTCATTCCCCTCTCTCGCTCCCAAATAATCTCGTACGTCTTTTTGGTAAACTCCGTTTGTTATCAAGCAAAATCCATGAAAAATCGTAAAGTCCTTTTGTACTGAAAATGTCGCACGCTTTGTTGAATGAGCAAAATGCCCCTCGTACTTCCCTGCCTTTTCTGCTGAGAAAACATTTCTCTGAGAATTCTTTTTGGAGAAGCGTAGCAATTTTGGCATGAATTCTTGAAATTTGAAGAAATTTTCCTGGTTTTTTACACCAACATCAGTGTTCTATTTGTGTTCAATTCTGTTCTACGTGTGTTCATTTGTGTTCTACTTGTGTTCTACTTGTGTTCCACTTGTGTTCATTTGTGTTCTACTTGTGTTCACTTGTGTTCCACTTGTGTTCATTTGTGTTCCACTTGTGTTCATTTGTGTTCCACTTGTGTTCATTTGTGTTCATTTGTGTTCCACTTGTGTTCATTTGTGTTCATTTGTGTTCCACTTGTGTGGTGTTTTAGATCAGATCTTGCAGCTTAGCAATATAAATAGAGTATAGATATAGAGTATAGAGTAGAAATCCACATTTTCAAGATAAGAGGTGCGAAAACAGAAGTCTTTTGTTGTTCGGGATGTTGCATTTTTGAGGCTAAAATCTTGTTCTGCGTACAAGGTTTAGTGCAGAAGCAAATTTTTACTTTCATACCTGTTTTCGTTTGGAAATAACGGCGATTTTAAGAATTTAAAGTTACAAGGGCTTTGATCGTGAAATCAAAAGTTTGCAACTCGTCGCCAGGGCCTTCTCCAAAATATGACAAAGGACCCTGGGGACGAGGTTGAGAAGTTTGGAAAAATTTGTTTCCAAATTTTGATTTCATGGTCAAAGCCCCAATGATTTCTAATTCTTGATATGACCGTAATTTCCAAATGAAGACAGACCTGAATGTGAAAATTGGTTCATACACTAAATTTTGTGAGCGAAAAAAGATTTTACCCTCAAAGATGCGAAGTCTCAAACAACAAAAGGCTTCCGTTTTCGCACCTCATATCTTGAAAAGGTGGATTGTTCAACAAACTGATATGATGTTTAGCAAGGCATGGAAAATGATGTTAAGAAAGGCATGGTAACTGAGATAAATTTTCTAAATCGATTTGCCTACGGAAACATAGTCAACTTTGCATGTTGCTTTACATTTTTGCAAACAGAAAACGTCATCAGCCAATCTTACAAAATAGTGGATCACTGTAAAATGAAAAGAGGTCTCAAAAAATTAAACTGGGGTTTTTATCATTCAAAAGTGCTAGTAATTTCATGGGCATTAAATGGACCGTGTTTGTAGCTTGGAAATTAATGTTTTTACCTCGATATTACCATAGTTTTGTTCGTTGTTTTCCCTTTGGCCAACGCCTAGCCAGTGCTAGAAATCAAATTCAAATGGCTCCTGCGCATCTGAACTGTTGGCTCCTACACAGCGTTCATCCTCATTTCAAGCTGCCCGAGGATGAACGCCGTGTAGGATCTAACTGTTCAGACGCACAGGAGCCATCTGAATTTGATTCCTAGCACTGGTTAGGCTTCAGCCGAAGAGAAAGCAACAAATTAAAACTTTTATTTTTAGCTACAAACACGGTGCATTATTGCCCATGGGAATTTGAAATCAATATAAGTTTTTGCTTCAAGCCACCTTTAATTTCCCCCCCCCCTACGCAAACATAGAGATCAAATCTTTAAAGAGGTGGGTGTAGAATTCCATTATAGTTTTCTTTGAATGAAAGTGCTTGAAAGGAACTTTGGGTAATTTGCCGTCGATCTGCCGTAGCAATCTTTTGATACCTTGATTTATTTCAAAATGGCTGCATTTATTAATTTTTAGGCCGTGACATCATTAATTTTCTAAATAGTTTAAAAGCTTCAGATTTCTGCTTTCCACCATATTGTAGACATTCATAAACTTTTGTTTTCTTTCAGATTGTATCAATTTCCCCCAAGTAGTGTATGACTTACGACAATTTTAATTTTTTTCACATTGTCGATGATTTTTTATAAAAATTACCAAAATTCTACCATTGTAGAAACAATCAAGATGTCAAAAATTTGCCACGACAGATTTACAGCAAATTATCCAAATTTCCTTTCAATTCGTTCAATTCCTATAAAAATATGATACAATTTTACAACCATCTTTTTGAAGATTTGAAGATATGAGCCCTATGCCCCTTATACAACACCTCTATACCGTGAGGTATTATTTTCAAAAATAAAAATGTTTCTAAAGTGAAACGGTTCTTGGTGTTGAAAATATTGTATGTGTAGGGTGCATCAAAAAATTATGAATGTGGCAAAATTTACCGCATGAGTTTGAAAAAATGCACACTGTTTGAAAGGTTACTGCTTCTTTTAGTGAACGAGCAACAATAATTTGCGATGTATGATTGAATAGCCATTAGCCATCATGTCTACATATACTTAGAAGTTCTCCTGGCTGAAATAGGTCACTCAGTTAAAATTTTAGAACGGATCTCTTGCGACGGTATTTTTGAAGAACCTGAACAATTCTAATGGAAACTCTGGAAACTGTTTCATACCCATTATCAAACGATTATTCTTATTGAAATCTGCAATAATTAGAATAATTTTTGATATATTTTCCAGTATTTTTGGGGATTGGGATGTAAAGTTAAAAATCAGCAAACGTCAAAATTGCCCCTATGTCAAAACCAGAGATGCTGCATTAGCAGTAGAGAATTATAGTGTAAAATTATGAAACATGACAATCCCAGCAATTACCGACGACTGCTGACGAGTAGGCAACACAAAAGTTAATTGAACATTTAACAGACACTTTTTATAAAGATTTCGGTCAAGGCACGGTTACTTTTTCTAAAATCACCAAGCCATTATTAGAGTTATGCTTTTAATTGAAAATGAACACTGAAAACTCCCTCAAAACTAGATAGCTCATAAATCAGCAAGGGATCCCTTTGCCACACTTTCATGATCAAATTGTGTGCTTGTCTGTAATCCTGTGAAGTTAAATTTTATACTATGCTTGTAATTTTGCAGTATACTTTGCACTAATGCTGGCTGCTCTGGTTTTGACCTGACAAAAAATTTAAAGTTTGTTGATTTTTACCTCTGAAACCAAGACACCAAAACGTTGAAAAATATATGAAAATTTAAACTAATCATTGCAGATTTAGAAAAAAATATTTATTTGATTATTGATTTGAAACAGCTTCTGTCAGAATTTTTTAATCTGTTGCGTTTTTTGGGACATCCGGTATTCAGGACATAAAGTTTTCGGATGCATGAAATGTCCAGAATATTGAGGTCCGAAAATTTTGGCCTTTAATGTATTCAGGGAGAAGTAGTTTTTTCAAAAGTTGTGCGTTTCTCACTCACCCGATACAGCTATTAACCAACCTAGTCCCCAAGACCTTTCGTCACAGCCCAATATGGCAAAAAGGCCTGGGAAGGAGGTTGGTTATAAAGGCTGGTTTTCATATCTTGCATTTCATCGTAATTCATCGCATTTCATCGGAATTCTGGGTCTACGATCAATTAGGGCTATTACAAAACAAGGTAAAATTAATGCTAATTCGTCGAAATTCATCGCAATTCGTCGCAACCGATCCCAGCGAATCAAACACTTTTGTTTTCTGTGATGAAAAAGGACGAATTCCGATGAATTAGGATCCTCGATTTTCATATCATTTGACAATCGCAACTATTTACATCTGATAAAATGCGATGAAATCCGATGAAATGCGATGAAATGCGATGAAATACGACATTTGAAAACCATCCTTTAACCTGTAACTTCAACGTAGCATAATAAAATGATAAACAGAATATCACGCAGTAGTTTTACTGGGTTCGTCGTCTTCGTTATTGTTACTGCTGTTAGAATCATCATCATCTTCAATGATGAAATTTATTTCCTTTGGTTTATCCGGTAAGCAAACGGCCATGGAAAGAGTAAGAAGCGCCACAAAACCAGTCACCACAAAAGGGAAAGCGTGATCAAAAGGAAAGCGTATACTTCCCTCATTTTTCAATGACCATGAGTACAGTGAACCAAGAAATGTCGGTGAAATGGAGCTGCAAGAAGATAACAGAATTATAATATAAATATGGTAAGCGTTCGAAAAATAAAGTTAGGTTATTGCTCTTAAAAATTCCAGCTAAATACGTTAAAAGTATATATCATTCGACGCGTAAGAACTTGAGGATTTCAACCATATCAAAATAATGGGCAAATATAGTAAAGAAAAAACCCATGGTCGGTTTACGGGTAAAAAGGGCAAGCTGCCTTCCAAAGCTATTTTGTACTCTTGCAAGCACGATTACGCTAACAAACTCTAACTTACATCGGCAGAAGGTACAGATCCTAGGCCAGGGATGGCGCCACAGGGGGTGCTTGGGGGGCAGGAGCCCCCCCAAAAATTCACTGAGCCCCCCCCGTCGGCACTTGAATTTTTGAAAATTTTTGTGCACTGTCGGCACTCTCGTAACTTGCTTGTTATGCTTATAGAGAGTGTAGTCGCATTTTAAGCCAATCTGAAAGGTGTGGCCCGTAAAAATTTTGCTCGCTTCGCTCGCCGTCGGCACTCTGAGAGCTTTTGCCCCCCCAGCATTTCTTCCCTGGCGCCATCTCTGTCCTAGGCTACCAGAGTCTGTCTCAGATGCTCCAAATTCCTAAGTACTCAGAAACCATACGCAGTAGTGCGATCTCAAATATTACTCTGCCCTCTCTCAGTTAAATTTCGCTATAAAACATATACATCAGAGGATATGCCAAGATTCTGAGACACACTTTGTTCTATCGCTGTGCCAATTTTATCGGTGTGTTTAATTCGGAGCAATTTGGTTGGTTCCTTGGGTACAAAATGGCCTTTCCGAACCTGTAACTAGCCTATTTCGAGTCAGGAGAAAAGGAATTTCTTGCTGAAACCCATTCATATGTGCATATCCAGTAAATTTAAACCATGGTGCAATCCGGTTCAGGCAATTAGGTCTTAAAGAGAAACTTACCCATTTAAATAAAAAGAATCGATGCAAATGTGGTTTCATTATTGTCTTCTTGCACATGACCAGTTTACCGGCCTATCGCAGTTTTGTCATATGTATAACTTACAAGCATGAGGCTTTCAATGATGATAGTAATTTTTGCCATTGAAAGAAAGTCACGAAACATGCTCTCCGTTTGAAGAGTCTGCTAAGGCTGCTAAATTACGTGCAAAACATGCAAAACGTGCCAACGTGCCATGCTATGTTACGTGCCAACGTGCCGACGTACCAAATTTTCTTACTTGCCAACGTGCCATGGCTTGTAACGTGCCTACGTGCCTACGTACCCACGTGTTCAAACTTTCTTACGTGCCAACGTGCCATGGCATGTTAAGTGCCAACGTGCCAGCGTGCCTATGTGTCAAACGTATGAAAATTTGGCACGTAGGCACGTAGCATGCAATGGCAAGTTGGCACGTAAGAAGATTTGGCACGTAGACATGCTGACACGTATGGCTCGTAATTTAGCAGACTCCTGTTTGAAAGGCTATTGTTCTCATAATAGTGCAATATGCTTAGTTGAATAGACGAAATGCTCCATTAATTTTTGAAAGAAAGAAAGTGCTGTCTTTGTAAAAATCACTTTTTCGATTTTCCTGTGCCATAAATCAGCGACCATTAGTAATTTTTGCTAAAACGTCACAAGTTCTAAGCTGAAATTTATTTTATGCAACTGTACCAAGAATGAAGGGATAGAACTTACAGCTCCTCCACAGCAACTACAAAAATGGCGTACAATCTTTGGGAACCTCATAATTTGCGCTTAAACGGGTCTTATTTCAAATTGGTCACGCGAACTATAGATACGAAGGTGTTTCCATCTTGCTACTGATTTACGAAGTTGCAATAATGTGCAAAACAGATGTAATAAGAAGAAAATAGTAAGGCTTACCGCACCACACACGATGCAGTCAGCCCTAATCCATTGACCATACCAATATACTTGGGATCAACGGAGTTATTCAATGCAACATTGACAGCAAGATCACTGATTACTATTGTCAATCTCAACGAAAAAAATGCTGGTACCACCGCATACCAAACAAACCTATAAACCAAAAAGAAACATTAACGGGAACTGGCTAGCAAAGATAAATGTTAACAAGAGAATGCGTGTTTTAAGAAGAAAAAGTGATTTGGCTACCTCAAGAATAGACTTCACATATTCTGCACGGCCAACTAACAGGTGACATAATCAAGAAAGTGACCGGACGTAATCTGTTAGAGAAAAATAAGTAAGAGGCCGATTGAAATGCTTCAAACGTTGTTCTGTCGCTCAAAGTCTGTTCTACATAATGAGTATTTTTTACATTTTTTTGGTCCAGCAAATTTCGCGAATTAAGGATTTTGAGGAAAGGGCAAGCCTGAAATCCTAAAAAGTCGTCAAAAATAGGGAATCTCCGGTTTACAGCCATTTCAGGTCTTCAAAACAATGAAGAGCATCTCTTACTTCGTGCTGGAAATTAGCAACAAAAGTCTACAGAGCAAGCTTATAGTCTCTAGACACCTAAATATTCTTGTCTGCATGGATCTTTTCCAAAGCACCAGCACCTGTAACTTTTAACAGTCAGTTTTTCGGTTTTAAAAAGAATAAAAGATTTGTGGATATCGCCCTGAATAAAAAACAAAATAAAAATGTGGTAAGAATGATAAAGTCGTGCCACATCTCCAAGATCAGCGTGCATGCGCTCCTTTTCTTTTTTTTTGACACTTGGGATGGAATCCAAAGCAGGGATTGATTCCTCAAAGGAATAATCAACCGCAAGAACAATTGAAGCATTTCAAGGTATGACTCTTTTCAAAAGAAAAAGCTAACGCACTGTGATCCATTAGGCCCTTTTTATCAAATTTAAGCCAAAAAATAAAGTTCCAAATCCTTATAAAATTTTAGACTTGTGACATGAACCATAACCTAGGGGTTAATAAGCTGCAAAAATTTTCAAGATCCGTGAACCGAAGGCGAAGATATTGAATTTTAAAGTTGGGCCTAAATCAGATCTTTGTTTACATGAACGGAAGAGGCATGACACTGTTTTTACAGCAAATTACAATTCCTTGTATCTAGGCTCATACTTCACCGATATTTTTCATTTTAGTCTCATTCTGATCCTCTAAATGTGTTCTTTGAGGCAATGTTCAGCATACTCAAATATTTTGCCTTTTTAGGACCGTTTTTAGAACATTTCTCAACGGTACTTTTCTAAAAACTTCTTGTCTTCAAAAATCAATCGTAAAATTGAAAGCTAACGACAAAAAAGTATGTTTCGCTATGCTCTTCAAAATAATTTCAACAATTAGAAACACCTTTCTAACAAGTTTCTACCAAAGGGCTGGTGCCAATTCGCCTCCAAAAAGTTGTAACAAAAAATTGAATTTTGCATGTTTTGTACATGATTTTAACATTTCTTGCACATTTCGTGACGAAAAATTAGGTAAAGTGAAACGGAAAGCTTTGCATTTGTTTTAAACCGATGCAGAGTCAAAGGTATGCCATTTACTTGTCCTTTAAGCCTGCTAAAGCCTCGAGTCAAACATTTTTAAGGCCAAAATGGTATTTTGCAGCCATTTGTCCCTAAAAAGATTCATAATTTTTAAATTTTGCAAGAATTTTAACAAATAAGCCTTGCAAATTATATCAAATGTTAGTCATTATATTGTTTTCACATGTACGTAAGGTTTGGTCACCTTTGGTCTCTTCACTGGATGTCTGTTAAAGTTTAGTGGTTATTATATGCAAAAATCTTAGATGTCAAATTAAAAACTTGTGAAATGAAAATAGTCATAAGAGATTTTTGGGTTCGAATTGGCACCAGCCCTTTGGTAGAAACTTGTTACACAGGCGTTTCTAACAGTTGAAAATATTTTGAAGAGCATAGCGAAACATACTTTTTTTGTCTTTAGCTTTTAATTCTACAATTGATTTTTGAAGACAATAATTTTTTCGAAACGTACCATTGTGAAATGGTCTAAAAACGGTCCTAAAAAGACAAAATATCTTAGCTTGCTTTACATTGCCATAAAAGACACATTTAGAGGATCAGAATGAGACTAACTTGAAAAAGATCGGTGAAGACTGAGCGTAGATACAAGGAATTGTAATTTGCTGTCAAAACAGTGCCGTGCCTCTGCCGGCCATGTAAACAAAGATCTGATTTAGGCCCAACTTCAAAAATCAATATCTTCGCTTTCGGTTGACTGATCTTGAAAATTTTTGCATCACATGAACCTCTAGGTTATGGTGCATATCTCAAGCGCAAAATCAAGCAGGAATCTAAAACTTCAAATTTTGGTTAAATTCGATGCTCTGGATCACAGTGTAACGGTCAAAGTTGAAATTCCTTTGCAATATGCTTACAAAATGAAATCATGGGTAGGCCCTTTTCAAAACCTCTGGCTTCAAGTGCACTCCAAAATTCGACTTTGAGAACTCACATCTCTGGTGTTTGGAGGACGATTTTAAAATGCAAGGTAAGTGCATAAAAGTTGAAGATCAACAAATATGCCTATGAACTCAAAAAGTCCTGCTATTTTATCGTTTCGTTCCTTTATCTAATCAAAAGGGGGTACTGTTTTGAGACACACGGTATGTTAGCTATACAAACATCATTAGTTTATAGAATCTGAAAATGGTTCGAGTGTTGCAGGCTTTCCAACATCCATTCATATTTTTTACTCATCCAGTGGACAAGCTTCTGGGGAAAGTAAGATGCGGCAAATATTAAATAGTTTCATTTACCGTGGGGGAACCATTCCAATGAACGGGAACAAAGGCAATCCAAATACCAGAAAGTATAATGAAGCTATGAACAACTGAAACAGAAAGAGAATAATGATGGCCTGGTGTTGTCAAATTTCCTTGCGAAGTTTCCATGGATTGCAAGCCTATGTTAGAGGGCACGGCATCTTCTTGAAGACAGTGGATTGGATACGCTTCGTAAGAGAATCTTCATCGCAATGCAAATTCTCAACTGCATTTGCAGGCGCATAAGACGTGCACGAAATATCACTCTTAACTATAGTTAGCTGACAAAACCAATTGAATTGACAATGGACGTTAGAATGGAAAATTTTACCATCTATCACAGTTTTTTCAGTTTTACGCTCCTCCGCACTGACTCTAGAGTCTGTACGCAGGCTATCAAAACATCGCTCGATTCAGATTCTTTCTTACTGTAGAGTAGCTAAAACGCCTATTCATATTTGTTGATCTACAATAGTTGTACTCGTTGAATCTCGCGTTGAATATGTATCATGTTGAAGCCAAGGGATAGCCATCATCTGCTCCCGTTGGTAACGTCCTCGTAGTAGTGTGGTCTTCGGTAATCGCTACCGAAAATGTTTCCATGGAATAAAAGGAAAAGGAGGGTTTTCTTCCTTTTATAAACATTGCATGCCCGTTGGAATGTAAACAAATATTTTCTCCTTGACCTACCTTTTTGATTCCAAATCTGCGCTCCAGCTGCAAAAAGATAAAAGATTAAAGTATACAAATTTCAGCAAGGGAGGTAACAATTGTTCCGTGTGTTCCCAAAAATTACTTCTTTTTGAAAGTTCAACCATGGGAAGTTCGGACCCTATTATTGTGCTGTCTGAACAAACCATTAAACAACAATGATTCAGTGCTCATCCAAGCCAAGTAATGTTTGCATTCTGTTACCATATCATGTCTTCGTTAGGCCCGAACTTCAAATTCTGAATCAAAACTAGACTGACGACGTGATTCCTTGTATTCGTTCAACATTTATAATCTGATGTTTTAATTTCACTCATACAAAGCGATAATAACAACTGAAGCGATAACAACAACAACAACAACAACGAGCGTAAGTTAGAGGGACTTATGTAATGCAGTCTAAACGAAATGCCCTCGCAGCGACAAAACCTCGAGAGAAATAAGCGGGGAAAGACGTCTAGGTACATGGGTGCGAAGACTCTTAATGAGCTACCACTCAGTGCAAGGACCAATGAAAACGTAACTGCTTTGATGAAGATAACGAACAATTTATAAGATTTTGATGTGTGGATACTGTAAATTACCATCAATATCATCGTCTTACTATCCAAGTAGCCGTGGCCTTTCGAACGGTGAATTTCCTTATTGATTTACCCCGGCAATAGTTTGGTCTTCAAGGCTATCCTTTTATATCCACATCAATAAGACAAGAGCAAAGATCACGCAAATATTCAACGCAGTCGTTCTTACCCTGGCACAAGCACCAATCAGGATGGTAACTGGAATAGCAGCTAGTAAAAGAGTCGTTCCAATCTGACCAGATGTGAATGCCAGTCCGCCTAAATAGATTAGAAAATGAATGAATGAGTGAGTGTATGAATGAATGAATGAACAAATAAATTAAAAGACGAAAAATTTACTTAAAATTCGTCTGTAATAAACGCCAAGAAAGATGAATATTCTACCTATAGCGATACTTGAGAAATTCAGCTGTAAATCTCAATGGAAAATTGCAGAAATCTGATTTAAGCAAGGGTGTTAGGACACGGTCCAAATATTTTCCAGCACTGACTTTGTAATCATTTAACAACCGCACATTATTGCTATTGATATTCAGGGAAAGGTGGCCTCTCACACGGGGATCGTTTTCTTTTCTCACCCATGTTTAAAGGGAATCGACATAGTTAAAAGCTGGCCCGGGCCAAGTTAAAAATATAATCTATTGAATTTGATAACTTTGACACGTGCAGCTTCATTGTGGAGCCAATGAAACAATGAATGCATAGGCGTTTTCTATACCCTATTTATAGTTGCTACGAGATATAGCTATGTCTATTCCCTTTAACATAAACAAAGAGGAAGTATTACCATAACGCCTAGATGAATCTGCAAATATCGGGAAAGTCTCATCAAGGCCAACGTTAACGAATGAAAAGGCAGCATATACACTCAGACTGATTCGTACGGCTTTAATCCTGAAATGAAGATGACAATTTGAAAAGTGAATTGGCAAAGTTCTCAAGCTTTGTGGGTCATCTAGTTGTGAAGCATGCTACGAAAGACTTTCTAACGGATGAGTAAAAAAACACTTGGTAGCATAGACGTAGGAACCGGGGGGCACTGGGGGCACATGCCCCCCAAAGACCTTGCAACAAACAAAGAAGTGCCCTCTTCATTGTTAGAAAATGCCCCCTTTTTCTAAAGAAAAAAGTGCCGTCGAAGTGTCGTGCCCCCAAGTTTGAGATGCTTCCTACGTCCCTGTTTGATAGGCTGTGAAAGAAAGTATATAGCCCATATTCAAAACTAAGAGTTTAATTTGTCAGTCAAAGCTAAGGCTAACTTAGATGAGCAAGTGTTGTTTGGTAAAATTACCTATCTTTAACGCAAAAAATTAGAAAGAATATCTGTATGGGATTTGTATTGGAATCGAGAATTCCGACTTCCATTCTGGTTCCATGATTTGTTGGCATTGAAATAATTGAAATTAAATGTAATTATCAGTTTCTGAAAAAGAATATCAGGCCCCGTTTACACGAGATCGGATCCAAATGGATCCGTACCCAAACTGTAACGGATAGGCCTTGCGTTTACACGGGACTCAACGGATCCGAACCCATTTGGATCTGCTATCCGTACCCAAACGGGATCACTTTCGAAAGTGATCCCGTTTGGATCCGATACCAAAAAGGTCTCGTGTAAACGGGTGGGATCGGATCCAAACTGGTACGGATAGGAAGTTACACTTCCTAAAATCCTTTGTTGACATTTCGAAGAGGGGAATCAGAGATGTAACAAAGTCTATCAGAGTGCAAAATTTCAAAGGATCGGACTGAAATAAGAGAAAAGGTTTGCTAGAGCGCTGCCAAGAGTTCATAAAATTTAAATGGATCCGATACCGTGTAAACGCCAACAGTTCTGGATCCGATCCCGTGTAAACGCCCATCAAAAAGTGGATCGGATCCAAATGGATCCGATCCCATTTGGATCCGATCCCGTGTAAACGGGGCCTCAATTTCAATGGTAAGTAAATCATGGACCAGAATGAAATGTGGAATTCTCGTTCTCACACATGCTCCTTGCAGACATTTTCTAATCCTTGAGTCTTAAAGACGAGTGATTTTACCAAACAACGTTTTCTATCTAGGTTAGCCTTTAACTGATATCTTAACATTTTAGTTTTGAATATTGGCCACGTGCTTTTTATTTCACAACATACCAAACGAGTAAATGCTTTTTTTTGGCTCACCTGGTATTTAAAGGGGCAGGGTCACGTAACCGTAAACAAGCCTGTTATCTCTAGAATCTATATTGTTGCCTACACGTGACCATTGTGCTCTGTACAGATTTTTTTTTGTATCAATGTCTATTAAAAAAACTAAGAAATACAATACAATATTCTGTGCCGTCCATAGCAGAAATAGACATGTCGTCATCTGGTTCTGGCTATGAACGGCACTTAACAAACTCTTTAACAACAATCGAAAAAGAAAAAATAACATACGAGAAAAGCAAAGCAAAAGAAAGGAATTTAAGCACTCTGTGCACCATGACATCACCCAGCCTCCCGCCTTGACAAGCGCTAGTATGCGCTAACCCGGGTGATTGAATTTATGTGAAAGAAAAACTGCACCGGCAAAGCCTGTGCTAAGAGATAAAGGGCGAACTTGATCTTGTTTCATCCTGGATGAGGCAAAACAAACTTAGCCTAAATGCTGAAAAAAGCGAATTTATGTTGATAGGGTATCCAAAACAACTGAACAAAGCCAAAGATTTCCCTGACCTCGAAGTAGAAGATCAAAAATTATGCAGAGCTCAAAAAACAAAATATCTTGGTGTCATAATAGACGAAAGTATGAATTGGGAAGAACAACTCAAAACCATAAAGCGAAAGATAAAAAACGGATTAGGGGCGATGTTTAAACTCAAAAACATCCTCTCCCAGAAACAATTGGCAACTGTTTATCGAGCATTAATTGAAAGCCATCTGAGATATTGCAGTGTCATTTGGGGATGTCTGTCAAACACAAAACTGGAATCCCTACAGAGGCTGCAAAACAGGGCACGCAGACTAATTGAATGCGCAAGGCACAAAGATGGCTGGGTATGCGATTGGCTCGATGTACGCAATCTAATAAAATATGACCAGCTAATTACTACATACAAGATAAAAAATGGACTCTGCCCAGAGATCCTCAAAAATAAATTCACTCCTAGGTCGAATATTTCGAAATATAACACAAGAAAAATTGATGATTTCGAAATTCCTCGGCTTCGTCTTGAGTACTGCAAAAAGTCTTTTGGATACCAGGGAGCAAGTGCCTGGAACGAGATCCCAAAGCAAATACGAGACTCTGCCTCATTGAGCTCCTTCAAAGTAAGACTGAGGGAGTTCTTGAGGTAGAGGGACACAAACACAACCCCTTGGAAGAGCAGCTTTATTTTTTCATGATATTATCAACATTTATATTTACTTTGTTATGCTGATAGGGTATTGTGTATAAATAAGAATAAAATAAAAAAAATAAAAAAAATAAATAAGATGGTTGAAATCTAGCTTGCAGACAGATCTTGGTGGATGTGGTGAATCCACATTACAGTTTCTTCTAAAAATCCACCAATATCTCTGCAATCGTACAGCATATGAGTGTTTCGGTTGTTTCTCTATGAAGTACAAGATTCCATCTTCAAACTAACACCGTCATTTTGAGAAAGTAGTGGAAACTCACTGTGATACTGCCGAACAAAAATACTGTAAAATCGTTATTTCGAAAGAAGTTTGCTTACATTACGTGACCCTGCCCCTTTAAACCAGTTCAATTACATAATAAGTATCGTACTCGATTCTAAAGAAAATAATCTAAAATAACAAGGGCAGATTTTGTAATACAATAGCATCAGTCGCTTTGGTTCACACCTCAATTCAAAGCGATTAGCGAATGCAGACAAAAGAAATTCTCTCAGGCAGAAATTCAAAACAAATGAAGCCGCAAAGTTGCCCTGAAACCAGTACGGCGAACTCTCGTTTGGTGCGGGCGAAGGGAGGTTTTTAAGAGAAGTTAGGTGCTTATAACAAAAGAAGATGGGTAAATCTAAAGTTCTGCCTCGCGGATTTTGTTTATTTGATTCAGGAGCTGAGGAGTCACTGCGTACGTCTGGGCAATAGATATGCAAAAATTGTAATGCTCTCTGCTCGGTTTCTTGTCAAATAAACAAAATCCGCGAGACAGAACTGTAGATTTACCCTTCTTCTTTCATCTTAAGCACATACCTTCTCTTAAAAACCTACCTTTGCCCGCACCAAACGAGAGTTCGTCGTACTGGTTTCAGGGCAACGTTGCGGCTTCATTTGTTTTGATTTTCTGCTTCAGGGATTTTCTTTTGTCTGCATTCGCTAATCGCTTTGAATTGAGGTGTGAACCAAAGCAACTGATGCTATTGTATTACAAAATCTGCCCTTGTTATCTAAAATCAGTTATGATAAAGTAAAACACTCAGTTAAGAATCTGCAGGCTGAAATTTTCCAAATCAGCTACCATTGTCCATTGTTTATGGACACCAAATCAGCTACCATTGTCCATTATTCATTGTTTAACGACTCAGGATGACTTGCAAAATTGTAGGTTGTTTTACACGGGATTTTACAGCAGACAACTGCACCAAAGATGATGCAATTGGAAATTCTTATGAATGTAAGGCTGACAGAGGCAACGGGCACCTCGCCTGAAAGCTCATTAGAGTTTTGTCTTGGTATCCTAAACTACAAACTCGTTATCTAATAGGTAGAAAGTAGCACTAAAACCTTGTATTTCAAATTGTGTTAATTTTCTTAGTTGCAGTTGATATGTTGCACACTGATAAAATAGTTTGAATTTTTGATGAAATAAAACTCTTACCATGCTCCCAAGAGCATCTCCCAATGAATAAGAAAACTTCATACACAACAGAACAGAATCAGGGATTCGGGATTGGTGAAACCGCAATTTCGGTAAGAACAAAGCCAGGGATCTTTGCAAAACTTTCCTTACTCTATCGCTAGTGCAGGCGACAGCTAACAGTTTACGAAAGTTCGCGGGATCGCTCTAACTTCAAACAGTATCAAACAGTATAATACCCTATCCTATTCACACTTGCTAGTTAAACCAGCTTAAATTAACCTAGGTTATCGAATGCTACACGCTAATTGGTCAGTCAAACAAATCGAACTCGTTCGATTGGCTAAAATTTAACCTGGTTTTGACAAAGCTGGTTTAAATGTTTCAGTGTGAATAGGTTATAATATGCTGGAATGCAATGTTTCAAGAATCGAAAGAAGCTTTTAAATTACCTCAAAAGCTGCCACAGTGATGACTCCTTCAATCGTTTATAGCATCTTGGCTCACGATGATATGTAGATTTCTCCGAAGTGCTCCCATTACTGAGGCGAAAATATGAAATGGTTTCTTTTCCATCGATTTCTTCTTCTAGAGTTTTCTTTCCAGATTGTTGTCTTACTACCAATACTGTATACGATTCTCGTGCAATAAATGCATCATAAGAGTACATTTCAAGATAGTTTGATCCATCCGATGTTGTAATTGATGCCTTCCTCTTGGATGGTTTTGCTAGCGCTTGGTCACTATCTACTAATGTCGTCTTCTCATTAGCCGCGTCTCTAGAAATCGAAGAAAGCAGAAGAAAGTGAGTCGATTGAATCTTGATTATGGAATATGCATATGTATGGCCAATAACGCACCGCTGATGTGGCCTGTATCATGATCAAACCTGTAGTATTACTCATTGTGGTGTTTCTCTTCCAAAAGATGGCAAGAAAAGCTTATGCATTATTGCCTATGGAATATGTGTGCACTATCCTGCTTGAATAATTCAAACCTCGGCACTTATTCCAATGCTGAAATAGCTTGAATGTTGTATATTCAAATG
Source organism: Aurelia sp. 3 sensu Dawson et al. (2005) (assembly GCA_964020215.1). Lineage (NCBI taxonomy): Eukaryota > Metazoa > Cnidaria > Scyphozoa > Semaeostomeae > Ulmaridae > Aurelia > Aurelia sp. 3 sensu Dawson et al. (2005). The sequence goes on from OZ026580.1 coordinate 17,022,725, forward strand.
TTGAATATACGGACCATGAATTTTCCTTGATCCGTAAATGATGCCTCTGAAAAACGTTACCCCATTTGTGTGGCTGTTGTGGAAAAACTGTGACTATAATTGTCTCGGCTTCTTCACAGTTGAATAGGTCAGGCTTCAAAGCAGAGCTTCACATCTATTTGGGTCAATCTGACAAGTGGTTGCTGATTTGTACCAAAGGCTTCAAAAACGGCACTTCCGTTGTTCTCCGGCAATGTCAAAATAAAGTAAATTTTCATATAAAGTCTTCTTGCGTTGTATTCAAATTTTTATGGATCTTTGAATCAGTTAATAGTGCTGTTTATCTGCGAGACAAAATTGCCAATCCTTTTGAGGATGGGAAGAAAATTCGAATATGATGCTAGAACCTATTCTTCAAGAACAACAGTTACGTGCTGTTTTGAAGCAACCACTTCTTTTTTTTTGCCTTTACTCTACCCTAAACGAACTATCGTCAGATTGACTCAAACAAGGTTTCAAACTGTATGTTGTAGCCTGACTTATGCAACAGTGTAAAAACCGAGAAAATTGAATTTACAGCTCCTCCACAGCAACCACACAAATGAGTCACAAATTTTGCGGGACGCCATTGTTACGAAGGAAAGCTATCAACATTATTGGGCAGCAACCGACTTCTGATCGGCATCGATTGAAATATCTTAGAGGAAGTTTGAATTTTAGAAAGAGTTAAAACTTTGAGTTCAATAATAGGGATTATGTTCCTTGGAATTTTCTCTTTGTTTCACATTGTAGATACATCAATCATATGCATTCTGAAAGCCTCCGTCCTTGAAACAAATAATTTCCGCTCTCTTGGCCAGGGCTTGAAGACTCTCTGCTAACCATTAGGCTTTGCACTCTGCGTATAAATAAAAGCAAGAAGACAAGCTCAATAGCAACGCTGGTAAACGTCTTCGTTTTTCCTATGAGACTCGAAGAATGACACCAGGAATCGACCACTCTGCTTTCCTCTGGGCGTCTTGAGCGACCTATCTTGTTCTCTGTATTCACTGTAGCTCCACTTTTCACACGTTCTATGTAAGGAGTAATCTAAAGACAAACACTGGCCTAGCTTCGCAAAACTTTCAGATAATCAAAAAGTCCTCTGACAGTGCATTATGGGACAGCAACAGTGCGCTAGGCCTCATGGTTAGCAGATGGTCTTTTAGTCACGGTACTTCAATTACCTATTCAATGTCTCTGGTACTTTGATGGCTGTCAGGACAATTGATATTGCAAGAATGACACTGTTGATTAATATTGGAAGAAGGAACGGAAACTTGTCAAACAACGAACCTAAGATAGAATGAATAAAGTTCTGAATCCGTACAAATTACATGTCATGTGGCTCGTTGCTAAAGTCAGTGTTTGGGTAAAAAGAGCCTTACAAAATGCTACACCATATTGGAACCAGCCTAGAAGGGGTGCGCATTTTAGTTGAAAATCATCAACACAAAAGCAAGTTTCCAACCATGTTTCTTGGAGTAAATTTCTGTTCTATTTTGCTTTCAAAATCAGCTTGCTCGCGCAATTAGCTTATTCGATGAGCTCTGGTTGACAATTAATACCTGACCTTTCTCTTCTCAGTGTTGATGTTGAAACATGCGAGAAATCATTTGCTGTTGTCCTGTATAAAATTATTGAGTTTGTAGTGAAACTGACTCCAAAACAAGATAGCATTGGACTGTCAGTGCTTATGTGAAGTCATGCCGTTAGAAGAAATACAGCGCTTAGTGTCAACATTCATTGCCCTACGTTTTAAAGTTTTATACAGTAAAACCCCGCAAAAAAGAACATAGCAAAATAAGAACCTGCAGACTGATTTTCTGGAAAAAGACACCCATAAATAAGAAGCAAAAACAGACTGATTTACTTTAATGTTCTTATGATATAGTACACTTAATTAAGAAATTTCATCATGTCAGTGTAAACAAACTCCCAACTTTTGATAACTGAACACCTCTAACAATTTTCAGGAATATGCAAATTGTTTTATCAACCCGTGTGATATAAATTGCTTTGTCAACAACAAAAATACCATACTCTCTAATATTTACATGCAGTCATTATACCCTCAAGTTTGTTTAATAAATAGTATATACTGTAGCTATATAGTCATCATAGTCACAAGTGTCCTTGCCATAAGAACAACACACTGAAAATGTCATAAGTACCTCATTTATAAGAACCTAGCCAGTCTGTTTTTTAGAAAAATATGTTCTTGTTTGCGGTGTTTTACTGTAATGGTTATGAAACACCAATGAAATCATGAATAGCTAAAAGAAAGAAAACAATACACTTAGATAGTTTTAAAAGTTAGAAAGAACAGTGAGTGCGTTGTTTCAGAAATTGAAGAAAAATTTAAAGGCAGTCTGTCACGTAACTGATTGGCTGCTACAATCAGAGCTCAACAACAATGGATTTCTTTGTGAATCTGTGTATTTGAAACAAAGGAGGGCTAAACTTCTTGACTTTCTACGGCCGTAGAAAGTCAGAGGATCATCTGCCATTCAAATTTTCTATTCCTTGTATTGTCATTATCACCCAATCAAATGCGTGACAGACTGCCTTTAACCAACATATTGGTAACAGGCCTTTCTCGTACTGTTCTCATTCATTATAAACTAAAAAATCGTTGCCTGTCTTGCAGCCGCTTGTTCTTGCAGTCAATTTACATCAAAAGTTCCATGCCCGTGTCCCTCTCCCTGCTCAAGAATCATTCAGCGACTGCTTAATATGGAATGGGCAACTTCGGTCGTCCGTGAACGCCATTTGTATTGACAATTGAAATCAGACATATCGACATTTCACAACACAAGAGACAGATTAGGAAGTCTTTGTTAGTACTGCCTTCGACGTTTCAAGATTGTGTGATCACAATAGGCTGCTTGCAAACATTTTCGTTTCACCCCCGTATTAGGCTTGCGGCGGACAGACTTGTTTGGGACATAGAATCGAAGTTGGTGAGTCCTGACATCGTAACTGTTTAATTCAACAGAAATATGATGCGGTTTCGCAGCAACAAAGTTCACAAATTAGTTGCTTGAAGACTCACCTTTTGAAAATGTGCCTGGATAGCTTTTCACAGGAAGCACCAAGTATCCTAAAAGACAAAAGTATCATGAAAATGAATTCTCCTTATCAGGTCTACCGGGTGAGTCAATAAAAGCACCCGGTGCTTGAAAAATCCTGCTCCCTGAATATCAAAGAAATGATATTGAAAACTGTCTTATTCTATCCCCGATATGTCGAATTAGGTTCAGTAATTTGTCCAGCTTTAATTGGTCATTTCTTCCCGTCGAAATAGGATTCTTTGCCTTTCTTGAGGTGCTATAAATGGTGTCTTATTTCAGGGTGGGCATGGGGTCCGGTTTGCTCTGGTCCGGTCTGATTGTGTCATGCCACTCACGATATGAAAATTATGTAAATATTGATTTTAATTTTACTATAACTTTGTACTTAGATTTTTTAGTTTCGTTTGTTCATATATTTTACTTGTAAATTTTAGACTAAGTTTTTGTCACGGCCCCCTGAAAAGCGACCTTTGCCGACGGGGTTACCGTGTTTAAAGAATATAAAATGAAATGAAAAATGAAAATGAGGAGATTTTCTGCAGAAAGCCCCTTTCGAAAACCTGCAAAAACAAGTGAAAACACCAACCATGATTTCCCTTTGCTCTCCTTCCTAGCAATAATGACTCTTGGATGTGTTCATGTATTTTGTCCTCATGGGAGAATGGAATCCCCTTGAATAAGTTATTCACACTGGGGGAAGACTTTTCAGCCCGTCAAAAGGAAAGCACGTGCTAAAGCGTGCTGAAAGTCATCGCTGTCAGGTAAACACATAAGGGACTTTTGCTTGTAATTTTAGCATACTTTTTAAGGTTTCTCAGAAGGATTGATTTTAGAAAATCGCTTACAGAATCTGAAATGAGTGAGCAATTTTAGCCAGAAAAATTTCTAAAAATAATTGAACATGTTAGCTATTTAATCAAGTATTGCAAAATATCATTGCTTATATAGTCAGGGAACAGTAGCCTTTCAAACGCCGGGCATTTTTTGACTCACCCAGTATTAAACTAGAATTAACGTGTATACCGTCTATCAGTTAATGTACATCGTAATTTAAAAAAAAATCAAACGGAAACTTCTGGTTATGACGCCTTCGAAAACATAAAAAGCAACACGACCTTTAAACTTACCGCAAAAGCTCTATTAAGCCCCACGGGGGGGGCTTATTTCATTTCGGACCTTCCAGAGGGGGGCTTGATAGAGAGAGAGGCTTACTAGAGAGGGGGGCTTATTCACAAAATCAAGGGACAAGGATATATCTAGTAGATTTTCAGTTCTTTTATCCCATATTTTGCGGAATCAATCAACAATTTTACGACTCAAATACATAAATTTAAAACATAGTTTTTATCTCAAACCATATCAAAATTAACATGCAAGGTTGTGTCGCTAACTAAATGGAAATATTTGGTAAATTCTAGAACGTTGCATAAGTGGGAAGGGGCTTAATAGAGAGGGGGGCGTATTTCAAATTTTGACTAAGCGGGGAGGGGCTTATTAGAGAGGGGGCTTAACAGAGAGGGGGACTTAATAGAGCTTTTAAGGTAAGACATTTTTATCATAAAACAAGCAAAGAACTGTAAACAAACTGTTTTATAGACCCCGAAATATTCCTAGAATCGGCCGAAATTCCACGAAAAGAGGGTTAAGATTTTCTTTTGCAAAAAGTTTTGTCCCGAATTCGCTCTTATGAACTTTTTGGCGTTTAAAAAAAGTGACTTCCCTTGACAGCGTCCAAAAGAACACTTGAGCTATTCTGAAAAAATCTGGATCGAACGATATTTGTTTACACTTTGAAGAATTTTCGAATCTGCGCAATTGTAGAAGATCTAACGCCACAGCAGAAGGCATTAGCGCTTACACAACAGTAGAAGCTCTAACGCCACTCGATCGAACCTTGTGTATAAAAATGTATAAAAATAACGCTCGATCCAGGCTCTTTTGTAGAATATCTAAGAGGTCTATTCAGTTTATAGATACTTACCACCGATTGCAGGTCCAATGATTAAGCCAATTTGATGTGAACTCATAACAACTGCCATCCCTAAAGCCTAAAATACATATTACAGATTTGTTAGACCAGTTGTTTCAAAGATGCAACTAACATATAATTGAGAATTTTTCCCAGAATCATGAGATCTGAAAAGATGCAACGCATGCCATCTGAGAGGACAAGCAAGCAAGCAAGCAAGCAAGCAAGCAAGCAAGCAAGCAAGCAAGCAAGCAAGCAAGCACGCAAGCAAGCAAGCAAGCAAGCAAGTAAACAAGCAAGCAAGCAAGTTTCGTTGAGAAATTTGAATTTCAGTTTGCATGTGATCAGTTAAACTCTACAAACCACATTGCTCTTCGTCAGCATCGTGTCAGCACAATTTCGACATATTTTGACAGAGTGTACAAGCAGCTGTACAGATGTTGTATGATCCAATGTATGATAAAATTAGATATTACACTTACCCTATTTGTTTTATCACATAATGCAAATACAGTAGCTTTTAAAGCAACTTTGCAGCCTAAAAATCAACAAACACATCGTTGCAGCATAGGTTCCAAACCTTTGAAATCGGTATAAAAAGGTGAGTGTAAAATTCAATGACCTATTTATATAATCGAATGGCTTGAAAGAAACTTTAGCCACTGTTCTATGATCCTACCGTTGGACTTTTCAGAAATCTTGACTATTTATCGAAATTACCACCTATTTTATATTTCAGCTCATTTTGTGATGTGACATCATAACATTTCGAAATCATAAACCAGAAGAGTGAAGAGTTTTGCTTGATACCATATAGTAGACATCCATAAACTATGGGCCTCTCCATTTTTTTTTTGACTTTTCATTCAAAGGTTTAGAATTTAGGATAGTTTAAGATTTTTTCGAAAAGGTTCTTGAATTCTTAGAAAAGAAGAGGAGAAGACAAACAAACACTTTAATTCTGAAAATATTGAAGATTTCAGAAAAGTTCTGCGGCAGATTTATAGTGAAGTAACTGAAGTCTCTTTGAAGACGTTCAGATCAGAGAAATAGATCAGAATTTGACATCCACCATTTTAAAGGTTTGAAACTTACGCTCACAATTGGTAAACATGATGGGTGAGTAAGAAAAATCAGAAATAATGTGGGGAATTACCAACCCAAAATTTGGTAGGTAGGTAGGTATCTATATTCAACGTGGCTAGCCTGCGAAAGTCAGAGAGACTTGTTTCCAGCAGGGACCACGGATGTTTTACCATCAACCCGCCGCAGCTACCAGATTTCCCTCACATGGCTCTGGTCGATCCGGGCTAGAGTTACGGACAGCGACCAAACAGTCCAACGCGGGATATGAACCTACGGTCGTTACGGTCGTTATGAATCTACGAGTCAGACGCCATAACCACTCGGCCACGCGCTCACTAGCAAAGCTGTAGACTCGATTACATGTTGTGGTTTCACTGTTACGTTTTGTTTTTCGTTGCTTGTTACAACTACAATGGAGCGACAACAACAACAACAATTCAACTCAATGATATGAGCGTAACATGAGGGTTTTTATGGAGTGAGGCTAACAAAGCAGCTCACATCGCATTTGTTAACATTCTTGTTTGTTTGTTTGTTTCTTTGTTTGTAACCTTATTATATCGCAGCCATCCCTAAACATATACAGGTTTGGTGTGTGTCAGAAGAAAATGCGAATAATTTATCCATCTTGATTATGCAATTTTCAAGCCCAAATTTCTCCCACTACAATCACCTATATTGGCCTGACTTCTAATGTGAAACCGGCTTTAGTATTTGTTTGTAAAACAGTTTTCTTCCTATATTTAGCATTTTGTATTTAGTGGTATATTTAGATGTATTTTTTTTCTCCTTTTTTAGATTTATGTTAAATGCCAGGGGGTAGTCATGACATATTGCTCCTCCTGGTAGCGTCTTTGTAGTGTCGTATAGTAGTTTCGTAGGTAGTGTTATAGGTAAAATGTTATTGTAAATTTTTGCATTGAGTATAAAAAAAAAAGAAAATGCGAAGGCTAATCTCTAAGATAAAAAATTTATTTTGAATTTTCGTAGAACAGTCGCAATAAATTAGCTCAGCAGAAAACAGCCAAATCAAAAATTTCCACGACAGTTTCTTATCCAGCTCCTTAAATTCAATTTTTAACAATCTACAAGACATCAGAGAGATTAAATTACATAGGTTGCTAAGACTGCATTCACACTAACACTTTATCTAAACCAGTTTAAAATTCAACCAATCAAATGACTGGATTTGTTTGATTGACCAATCAGAAGGACGTATTCAAAAACCTGGTTCAATATGAGCTGGTTTACCTTGCAGTGTGAATTGGGCGTAAGATTCGTGGACGAGAGAAGGAGAAATAACGTATGTAGAAAGTAAAATCTTCCAGGCTACATTTATTATACAGTTACACGGCAGGATAAATGCGAAAGCGTACATACCTCCAAAGAAACCTTGGAATAATCTTGCTGTGACTGCCCAAGCAAAAGACTTACTGAATCCAAAAACCATTGTAGCAACAAGCATTAAAGTCATTGATATCAAGAGAGATCTTTTTCGTCCAATTTTATCACACAGCCAGCCCCAAATGTAACTGAAATAAAATGACGGCGGAAATAATACTCACTGTGGGGAGAAAACTTTCAGCACTTACCTCGACCAGTTTTACATTGTATTTAGACTGCGTTCACACGATGCCGGCACATTTTGAAAACGGTGAAAAATTCAACGGATAGGCCTCCCGTTCACACGAAAACGGCACATTTTTTGCCGGCAGATTTTGAAAACGGTAGAATTTGAAAACGGAACTCTAACCAGCACATTTTGCGAACTATGTTCTGTGAACACTTGCAAATGATGAAAACGGAAAATTTTTCGACGCTTTTGGAACGCGACTGATCGATTCTTAAGGTGTAGGTACTTTTCTTTAGCATATTAGTCTTGCAACGAGGTTTTTACCGTCAAGTTTCTACCGTTTTCAAATTGTTCCGGCATCGTGTGAACGCTAGCTCAAATTTTGCTACCGTCACATTTTTCATCGTTTTCAAAATGTGCCGGCATCGTGTGAACGCAGTCTTAGACTTGCCACAAGTCTATTTCGTCATCTGTAGTAAGTCTGCATGAATTGATGAAATAGATTTGGGGTAAGTCTACATTGTATTAAGATTACTACGATTTTTTCTATTACATTTAAATTTTAACAGGTCCCCTGCTAATAACAGTATTTTCTTGAATTGATAGATTATTTACCCTGTATAGACATGAATATTATTCTTTTATTATTACGGATGGAGCTCTGATAAAGAGGGATGGTCGTTGCTCCCTTGCTCTACCTTAAAAACAGGACTGTATTTTACAATTTTGTCAACCTTACCCAAAGATTCACGCGTTCCCTCTTTCGTAACTTTCAGCCTCTATCGATCCTTGCTCCCTTGCTCCCCAAAAACCGCCATCAGAGCCTGATTGGTCTAGTAGATATACGGTGGTGTCCCCAAAATTGCTTGAAGCATGCAGAAATGGGCAGTCATGCAAAAATTAAACCATTTTACAGTGGAAAACATGGAAACTCTGACTTGCTTAAAAAACAATCCATACCTGCTGATCGATTTTAGATCCCTGACCGATCAAAATGTTTGGGAAGATCAAGAAACTCTGGATCCATGTTTTACCGATCAATCAGTTCTCTTAAATACCTAGGGATTTTAGGGACTTGGTACAAAATACAGACAAAATGCAGGAAATGCCTGCCTGGCTACAAAGGAAGGCTCATTCTCGCAACCTATCTTGAACAATGAAGTATCCCCCTGGGTCGAAAGTAATCTTAAAAAAAATGTCATACCTTCCAAATGCTCTACCAACATACAAAGATGATGCGACTACGCCAACGTACTTTCCTGGAATGAAAATGATATATATTATATATAAATATACAGAGTGAGTCAAAAAGGCCCGGAATTTGGAATATTACTGCACCTTAAGTATAAAAGCAATGATATTCCGTAGTAGCAAATTGAATAGCTAACAAGTTCAATTACTTTTAGAATTTTTTTCTGGCTGAAATCGGTCGTTTTGTTTAGATTTTGCATGGAATTTTCTAACAAAATACCTTTCGAGAAACCTTAAAAGACGCGCTAAAATCATGAGCAAGCTTCCATAATATGCTTAACTCACAGCGTCACAGCGATGACTTGAATACGCTTGAATACTCTTGGGGGCATGAAAAGTCTTCCTCCTAGTATGAATAATTTGGTTAAGGAGATTCCATTCTCACAAGAGGTCAAAATGCATGTATGTATGTAATAATATTATTGCTTGGAAGGAGAGCACAGGGATATTTTGCTTGTTATTTTCACTCATGTTTGCAAGTTTTCGAAGGGAGCTTTCTGCAGAAAATTTCCCATTTTGATGGGAAAGAATGGCCGATTAAAGCCTGGTAAATAACTGAACCCAATTGGACATATCGGGAATAAAACAAGACAGTTGTCAGTACAATTACTTTGACATTAAGGGAGCAGCATTATTTCAAACGTCGGAGCTTTTTATTGACTCACCCGGTATGGGATGACAAAAGAAAGTTGTTATTATCAAAAGCTATTTTATAAAATAAAACAATCAACCATCATCTTTAGATATTAGATGGTTCACAATTACGTCGAAAGCCAACAAAGGAAATCAACGTTTTCCACTTCACTTTGCGAAATGCAACTTAAACTTGATTCATGCCAACTGTCCCCTGGGAGATAAATCGCTCGAATAAAATTCAAATGAGGTAGTATGCATACCAATTTCTTTCTCAGCTATGCCAAACTCCTACGAAAAAGAATTCGTTATTGGTTGACGATGTAAAAATTAATCTTTTGCCTTATAATCTAACCATATGTTATCACGGTTCAATGTAGAAGACAGCCAATAGACGATTCCGGAAAGATGGTGGACCTCATTTCAAGAAATTTTGAGTAGTTTTTCCTTTGTTCCCCTGTGTTAACAAGCCCTCTGTGGGGCGCAATGCACAGTAAGTCAAGGGGGCAGTCAAAACAAAGCATACTGTTGATGAGAGCAAATTGTTCGTTTTATTTAGCCCACTAGAAATTCACGACTTGTCTTAACAACCATCTTTCGCGCGCAAAAGACGACATTTTGCCCTACAGGTTTCAGGGCAAATTTTGCGAGCTTTGTAACATTTTGTTGAGAGAACTTATTTTATAAAAACGATCTGAGGTCTGCGAAGTCTACGGTTTTCGGTAGAATGGTATCAAAAGAATGGGATTGTTTCTTCTACCAACTCTACCGCTTTCAGAAGATGCCCAAAAGAATACGCCTTTAAATGGTAAGGGCTTGTAAATGATGGTCCAGAATCGAACATGGAGTTCTCTATCCAATGCATGCACTTACAAATTTTTATTTACTTTTGCATTTAAAAGATGAGTGATTTTACAAACCATATGTTCACATCTAAGTTAGCCTTTGACTGATGCATAAAAACTTATGAATATCGGCCACGGACTTTTTATTACACAGCCCCCCAAATATTTCAATCTTATTCTATTCACCAGTTTCAGTATTTCAAATGCCTCAGGAGCATTTCAGAAGAGCTGTCCAAATGAAATGTTGGGACAACCTTAAGTACAGAATACTGTACCGGGGGACTCAAAAAAAAGTGTACACGTTTGTTGGGCTGTAGAATAACAAGGATGTGAACGATGTTCAAAACTAAAATATTGATCTATAAATCAAAAATCAACTTAGATGCGAAAATTTTGTTTGGTAAAGTCAATCATCTCTAAGACCCCAAAAATTAGAAAAATCCCTGCAAGGAGTTTATGGGAACAAGAATTCCAAGTTCCATTGTGGTATGATTTACTTTCTATAAAAATTAAAATGCTATTTCAGAAACTGACAATTGTACTCAGTCTATATTTCAAAGCCAAGTAAATCATGGACCAGAATGTAACGTGGAATTTTCGGCCTCATACATGCTCCTTGCAGACATTTTTTCTAATTCTGGGGTCTTAAAGATGAACGATTTTACCACACAAAATTTTCTCATCTAAGTTGACCTCTCACTGATAGATTGACATTTCTGCGACATAGCCTCTATTTCACAGCCCAAAATAAAACAGTTCAAATGTCAATCAATGTTACCAAACGTGTAAACTTTTACCCGATATATGTATCATTGATTTTATATTTATGAAAGAGTCTGAAAAATTCTAGAACATTAACTGAAGGATGACTGTGAAAAACTTACTCAGCACGATATACATTTGGCATAACACAATCATCTACCAGCTCTCCTTTCTATCTTCTATACACTTCCACACTAAACCATCCAAATGCTCCTATAGTGCTTTACTGCCATAGTCATTGTACCATCAGTCTCGATGTGATGGTACAAAACTGACGTTAGACTTATTACATAAGAGTTAGACCCATAGCATGGTGAGTTTGGTGTGGAACTGTCAGTCCCTTTCTCTCCTTTAATTTTTGCTTCATAGTACTCTTGTTTTCTTTTCCTGTTCCCAGTAGTTTTCTTTACTTTTGAAGTTGTATTTGAAATTAAGTGCCGTTCTTGGTGTAGGCCAGATGACCTTGTGTCTTCTTACACTAAGAGCGGTACAGTATTAATGTTTTTTAGTTTAATTCTATGTATGTATGTATGTATAATTTTGCCATCAAAGTAAATATATAACTATTAATAAAAGAAAAGAAATCTAATTACAATATCTACAATTTAAAATAATTACAGGCAAAAATTACATACCTAATTAATAACCTAATTTAAAAACACCCCATGGTAAAAGATGGCAGGGATAGCATTAAAAGGTCAATGCAACCTTGTTTCCATAATGGTCCCTCCAGGAGTGCTATTCAAAAGGAAAATGAAAGAAAAACATTTTTGTTATTGTTGAAGGATAATTTCTGTTACAGCTTTTAGGAATTCAATAATATATATAAGGACTATTTTCTCTAATTTATTAGGAATAGAAAAAAACTTACTCGCATCATCCTAGGCAAAAAGGAAAATGGCATCGTTATCATCATTGCATTTCCAACCTACAAAGGATTGTAACACAGATGCTTTAGAAGACAAAAAGCAAACAAGGCATCTGACTAGACTTGCCCCAATTCCATTTCGTCAATCAAAAAAAAAAAAAACTGGGAAGGCAAAATTAGAAACAGGAAAAGCGAAACATTGAGACAATTTACGATGTTTCGTCGTTCACTGTTTCAGCCAGACTTTTTACAGATGAAGAAGTAGATTTTGAGCAAGTCTGGCTTCACGTTAAAGAAATAAAGCATTTTCACGTTTCACAAAAAAGAATATATACTGATTTTCACGTTTCACGAGAAAAAATATGGCCAAAATAAAAATACAACACAGGAGTGGAGTTCATAAGTGAAATCAATTGGTTTGCCTCAGTTAACAATTGTTTTCAGAATTTTCTTGCGAAAAGAACTCACTTGGGTACAAGGGGGGCTCTCGGCTAAATTTCGGGTAGGGATGTGCTGCCCAGTTTCAAAATGGTACCGTTGGCTAGACCAATTTTTGTGAAAATGATACCCTTGGCTAGACTAATTTCTCCATCAAAAGTGCCATGAGTTGGCGTATTCTAGACAAAACATGCAAAATTTTCGCATTCTCGTGACCAACATTAAAGAAAGAGTTTCTTTACAGGAAATACTGACGCTTGACATTTCTTTGACCAAAATTGCCAAAAAGCATCCCCTTGCCCACACTAAAATCGACTAAAATTGCCAAAAAGTATACCTTTGGCTAGACTAGAAGTCCAAAAGTATACCCTTGCGGGCGGCACATCCCCCTACCCCGTGTGCATTTTATACCGGGGAGATTCACAGATTGTACGGGGCCTGATTTACATTCATTTTTTCACCGGCGAAATCACCGGGGTAGAATATACCGGGAAAGTTAGCCGGGGCTGTTCGAAGCACCACCGGCTATATTCCTCAAATATGACACTGAAAAGCACAACCTTTCTCCGGTTCATAGCCGGGACTTGTTCTGGACTTTGCTAGTAGAAAACATGGAAGACGCCCCCCCCCCGTGCTTGGGCAACAGAAGAGAATCTTCTATTCAACAGGAGGTGCAGACCAATGCCGCCAAAACATGAATTTGCTAATTCAATTCAATTCAATTTATCCTTTTGACGTGCAGAGGCCGAAATGGAGCGGATGGAGGCATAGCAAGACATGGGCAAACAAAGAGAACAAAATATATAATGAAGTGGATTTTAACTTGAACACACAAACAGACCAATTCAAATAACTATGAAGGTGATAATCAATGCAAAATGTAAAGACTTTGGTTTTCGTCGGCCAATAGGGGAATAGGAGGGTCAGTGCTGCATGCTAGCCAAATATGAAGCGTAATTTAGGCCAAAATTAAACTGCAAAATGAAAAGCCATTCGAGTCGATTCTAAATAGGATATGTAAACTAAAAGACAAAATGAAACGACATTCTTAAAAGTCAATTTGATAGTTTGCTTTGCTGTTCACATGAATTGCTTTTAGTTTAATCGTTTCAGTTTGTCTATTCATGTTGTTCTATCAGAATGTCTATTCATTTTGTGCATTCGAATTGGCTTTTAGTTTAACCGTTTCAATTTGTCTATTCATTTTGCTGTGTCAGAATGTCTATTCATTTTGTCCATTCAGTTTGTCTATTCATTTTGCTGTATCAAAACATCTATTCATTTTGTCCATTCAGTTTGGGCATTCAGTTTCATGTAGCAAAACGTCGATTCATTTTGTCCATTCAGTTTGTCTATTCATTTTGCTGTATCAAAATGTCTATTCATTTTGTCCATTCAGTTTGGACATTCAGTTTCATGTATCAAAACGTGTATTCATTTTGTCCATTCAGTTTGCGCATTCAAAGTGTCTTTCAATGTTGTTGATTCAGTTCAAGTTACTAATCGTGCTCAGTCAACCTCTAAGTGATACCAATTTGTGTTCAGTCAACCCCTAAGCGAATGTAGTTATTAAAATGTCATTACCGCAAAAAGCACGCCTGAATGTTTGCTGGAGGATCTCTGCCTTGTCGTGGATAGAGACCGACTCAAGTTACTGAACTTGCTTATGCAATACAAATGGTTCACTCAGAGTAAAATGCCACATGAAAGAGTGAGATGGGACAGCCGGATATGAGCCTTTCCCATCAAAGAAAGGCTATACAATGCGGACCACCTCCCTTGTTGCAAGAGAAGGAGACCTGTTTCGACTGGGTGGAGACAAGCTGAATTTTTGCAAGACCAGGATTGCTTATTCAGTTTTAAATCTAGAGCAGGATAGATATTTTGCGTAGATGCTCTTAACTACATTGGCTGCCGGTATTCACTGGGTATGATTTCTCCTGTTACACATAGAAGAGTGGATGCGCCTCTCACATACGGTCTTAAATAGAACAACCCTTTTTTGTGAAGAATGTCGTAATGCTATTTTCCAGAAATTTCATATTTTAACCAAAATCAGCACATACTGTATATCTAAGTAAGAGTGCCCTCACATGAGCAAACTCAGACCGGTCTGAGTTTCAGATCGGTTTGAAACTCATTTTGCTCTACGGTCAAAGCCCTTAGCGCGCTCACATGACACAGGCGAAATGAAACTCCGGTCGACCTGAAACTCATTTCGCTTTCTCAGGTCGGTCTGAGTTTTCAGGTCGACCTGAAATTTTCATGTGAGCAGAAAAATTTTTCATTTCGGGGCGAAATGACTTTTCAAAGCACGTGTTATTGACATTCCAGGCGTTCCTTTGGTAATCAAAACAATGAAGATTTCATTCAAAGTCACCCAGCTGGATCTAAATGCTATGAATCAATGCCAATATCTTCCACAAAACAATCACAATTGTTCAATAAGCGGAAGGAAAGCACGCATTGTTTGATATTCTCAAACCGGTCTGAAACTGTTCATGTGAGGGGGAAGCAAATTAGCAAACAAGGCCAATACTCAAACCGATCTGAAACTCAGATCGGTTTGAGTTTTCTCATGTGAGGGTATTCTAAATGATCTATCCATATTGCTATCAAGTTTCAATTTCTGGACACACGATAAGCGCAACACCTTGTATCTCCACGCCCAAGAATCAAATTTTTCCGTTCCGCAATTTACCTTATTGAAATAACCGAAAATAGCTTACATTCTGTGGCAACTTAATGAATCGCTACTCTCATAAACATCTACTTCAGAGAGCAAACTTCCATTTTAAGACAAATTCGATGTCTAATGGCGAGACAGGGGGGTGGGGATTTGGGGATACTTATCAAAGCCGAACTCAGGGATAAATTCAGCCGAATTCAATGATCGAAGGACATCTTTTCTCCTGGATCCACAGAGACGAAACTGGAATTTTCCTCTTGCAATCCGTTTAGTTGGCTCACCTCGCTGTTTTGTTATAAGTACGCGTATTTGTTTTATAGGAAACCAAGAATTTGGGCCAGCTCTGCACTGAAAGTATTTTAATATTATCTGATTTTGAGTACTCAGAGCTTCTTGCGAGTTTCTTGTAGGTTTCACTACAACCTTCATGTTTACTACCTGTGCCCTCATGATGCTGGAAGCAAGTGGATATGGGATAAAAATATGTTTAAGGTTTTTTATAAAACTAAATAATTTCTTAAGTAATATTTTCCCAGTACTGGAGTTTCTTAATTTTTGGCGATGTGAAAGTTGAGTTTCTTGTAAGTAGCTTCTTATTGGTAGACAGGGAGACCTAGAGGATTCTTTTGGAACAAGGGACGGATATTGACATTGTTAAGCTGAAGAAAAGGAAACTTTGAACGCTCTATTAAGTACTGTAAGATTGATACCCTTTGCTTTATCAGTTGTATACTTGGGTGACGCTTGTACATGTTTACGGCAATATCAACGGGGTCACGTAGTTCGTCTGTTTTTACCAGATTCTCCTCTACCTCTGAAATTTCTAGGCTAGCAGTAATATTGACGAAGTATTCATTTAGGATTTCGGCAACTTTCTTATCATCAGCGACCAGTTCATCACCCTCTAACAAGGTAATGCTTCCAGGAGTTTGAATTTTATCTGGCGCAAGAATAGTTCCATATGATGTGCTCAGAACGGACCGTGGTCAGGGTTCTTTGTGTCAAATTTAATCACAATGTTTGTTTTGCAATCTGTAGCATGCAACAGCTTAACTAGTCACTCTAAATCTGCAAAAGCTATGCACGGCGACTCCCTATTACTATCTGCAAAGACCTGCTATGACAGGAGTTCAAAAAGCTCCGTCAAACAAAAATTTCTTAAAATCTTTAGGGGACACGGCCCTTATTAGTCGCAAAAATTTCACGACTAAATTAAAATTCGATGCCTAGTTTGCAGTACTGTATTTCGTAACAACAATTGCAGTTTCATGGAAAAACTTTTGGTTTACCTAGACTTTTAGTACGTTTCCCAGAGCCACACCACCCCCGGGTGATCAACGGAAAGTTACAGTAGCAAGTGATAGAGGATACTGTGTGTGTGTTCCACTAAGGGCAGAGATCCTCCAGCAAACATTCAGGCGTGCTTTTTGCGGTAATGACATTTTAATAACTACATTCGCTTAGGGGTTGACTGAACACAAATTGGTATCACTTAGAGGTTGACTGAGCACGATTAGTAACTTGAACTGAATCAACAACATTGAAAGACACTTTGAATGCGCAAACTGAATGGACAAAATGAATACACGTTTTGATACATGAAACTGAATGTCCAAACTGAATGGACAAAATGAATAGACATTTTGATACAGCAAAATGAATAGACAAACTGAATGGACAAAATGAATCGACGTTTTGCTACATGAAACTGAATGCCCAAACTGAATGGACAAAATGAATAAATGTTTTGATACAGCAAAATGAATAGACAAACTGAATGGACAAAATGAATAGACATTCTGACACAGCAAAATGAATAGACAAATTGAAACGGTTAAACTAAAAGCCAATTCGAATGCACAAAATGAATAGACATTCTGATAGAACAACATGAATAGACAAACTGAAACGATTAAACTAAAAGCAATTCATGTGAACAGCAAAGCAAACTATCAAATTGACTTTTAAGAATGTCGTTTCATTTTGTCTTTTAGTTTACATATCCTATTTAGAATCGACTCGAATGGCTTTTCATTTTGCAGTTTAATTTTGGCCTAAATTACGCTTCATAGCCAAAAGCCAGTGCTACTATACACTACACTCTCTCAGTACGGTATGTTACTGAAACTTTTCTACTCAACTCTGCTAGCTTTAATTCAAAAGGGGCATTTTCCGATGACTAGAAGGGCGTGGCCCCAAAAATTCGCCTTTTTCACTTAAAAAATCAACAAACTTCAGAAAATTATTGGGGGGCTGAAGCCCCCCAGCGCCCCGCTTCCGACAGGCCTGCTTGTGGTATGTGGTTCCAACGAACAAGGACGGGATTCAAATTCACGCGGGTAGACCATTACAAGATTCGAAGACACCTCCGTCTAAGTGCCCCGGCAAGGGGTCAGATGTTTATCGGGGTGTTTGTGGTCGAAAAATATGGTCAAAATTTCACCGGGGAGCTCCATTTATGTACCGAGGACAGCATGATTATTGGAGCTGTCTTCATAAATTTCTCTCGGGGGTTTGTCAATTTGAAGCCGGGGTTTCACTTGTGAGGCATTTTATACCGGGGAGATTCATAGATTGTCCGGGGACTGATTTTGATTCATTTTTCACCGGCGAAATCATCGGGGTAGAATATACCGGGAAACTTAGACTGTTCGAAGCACCACCGGTTATATTCCTCAAATATGACACTGAAAAGCACAACCTTTCTCCGCAGGGATGGCGCCACAGGGGGTGCTTGGGGGGGCAGGAGCCCCCCCAAAAATTCACTGAGCCCCCCCGTCGGCACTTGAATTTTTGAAAATTTTTGTGCACTGTCGGCACTCTCGTAACTTGCTTGTTATGCTTATAGAGAGTGTAGTCGCATTTTAAGCCAATCTGAAAGGTGTGGCCCGTAAAAATTTTGCTCGCTTCGCTCGCCGTCGGCACTCTGAGAGCTTTTGCCCCCCCAGCATTTCTTCCCTGGCGCCATCTCTGTTTCTCCGGTTCATAGCCGGGACTTGTTCTGGACTCTGCTGGTAAGAAAACGTGCAGCTTCACAAGACACCATCTGTAATCAAGCAAAGCAAACGATAAATTCAAGTTCTGCTCTCGCACATGGTTTAAATAATACCTAGCTTGCAGCATTCTCGCAATGTTGTTGTTGTACTATGACCAAAACAATTTACTCTCCATTGTATTTGCTGTCCTTTGCGCTGTAAGGCGTAAGTTAAAGAAGCAATACTCACATTTGCAAGGGAAATTATTCCAACAATGACAGGATCCAAGGGAGTTTGGCCAGGCGCAAGAAACAATCCTTTGACCTTCTTCGCAAAAATTTGCGAACAGCCCATTCTTGACCAGTCCAAAAAGTGAATGGCCCGAGCTTTTTGGCATCCGTCTTTTGATAGGGCAAAGTTGGATCTGCTTTGTTTCACTAGGCATTGGATTATCAAATACAATAGGCAATAGGCTATTCATAAACCTTTGCAGCCTCATCTTTTAACTCAGGCCATTCACTTAGAAGTGAATCACCTAATAACCTGAGCTAACCCTATTAATACTGGGGAGGGGGGTGCAGTACTGTCAGTTCGATAGATAACGAGCTGAAAGTTTGCAACTTTTCCTAAAATCTGACAGGCTAATCACGGATGGAAAATATTTTCAAAATGGTAGACACTGATCATGTTACCAATGCCTTCTCAACACGTAGTCTGGAAAACGTCAGAAACTTTTAAGTTAATTACGTCAAAGTTTATGACGTTATATGAATAATAACAAATATTTTAGAGGCCAAATTTGGCTTCCTTGATCTTTGTGAATAATCCTAAGGCATTTTAGGGTATTTCTATCGGCAATTTGGGGTTTACATGAAACAATAACAAACTGGTGTAAAAAGATCATGAATAAGTGATGTAAAAATGGGCTTAAATACCGTAAAAGCTCTATTAAGCCCCCCTCTCTATTAAGCCCCCCTCTCTAATAAGCCCCTCCCCTGTGAGTCAAAATTTGAAATAAGCCCCCCCCTCTCTTTTAAGCCCCCCCCTTATACAAGATTCTAGAATTTACCAAATATTTTCCA
This sequence comes from Aurelia sp. 3 sensu Dawson et al. (2005), assembly GCA_964020215.1. Lineage (NCBI taxonomy): Eukaryota > Metazoa > Cnidaria > Scyphozoa > Semaeostomeae > Ulmaridae > Aurelia > Aurelia sp. 3 sensu Dawson et al. (2005). Next base: position 17,041,988 of record OZ026580.1, read on the forward strand.
TTCATTTAGCTACACTACCTTCCATGTTAATTTTGGCACGTTTTGGAATAAAAACTGTGTCGAATTTACGTATTTCAGCCGTAAAATTGTACCTTGATTCCGCAAACTATGGGATAAAAGAACTGAAAAGCTACCAAATATATCCTTGTCACTTGATTTTTATGAATAAGCCCCCCCTCTCTAATAAGCCCCCCTCTCTATTAAGCCCCCCCTCTGGAAGGTCCGAAATTAAATAAGCCCCCCGGGGGCTTAATAGAGCTTTTACGGTATATGTTATATTGCCGACTTTTACTTTTTGATGCTCTGTGATAAATTACGGAAGCAAGATGAACAGAATTATCAAATAAAAACCAACATATTTCATATCTTGGCAATAGTAAGCAAATACTTCCATTTTCCTCAATTATAACGTCATAGTGACATCATAGATGTAACGAAAACTAAAAAAGTGTCCTTATTTGTAGATTTTGTTACTGTGCACCATTGTACAAGTTTCGTCTCCATATCTGCAATATTGGCGACTTTATGGGGGCGGTTCTTTGGGCTCCCGGTATTATACAGGGCCCAAACAGGCCGGTATTAATAGGGTTAAGATAAGATCTCTCATGGGTTTATAAGTAGCCTCTATTGTATTTGATAATCCAGTGTGCGGCGAAAGCGGCGGGTATTTCACTCATTCGAAAAAGCATACGAGATTTTTCGGAACAAAAGGATTTTTACACGTTTTGATGGATTTTCTTCGAAAAAAAGCATTTTTGCCAAAGGTATTGAAAATGTTTTGGGAGTGAAAGATAGCAGGTCAAAGAATTCAATGAAATGGCGTGTTTAGATTTCTCGTGCCGAGTGATGACCACCATAAACTTCTTTTCAATCATATCGGACTGAATTGGCCAGTTCATCGCTGTTGAAATTGAAGAAAAATTCCCCAGACCAATAAAAGGATTAAAGGGTTGTGCAAGCTAAAAAAAGCCTGCATTTGCAAAGAGGAACAAAATCTAAAAATATTCCATTCAAATCGATGAAAGACAGTCGTCGTGAACGATGAATGGTAAGACAAATAAACAATGCTATGTCGGGAGTTACTTTGCCCTATTTATAGAGCACTGCGCATTTGCTGTCAAAATTGTTCCCTCTTCGTGGCTGCCTGATGCGTTGTCAGATTCTGACATGGGATTTCGCAGCAATTTCACAGCATGTCACAGCATGTGTAATGTATGATGTTTTGTTTTCGACCAGTTGAAAACTGCATACGCTTCTTCTGCCTGAAAATTTGCTACTCCATCCTAGAAATGTCTGTCCTTTCCTTTACTCAAAATGCTTACAAATCATAGGGTACGCCTGCCCTGAACCGCCACCCTGGCGCATTCTCCGAGTTTCAGCCTGTTTATAGACTTATAGAAATAATCAAGTCTTGGACTAAAATATGGAAATGAAGTGCGAAAATGGATCGCTGACGCATTACACGTATCTTTTTTATAAGGAACTGCTTATAAGAAACTCTCAGATCGCCAAAAAGTTAAGAAACTCCAGTACTGGGAAAATATGAGAGAAATAAGGCAAGGGCTCGTCGCTGCGAGGGCATTTCGATAGGGTATGTTTGGAAGGCGGACTATTGTTGCAGTTTAGTTGGGATTCAGAATTTGAAGCTCGGGCCTAACCAAAACATGATGTTGTAACGGAATACAAACATCGCTTGGCTTGGTGAGTACTGAATCATTATTGTTTCATGGTTAGTTCAAACAGCACAACGATAGTGTCCGCACTGCCCATGATCAACACAAAAGTCTACAGAATAGCAGTTTCAGATAACAGATTCATCCTGGCTAAAACTAGCCGTTCAGTAGAAAAATAGACGCATCTGGTGCTTGGCAACACCATAGCAAAGCAAGCAAATTGGCCTCGATTTCAGAGTTTTGCAAATGAAAAACGAGGATCTCTCCAAAATCTGCCAAAAGGTTTAGCAGGGCTTCCCAACCCACCAAACCTGCCGTTTTCGGAATCAGGGAGTCAATCAGACACAAATTCCGAGTCTGTCTACCGTTTATAGAATTGGTACCAATCAAACACACCCTCAAAGATCGGCCATCTAAGAGTATATTGACGTGATTTGACACCGATTTGAAATGGGCAAAACAAACCTTAGCCAATTTGGTCGATCAAAATTAATTTAGAGTTGAAGTTAATCGTTTAAAGAAGCTCAAAGCTTTAGGAAAAACAATGTACGAAGAGAAAATAATCATATTTACGTAAATAATACAAATCAAGGCCTTTTTGAAAGGCGGTTCAACATACAAACCGGGTGACTCAAGAAATGTCACCCTGTTTGAAAATCGATTGCACCAAAAACAGTTTCACAATAACTATAGGGATTGGTTTTTCAAGCAGCTAGAGATCTGGGTATTTTTCATATTTTTTATGGTAACTTTAAAAGCAATGGTCTCTTGGCAAATCTAAAAGACTTAGAAAAATCGATCTTTCAGAGCAACCAGACAATGGCCTAAAAACCATGATGGTGTGTTTGAAGCCATTCTCTGGATGCTCTGCAAGACTAATTTTTATAATCTTTCGAATTTACGGCAGGACTACTACCTTGAAAATTACCGAAAAAATAGAAAAAAATACCTCAATCTTGTAGCTATTAGAAAATCCATGTTAAACCTTGAGATGTATAAACCTGATGGGATTAAAACATTTTTAGGGTTCTTGTATTATTTGGTACAAAGCTACCTTGGATTCTACCTTTTTTTTCTCCTTAAGTATTAGAATTGCGAGTGCTACAGGAACCAGATGACCTTGTGCCTTTTCCTGCTTTGGATGGCACAGTAGAAGGTAACCATTTGTGTTAAAATTGTTTTGATTTTCATAAAAAAATAGTGCAAATAAACTCGCTGCAATGATTTTTCAAACAGGAGAACACTTATTGAGTCACCCTTCATACCAGGGTGCACCAGAAGAAAGTTTCCACTTATGAAAATTTATAGCATCAACAACCCATGATGGATTGGAAATAATCAGACCCAGGTTAAACGCCCCTCTTCTCATGCGTCGAACCTAATAACTAAATTAGGCGCATGACAAGCGTTGCGAGATCTAAACATTCTGAAATAATGCAGGTAAATGTGACTTGATGAACATTTCTTTCGGTTGCGAAATTCAGAAAACGGCCTAAAACATTCAGTCAAATCATGCGGAATTTCCTCAGGCAGAACACGATGTAAGGTCCTTTTTCTGACGTTTCGACACCAAGAAATTAAGTGTACACATAAGTTTTTAACAAGAAACTCAACTCTCAGATCGCCAAAAAATCACGAAACTCCAGTACTGGGAAAATACAACTTACGAAACTATTCATTTTCAAAAGAAATTCCTCAACATATTTTCACCTATTTTCACTTGTTCCCTGTTTCATATTACTCGACAGAATGACATACTACTTGTGTGATATCTAGACACTGGAAAACTTCAAGAAACATTGTTCTGAACTGTTCATGAGGAGACTGCTATGAAACGTTTAAGAAACTCGTAAGAAACTCTGAGTACTGAAAATCTGATAATCTTACGAAACTCTCAGTACTGGCCGAAATTCTTAGTTTCTTATCAAAAAAATACTTGCAGTCAACTTTACCTTCCAAAAATTCTCAGTGCTCATAAATGAACGAGCAAAATCTCAAGAACAGTTAAACCTAATCACTAATTTTGATGCTATGAATTTTCCAAAGTGGAGAATCTTTTGTGGCTCACCCAGTATAATAAAAAGCGTATCACATACTCAATTCTACAAAAATTTCCCAAAGATGTCAATGAATTGTCTGTCTCAAATTACATGTCAGGTAAAAATGTCTGCGAACAATAATAACTGAAGGGGCTTAACTTTGATATGCTATGGACCCCTATGGACATTAGGGATCTGTCAGTTTTAAATCTGGGCACAGGGGCACAGGGGTGGAAAAATTTTTGGAGGAGAACCAAATTTTTGGCCCTATTAGGGGTATCAGAATATCTGATGTGCTGTGAAACGTTTGGAATATATTCCAGACTGAAGTAAAAAATACATATTCTTTTAAAACAAAAGTTAAATCTGTTACTGCTATGTTTTATCAGGCATGGAAGAACTTAATTGAAATAGCTGGTGACAATTCTCTGTTTCGATGACTCTTTCAATTGTTTTAATTTGATTCATGTTATGTCCGGATTGCATTTCTTTGCGTTACGTTTTAATAGTAAACGAAGCTAAATAGCTCACAGCTCAGTGGTGGGGTATAAAATTTTTTGCAATCTTGAAATGGGGTTTCAACTTTCATTGAACTTCGTGAATGGGGAAAGAAAATTTTTCTATTTGTTTAAAACTTTTTTCACCCTTATCCCAGCATTCAAAATGACACCTCCCTTATTATTCATATTTATTGCTAGCTTGATAAGAACAAAATTTGAAAATTTGGGTTTACTTTTTGTAAACTACTGTAAACAAAGGAGAGAAAACTGCGTTAGGGCCTAGAAAGTAGACAGCCTTAAAATTCCCCTACCAAAATGCCTAGAAAACGAACAAAAAATAGCTCCTTTGAACAACAAAATAGTTTTCTTACTGGAAATCGCTAAAAAGTAAGCCAACAATGCGAATATGAGAAAGAAACATAAGATATCAACCGAGGGTTCATGAATTCTTTCTGTCAAAAGTGGAGTCTGTAGACGTACCGCACACCTCGCCTTTTACGATAAAATTTTCCTTCATTGTTTGATAAATCTCAAGTTTTTAGGCGTTGTAGAGCGATGATAGACGGATAGAAATACATTCCCCGAATTTGGATTTAAAGCGCAAAATTTTTGAAATATTATCTTTACGTTAATGTTGTTGGGAAGCGTAAACAAAGACGAGAAAAATTTGCATTTAGGCCCAAAAAGTAAACAGCCTTACATTTTTTTGTACGAACCCCCGTAAAGCAGTCTCTATGAACTGACTGGCTACCATGGTTAAGTGATAAAAAATGAAATGGAAAAAATGGGTTTCTAAAGGCCCCGTTCACACTGCTACGTTTTCATATGAAAACGGAGTAAAACTTCTCCGTTTTTGCCTTGCGTTCACATTGCTCCGCTGTGAAAACGGGGCTTTTTGAAAACGCTAATGAAAACGCATAAATTCGAAAACGGTGCGTTTTGAAAACGATCCGTTTTCAGTGTGAACGCCAAAAACGGAGACATTTGAAAACGCTTCACATTCCTTTGTTAATAGACTTTTGATTACAATGGCATTCAAAGTTGCGATTGGCGCCTTGTGGAAAGCTATTAACAAAAGGCTTTGTTTTGAAAAGGGGATTAACAACACCGTTTTGCTGGAGCAATGTGAACGCCTATCGTTTTCATAGCGTATCTATTTGAAAACGGAGCAATGTGAACGGGCAGCGTTTTCATCAACAAAAACGGATAGAAATGAAAACGGAGCAGTGTGAACGTAGCCTGAGAGTAATCTTGCTTTATTGCAAATCTCACGTGGCATCTTATTTGAGACGGACTTTGAATATCTACTTAAAGGAGCTGGATAAGAAACTGTCGGGGAAATTTTTGATTTGGCTATTTTCTGCAGAGTTAATTTATTGCGACTATTCAACGAAAATTCAAAATAAATTTCTCATCTTGGAGATTAGCCTTTGCACTTTCTTCTGACACAAATTAAACCTCCATATAATTTGGGATGGGTGCGATATGAATGGGTTTCCAACAAGTACTTTCGTCGATCTTTCACCCAAAGATCAGCCTGTATCTAGATAAGGATCTTTCCTTTTTAATTTAGCCAATTACAAAGGAATTTCTTATTTCAAAATGCGATATTTGATGCACAAAACGAGGATTTGTTTACGTATTTCTTATCCAGCTCCTTTAGAGGGTCTGTTTCATCCAGCATGCCTTGTACGTATCGTCTCCTGGATTGCCTTTGTTGTCGCCGGTTTCATGGCCCATGAAAATGGCGACAAACAAAGGCTAGCCAATAGATGACACGTGCAAGGAATGCTGGATGAAACAGACCCTTTAAAATCCTTTCTACATTCTTATTAAAACCGAGCAAACCAAAAATTTCGATTTTAATGTACACAAAACAAACAATTTATCTTGTTGCCTATGGCCTTATATTCATCGTTCTACGTCCACGTTAGCATAGATTTCTTCAAATCTTCAAAAAGATTGGTGTAAAATTTATGGACTTACTTCTCTCTGAACGGAATGGCTTAGAAGAAACTTTGGCTACTTTCTAATAATTCTACCATCGGACTTTTCTGGGATCTCAAAATTTTCGATAGAATTAATTAGCTATCTACTGTAGCTATATTTTACTATCCAATAATAAATAAATGAATAATAATAATAACAATAAAAAATAATTCAGAGTTAGAGGTGTTTTCTTCCTTTTTTAAGACTCCAAGAAAAATATTGTCAAAACTCTAAAACCATCGTAATTTCTCAACTTCGTGAGACATCATAGGTTAATTTTCGAGATAAACTAAGTTAATGAATGTCTACAATATGGTACAAAGCAAAACGTCTGTACGTTATTTCTTCAAATGGTTGAAATATGAAATATGCCGCAACTTACAAAAATATTGAAGACTTCTGAAATGTCCAACTTAGTAGGATTAATGAAAAGTAAAGTTTCTTTCAAGTCGTTCAGTTCAAAAGAAATAGGTCATATGAATTATACCACATTCACACTGGCAAGTGAAACTAGCTTTATCTAAACCAGTTTAAATTTCAACCAATAAGGTGACTGGATTTGTTTGACTGACCAATCAGAAGGCCCTGTTCAAAAACCTGGTTTAATTTAAGCTGGTTTAACTTGCAGTGCGTAAATGGGGCATTACACCGACGTTTTCAAAGATCTGGAAAACGCATATACTGTCCATATTTGATCAGGAACGCTAAACAGTTGTACTGGGTTCACTATCTTCACGTTAATCACTGCTATTAGGAACAACTTCTTCCTCTGTAACAAGCGTCATTTCTTTAGGCTTATCGGGTAAACAAACAGCTATGAAAAGCGTAAGAAGGGCCATGAAACTAGTCACAACAAATGAGAAAGCATGATTAAAAGGAAAGCGTATACTTCCCTCGTTTTTCAATGACCAGGAATACAGTGAGCCAAGTACTGTCGGTGAAATTGAGCTGCAAAGGAAATCAAATCACAATAACAGGAAATGGAAGCAAAAGAGTACCGACTGTCGCTGCAAGAAATGTCCAAAATTTTCATCTACGTTACATTAAGGGTGTGTTTGATTGGCAATTCAAAACCTGCCAAATTCTGAAAATGGTAGACTTCGCGGGGACGGAAACACAGTTCCCAATCAAACACAAAATTCTTCAAAGCAGCAGGTTTCAGATACAGCCTGGTGAAAGCGAGGTTTCCAGTTGACAAACACGAAGATGAGTCTGGTGCTTGGCAACAACAAATAAGGTTGCCGACTTTCACCGTAGCAACGCGAGAATATTCGCCTCATTTGAGAGTTTTGCAAATGAAAATGAGAATCTCTCCAAGGTCTGCCAAACCTTCGGAGCACAGAAGGTTTAGCAGGCTTTCCAAACCTGCCAAGCCTACCGTTTTCGGAATTTGGGAGTCAATCAAACATAAATTCCGAGTCTACCAAGTCTACCGTTTTCAAAATTGGTACCAATCAAACACATCCTAATTCGCTAACCAAGCAAGGTTAGAATCCAATCAATAGTGTGGAAGTATTCAGTGACACCAGGTGAGTCAATAAAAACGCAGGGCATTTGTAAAACTCCTGGTCCCTGAATATTAAAGCAAAGCATAGGTTTCAAATCTTTAAAAAGCTGGGTGTAAAATTCAATGACCCATTTCTTTGAACTGAACAGCCTCAAGGAAACTTGAACTATTTTAAAGAAAATCTGCCGTTGGACTTTTCTCAAATCTTCAATATTTTCAGAATTACAGTGTTTTTCTTCTTTTTTAAGAATTCAAGAAAATTTTCGAAAAAAACTTAAAACTGTCGTAATTTCTAAAGCTCTTGATGAAAGATCAAATAATTTTAACGAAAATCATAGTTTATGGATGCCTACAATATGGTATCAAGGAAAACTCTTTCACTCTTCTGGTTTGTGATTTAGAAATTTGATGATGTCACATCATAAAATGAGCTGAAATATAAAAGAGGCCGTAATTTCGACAAATAATAAAGATTTCTGAAAAGTCCAACAGTGGAATCATAGAAAAGTGGCTAATATTTCTTTCAAGTCATTCAGTTTAAAGAAATAAGTCATTGAATTTTACAACCGCCTTTTACACCAATTTTAAGATTTGGAACCTATGCTTGATATTGATGAATGCAATGATAGCAATGATATTGAAAATTGTACTTACTTCTGACATGAAAATCCAATAGTGCAATGCAAAATAGATACCATAAGAAGAGGAATTGACTCTTACCGGAACACACAAGATGCCGTCATTCCTAATCCGTTTACCATTCCAATGTATTTGGGATCCGCCGAGTTATTCAGCACAACATTGACAGCAAGGAAACCAATAACAACTGTAAACCTCAATGAAATCAGCGACGGTACCAATGCATACCAAACAAATCTATGAAATTAAAGAAAATTTAAGAAGCTGCACAATGGGTGACTTCTGCCAAGAATAGAATATGTTCATACGTAATATGCTGATCACGAAGCCGAATAAACATCCTTCTACCGGGTGAGTTAGAAAAAACGTGGGACGTTTGTCCGACTGTCGAGCAGATATCGAGCAGAGGGCATTACAATTTTTGCATATTTATAGCTCAAATGTAAGCAGTCACTCCTCAGCTCCTGAATCAAACAAACCAAATCCGCGAGACAGAACTTTAGATTTACCCATCTTCTTTCGCTAAAAGCACATACCTTCTCTTAAAAACCTCCCTTCACCCACACCAAACGAGAGTTCGACGTACTGATATCAGGGAAACTCTGCGGCTTCGTTTGTTTTGAATTTCTACTTGAGAGAATTTATTTTGTCTGCATTCGCTAATCGCTTTGAATTGAGGTGTGAACCACAGCGGCTGATCCTATTGCATTACAAAATCTGCCCTTGTTGATTAATCATTGATTAAAGCAAATTCTGATCACACCAAACCTGTATAACTTTCGGGACAACCGGTATATCTCGAAAGCAAAAGAAGGTTATATACCTTGGTGGGACCATTCCAATGAACGGGAACAGTGGCAATCCCAACAAGACAACGTATAAAGAAAAAATGAACAACTGAAAGAAAGAGAAAGGGAATGCTGATGAATTGAACATAGAGATGCACTGAAAGCCAAAATTGCGGCGAATGAATTTCTTACAAAATATTTTCCAATGATTTTTCACAGATTTTCGGATGTTTTTACAGAAATATCGGACGACTGAAAAACTAGAATGTTTTTCATTTTTTCAATTTTTTATTTAATCTTGTTTATACATGATACTCCATCAGTATAATTGTAAAAACCAAGGTAAGGAAATTATTTCTAGAATATTTACAGTTTTAGGCTTTCTGTACTTTCAGTTAAATTTGGCTTATTTCACAATAAAAATGTCATACATTCATAGATCGTGCTTCACCTTAGGGTTCTTGGCCGCAAATTTCCACAAATGAGTATTGTCGCCGATGATGAGAATTATTGCTAAGTTTGGTTTAGTTCAAGAACATGTAATATTTTTCGCTAATTAACACTCTCAACACATTCTTTTCCAATAAAAAATGTTTCACGAGCAAGACGTTCAAGTTTTCAAATAGCGGAAACATTTTGTTGTCATTTTCTATGCTGCAAAAAATTTGGACACGAAATATTTCGGAATACAAAAATTTCGGACATCAAATAATCAAGGCAAAGCAGGGGCGTAGGAAGCAGCTGCTGATCGAAACAATCAGAGCTGCACGTACAAACAAATGAATGATTTACTGATAAATCTCAAACCTACCTTCTTGGCTCCAACTTTGTGTTCCAGCTGCAACGAGAAAAACAATTACAAATTACAAATTCAGGGGCAAGGTAACTATTGTAGGTCTTGATTAATTAATGCCCCATTCACACTGCAAGTTAAACCAGCTTAAATCAAATCAGGTTTTCGAATAGGAACTTCTGATTGGTCAATCCAACAAATCCAGTCATTTGATTGGCTGAAATTTAAAGTGGTTTAAATGAATTTAAAGCTGGTTTAATTGTGTCAGCGTGAATGCAGTACATGTTGTCATCTTGGTCCCATTCTGTCCTCAGACCTAGTTAAAGACTGCATTAACATGATGCTGGCACATTTTGAAAAACGGTTTTGCGTAAAGAAACGCTTCGGTGCTTCTGATGAAAAGTTTTGCAACAACAACGAAAAGTTTTGTAACAATATTATCCATTGCTTTCCACTGACAAGGCTGTACAAGACGATTAGTAATTCCAAACAAGCAAATTTCTACGACCAACTACCGCACTGTGATCCAGGCCATGTAATTAATGTGAAAAAATGAACTTTTCAAAATCCCACCGAATGTATTTTTTTCTTGTTGTCCATACTCTGAAGCATTTAAAAACGCAAACAATTTTCAAATCAAGCAACAGGAGCCCGAGAAAACATTTTTTGAAGATAGGGCTAAATTGGGTAGTGTAAGCTTCTTGCTAGACCAGAAGAAGTCACAAAGCAGCATGAATTTTCAAATTTCCGTTTCATCGCTTGTATGTGCCCGATTTGAATGATCTTTTTTTTGTTTGGTAGATTGAGCCTCGTAGAATATGACTGAAATCAGTTGATTAACGATTTTGGCTTTAGAATGTGGAAAGTTTGTGAATTTACAATGGTAACCAACTATTGAAAACCAGGCTCCTGAATTATCAAACCCGATTTCAACACTGAATACAAAAAATCTATGTTTCAGAAAACTCTGAAAATCGGTTTTAAAATGGACTTCAGCCTATCGCTGACACTCTTGCCAAAGCGCTTAGCAGAGGCGTCACGTAGAAAATTTTCGCGATTTTTGTACGAAGTCAAGTGAAAACGGGGTTTTTGACAAATTTTGTCGACAACTGCCATTGCAATGCTGGCAAGGATGGATGCTTCGTGAGACAACATTTTCCATCATTTGAAGAACAAGAAGCAAGAAGGAAATAATAGTCATTCTATGAATATAATTTTTGCGTTTTTTGCGTTTTCGAACGTCATTCACTTGTTTTTCGTTCATTCATTCATTCATTCATTCATTCATTCATTCATTCATTCATTCATTCATTCATTCATTCATTCATTCATTCATTCATTAGAATTATCAACACGTTGAGTACATAAATCTATTTCTATAGTGCATACACTGAGCATTTCAGGGAATGATTATTGCTAGGATCAAAAAGAAAAATTCGTCTGTAAAAAGTAATTTCATTAGAGTTTGGTTCACACCAGGACTTTGTCCTTGTTCAAGCCACTGTGTTACAGTGGTCATGACGTACCAGAGAAAATGTTTAGGTGAGCAGATTTTGTTGCTTGAATATCAAAGTCTGTCTCAAATGAGATGTTAGGTGAGATTTCCGAAAACGGACAACTTCCTCATGGAAAGCTGTCCAATTTTATATATTGACGGGCATTTTAAAGTGGCATCAAATTTGACACATTAAAACTTTGCACATTACTATTATACCCAAATTTTTGGATTTGAAACTTTGGGAAGAGTGTCAACAATAGGCTGAAGTCCATTTTAAAACTGATTTTCAGAGTTTTCTGAGATATAGATTTTTTGTATTCAGTGTTGAAATCGGGTTTGATAATGCAGGCGACCTGGTTTTCAATAGTTGGTTACCATTATGAATTCACAAAATTTCCACATTCTAAAGCAAAACTCATTGATCAACTGATTTAATTCATATTCTACGAGGTTCAATCTACCAAACAAAAGACAGATCATTCAAATCGGGCACATACAAGCGATGAAACGGAAATTTGAAAATTCATGCTGCTTTTTGACCTCTTCTGGTCTAGCAAGAAGCTTACACTACCCAATTTAGCCTAACTTCAAAAAATGTTTTCTCGGGCTACTGTTGCTTGATTTGAAAATTGTTTGCGTTTTTATATGCTTTAAGGTATGGGGAGCAAGAAAAAAATACATTCGGTGGAATTCTAAAAAGTTCATTTTTTCACATTAGTTACACAAAACGTGAAATCTGGATCACAGTGTACCGAGTGAGTCAAGAAAAACAATCCCGCTTGAAAGGTCACAGCATCCGGTTATCTAGGCAGTGATATAGAACTTTTTGCAATTTGGTGAAAGTGAGTGAGGAGAGCGCGGCCCATTCTGACAGCCTTGGCAACAGTAGAAATTACGGGAATTGCCTCTACTTCGGTGATAAGCGTATGGCTTGACAAAGTTAAAAAGTACTGTTGACAAAATTAAAAGGAGGCCGACGAGACTCAGGAGACCCCCAGCCCGATATGTCCCTTGAGAATATTAGTTGGTCTTTCAGATGTTTAAAATGTGTTTCCTCTGTGTGTTGGCTGTGTGTGTTTTCTTTAGTTCTCTGAGAAACTCACAAATATTATCGTGAAACAGAGTTTCAGAGTTGTTATCTCGTTGATGAGCCTGAGAGCACTTGACGCAAGAGAGCTGTGAGGGAACGCGTTCCACCACCAGCGACGTACGATAGGCCAGGCCTCAAGTAAAGTGACGACCCAAAGCCCAAGTCGATGTCGGCATGTTGGTGAGCGTATAGTTTCCTCTTGCTTGTTGCCAAAATGAAAGGGAGCCCATAGAAGCTTTAAACTACAATAAGTGACTTGACTTTGGTTGTGTTGAGATTTGATATGCTTGATAATTGCATTATTTTGATTTTGTTTTGGTTGTGTTTTATGGGCTGCACGACAAATCCACTACACTTAGGCCCTGTTTATATGAGGAAAAACACCTCATCTGCCAGACCCGGGGCTGAGAGGCGAGGTAAATTTCAGCCACTGTTTATATGAGATATTTCACCTCACCTGTCAGCCCCGGGCTGAGAGGCGATGTGGAGTAAAGTCTCTCTTCCGTGAAATCGGATCGAACTGACCAATAAGAATCAACGAATAATTTCAATTTACCTCACCATACCGGTGGTGTTTCGTTTATATGGAAAAATTTCACCTCACTCAGGTGAGATCCCACCTCTGGTGAGGTGGGATTTCACTATACCGGTGGTGTTGCGTTCGTCATGTAAACGCAAAATGAAAATACAAAGGATTCTATGGGAAGGTGGAATCTCCCCTCTCAGCCCCGGGTCTGGCAGGTGAAGTGTTTTTCCTCATATAAACAGGCCCTTAATCGGTACAACACAGCAAATTCTTACCCTAGCAACTGCGCCAATAAATATGGTAACTGGAATAGCTGCTAGTAAAATGGCGGTTCCAATTTGACCAGATGTGAATGCCAGTCCACCTAGGAAGATCAAAAAGGTTTGTTCCATTATTTGAAGTAATGTTATTAAGAAACTAGCAAGCAATTAACGAGAAACAAGGCCAAAAGGAAAATAAAACTTAACAGGAACATTTGTAACTAAATTTGAGCAAGTTTATCGTGGTATAAATCTCTCGAAGGTGTTCTGAAATTCGAAAAACCTTCTCGCTACAGCCAGTCAGCCAGCCAGTAGTGTTTGTACAGAGAAAGGGAATGATGCTTTTGCTTTCCTTCACAAATTTACCAAATTTGGATGCTCGATTCAAACCCCTTTTAAGAAGTAAAAAAGTTTATTCGTCCCTGTAATGTCGTATGGTTGTAATTGAAAAGCAAAGCAGAATGTTAAAAGTATTATAACATCTTATATGAATCTAAAAACAGACTATGTGGGTGCGGGTTACCATACAATGTGGGTGCGGGGAAATCGGTGGATGGGATTCCTGCTGTGTGGCTGGATGGCATCTGCCCTTTGATTTCTCGCTTGCTATCCCGATTGGGGTGGCAAGGGGTAGTGGCTGTTTGTCTGCACATGGGGGTCCCATGCTCATTGACTTGCACTCGTTTTTTTTACGCACTGACACCTTGTAGGGGTCGTTGCCTGACATCAAATGTTAGATAAATGTTAACATTGTGTTTTCTCAGAAAAATGTAAATTTTTGAATTGTGAGTGTCTGTCATGGTAAGAACTCCGATCACCTCGTGTCTATTCCCGCCATGACAGGCACAGTGGCTGTAAATTTTTGTGTTTATTTTAATGGATCATATATATATAAAATTCTCATTAAAATATATATATATATATGTACTCATTAGCTCAATCTCAATATGTAATAAAAATAGATATAGAAACTCAGAAAAAACACATTCGTTTAAACGTTTCGGCCAAAGCCTTCATCAGTATGACTTTCCAAAATCCGACGGAGCATACATATATATATATATATATATATATATATATATATATATATATATATATATATATATATATATATATATATATATATATATAAACAGACTCAGACTGACATGAAGCGATTTCCGCGTAAACAAAGAGAATTTATTCTTACCATAAAGTCTAGATGAATCTGCAAATATCGGGAAAGTTTCATCAAAGCCAACGGTGACGAATGAGAAGAAAGCATATAGACAAAGACTGACTCGTACTGTTTTGATGCTAGAAAAATACGAGAAGAAAAGATAAGTTTGGGTAATAAACTTTTGGTCAAATTCACAGGAAAAAAAACGAAAACATTTACAAAGCTTAATAACTGTGTAATCACGGGGTGAGAGGCCGAGTGGCTTAAACAGTTTTCGTCAGGTAACTGAGGTTAAGCTCGGTCGAGTGAGGTCAAACTCCGGAAGGGTGACCTCAGAGGCTTGAACTCACAACTCACCTCGTCGTCCTTCGGAAGGGGTTTAGTAAGCTCGCATGTATTGAACAATATCAGTGGCTGTCGGAAATATATTTTGCCCACAAACGTTGGCCACTAATGAAGGCCACCACCGTTGACTGGTGTGACAAATTAACGTTGGTGTCCAACAGTTGAGGCCTGTGCAGCGTCAGTCATTAATTAATTTGGACTTGAAGAGGCATCCATTTTGCACGTACGCACTCAAGGGGGGAGGGGAGCGGGCGCACAACCAAAAGCATACACTGCAACCATAAACTTTAAGCATACGCTTCATACAACCTAGCGGTTTTTTTGTCCAGGATGGACCAGAATGGATCATGGACCAGAATGGAATGTGGAATTTTCGGCTCCCATCAAACCCCTTACAGGGATTTTTCTAATCGATAGGTCTTAGAGATGTGTGTTCTCATCTAAGTTAGCCTTTCACTGATAGTAAACATGTTAGTTTGTAAGTTTTGAATTTTTTTTCGGTCACATACTCTTTATTCCATGGCCCTCCAAACGCGTAAACTTTCTTTTTTAATCACCCAGTATACCAGAAGAACCAAGAGAAACTTCATCTGTTTGAAAATTTGCAATGCAGAGAAGACTTAAGGGATATAAATGAATAAAATTGAATTGCATAAATAATGAAATGAAATTGAAAAAGGAAAGAATGATGGTATGATCAAAGAATTAGAAAGACACTCGAACAGAGCCATTTTATATCAAAAGAACATATTTATCTCCACTGCCTTCTAGGGTTATGGGCCCTTTTGTTGTATGTAGCGCAAAGATAAACAACAAAGTAAAGTACATAAGAACTTTGTAATGAATGAAGTAGGACGTTCCAAGCATAGCTTCATAGTGGGCTATGCTCTACACGTCATGTTTAATCCAGTCCATATCAAAATGCTTCCATTTGACTTTATTTGGATGTTTATGGGGGTTGGGAATGCCGGACTTCAGTTCAGAGCTGATTGAATGATTGGCTAAATCTAAACATTACCTCAAAAGCTGCCAAAGAGAGGACTCCTTCAGCCCTTCGCAGCATCTTGCTTCATGACGGGACGAAGATCTCATAAACTTGCTCCCATTGCTAAGCTGAAAATATGAAATGGTTTGTTTTCCATCGATTCCTTCTTCTAGAATGTTCTTTCCAGATTGTCTTCTGACTGCTAATACTGTGTACGATTCTCTTGCAATGTATGCATCATAAGAGTACATGTCGAGATAGTTTGAGCCACTTGATTCTGTGATTGATGCCTGCCTTTTCATGGGCCCTGCTTCCACATGGCTGCTATCAACTAATGCTGTTTTCTCATTAGCCGCATCTCTAGAGAGGGAAGAAAATAGGCTTATTACCGGGTGACCCAAAAAACTTCAATAGCTAGATCATAACTAGCTTCTTTAAATCAAAAGTTATTGTCAAATGCTTTGTGTCACAGTTTCGTTCAAAGGCTCAGCTATCGTTGAGATGCTGCATGATCAGTTTAAACAATGATTACCATCCGAAAAACCAGATTTAAGGAATTTAGAATCCTGGATTCGTCATTTTGGGTGAAACAATCGCCATCATTTTCGCGTCAACATTTTGCGAAAGCTCAATACAGCGATGGATTTGAAGTCTTCTGGGGGATATTTTGTACGCAAAATGATTGACCTGTGTTCCTCATTCAAAGTAAATTTGGAATTCGGATTTTTTCGCATCTGCCAGAAGATCGACAGGAAAGCGAGGGAATAGTCCGACAAATGAATGAACAAACTTCCATATTGTCAACTGTCCTTTTCGGACAGTAGGCATACCTTACACTGACCCAGCAACATCTCAAAAGGTAGCTGATCCCTTCAGCTACATGCTGATACCTTGTTTGTGTTCAGAAAGATTTGCTTTCAGGAAACTATGTGCGATCTGGCTCCTGAAGTTTTCTTTAGGCCATCCTGTAGACTTATGACACCATTCATTATTTTCGCTGAGAACTTTATAAACTTGAATCTTTCTGTTCACACGAACTACGACTCATAAACTTCCTATGATCTTTGCGGTCTAAATAAAGCAATGAATAATTCGTCCGGACACAAAGTCTCTGGTTTGATGTTTCCCAATTATTTTGTCGAGTACCTGTCAAACGAGAAAACATTATTTTGCAAAAATTAAAGATATGCCATTTTCCTAAATGTTCAACATTTACTTTCCTTTTACAGCAACGATTTTATCAAATGTTTCACAATGTAACCAAACGAATAAACTGCTTCGCTTGCCAAAACACAATTCAAGGGCTACATTTGGATGTAGGTATGATGATTAAAAAAATCAACTTCTCATGATGTTAAGGATTTAAAACAAATTTGCAAGTGTAGTTTCTTAGCTGACATCCAAGGAGATCCTACCGAAGAGTTATAAAACAATATGGCTTAGTACTACAGTTAACGTCTCAAAAAATAATGTGTAACAATGGAATGCTGGACAATTTCGGCACAAATGGAGGGCAAATTACAGGCAACAGAAATGTGGTTTTACCGAAGAATGATAAAAATATCATGGGTAGATCACGTAACAAATGAGGAGGTCTCGCGAAGAGCTGGAACAGAGCGAAAGATTATGAAAACTATAAGGAAGAGACAAATTGAGTTCTTAGGACATGTTACAAGGAAACAGGGCTTAGAAGAATTGATGCTGACTGGACGTGTGAATGGGAAAAGAAGTAGAGGGAGACAGCGTTTGACGTATCTTGAAAGCCTGACCAAATGGATGACAGAACAAGTTGATGAAAGAGAAAAACCGGAAGTAGCAAGACTGAAGATCCTGAGAACAGCAAAGGACAGAGTGTTGTGGAAGTCGATGGTCGCCAACGTTCTTAGAGATTATGCAGAGCCACCGAGAGCTTTGGGAGGCCCAGGGGCAAAGCTGGGAAATGAGGCCCCCTGCGAACGATGCGACCAGAAAATTTTTTGACAACGCCACTTAGATTGGCTTAAAATGCATTTCAGAGCATTTGCTGCAGTCAAAATTTCACAAATCTTCAATTGTGAGGCCCTCTAGACCCTGAGGCCCTGGGGCAAATTGCCCCTCCTGCCCTCCCCTCTCGGCGGCCCTGAGAATATGGCACGTAGAGAGAGAGAACAATGGAATCGTCATAATACATAATGAAAATGTCGTAATACTCTGGAATTGTCTTTAGTACTGATATTGTTACCAAATATCGCACAACCATGGAGTGATCCTTTTTTAAATGCTCGTAATCACAAGACCCTCTCACTGAATCTTTAATTAGACTGTGCTTTCCATCTATAGTTGCAGATTGCAGAATTTAATGTTTGGCGAAAGACCCGGGGGGGGGGGGGGGGTAACTTGAGTTTCCAACATACGGGGTTGTGCCATTCAAATCGTAAAAGTACCACCCATAAATCTGGAGAATTTTCTGAAAATCATACCCATAAATTCGAAAATGCCAAACAGTTCACCAATAAATGAATTTTTACAAAAAACCATACCCATAAATCCGGAAAATGCTAAAAATTGTTGAAAACTATGCCCATAAATCCGGAATCTATCATGAAAAAGGTACCCTAAAAACTGGCACAACCCCGTACCATGGACAAGTTAAGTTACCCCCACCCCCCCGGGGGGAAAGATGATCTTCGATTCGCTAACTTGGCTAGGGTTTAAACCTTGGTAATTTACTCACTTTTTCAATGTCTCTGGCACTCTGACGGCTGTTAGGACAATTGATATTGCAAGAATGGCACTGTTGATTAATATTGGAAGAAGGAAAGGAAACTTGTCGAACAATGAACCTGAAATGGAAAGAATATGTTCTGAAAATGGCATCATAGCGGATGACTGAAAAAATGTTTAGGAACTTGAATACAGTAAAGCCCCGCCTTTAAAGGTGATCTGAAGCGAACATTTTATTGATGCAAACGAAGGGCCCTGTCGATTGATAAGAAATCCAGTTGAAATTTTTTTGATATCTCATTTCGTTTTTAAGTTATCCAATTATTTTAAGTGTCAGCTGATGACGTCATTTTGTTTGCAAATTATTAGGATTCTGTATGGAAAGAAACTGTATCTGATCTTTGGAACGCATAGTTTTAGGAGACATTTCAGCTGAGCAGAATAAATGCAATAAACATTGTTTCATCAACTGATGTGCACTTTAGAAAGGCATTTCATTTGAAGGAAAGGTCGTTGACTTTATTTCCCTTTGGAAACATGGTTAACCTTGTGTACTTTCTCGAAC
Organism: Aurelia sp. 3 sensu Dawson et al. (2005); assembly: GCA_964020215.1. Taxonomy (NCBI): domain Eukaryota; kingdom Metazoa; phylum Cnidaria; class Scyphozoa; order Semaeostomeae; family Ulmaridae; genus Aurelia; species Aurelia sp. 3 sensu Dawson et al. (2005). The sequence goes on from OZ026580.1 coordinate 17,061,047, forward strand.
TTTTTACAAAAAAAATGACGTCATCAGCCAATCGTACAAATTAGTGGATAACTCGAAGATGAAACAAAGTATCAAAAAATTTTAATGACGTTCTTCATCGTTCAACAGTGCTATTCATCTGCATCAATAAAAATTTTCGCTTCAGATCACCTTTAAGAAACTGCATTGTAAGAAACTCAGGCCAGAGTTTGCTGAATAAAATACTTCTTTACAAGAAACCATCCAGGCTGATTTATGTTCAGCTTCTTATACAATGGTACACTGTAATATTATAAGGCGTATATTTGAATATGTCTCCGATAGGTCTCAATTCTCTAGAAGCAAGAATGAAAGTTTCAAGCCCAAATTGTTATAATTTCAAGAAACCTTCAGTACATATGTTGAGGGTACGCGTATGTGCCGCCGATATGGGTCTGTTTTTCGTTCCAAAATTCTCAAAACAAGGGTCCCTTTCTCGGCAGATTTTCCTTAAACATGGGTGGGCTTTCCAGAAATTGGCAAAATATTGTCAAAATGGGTAGTTTTCCGCCAAAATTCATCATAAAAGTGGGTATGACAAAAACTGTCTGTATATAGCAGAGGAGATGAGGGTAGAAAACCGGGCGGCAGACCCCAATCTATCCGCAAGTCATGTACCCCCCCCCCTTGGTTAGATGACTTGAAATGGTTAAAACAAACCTCAGTCGATTAAGCCTATTTAACCCCACTGCTGTCGTAATTAAATTGCGTCTGTCTATCGTATCCCTCAAACGATAGCCTGCACGTAGCGTCAGCTCCTCAAGTTTCCTTTCAAGAGGAGTTGGAGATGTGCGCATGCTATTAAAAATTTGCTACGTATGCCGACAGGCTAAGGAATAATCTGCCGCACTTGCAGCCGTCCTACAGTTTTTTTCGTCTATTTTCTTTCCTTGCGATGCTGGAATGCTAGTAGACTCAATCCACTCGTCCCAATTTTTTTCACTAGATTCCACTATCACTGCCTCACTGCAGTGGAAATACGTTGTTGCACAGGAGAAGGAAATGTCGGTTTGCTCAATAAGAATGCAATTCAATCATAAAAATGTTGTTGTTGCTGTAACTGAGACGTTGTATTGAGTCTAGATTGTTGGCAAATGCTACCAACAATTTCAGAATTTGCACTAAAATCATTGATAATTTTTAGGGGCAAAATGGTTTCAGACAACTGAAAGAAAGGCCTGCTAAATTTACAAGGTAGTCTCCTTCGTCTAAACAGAACACTGTAATACCAGAATCAAGACAATACGAACAATTTTAATTCATAGATACCGTGCACAAGTTACTTTATCAAAGGATTACCTTTTGAAAATGTCTCTGGGTAGCTTTTCACAGGAAGTACCAAGTAGCCTAAAAACAAAATACTGTGAGTGTGAATTTTCCTGTAAATATCGCGAGAGTAAATTTTCTAGATCAGGCCTTCTAAATCTATACGAAATATGGCACATTCAGTTTCAAAATATTCATGTAAAAATGTTGTGATTAGCAGAGATTGTCACTTACATTCATTTCTTTTCGGAGAAAACTTGGCTCTGAGTTTTGTCACACGGAGGCTCATAGACTGATGACGATGAGTCCCTTGTATCCCTGCGGTAAACCTTGCTCAAGAGGGACTCATCATGAAACAGTGTAAAATCTGGCCCTATCTTAGGCATTCGATCGATCGAATCATGATCGAACGACTGCCGTAGCTCTGTTCAACGGTCACTCCTCGGAAAGAAAATGCGATGAAAACCACGTTAAGCAGACATTTAATCAAGGATACTTTGTATAAATCTGAAGAAGAAAGTTCATTTTACCTGGTGAGTGCAAAATATGTCTTTCAACGCAACATTTTCCATGTTTCTAAGACCAAAAGAAACCAGAACAATTTACAACAACCTGCCGCAGCAACTTCCTTCAAATTCTAGTCAACTGCATCATTCGAATTGAAAATTCGACAGCATTGTTCTTGGCCAAATCTCGCAATCTGATTGGTGCTGAAGAAATTGCTCAGCTTGGGCCTAAATAGGGCCAGGTTTTTCATAGTAATACTATGAGTCTCTATTGACCGAAGCGCCATCATCAAGTCAAAGAGCACAGGGAAACAAGAGACTCATCGTCATAAGTCTAGGAGGCTCAATTCTCCTAGACAACGGTTCTTGTGGAATTCCTTTATTTTCGTGAAAATGAATTTCACAGTCTACCATAGTTAATCGAGGATCATTAATGTTGCTGTTTGAGTCCAAAGAATTACGAAGAAGAGTCAAATCATAAACACAAAAAACATTTTTTAGTTTCATTTGGGTTGGTGATACACTATTTTTTCTGGTCAAGAACACTTGGCAACTGCAACTCATAACCGAAAATTTTGAAACTCAATCGATTTTTGATTAAAATGTGATCACTTCTAGCAAAGCTTTTAAATCTTTCTTTAGATGTTACTATTGTCTGTCCTAATTGCAGAATACAAGGGCTTTCAATTTTTCCCAATTCACCTTACCGCGGGCAAGTAGCATCAGATACATTTATGAGGAAATTGTTTATAGGCTGGAGATATGTAAAATTAGCTAGAGCAATCAGACCTTTCATTCCTTCAATGATTTTAGAGATACATCCGGGTTCTGAATCACGAATTTTAGATGTGTTTAGCCCAAACAATTGAGCAACGCTGCAATCAGAGAGGAATTTATCTCTCTTGAATTTGTAATACTTGATACCTGAATTTGAACTTTATTCAATAAAATCTTTAAAAAGATGGCTTCAGGTGTGAATTCAGCTTAAACGGGCTCCGTCCAAACCTTCGCCCAAATGGTACTTTGAAGTTTTTAGAAAGGCATTATCATGCAGATTATTTTCATCATTTTATCGAAGTGAGAGCCACAATTTGCAGAAAACTCTTTGTGTTTTAAAGAGGAACAAAGCAACCATTCATGTCTCTAACGGTTGGTCGGATGTACGCAGATTTTTTAGGTTAGTCCACCTTTTCAAGATTATAGGTGCAAAAACAGAAGTCTTTTGATGTTTGAGATTTCGCATCTTTGAGGCTAAAATCTTGTTCTGCGCACAAAATTTAGTGTATGAACCAATTTTCCCATTCATATCTGTCTTCATTTGGAAATTACTTCATATCTGTCTTCATTTGGAAATTACTGATTTCTAAAGAATTAGAAATCATAAGGGCTTTGACAGTGAAATCAAAGTTTGGACAACAAGTTGTCCAAACTTCTGATCTCACGGTCAAAGTCTTTATAACTTTAAATTCTTAAAATCGCCGCAACTTCCAAACGAAAACAGATATGATAGTACAAATTTGCTTCAATGCTAATCTTTGTACGCAGAACAAGATTTTAGCCTCAAAAATGCAACATCTCGAACAGCAAAAGACTTCCGTTTTCGCACCTCTTATCTTGAAAAGGTGGATTTTGGGGTCTTGGGCAAAGCCACCAAACCAATTGCAGAAAACTATGGACAAATGCCTGAAACAATGCTATTTGAAGATTTGATTACAATTTGGCAACTCTAAAGATACTTACCACCGATTGCAGGCCCGATGATTAAGCCGATTTGATATGAGCTTATGACAACTGCCATTCCCAACGACTAAAATATATGAACATTTTCGTAATGCGATGATTGCAAAGAGAGTGGCATATTCGGAAACAACAGGTGAGATCATCAGTAATCGACTAGTAGCATCGATTAGAAAATAAGGCCATTACACACAGGTTAACATTGTTTGGCACTCGGTAACATAGATTCTAAATCTTGAAAATGGTTGGTGTGCTGATGGCTTCAAACTAAATTTTGGTATTTCGCTATAACTCTACCATCGGATTGTTCTGAAATCTTTAATATTTTCAGAATCAGACTGTTTTAAGAAGTCAAGAAAAATTTTGAAAACAAGTTAAAACCAGCGTAATGTCTAAACTTTCTGACGACACATGAAATGACTTCCATGAAAACCATAGCCTATGAATGTCTACACCAAGGTATCAAGTAAAAATCTATCACTCTTCTAGTTTATGATTTAGAAAATACGATGACGTCACATCCTCAAATGAGTCGAATTATAACATACAAAATTTTTGCAACCATCTTTTCACACTGATTTGAAGATTTTGGAAATTATGGTCGTGTTCGTTTCAGACATTGTTGGCAACAAGTTGAAGGAGAATGAAGATCACACTATCACTTGAGATATGAGAATAAGAATGTGGCGAAATATGCTGAAGGAGTTTAGTAGGCTCGCATGTTTTGAACAATATCAGTGAATGTGGGAAACATATGTTTTTATGTTTTGTTTGGTTTTTTTATTGTTCTCGTTGTTTTGATTGTTTGTTGATTTTCTTTTTGGACATTGTGAGCCTTAATTTGTAAGTCCCATCTACAGTGGAAACTAGGTGACCTCGTGTCTTTTCCCGCTGTGGATGGGACAAATAATGTATAGTATATTTAGTTTAGGGTTTGCTTGATAAAAAAAAAACATATTTTACCCACAAACGTTGGCCACTATTGAAGGCCATCATCGTTGACTGGTGTCATCAATTAACGTTGGTGTCCAACAGTAGAGGCCAGTGCAACGTCATTCATTCATTAATTTGGACTTAAAGAGGCATCCATTTTGTACGTACACACTCAAGGGAGGGGGGGGGGGGAGCGGGCGCACAACCAAAAGCATACGCTTCAAGCATAAATTTTAAGCATACGCTTCATGCAACACTGGCGGTATTTTTGTTTTCAATTTGGTTTGGGTGGATTTGTCAGGACTTCCAGCTACTGAAACCTAATTTAGGTCCACTGTGCATGCCGCATCCAGGCATGGGACCCTAGTTTAACGTCCCTTCCGAAAGACGACGAGGTGAGTTGTGAGGTCAGGCCTCCGAGGTCACCCATCTGGAGTTTGACCTCGCTCAAATTCATAATTATTGGCTCATTCACTTAATTACCGCACTTACCCGATTTGTATCATCGCATAATGCAAATACAGTAGCTTTCAAAGCAACTATGCAGCCTAAGAAAGAATTTATTGTCATCAGTAAGCACCAACTAAATGTTATGTAAGCAAGCAGAAAACACAAAATGAGCACCGTGAAAACTCTATTAAGCCACCGGGGGGCCTATTTAATTTTGGATCTTCCAGAGGGGGGCTTATTCACAAATCAACTGAAAAGGATATATTTGGTAGATTTTCAGTTCTCTTATCCCATATTTTGCGGAATCAATCGACAATTTTACGACTCAAATACATAAATTCAACATAGTATTTATCCCAAACCATATCAAAATTAACATGCAAGGTTGTGTCGCCAAGTAAATGGAAATATTTGGTAAATTCTAGAACTTTGCATAAGTGGCGAGGGCTTAATAGAAAGGGGGCTTAATAGAGAGGGGGAGCTTAGTAGAGATTTGACGGTAACTCTGCGGTTTCCAACAGCTGCAACTTCTTCCTGAATAACGTGGTTCAATGCTACGTCAATCGAATCTAAGGTCAAATTCGTTTAATCAGCACACATGGGATGAACATACCAAAATATTGGACAACACGTGCCAGCTCACTAATCCAGGTAAGGATGAGTAAGGGATCAAGACACAAACCTTGTGGTACACCAACTATTTCGGAATCAATCTTTAACTCAACAAAACAATTAAAGGTTTGTAAGATAGGATTTACGCTAACAAAGGTCATAGCACTGAACACTATTATACAATGTCAGAATTTTGCAAATAATTGTGATCAACTGTATCAAATGCCTTTTTACAGGTCAATGAATGCTAATCCTACAAGCTGATCAAGATGCAACGCGCTGTACAGCAACTGTGCCAGATCTTGTCAGGAGGACACAAAAACTAATCAAGAGAAGATCTAGTGGACGATCTGTGCCGTGCCTTAAGAGGCACATGTTTTATGTTCTTGCAGCAATGCTAATGCTAGTAGCAACAGAGCAGAGAGACGGAAAGGAGAAGGCGCATGTGGCGAATGAATTATTTCAAGCTGCAGAGCTTTAGCAGTAAGATATACATAGTGGAATTTATACCTCCAAAGAAACCTTGAAAAAATCTTGCTGTGACCGCCCAAGCGACGGATTCACTGAATCCAAACAACATTGTCGCGACAAACATTAACATCATTGATATCATAAGAGATCTCTTTCGTCCAATTTTATCACACAGCCAGCCCCATAAGTAGCTGAAATAAAGACATCATTTCAATTTGTTGGAACTTCTGTACGATATATAATCAAAAGAACGAAATTTGATGTTAATTCCTCTTTCATTTTCAAAGATTTTCAGATCACATTCCGCGGAGGCCTTGGGTCTGGTCAACGAGCTAATTCCGGGGTAAATTTTCCACAACTCTACCATGAAACGACCAACTTTGATAAGACATATTTTCATCTTGACTCCAGCCCTTCAACCATGCAACTATCTTTACTCTATTAAAGGTGATCTGAAGCGAAAATTTTTATTGATGCAAATGAAGGGCTCTGTCGATTGATAAGGAATCCTTTTGAAATGTTTTTGATATCTCATTTCCTTTTTAAGTTATCCAATGATTTTAAGTGTCAGTTGATGACGTCATTTTGCTTGCAAATTCTTAGGATTCTATATGGAAAGAAGCTGTATCTGATCTTTGGAAGGTTACAGTTTTAGGAGACATTTCAGCTGAGCAGAATAAATGCAATAAATATTGTTTCATCGACTAATGTGACCTTTAGAAAGGCTTTTTTCATTTGAAGGAAAGGTCGTTGACTTTATTTCCCTTTGGAAACGTGGTCATCCTTGTATACTTTCTCGTACTCTTTGCAAACAAAATGACGTCATCAGCAAATAGTACAAATTAGTGGATAACTCAAAGATGAAACAAAGTATCAAAAAAATTTTCATGACATTCTTCATCGTTCAACAGTGCTATTCATCTGCATCAATAAAAATTTTCGCTTCAGATCACCTTTAAGATATATTGATGATTCAAACACCGGAAAGTTTTTATATTCTTTCACAAAAACAACCGATGAGTCAAGGAGAGTGTCCCGCTCGAAAAAATTTCCTCACTTTCAATTGATAAAGAAATAGGCGAGACAATTTTGAATCATCTTTCTCAGATTTCTGCTAGCTTACGTGAGACTATTGACATTTTGGTCTTTGCTGTAGATTATGAACTGTCTTTGATACAGACAAGGATTGAACAGGCAAGCTGTTCCTCTACCGGGTGACCTAAAAAAGTTCACTAGCTAGATTCCACACAGTTTCCTGAAAGCGAAGGTTATGAACACAAACAAGGTATCAGCATGTACCTGAAAGGCTCTGCTATTTTTTGAGATGTTGATTATTCGGTTTAAGGTATGCCTGCCTTCCGAAAAAAACAGGTCCAAAATATGGCAATTCATTCATTTCTCGGACCGTTCCCACGTTTTCCAGTCGATGTTTTGGAAGATGTGAAAACGTTGAATTCAAAATTTTCTTTGTAGCAAGAAATCTGAACGAGGAATAGAGGTCTATCATTTTACAAACAAAATTTTCCCAGGCGTCTTCAAATCCATCGCTATGTTGAGTTTTCACAAAAAGTTGGCTGGAAAATGGTGGCGATGACTTAAGGCCCGGCTCATACGTCGCATTTTGGCCGCGCCGAATCAAATAGTTGTATTCGGCGCGACCAAAATGCGACGTTTGACTCAATGGAGTACGGCAGTTGTGATTTGGGTCGACCTAAATAATAAGATTCGACTGGTTCAGTCGCATAATGCGACGCGAGAACGTCTTGGAGTCAGACGTCGAATTTGACATGTGCCGAATCAAATGCAAATAAATTACTAAGAATAATAAATGTCTGTGACTGTGTTGAATCAGTTTCATCAAAATAATTTTCTTCCTTACCGGAGCCATTTTGTTCCGGAATTTTATCTTTCGTGCCAAACTTTCTAGAAAGACTTGTTGCTGTGATGCACATTTGTAGGAATAACTTCATATTAAATGCGACCTATTATATTCGACGTCTGACCCAAAGCCGCACCAGAGTCGCTCTCATGTCGAATCCAAATCAATTTAATTCGGCGCGACCAAAATGCGACGTTTGACCCTAGCCTGGGATTCGAAATTTTCTTTGAATCTGCTTTTTCGGATGGTAATCATTGCTTAAACTGACCATGCAACATTTCAAAAGATAGCTAAACCTTTCAAATAAACTTTGATACTATGCATTTGACAATAAATTTAATTTCAGGGAGCTAGTCGTGCTATCTGATGAACGATTACCTTTTTTCACACAACAATGAAAAGCTCAATAAAAGAACTTTGAGGAAATTTTCTAATGAAGCGATAGCGAATGTAAAGCAAACTTCCTTCTGTCAAGCTTCTGGACAAAATCACTTTGCAGTTGAAAGCACTCTTGAAACAAGATGCTTGTAGTTCGAAAGCACGCAAGCACAGCTTTCAAAAGAAAGGCATACCTTCCAAATGTTCTTCCAATATACAAAGATGATGCAACTACACCTACGTAGTTTCCTAAAGTGCAAAATGAAATATTGTGATAAGGAAGTAACCACGAAAAGCAGTTTTATACAGGGTATGTCAAAATAAATCTGATTTTCCGTTTTTAAGGTTTTTGATTGGAGCTTCAGCTTAAAATTTGACCCTGAGTCTGAGTAAATCTGATCCGTAGCTGCTGATTTAAGGAACAAGAAAGTCAAAATTATTGGCAGTCTCAAAACCAGAGGATGCATTATTCTCCATTATGTTAAAATAAAAGAAACTGATTGACAAAAAGATACCCAGCCCGGCTTTCAGATGTTATAAAGTGAAACTAAAGTCTGTTTGTAAATTCTTCAGGTAAGTTAAAAAAATATTGACTTAAGCGATGTCAAAAGTAAGTAGGATACATACCAATTTCTTTCTCAGCTATGCCAAATTCCTGCAAAAAAAGGTTGAGTGTCACAAGGGGCATACCAAGATTTAGTCTTGTACACCTCTTCTGAAAAGGCATGCAAGATTTTTAAAACGATACGATAGGATTGTTTTCGAATTTTTTACAGATTTTTCTTGGAAACAAGAGGATTTTTGCCATTTGACTTTGAAGTGTATGATATTTTTATGGAGTGATACACCCCTTAATGTTTCAGTTACATGTAACAACTAAAGCATTGATTTTTATCCTGGAGAAATTTCCGTTACAACCAAAACATTTGAAAAGGCTCAAGTAAGAACATGCTCTTTTGGTTCACCAGATTATCATAGCATTCCTTTGGCAATCAAAGCAATCAAGATTTCATTCAAAGTAGCCAGCTGGCTCTAATTGCTTTGAAATGAAACAATGTTAAAATCTTAAACAACAAAATCATGATATTGTTTTGATCGCCAAAGGAATGCAAGGTATCTTCCACACAGTGCCACTGGGCTTACTCCAAACAAAAATTTTATAAAATGACTTTTTGTTCCCAAATACTTACAGTACTGGAAAGTAATGGACTTTTTCACAAGTGTGCAACTTTGTATAAGGATACCCCATCCAGATCACCACAGAAACTATTTTGCAAGGCCATTGTGAATTGGAAAATTCATAAAAATAATGCTCCTTGCAAATTTGAGTTTTTCATTGACTGGCTGTTGTACTAACTGGTTGAATTAATACAACTTGCTAACAATGTCTGACAACTTCAAACAAATTTATGCTAGAATTACTGTATGGACCAAAACTTACTCTCATCATCCTTGGTAGATATGAAAATGGCATTGTTATAATCATTGCATTTCCAAGCTATGAAAGAGTTTTAAAAAAATTTTTTCAAATCCAAGAATAGGCATGCTAAAGAAAAACAAACAGAAATAAATGACCTTAAGATTCATTATTGCAACCAAACTGAATGTATGCTTACACTACAAACTGATGATGGGAAACTGACACAAAAAGGTCAATGGTAGAAAACCAAATTGTTCTGTACACAGAGTGGCAGCAGAAACCAGTCTTAAGCATAACCAAAAGAAGCAAAACTCACATTTGCAAGGAAAATGATTCCAAGTATGACAGGATCCAAGGGAGTTTGACCAGGAGCAAGAAACAATGCTTTGATTCTCTTTACAAAAATTTGTGAACACCCCATTCTTGATTGCTTCCATTTAGCAAACTTTTCTTCTTGAAGGAAGTTCCTACACAAAACGAGGAAAAATTAAAGGTTATAGTGACCATGGTCTTGTTATTGGCAAATAAGAAGTTTTCACTTTTGATTGAACTTAACCACACCCAGGGTATATAAGGTTTGTGTTGGGCAGAATAGTCAAGCTACAGCTCAACCACATAAGCAGTACAGCTCTACCATATACCAAAGAATGATGCCAAAAGATAAAAGAATGAAAACTCGAAAAATGGTAACTGAAAACAAAACAAATGCTTGTCCCGATAAATTATATATAGATACTGATGATAGAAAAATTTCATGCTGATAGAATGTCTTTTCTTGGAGCAAACACCAACCATATATTCCTCACTGTTTCTCAAAGTACAGCTAAAATTCAAGATTGATAGGAAGGGAAGATTGAACACAGAAGTAATTGGTTTTAATTCTGTGAATTTTGCATGTTATGGTGCATTTTGGGCTAGTATTCTACACATAATCACATGCCAGCTTCACCTTTGCTAACCAGGCTGAAATTCCAGCCTGGGTTGAAAATTATCCATAAGACAATGGTACTTCCCTGCTCAACGAGCATCATGACAAGGATAAAGGTTCTAAGTTACTTCTGTGATATTCTAAGCACACTTATTGAGTCCATTTCACAACTTCTTAAGAACAACAAAGCTTCTATGCACTCCTCTGAACTATTCTGGCTGCAAAATCAGACCAGTGTGCATTTAGGTCACAACATTTGTTAACAAGTTGGTTTTGAACAGTTTAAACATTTGATTCATGTCTGCTTGTCCTGCCAAATGCAAGGCTAAGCAAACTGTTTGATGTGGCTTATTTTCATACTAAGCCTTGATTGTTTTTAAGCCTGACTTCTTTAAAGTCACGAGGTTTTGAAGAATACCATTCAAATAATACCTAATTTTTATTTTATCCAAAAGACTGTCATGCAGTTTTGTAATCTACACTGACTTTGTAGCAAGAACAGGAAAATGGACAATAATTGCCTGGTCTTTCCTCTCAATGTGACCATGTGATGTTGCACAATCTGAAAAAGCATTCAAGCCACTATCAAAATGTCATCTAATGCTGGACCATCTCATCAAATGTCATCATAGAGTACACAAAGGAAGACAGAAATCCTTAAATTTCTTGACAGAATGACCTCATCCTCTTAACTGAGTCAGAAATAGATCAGGAATATAAAGCTTATATAGTATTTCCATCATCTATACACCCCTTTGCCTGAAGTTTAATATTATATAGAGTGGAATCTTGGCATAAAATGTTTCCCAAAGAGAACCAGATCAAGTCACTTGGCAGATGGGATTAAACTGTAACAGAAGCATGGTTACACTATCAAAAACATAGCTTTTGAAGGGAAAATTTTTATCTCGTATGTAAGAACAAGAACTAATTTGAGCATGCCAATAGGACCACAGACCTAGAAATGCTCCTTGAGAAAAGTTGAAAACAAAGAAAAGTGTATAATATTCCTAATAGATATTTTTCTGGGCTCCTAAAGGCACCCAGGTCCCTTGGTAACTAGGCTACCCCTCTTCTCAGCGGTCCTGGTAAAACATTCAAGGGAACTACAGGGAGCCTTACCTGCTACTGTATCATCCCCACTAGATTAAGTGCAGAATTAATTTTAGAGTTCTCATTGCCAAAACAAAACAGTCACTTTCCTGAACACTACCAAACAGTGGGTTGGAAAATATGTGTGATTTATTTGGGGTGTGGCGAGTGAAACAAAATTGAAGGATTCAGCTCCAAGTAGACTTAAAGTAAATGAACGGAGATATAACAACATAATCTAAACATAGCATAAAAGAACGGCAGGCGCCACTAATCTTCTGATTGTTTTCATAGATCGTAAACATTAAATACAATAGGTTATATTTAGATTACCCAGTCCCCTTAGCTAAGTTTGCTTTTAACCCCGTTGATTTACTTTAAAAGCTGAGAGAGATGCAAAATCAACAATAGATCTTTTGTACTCACATATGAGAATCTTTTACTCCAGCAGCAAGTGATTGGTGCAGTTTTAATTCAGGGAGAGACAAAGTATCAAAAAGCGAGCCTGCTTTTTCTTTTCAGCTGTTTCTTTTAAATAATTAGTGTACTGCTCATAAAATAAAACAAACAAAGCTGGTCCATACCTACCATCGGCTCTTATAACATAATTGACACTTGATTTGATAGAAAAAGACTATTGGCTCTTGGTCTTGATTCCTGCTAGCGAAACTATATACACTATTGTGGTGGATATGCCATACAGAGGCGGGGTATTATGCTTGATGTAGTGGATACGCCATACAGAGGTGGGGTATTATGCTTATGTGGTGGGGTATTATGCTCCGCCTCTGTATGGCGTATCCACCACATCAAGCATAATACCCCACCTCTGTATGGCGCATCCACCACGGTAGTGCGTATAAGTTCGCTAGCGTGTGATTTCACATCTGGGTGGCCTCCTGTGGACAGGCTTCAGAATGCAGACAAGGCCTGTTCACAGGCTAGCTGGGTCGCCATCCAGTGTGGAAAGTTCGTTTTTGTTACGCCAAAGGTTTACGCCACGCCAATTGTCTAAAGACAATAGACCTATTGTTCTTCTATTGTTCTTGACGTTTCTCCACGCCAAAGATATTTGGCGTAACACACATGTTTTCCAGCGTGGGTCGCCATAGCATCTCTTTGTGTATCTTCTTCCAACAAAAGATATTGTTCTTGCAAGTGTCTTGTATCACGTCATGCAACCATGTCATGCAATTGCAATGCGTCTTTTTTAACAGTACGGCAGTAGTAAACTCTTTTTGCCCACGGGATATTAAGAACCGGCAAGTGGAAAAAGCAAACCGAACCGGGCAAGTAAGTGCAAAAACAAGGGCACACTATCGCCCACATTCCAGGATGCTGAGGTAAAAAGTGATCACAGACACATGCCACAAGACTCTAACACTGTTTGTAACAATAAATTTCGAATCTAAATGAACAAACCTCTCGTTGATTAACTTTAGCTCGTCTTTTGCTTCGAAGTTATGTTGCGTGCTTCCTTGCCTTTTGAAAAAAAATAATTTACAAAAGTTACCAAGCCTCGTTCAGGCGATGGCCCTCCTCGAAGTGGTGACTATCAGACCCACGTGACGTGGCCGTGACGCAACCCCTGTCCATGTGTCCATGCAAAAGTCATGTACCCCTCCCCCCAGGGCAACCTCGTCACATTAATCCTCCAGACTTGACCAACTTTATAGCCAAATAGTTTTTGAGTCCTTGAAAATAAAGTGTGTGGGCCCACCATATAATGGTATTTTTTCAGAATCACTTAACTGACGGGATCATGTGATACAATGATTTTCCAAAGATTTTCAGTGACCAGGTTTTGGGTAAAAATCTAACAAATATGTCTGTCTTTAAGGTAGCTGAATACCAAGTAAAAATAAGTGGGAAATAAGTTTTTCAAAAGGATGAAAATTGGCTGTGGCCGTAAAAACTGTAAAAACAATGAACTGAGGTGGCTCGCTTCTGATATGAATTTTAAAACTACTACACACTTTGGGTATCCTATTGCTCATGGCATCGACCGCAGCAATTTCAAAACTTTCAGATATCTTCTTGGAAAAGGAAAGAGGAATAAAGTGGCCCTTCAGTTTACCCCAATGCCCCCCGAGATTTTGCAGCTGCTATGCCAAAATAAGCAGCCCGCCCTGGTCCCCGGCTGTCCCCGGACCCCAGGCCGCGGGCCGTTTTCGTGGCCAACGGGGAAACGAGGTTGTTTTCATCCACCGCCGTTCCTTCAAGAAAGGAAGGAAAACTTTTGCAGGGAAGCACGCAATAATGATGTTAATTTCACACTGAATTATGGCACACCCCTTCAAAAGACAAGCTTAAAAGGTTCGTATTTAAATGTAGAATTTACTCAAGTCTAGATTCAGTCCACGTGGAAACTAGCTTTTCATCACTGGGGATCGTAGTAAGAAAAAGTTGTATGCTATCTCATTGATTAGCTGGTCGGTCAGGCCCAGCAGATATAGGGTTAGGCTACCTGAACATTGGTCTGCATACCGGATGGCAGAGGAGTCTACAATCCCTGCTGCCTTTATTTTGACCGTTGCATAATTTTCCAATCATTAATTGTGCTGTAAGGATAGAAGTAGAAGATAAAAACTAGTAATTTTTGAAGATGAGAGGCGAAATTACAGCTGGTTGATCTTGAGGCAAAAATTGAATTTAGGGGAAGACAGGCAAGAATTAAAACGTTAGGAGTCTGGTGAGGAGAGTAATAGTGTTCAAATTTTTCCAATGATACAATATAATGAGGAATACAAAGTGGCCCCCCAAGCGATCTTGCGTTATGCGTGATTAGCCGATTTATTGCTCGTTATGGCGTGAAAGCTGCCTTTTCTGCACGTTATGGCGTGATCCACGTTGCTTGCGTGCACGTGAAAACTGATTTTTGAGCGCGTGATGACGTGAACGAGGACTGAAATTTTGTGATGACATTATGAAAAAATTAGAAAAGAACACAACACAACGAATGTATGGTAGGCGTGTAGAACTTTACCTGAGAGAAACTGAGATGGAAAGAAAGTGAATCAATAAACCTCATTTGATGATCAACCATTGAAGTTGCATCTCCATTCCATCACAGTAACGACATAACGGGGCACCAATTTGTTGGGATACCATCTTTGGGAATGAGTTTTACTGCAATAGTAATGCTCAAACTTCATAAATGAAAACGAATGGTGATGGTGCATGTCAGATCTTTGAAAAAGGTACTTATACTGAGAAATTGTCCACGTGAACGTGATATGGAAAATATTTTCGGTGTGCCCAGGGGGGGCACTCTATAAAATTTAAGATAGGGATGCTCATTTGGACAGATTTTTAATCTACCCAAAAAAATGACAGGCCCAAGATTTTCAAACCCAAAAAAATGACGGAATTATTCGAGAGCCCCCATAGCTATCCTTTTTGTAGAACAAGTTAAATTGAGAAAATTGCACCGTGCAATTCTGCACAAGATAGTCAAACTGATATTGCATTTGGAGACCATCACAGCAACTCTTATGATTTGTCGAAATCATCATGTTAACAACCAACTATTCTTTCTAAAAACCATATCAATGAATTGACACATAGAGTAGGCTGATTCAGTGTAATTGGGAAGAAAGAATTATTCAACAACCTATAGTACTTCCATTAATTGATTGAGATTATAATTTTCTAAATTCAAAGTTCAGTAACCCAAAAAAAATGCCACAAATTTTCAATGAACCCAAAAAAATGACGGCAATTTTGTCAACCCCAAAAAAATGACGCCAACTTAGCGAAACCCAAAAAAATGACATTTTCGTAAATTTCAAACCCAAAAAAATGACACGAGCATCCCTATCAAAATTTTCACAAGTGCTCCCCCTGGGTCGGTGTGATGGCGTGAAATGGCGAAAAAATTGACGTGATGGCGTGATGAGAGGCCCCGCTTGGGGGGCCACATACAAAGTGAATTTATGTTCATTTCTGTGACTTTAACTCTCATCTGTCTTTACCTAAAGGGGTCATTGACAGAAGACTTTCATCCCCGCGTTAGCAGATTTTGTCAGTCCAGTTAAGATTTGAATCCCCTTCCCTTACACTTAATGGAAAAATGTTTTTTGCCGCAGGTCAAAGTTGCCTATCTAGGCCTGCAAATACCTATGTTGTTTCAATATATTTTTCTCCTTGCCAGCCCATTACCTGCTGATTTTTTCTTAAGAAATTTGATTATAAGTGATTCAAATTATCAAAGTTTCAAGTACAAGTATGATGGAAGCAATATATTTACTAGAAATAGCTATCGCTTATTAATGCCCATGCTTCACCCATTGGTCAGAAGCAAGGAACATAACAGAACAGAAAGTTTAGAAAAAAAATAGACAAGGCATGCAGTCACTTACTATTGCATTGGGAATGAAGGATGATGCTGGGCTCTGGTCCTCTCCAAACTTGAATAATCACAGTCCGCGTTTTTTATAAGAAACTAGGATCAGGCCATATACTAAAAACTCCTTAATTTCACGTGAAATTTTGTCCATTTTAGTACTAAAAGTTTCTTAATTGGTTTCTTATTTTTTTAATGCAGAATTATCAATCAGGTCACTAACACTGCTGCATATGTGTTTCTTGACATTCAAATCATCATAAGCAGTGTTCCAATATGTTGAAAACACAAATGGTTAGTTAATATTGCTGAAGAATAAAGGCTCAGGGATATATTTGCTATAATATTTATGCTTTTGACTTTTAAAGTTTCTCAATGCTTCCCAAACATGGTACAACAATTTCTTAAAATTTTAGCCATCATCACTAGTTTCTTATAAACCAGTTAATCACAAAAAGATGTGTAGTTTTTGATAAGAGACTTCTTACAAGAAGCTTAACTCTCCTATCGCCAGAAACCCCAGTATCATGTAGTTACAACATGAGAAACGTTTTCACAAAGTTTTACAAAATGAAATCCTTGAAATGCTTTGACTTCAGAGTCAATCGTTTTCTGAATCTCGTTTAGAGACCCTCAAATAGAACGGCTGCTAAAAGTTTTGTTTTGAAATGTTCACGAGTCTGCAGGCAGCGAAAAATACTCTCACATTGAGAGAAACAAATGTCCTTGTTTGATTCAACAAGTAAGCATATACGTAAAATTTTGGCCCACTTTAACATACCTGCTCAATATGCAACGAGAAAACCGGATTCTGCCTTGCATACCTAGGCTAGCCTGCATGGTAAACAAATCCCACAATATCAAACTTCATTTACACATCAATCAACTCCAAACAATAAATTCTTGAAATCTGTCTAGCAATTCAAGAAAGCGAAAGTCTTGTGAAGACCCCAACAACTTGTTTGTAGATCAGTACAATTACAATTTTCATGAAATCGATTGTCATTGAGCTCTGAAAAAAGTTTGCTCCTGCAGATTTTTCCTCTAGATTAGACATTCTTCATTGTATTAACACCTTTTTGATGATTAACATGTTGTATTCATGTTGATGAATAATGTTGTTAGAGCTTTGACATGTAAACCAAAGTTTATCACATATTTGTTATGAATTATACAGTAGATAATCTGAATGCCATTATGAAATGCAAAAGCATAAATAAGATATTAATTTTATTTTAAAGAGAATTAGCAAGACACAAATCTGATTATTTTGACCTGCAACTATTTGAACTCATGAAATTATTTGTGGCTATTTCATTAAACAGGCATAGGTAGGTTCTAAATCTTTAAAAGGCCTATTTCAATCTTAAATCTTTAAATCTTTAAAAGGCTACTGTATAACTGATGACCTATTTATTTTAGTCTAGGAAATAAGTCACAGAATCATGCACTTTTTCACTTTTAGATACCACCATGAAACTTGGCACAAACATAGAACTTGGTCCTCTGATCAATTTTCGATGTAGAAGCAACTTTAAAAATGGCCTGTTGTCTTGGTAACCAGTTGACAAAGTTTCCATGGAAAGCTCCTCGGTTACATCAGTCTTAAAATCGTATTCTTGAAGGTCAGATGGTTTTGGAAGCATTTAATGCCTGTAGTTGAATACAGGATGGTAAAAAATTTTTTCAACTGTTTAAAATTGTAATGGTTGCCATGGAAACTGCAATGTTTGTGATGAAGTGGATTGTTTTGCTTGGATATTTGCATATTCAAGACTGAGTTAAATGGCTTGAAGGAAACTTTAGTTACTTCGCTACTGTGCCATAATTCTACCATTGGACCATTCCAACATCTTGTTTCTAAAATTGTTGCGTATTTCTGTTAGAATTGAAACAATAAAGTTGGAAGTTGAGTTTTGTAATGAGCTTCTGTAAAAGGACCACAACAAGCTGAGCATCATTCTGGAGGTTTGGAGTAAAATACAAGAGACAAATCCGATAAAAAGATGCTCTGTGTCTGACCAAAGTCTGTTAAATCATTATATATGGAATGCTAAGGACTGAGTGGTAAAGAGATGTAAAATTTGTGTATTCTGTGGTCATTTTGTCCCCCTTGTCGGATGATTTTTGGTACCATCCCTGCAAGCTATTATATCAATACTTAAACATTGCAAAATGTTTTTGGAGTAGATTCAAATGGAAACAGTGCCACTCATGGAAATTGTAGGATATTTTCCGATCAGAATAATGTACATAGTAATAGATTCAAGGAAACCGCATTGAAAATTAGATACCTGAGTCACGGTGGGTAGAAAGGAATATTTGGTGAAATAACTTACGACATGAATAAGTAACTTTTAGCATCATCAGTAACCCTAAAGATGTCATCGTAGATTAAACTAGTCAGCGCTGAAATTAAAAAAAAAAAGTGCAAATGACCAAATTGATGCCTGCTTTCTTTGAATGGTTTGGCTCGCTTCAACAGTACACCACAGCTAAAACACATTCTATTAAAACACATAAAGAGAAATTTTGGTAGGAAAACTCTCCTGACAAGAAGGAGTGAGTGTACAAACACATGAGAAATCCAGTTTTGCAGAATATTGAAGCTGCCATGCTTTTCACAAGAAAACTGGTATGTAAGTATGTGTGTATCAATTTGCCAAAAAGGTAAACATTGTCAAAGGTTAAAAATATAATAAATAGATACAATATAATTTGCATAATACAGCGTTGATAAATACAAGTTAAAAACACCACCAATTATGGTGGTGGGATAACATCTAAAGGTTGAACAGACCTCATTTTTGCCGCCGTAGGGGTAGTGGCAAAAATAGTAAACGACATACTTTTATGTGCTATTGGTATTGGATGAAGCGTAATCTAGTAAGGCTGAATCATGAATGTGAGAGGGGATGCAAGGTTTTAGTAAAACACATACAGTACATCGTTTCTTCTATTTGGTTTCGTGGCGGCTTCATTTAAACAACTAACTTAGGCCTAAACTTGCCGTATCAATTCGAACGGATCTACCTCGTGGTGAAGGCTCGAGCACTCTCCAATTGAAATCAGTAAAAGAATGCGCCTATGAACTAAAATGTCAACGTGTCAAGGTCAATCAAAAGGTTCTAAAAATGTCAATCAACATAATGGGAAGTACCCAACAAAAACGGAATTTCAAAACAAGCTAAGAGTCACGATATTTGGGAAAGAATTTTAAGAGTTGTAATGTTGAAGCCATGAGTATTCCACATGGCATAAAAGAACTATAATGTTAATGTCATGAATACTACACAGCTGTGCTTCCTGATTCATGAGCGCTACGTGGGATGTTCTGAATATTTATAGAAAAATTCATTATATCAGTACATCACGACATATGTTCATCAGTTTCCTTTACGCTGATAGGAATGGAATAGCTGGAACTGAGGATGCATATATTTCTTATTCCTTTAGGCCAACAAGCTGCATGGATGCATAGATATGATCTAGTTGTGAAAGAGAAAGCAAACAATGTCTGACGTTGAAATTTCAAACAGTGAGGCTTCGTCTTTCAAGGAAGATTCAAAGCTTGTGTCTAAAAGCGAGAAGCAAAAACATGCATCAGCTACGGAGAAGGATGATGCAAATCTTCTGTCAGAAGGCTCATCGCAGGAGGATGATGAGGAAGAATTAGTACTTGAATATTCAGGTAAGATAAATCAATACACGAAGTTTTTTTTATAAGAAACTGCTTGTAAGAAACTCCACTCTCAGATCGCCAAAATCTTACGAAACTCCAGATGTTTCCCGTATCAAATTACTCACAAGGGTACTTTAGTAATGTCTAAACAATGGAAAGGCTTCAATAGCTTTGCATCAAAATGTTCGCCAGGGCACTGGAATTAACGATGAAGATTGTCATGAAAACCTTAAGAGACTCCTAAAAAGCTCTCAGAACTCAAAATTTGATTGTTTTAAGACACTCTCGTTGCTGGACAAACTTCTTAGCTTATAGAGAAATACGTGCAGTTGAAAGTTTTGATTGGCCAGCGATGTGGAAAAGTATCCCATCTGATAAGAGAATGATAATCAGTTTAAGAATATAATTAGAGGGTGGAGGAGGATTATCATTCAACTGTTGTATAAACAGAGGATGGTTGATAGTAAGAATAAGAATGAGAGTGTCTAATATTCTTAATTTCTAGCTATTTCAATTGTCTGTAAAATTGTTTGTGATTAGGTGCATCATTTATTTGTTATGTAAATTATTTACTTTCACTTATCATTTTTTATTTATCATCATTTATCATTTATTATTATTCATTATCATTCGTTGTCATTAAAGGGGCAGGGTCACGTAACTGTAAACAAACCTGTTATCTCTAGAATCTATATTGTTTCCCATACGTGGCCATTGTGTTCTGCACAGATTTTGGTGGATGGGGTGAATCCACACAGAAGTTCACACCTCCATTACTGTAGCTGGTTTCGAGTTTACCTTCTTAGTGTTTAATGGATCAAAATATTCGGATAGCAGGACACAAACTTCCCTCGAATGGCTTTTTGGTTGGAGGAAATTCAAGCATGAGGTACTCCCTGATATTCACTGGCAAAAGCTGGTTTGCGTCGGAAAGCTCCCTAGAAGTTGCTCTGATTTCGGAAAAAGCCCTTTCAAATGGGTCTAAACATGAGGGTTGGTGGGTCATCAGATTCTCGGGGACGCACCTCTGTCTGTGAAAAGATGGATCAGGTATTCCTCAAGGGCAATTTGTACCTCTAGCACCCTGAATTAGCTGTTAATATAGTTAAGTGACTTGCAGCTCCAAAATTGAACTGTTTTTCTTATAGGCAATATTTTTGAAACAATAGCCTATTGTTAAAAACAAATGAATCTGCACTAAATTCATTCGTTTGTAAGCAAAAGTCTATCACTGCAATTACTTCGGGTAGCAAAATTTGTTAAAATTTTTGATTAAAATCCCGAAACTGCTGATGTATTATGGGCATGTGACGGTTGCCGCAGTTTCATGTGTGCAGGTGCGGTAAAAACATGTTGGATCTCAAATGATTGTGCTGTCAAAAGAATTTGATGTTGAAATTATTAATCATTTATGTGACCTATAAGTCTATAAATAAGTTTGAAATATTAATGCAAAATTATTAAGCCTTCAGTGTCTATTTCTTTCAAAACAAAGGTTTGTGAAATCTGGGCATGAAAGAAAGCTATCCGTATAACAGAACAAAACGGTCGATTAGTTCGAGATCATTTCAATGCTGCGGATTTCTTTCAAAATGCTGGCCATTTTCTGGAGGCGTTGAGTATTATGTTGTACTTTTTGTTGAATATTTGATTTATTTATAGCACAATGAGCACTGAACGTCTAATAAGATGGAAAACCTCGCCCTTCACAGAGTTGTGGCAATAGGTAACCCTAGGAGAGGGGGCATCTCTGCAGGGCTGTGCCCAAAGGAAAGTGGCCGTCAGAACCAGGTTGACCGTTCCCAAAACAATGGTTTGCCGTTTTGCGGCCATTGTGAAGGAGCCGTGAAGCCATCCAATTTTCCATTTTTTAGATTAATGAAGTTGATGGTGGTGATGGCGGTGAATGTGGCGTTGGTTGTAAAGGTGGTGGTGGTGGTGGTAAATGTGGTAAAGGTGGTGGTAAAGGTGGTGGTGAAAGTTGTGGTGGTGATGGTGGCGATGCAATAACTTCAGTAGCTACGTTTTAGTCCATCTCGTGGCTGGCTGAAATTGCCCGTAATGGAGTTGCTATACTCCCAGGGACGACACTATCGTCCTGCAAAAGGATAAAACTTGCTAAATCACATAAATGTCATTGCTGTAAGGCAGAATATTTGATCATCATTTTATACCTATTCTGAAGGTTCTTAGAAGGATCTTTCTAGAGAAAAACCGTCACAATTTCAATACGGAGTAGCCGATCTCAGTCACGTAAAGTTAAAGACATTTGAACATGTCCACTAATGAATAACGTGCTATCTGATACTATTTCAACTCACCTGGTAGAAGAGGCTTCAATTTACAATTTGATACCTACTCTCGAGTACCGAATAATCATTCCATCCCGCTTATTAATTTTGGAAAGTTTTCCAACCCCCTGATTTCGTTTTCAACCCCCCTTTATTAATTTTTGGAAGAATGAAATGACAGTAAGAATAATTTTTGAACAAACGCAAAAAGAAGTCTCAAGAAGCACATTCAACAGAACCAGATTTCATCAGTAAATATATTAGTAACATCACTGTTCTCATACGTATATAAAATATTTTCAATATCTCTAAACACCCCCTTCTGATTGTTCTGTCCCCCTATTATTGTTATATAGAACAGAACCATTTCAAAGCCCCCGAATTATTCTCACCCCCCTCGTTTATTCGATACCCGAGATTAGTTTAAATTTTGCAAATGAGATTTTTTGTCGGTTTTGTGTATCAAAGCTATATCAGCTCATAGTTCATAAAAAGTTGTGTGAACGACCACATGCTTGCGTTGTTATAAAGTCACCGCATTCCCTCTATCGTGCGTTTTAGCCTGCACATGGATTTATTAGTTTTTCATGTCTTTATTAGTTTCGTTGTCCAGTCAATTTCAGGTCAGGTTTATTCGAAAAGGTATGTTTGCTTCGAGGAGCATTTTCTTCTTCAATTTTCTCGTTCCTCACCCTAATAGACCATTTCCAAATTAAAAAAGGAGACTGGGGAGAGCGGTTTGTTCTGGTAAATGGCTGCCACGGAGCTTCTACGAATGATAGATTTCCCGCCACAAAAACTTTCACCGGGTGAGCCAGAAAAAAGTTCCCACTTTTGAAAATTCAAAGCATCAAGAGTACTTCACATATTTGAATTATTTAAATTCTAGTTAAGAGACAAAAGATCAAAGTATTGTTGTGATTTTTCTCATCTTCTTACGAGCATTGGAAATATAGGTAAATTCAACTTTACAAAAATTTCATGGTTGCAAAATGACTGAAAACTGGCCTAAAACATCGATAAAAGCATAATTGAATCCTCGCACAGAATAATGAAGGAAATGCAATTTCTCATGGGTGGGAGGTATCCTGCGGACATTAATTGCCATGGGAGTGAAAATCTTCCGTATTTGTTTGAATATCGATGACTTATAACTCTTGAAGAAGGTGAAACCCCCATTGCCTATTGTTCGGTGTTAATAGAGTCCTCACGATTTGATCAATGTTTTAAGCTCTTTTTCCGTCATTTTGCAACCATGGAATTTTTATAAAGTTGAAGTTACCAGTACTTCTAGCGCTGGTAGGACGAGGAGAAAAATCACAAAAATACTTTGATCTGTTGGTTTATAACTTGAATTTGAATGACTCAAATCCGTGAAGTAGTCTTGGTGCTATGAATTTTCAAAAGTGGGAACTTTTTTCTGGCTCACCCGGTAGTTTTAAATTCACGGTTGAAACTACAGATCTTTGAGAAAGAAGTCCTTAAAAAGTAGCCACAAGGATGTCCCATGGCTCATATGCCTCGTAACGAAGGGGAGACCTCGTATGAAACAGCTGAAAAGTTGTTTTCCGAGATGAGTTTAAAATGCTAGCAAGTTTGGCGGGCTGGACAGAGCAGAAACTGCGTAAAATGACGTCATCGACCAATCTTGAGATAAGGAAGTGTTTGGACAGATAAGCTTTTTGAAACGATAAATAAAGAGTTTTAGGTCCTAGGAACAAAATATAAAGTGTTGCCTAATTTTGGGATCGGTTGCAGGGAGCTAAGGGGGCTCAAAGTTATGAGATTTCGCGCATGCGTGCGCAGTTTCTGCTCTGTCGGCGGGCTGTGGAAAGAAAGTATAAGGCCGATATTTAAGACTTAAATGTTGATCTGTCAGTCAAAGGTCAGCATTAGATGCAAAAGTTTGTTTGGCACAATCACTCATCTTTGTAGACCAAGAAATTAGGAAAATGCTGGTAAGGTGTTTGAAAAGGAAAGGGAATTCCATGTTCAATTCTTGCCCATAAGAACAAGGGCAGATTTTGTAATACAATAGCATCAGTCGCTTTGGTTCACACCTCAATTCAAAGCGATTAGCGAATGCAGACAAAAGAAATTCTCCCAAGCAGAAATTCAAAACAGATGAAGCCGCAAAGTTGCCCTGAAACCAGTACGGCAAACTCTCGTTTGGTGCGGGCGAGGGGAGGTTTTTAAGAGAAGTTATGTGCTTGTAACGAAAGAAGATGGGTAAATTTAAAGTTCTGTCTCGCGGATTTTGTTTATTTGATTCAGGAGCTGCGGAGTGACTGCGTACATCTGAGCAATAAATATGCAAAATTGTAATTCCCTCTGCTCGGTTTCTGAATCAAATAAACAAAATCCGCGAGACAGAACTTTAGATTTACCCTTCTTTTTTCGTTATAAGCACATACCTTCTCTTAAAAACCTCCCATCACCCGCACCAAACGAGAGTTTGCCGTACTGGTTTCAGGGCAACTTTGCCGCTTCGTTTGTTTTGAATTTCTGCTTGAGAGAATTTCTTTTGTCTTCAGACGCTAATCTCTTTGAATTGAGGTGTGAACCAAAGCAACTGATGCTATTACAAAATCTGCCCTTGTTGTCCAAAAGTCCATGCTTTACTTGTAGTTGAAATTTGGATTCTGATTCTGAAACTGTCAGTTCTATTTAATTCAAATTTTAGTGAGAAGTGAATCATGGAACAGAATCGAACATGAAGTTCTCGTTCCTGTACAAACCTCGTACCAGCATTTTCCTCATTTCTTGGCCTAAATAAAACAATTCACATCTCAGTTAACCTTTGTCAAACACGCTCTCTGGCAGGATATCAAACATATTTCCCTTCCTGCTACCAGGTCAAAGTCGTGCTTAAATTTCCTGCAAGAATAGATTAATGAAAAGGCTCTATCGTGTAACCGGCTTTCTGTAAAGTGAGTGAGGCATCGTGCCAAGTATATACGGAGGAAGTCTTGTGCTGTTGAAGTTGGGAAACTAGGAAAGAAGTCATCCATGATATATGACAGGCACCAGGGAGAATCTGGTTTTGCATTTATTTCATACTTGTTGTATACAATATTCATAAAAATTGTATATACATGAGATACAATCCATTTTAGGTAACTTGCTTGATTTGTTAAGTTATTTTGATGAAAGAAATTGGAAGGTTCTATGGGAAACTTCCTGCAGGGCATTATGAATTGAAAGTTTGCTTCGACTGCCCTGTCGCATGGTCACGTGGGTTTTCATTCCCTGCTTACGTAAAATTGCCGAAAGTTCCTTTTCGTTCAAATTGTATAGTTGAAGGAATGGAGCAGTAACATCTTTCACATTTGATTTTGAAGTTTTTCAATAATTCCACGCTTATGTTGTCTCAATCCTTTGTGCAATTTCTCTGTTAGACGCAGCGAAGATTAGTGGTGAGTTTAAAGAGACCGTGGACTTCGAAGATGGTCACTCAACGTCTGCCAGCGAAGATGAGATCACAGGACTCACAGAGGAACGGCAGGAATACATTGACACGTCTGCTAAACTTGCTAAGCTAGTTTCAATCGAGGGCGAAGATATTACTGAAGATGTGGGGAACTCTCAGAGGGAGGCTAATGGAGAGAGCGATGTTCCTAAGGATGACAAGATCTCTCAAATCGCGGAGGCACTATCGACGCAAATGGCATTGGAGGAGAAGGATAAAGACCCGAAGGAATTCGCAACACCGGGAAAGGCAACTCCGAAATCTGTGACTGAGGAGAGCCCACCAAATGATAAGGATATAAAGAAGAAGAAGCGTCATTGCAGACGCAAATCATCTTCCAGTAGCATGTCAGATTCTGGTCGCTTTAGTACGAGTAAGAAAGATGGTCGTGTTTCTTCGCATCATAGCTCCAATGATGAACTTGAATGGGACGAAGAGTATCAGTTTGATCAGGCTCCAATCACCAAGAAAACTGGTAGTAAGTCACAAGGAAATGATGAAGAGAGACAGCGTAATTTACTGCCCATTGTGAAGACTCCGGAAAGAAACAAAATGCTTGCTGACAGTAAAGAGACAAGTTTTGTGGAAGATAAGCAAGCTAATGGAAATATCAAAACAGGGTCTAAGGCTTTAAAGAAAAGTGTAACTGTAGAAGGTGTTAAAAGCAGTAGTAGAGAATCGAGTAAGACCGTTCGGTCAACGGAAAAGGGTACTGAACGGCCGCGGTCAGAGCCCCCGAGCACAAAGGCTGTTGACCAGTCGTTAACAGGACACAAGAAACAAGCAAAAGAGACGAAGAAAAGATCTTCAAGTGGCAGATCTAAAAAGAGCGGCAAGAGAACTCGATATAAGATATATCTAGATGACCCAGACATCCATCAATGCATCGCTGATTATTCGAATATTTTGAGGAAATTCGCATCGGAAATTGAGACAGGGAAATACGTTCCTAATGCAGAGAACAGGCTGCACCCCCTTTCAAGAGATGATATATTCGAAGGTCAGTATTTTATTGTGGATATGTGACTCTTTTTCTTTTTAAAAGAGCACATTTATACTAGTTATCAACCTTTGTAGAGCATTTAACGGGTGATTGAGATAAAGGGTCGATTATTTGCAAAATTGTATCACCAGATGAGTCATGAAGAAGTTTACGCGTCTGGTGGACTATAGAATAAAGAGTGTATGGCTGATATTCAAAATTAAAACTTAGATACGAAAATTTTCTTCGGTAAAGTCAGTCATCATTTAGCCCCAGAAATTAGGAAAATGCTAGGAAGGGGTTATGTTTGGGAATGAGAAATCCACATTCCATTCTGGTCCATTACTTACTATCTGTTGAATTAACATTATTTCTGAAACAGACAATGGCTTTGAGGTTAAACTTCACTGCCACGTAAATCATGGACGAGTGTGGAACGTGGAATTTTCGATTCCCATGCAGACCCCTCTAATAGGGTTTTTTCTTATTGTTAGGTTTTCAAGTTGTGTGATTTTACCAAGCAAAATTTTCTCATCCATGTTAGCCTAGACTTAATAACGATGAGTCTCTTGTTTCCCTGTGCTCTTTGACCTGATGATGGCGCTTCACTCAAGAGAGACTCATAATATTACTCTGAAAAACCTGACCCTATTTAGGCCCAGACTCCGCGATTGCTGGAGTACCAATCAGATTGCGAGATGTTGCAAAGAACAATGCTGTCTAATTTTCGATTCGAATGATGCAGTTGACTAGATTTCGAACGAAGTTGCTGCGGCAGATAGCTGAAGATTTATCTTTTAGTTTTGGTCTTAAAAATAAGGAAAATTGAATGTTGAAAGACGAATTAATCGTACCCCCGCATATTAATTTTTGAAAAATTTTCCAACCCCCTGCTTTTATTCCAACCCCTCCTTTTATTAATTTTTGGAAAAATGAAATGATGGTAAGCATAATTTCTGAATAAACGCAAGAAAAGTCCCAAGAAGTGCATTCAACAGAACCAGTGTTCGTTGGTAAATGTATCAGTAACATCACTGTTCACACAAATGTATAAAAGATACGTGTTTAACTAAAGAAACGACTATTCCCCCCGATTGTTCCAACTTCTCGACTATTGTAATACAAACCATTTCCAACCCCCCCCATTATTCTCACCCCCCTGTTTATTCGGTACTCGAGAGTATCATCCGTGTTAGAGACATTGATCCACGTAAGCCGCCTCATTGCAAATTTTAGCAATTAAAAGTGATTCTCTAATTAAATCTTCGTCATTCCATTTTTAAATCACAGATAATAGTAAGAAAAGAGGAAGCAAGAAACGTGGTGTGTCCAAATCCACGTCAATGGAGCAGCCACAGAGGGGAAGCAAATCGTTTCAACCGGTTCAACAATCCCGATCTGCCGGTCACTTGGGACCTTATGATGGGCATGGGAAAAGAGGACGGAATTTAATTGCTCGCATCAAAGGACTTTCAGAATCTTCTTCCTCTTCGCCAGATGATGATGATGTTGATGAAGATGAGCTGACGAATGCAAGGATAACTAAAAGCCGTGTCAGAAAGGATAAAGGTAACTATAAGTTGCAATTTACTGATGTAATTCTGAGTCCCTTAAAGGCCGATTGCCACCCAGGTTTTCTTTGCGGGTTTATTTTTATTTTTTGATTTTATCTTTTTCATCCATGGTAGCCCCTCAGTCGAGGACTGATTTACAGGGGGCTATGCTAAAATATACAAAAAATATTCAATTAAATTAACGTAACAAAATATAACTAATCGATAACATAATTGCAATGGTTAAAAGAAATTGAAAAAAATAAAAAATACATTAAAAAAACGAAAAGGGAGGTTTCGTTGATTTTTCGAGGACAGATGATCATTTTATGGCTTTCATAAAATCTTTTAAAGGTGACGTATTTTTAGTCTTTTTAGATAAACCATTCCAAAGTTTCGCACCCTGGTAAGAGAAGCAACTCTGTCCTGTGGTCGTTCTTAGAAAAGGGACTCTTAGGTCACAATCCGAATTTCTGAGAGACCGTGTTGTAGAGACGTTGACTTTAGTAAACATGTCACTCATATAGGACGGTGCATCACCATTCAGGGTACGCTGGAATTTCTGAGTGTCTGAAAATCAAATTTGGCCAATGTAGACTCCGTGGATCTAATCGGCAGCAGCTGAACTGATAGAAATGTTTACGTTGGGAGATCTACCGGGCAAGTAAAAAAGAATTGTCGATAATCTTTTTGTGAAATTCCTATGTCTGGTAACAACCTATTTAATAACGGCCATCAATTAAGACAGCCTTCACGATTTTGACAAAAAATTGATTTTCCATTTATTCACTTTTCCATATTAATCCCTTTTCCTTTCTCCTGTTCATTCTATCTGGAGACCAGAAAAACTGGTAATAGAAAAGACAGAAAAAAATAAATACTAAATCGAATCTGAAGTACCCCCCAAACCCGTGCAAACCGCCCACTACCCACCAAACCACAACCACGACAGCATCGGCAGGGAGAATGGAACTATGGTAGAGAGATCCAACTCCGAGGAGAAAGAACTTCCAACTAAGTATAGAACTCCCCTAGCCGATGAAATATCATTTGGAGCACAACTTTTATAATACTACTCTGCAAGAGAAAGCTGCGGAATATTGATGCTTTGCTACTTTTGCGCGAAAATTCAGGTTCGAGAATATGTGCGATTTTGGCAGGGTTGGTTCCTGACGATTGTCTTCCTCCTCCCCCTCATTTGTCAAAATACTTCAATTAAACTTTATGAGAAGTTGCATAATAGGTACTTGCAAAGGGTCGAAAAGATTTAATGGTCATGATCTTTCTCCTTGCAGAGTTGTAAAAAAATCTGCTCGAGGGAGCTTCTAGTGTTAAGAGCTATTTTCATAGGTTAAAGGAAGTATACTCATCTTCTTATTTTGGTTCACAGACATGATGAGCTTTGTAGAATGAACTAAAACTACATAATTGTTAGTTCCATTTATCCAGAATTATGTGCTGTCACTACGGTGATCTATGACTTCAAAGCACAGAGCTCAAATCTTTCAAATCTTTAAAATGGTGGGTGTAAAATTGTATCAAATCTTTTAATGAATTGAATGACTTGAAAGGAACTTCGGGTAATTTACTGTAAATCTGCCGTGGCAATTTTATGATGCCTTGATTATTTTCAAAATGGCAGCATTTTGGTTATTTTTGTAAAAATTCATCAAAAATTTTGAACAAATTTAAATCATCGTAAATGTTAAATTGCTCGATGAAAATGGATACAGTCTCGAAGAAAATCATAGTTTATGAATGTCTACAACGTGGTTGCAAGCAGAAATCTGTAACTCTTCTGGTTAACGATTTAGAAATTTGATGACGTCACAACCTCTAAATTAATGAATGCCGCAATCTTGAAACTAATCAAGATATCAAATTATTGCCACGGCAGATTTACAGCAAATTACCCAAAGTTCCTTTCAAGCACTCAAGTTCAAAGGAAAATACAACAGAATTTTACACCGACCTTTTTAAAGATTTGAGCTCTATGCTTGACTTCAACGTCGCCAGCTAACTTAGGAGCACATCTGGTCACGTTGAATGGCATTATAAGAGTCACAATAGGCTAGCTACGGCATTCGGTTTATCATAAAACCATTACGTTTCGCCTGTTTCTAACAAAGTTTGATAGCATAGGTTTCAAATCTTTAAAAAGCTGCGTGTAAAATTCTATGTCCTTGCACTGAAGGGCTTCAAAGAAACTTGAACTATTTTACACTAAATCTGCCGTTAGACTTTTCTGAAACCTTCAATATTTTCAGAATTGCAGTGTTTTTCTTCTTTTTTAAGAATTCAAGAAAATTTTCGAAAATAACTTAAAACTATCGTAATTTCTAAACATGTCGACGAAAGGTCAAATGATTCTCAAGAAAACCATAGTTTATGGATGTCTGCAATATGGTATCAAGCAAAAATCTTTCCCTCATCTGGTTTGTGATTTAGAAATTTGATGACATCTCAACATAAAGTGAGCTGAAATATAATAAAGGCAGTTATTTCGACAAATATTCAAGATTTCTGAAAAGTCCAACGGTAGAATCATAGGAAAATGGCTAAAGTTTTTTTCAATTCATTCAGTTAAAAGAAATAGGTCATTGAATTTTACACCCGCCTTTTTTCGCAAATTTCAAGATTTGAAACCTATGCTATTCATTTCACTTTTTTTTCCATTTACCATGCATTATTTCGTGTTGTTTCTTGATTCTTGAATTTAACTCTTTAATATTGTCTTCTTTGTCTTCTTTACCAAGGTCCTCGTAAAGATGATCTGATTTATGATGTATGCTCAGAATGCGGAGAACGACATTCACCTGATGATGACAGTGATGAAAATACAGATCAAGAAGTTTGTCCAGATTGTGGTGTACCCCACAACCCTTTCCAGCATCCACCTTCGCCATCAGCAAAGGTATACGATAATTTCGATTTGTTTTACAACTTATTATTTGCTATATGACGCCATTAATTTACCCGAAAATTCCATAAGTTTTCAAGTCACCATAGACATACCGTGTGGACTGAGGCATGTGCCACTCAGCCGAAAAGGCGTTCGAGATTGTTTTAAGCGATAGTACTTGACGATTTTTATGGATTTGTTTATAATAAAGGATTTTTGCCAAAGGATTTTTCCGAAAATCAGTAGAAATTATTGTTCGGTCGGTATCTCGAAGCAAGTTATAGGTAACATATGTCCTGAATTTTTCTAATCTTTAAGAAGGTTGATGCAAGATTCAGTTTAATGAATTGAAAGGAACTTTGGTAATTTGCTGTAAATTTGCCGTGGCAATTTTTGAATGTGTTTATTATTTTCAAAATGACGATTATTTCGACTATTTGTGTAAAATTCATGGCCTTGAAATAATTAAAATCATCATAAATCTTAAATAAGTCGAGAAAAAGTGACACAATCTTCAAGAAAATCATGCTTTGTGAAGCTCTACAATATGATGGCAGGCAGATAGACGAAACCGGCTAAGGTTTGTTTACTTTTATTAGCATCCTTCCCGAAGCACGATCCCTAGGAAGACCAGCAAAGATGTAAGATTTTATATATATGTAAATAGACATTTGTATAGTTTCTCTTTTCTTTTTTAGCTGATAGGGTTTTGTGTTTAAATATGATAAAATGAAAAAATGAAAACTCCTATTTCAAGTCATGTGATCAATCTCTTGTTAAAACTCCTTTTGATTTCTCTAACATATTTCGTGCGATGCAAAGTTATGCAATGAATGCAAAAAGTAGAATAATACGGACACTTTCCAAGAGTTTGGTCACATGACTTTGAATTGGTAAAACAAACCCTGGCCGATTAGGTCTATTGCTGTAGCTATTCTGCTTAAGGATTTATGACTTTGATGACGTCACAGCCTCAGACTTAATAAATCTGCCATTTCTGAAACTAATCAAGATATCAAAAATTGCCACTGCAGATTGACAGCAAATTACCCAAAGTTCAGTTTCAAGCATTTTAATTCAAAGAAAAATGCAATATATACAATTCACACCCAACCCTTTCAAAGATTTGAGCCCTTGCTATTCTAATTTTCAACCAAATATTTCTTTCAAGATAATTTCCGTTCACCCTTGCAGTCCCAACCATTGTGATTTCTTTAAATTTCAGAATATTTCACACTCAGCTTATCAAAAATGAATTGGTCTGAAGTGCAGTGATTATGTACTTTCTAAATTAAATGTTCTGCGTCTTAGTAATTCAACGTAGCTTAGTTTAAATACCGTAACAGATAAAAGTTAGTTGATACTTTTCAGAACAAATGGCGTCAATATGTGGAACATTGTCGAAAAGCTATGCTTCAAATATCGAGTGCAAGTTACCAACAAGTACCCCAGGTTAAACTTACTTTAAATTCTAAATTTACTGCATACTGTAAAACATATTTCAATTTCAGTCATAATTCTTTTAATTTGATTCCCATTTCTCCACAAAGTCTCTGCTTCCTTAAAACAGAATCACCATTTAGACTTTCTCGAATTTAAAGTGTATTAATTTCAGCCTGATTTACTCATTAACTCTATTTTTTCAGAAATTGAATGTTTAATTCAATACCTTTTGTGTTAATTATTTCCTTGCACATTTTCACTTATAAATTCTGTTAGTTCAAGCATGTTTCTTGTCTATCAATTTTGACATTTTTCCCGAAAAACAGCTAAACCATGTTTTGTACCTCATTAAGAATTTAATTTTTGAATATTTTTGTGTTCAACCATACCCATTTAATCGAATTTATAGAATATAGAGGGGGGACATCCCCTTTTCTAAGCAACTTTTCACGGATGAGCTGTAAAGATTCAATCTGCCCTCAGTTCATCCTGGATTTTGGATGTTTTTAGAATGTTACACAGCTTTCTCTAATGAGCTTGATAGGTCTTTTCTCTTCCGTGTAAATTTTGGTCAAGTTCAGGAACGAAATAGTGTTGAACTTTAAGTCTTGAAAAGGGTTTTCCAATTATGACTCTGTCAAATAGGGCTACTTCTGAAGTTTTCTCGTGTTGTTTGAAGCAAATCAGTGCGATAACAGAGCATTTGTAAATACTGGGAAGTGTAAAGGTGGGATATCTTTCATTGTAAATATATTTGCTCCAGGATACAATTCATTTTAGTTCAAATAGTTGTCTTTCAGTGGCTGCAGCAAAAATGATAATAAGCCTGAACATTTTTCTAGCTATAAACTTATTTACATCTTTCATTTTCTCAACTAGAAAGTAAACCAACATATTTGTCAAGTCTCTTTTTACCAGTAAAGAGCGTGTGGCTTGTAAGGGCTCTTTGGCGTATGTAAGGCTATTTTCGTGTTACTTGTGCAAGCCCCACTATTTTCCGCTGTGAATCAAAGACAATTGGTTTGTTCAAGGACAGATCTGGGGTTGATAAAATCAATATGAGGAAGCAAAGTTACAAACTGTGAAGTGCATGGGACACGCAACGCAGTGTTACCTGCCGTTTGTTCATTGATGCAGGATTAGGCCGATAGGCCGTCGTTGTGTCTTCATCGTTGAGCTCTTTTGAAACCTGTCGGCTGCAAAAACCATAACCTGCAAAATAATGGGGAGGAGAAACAGAGATCCTGTCATCTTTGAATTAATTTAGATGTGAAAGACGATGTTACATGTAGCTGAGTGCGTGAGAGTCCCCTCTTTTCCTCGCAATGAAGTCGAGCGGAGCTGCTCTCCCAAAAACCTGTTGCTGTTGCTGTTTGGTATTTGGATCCCTCATTTGCATATACTCCAACTAAATCGGCACTAAATCGACACCAAATTTCTTATCACACATGTCTAGAATGACTGCATGCTCATACGGGCTTTGCAGCAATTACATTAAACGCACCTCATAGCAAAGTTAAACATTTAATTACTATCATTGAAGAAGCTTTTAAGAATTTAGATCTTCTATCTTCTGTTCTTGTAATCAATCTAATAACTTTTTGTAACACTCTAGTTTTATGCAAAGTTAAAGGGCTGCAATTACTGTAAAATTCATTACATAACTCCTTAAGAAATTTAACAATTTAATAAATTTCATTTAAGAATTGTCTAAGAATTTCTGTCATTGGTTTTTTGCAATCAATGCAACTACCCCTATGGCAAACACTCTTTTAATTACTGTAAAATACATAGCGTGGCTAAAAATTTCACTGATTGTTGTTGGAAGAATTTAGATCTTTATCTTCTATCTTTGCGATGAGTCTGATTACTTTTGGTAAAACTCTGGATTTATGCCAAGTTAAGGGGCTGCAATTACTGTAAAACATATCTCCTTAAGAAATTTAACATTCTAATGGCTTTCATTCAAGCAGTGTCTTGGAATTTCCGTCATTGATTTTTGCAATCAATGCAACTACCCTTATGGCAAACACTTTTTCTTTATACAAAATAACTGCAGTTTTCAAGGGCTGCAATTACTGTAAAATACATAGCATGACTAAAACTTTAATGATTGTCGTTGGAGACATGTTCAAGAATTTAGGTTTTCTATCTTCTATTTGTGCAATCAATCTAGCTACCTTTGCTAAAACTCTGGTTTATGCCAAGTTAAGGGGCTGCAATTACTGTAAAAGTAATAACTCCGTAAGAAATTTAACAACTTAATGACTGTCATTGAAGAAGTGTTCAAGAATTTCTGTCACTGATTTTTGCAATCAATGCAACTGCCCTTGTGGCAAACACTCTTTCTTTATACAAAATAAACACAGTTTTCAAGGGCTGCCATTACTGTAAATTACATAGCATGACTAAAATTTTAATGATTTGTCGTTGGAAACGAGTTTAAGAATTTAGATCTTTTATCTTCAATTTTTGCAATCAATCTAATTACCTTTGGTAAAACTCTGGTTTTATACCAAGTTAAGGGGCTGCAATTACTGTAAAACATAACTCCTTAAGAAATTTAACAATTTAATGACTGTCATTGAAGAAGTGTTCAAGAATTTTAGTTATTGATTTTTGCAATTAATATAACTGCCGCTGTGGGCGTTTCATACATGATATGAATAATTAAGATCTCTCGAAATTCCTGCGTGATGATAATGCTAAGCTAGCCGTATATCTCCATGCACCTGTCACAACACATTTGTAGGAAGTATTATTATAGAGATTATGCTATTTAGCTTTCATATACATGCTCGTTATTCCATATTCACAAGCAGATCTTTAATTCCTTCTTTGCGTCTTGTGTAAGTCTGCTAAGATCTGCCGGAAAGCCGACTAAAATCTACATTTAGGTCTCCTAAAATACATGCTTTGTGTCTGAGTTCTATCAGTTTTAATGGGTTGGTGCTGCGTGTGTTTTTGACTGTACTAATGACATATCAATTGGTTGTACAGGATCCTCCAGAGCCTTCAAGAGAGGAAACTTTACCAAGTAAGTTGATTTACTATTTCATTGTCACCTTTGGTTACCATCAGTTACTGTCGTAGAATCAGCTGGTAAGTGGTTGTTGCCGTGAATATGGTAAGCTAAGATGAATGAGTTTGCTATAAGTACATTTGTCATCGAAGAAGTTTCGCCATGTTAGTTAACTTAGCCGTCAAAGAAGTTTTACCATGTTAGTTAACGTACGATTATTCTTTACCAGTGATTACTGTTGCCATTTACCATTGTAGACCATTTAATCATCAAATGATATTGCCATATTTTTGGCTTCCAGAACTACTAAACTAAGTAAGCTGCAAGTATACTAAAGTAGGCTGCAAGTATACTAAACTGGTTTGTTCACCATCAAAAAAACTGTATTTGGTTTGCGATTCTAAACTCAAGGCATTTCCATTCATGACTGTAACTCTTAAGCTCAAGTTTTCTTGTTTACGATGATCTATTGTCAGCAAATTAATAATGATAATAATTTATTTGTTCATTTATTTATATACTATTTACATAGAGGGTTACTGGCTGGTGTTTCGATATTTCAAGCGTTAGTTTTTGCAAATCTTTGCTGTGGATTGTTAGCTCATCCGACCTTCTCAAGAGATCTTCAAACGAATTAAGTTAAAGGCTTTATCTTAATAAACTTATTCATCACCAAAGAATAAACTCTAACTGAAACATTAAACAGGAATAACGTTTACCATCGTCAATACCTAACGATCCATCATGACAGTCATAAGTCGTTACAACTGTAAGCTCAATAGTTATCGATATGCGATTTGTTCTTGTTAACAGGGCAACATCTCATGTTGCAAGCAATGAAAATGGGTAAATCGAACTTTTGAACGGTACATTATGTGATATTATTAGAAACATAAAACGCAAAGGCACTTCAGGAATAAATTTGGTCTATCTGGTTTTAAAACTTGCAATTATGAGATCATAAACGATTTTCCGCATGATACCTCTTTCAAACGCTTGAAAACGGCGCTAACTTTCGAAGAAACAACATGAAGAAGTTCCAATGCTGGTTCAGAATCATTTACGAAAATTTGGTCGTTCAGTCAAGGAATCTAAAGCATATTCTAACTTATTCTAACTTTAGTTTCATTTGTCTATGAGAAGATACTTGAATATTACAATCTTTATAAAACTTCATTGTGAAATCTTCACTGGAGCACAGGACGCAAACATCTAGGATTCGAGGAAACTCCTAAGAAACTCATGAGAAACTTTGAGGTTTTAGATATTACCCTCTGAAATCCTCAGTTTCTTATAAAAATATGTGTGATCATAAATTTAGCTTGAAAAAGGAAGTTACTTATATTATCCATGATGCCCCTGTACGGCCACTTTCAATTTTGATAGACCAGCAGATGTAGACATGTTATTGTATACCCAAATTTTAAAACCGCAGAATTCATATTTTGTTTCTCGATACCGTTGTATTCCAGCTTTTGCATTCATTTTTCAAGGAATCAGTCTACCTTCTGTTTTTCAACAGAAACTACTTCCAGACAGCCGCATAAGAAAGATTTTATCTTTAATGGCAACCTGCTGCAATAGATTTTCAATCCTTGTTTTAATGTTTAAGGATATGGAAACAATTTCTTCGTTAATGGGATATTGTTGATCGATGTTTTACTAGTTTTTTTCAAGTACTTAAGACGAAAAGATGAATGTATAATGGATATAGATTATTATGATAATAATAATTTTTTTCTTCATTCCATTGAAAACTTACAAAACAGATTATTAACTACACTACTTATAAAATACTCTACCCTACTGTAAAACCCCGCAAACAAGAACATACTTTTCTAAAAAATAGACTGGCTAGGTCCTTATAAATGAAGTACTTATGATATTTTCAGGGTGTGGCTCTTATCACAAGGACACTTGTGACTATGGTGAATATATACAGTAGCTACAGTATACCGGGTGAGCCAGAAAAAAGTTCCCACTTTTACAAATTCGTAGCACTAAGCGTACATCACAAATTTGAATGATTCAAATTTCAGTTAAAAGCTGAGATATCGAAGTATTTTTAGTATTTTTCTCGCTGTCTTACCAGCACTAGAAGTATAGGTAAATGCAACTTTATTAAAATTTCATGCTTGCGAAATGACTGAAAACGGGCCTAAAACATCGATCAAATCGTAAGGACTCTATTCACACAGAATAATAGGCAATGGGCCTTTCGCCACTCTCAAGAGTTACAAGACGTAGGTTTTCAAACAAATGCTATGGATTTTCAATCCCCTGGCAATGAATGTACCGAGGATAGCTCTCAACCATGAGAAATTACATTCTCTTCATTGTTCTGTGCGAGGAGTCCTTTATGATTTGATCAATATTTTAGGCCCTTTTTCAGTCATTTTGCAACCATGAAATTTTGAAAACTTAAATTTACCTATATTTCTAGTTCTCGTAAGATAGCCAGAAAAATCACAAAAATACTTCGATCTTTTGGCTTTTAACTAGAATTCGAATCATTCAGATCTATGAAGTACTCTTGATGCTATGAATTTTCATATGTGGGAACTTTTTTCTGTCTCACCCGGTAGAGTATATATGTGTTAAATAAACTTGAGGGCATAATGACTGCATTTAAGTATTAAAGAGTATGGTATTTTTGTTGTTGACAAATCAGTTTATATCATACGGCTTGATAAAACAATTTGCATGTCCCTGAAAGCAATTAGAGGTATTCAGATATCAATAGTTGGGAGTTTGTTTACACTGATATATGAAATTTCTTCATTAAGTGTACCATCTCATAACAACATTGAAGTAAGTCAGTATGTTGTTGGTTCTTATCTTTGGGTGTTTTTTCCCGAAAATCAGTCTGCGGGTTCTTATTTTGCTATGTTCTTGTTTGCGGGGTTTTACTGTACTGCTATTATTATACAATTTGGACTTATAAAATTTCGTCCCAGTTTTCGCTCGCAGTTTACGTAAAATTGTTTACCCACTTATTTATTGGACTGAATTATTTTACCTACCTATTTATTGAATTGAATTGTTCGATAGAAAAAAATGAGCGAAATTTATACAATACCATTTGGAGCGAAAAACAATGACTACCTGATGGTAACATCGAACAGAAAATGCGAACATAGCACTAAACCTGACAACTAGAGAAAGAAAAACAAAGTTGCAATTGCTAAAAGAGATATGGTGGTTGTGTGACTGGGGATTGGTTTATGAACAGGCCAGTTTTATGGATATAACGCAGAGTTAAAGTAAATCAACGGGGTTAAAAGCAAACTTAGCTAAGGGGACTGGGTAGTCTAAATATAACCTATTGTATTTGATGATTTCGATCTACGAAAACAATAAGAAGATTAATGGCGCCTGCCGTTCTTTTGTGCTATGTTTAGATTATGTCGCTATATCTCCGTTCATTTACTTTAAAAGAAGTATATTTTTAATGAGATCATCTGGTAAATTTTTATATAATCCAATAAAATGTGACAATACTACTGGGGCAAATACCCCCAAGGCGCAAAAGGCTGTGGCTACCCCAAGGGAATTAACATAGATAAAAGAAAGAAAAACTACTTAAAGGCAGTCTGTCTTGCATTTGATTGGGTGATAATGACAGTACAAAGAATAGGAAATTTGAATTGCTGATGATCCTCTGACTTTCTGTGGCCGTAGAAAGTCAAGAAGATTAGCCCTCCTTTGTTTCAAATACACACATTCACAAAGAAATCCGTTGTTGTTGAGCTCTGATTGTAGCGGCCAATCAGTTAAGTGACAGACTGCCTTTAACCTTAAACTACACAACTAAAAACAACACATATGAATAATAGTAATGATTTGATACAAAAGTGGCCCTAAGTTTGTTGGATATTAGACGCCAGATCAAAGTGATGGCAAGGAAAAGTTAATTGTCATCACCATACAACAAACTCCTTAGTAGAACATCATTTGAAAGATTTGTGTATCCATGTACTCATAATAAAGAGGAAACTCCAGCGAGAAGATCTCTTCGTAATACTTCAAAAGTACGGCAGAACAACAAAAAATAATACGTATGATAATGTGTATGACAATGTGTAAAGCTGTCTTCAGTTTTATCGCTTCCTTGATCGACTGATAGTGCTTGAAAGTCTACTCCACAGGTGGCGGAGAATGGTTCAGTACTTGCACGATTCAGTAATACATACAAATGTATTAAAATTTAGTCATACCTGCCAGTTAACTGTGTTAAATTTCTCTGGAATCCTCCATTGGTTTCACAGACTCCTATCTCCACTTCAAATTAGGCTCAAATTGTGTTGTGTTGTTGCAGTTGTATTGGATAAAGAGTCTGTGAAACCAAAGGAGGATTCCAGAGAAATTAACACAGTTAACTGGCAGGTATGACTAAATTTTAATACATTTGTATGTATTACTGAATCGTACAAGTATTGAACCATTCTCCGCCACCTGTGTCTACTCCAGCCAAAATACGGCATGCAGAATGTATTATTTAAGACTCTTCAGGAAGATCAGTAAGTTTTGGTGATAACTTAAAGCTTCATGATTGGTGTAATGTTTTTGACTGTTATCATTCAAAGATAAAATGTTGATATAGAACAAATTTTGTTGCTGATTTCATTGAAATAATAATTACAGTAAAATGAAAAATCTCAATGTATTACTTATTTTATTAAAGGCAATGTTAATGCTGTTTATGTACTTTTTATAGTTTTCGGACAATGACCTTTCTTGTTTTCTTTTCATTAAATGTCGTGATACAAAAATTAATTGAGCGAAAAAATTTTCTTAGTTGTTGAATTATCGGACATCTTTTGGTAATAAGAAGTAGATGGTGCTAAAGCCGTACTTTCAAGTGATATTTCAGGAAGTATCTTGTTCTCATTACAGCTTATCTATAGGCCCCCAGGAAGGACTTGTTTACCTTTCTTCGTTTTCTTGCAGCCCTTAAAAGGTCTGTTTCAACCAGTACTCTTTGCATGTTTCATCGCTTTGTTGTTGTCATGTATGAAAATGGCCGACAACAAATGCAACGATCCCGTAGAAAATGCTTTCCAAATTTGTCTGTCCTGCACACAAGATATTTTTTAAACCGGTGGCCAAATCCCTAACCTTCATTATCATGTAAGGGTACCTCAAACTAAGTAACTCTTGCTGTCTCGAAAAGTGTATTCTAAAGAGAAGGCATTAGTTTAAATCACAGCAGAGGAACATCTGACGTAGGAATTCTGTTTATGTAATTGAAAGTTGAGCAATAAAAACAGATATCCGAAGACTCCATTGCATTTTGCACCTCGTTTTGGATCCATGAGACGACAGAATCCAACAATTTAGATATTGTTTCACATGTAGCTGGAGTGAAGGTATCTCTTTTTGTCTTCGTTTAGTTACATTTGCTGCGGGGCTAAATGGTCATAGAAGCTTCTTTGTTTTTGCAGTTTTTTGTATGGAAGGCAAGAAATGCTACTTTCACAAAAGCTGCTTTGTTTTTGATGACTAACCAATGTTTCAAATTGCAGGTCAGGTCACTACCGCTGTGAATCTTGGCAATAAGTTGTATTTTTATAAAAATTTCAGATGGATTTGAACCGAACTTTCTGAAACAACGATCTTCCGTGGTTTATTTTAGTTAATTGCGTTGGGAAACTCAAAATATAGAAGAAATTTTGAACACAATTTTTATTTTCTTCTCCGTCTTGTGAATGATATTTTGTTGAGATTTCAAAAACATGGCACATTTTTTAATTGTTTCGCTTCAAATTCAGAAGAACTGGATGTCTTGATATTTGTTGTTCATTTTTATGATGTCGTTGTAGCAAGAGAGCATCACGTAAGATATAACAGAGATTTTAGCAGTGCGATGTTCACCTCAATTAAAAGACATCAGTCGTATTGGTTTGTAACAAGGGCTAAGAAATTGATATTATAAAAACAGGCAACGGACTGATGAGATGAAATATAAATAGAATCAAAAGCGGTCTCTTTTCATCTCATACCAACCTTGTCGGCCTCTTTGGTATACAGCGATATTTTCGAACGGCTAACACTTTGTTACTGAAAGCTGCTGAAAAGGTTGATAATTTATCATAAAAATATTTGCAATTTCTTGATTGTTTTTGAATATATTTCGACCTACTGCGTCACCAAAGTGATATATCGCGTGATTATTATGTTGACATTGAATTATTTGAAGCTGGTTCCAAAAGCTATCTCTGATTAAGAACTGATGAAGAAACCATTCATTCTTTTTCAAAAACTTTTTAACAATGATTCAAGTATATAGGGAAATAATTTGGTCTTTGATCTACGTGCCACAGAAGAAAGTTAAAGATCGGCCAAGTAGTCAAATTTTTCCAACAGGAGCACTTGTTTGGGGACACCTTATACATTATTGTACATGGGGATGGGATAAGGTCTCCCTTGTGTTAGACGTTTTAGGAGCAAGTTTGTGGAATTCCCAGCCCTCTCATTTGAGAAACATACAGTCATCGAAAAGCTATCTTAAAGCTCTGAAACATTATCACTTGGGCTCCTACCTTTAATTAATTTCTTATTCTGATTTACAATTATTTCATAGTAAGAAGGAAAACATTATTCCTTGTTTTGGTCAGTATGTTGATTATCATTATTATCTCCCATCCGCAGTATTATTATCATTATCATTACTATTGTTAATCTTTATTTTTCAGTATTAAATCGCTGTTCTATTTAATTCATTCTTCCTGCATTTAACCACGTTGTTATCAGGTTCCTGTTACCATGTAAGCGCCCTAGACTCGATAAGCTATGCTTCTCCAGGGCGCATGAAAACGTATGTTGTTAGTTTAACAATTGTTTTCATGAATCATTATCATCATAGATAAAAGCCATTGTTTCCAATTTGTTGGTTCTTACAGTTGTCTAAAGTTTGTACGTTTTGTCTAACCCACCTTGCAAAACATCTGAATAATTTGCCAATGTCATTAACAACTTTTAACCAATACATATATATTATAGTATCAAATTTACAAACATAGCTAGCAATGTTCTTCATGCTTTGAAAAAGCCAGCCTAATGTGAACTGTAGATCGATCAATCTTTTATGATTCTGAACTTTCGGCGCCTTGTGTGCAGTAGTTTTATTGACAAATCCTAAGCACATATGATGTGTGGTATTGAAGTCAAGTTCTTTGTCGGATTTCCATGCAAAGCAAACTAGAAATAAGATCAGCTGTTGAATTAAAGTTATAATCCTTTCAGAATGGCGATCGTTTTGTAACGTTTTCCATCATTGCAATATTTATGAAAATTGATTATTTGTTTTTCGAATAACTTGTATTCGAATTTTTTTAGCCGAGTACAG
This sequence comes from Aurelia sp. 3 sensu Dawson et al. (2005), assembly GCA_964020215.1. NCBI lineage: Eukaryota > Metazoa > Cnidaria > Scyphozoa > Semaeostomeae > Ulmaridae > Aurelia > Aurelia sp. 3 sensu Dawson et al. (2005). The sequence goes on from OZ026580.1 coordinate 17,103,774, forward strand.
TTAACCCTAAAATTATAGCAATTTCGGGCTTAATATGAGAATTGCAATATCTTGTTCAACTGGTAAGCAAATGAAACAATAAAACATCCTCTTAATTGGCATGGGTATGATTCACCGTTAAGCCCGAGATTATTCATACCGTATGAATAATCTCGGGCTTAACGGTATACAGTGGAACCTCCATATAACGGACACCTATAGGACCAATTTTATCCTTAATGTTGGCCTTAATTAGCTTATTTTAGCTATTCAAATTACAAAGCCAACTTTAAATAAATTGATAATAATAATAATAATAATAATAATAATAATAATAATAATAATAATAATAATAATAATCGTCCGTTGTAGAGAGGTGTCCGCTGTATGGAGGTGTCACCTTTTGCCAAAGTGTATTTTGGGACGAAAATATTTGTCCGTTGTTCGGAGGTGTCCGTTGTATAGGGGTGTCCGTTAATGGAGGTTCCACTGTATTTGCTTTTAGAGTTCTCGATTTTTCCTGATAATGTTCCTGATAATTGTTGTTTTTGTGCGTTAGACACAACGTTGCTAAAGATGGTTTTACCAGTTCTGCTATGGTCTTTACTATCCAAAAACTAACAATCAAGCCACGCACATTTCTTTATTCAGTATATTAGATTGCCTTTCGTTGGAGCAAAACTTGGGCCACTACACAGAACAGGGAAAAGAGATAAAGCGCTTTGTTTTGGCCACCACTGTACATGATGCTGGCAGAAGTTTGTTATTCTGCCAGTAAAATTTTCGAAATTATCGGTCGTTTGGTTAGCCTTGGTAATTGCTCGCTTCTGCCAATGAAATTTTCCACAAGTATTGTATAAACTCGTACTACTGGTAGAATAGTGACCGCCAACCCATGTACTGTCTTATGGGTTTCCTTGATGGATGGCTCTTTTTTTAGCTGACTATCCCTTGCTACCGTATTGTCTATATACAGCAGTCACCCGTGTATAAGAACCAACAGGATTAAGAACAAGTAGCCTGAAAAAATCGCAAATAAGACCCCCATTCTATTAGAACCTATTGTATATTTCATGATATAAGATTTTTTGCTGGCTAATACCCCATTCACACTGGCAAGCTAAACCAGCTTTATCTAAGCGAGGTTAGATTTCAGCCAATCAAATCCATTGATTTGTTGGAATGACCAATTGGAAGACTCCATTCGATGACCTAATTTAGTTTGAACTGGTTTAGCTTGCCAGTGTGAATGGGGTATAAAGTAGTAGGTTCTTCTACACTGGTGTTAACTGTATTTACAATACACTTTGCACTCAGAACACTGTCAGTATTCTTAACCTGTCATAATCATTAGCTTTGGCACAGATTTAATTTGGCACTTTTTTTCAAGTATTTTTGGTCACTCTAAATATACTTTGGTTTGTTTTCTTCTTTAGGTATCGAAGGACCGCATACAACAGAAGAATTGAGAGTAGGAGCAAGATATAAAATGAAGGTTCGTTACCTATTTGTTTAAAGGGAGAACAAAGCCCAGCAGCCTTTGCGATCTTTTGTTTTTGTTTGTGAATTTCGTACAGTCAATTATTCTGGAAGTTGTGGAGAGCAAGTCGCTGACTTTTTGCAAAGCATGCTAGTCTTTATACTCCCTTTAAAGCGCAGAAATACCGTGTGAATCAGAGAGAAGGTGCTACCATGGGTATTGGAAAACGTAAAAGGTGTCATAAGATTATTTATCGTTGTTAAAAATCATAACTGTCCGGCCGACCGACGCGACATGTGTTTTTTTCTGTTTCGATATTCTCCGTTGTTTTGTCGATGTAGCATTTTCAGTCTGCCGCTAGTCGCTTTTTCCACTCCACATGTCAAACAGCCATATTGTTTTAAGTATAATTGTCGTATGTTGTTCGATTTGTGAAGCTGCTTCAGTGGGGAAATTGCTGTATGTAAAAGTATGTAAAAGGCATTGCTGTAAGGCAGAAATATCAGGTAAATATGCTCTCGTCACTTAGGCCCAGGTCATCAACTAAACTTTGATTTGATTGCAGTAGCTCAACTATTATCTACCTAGCAAATTTTTCAAACATATGAAGTTCTTTTTGGACACATTGCACACCAAATGCTGTTCGCATCGAATTTTTATGTCTGTAATTACTACCATTTTACGGAATTCCTCATGTTTTTGAGGGATTTAATCAATAATTGATCAGATTTTGATGAGAGGCGGAGCTAACCAACCCTTGTGTCCTTCTTTTTGTGTTATGAGCACTCGAAATAAAATTATTTTGAACATTCCTCGACTTAACTAAATTTCATGTCGCCATTAGATGGATTTTGGCGTGGCAATTTTGTCGTGGCATTTAGCACAGCTTTATGCCAGAGATTCATCAGGATATAGATAATGCATTATTAATGTCATAAGGCTGCAGCACATTTCCTAAAAGTTGTGATTAGCGCTAGATGATACCAGGTGAGTCCGTAAATACGCCCGGAATCCCTGAATATCAACGCAATGATGTTGAAAACTTTCTTGTTTTATCCCCGATATGTCAAATTAGGTTCAGTAATTTATCCGGCTTTAATCGGTCATTCCTTCCCGTCGAAATAGGAGATTTTCTGCAGAAAGCCCCTTTCGAAAGCCTTCAAAAACGAGCGAAAACAGCGAGCAAAATTTCCCTTTGTTCTCCGTCCTAGCAACAATGACTCTTGGATGTGCTCATGTATTTTGTCCTCATGGGAGAATGGAATCCCCTTGAATAAGTTATTCACACTAGGGGGAAGAAGGCTATTACTAAAATAGGGAATCGGGGAATCGGGGAATCAGGGAATCAGGGAATCGGGGAATCGGGGAATCGGGGAATCGGGGAATATGGAAACGGTAAGAGATATCGGTATGCAGTTTGTGGTATGATATACAACTACCAAATACAAGTCTATTCCCCAAAAATCAAGGGAATCCCCCATGGGATCTAGCCAGAATACTCAGTCAAAAGTACAGTTTCTGAAAAATTACTAAAATGGGGAATATGGAGACTAAAAGCTTTACAGAGGAAAGAAGCATATCAATCGATAGCTCTTGGTCTCCAGGTTTCAAAAATTCAACAATCTAACTCATATGTTAAACATGGATTCCACAATCGGGCAACAAAATCGGGGAATCGGGGAATCGGGGAATATAGAAACTACATAAGCTATGAGAAAATTTTGAAAGACAGCATACAGTTCTCCTTGAAGTTAAGTCAATTTCCAAGTTTCGTATTTTTATCTTGGATAGTTTAGCCGTAGCAGAGCTCTGAAGTTTGCATTTTTTGTCATTTGGGAACATGAAGCTATTCAATTTATTTCTGCGCGGCACGACTTGGTGTCATGTCCTCGCGCAGCTTGGTTGATGGTGTTAATAGCATCTCTCGTGGGCTATGTTGAACAATGTCCAAGCCATTGAAAACGTCTTTTGTCCATGGCTATTGAAATCAACATGTTCCTATTGTACATTCATTCAAGCCTGTTGGGGCACTGGCTTCTTCAGTTTCACGGGGGCTTCATCGATTCTAAATCAATCGCTTCAATTTTGCTTGTACATGAAACCCTAAAGCCTATACTTTGAAGAAAGTGATCTCAAACTAAGTACATTTAGAATGGAATTCATGCATTTAGAAAATAGGAAACAAATTAAGAAGTTATGAGTATTAAAATGTAAGAACTTTCCTGTTGAATTAAGAACCTTTTAGCAGCACATTTTTCTTATCGAAGCGAGAAAGCGTACGAAGTGTTTTTTAAAGAATAGGATTGTAGAGATTTCTTGACATTTTTTGGCGTTTTGGTGTGTGAAATGCCCCTTGAAATAAAAGGTTTAGTTAACATTATTCAAGGACGAATGCTTAATGACACTGCAGAGGGAGCCCAGGAATAATTGACAAATTCGAAAAAGATTGTCTGGAATTCTGGAATAGGAGCTGCGTAAGAAACTGCGCATTATTTGCGAAGCGTTTTGCGCAGTTCTTTTGCAACTCTTCGCACTACGAGTCCTTTGCAGTTTCCTAAGCAGCTTTTATTTCAAAGCCTCGCAAATTCCTCGCAGTTTCCTACGCAGCTCCTATTCCAGGAAATATGTTTTTGAATTTTCCCATTATTCCTAGGCTACACGTCTTTTTTTTGTAAGAAACTTGGATCAGGCCACAGTACTAAAAGTTCGTTGATTCAACATGAAATTTTGTCCATTTTAGTACTAAAAGTTTCTTTATTGGTTTCTTATTTTTTGAATACATAAATTGTCAATATGGTCGCTAACACTGCTGCAGATCTGTTTCTTGATATCTAAAACATCATATAGGAATAAACAATGTTCTGTTATGTTGAAAACACAAAATGCTTAGATAATATTGCCCAATAATAAAGGTTCAATGATCTATTTGCTATAAAATTAATGCTTTTAACTTTGAAAAGTTTCTTAGTACTGCTCAGAAATAGTACTAGAGTTTCTTAAAATTTTGGCCATCTTAGTACTAGTTTCTTATAAACCAGTTTCTTATAAAAAAAACGTTTACCTGTGGACATATTTGCATATTACCCTTGCTTTTAACTTGTAAAAGTTTCTTAGTATGTACTTCTCAGACACACTCCAAGTTCTTACATTTTAATACTCATAACTTCTTAATTTGTTTCCTATTTTCTAAATGCATGAATTCCATTCTAAATGTACTTAGTTTGAGATCACTTTCTTCAAAGTATAGGCTTTAGGGTTTCATGTACAAGCAAAATTGAAGCGATTGATTTAGAATCGATGAAGCCCCCGTGAAACTGAAGAAGCCAGTGCCCCAACAGGCTTGAATGAATGTACAATAGGAACATGTTGATTTCAATAGCCATGGACAAAAGACGTTTTCAATGGCTTGGACATTGTTCAACATAGCCCACGAGAGATGCTATTAACACCGTCAACTAAGCTGCGCGAGGACATGACACCAAGTCGTGCCGCGCAGAAATAAATTGAATAGCTTCATGTTCCCAAATGACAAAAAATGCAAACTTCAGAGCTCTGCTACGGCTAAACTATTCAAGATAAAAATACGAAACTTGGAAATTGACTTAATTTCAAGGAGAACTGTATGCTGTCTTTCAAAAGTTTCTCATAGCTTATGTAGTTTCTATATTCCCCGATTCCCCGATTCCCCGATTTTGTTGCCCGATTGTGGAATCCATGTTTAACATATGAGTTAGATTGTTGAATTTTTGAAACCTGGAGACCAAGAGCTATCGATTGATATGCTTCTTTCCTCTGTAAAGCTTTTAGTCTCCATATTCCCCATTTTAGTAATTTTTCAGAAACTGTACTTTTGACTGAGTATTCTGGCTAGATCCCATGGAGGATTCCCTTGATTTTTGGGGAATAGACTTGTATTTGGTAGTTGTATATCATACCACAAACTGCATACCGATTTCTCTTACCGTTTCCATATTCCCCGATTCCCCGATTCCCTGATTCCCCGATTCCCCGATTCCCCGATTCCCTATTTTAGTAATAGCCGGGGGAAGAATTTTCAACCACCTAAAATGAAAGCACGTGCTAAAGCGTGCTTAAAGTCATCGCTGTGAGGTTAACACATTAAGGATTCTTGCTTGTAATTTTAGCGCGTTTTTTAAGGTTTCCCAAAGGGATTCATTTTAGAAAATTGCCTACAGAATCTGAACGGAGTGACCGATTTTAGCCAGGAAAATTTCTAAAAATAATTGAACATGTTAGCTATTTAATCAGATAGTTCAAAATGTCATTGCTTATACATTGAGGGAGCAGTAGCCTTTCAAACGCCGGGCGTTTTTCTTGACGCACCCGGTAGGCGAATTTAAAAAAAGTTTACACATTTGTAGGGCTGTGGAATAAAAAGTAAACATTCAAAACAGAAGTGTTGATTTATCAGTCAAAAACTAACCGAAATGTGAAATTTTGTTAGGTAAAATCAGTCATCTGCTACACAGAAAACTTAGGAAAATGCTGTCAAGAGGTTTGTATGGGAATGAGAAATCCATATTCGATTCTGGTCCATGATTTGCATGCCATTGAAATTCAATACAATTGTCAGTTACAGAAATAGAATTTCGATTTCAGTAGCAACTAAATCATGGACCAGAATCGAACGTGGAATTCTCATTCCCCTGAAAAGCTGTTACTAGCATTTTCTTAACTGCTGGGTCTGAGAGATGGGTGTTTTGACCAAACACAACTTTCGCGCCTAAGGCTGCGTTCACATTAAAAGCTTGTTTTTGCATGCATGCTTCTGCTTGCGTAAACGCGCAGGCTCGTGCCCCAAAACTTTGCAACAAACCAAAGTATCCTTTATGTTTGAGGAGGAGCTCCTTTTCAATACTGATGCGGGCAGAATATCGTCAGGTTCTGTTATTATTTACTTTGTGATTTTGTTATGTTCTGCTATCAGCTGTTGTTAACACACACAAATTACAGTTGTGTCCTGGCGCGCACATGTCTTCTGGCACACCCTGTATGCAGTCGCACTCAAATGGCGCATATGTCTTCTGGCACACCCTGTGTGCAATGGAAATATTGATTTGGTTAAATCAGAGTTCTTGAAACGTATTTCCAGTGCTAAGAACACAAAAAGGAAGGACACATCTTCGCTTCTCATCAAAATATGATTAGATATCCTTCCATTCTTTTCCTTTCCTTCATTATTTGATTCTAGGTTTCGTTATTTCTTTCCTCCTTTCTGTTCCCTTCCCTTTCTTCTCTTCTCTCTTCTCTCCGTCCTTCGTTCCTTCTCTGTCTTTCCGCTCCATTCTCATGTCGCTTTTCCTTTTCTTTCTCTGTCTGTGCGTAAGTATTCATTTTTATCTTTACTTTGCAGTATCTCGGTACAACGCAAGTCATAACACAGCATCCAGTCACTAAAGAGACAAGAATGGAACAAGCTCAAGAAGCATACGCACGAATCAAGGTAATTTAAAATATCAAAATTAACTAACATAGCAAGGGCAGATTTTGTAATACAATAGCATCAGCCGCTTTGGTTCACACCTCAATTCAAAGCGATTAGCGAATGCAGACAAAATAAATTCTCTCAAGCAGAAATTCAAAACAAATGAAGCCGCAAAGTTGCCCTGATATCAGTACGGCGAACCCTCGTTTGGTACGGGCGAAGGGAGGTTTTTAAGAGAAGTTATGTGCTTACAACGAAAGAAGATGGGTAAATCTAAAGTTCTGTCTCGCGGATTTTGTTTATTTGATTCAGGAGCCGAGGAGTGACTGCATACATCTGAGCAATAAATATGCAAAAACTGTAATGCCCTCTGCTCGGTTTCAGAATCAAATAAACAAAATCCGCGGGACAGAACTTTAGATTCACCATTCTTCTTTCATTATAAGCACATACCTTCTCTTAAAAACGTCCCTTCGCCCGCACCAAACGAGAGTTTGCAGTACTGGTTTCAGGGCAACTTTGCGGCTTCGTTTGTTTTGCATTTCTGCTTGAGAGAATTTCTTTTGTCTGCAGACGCTAATCGCTTTGAATCGAGGTGTGAACCAAAGCAACTGGTGCTATTGCATTACAAAATCTGACCCTGTTAACTAACATGGGAAACATAGATGTAAAATTATCGTGATACAAATTTCACATGTGCCTCCATAGCCTGTGTTAGATTGGGTGTCACGTGAAAATGCTCGCGAGTAATAATAATTTAAAAGTTTTGCAAGTAATTTTGTGTTGTCGCAAATTTCATTTAACAGTCTTATTTGAGACAGATTACATTTGTCTATGGAGACTGTCATTCTTCACAGTTGAGCGTATTCTTAGTTGATAGATAAAAGCAGCAGAAACGAAACGTACTCCTTGACTAGACTGATGCCTTTTCGTCCCTTGTTTCACTGCGTTCCTCGGTCAAGAGGGACTAATAACATTACTCTCAAATAGTGGGCCCACTTTAGGCCCGCGTAGGGCGGTTCCGTATTCACCAATCAAATCGTTAGAATTCAGTTTTTAACCAATCAGGGGCCGCTATTCAGAATGTTGTTGTTGTTGCTCTTAAAGAACGGTTGAAGCAGCCTGGAGTTCTCGCAGCTTCGATGGATCTATTTTGCTTCTACAGAGGAAGATCACTGCTTGAAACGAATGCATTTTGCGCTTTGTAGGTCAACACAACATCATTCTTCGTACTAAAACTTCGCTTTTCAATGTTCGAGCTCTTTAAACCAGATTTTGAAGCGATTTTGTTGAGTGTACGAGAACTCCCACCTCTTTAGGCCATTTTGAAAAAGTGGGCCCATTATATAAGCGTAATATTATGAGTCCCTATCGACCAAGGGATATCAGCAAATCAAAGAACGCAGGGAAACAAGGGACGAAAAGGCATAAGTCTACTCCTTGACGAGATAGCCCGATTGCTGAGATTTTTCGTAAATTTAAGACACTAGAGTCTTCCAAATCCGCTGAATATTAGCGGAGCTGCAAGCTCTTGAGGTGCAAGTTTGTGCGAAGGCTGAAACCAAAGGCCTTTAAATGGCATTTGGTGTGAAAGCAGTATGTGCTATTGATCCTTTTGTTTCTCGTTTATTTCAGAGCCAACGTAATAGAATTTGAAAAGAAATATTATAAGCTAACTTTCAAGCATATGGATACTTTGAGGAATCCTGTTAAGCTAAGTTTGAAAATGATTCAGTCTCTCGTCAATCGATATTTTTTGGATACATGTATCCTTAAGATAATTTTGACGATGGTTATAAGAATCAGATTACTTTCGAAATTCTATTTGGTTTGCTGTGATATTAATGAGATGTATGACATTTGATAATCTTCTTTAACCTCGATCTTGGAGCTTTTTTGCATTCTAAGTTATCTATGGATCCCTGGTTTCAGCTGTCGCACATTTTTTATCTTTGATTGCTCACAACTCTATGAATTTTCAACAGATTTGCAAGATCCTGCTCTCTAAAATCGTTTCAAAATCTTAGTGACAGGGCTCTCTTCCTATGGGTCCGTTTGTTCATGTCTTCGTTAGTTTTCAATGTTTTATCAAACGTCGAACAATTCCTATAGGACACCCTGGAAATCAGATTATGTACTATAAGAGAATATCAATGATTGCCTGGAAAGCTTTGCTGTTCCCTTGATTTGAACTGTCTTCTAGCAGTGATCAATTTGTCTCCCTTTCCACTCTCCCCCCACAAATGACCACTGCGAGTTAAAGTTAGGCCTGTTGATGTGAGGGAAAACACCTCGCCTGCCAGACCCTGGGCTGGCAGGTGAGCTAAATTTCAGACACTGTTTATAAGAGCTTGTTTACCTTACCATTCAGCCCCAGGGTTGAGAGGCGAGGTGGAAGATTGCCTCCCTCACGTAAAATCAGAGCAAATTAACCAATAAAGAATGATTTCAGTTCACCTCGTTATACCGGTAGTGTTTCGTTTGAATGGAAAAATTCCGCCTTACCCAGGGGAGATTCCATCTCGGGTGAAGGGGGATCTAACTAAACAGGTGGTTTTGCATTCGTAATATAAAAGGGAGATTAAAATGCAAAGGATTCTATGAGAAGGTGGAATCTTGCTTTAAAGCCCCGGGTCTGACAGGTGAGGTGATTTTCTTCATATAAAGAAGCCCTTAGGCTCGATAATATTTTTCCCGACATCGATTGAGGCAATAAAATGTTTTTTGTCACATGCAAGTCTTAGTCTTTGCGAAGCGTTAAAAGTGTCAGTTTAAAAAATTTGTGATTGGGGATGGATTGATGTGTCAAGATAATCAAAAAAAAAATTTTAGAATTTTTGAAAATGTAAAAAGAATGAAAATTTTGTAGAAGTTTTGCAAGTCTTTAAGTTCGTTCGAGATTTTTGAGAAGATCTGACGAATGTTTTAAAGAATTTTTAACAACGTTTTGAGAATTTTTAACATACGGAAGTTTATTTCAATTGAGGTTTCGTGAATAAGATGATAAATTGCGTGAGAAGTCTGCTATTCGATTGCATTGTACTTGCGTCGTTTACCATTGTTCATGCTCAGTTAATGTTTAGCCTTTGAAAAGATTTTCAGAAAAATGTGTGCTTCATTATTGTTATTATTGTATGCTTCATTGATAGGTCCCTGAAGATGAAGTACAACCAGCAACAGATACTGAAATAATCATTTCATTAGAGAGGATAAAAGTTGTTAATTGCGAAGGAAAGGTATGTTGATAAGGGGCTGTTAATAGAGTACTATTCTGTTTTATTTTAATTCTTTTCATTTTAAGATATTTATACAGTTATAAGTTTCATATATACATGTTTTACAAACTGACCTGTTTAAATTAAAAATTAAAGGAAGAGAGGCTAAACCATATATCTGTTTGTAAGTTGTGAGGCTGTAAGTTGATTAGTTTTCCAGACTTCCCAGATTCTTAGTTTGTACCACGATCATTTTAACTACCGGGTGAGCCTGAAAAAGTTCCTACTTTTAAAAGTTCATACCACTTAGAGTACTTCACAGATCTGAATGATTCAAATTCTAGTGAAAAGCCTAAAGATTGAAGGAAGTATTTTTGTGATTTTACTTGCAGTCTTACCAGCACAAGCAGTATCGGTAACTTCAACTTTATGAAAATCTAATGGTTGCACAAAATGACTGAAAAAGAGCCTAAGACATTATCAAATTGTAGGGACTCTCCCGACACAGAACAATATAACGCAATGGGCGTTTCACCTCTCTCAAGACTTACAAAACATCAATTTTCAAACAAATACTAAAGATATTCAGTCCGATGGCTATCTCTTTTCATGAAAGTGGCGACAATAAAGGCAATCTAAGAGACAACGCGTGCAAGGCATGCTGGATGAAGCAGGCCCTTTAAACCAGAATTTGAAGTGATTTTGTGTAGGGTGCTCTCGCTACTTTAGGCCATTTTGAAAAGTGGGCCCTTTTTTCAGAGTAATATTTTGAGTCCCTTTGACCAAGTGACATCAGCAAATCAAAGAATACAGGGAAACAAGGGACGAAAAGTCATAAGCCTAGTCTCTTCACTCAATTCATAAAACAACCAATTAAAGCAATTCTCTTTAACAGAACGATGACATAATGATGGATCATGCATTGCGAACAGTTTGCTTCATTTGCGACATTGGTGACATCCTCGTGTTGATGTCGAGACGCCTGACAACTGATTTACCAGACGTGAATATCGAGGAAGGAAATTCGAATTCATTGAAGAATTTATTATCAGAAAGGGAGAAACGAACTTCGAAGAACATTTGTCATATTTTTCAGTGTGAAGAGGTAAGTTACTTTTTCCTCATCTTTAGCTTGAATAACCAAAAGAGGGTCTGGTGTTTGACAATTCATAGTACCTATAGCCTGTGTTCCAGTCGAAAGACAGAAATATTTATACATTTTTTCTCCAATGTTATGAGTAGTGAGAAGCCACACTCATTGATTACTGTTATTTCTAGCCATACAATATGTTTTTCAAACTGACCTGTTTACAGGAAAGTACCAAACTATGAACAAAAGACGTTGACATACCTAATGTACAATATAATCTAGTCTGGGGCAAGCCAATTTAAGGATTTGTAAGTTTTTCTGACAGGATTACCGATAGTTGACCAGCTAAGATCCTGAATTACCAGAGCCGTTGAAGCATCGTCTAGGCTGTTTGTTACAATTCTTGCAGCTCGATTTAGGATCTTTTGGAAGAAGCTGATTCTCGATTCACTACAGCAGCCCCAAACAGAGCAATAGTAACTCAAACGGAGTTCAAAACTTCCTCTATAAATTTTGCTGATGGAAGATGTTTCATAGAGTACTTTTTCTGATAACAAATTGCAGAGTGCATTTTTTTACAATACAGATTGCAGGCTTGCAAAGCATTTAAATCGGCGTGAAAAGGTGGATGTAAATTCTATGACTTATTTCTTTGAATTGAATTTCTTTGAAGGAACTTCAATTACTTTATAATACTTCGACAGTTAGAAACAAGGGTAGATTTTGTGATATAATAGCATCCATTACTTTGTTTGACATCTCAATTCAAAGCGATTAGTGACTGGAGACAATGGAAATTCTATCAGCCGGTTTATTCAGAACAAACATAGCCGCAAAGCTGCCCTGAAACTAGTAAGGCAAACTCTCACTTGGTGCGGGCGAAAAGCGGGCGAAGGGATGCTTTAAAGAAAGTTATGACCTTACAACGAAAGAAGAAGGGTAAATCTAAAGTTCTTTCTAGCAGATTTTGTTTACGTGATTTAGAAGCCGAGAGAAGGCATTGCAGTTCTTACATATTCAGTGCTCATATGTTAACAGTTACTTCTCAGCTTCTGAATCAAATAAACAAAATCTTCCAGAGAGAACTTTGGATCTACCCGCCTTCTTTCGTTATAAGCACATAATTTCCCTTAAAAGTCTCCCTTCGCCCTCACCAAGTGAGAGTTTGCCGTACTGTTTTCAGGGCAACTTTGCGGCTATGTTTCTTTTAATTACTGGTTGAGAGGACTCGCTTGCCCGCATTCCCTAATAGCTTTGAATTGAAGTGTGAGCCAACACAGCTGATACTATTGTATAGGAAAATGTGCCCTCATTGCCTTAAGACTATTCTTAAATCTTCATTAGTTTCGAAATTATTGCATATTTTTTATCTCAACTCATTTCAGTGTATGACGTCATTAAATTTCTAACTCGTAAACGAGAAGAATGAAAGACGTTAACTTGATACCTTATTGTAGACAGTCATAAACTATGTTTTTCTTGGAACTAATTCAATTTTTTCTGAAAAATTTCAGAAATTATGATAGTTCTAGACGTTCTTCAAAATTTTCCTCGAATCATTAGGAAAGAAGAAAAATGCTCTAATTTTGAAAATATTGGAGATTTCAGTTCAACGAGAAAAATCCAACGGCAGTCGTTCATTTCAAAGAAATGTCCATTGAATTTTAAAACGGCAGACTTCGCGTAATTCTTCAAAACAGCGGGTTTCAGATTCATCTTGGCGAAAAAAAGGTTTCCAGTTGAAAAACACGAAGACAAGTCTGGTCTGTGGCAACAAATTGGCAGTGGCTCGATTACCGTACCAACGCACTCATTTTCAAAGTTTTGCAAATGAAAACGAGAATCTCTCCAAGGTCTGCCAAACCTTCTGCTTTTTGGAGCAGAAGATTCAGTTGACCTTTCAAGCCTGCCAAACCTGCCGTTTTGGATTTTGGGAGTCAGTGAAGCACAAATTCCGAATCTATTTAGTCTACCGTTTTCAGAGTTGGTACCAATCAAACACTCCCCTACACCGACATTTTAAAGATTCGGAACCTATGTTGGCTTACAAATGTTTTAATCTTTTTGACTAACCCGTCATGCAGGAAGTCTGCTGTTGAGGTACGAGTGAATGGGAGAATGTCCATTGTTTATATCTTTACAGAACAAATGTTTTTGTTTTCCCTCATCAGTCTCGTCTTATCAATTAAAACTTCAGTGCAAGCTGAAATGTTTACACATGAAGAAATGTAACATTCGTCAAATATTAATTCATTTTACATGTATTTGTGCTCGAATTTCTCATCGAAAATTGAAATTACATGTTCTTCTTTTGATTAGCTATAACAATGGCAGCAGTTAAACATGATTTGTCTTTTTGAAATGGTCGCAGATGTCTCGTTAAAAGTCATAAACATTATTGTAAGTGATAAAATACAATGAGAATTTAGCTGGCAAACTTCATAGAAAAGTCGGCTGTCAAAGCCCACGCTTCTTGCCACTGAAAGGTGTGTTATTTTGCGAATTATAGTTTAAGATGGAAATTAAGAGAGAGTTGGATGGATGAAAATTGATGGCAGCTTGTTTACGTTGCCGTTTTGATTAATAAAAGATGGTTTGCTTTGAATGATACGAAGAAGATCTGCGATATGGGTAGGAGTTCGTTGCTTTGGTAGGCGATTGTTTAGATTTCTTACTTGTCTTGAATCTTGTTTCATCACGTCGTGAAGAAGTTTGCGATTTGTTATTCGGTATGTGACTCAGTTTGCATGCAATTCACGATGACACATTTTGGCAAAGGGCAAAGTATGTTTGACTCACATAGTTAAGTTTCTTTCAACTCTGACCAGCTGTAAAGGTTTTCTTATATTCGACATGTTTATCAGTTTTGTGGAATTCTTGAAAACCGCAGTACCTACCTTCTCTTTTATATAGTGGATGATATTGGCGTCCATAATAATCTTTACTGTCGATACTATTCAGGGCTTTCAGGGCTATCTACGATCGGTCCTCTACGTGATGTAATGTTTTGACAGTTCACTGCCTATACACGTATTTTCTTTTGCAAGAAACTCAACTTTCAGATCGCCAAGAGATTAAGAAACTCCATTACTGGCAAAAGATATCTTTAGAAACTATTTATCTTGATACAAGAAATATTTAAAATGACTTTACTTTGTTTTTACTTAGTTCCTGTATCACCTTTTTCACTTGTGTCACTTTAGAGGTACTTGAGTAAGTCCAAACATTTTAAAGGCTTCAACCAACTTTGTTTTGAATTATTGACGAGGGCATAGGTAATAAAATGAAGGTTATTATGGAATATTTAAGAGACTCGTAAAAATTCTGACTACTCACATTGTGATGATGTTAAGAATCTTTTAGTACTGGCCAAATGTTTTTTGTTTCGTATGAAAAAAAACATGTAATAGCATGAAGCAAAGATCTGTTTTATGAAGTTTCTAATCTAATGTCAAGATTAAGCGATAATCTTCATTTCTGTGGAGTATTCGTTGTTCCATCCATCAGCATTATCACTTCAATTAAGCAAAGTTCAATGGAGCTAAGTTATATACTGTTTACTTCGAACAAATCTAGTTCGTTTCATTTCAGTCAAGCAGATGTTGAGTTTCAGTTTCATGATTTAGGCCATGTTTCATTGCTGATTCCAAACCTACCAAATTCTGGAAACGGTGGACTTAGCAGAGACGGAAACACAGTGCCCAATCAAACACAAAATTCTTCATAACAGCAGGTTTCAGATTCATCTTGACCGAAATGAAGATTCCAGTTGAAAATGCAAAGACGAGTCCGTTGCTTGGCAACAAGTATTGAACTGATTCAATTAACATTGCAACGCAAGCAAATTCGCCTCGTTTTCGGAGTTTCGCAAAGAGAAACGAGAATCTCTCCAAAGTCTGCCAAACCGTCTGCCTGTTGGAGCAGAAGGTTCAGCAGGCCTTCTAAACCTGCCAGACCTGCCGTTTTCGGAATATGGTAGCCGATCAAACACAAAATCCGAGTCTTCCAAGTCTACCGTTTTCGGAATTGGTGCCAATCAAACACACCCTTAAAGATTACAATACAGTCCTGTACATTTAGTTCAGGGCAGTCAAATTCATTTTATTTCAGTTTAAATCACCTTCAATCCAGTCAATTATTACCTGACTGTAGTTTCAAAAACGAGGCAATACAGAATCCCACCACTCCTAATGGTTAATCGCACATTTCACGCGGGTATCCCCTTACCCTGTATAATACGATACAAGGATACGTTTTTGTCGCCACAGCAACTGCTTTAGGCCTGTGGGATTTACAGTAAACTCAAACGACATGACTGTAACGAAATGTTTTTGATGAAATGCGAGTCAAGATTAGAAGGTATCAGGTAATAAAACTCATACTAACCGGTTTTGTCGTTGTACAGGAAAATATAAAGCCCTCGATCTTAATGCTCGGACCTCGTAAGGCTCGGTCTGTATTTTTAAGACCCCGGGCTTTATATTTTCCTTTACAGCACAAACCGGTTGGTATGCGCATAGTACAGCCTAGACAAGGGCAAACCTGATCAGGCAAGTCAGTTCAGTTCCAACTCAGTTCCAGTCCATTTCAGGTCAGTTCCTTACTAGCCCTAGTTAAGATCAGTGTAGTTTGTTCAAGACGATGATAATTTTCAACGAACCAGTATGTAAGGCTACGAGACAACTGATTATTTTGATGGGGCTAGCTCTTTTTTTAAATGGCTACTGCATGACTGGGCATTGTTTAACTCAAATTAAATAATCTTTCGAACAGTTATTAAAATTTTAATTCAGATATGCACTCACAGCTAAAAATAAATCTTGTGCGTGTTGTGCCATCAGGTGATACGACAACATGAATAATGAAATAGTTAAGTACATCAAATGCGCTTAGTTGTATAAGTAGTGTTCAAGTAACCATCTATTTTCGTACCGTTTGAGTAGACTGACGACATGATACCTTGTATTTGTACAGCATTTTTAATCTAACTTTCTAATTTCTCTCATTCAAGGACTCACAACCGAACAAATACTACACGGGATTAAAATATTACGAAAACTGCGATGAAATACCGAACGTCATTTCGTGAAGTCGAACTTTGATCTAATCAGTCAAGCAAAAGCTAAGAACAAGCACATTGCCTGCCATATTTTAGAAGTCGAGATTTGACTGGATGCACCCTTTATGCTGGGCATTTCGCCTGAGAAGTCTGTTGTTCAATGCGGAATACTGCGATTGATGTAGTTAGTCTACCATATGACATGCGAGTTCCTGGGATTTATGTAGTTAGTCTACCATATGACATGAGAGTTCCTGGGATTGATGTAGTTAGTCTACCATATGACATGAGAGTTCATGATGTCTGTTTGTATTGTCTGAAAGAGTTGATTGCTTATCACGATTGCATACAATTTATCTTTGCAGGCCCAGAAAATATCAAAAGCAATAGGACAAGCATTCAACATGGCATATAGACAATTTCTGAAGAGTAATGGAATTTCTCATGACAATGTTGAGGAAGCTGAGTATTGCAATGTTTTAGAATCACAGAAAATCGTTGGACAGGATTTGGATTTATTAGCGGATAGTAACAATACCAGAGATGTAAGTTTACTTAAATGCTATACCATTGATGAAATTTTGTGCCTTCAGGCCTTTCATTCATGAAGTTGGCTCTTGGAAAAAACAGAACGTGTACACATTTTCCAAGGTTTCAAATTTTTGTAACAACAAAGTGTTTTTATCGTGAGTAGTATGTATGTTTAATTGTATGTAGCGTAACTTACTTTTATTTTACGTCGTGGGGATAGTCAGTCTTTTGTTCCTCATAGTATGGCCCTTGTAGTATTGTAAAGTAGTTTGTAAGGAGAGTAATCGGTAATGTGTATTGTAAACTTTTTAATGGAATATATTACATACTTTATCAAATATTTACTATAACGCTTGGTACTCATAGCACGTTTAATTTATCAAAACGCATTCAAGTTAAACCCTGTTAACTACGATATGGCCTTTATCTTTCGGGCTTTAAACGCACTTGCTAAGCAAGCAAACATGCTCCTCAAACAATGTTTTCCTATTTTGCCACTACACAAGACAATGCCTTACAAGCAGAAGCAAACAGAATTTTTAGGTAATGTTTTTAATATTGGAAAAAGGTTTTGTTTTTACAGGCAAAAGTTGTTCACATAGGTAAATGGACAAATATATGACTGGCAAGCAGATGTCAAATGACTGAGAAACAAAGTTTGTTCGTTTGATCATAGCGTGTAACTCTCGAAATGTGATCTTCGTGTTGTTTTGCGGCAAAAATTAATAACATTGCTGACGAACCTGCCTTCAGGTATTCATTGCTCTTTCTTTCTTGCTAGGTTGTTTTACAGAAGAAGAGAGGAGAGCCACTTGGCCTAATGTTGTTAGAATCAGGATGGGGTTCAATGTTACCGACTGTCTTCGTTGCTCATATAGCAATATATTCTCCTGCTGCACGACTTGGTGGGCAGATCAGTGTTGGGGATCACGTGCTTTCGTGCAATGGTGCCAGCCTTGTTGGGCTACCTTTGTCGGAATGCAACACAGTTCTACGGGTAAGACTCAATCAAGTAACTTCTTCTCAAGTTATTGTGCAGCTAGAAGGTATTGTGTCGCAGTGGTGTAATCCTCTGACTTAGCAGTCAGGACGGTCAAGCTGCGTGGGTGCGATACCCGGTAGGACCCCACCACTTGAGCGTCATGACAAGGAGTCGCGGACTCAATTAGCGCTTCGCTACTTCTGCGATCCCAGTGCTGCAGTCACCAATCGCTGTGTACTTGGGTGTCGATAAAAAGCCCGGGAGCATTCTCATACTTGACTTAACGGGATGTGCCGCTCAACAGGGTGTCCTTTTACGGACAGGGTGTCCTTTTCTGGCAAAAATGATGCGAAAGGGTATTACAATTGATAAGAAAATTATGCGACAGGGTATCTTGTGAGAGTTCTCTTGGTGCAATTGATCGTGAATACTTTGGCAAGATTTTTATGTGACAGGGTATACTTTTGGGGCATTTTTAGCAACAAAGTATTGGGAGTTTTTCCACAGACCCCCGTCACTTCCCAAGTCAAGTACCCCACATGTATAAAATAGCAGGGGATTCCAGTATAACATTATGTGTCCTACTTGACGTGGTTTATCATCGCTTGTGATGGGTAAGCAGCAAACAGGACCAGTGATTAAAGACCGAATTTTTGTAACGTTTGATCAAATCTGAACTTAACTTTCGTTGGATAGACGATGATTGTCTTTTTCATTTCCTTTTTAGAATACTCGTTCAAGCGCCAGGGTGATCTTAAGAATAGTATCATGTCCGCCAGTGGTTGATGTTGTTGTGTCTCGGCCGGACACAAAGTTTCAATTAGGATTCAGTGTACAAAATGGCACGGTATGTAAAAAAGATTGATATAAATTTTTTTATCGTCTTCCAAGCTACTTTTTTGTCAAATTGCACTTTGAAGAAAACTTTTATTTACATTTGCTTAAAAATAATAAAAAGATATGCATTTTTTCAGTTGTTGATTTTGTTTAGAGGAGAAGTATTATGTAATCTAAAGCTTCTTAATGCAGTCTATTACCTATAGATAAACCTCACTCGTTTAGTTCTTTGCCTGGACGAAATTAATAGTATTAGTGTTTATTTATTCAAAGTAACCGTATAAAGATAGCTACAGAATAAAAGTTAATTAAAGCCTACTGCAAAGTAAAATTCAAATAAAGGAATAAAATATCTTTAAGATCTGGTTGTTCTCGAACAGGCTATGAAACTTGTTAGTTTATATATGATGCTCAATTTCCTAAATAGACCTTTTAACTATTCTGAAAAGAATCTGACAGAATTGAATGATATTTTGCTACAAATTTTGGAATTTTTCGAATGTGCACAATAGTGATAGAATCTCTAATGCCACACGATTGAACCTCGTGTATAAAAATAACGCTCGATCCAGGCTCTTTTGTAGTACAGCTAAAAGGTCTATTGTCATTTTGACCTCGATTGTAGATATGCAGTTTACTTCGAGGTGGTATTGCAGAGCGTGGAGGCGTCAGGGTTGGACATCGGATCATTGAAATAAATGGAGAAAGTGTAGTAGCAAAATCGCATCAGCATATTGTCGACATATTAGCAACGACTTCAGGAGAGGTATACTTTCTTACTTTTCGAAGATTTTATTAAGCAAATTGTATCTACCTTGTTCAGTTAACAGACAAATTATTAATAGCGGTGAATCTCACATAGACCTTTTAATTTCAGATATCTTCGTCATAACAGGAAAGGTTCTTATCCCTCAGGGATCTTTCCAAAACAATACCTTTGTACGAAAATAGCTGAATAGATATGGAAAAAAATGACTGATTATAACAAACTGAATTTTAACGGCAGATTTCATTTTTTCCAACGTAAAAGTTCAACAAACGTGATCTGACCTTTTTCAACAAAATGTGGCCTGTTCGACTCACACGTTTTTCCAGGTAATCCGGTACTTTACTCAGCTATCAGAATCTCTGAAGTACCTTTTGAATAAGGCGTTAATGACGCACAGCAATTCGCACAGATGCTACTCAAATCCTCCATTTTCCAGGTTTCTAACTCTTACTCTCAGGTGACATTTTGTGTAGATACTTCGCATGCAACAAAGTAACAACAAAAAACTTTGTAATTTTTTGTAAAATAACTTACCAAATCGAATTTGGCATTCGACTGCAGACTGTACCAGAGATAAGCACTGACTGAGCACAGGAGCGAAGAATCGATTCATTGTTGAACAACATCAATGTGCAAAATGACCAGGCAGAAAAGAAGGAAAGAAAGACAGTTCTTAACAGTATCAAGTATCCAGTGCAGCGACTTCCATTTTGTCTCTTGGCCTGCTTTCCCGCTTTGTTTTATGACCAATACAACAGTCAGGGGAGGAGTTGCGTTTCTATGCTGCTGCCATGGTTACTGCTGGCTGCTGGCCGAAAAGGATGCTGGTTTCCCGGTCTGACTTTTATCATTATCAGAAACGAGGCTGGGGCTGAGCTATCCGTTTCTGGAAGCCTAAGGACATAAGTCGTAGTTGGAGCGTCCATCAGTCCATCAATAGCGATAACTACGAATATGCAATCAGTCTATCGTCAATAGACGATTATGGAAAATTTGATATCTTTGGTCATTTGACCAAGATGCATTGCATATAACGATCAAACTTACATAGAGTAATTGTTAATTCCATTATATAATGCAATGCATCTTGGGGTCAAATGCCCTAGACTTAAGACGATGAGTCTCTTGTTCCCCGATGCTCTTTGACTTGATGATAACGCTTCTGTCAACAGGGACTCATCATATTTCTCTGAAAATCTGGCCCTATTTAGCCCCATACTCCGCAATTCCTAGAGTACCACTTAGATTGCGAGATTTGTGAATTACTATTGTTATGGTGTAATTGTGGGAGAATCTTCTATTCGATCGAAGAATTGAAAACACTGCCTCGGGATTGAGATTCTAATCTGGGCAGGGTTTTCAGGATTATTTACTGAGGCGTTGTCCTTCGAATTTTGTCATAAAAGCACATCAGAATCAATGCGGAAAAAAAAAGATGATCTATATCCAACGAAAAATTTCTATTTTTTACAGTAAAAGACTGTGCATGACTTATCCTAGAGTTTTCCCACCTGACTTGACTAAAATCAAATTCTAATTGGTTTCAGATAAGCATGAAAACACTTCCAGTGGCAATGTACAGACTAATGGTTGGAGTTGATACGCCAGTACATGTATAACACAAGACCGTCTCCATTGCTGTTGGTTGGCCAGTGCCTTGAAGCCCCACGATGTCGAGGATCAGTACAGCTACATTTTAACTGTATCAAGCAGGAATCCCCTGCTTTCGGAATTCTTGGTAATTCCCCTTTTCTAGGAATTAAAGTCACGGAAGTGATTGTAAGTAGTATCATCATCGAGACTGATTGATCTTAACGTTAAGGATTTAGGATGACTAAAGAGACTAACCGTTTATTGGCAGTGCCTGTGAGGTAGGACGAGTTCACATTTGTAATAACTGGTAGGCGTAGAAAATCATTGAAATATTGTAATTGTTCTAGGCGACTCTGTGAAGAGACTGAGAAACCCTTTAGAAAAATGATGGCAAAATTTGAATGTCAGAACGGTTTAAAATCAGATTGTTGTGGAGGTGTCCGAGATTTTGGTGCAGACTACAAATTTAAACCGGTTTGGGAAGGGAATCATACATCGCATCTGGTTTGCTCATTAGAATATGCACCGGTCTGTATTTCGTAGAAAGGCGGTTCGCCTTGTTTGAACCACCACTAACAACAAAAAGACGTAGATACAAGCATATGTCGTTAGATACCGCAGTTATGCTTCAGTTCATATGCTTCTGCAAAGCAAAATGGCTATGGTTCTGTGGAGGAGAGCTTTAAAGATATCAGGGCCTCCAATTGCAAAGCCCCATCCCCCTGTGTGTTGATTGTTTATCTATAGTTGTATATTTAATACGATAACTTAATAAAGTGAACGGTCAAAGAGAAGAAGAGGAACAACATCTTCAGCATAATACGATAACTTAGATATAGATTTAGCCTCTTCTTTAAAAGAAACAAACTGGGAATGTGATAAAGATCCAATCTGCTAATTTTCAGGCAATTAGGATATGCAGAAAGATTATTCCCTTGGGTGTAGAACCTTGGAGGAAACAGAAACTACCCCAGCCCCCATATTGCAGAGCAAACATTTATAATCATTCCGCACCATTTTAGACTTTCGAGCAAATGTTGGCAAGACTATCGTTTGCATGAAATATATTTCTTTTTAACGAATATATTTCTTTTGGCAATCAGATAAGTGTAGAATTTAAACTTGGCAGTTGTATACTTTTCTATTTATTATGCAGGTTTTTCCATATATCCTTCGAGCTTCAGTAGTTTATGGAAGTTAAGTGCACAAACCAACTTTACCCAAACTTTATAGGCCCTTACAAAATTTTGCGACGCCCCCTCGGACAAAAGATTGATTTTTGACCCCTCCCCCGTCCCTTATATCAATATTGGTAGCAGCCGAAGGACTATTTTGTGTTGCAGGGTAGAAGTAACGCCAGACCAAACTAGTGAGATGTTGGGAGGGCAAAAATATTTCTAAAAACATGAAAAGAGATTGCAGGGTCTTGAATTCCAGCTGTTTTATTGCAATAACCACGTGATCAGTGAAAGCCCATATTTAGAGTCGGAACAGAAAGAAATGCAAGCTACCTAGCCTGCATGCAAACTTTTCTTTTTAATGGGGAGGAAAGCCAATGTTGGCAGGATACAAGCTACTTTGACTGTGTTGTTTTGATTTGATTTCAACTGGACTGTACGAAACGTTATGTTATGTACGAAACGAAAATACTTTCATTTTAATATGTTGAAAACAGTTCTGTTAGGGGTGAAAAATTCAACGAAACTACATAGGGTTGGAATTGTTTGTATATTGGTTTTCATAGTGTTATCTTTCGTTTCCGTGGAAGATTTTATTGTATGTACCGCAAGTCTTGCCTGAAAGATTACAAGATGGTTCAACTAAATTTTGCTTATTTTTCGTTTGAATTAAGACACACTATGGAACTTCTACGGGCTAATCTACTTTTTTGTGAGAAACATGCACATATTTATGGAGGAATTATCATTCGTTAATACCCATCCTTTTGAACCCTCGTGATTTACTTTTCTAGTGAAACCTGAAGACGTTCACTCGTAGAAATTCATACATTAAGTTCTTGTGAGCATAGGTTTCAAATCTTTGAAAAACTGGGTGCAAAATTCTATGGTCTATTTCTTTGATCTGAACGGCTTCAAAGAAACTTGAACTATTTTACAGTAAATCTGCCGTTGGACTTTTCTAAAGTCTTAAATATTTTCAGAATTACAATGTTTTTCTTCTTTTTTAAGAATTCAAGAAAATTTTCGGGAAAAAACTTTCAACTATTGTAATTTCTAAACCCGTTGACGAAAGATCAAATAATTTTCTAGAATACCATAGTTTATGAATGTCTACAATATGGTATCAAGCAAAGCTCTTTCACTCTTTTGGTTTATGATTTAGAAATTTGATGACGTCACATCATAAAATGAGCTGAAATATAAAAAAGGTTGTAATTTCGACAAATATTCAAGATTTCCGAAAAGTCTAACGGTAGAATCATAGAAAAGTGGTTAAAGTTTCTTTCAAGTCATTCAGTTTGAAGAAATGGGTCACTGAATTTTACACCCACCTTTTTTCGTAGTTTTAAAGATTTGGAACCTGTGCTGTTCTCGTGATTAATTGGAGTTGGAGAGTTTACGAAACCAGGATCGCAACACACCAGTTAGAAAGTCATAAGATATTCAACAAAGGAAGCATTGTTTTCATATGCTCCCTTTAATTTATCACCCGCAAGGCCAAAATGAGGCCTCCTATAACTCAGAGATGCCTGAAAACCATATTTTTGTCTTTTATGGTGAACACCCAAAAAGACTGCCTTTTACTTCGGAGGCCTGGATCTGCAGTACAGAACACCAAAAATAGGATTTCCGAGTTGTGAAATCGAAAAAAAAAACAACTGCAGGGACTCTCAAGGAATCAAATTCGAACAGGAAACAAGGAATCTTTTGAATCTAAAGCTCTGAAACAAAAGCAACATTACATTGCATTTGCCGTTGCCGTCGTGGTTGCGTAAACTCCCTATTAACTAATGTTTGAAGGTGTTAAGTTTTTTTATTGATGTCACTGGTTTATACTTTCTGAATTATTTGAGAATTGTTTTTTCGTAGGATTTCAAACATGCATCATATCGAAAAACGTTTTGTTTTTCTGTATAGTATTCTTTTTACGGGACAAACATGAAGATGTAGCTACTTTCTATATGGTCATCTTCCACCCGCAAAAATCTTTTGAGAATTCTGCTGACTGGAAATTGGCCTCAAGTGGGGAGCAATGGCAACGAAAAGGCAATGCTATGGCCAATGCAATTTTCGTCCACTTGAATTTAGGAGCACTTTACAATCATCAAACATTTTCGTTGTTTGGACAACCTCAACAGACTTACTAAGACTGCGTTCACACGATGCCGGCACCTTTTGAAAACGGTGAAAATTGTGACGGTAGCAACATTTGAGCTAGCGTTCACACGATGCCAGAACAATTAAAAAAAAACGGTAGGAAATCTGACGGTAAAAAAACTCGGTGCAAGACTTTGATGCCAAAGAGATGTACCCACGCCCTAAGAATCGATCAGTCTCGTTCCAAAAGCGTCGACAAATGCTCTGCTTTCGTCATTTTCGAGTGTTCACACGATGCTGTTTCCAAAATGTGCCGGTCAGCATTCCGTTTTAAAAATCTACCCAGAGTTGCAAAAAGTCCTTTACCTTCCTCCAAACCTGGATTTCAAGGTCCGACTTTCCCCATTTCATTGTTTAGTGAAAATTTGGACAAAAAGATCCTTTTTATATCAAGTAAGGTATTGATTGATCTTTTCATGATATATCAGCATTTTTACATTTGTCACCTATAGTCTAGCAGTAAGTAAGAAATACACAAAATGGCTCGCACACCCAGTTAAAGCTTTAACTTGAACGATTCTTGAATGATTTTATCAGTAATTTCAGTTAGTCGTACAGTGTGGCGTAGCAAGGGTAAATTTACTGGAGGAATTCAAATGAGGTGTCTTTGCTCTTGGGAAAATTTTTGAGGGCTCACCTCCTACTTCAGCTTAGAATGCCCATCTTATCTGATGTTTTCCAGTACTAGACTGGAAACATTGACAAAATGGTCATAGTTTTATATAAACTGCCACTATCTTCAGGAAATTTTTAAGTAAATACTTCTCAGTTTGGCTCAGAATGCCTTTCTTGATACAATGTTTGCCAATGCGGAAATGGAACCTATTACAATTTTGTGACAGTTCTTCTATAAATCAACGTTTTTGAGAAGATGTTTGAGGAAATCAACCTGTACATTAGCTTAGAATTGCTCTCCCAGCCTTGCAGACTCAATGTCCCCATTTGAGAACATACTGTAACATAACTATAAATTCTTTCTTTTCACATAACCTTCCTCATTTTTTGCTCGAAACTTCCTCCAAACCAGGTTTTTAGGTGTGTCGTGTTTTTTCATCTCTGAATCTACTGTTTTTAAAAATCTACCGGCAAAAAATTTGCCGTTTTCGTGAGAACGGGAGGCCTATCCGTCACATTTTTCACCATTTTTGAAATATGCCGATATCGTGTGAACACAGTCTAAGACCCCGTTTACACTGTACGGGTACAACTTTGGATCCGTAAAGTCTGTTTTCCATGTAATCGTAACGATCGTTTGGATCGCTGTGAATGACTCCAGTGATCCGGATCGTTGCAATCGCTAGGATCGTTCGTTCGTTCATGTTCCATGAGATCGCTGGGATAGCTGGAGTCGTTTACAACCAACGAAACGATCGCAAAGTTCATAAGGAAACCAAGCTTTAAGAAAGGCGTTGTGGATCAGCTTCGCGTTTACACAGCTCTTGCTAAACTGGAACATTTTGTTCCTTTCATCTGCGCAGAATTCTTCTATAGGAACAGTGTAACAACTTTTTAACGAATTAAGACTGTACTGGTACAGTGTAAACATTGCCTAAATCAAGAAAATCCCCTTGTTGTAAAACTTGTTGGTGTTGTAAAACTACCGGACTGCGGGGACTGTAGACTTATGACGATGAGTCTCTTGTTTCCCTGTGCTCTTTGACTTGATGATGACGCTTCGGTCAATAGACAACCTGGTTCCAAGGGCCAGCTTTTAGGGAAGACAATGGCGGCCCTGGGAACGAGGTTGGTCAATAGAGACTCGTAGTAAGTATTACTATGAAAAACCTGGCCCTATCTATTTAGACCCAAACTGAGCAATTTCTTCAGCATCAATCAGATTGCGAGATTTGTGAATTTTCGATTCGATTGAAGAATTGAAAACACTCCCATGGGATAGAGATTCGAAGCCGTGATTCTTTCCTAATTCCATTGATGATTGAAGAAAAAAGGGCCAAGTTTTTTACTGTTTCATGACGAGTCCCTCTTGAGCAAGGTTTGCCGCAGGGATACAAGGGACTTATCGTCATCAGTCTAGGGTGCAGAACCCTAGAATGTTATAATCCACTGGCGACTGAATGGCATAATAGTAAGTTATGGATTCCTCAAAAAAAGAAAGGTAAATTTATCCATAGTTGCAAGAAGTTTAGGTATCAAGGGAATTCTTTTCCTTCTCTCAAATAAAAAGACGCAATTTGATTCAATTTGAACAAAAGACCTTTGATATCAATGTACGAGTTTGGACGATGCCATGGGCGTGATTGCCTAGGGAAACATTTCAGTCGTTGCGCCTGGTGAACGAAGCTTTAGAAATTTGATGGACCTTGGTCGTGTTTTGTGGAATTCACTGAAGCAACGTTGGAAAATAGTTGGATTTTGGCCGACTTGTTGGTGAGTGTACTGTTTGCCCTTTTTCAGTAAATTACGATTAAATTCACTCACATTTTGAGCCAACTGGGTTGCTTTATTCGACGATAAGGATAGATAGACTAGTCCAATTTGGTACAACAGCTGGAACTCACTCAACTTCTGCTCAGTCTTGTAATTAAAAATGAAAAGGCATGTCAAAGGTATTTCTTGTGGCATTCTGCATGTACTTCGAAATTGTTACCGTTGTATCTCTTAAATCTGTTCTAGGGAACATGAGCATCGGTCGATAGGAAAACACCAAGTAAAAATTGTTTCCAGATGCAATATTCGTTTTAGAATATGAACAGATCTGGTTGGGCAAACATGCTATCAATTTTTTTTCAAAACAAGTCTCAATAACTGCCGTAACTTATTTGCAATTTCTTTGTTCGTCAGGGTACTCTAAAACTTACCTCGAGTGGCTAATTTTGTCTCACGTGCTTGATTTGTTAATGAAAGCAGCGAATTCACTGGATCATCATTAGCGTGAAATTGAGGCCCCGTCCACACGTATCCGGATTATTTTGAAAACGCATCTTTGTTATCCGTTTTGGGCTAGCGTCTACACGGAGACGGCGTTTTCCGTCACCGAAAACGAAGCTTTACGAAAACGGTCTCCAGAGTGGATCTTTTTGAAAACGCCGTTTTCCTGTCCTCATGTGGACGGGTAAAAGGGGATCTTTTCGAAAACGCTGATGTCAGTATCGATTTATAACCCATCAGAGCATGCGCTCGTATCTTTTGGGATCACGCCAGGGCTTTTGTTTATCTGTTTTCGGATTCCGAATATCACAGTGTTTTTGTGTGGAAGGGGACAATTCTGAAAACGCTCCTGGTGTGGACGCGGACATTTTTTTATACGGATAAAAAAAATGCGATTTCAAAATTATCCGGATACGTGTGGACGGGGCCTGAATCATTTCCGCGTGTTCTCGACCATTAGTAAAAATTTGGTTTGTATGCTGAGCGGCGCAGCAAAATCCCTAGAAAGTTGCAAGCGAGATTTTGGACTCCAGCTTTCCAAATTTTCCTCCACAGATCAGTCGTGTTCAAAAACCAAACAATGAGAGAATCTTCAAAAGGACAAAATCTAGTCAAAATCTAGAAAAGTAAGGTTTCCAATTCATTACATAGCAGAGACACTTGCGTATCAAACTAAGGTAAATTCTGTCTCAAATTAGTTGACATGTGAAAATGTCCGCGAATAACAGACCTGAAATGCTTTGAATGATTAATTTTGCGTAATCGCAAATGTCATGTCACCTCTTATTTGAGACAGACATTAATGGAGAAAACCATTCACAATTTATATCGTTCTGCTTTCTCACTTATTTCTTTTCTCTTCTTTTGTTTTTTCTTCTCATTTATCAACTGCTGTCCAACATTTTCTTGCAATTGATTAAAGAATGCAGTACTTGACTTCAAAGTTTTCCCCAACTCATTTTCCGCTTCAGCAATTTTCATAGATCTCTTATTTTTCTTTACAGTTTCCAAAGCAGCTTTCTTGCTTTGCTTACTAATTCCTTGTTTCAGTTTCTTTTCTTTGTTCTTTATAATCTCCTTCTTCCTAGCCTTTTTCTCCCTTCGTTCCCTTTTTCTATCAGTTAAAGTCTTCTCCCCCTGTCCTTTAACATCACCTTTCTCTTTATCATAAATTTCCTCTGGTGCCAACCTTGCTTCAGTGCTCACTGTCACGGGGGTGAATTCTTCGACTTGCAGAGAAGGCAAGTTCGTTATAATCTTCAGTTCGGGCTTAGGCTAGATGAGAAAAAATTCAAAAGTTTACGAAGTAAATATTGCGGTGTGTAAAAACCATACAGTCTACAAAAGTTCTCTTGATCAAACTCTATCTCATGTAAATAGTCTTGTAATCTTTCTTCGTTTGCAATATAAACTAACACTGTTTGATCTTATATGATGCTTTAAATGACAAGAAAAAAATCTGCAGCAGTTTCAGCGCCCACATTGATAATTCATGCATTCAAAATATAAGAAACCAATTAAGAAACTTTTAGTACTAAAATGGACAAAATTTCATGTTGAATTAAGAAACTATTAGTACTATGGCCTGATCCTGGTTTCTTATCTAAAAAACGTGTAAACAAAACCAGAACAATGCGCAAAGAGAAGAACAATGAAAAAGAATACTTGTAAATTAATCACTATAAACGCTAAATACAACATAAGTTAACTACAATGAGAGTTTGCCGTATGAATACTCCAAGGAGTTTCAAAACGATCCCTTGTGCCTCGCCAAATTAAATCGATTTGATCACTAGGTTTAATGCAAAAAGCAAGGGTTCGTGAAAAGGTCTTGAATGAGAACAACGTGGTTCCTAGGGCCAGCTTCCTACGACTGTCGGTGCCTGGTAACGAGGCTGGAATGAAATTTGAACTTAATCAACAGACTGATTGGCGCTCCTGGATTACATGTTGTAGTTTCGCTCCTTGATAAACTGATAATCGCTGTAAGTGGCGGCATCCAATTCAATGAACGAAGTGGAAACTGGGACTGGGGTAGTTAGGCTACTTAATCCATACGAGGCTGCATCTTTCTTGCAAGACTGTGAGCGATGTCTTAAAAAAGGCACTAACCGTGAAATCAAATACTAATGTCAAACTATTCACCATAAATTTTCGGAAAACTTTCGAGTGGGGCACTAAAACAATGTGAAAATCACGTCAGATTATATTCGAAGGAAAACGAAAATGTGGGACAATCTTTTCCTAACCATTGCGTAGAGAAAAACAAGGTATACCAGTCAATGCATACTTTGGAACTTCATCGGTGAAGATGGCGTAGGCAGTCGTTACTTCTTCTCCACTGTGGTTGAATTCGGAACTGGAACATATTACCAAGACATTTCTTGAAAACGGCTTCAGAGGAGAATTTTCACATCTCAAGGTAACTTTTCGAAAATGAGAGATTCACTGTAGATCCCAAATTTGCTCCAAACAAGTGCCTCACTCACCTAATGTTGCTTGACATTGGCAGGGATTCCTCATAATACACGGGAAGGAATTTTCATGAATTCGAAAAACGCGGAAATTTGGAACTGACATTCGCGAATGGACCAACAGGGGGAAGTTCGCGAGAATAAACTTTGGCGAATTAGGTTCCTCATCAAAGTTTTATAATGTCTCAAATGCTCCTCGATTCTTCAATGACTCTTCTGAATCGTCCGTAAATTTGATCTTGCAGCAGCATAGTTCGAAATGGTTACTGACACAGAAGAGAAATATCAATATTTGATTACCTAAATATTTGCGTCCATGTTTCAAGGAAATTTGCAGGAATAAAGTTATGAGAATTTCACATTTTAGGAATTTTTGCGGACCAAAAACGCAAAAAACAAGAAATATTCTTTCTTTGCAGTGTCTCGCATTGATAGGCAATTTATGAAAATACTGATTTCTACACTTTTTGCGCTATTAGCGCCGAGTCTTTCCCACTTGTAATACCTTAGGATAGAAACTGTGAAAATACAGGTCAGTTCAAAAAAGGAATAAAAAAGTATATCTTCACCTGTTTTGGGGTGTACTGGAAATTGGATAATGCATCTAACTTTGAAAACAATTTATCCATCAAGTTCTGAATAACTTCATGATCTGGATTCTTTTCATCCTCCTTTACTTCCTGAAAACAACAAGTGCGACGGGTTGGTTAACATCGATGGGAAATATACTCCAACCATTTAGAATGGCAAAACTAAGGTAAAGATAGCAAAATTTGGGCCAAACTTACATTATTTTTTCCGGAATAGTACTTGGAAGATGGTAGGTTTTAACAAGCCAATTCTAAGTTCGGAAGAACACTGATAACACAATTGCAGTTACCTCTATAGATACACTTTGTTGTTGTTCCAATAACTGGATTTATGTAGTGTGTATTCCTCAGACTCCTCGGAACTCGTCTCAATTTTAACCTAGTTGTGTGCTTCTGAAGTAACTCAGTTCTCGTCGGAACTAGTTTTTTGTAATTTTTCATGCCATTCCAAAATGGCAGCAACCTTAGATGATTAAAAGTATGAATGCACAATACAAACGAAAAATATCAAAATGTGTCGTCCTAATAAATTCCAGAGTTAAGTTCCACTTCCTCACGTCTGGCATTTTTGTCCTGCCCTGGATTGATATACTTGGTTCATAGAGTACCATATCCACCACTGTTTACCTGTTATCCGAAATTTACGGGTATGCAAAGCACTTACCTTATTCCGCATTTGAAAATTTTTGTATCAGTGATACTTTGAATCATACTTCGAATACATCTGATATAAATTAAGTGGGCAATCTATACACTGGTTACGCTAAAGATGGTGGCAAGGAAGTTTCCACTTAATCTCCCTGCTTTCTACCATGACACATTGCGTTCTACAATTAAATCCCTGCAGAACCGCTAATATTCTTAATTGGAACACAATGTACCGAAGCAAAAAGTTCCTCATTGCAATCCTCAACTTAATGGAGTAAAGAGAAGCATTGGAATGCAGGACGAAAGGACTTGACAAGATGGTCAAGATGAATAACCAGTTAACTAAAAAAATCAATGAAAAATAGTCATTTGATTTGATAACGTCTCAATAAATCAAATGAGGGTTTCAAAGGAGACAAGTAAAGCATACCTGTGTTTGTTTAATGTACTCCTTTTCATATACTTCCGCTAAACTTAATTTACTCTTCTCTTGATCCAATCCTAATGACTTTTTGTACTCAAACGGTTTCTCAACTGGTTTTACCTTTCGAATAACATCATCCCAAGCCTTCAGAAATAAATTCAAACACATGAATTAGTGGAAACAATAACATTTGCATGGCAAAAACGTCATATTGCAAAGAAAATTCATGCGTGGGCTGGTGAGAAGCAGTGATGTAACGGAGACAGTCGGGCCCTTAGGCATTGTGCTGCTCAAGCCCCCCAGCTAAAGCATTTGTAAATGATATGATAGACAACATGGAAAGCCATGACCAGTTTTAAGTTGAGGTAAATGAGTTACACAGACAACGATGAAACAATTGCAATGCTTTACAGTCAACATATGCATTGCCCTAGCCAGCAACATGGTGAAAAGTGAATCAATGGGGGGGAGAGGAAAATGGAGCAGTCTGAGGAGAAATCCCCAGGAAAATCCCCAGGCTTTTAATTTTCATGGATGGGCATTTTCCAGAGTTCAAAGGGTGTGGTCTTTAAATTTTTCCCGGGGGAAGCCCCAAACCCCTAATTTGCTGGCTTCCCTCACGATTCAGCACCTTCACACTCCAAAACCATTGTGCGGTCCCTGCACTGCCTACCTTCACTCAAAAATTTCTGCAAAGTTATCTCTTTGCTCTGGCATGTAGAAGTGCCAAGTGTTTAAGTCTGCAATATTTGATACCATACCTTCAATAACAAGCAGTAGATCTCAATGTGATAGTGAAGAGTCTTTTGCTTTCAGTAGTATCAGCCTTGTAGTATCGTAAAGAAGTTTGTTGCAGCATGCCGCAAACTATTCTCAAAGAATCAAAAATTTGCAAGGTATCTGTGTGGAAATTTATATGTGGAAAAATGGCAATGTTTCACACAATCATGAAAAAGTCAGAGGCAGTATCAACATTCCATTCTTACTTTCATTCCATTCTATGTTGGTGTGCAGTTTGTTTTTTCACTTCCCAAAATGCTGCACTCACTCATTACTGTTATCGTTAGTAAGTAGCATAAATAGTATCTTGCTAACTAGCCTGATCTGAAATATAGAAAATTGGCCAGAAACCAATGAGGCATTTAGATCATTTCTTTAAATAGAGTTTATCCATTTCATTCTGATAACTCACCTGGTCCTTAACTCTTTGCTTTATCATATCTTCTAATGTCTCTGTGGTTTCTTCTGTTATCGTTGGTGCTAAGAAAAATACCAGAAGCTTTAGGATATATAATCATTTGCAAGTTGTTTCACAGCATCCCACCAAATTTATCCTCCAATTAATAAATTGCAGGTGCTTGAAGGAATTAAATGCAAGGAATTTTGGATGAATAAATTTTGACCAAGCCAAAATACCTTCAGACAAATAATTTTCAGACAATTATTGGATGACTAGTCAATTTTAAACAATCAAGTTAATCATTAACTTTGTTGTTATACAACAAAAATTTTTTCTTTCTTACCAAATGTGGTTCTTAGAGATCCTTGTCTTTGTTAGAAATTTTGATTCAATGATAATGGTCAAGGTTGATGTGAATACTTGCTGAAGTGAGCTTTATTGCAAAACTATGATGACTTTTCACCTAGTAGCTATCCTTTCCTTCTGCAAAAAGTATTGAATACATAGGATCAACCATCTTTCAGACACAATAGCTCTTTGATGTTACAAAATTTTTAAAAAACTTTTATCCAACGTCTTTTGTGCTTAAGGTAGTCTATAACAGAAGGTAAATACCAAATTCCCTCATGTCAAATCAAATCCTTACCTCCAACAAGTGTTTGATCAAAGGTCAAGTGTTCTTCCAACAAACTGTTTTTTGGTCTTTTAGCTGCAGTTGCTTCTCCAATTAACTGCCAAGGTTTTTGTGAAAGGTTCTCTTTCTCTAGAAGTTCAATTTTCTCCTTCATCTAAATAGAAAGGGAATATATTCAAATTTACCAGTGCATCCAAATGCAGCAAGGGTTCATATTTGATACAAAATTTCACTGGTCTCTTATTCCATACAAATGGCAAATCTGAACTTTCCAATGAACAAAATTTGTACTATATTCATTATTTCAATGATAAAAAAGAAATTAAGACGGATTTACATTAGGCAAATAAATCTGCAAAAAGGGAATTTTTCTCATGTGAACAAATTCACAGAAAATTTCCAAAGAGTCTTATCTCAGAGAACCCTCCTGAAATCGCAGCCAATTTTTTGCTTTGCAAAAGTAGAATCCATTCCTTCTTTTTTGTGGCAAACATTTTTAAGAAGCAAAATCAGCACGCCTAGCAGCAAAAACAACGCCAACAATTTCACTGTAAATAAATGTCACTGGGGTGTGAAAAGTTACATCCAGGAATCTTTTCATTACATTTTTCAATTATACAAATTTAGCTACATTCTTGAAAGTGGGATGTATTTAGCCCTTCATGCTCCCCAGCTCTAACACTGACATAAAGTTGCCTTATTTCCAAAATCTGTGCACTGAGGCATTTCCTTTCTCCCTGCATACCAAAGATGTACAGTAGCTAATGTACATTTTCATAGAAGCACAATGCCTGAGACACAGGTCTTTTGCAAATCAAATTGAAATTCAAACCTTTTTGCTTTGTTTTTCATGCTTTGATTCAAATAGATTTGCTTTTTCCTTGCCTTTGTCTGCATCTGATTCTTGGTCATCTTCCAAAGTTTCATCATCCTCTTTGTCATTGTCTGATTCATCAATTTCTTGTTCACTATCTTCTGTATCATCTTCATCTGGCAAAATATCATCATCTTTTTCAGAAGAAATGCTTTCTTTATGTTTTGGTTTAATCTCAGTTGCTGGTGGGTCAAAGAAATCTTCATACATAACGGTCCTTCCACTGCTAGATCTTGGCTTTGATTTATGGGCCCTGGAACACAAATATGTTAAAGTGAAACAAGAGAGCTATCAATTATTGGATGCTCATTAATTTACCAACCAGCTACAGAAATCAACTGAAACAGATCCTATTCACAATGACATCATTTCTTTCAAAATGCATCATTCGCCTTGATATGATATGGGTGGAGCTAAATCCCATAAGCGTGCATTGCTCTCAGCAACACATGAAATAGCTTTGTATGCGCATTTGCATCAAAATAGGTGGCATGGTATAGATTTCTTGCTGTGCTGGGATCTGCATCATTTGCCTTGAATTGATATCACTTATGAATAAAGTCTATGAAAAGAATTTTTGAAAGCCCATTGTAATGAAGGTAGTGGAGCAATGAGCAAGGCTTAAAGATTTAAAGTAGTTTTCAGAATAAAATTGAGAATATCCTAAGCTCTATACAATATTTGGGACAAATGCACTTTGGCGGACACAGCTTTCAAGGAAAACAGAGGTTGCACTGTCTACATAGAACTAATTGCTGACTGACATTCTAAATAATAATGATAGAAATTCTATCATCTGATCAGATTTGAATGTGATTTGACTAATTCACACTTGCTGGAAAGGGAGAATACTTTTACCTTTTACCTTATCTATCAATTTGCTACAAAAAATTCCAGTTAGGATTCAGTAAATTATGTCTAGGATGTGCTAGGATGTACTGGCTTCCGTGTAATTACTATTACCCATGCTATCATTTTGCAGCAAATCAAGCAAGGGGAACAGTTCAGCTGGGATTGGCTTGAAAGTTCAATTTGCTTTTCACAATCTTTAGAGATGTTTCATTACCTTCCAACTGCCTCAGATGCACTGCTCAAAATCTTATCAAATTCATCATCAGAATCATCATCATCTTCATCATCTGATAATTCATCTGCAAAGTAATCAATACCATCATCTACATCATCATCTCCATCTTTTGCATAAGTCCTCATCTCTTTCCTATCCTCAGCATCCAAGAATTTATTCATGTCTTCTAGCACAAAGAAATCATCATCAACCTTTGACTTCTTTCCAGTTTTCTTGGAAGACAACTTTTCCTCAGTTTTCTCTTCTTCACTATCTTCATCCTCTGAATAATTATTCTCAATTTCTTCTTCACTTGAATCTTTATCCGATTCTATTTCGGGGTTGGAGATGTCCTCAAAATAACTTTCTGAAGACTGGCTAGCTTGTGTGTCATCTCGTGACACAGAATGTTCATCCTCAACGTCTTTTTTAACCAAAAATAATTCTCCATCACTGTTATTTAATAACTCATTAACCTTCGTTCCCAGCAAATCAATTTGCTGTTCATTGTTTAATTCGACGCTCTGCCAAATTTGTTCGCAATCAAATCCTTTGACATAAAGTTCTTGAAAAGTTGGCCTACTCTTTTCTTTTCTTTTCCCGCCAACTACTCCAGTCGTTGCAACACAAGCCTTTGAAAAATCCGAAATGATTTTAGTACCACCAATTATTGTATCATATAACCGCTCAGATCCATCCAAAAAGCAGTCGACTTCATCTGAGTACTGACTGATTTGCTGCACGCAATTTGCAAGCACGTTTGTTTCTGCCATTTCCATTTAGTTAGGCCCATGCAACAATGTAGAGAGCCTCGTTATCAAGTCGAGAATGGTAAACATGTCAGACAGTCCAGGGGGTGGCAAGGGGGCACTTGGGGCTTATCAGAGAGGTATTTATTCAAAAAATCTAATGACATGGATACGAATGATAGATTTTCAGATCTTTTACTCCATATTTTGCAGATTAACAAACAATTTTACGAGTCAAATGCATCAATTCGGCGCAGTTTCTATCCAAAACCACATCAAAATAAAGATGATGCAAGCTTGTTCAGCAAAATTAATGAAAAATCTTTGGTAACTTCTGGAATTTGATATAAGTGGGGGGAAGCTTAAAAGAGAAGGGGGGGCTTACTTAAAATTTTGGCTTCGAGGGGAGGGCTTATTAGAGAGGGGGCTTAATAGAGAAGGAAGATGAATAGAGCTTTTACGGTACACAATCAACAAAATTGAACATAGAAAGTGCAAATATATGACGATGTAAGAAGTCTAGATGAAACTTTACTTTGGAAAACAACAAAACAGTTAGACTGTCATCACTCGATTACCCTGGGTACCAGAGCCAAAAAATAATAAAAAGAAAAAAATAAGGAAGGAAAGAAAGTTTCTTTCTTCCTCCTTTCTTCCTTCTCTCTTTTCCTCTTACCAATTTCCTTTCATTTAAATTTTGAGGCTCTGGTACCCAGGGTATCACTCGATTGACTGAGCTATAACAATGCGCAAGGTAAAAGGCGCTGTGGCAATTTTATAGCGTTCATTGCTCAATCGACTGATCATGGGCACTATAGTGAAGACTATGACTGATCAAGACTATGGACTGAAGAAAGAAAATGAGACTTGAAAATTCCGCGAAATTAAATGCAAACATGGATGCACGTATTTCTCGCTAAAGCACTGCAGGTATGGTACAGGCACCTTGCAGCTGATTTGTACCAGCTGAAATTAAAAGGAAAGAAAAAGCATTTCCATCATATCAATATTCATTCTTTAGATTGCCGCTTACTTTAGTAGTTAACAATTTTATTTACACCTTTTTTGTGTCTCTTTGAAGACTAAAATGCTTTTATGTTTAATGTAATATCATTAGTTAAACTTGTTCCAAACAACTGCTCATCTCATATGCGATTATTGTCTTAAGTTATATAAAATGCTCCAATATCGTCAATTTAGACAGAGATACAATACATGTAGATAGCGCTACTTTCTACCAAAATTTGTGTTGCTGTATTTGTTCTATAGTGCCATTTGCCAACTGTCCTGAAGAGGATACTTATTTGCGGAAACGGATTGTGTCGCATAGGAATAAGCTACTGGTCAATCGTCGTTAATCGCTGAGACTGTATACTAATGATATATACCAATGTCTCGAAAATGAACTGCCAAATCGTTGTTCAGATATACGAATGTTCCCAGAAAGCAAAACACTGATTTACAAAATTAACAAAGGCAAGACATGTGCTTATAAAAGGCGATAAAGTGAAAAGTGTACCCTTAAGGCGGAACAACTCTAGTACCCTAAATCTATTAAGTACCCCCTTCCCAGGCAGACCATATGCATGCTTCTTCAATCCTTCAATCCACTCTATAGTATTGATAACCCCTTTTAACCTTCAAATCAGCTGGAAATTGTT
Source organism: Aurelia sp. 3 sensu Dawson et al. (2005) (assembly GCA_964020215.1). Classification (NCBI taxonomy): domain Eukaryota; kingdom Metazoa; phylum Cnidaria; class Scyphozoa; order Semaeostomeae; family Ulmaridae; genus Aurelia; species Aurelia sp. 3 sensu Dawson et al. (2005). Next base: position 17,141,282 of record OZ026580.1, read on the forward strand.
CACGTGACTCTGCATTCACTTCACAAATGCCCGGACGATCATGTGCCATATTGAAAGATTTGCATGCACGACTTGCATCTTTCTGATGTTGCTGGATGCAGTGTTCGACACAAGCTTGCAATGAATCAACTTGTACTCGTTTTATGACGTGATTGACAAGTGCCTTGTGTGTGCTGTCAATATTAGTTGAGAACATTGTTGGCGCTTTTTCTTCCTCCGCTTGCTCTGTGGACAGAAAACAACATTTATCCATTTCGATTTTGATGGAGGCTTTTTTAACAAAGGCTCAGAGGAGGTTGTAAAATCCTGGCAGAAGTATCTAGGAAAATTGCTGAATGGCAAAAACATGCATTTTGCTCTTAATGCTCCGTATGGTTCAAATAAACTGTTGAAGTGGGCTTGCCAAGATTTCCTTTACCTTACTTAGGAACAGCGCAGACTTTATAATAGTACATAGCCGATGGAGAAGAAAAATTCTTGCAAAAAATCTGCTCGCCCCGAAAGAAATCATTGCAGAAATACACCTGTCCAGTCACCTTTTTGCATCTGCCCCGTATTCATGAACAACAGATGTTGCATACTACTCAGTGGCGTAACGGAGGCAGTGGGGGCCCTGAAGGACTTTTCAGCTCGGGGCCCCAGCTAATTGAGCATATGTAAAATGATATGATAGACATGGAAAAGGATTTCCATTTAAAAATTTGAGGCTAATGATTACAGCCTAGTGTGATGTCTGAGCTAGCAGCATGGTAGGGACGAATCAACGTGGGCATGGGGTCTCAGGGCGAAGCCCCCAGGAAAAAATTTTAAAAAACGTCTGCTACTTCGGAAAAACGTCTCCTGATTACATCTAAACTTTATGAGACAACATCATTTACTTTTGCTCAAAAAGCCTATCTCGCTCAAATGCTTACCGTGTCAAATTGATACTTGAGAAGTTTGCCAAAGTTTGCTAAAAATGCTTTTCACAACCCCGTGTTTGCATGCTCCAAAATTAGAAGCCTTGTCACGTTCCAGCTTTTTTCGCTAAAGTTCACTGAGAGTTCACTCTACCGTACCAATCAATACCCGACTACTTTCCCCTTGTTTTGAAAGAACCTGGGGAATATGTTTTGACAAAAGGGAGAAATGGACCTTCCCCTCACTTGGCAGCTCTGCTGGTCAAAGCTTCTGTTGACGGAAAAGTGCACAAATCTGCAATTAAAGTTACACATCCATTTTCGATTACAATTGAAAGTTAATCAACGCACTTTTCATTTAGAGTGACAAATCATGCAGGCATGGGGGCCCCTTGGTCATTTTCTCAAAGCTACAATACCAGTTTTACAATAGAATTACAAAGGAATTTTACTTGCTTGGGACCCCTTCGGGGCCCTTAGAGGTCGGGGGCCCTTAGTTTTTGAACTAAAGGTAACTTTAGTCCGTTACGCCACTGATACTTTTATAGTACCAGCGATCAATTGGCCAAAGACCTTAAGAAAGAGAAAATGCAGTTCATCTCTATAAGTGTCTTTGTCAATGACTGATGAATCCTCCTTGCAAGAAACTAGCAAGGAAATTTGGTGTTATTTGTACACATCTTTGCATACATTTCTCATCTTGCATGATTCACAATTTTGTCCTCAAGGTGAGCCATTGTATATTTAAAAGTTCATCCTATCTTGAGCTCCTAAAAAGTTATTGCCCCGTTCATGCCCGTTTGTTGACCAAGTTGTGTACAGGCTCAAAAAAAGTAGTTGCCCCGTTATGTTTTGCACCGACCATGTTATAAAATGAACTTTGATATAAAATGAAAATGAACTGTCCCTTACCAATATACGAGAGGTTCATATCAGCATAGGTTCCAAATCTTTAAATTTACGAAAAAACGCAAGTGTAAAATTCAATGACCTATTTCTTTAAGCTGAGTGACTTGAAGGAAACTTTAGCCACTTTTCTATGATTCTACCGTCGGAGTTTTCAGAAATCTTGAATATTTGTCGAAATTACAGCCTGTTTTATATTTGAACTCATTTTTTGTGATGTGACGTCATCAAATTTCTAAATCACAAACCAAAAGAGTGAAAGAATTTTTCCTTGATATCATATTGTAGGCATCCATAAACTATGGTTTTCTTGAAAATTATTTGATCTTTCATCAACAGGTTTAGAAATTCCGATAGTTTTAAGTGTTTTTCAAAAATTTTCTTGAATTCTTAAAAAAGAAGAAAAACGCTGTAATTGTGAAAATATTGAAGATTTCAGAAAAGTCCAAAGGCTGATTTACTGTAAAAGAGTCCAAGTTTCTTTGAAGCTGTTCAGTTCAAAGAAATAGGTCATAGAATTTTACACCCAGCTTTTTAAAGATTTGAAACCTATGCTGTTCATATCATGACTTGATGGCCAGCTTTCTCAAAATTACGAAGACGCAGAACAGAAATCAGTCTTACCACTGAATGATAGACCCACTGCATAGTGCCAGAAATCGCAACAACATACAACAAATCGTTTTACACTGTGCTATATTATTGAATTGAATTGTTTGCTCAATCTGGTTTTAGTGTCCGTCCATTGCTTCAAGTTCAGTTTATTGATATTGATATACATGTGAGTCGATAGAATCAGTCTGACCAAAAAGTAGGTGATTTCAGGGCCGAAGCCAATGGGGGGGCTGGGGGGGCAAAGCGCCCCCCCAGCAGACCACTTGTCGGAAAATTTTGCTCTCTTGTCGAAATTTTTGTGTTCTAAATGACTAGTTTTGGAGGATTTTGAGGAGAAATAATGGAGAAAAACATGAATTTTTTGTTGTAAAAACATAAATTCCAACAGAAATTATTGAATTTATGGCATATTTTTGATTGATATTAACTAATTGTGTTGATTTCAACGTTGAATTGCGAAATGTGGCCAAATTTTAGTTACCGCGGAGTTAGATCGGTACAACTGTTGTTGTTGCTGTTGTTGTTGATGGTTTTTTCGTCGGAAAATTTTGGTTTTTCGCCCCCCTACGCAGGCATAGCTGGTATCGGCCCTGGGTGATTTGCTATCCTAGGTACTAGATTCTCACCAAAAAATTCCTTGAGAAGAAGCTGGTTTTTTTACCACATAGAAATACAAAACTAAACTAACTCATGTAAATTTGCTATGGCTGCCAGCGTAGCTGGAAAGGACATGATGTCAGCGAGTTCCAGCTACGACGGCCCTACAGGGTGTCTCAAAAAATTGTTCGACGTTTGATTAAATACTAAAAATAACAAAACGCTGAATGAACCTTTGGTCAAGTCATCTTTTTCCTGAGATTTTAAATTAATTTTTGACACAAGAATCTTGCAAATCCGATAAAAAATCATGGGGTTACAAGCTTTTGAAGTTCAAGCTTGTGCGAAAGCTGAAACCAGAAGCCTTGAAATGGCATTTTTGGTAAAAATCCCATTGGCCGTCTTTTCTGTTATTTCTCGATTGTTTCAGGGCGAACCAAGTGGGATTCAAACAGGTATTCGATAACCTAACTGTCAGGCATATGGATGCTTTGAGGAAACAGATTCAGTCTCTCGCCAATTTTGTTTTGAACCACTGTTTTTGGACCTATGCAATGTTAGGGAATTTTGAGAGTGATAGCAAGAAATAATTTACTTTAGAAGTCGTATTTGGTTTGCTCTGATATCAGTTAGCGAGAGGTATGACATTGGATAAGCTTCTCTTACCTCCGTCTTCGAGCTTTTTGCAATACAAGTAATCTGGGGGGTCTCTTGTTTCAGCTATCGCATATTATTTATCTTCGAGAGCTCGTAACTCAGTGAATTTTCAACCGATTTGCACGATTTTAGTCTCTAATTTATTTCATAATCTTAGGAACAGGGTTATCCTTCCACGAGCCTGTTCATGTTGTCCTTATTTTTCAATATTTAATCAAATGTTGAACAATTTTTTTGAGACACCCTGTACAATAAGCTGGTACCTTGTGTGGTAAAAGTATGCACTCTGGTTCAACAGTAGCGCGTATACATCCAAAATGAAAATGTTTATGAGTAACTTACTGGGTATATTGGCTGGGGCTGTTATTGTTGACTTTGCCAATTGTGCAGATAATGCAGGAGATGGTGACGGAATTGCTGAAAAGAAAACAATCAAATAAACTGTATTAGCAACCTATCTCATATTATCAGGCAAAATTTCCGTGCAAATTTGTATTATTGCCAATTTCCCTTGATGTGTAATGTTTGACAGAGTTTGACTGCATGCTAAACTTTTACTATTCTAAGTTTACTCTATTGGTCCCAATGTTATCACTTTATCTGCCCATGTTGTTGGATTCTGTGATGAGCCACCCTCAGTTTCGTCGTTGTTACCGTTGCTGTCATTCTTTCTGGGCCCGGTTGTCATGGTAATGATCCACAGTAGCATGCTTGCGCATGTCAGGTCTTGCCTAGACTTTCGATCTTGAGTCCCTTGTTTCCCTGGATTGTTTGACTTGTTGTTGTAGTTTTCATCCAAGTCTTTGTTAAAGAGCATCAACATTAGAAAAGAAACTATCAATTTACAACAACTTTTGTTTCCTGACCTACTAATTTGCAAAATGCATACTTATCAAAGAGCAATCTTCCTGAAACAAACTTATTTTAAGCGTGTTGTACGATATTGACTTTGACAGTAACATTAACATCCAAGAATAAAATAAATCGTCACTTGATATCAAGTTATCAAGTCACTTGATAACGGGCTTAGCTCGAAACGTCGTATTTAAAACAACTCTGCTCAAGGTGCGATTTATTTTACAGCAATCTTCCTGGGTACAAACAAATTGAACAGATCGCAGTTCGCAGCTATAAGATTTGACTTCTTCATGTATGAAGAACAACGACTTTCTACGCCTGATTCCCTGGTTGGTTAAAACTTAATCCCCTTAATCCATTCCTGCAATTTGATTGGTGCTCACCGATCCATTGTGCCAAAATCTAAAGTGAAACCGAGAGTTTGTAGTGATGGCATGAGTCCCTTTTGATCGAAGTGATAAGCCAAAGAACGCAGAGAAACAAGGAATCAAAGCCATGAGATCAAAGCCAGAGACTCAGAGACTACGTGAAAGAGGCTACATTCGATCAAAGGTATAGTTCCCAGCTCCCAAAAATTATGAGCATGGATAACGAGAATTCCATATTCAGTTCTGGATCATAAGTTACTTTCCATTCACATTTGAACTCTATTTCTGAAACAAACAATTGACCATTTGCCAATTAGGAAAAAGGGACTGAGGCGAGCGCGGCCAATTCCGACAGCCCTAGTAACAGTGGGAAACCCTGGGAATCCTCTCCACTTCAGCGAAACGAGTAGCCGCACTGTAGTCGCTGTGCAAACTTGAATATTTTGCTGTTTAGTTCCCCTTCCAAGAGTTGTTTGGTACTTTTCTACCATGTTAAGTGTTTTCCCCAGATTTTCGAGCCATTTCTCATTATTTCAATAATTTTGGAGTGTACCTCGAGGCTCTTTAATTCGACGTATTTTTTTGATACAATTTGTGTTTAACTTTTGAAAGAAGATTCGAAGGCAAATCCGCGAAATTCGTAGATCAACCAGGAAACCTAAATGTGCTTCAATCAAGTTTCACTTTTGGCTAATACTTTTGCCTTTCTGAAAATCAACTGTGCAAAGAATGAATGTTGAATTGCTTTATTTTTCGGAGATTTACAAGATTAATTTCAGATTAAAAAACTTCTTTAAATGAATTGTTCTTGGCAGATGAAAAGATCGTTACTTTTACCTGCTCGAAGCAATCCAAATTCATCGATTGTCCTTCGAATCTTTCTTCAAAAGTTAAAAGTCCTTCGACTGGCACTTTGTTGTTAAATCTACCTTGAAGTTGAGCTATTTTACCGAAAGATTAGAACAGATAGTCTGCCATTTAAGTGACGAAGAGCAACATGTGAAATTCTTCAAAGGGTCTATAATAAAGCTCATTTTACGAATAACAACAGTCGGAACAGTACCGTTGAAGGCCATTGAAGAGGGAGAAGTTTCCGACTGGGGAAATACGTCGAATTAAAGTGCCTCGAAGCATTCTCCAAAATGACTTAAAGGATGAGAAAATGGCTTGAAAATCGAGGGAAAACACTTACCTTACTAGGAAAGAACCATATAACTCTCGGAAGTGGTAAATAGATAGTACAACGTTCAAGTTTGCACAGCGACTAGACCGAACAGTACAGCTTACCGTGTTTACTGAAGTGGAGAGGATTCCTCGGATTTCCGACTGTTACTAGGGCTGTCGGAATTGGCCGCGCTCGCCTCAATCCCTTTTCCTAATTGGCAAATGGTCTATTGCATCGAGTTCATAATGCGAGATTCTTATTCCGACATAAACCCAAACTCCTACCAGCATTTTCCTTGTTTTCTGGGTATTACAGATAAGTGACTTCTCACCTCAAACTAAGCCTTTGATTGATACAAAAACATGTATAATTTGAATATCATCTACGTACTTTTTATTCCACAACCCATCAAACGTGTTGACATTTTCTTTTTACGTTTTTAAGGGTCAATGACAAGTTAAAAGCACCATACCGCACCATTAGTGCAATGTGTCTTTCCTGCATGCACTGAGATCACTGTATAGGGATTGTGATGCAACGTTTGAAGATCTCTTGAGAAGAGAGGGTGAGAAGCCAAACGCTAAAACATATTTCTCATAAAGCATGTAGTGTTTCAAGTTACTTACGGGTTCTACTGGCAGAGTTTGCTGTCGACGGCAGCTGTGGCTGCGGCTGCAGTGGCTTCGGCTGCAGCAGATGGACTAGAAAAAGAACAAACTGTAGCTATCTATTGCCGCCTACACGAGTACTTTCTTTTTTAGAAACCGCTTGAAAGAAACGCCAGCAGCCTTTTCCAGAAAATCAATACAACGCATCTACTCGTCTTGCTGCGATCAGGTATCAATTTCAGACAATTAAAAATTTTGGTTACGAATTGGAAAGTGTATTAAACAAAATGTGCATTTAAACTATAAGCTCTGTTTGTGATTGGTTCTTTCTTGTAATTTCCGGTGTAATTTCCTGAGCCTCAAAAGATAAATTTTGAAATTCCAAATAAAGAAACAAAAAACGTTAACCATAAAAAGAATTGAACATTGTGGCCCACAATGAAGGAACCATACTGCCAGCTTTCCGAGCTGTCAATCTCGGAAACTTCCCAACTATCAGGGAAAATCGGACGAGTCATATGGAAAACATTGTGGTTGACCTACTGTTTTGGTCCAGATAAACTTTAGCAAAGACTGAAGCAAGAACGAGAATGCATATCAATTTTATACTAATTTCTCTCCAATGCTTGTGGTTTATCGAGTCATTTTACGACTTGAAGGCAAAGTAAGAAGATACATATAGCAATTGCTGTTGTTGCTGTTCTCGCTTCCGGGGTTCCGATTGTTTAGCATCATCCTCCTATGCTGAATTGACATCCAATGTGAAAAGATTCGAGTATTTATAATAATTAATTGAATGTTTAGCATTTTGTAGTTATTCATTTAGTTGTTAATATTTGCATGTTTTGATGTAAATGACCAAAGGGTAGTCATTGTCCTTTGCTCCTTGTGGTTCTGTCCCTGTATTGTTTGTATAGTAATTAGAAAGTATAGTAGCTGTAGATGTAACATGTATTGTAAAACTTTATGTGAATACAAAAAATACATATAGGAAGAAGAGAAATACCAAAGATCCCCTTAGGCGATGGAAATAATTTTATATTCAAACAGTGAATACTTATCATTCGTTTTGCTAATTGGTTCAACAGTTCGGCGTTAAGTCCGTACTGAAAAGTCGGTTGCTACTTACGGGGAAAAGTGATTGGGGCTATTGTGAAGGGCTGTGCCAGTTGTGCAGACGGTGTAGGAGACGGTGATATGGAAGCTGAAAAGAAACAATCAAATAGATTACAAAAGCATATGATGAAAAGACCAAAGTTTGTTTCGCAACTGATATCAGAAAAAATCAGGAAATAAAGATAACTAACGAGTAATCTTTGGTACCGCAAATCTCTGCTGACCTTTACAAGAATATGTTATCTATTCTCCTTTTTATGATAAAACCAGTGGTGGCGCCAGGGGAAGGCTAGAGGGGGCTATAGCCCCCTGTCGAAAGCATCTAGCCCCCTGTCGGAGGAAATTTTGGGTTTCTGTCGGAAGAAATTTGGCAAATGATGTACGAAAACTGCTTTTTTAGCCATTTCAGCCCAAACGTCGGAAGCTCCAGCCCCTCCGTCGGAAGATTTCTGCCGCCACCCCTGGATAAATCTGATAATGATAGGCAAGTCTCCATTTCGGAATAGTTAGCCACAGTTGAATGTGAATAAACACCAGTTAACATGAGTAAGGCCAGATATTGTTGGAACTTTTGAACCTGCCTGTTGATCCTAGCAAGTATTACTGATTCTAGGTTTACTTGAGAAATATCTACGTTCTCACAAGTGTTTAATATATTCATCCTGGGTTCTGCATTTCCTGCAACGCTGCAAAGAGTGTTCTTGAACCTTCCCTGGTAATTTGCATTCAATTCATCCATGTTTAGCTTAACTTCAAGTAACAGCGGTCTTTGTTTATTTATACTTCTATTTCTGTAATGAACTTATTCCTAGCATGGTTTACTGATGTTTTACTGATGTTGTCATTCCAGAATCATATTTTGGTCTGGAAAGTGCGCGATTTCTTCCACTTTCTTTGAATATGCTATTGTTATAGTCAACAAAAAGCATTGTTCTGTACGATCTTGCTCAAATCTTGCTTGAAGACAATAAATCTTGTCAATATTTTGACATTTCTGAAAATCATAGAGGGGCTTACCCTCCACATCGTCAGTATTCTTCAATAAGACTTTCCCAGCCTTTTTCTTACGCTCAATTTGCCCTCTTTTTGATGCTTGTGAAAATTATTAGGAAAACGAGGAGGTATCACACGCAAACACACCAATTGAACCCGAATGAAGAGTGCTTCAAAAGTTACTTACAGGTTTTACTGGCCGAGTACGTTGTCGACGGCGGAAATGGCTGTTGCAGCATCATAGAGTACCGAAAGTACATATCACATATTGCGCTGAACTGGGTTAAGGAACAAATGCCAAACCGTACATCTGCATCTGCTTGCTTCACGAGGAAGAATAGAACCCATCCCAATATCTGTTTTGTGTTGCAGTTGAGCATTTTATAACACGATACTCTGGCACCTAAGGTAACACCTTTCGATGACTTTCGGAATCGCACTCTGATAGGAGGACACAAGTCCGAAAGGCATCAGTGTGTTAGTAGATATCTTGTTATTTTTTTGTCGTCCAACCTCTGTACCTCAGATTTTGATGACTTTCTCGGTAGCCAAAGAATCGTGCACAGTGCCTGCCAACAACCAGTCTTAACTGAGTGAAAAATTGCAGGACCATCAATACTTTGAAATGAACAATATAAAAGGTGAGACCTCGTTGATTTTGAAAAAGCCTACGTTCTTGGATAACCTTAATGCGTGCACGAACAAACAAAACCCCAAGTAAACAATGGAATATGGAAAAAAGTTGGCTATAGAAGAAAAAGTACACTGTTGATATTCAAAACTCGAATGTTAATCAATCAGTCAAACGCTAACTGAGCTGTAAACATTGTGTTTGATGAAGTCACTCATCACTTAGACCCAAAAATTTGGCAAAAATGCTGGTAAGAGGTTTTTATGGGAATGAGGATTCCACGTTTCATACTGATCCATAATTTGATTGTCATTGAAATCTAAATTCTATTTGTAAAACTGTCCATGGATCATGGGCAATAACAAGCACCGTGTTTGTAGCAAAGAAATTTAAGTTTATTATCTTGATATTACAATTTTACTTTGTTGCTTTCTCTTCGGCTGAAGCCTAACCAATGCAAGGAATCAAATTCAAATTGGCTCCTGGGTGGTTGAACAGTTAGCTCCAACACAGCGTTCATCCTCGTTTCAAACGTCCTCTTACAATATATTTAGAGGCAGTTTGAAATGAGGATGAACGCTATGTAGGAGCTAACAGTTCAGACGCACAGGAGTCATTTGAATTTGATTTCTAGCACTGGTTAGGTCCGGGTTAGGCTTGGGCCAAAGGGAAACAACGAAGAAAACTATGGTAATATTGAGATAACAACTTTAATTTCCAAACTACAAATACGGTGCATTATTGCCTATGCATTGATTTGAACTTAATCTTCGATGGCAAGTAAGTCATGGACCAGAATAGAATGTGGAATTCTCGTTCTCAAACGAACCTCTTACAAGCATTTTCCTATTTATAGGTTTGAAAGATGAGTGATTTTACCAAACAAAATTTTCACATCAATGTTAGTCTTTTTGACTGACAGAGTATAACATATAACATTTCATTATTGAAAATTGGCTACATATTTTCTATTTCACAGCTTGCCACACGAGTCCAAAAAAATGTTAGTCACACTCTGACCAGAACAAAAGTTAGAAAGGCTTTAGTGTACTAATTTAAAGTCGTATTTCTTTGCCTCCATCTTTTTACAAAATCTTATGCATCCTCACATATTATATTCAGGCAAAAGCTATATTTGAAAGTGCCTTCGGGTGGAAAATGCAGTTTGACAAGAAATCGAAGGATGAGGCAAGCGACGACAATCATTGTGAATTAATTCGTTCATCAGACAGACAAAAATATGTTTGACAAATCCACTTGCAATATTAGACAAATCCAGTTTTATTAGGTGTGCCGTAGTTCGTGAAAAGGTGAATTTTGTTTTGTGTCATTTTTACACATTCTACAAAACAATTACCGTCCCAAAGCTGGAATTAACGCTTACAGCGACACAGTCGGTGCAATACAGCACTTGATACTGGCGCGGCAGAAACACAAAGAATATTCTCACACTAGCTGCGTTGCTTACCTTCAAACAAGCATTTTTCTCATTTTAAAAAATACCAACTAAGACCAATTATCTACAAACAAGATATATACATACATTTCACACTAAATTGATTAGCGGCCTACTTTACAGGTGCATTTGTCTCCTGCCCAGTGTCAGATCTTCCTTCAAATATTGACAGTGTTGTGACCAGGGAGATTAAGTAGGGAGAGGAAACGCGCATTGAAAGCCCTGGAGATTAATGGTTGTGACCAACAGTCTTTTTGACACAGTAATAGGGAGTGTTCGCTCCTAAGACAGTTATTATTTCCAAAATCCCGTGTTTTAATTTTTGGTAGCTTGCAAAGATTTTGTACTTTTAGATTATAAGTTACACAAGGAAGTAAAGCACGAGCGAAGCGAGCGCTTTAACATTCTTAGCTCCTGCGGAGGACAGAGCAGAAACTGCGCACGCATGCGCGAAAACTTGTTACTTTGAGCTCCCCTAGCTCCCTGCAACAGATTCCGAAATCAGGCAACAATTGATATTTTCTTCCTTGGGCCTTAAACTCTTGATTTATCAATTCAAAATGCTTATCTATCCAGCACTTCCTCATCTCCGATTGCTCGATGACGTCTTTTTACGCAGTTTCTGCTTTGTCCCTGCGGAGGGCATTTAAACCACTGCCACAATATTCCTTAGCAATATTTCATACAGCCATTGCAGCGACTATAAACTTTGCAAATACTCCAACCACTTTTACAGACTCATTCTAGAATTTTTACAGTCTATGGATTGAAGCAACCGTCAAATGGATATGCTTCAAATGAATGCAGCTTTTTCTTGTTCTCATCGTAATGCAGCAAGTCGAAACACTGATTGCAGAAGAAACTTGGATCTTCAAAGGCGAATGCATCATTTGTTGTTATCCAACTGTGAACAGAAAAGAAAGAATTGAACAGTAGAACTAAGACAAATAGTTTGTTGATCTGCCCATCTTTGGGGTTTAACGAAGAAACCTTCTTGCTAGAATTCTTCCATTACTACGACTACTTGGATATACTAATCTTTCAAATGAGGTTCTAACGCAGCTCTTACTGTAATTTCTTTTGCTTTCTTAAATAATTGGTCTTTATTAGTGCTTGACCTAAAGCTTCTTTTAAGGTTACGGTAAACGTTTTTGACACGAAATTTGGTTTTCGCTCCCTAAAAGCCGAACTATTGACGGAATCTAGGTAAATTATACATCATTCGATGCACAAGAAAGTGGGGATTCTAACCATATTAAAATTATTGGCAAATGCTGTAAAATGATATTTTCCAGGCAAATTTATTGCTTAAAAGAGTGTACGACCTTCAAAAGCTATTTTGTACCCTTGCGTTTGAGGTAACAGAATCTGACTTACATCAACAGGAAGTGCAGATCCTAAGCTTTTAAAGTGTGTCTGGGATTTTTCAAATTCCTTTTTCCTTTGAAACTACATGCTGTCAAAAATTAGCAAATGATTTTTCTGCCCTCTCGCAGTTGTATTTGGCTATAAAAGACGGACCAGGACACATACAAAAAATTTGGGACACACTTTCCAAGCCCCAAGTCTGTCCTGGTCATGTGCAAATTTTCGAGCCATTCGATTGGGTCAAAGGGTACAAAATAGCTTTTTCGTACCTGTACCTCATGGATTTGTGAGTCCTGAGAAAAATGGTTTTTACTGTTCTGCAGTCGTAAAGTACACAACGGGACCATATAAACCACACTAATCCGGATCAAGTCATTTGGGCTTAAAAATCAATTAGAGTCCTCAAATAATTACCCGATAAACACAAGCATACAAGAACGCGCAATGCTATTTCACACAAACCACAAGGACTTACGGATTATCGGCTTAACAGGTCAAGCATTTAGGTATGGATTTTGAAGACCACAAACAAAAAACTTTGATTATGAAATTGTGGAAGCCTTCGTTTACATGAAATTTCTTCCATTTTCAAAACTTCTGTTGGCTTCAAGCAAGGTATCATTGTGTGCCTTGAAAGTTCGGCTAACAGAATCTGAAAAAATTGAAAAATGGATATTTTCACCCAGAAAACGTTTACCGTAACCTTAAAAAACCAACTTTAAAGAATTGCAATAACAAATACCTCATGGTCATTAAGATAAAACATGCAAAAAGCAGCTACAAAAATGCCCGGGGGGTTACTTGACCAGATTTTGGACGGGGACGTGCCATCGAGGTTTCAAAAACATACCCGTTCCTTATACCAATTTTTCCAAAATGTATACCCGACTTTATACCAATTTTTCAAAAATATATACCCGACTTTATACCAATTTTCCGAAAATGGATACCGGATCCAATACCAATTGTGAAAATCGCGAAAAGTGATACCGTTCCTTATACCAAATTCGTGAAAATCGATACCGTTCCTTATACCAAAATCGTGAAAATCGATACCCTTCCCGATGGCACGTCCCCGTACCCAAAATATGTATAGTACCCCCCCCGGGCAAAAATGCTACACATACGATTAACCACTAACAAATACTAGAATCCGTTTCACATAGGATGTCAGGCCAGCATAGGAGAACGATGCTGAACAATAGGAAACCCAGACGAGAGAATAACATCGACACCAATTGCAACCGCCACTGAACTGATCCCCTGCGGAGTCCCCACCGCTCAAGATACTAACTCTGACAGCATAGGCTTCAGATCTTAAAAAAAAAGCTGGGTGTACAACTCTATGACCTATTTCTTTGAACTGAACGGCTTCAAAGAAACTTGAACTATTTTGCAGTAAATCTGCCGTTGGACTTTTCTGAAATCTTCAATATTTTCAGAATTACAGTGTGTTTCTTCTTTTTAAAGAATTCAAGAAAATTTTGGAAAAAACTTAAAACTACCGTAATTTCTAAACCAGACGACGAAAGGTCAAATAATTTCAAGAAAACCATAGTTTATGGACGCCTGCAATATGGTATCAAGCAAAACTCTTTACTCTTCTGGTTTGTGATTTAGAAATTTGATGGCATCACATCATAAAATGAGCTGAAATATAAAATAGGCTGTAATTTCGACAAATATTCAAGATTTCTGAAAACTCCAACGGTAGAATAATAGAAAAGTGGCTAAAGTTTCCTTCAAGTCACTCAGTTTAAAGAAATAGGTCATTGAATTTTACACCCGCCTTTTTACACTGATTTAAAGATTTGGAACCTATGCTGACTCTGACAGGTCAGAGTTCCTGACTCGCAATATCGATGACCATGACCTGAAATGCTTCCAATTTTGCGTAACTACTGTCCCTCATTTGATTTGGAGCACTGTGCCACTCATTGCAGGAAAGGAAACATGGTCAGCGAGAACCCATAATGAGTGACACTTACAGTTAACTAAAGAATAAACGCAAAAGAAACATTACAATTGCAAGTAAAACGAAAAGCCTGATCGCTGTGCAGGACTGAGGATATTTGATAAAATGGCTGATCATCCGCCCGCCCTATAAGGATCCCTTGAACTATAGAGAAAGGATTGGTCTTGCGTGTTACTTCAGTTACCACCAAATAGTAACGTCTGGTTAGATGGACATGGTTGTCCAGCAAGACCAACTACCCAATTGATATGTTTCGTAATTAAAACTTACAAAACATCAAATGTGAAACAGACTTACGAAAGAAATGAGGCAAAAGTGTACGTAGTCGCTGTGTGGCGTGAAACATAAGTTTAATATGTACGTATTTACAAGTACTTAAAAAGGGTAAGTCCGGGGTCGATAAAATTATTGTTAAAAAGCAACGTTACCAACTGCTGAACACCAATCGTGAGTTCTTTCCAAGTTTTAATGCCTCCAACATTCATAAACTGGTTACTGAGTCTTACTTAGGCCAAATATCGTCGCCATTTTGTATTTTGTGCGAGTGTGCAAAACGCGATAAGGAGGCTAGCAATGTGAGTGGTATGATATCAACACATTTGGCAGCCTCGTTCAGGTCAGCATGATGTGACGTCATAGAAAATGACGTCATTTTGCACTTCTTAGCAGATTGAAATATGTAGTTTCACAGATTAAAAGAGCAAAACAATTGAAAAAAAGTTCTACAAACCATTCACAACAGTGTAATCTCTTGAATAATCAAAACTCATACTAACCCCGGACTTGTCCTTTAAATAATCTGGATCCAAAGCAGTGATCAATGGAAGTTAAAACTGCAAAAGCACTTACTTTGCATGAAGTAAAGTACACATTGAGCACTTAGTTCTCGTAGGATAGTTTTTGAAACTTCGGGATGGATACATGGAGCTATACTTGGGGTCACCTGCGTGAATCAACCTAAAAAAGCAAAAGTTCCGGGTGAGAAATGTGAGAGTACATCAACCCTTTCTTGGTTTTAAAGATTTGTTCTTGATAAATGAATATATCAAAGTTAAATGTAGTGTAAAGGGTCTATTTCAACCAGCACGTTGTTTTTGATGGTTGCTGTTGTTGCTGTTGTTGTTGTTGTTGTTATTATTGTTGTTGCAGCTTCATTTTACAACGATCTATGTACAAATGTTTAAGCACACCAATCAGAATCAATGGATATAATCAATTTAAAACGCACATAATACTCTACAAAATATTCTACAAACCTCATTGTTGCAATTCTGATGGGTTTTGGCTCTACCAAGAAGTAAGCTTCAGCTATGTGCTCTAACTGTACAAGAAAACAGTGCAAGTAAATACTCTTTACAAATTCCCTTGATCTTGCCACTCTCCTAAACCCTGTTCTTCTTCGAATTCCTAGATACTCGCAAAATAGGTGTTGCAATATATCTTTAGAAACAAACTAAAAGAACAGATTTACCTCATATCATTGAACATCAGTAAGTGTTCACAGTTCCCTTGATGACAATAATAATACGGATATCCAAGGCGAATTTTAAGTTCTTCAAATTTCGTCTCTTCCATTCTTTTACTTTTGAAACTTCCAAGTCTATCAGAACTCCATTTGTAATTGACTTTTGCCCATTCAATGATTGTTCTAAAGAGAAATTTTTTTATGAATTTTTCAGCAGGTTTATTACATGTTTTGTATATCTATCTACAATGCGAGTCAGTAGATTTTTAACTCATGAATCATAATGCAGTACATTAGATTGTGATATTGCCAAAAAGTTTAGAATAGACGATTAAGCTAAAGATGGCGGCGAGGAACTTTTTACCATTCTAATTACGAATCTTTAACGATTAAATAACGCAGTGCATCTCGGTAAAGGGTTCCTAGCTGCCATCTTTAGCGCAATCACCAATACAGCCTATTTTATTAAAAAACAAGGTGCTCAGCTACTACCCAACCTCGTCCCTACGGATTTGGCCATATTGTGTCCCCGTCCCAATATGACAAAAGGCCCTTGGCCAAATGCTTTGCTACATGTGAACGGACAAAACTCACACTTTAATTTCCTTCATGACCAAAATGGAAATATGCTCCAACCAGTGGCTTCGCCCTGCACTCCTTATCTTCCAAAACATAACCAACAATACACTCAGATGTAGTACTAGACTGATTGCATATTCGTAGTTATCGCTATTGATAAACTGATGGACGCTCAAACTACGACTTATGGACTTTGATACTAAAATTTGGGATGAAGTTTTCCCCGATCGATTTCATAACTAGATTTGGAAACCATAGCAACACTGTACGAACACCAGGCAATGGTGGATGGGCCTAAGTTGCCGGCTCGAACCTCCAATGTTAAAACAGCTCAGAATTCAAGTTTACAGTGATATTAGCCATGAACAAAAGCCACAAGTGTCCATACGAATGTTTCCTCAATCCAAGAATCAACAAACCTTTCACTGTGAATCAGGAGTTCCTCAGTTTAAAGGCCAATTAGCTTCCATGAACTTCACCGCAGCTTTGAGAATTTCCAACTGTCGAGGGTCACTTGCCTCGCTTCCGAGACCACACAGCGGCCTCATTCCAAAGGGCACACGTAAACGTGTGCATCTCCGTCTCAAAACTTTATATCAAAGTCCATAAGGCCCAGATTGAGCAAAAAAGGAAATGTTGTTGTTGTTGTTATTGTCGTTGTTGTCGTTGTTGCTATTTTGCGATATCTGGGACTATGTCGTGAGGCTAATGTAGTACTACTAATCTTTGTTGTTATACAACTAATTGTATGTTTGAAGCATAGCTTTCAAATACCTCATGTACGTTTGAGATACGAAAAACTAGATGCAGGTGAAGTTTGAACTCAGTACAAGATAAAGTGAGTTGGGCATGAAGGCAGCAGGCACTATTTGTTGATCTCATGATTTGTTTCGCTATATGCAATATGAAAATGAATTGTACATGAGATACCACTGGATAGGGTACTTCTGTTTGGTTGACCAAGATATTTTGAAGAATTTCCTGCAGGATGCTACCAATGGCAAATTTCCTACGACCGCCCGGTTATATGGTCAGGTGGGTTTTCATTCCCTAGGCTACTACTCCCTGAATATCAAGGCAATAATATTGGCCAAGTATATCATTCAATTGCAGACATGTTTAAAAAAATTTTGCACTTTGCCTGACTAACATCAGCGAATCCGTTCTGAGATTATGAGGCATTTGTTAAAGAAAGCTTGATATCCAGGAAGCAAATGCACTTCAAATGGGGCAGCTTCATTTACTCATCTGTAGCACTGGGATGGCCAAAAATCTATACTGGGACTCACAATACTGGCTGTAGTCACACTAAAATCGAATACCGTTATAATCTGAATTGTTTCACTTTGTTGAGATTTATCTTTGACGTCAGGAAGTATGGCGTCATAACGACACAGTGCCGGCCCCGTCTCTTGTAAAGCAGCATGTGACGTGGCTGATTAGTTTTGGCGCGAAAGTAATCGTCACGTGGTTACCTTGGTAAATCATGATTGGTTAATTTTGCATAAATAACGCTGTAATTCAGGTAGGCACCTCGTTTATCCCCTTGCTTTGGATACCATAGTTTTAAAAGACCACTGTTCAAGGAACGAAATGTTGTGACATCGTTGTATGTGAACAGGAGATGCGGTCACATACAACAGCATTGTACGCCCGTTGCTTCGAAGGGAAAAAACAGGATAAAGCACCTAATGTGACCGCAGCCACAGAAAAATATTTCCTTTCTAAATCATTTGATCCACTACACTTATGATTAGTATCAAGCTATTCCTAATTGGATCTCAATTATATCTCCGCATTTGGGAACAAAGTGATGTTTGCCTGCCTTTAAATCAAATGGTTAAAATGGTACTTACGAGCTATAATCTCTATTGTAAGGATCTCGCATGTCATTATAGAAGGTTCCTTCGATGAAGAAGAAGCCAGACTTGTTGGAATTCTAAAAGGGATAAAATCAGACTGCGTTCACACGATGCCAGCACATTTTGAAAACGGTGAAGAAGATGACGGTAGCAAAATTTGAGCTAGTATTCAAACGATGCCGGAACAATTTGAAAACGGTAGGAAATTCGACGGTGAAAAACTCGTTGCAAGATTTTGACGTCAAAGAAATGTACCTGCACCCTAAGAATCGACCAGTCTGGTTCCAAAAGCGTCTAAAAATGTTCTGTTTTCATTTTCATGTTTTTACGCGATGCCATTTCCAAAATGTGCTGGTTAGAGATCGGTTTTCAAAATCTACCGTTTTCAAAATCTGCCGGCAAAAATGTGCAGTTTTCGTGTGAACGGGAGGCCTATCCGTCGAATTTGTCACCGTTTTCAAAATTTGCCGGCATCGTGTGAACGCAGTCTCAGACGCATATAGATTAAGAACGTCAGTAAACAGGGTGCATAAAAGACGTCAGTGAGCAATTGTTCACAAGATATCAACATATCAATGTGCACAAAAAACATGCACGCCGTTAGAGCGGCTACTGTGAAAAAGCCATGAATCCAATTTTCCTGTTTTTCAAAATCATGAATGAAACAAACTTCATTCATTCCTATTCAACATTTGCCATTCTATCCGCCAGAGTTTTAAATGATTTGAACAGCTTTGAAGGTTTTAGAGTTATTGTGATAATAAACCAGATAGTGTGAAAAGCCTAGCACGCCGCTATAATGACTTCAATTCATCCCAAGTCTGATTCTGCAGGCAAGTAGATAAAGTCACGTTTTTTTATATCAATGTCAATAAAAAACTAGAAAAATACAATACAATATTCTGTGCCGTTCATAGCAGAAATAGACATGTCGTCATCTGGTTCTGGCTATGAACGGCACTTAACAAACTCTTTAACAACAATCAAAAAGGAAAAAAACAAACAAGAAAAGCAAAGCAAAGAAAGGAATTTAAGCACTCTGTGAACCATGACATCTCCCCACCTCCCGCCTTGACAAGCGCTAGTATGCGCTAACCCGGGTGGTTGGTAAAGTCACGGGTCACGGGTAAAGTCACGTGACATGTCCATTCATGAATGCATACCTTTTCAAATTTTTCTTCAAACACTGGGTTGTGACTTCTGTCTTCAAGTACTGTTCTATCAGATAAGCATTCAATTTTGTCTCTCAATTCAGTTAAGTACTGAAAAATAAATGGAAAATGTGTTGAGATATGTCAAAATCATTTGAAATCAACTAATAAACTGTTTTGTTAAACTGAGTTGATCGTCTGATACCCAAGTAAGTAATATGTACGAGATCAGCATGATATTATGTTCAGATATCATGAAAATCAAACTGGTCCAGAGATTGGACCTCTCCCAAAATTCAAACTCTGCTTGTTAATATCTCTCAACTGAAATCTGTTTTAGGAATGGCTTGAAAACTAATATTATCCTGTCAACAGGCCTAGTCTGGGAGCTGCGGAGGAGGAAAAAGAGGGCACGGCCTGTAGGAATGGGCTGCATTTTCAAATTCCATACACTTGAGGTGTATTCCTTTCTTCATCATTTTTCCTTCAAACTGAAATTCTGAAGTTGAACAATGATACATTTTAGAAGTAACACGCATGATGGTACTGAAATTTGGAGCAACTAGCAATAAAATTTTGTACCTCAGATCTGGTTTATGGAAATAAAAATGCAGCCTACACCTGAAGGCCCTCTTCTCTCTTGTTTTATCACTTTGAAGCCTATCCAAAGGCTGGAGCAATATGAACTCTGAATCTAGAAATGCTATTGTCCATCTAGTTTCTCGGTGAGATACTTAATGCCAAACACTATCATTAATCCTACACAATGGATCAACTGCATTGCAAAATTAGGCTTCACACTTTGAAAATTCAATGTAATGAAATTAATTTACTACCAGGGCACAAAAATGAACTAGCATTGTAGCAGCGCTACTAGAAAGGTAGCTGAAATGCTTAAAAATTTCTTAGGAAGGATTAAGAGGAAAAGGGAAAGGAATAGAACGAAAAGGAAAGGAAGGGAAAGAAATCAAGGCCGGGAAGGATAGGAAAGAGGGAAAGAAGACAGAAAGAAGAGGAAAGTGTGTAAAAGAAGACAAAGGTGCTTAGCTTGCAACCAAGAAGGAATACTTTTTGAGTCCTGTACACTACTTACTTGTCCAGCGAGAACCAAGTAGCCTTGTTCTCTGTTTTGCTACAATGAAAATTGATTTTATGATTATAACAATCTATAGATGGCAAAACAAATGCAGTTGAACATTCATATAACTTGAAGATCTTGCTTGCGTATCATCTGCTCGAAGTGCACGTCATTCCTGTTACTACATGAGAAACACCTTCTTCCTTGACCTAAAAAAGATTGCCAATTTTCAACTATTGGCTCCAATCTTACACACCTAGCAAAGGGAGCGGTGAACATCAAATATGCATACTCCGTTCCTGTTACTGGACGAGAAGCACCTTTCCCCTTGACCTCGAAGAAAGCTGCAAATTCAGTAGTGTCTCTAAAACTTACCCACAAGGTGACGGGATGGTGTGTACTAAAAATTTACATATGGTTTCCGTTACTGCATGAGAAACAAACTTTGCCTTAACTTCAAAAAATGCTGCAAATTCTCCATTATTGATTTGAAATCCTACAAACATAAACATTGTAACAGGAACAGTGTTTATCAAATGTGCATATGCCGTTTTCTTTACTGCAAGAAAAGCAAATTTCCCCTTGCGTGGAAGAAAGCTACAAATTCAGTTATTGGCTCGAAATCTTACTAGCTCTGTTATGGGAAAGATGTGTACTAAGTCCCCTTAATGTGTCTACACCGTTTCCCAGACCTCATTAGAAATATTCATGCCTGCGAGCAAATGGCTTGCAGAATTTCGCCTGGAATCAACGCACTCTGAATATAGGACTCGGAGTTGAGGAAGTTTTTGCCTGCGAGCGGCGCTCCAAATTCCCTAGCTTGAGCTTGTGAAACTGGTCAGGAGCCAATTATGAAGCCAAGCAGACCACTCCTACTGCAGTCTCATTCCAAGGAATTTAAGACTCCAAAATCTAAGAATGGCTTTGATTTCTTTTCACATGACAAACTCTGTACAATTCAGAAGAAAGAAAATAAGTCATACCTTTGTTGGGTGATACAACATAGCTGAGAGAATAACAGTGCCATCTTCAATATCACCACACTCGTCATCTTTGGTGTCCACCTAAAAATCATAAAAATTTTTATCAACTAATGAAGTCAGTAAATTTGATTTGCTGGAAAATACCAGGAACACCTTTGAAATGCCATTATGCATTGTACGATAAGATGATGTTGAAGAGAGGATACAACCTTGACCTTAAATCCCAAAGTAGAACCATAAAAGCTCTAACAAGCCCCTCCTCTCAGAGTCAAAATTCTAAATAAGCCCCCTCTCTATTAAGGCCCCCCTAATATCAAATTCCAAAATTTACCAAATATTTTCCATTTATTTAGCTAAACAAGGGGGGTGAGAATAATCAGGGGGTTGGAAATTGCTCAAGATAACAATAATCGGAAGGTTGGAATAATCATTGGGGGGGGGGGGTGCTTGGAAAAATAGAAAATAGTCGTTTTCTTAGGTAAACACGTATCTTTTATATATCTATGTGAACAGTGATGTTACTGATATATTTACTTTTGAGTTCTGGTTCTGTTGAATGCACTTCTTGAGACTTTTTCTTGCGTTTATTCAGAAATTATGTTTACTATCATTTCATTTTTCCAAAAATTAATAAAAGGGGGGGGGGTTGGAATAAGAGCGGAGGGGGTTGGAAAATTTTTCAAAAATTAATAAGCAGGGGGGGGGCGGCGATTATTCGGTACTCAAGAGTAAAGACTAAGCTACTGTAGAAAAACAATGAAAAAACTCTTGGAATGACTTGGGAATCAAAAATTTATTTGTTCAATGTCTCATGAGGTTAGAAAACTGAAGGAAATGTTCTTCTTAAAGAGACTATGTATGTATGTTCACCTGACTATCCCAGATGTTGTGCATAAAGTTTCTCCGCTCATTTCTTCTAACTGCTCCTTTAGCAAGCCTTGAAAAGAAACAATTAAAATATATCCATTCTTTCTCATCATACAGCG
This sequence comes from Aurelia sp. 3 sensu Dawson et al. (2005), assembly GCA_964020215.1. Lineage (NCBI taxonomy): Eukaryota > Metazoa > Cnidaria > Scyphozoa > Semaeostomeae > Ulmaridae > Aurelia > Aurelia sp. 3 sensu Dawson et al. (2005). Next base: position 17,163,598 of record OZ026580.1, read on the forward strand.
AATTTTGGAAACATTAACCCTGCACTGGTTGGGCTATCTGACACATCCTATTTTGGTTGGGGAAAAAAGCGCCCCCCTATCTAACTCTTAACTGGTAATAGATACAGGAACCAAAATACCTTTGTTTGTTTTCATTATATCAATGTGTACAAGACCTGCAATGTACTTTCAAACACAACTCCTCTTACTTTAGCAATATTTCTGTCTATCAGCAATGATGCAAAGATCCAGCTGCCATAAAATGTCTCCACATAGAGTGCTCAACAAATACAAGTGATATCTTACCTCACTGTCTGTAAGGGACACTCTTGTGGTGTGATATTTTTCAGTATTTTTGCATCAGTCATGTCATATTTTCCTTCCAGTGGACACTGAAAGGGAAACAATGGGTTGTACACAACAATGCATTGCACAGTATCAATATTATTTTGATGCTTAAAAGTTTGTGATTCATGAAAGTTACTTAACATAGTTTCAGGTTAAAGTCTATCTTAAATTAGATGTAAATTGAGATTTGTGATAATTACTCATGAATTTTGACTGTTGGAATTGTTTAATGCCGATTTATATATAGCTGGTTTATTTGTTGTGCAGTTTTGAGAAGGTTTGACCAAGTTCTGACTGGGTCAGAAGCTTGAAATGAATGTGTGACCAGGTCAGAATTTTCTTTCCTTACACAACGCTCATTCCCTTATGAGTAAGACAAATAATCATATTGAAATAACAAATGCCAGCTTGGCAACTGCTATTCTCGCTCACTTAGCGAGGATATGTTATATTGAAAAGATAGCTTGCATTGATATCATTGATAAGTGGGCAGTGAAGAAATTCAACATTGCGCCTTTGCATGGAAAAGTTTGGACTGTAGCTGATGGTAAATCACATTTCAATCAGAAGATGGAAGTTTAGAGACTTCAGAGACAAAATGAAAATATTCATTACTCTGAAAATTTGACCGGTTTGTGCAAACCGTTTAACCCAGTCTAGATCCACACCTGAGTAGAGCCCCACCACTTGAGCATCTTGACAATTAGCACTTAGCCACTTCCGTGATCCTACTGCTTGGCACTGAAAGCCGCAACTCCCTGGGGGTACTCATTAACTTTCAATGTGGGGGGTCTGTGTCAATATTTGAGGTCCAGAATCTTACGTTAGATCAATATTTTGGCTGGGTCTGTGAAAAACAACAAGACGAAAATTCAATATTTGCGGTCCACAAATCTGAAAAAATTGTGCAGTTTGCTGTGATTCCCTACAATGGCCCAGTCATTAAAAGGTCATTCTGTGTATTTAGTGGTACTACACATAAATAACAATATTTGGGTATCCAAAACGTTAGACTCAAAATGAGAGTACCACTCTGGGCCGCCCACTTCACCTTCACGACGAGATTACATCACAATACGGGCCAGTATGGAATGTTTGATTTTCGTGCGCCGGACGGATATTTATACTTAACGTTTTGTGCGCCATGAACCCGGAGATTTATACCTAACATTATATTACACCATCATAAAATCGCATTCTGTGCGCCAATTTGTGGGCCATCAACTAATGCTGTGCGCTGGACATGTCCGGCGCACACACCTTTCATTCCATACTGGAATACGGGGTGATAATATTCCTCTTCCAAACACTTTCTAAACCATTTTCCGTCATCATACTCACCTTCAAATTACTAGGATCGCAAATATCAATTATCTCTTTAGCAGTTTCCTCATCTACTTCAATTGTCTTTGCTACTTCTTCAGGTGAAGTTTCTACTCTTGCACGGTCAATAGTTTTTGCACCAATCTCTGACATGCATTTTGCTCTGAAGGCGCCTGCATGGAATGGTTCTGAACAGTTTTTGCTGACTTCAAATTGCATTGTACTTCTTTTCAAAACACTCGATGTATCGTTGGAACTTTCTAGTCGCCTCTATTTCTTGATTTTCTTCTGTGAAATTATCGTTTATTATGGCGTTCAGCGTTCTTGATGCGGTCCTCCCGATCGTCTCTGAAAAAGGCCTAACTAGCCTCGCCTTCAAGCTGAGGTAGTGATGCAATGCAAAAATGTTTCCCGCTTTCCGGCTGTTTCCCGCCAAAACATGATTGTAGCCCCAGACACTTTGGTTTTGCTGTTTATTGCCATTCAACAAAAATCGTATCTTCATAGCACAATGTTTGCTCTAAAAGTAACAAGGAGCAAGGACAGATTTTGCTTTGAGCCAGTCAGCGAGTTTTCTTACATCTGTGAGATTGATCAATTACACTGCGTAATCAGCAAATCTAATATCACATGATGCACTGTGATTTCTCGTGAAATCAGAAGCTGTGGGGAGGGGATGAATCCAAACAATACCTTCCCCCCAAACTGAGGACGTGCAAGTGGATTTTTGACCAACCATGAATGTTTTTACATTTCTGTTTGACCACAAGCTTGCCGAAAATTCTACAGCCTCGGATTTTGATATTCAACTTAGACCGAGAGAAATCTTTGTTTGAATAACGATTTAAAATCAGGTTAGCCCCTATTTTTTCAAGTCCGACAGACTAATAGTTCTTCACAAACTACTTCCATCCTTTGTACAAAGGCAACAAACATTAATTCGCAGACAACATGAAACACATCGCCATGAAATTTTCCGTGTTGCACAGCTTTCAAAAGATCAGTAACTTTTATGATACCAAGCCCGATATCATCTTCTGTAGCACTACAATTACATTCTAAAAGGGCTAAGACCTGACGCAACTCGACAAATGTAGCATACACTTGGCAAAAGTAATCTTCAAAATCACGTCAAACTGAGTAGACATTAGAAATGCATTTTTCTAAAGTAATCCTGTTCAGCTGCAAAGGGAAGTTAGTCACTCTCTGTCGTCCATTGTCGTTTGCAACTGCTACGACAATTTCAGTTCAGTTCAGTTTATATTTTAACAATACAATATTTGGTAGAGAGAACATTCACAGGGGGGGGGGGTCTCAGCTAAATTTCGGGTAAGGGTGTGCCGCCCACAGCTTCAAAATGTGACCGTTGGCTAGACCAATTTTTGTGAAAATGATACCCTTGGCCATACCAATTTCTCCATTAAAAGTGCCCTGAATTGGCGTTTTCAAGACAAAACTTGCCAAATTTTCGCATTTTCAGCAAAGAAACTTTTCTTGAACTTGGTTTTCTTAAAGAAATCAACGAACTTTTACAGTTCTTTGACCAAAATTGCTAAAAAGCATAGCCTTGCCTAGACAAAACTCGACTAAAATTGCCAAAACCTATACCCTTGGCTAGACTAGAGGTCTACAAAAGTATATCCTTGTGGGCTGCACATCCCGAGGTACCTTTACTATGGAAGAACCCCCCCCCCCTGTGAGAACATTCAGTATAGAGATTGCCTTTTATGGTCCTCACTTCAAAGTTTTTGAAAAACGGTAGCACAATTAAGGAATTCAAAACAAAAATAAAACCTACTGAATTGATGGTGTCAGTCAAAGTTCAATATCACCTGCATTGTCAGTAAAATCCTGACATTTAGGTGATAATGAATATATACCATCTACTGACTCAATGGCGGCTAATCAAGTGTCAAGTTCTGATCAATCTCATTAAGATGAACCATTTCAGAAGCAAAAACGATCTACTGAATTGATAGTGTCAGTCAAAGTTCAATATCACATGCATAGTCAGTAAAATCCTGACATTTAACGTGATAATGAATATATACCATCTACTGACTCAATGGCGGCTAATCAAGTGTCAAGTTCTGATCAATCTCATCAAGGTGAACCAATTCAGAAGCAAAAACGATCTACTGAATTGATAGTGTCAGTCAAAGTTCAATATCACATGCATTGTCAGTAAAATCCTGACATTTAACGTGATAATGAATATACCATCTACTGACTCAATGGCGGCTAATCAAGTGTCAAGTTCTGATCAATCTCATCAAGGTGAACCAATTCAGAAGCAAAAACGATCTACTGAATTGATAGTGTCAGTCAAAGTTCAATATCACCTGCATTGTCAGTAAAATCCTGACATTTAAGGTGATAATGAATATATACCATCTACTGACTCAATGGCGGCTAATCAAGTGTCAAGTTCTGATCAATCTCATCAAGGTGAACCAATTCAGAAGCAAAAACGATCTACTGAATTGATAGTGTCAGTCAAAGTTCAATATCACATGCATTGTCAGTAAAATCCTGACATTTAACGTGATAATGAATATATACCATCTACTGACTCAATGGCGGCTAATCAAGTGTCAAGTTCTGATCAATCTCATCAAGGTGAACCAATTCAGAAGCAAAAACGATCTACTGAATTGATAGTGTCAGTCAAAGTTCAATATCACCTGCATTGTCAGTAAAATCCTGACATTTAACGTGATAATGAATATATACCATCTACTGACTCAATGGCGGCTAATCAAGTGTCAAGTTCTGATCAATCTCATCAAGGTGAACCAATTCAGAAGCAAAAACGATCTACTGAATTGATAGTGTCAGTCAAAGTTCAATATCACATGCATTGTCAGTAAAATCCTGACATTTAACGTGATAATAAATATATACCATCTACTGACTCAATGGCGGCTAATCAAGTGTCAAGTTCTGATCAATCTCATCAAGGTGAACCAATTCAGAAGCAAAAACGATCTACTGAATTGATAGTGTCAGTCAAAGTTCAATATCACCTGCATTGTCAGTAAAATCCTGACATTTAAGGTGATAATGAATATATACCATCTACTGACAAAATGGCGGGCAATCAAGTTTCAAGTTCTGATCAATCTCATCAAGATGAACAATTTCAGAAGCAAAAACGATCTACTGAATTGATAGTGTCAGTCAAAGTTCAATATCACCTACATTGTCGGTAAAATCCTGACATTTAAGGTGATAATGAATATATACCATCTACTGACTCAATGGCGGCTAATCAAGTGTCAAATTCCGATCAATCTCATCAAGATGAACCATTTCAGAAGCAAAAACGATCTACTGAATTGATAGTGTCAGTCAAAGTTTAATATCACCTGCATTGTCGGTAAAATCCTGACATTTAAGGTGATAATGAATATATACCATCTACTGACTCAATGGCGGCTAATCAAGTGTCAAATTCCGATCAATCTCATCAAGATGAACCATTTCAGAAGCAAAAACGATCTACTGAATTGATAGTGTCAGTCAAAGTTTAATATCACCTGCATTGTCGGTAAAATCCTGACATTTAAGGTGATAATGAATATATACCATTTACTGACTCAATGGCGGCTAATCAAGTGTCAAGTTCTGATCAATCTCATCAAGATGAACCATTTCAGAGGCAAAAACGATCTATTGAATTGATAGTGTCAGTCAAAGTTCAATATAACCTGCATTGTCGGTAAAATCCTGACATTTAAGGTGACAATGAATATATACCATCTACTGACTCAATGGCGGTTAGTCAAGTGGCAAGTACTGTTCAATCTCATAAAGATGAACCATTTCAGAAGCAAAAACGATCTACTGAATTGATAGTGTTAGTCAAAGTTCAATATCACCTGCATTGTCGGTAAAATCCTGACATTTATGGTGATAATGAATATATACCATCTACTGACTGAATGGCAGCTAATCAAGTGTCAAGTTCTGATCAATCTCATCAAGATGAACCATTTCAGAGGCAAAAACGATCTATTGAATTGATAGTGTCAGTCAAAGTTCAATATCACCTGCATTGTCGGTAAAATCCTGACATTTAAGGTGATAATGAATATATACCATCTACTGACTCAAGGGGGTTAGTCAAGTGGCAATCCTGTTCAATCTCATCAAGATGAACCATTCCAGAAGCAAAAACGATCTATTGAATTGATGGTGTCAGTCAAAGTTCAATATCACATGCATTGTCAGTAAAATCCTGACATTTAACGTGATAATGAATATATACCATCTAATGACTCAATGGCGGCTAATCAAGTGTCAAGTTCTGATCAATCTAATCAAGGTGAACCATTTCAGAAGCAAAAACGATCTACTGAATTGACAGTGTCAGTCAAAGTTCAATATCACCTGCATTGTCAGTAAAATCCTGACATTAAGGTGATAATTAATATATACCATTTACTGACTCAATGGCGGGTAATCAAGTTTCAAATTCTGTTCAATCTCATCAAGATGAACCATTCAAGAAGCAAAAACGATCTATTGAATTGATAGTGTCAGTCAAAGTTCAATATCACATGCATTGTCAGTAAAATCCTGACATTTAAGGTGATAATGAATATATACCATCTACTGACTCAATGGCGGCTAATCAAGTGTCAAGTTCTGTTCAATCTCATCAAGATGAACCATTTCAGAAGCAAAAACGATCTACTGAAGTGATAGTGTCATTCAAAGATCAATATCACCTGCATTGTCGGTAAAATCCTGACATTTAAGGTGATAATGAATATATACCATCTACTGACTCAATGGCTGTTAGTCAAGTGGCAAGTACTGTTCAATCTCATCAAGATGAACCATTTCAGAAGCAAAAACGATCTACTGAAGTGATAGTGTCATTCAAAGATCAATATCACCTGCATTGTCGGTAAAATCCTGACATTTAAGGTGATAATGAATATATACCATCTACTGACTCAAGGGCGGTTAGTCAAGTGGCAATCCTGTTCAATCTCATCAAGATGAACCATTTCAGAAGCAAAAACGATCTACTGAATTGATAGTGTTATTCAAAGTTCAATATCACCTGCATTGTCGGTAAAATCCTGACATTTATGGTGATAATGAATATATACCATTTACTGACTCAATGGCGGGTAATCAAGTTTCAAATTCTGATCAATCTCATGAAGATGAACCATTTCAGAAGCAAAAACGATCTACTGAATTGATAGTGTCAGTCAAAGTTCAATATCACCTACATTGTCGGTAAAATCCTGACATTTAAGGTGATAATGAATATATACCATCTACTGACTCAATGGCGGCTAATCAGGTGTCAAATTCCGATCAATCTCATCAAGATGAACCATTTCAGAAGCAAAAACGATCTACTGAATTGATAGTGTCAGTCAAAGTTTAATATCACCTGCATTGTCGGTAAAATCCTGACATTTAAGGTGATAATGAATATATACCATTTACTGACTCAATGGCGGCTAATCAAGTGTCAAGTTCTGATCAATCTCATCAAGATGAACCATTTCAGAGGCAAAAACGATCTATTGAATTGATAGTGTCAGTCAATGTTCAATATCACCTGCATTGTCGGTAAAATCCTGACATTTAAGGTGATAATGAATATATACCATCCACCGGCTCAATGGCGGCTAATCAAGTGTCAAGTTCTGATCAATCTCATCAAGATGAACCATTTCAGAGGCAAAAACGATCTATTGAATTGATAGTGTCAGTCAAAGTTCAATATAACCTGCATTGTCGGTAAAATCCTGACATTTAAGGTGACAATGAATATATACCATCTACTGACTCAATGGCGGTTAGTCAAGTGGCAATTACTGTTCAATCTCATCAAGATGAACCATTTCAAAAGCAAAAACGATATACTGAAGTGATAGTGTCATTCAAAGATCAATATCACCTGCATAGTCGGTAAAATCCTGACATTTAAAGTGATAATGAATATATACCTTCTACTAACTCAATGGCGGTTAGTCAAGTGGCAAGTCCTGTTCAATCTCATCAAGATGAACCATTTCAGAAGCAAAAACGATCTACTGAAGTGATAGTGTCATTCAAAGTTCAATATCACCTACATTGTCGGTAAAATCCTGACATTTAAGGTGATAATGAATATATACCATCTACTGACTCAATGGCGGCTAATCAGGTGTCAAATTCCGATCAATCTCATCAAGATGAACCATTTCAGAAGCAAAAACGATCTACTGAATTGATAGTGTCAGTCAAAGTTCAATATAACCTGCATTGTCGGTAAAATCCTGACATTTAAGGTGACAATGAATATATACCATCTACTGACTCAATGGCGGTTAGTCAAGTGGCAATTACTGTTCAATCTCATCAAGATGAACCATTTCAAAAGCAAAAACGATATACTGAAGTGATAGTGTCATTCAAAGATCAATATCACCTGCATAGTCGGTAAAATCCTGACATTAAAAGTGATAATGAATATATACCTTCTACTAACTCAATGGCGGTTAGTCAAGTGGCAAGTCCTGTTCAATCTCATCAAGATGAACCATTTCAGAAGCAAAAACGATCTACGGAAGTGATAGTGTCATTCAAAGATCAATATCACCTGCATTGTCGGTAAAATCCTGACATTTAAGGTGACAATGAATATATACCATCTACTGACTCAATGGCGGCTAATCAGGTGTCAAGTTCTGATCAATCTCATCAAGATGAACCATTTCAGAGGCAAAAACGATCTATTGAATTGATAGTGTCAGTCAAAGTTCAATATCACCTGCATTGTCGGTAAAATCTTGACATTTAAGGTGATAATGAATATATACCATCTACTGACTCAATGGCGGCTAATTAAGTGTCAAGTTCTGATCAATCTCATCAAGATGAACCATTTCAGAAGCAAAAACGATCTACTGAATAGTGTCAGTCAAAGTTCAATATCACCTGCATTGTCGGTAAAATCCTGACATTTATGGTGATAATGAATATATACCATCTACTGGCTCAATGGCGGCTAATCAAGTGTCAAGTTCTGATCAATCTCATCAAGATGAGGCATTTCAGAAGCAAAAACGATCTATTGAATTGATAGTGTCAGTCAAAGTTAAATATCACCTGCATTGTCGGTAAAATTCTGACATTTAAGGTGATAATGAATATATACCATCTACTGACTCAATGGCGGCTAATCAAGTGTCAAGTTCTGATCAATCTCATCAAGATGAACCATTTCAGAAGCAAAAACGATCTACTGAATTGATAGTGTCAGTCAAAGTTCAATATAACCTGCATTGTCGGTAAAATCCTGACATTTAATGTGATAATGAATATATACCATCTACTGACTCAATGGCGGCTAATTAAGTGTCAAGTTCTGATCAATCTCATCAAGATGAACCATTTCAGAGGCAAAAACGATCTATTGAATTGATAGTGTCAGTCAAAGTTATATCACCTGCATTGTCGGTAAAATTCTGACATTTAAGGTGATAATGAATATATACCATCTACTGACTCAATGGCGGTTAGTCAAGTGGCAAGTCCTGTTCAATCTCATCAAGATGAACCATTTCAGAAGCAAAAACGATCTACTGAAGTGATAGTGTCATTCAAAGTGCAATATCACCTGTATTATCGGTAAAGTCCTGACATTTATGGTGATAATGAATATATACCATCTACTGACTCAATGGCGGTTAATCAAGTGGCAAGTACTGTTCAATCTCATCAAGATGAACCATTTCAAAAGCAAAAACGATATACTGAAGTGATAGTGTCATTCAAAGATCAATATCACCTGCATTGTCGGTAAAATCCTGACATTTAAGGTGACAATGAATATATACCATCTACTGACTCAATGGCGGTTAGTCAAGTGGCAAGTACTGTTCAATCTCATCAAGATGAACCATTTCAAAAGCAAAAACGGTTTACTGAAGTGATAGTGTCATTCAAAAATCAATATCACCTGCATAGTCGGTAAAATCCTGACATTTAAAGTGATAATGAATATATACCATCTAATGACTCAATGGCGGTTAGTCAAGTGGCAAGTCCTGTTCAATCTCATCAAGATGAACCATTTTAGAGGTAAAAACCATCTATTGAATTGATAGAGTCAGTCAAAGTTCAATATCACCTGCATTGTCGGTAAAATCCTGACATTTATGGTGATAATGAATATATACCATCTACTGACTCAATGGCGGCTAATCAAGTGTCAAGTTCTGATCAATCTCATCAAGATGAACCATTTCAGAGCCAAAAAAGATCTATTGAATTGATAGTGTCAGTCAAAGTTCAATATCACCTGCATTCTCGGTAAAATCCTGACATTTAAGGTGATAATGAATATATACCATCTACTGACTCATTGGCGGCTAATCAAGTGTCAAGTTCTGATAAGTCTCATCAAGATGAACCATTTTAGAGGTAAAAACCATCTATTGAATTGATAGAGTCAGTCAAAGTTCAATATCACCTGCATTGTCGGTAAAATCCTGACATTTATGGTGATAATGAATATATACCATCTACTGACTCAATTGCAGCTAATCAAGTGTCAAGTTCTGATCAATCTCATCAAGATGAACCATTTTAGAGGTAAAAATCATCTATTGAATTGATAGTGTCAGTCAAAGTTCAATATCACCTGCATTGTCGGTAAAATACTGACATTTATGGTGATAATGAATATATACCATCTACTGACTCAATGGCAGCTGATCAAGTGTCAAGTTCTGATCAATCTCATCAAGATGAACCATTTCAGAGGCAAAAACGATCTATTGAATTGATAGTGTCAGTCAAAGTTCAATATCACCTGCATTGTCGGTAAAATCTTGACATTTAAGGTGATAATGAATATATAGCATCTACTGACTCAATGGCGGTTAATCAAGTGGCAAGTACTGTTCAATCTCATCAAGATGAACCATTTCAAAAGCAAAAACGATATATTGAAGTGATAGTGTCATTCAAAGATCAATATCACCTGCATTGTCGGTAAAATCCTGACATTTAAGGTGACAATGAATATATACCATCTACTGACTCAATGGCTGTTAGTCAAGTGGCAAGTACTGTTCAATCTCATCAAGATGAACCATTTCAAAAGCAAAAACGGTTTACTGAAGTGATAGTGTCATTCAAAGATCAATATCACCTGCATAGTCGGTAAAATCCTGACATTTAAAGTGATAATGAATATATACCATCTACTGACTCAATGGCGGTTAGTCAAGTGGCAAGTCCTGTTCAATCTCATCAAGATGAACCATTTTAGAGGTAAAAACCATCTATTGAATTGATAGTGTTAGTCAAAGTTCAATATCACCTGCATTGTCGGTAAAATCCTGACATTTATGGTGATAATGAATATATACCATCTACTGACTCAATGGCAGCTAATCAAGTGTCAAGTTCTGATCAATCTCATCAAGATGAACCATTTCAGAGGCAAAAACGATCTATTGAATTGATAGTGTCAGTCAAAGTTCAATATCACCTCCATTGTCGGTAAAATCCTGACATTTAAGGTGATAATGAATATATACCATCTACTGACTCAAGGGGGTTAGTCAAGTGGCAATCCTGTTCAATCTCATCAAGATGAACCATTCCAGAAGCAAAAACGATCTATTGAATTGATAGTGTCAGTCAAAGTTCAATATCACATGCATTGTCAGTAAAATCCTGACATTTAACGTGATAATGAATATATACCATCTACTGACTCAATGGCGGCTAATCAAGTGTCAAGTTCTGATCAATCTAATCAAGGTGAACCATTTCAGAAGCAAAAACGATCTACTGAATTGATAGTGTCAGTCAAAGTTCAATATCACCTGCATTGTCAGTAAAATCCTGACATTAAGGTGATAATTAATATATACCATTTACTGACTCAATGGCGGGTAATCAAGTTTCAAATTCTGTTCAATCTCATCAAGATGAACCATTCAGGAAGCAAAAACGATCTATTGAATTGATAGTGTCAGTCAAAGTTCAATATCACATGCATTGTCAGTAAAATCCTGACATTTAAGGTGATAATGAATATATACCATCTACTGACTCAATGGCGGCTAATCAAGTGTCAAGTTCTGTTCAATCTCATCAAGATGAACCATTTCAGAAGCAAAAACGATCTACTGAAGTGATAGTGTCATTCAAAGATCAATATCACCTGCATTGTCGGTAAAATCCTGACATTTAAGGTGATAATGAATATATACCATCTACTGACTCAATGGCTGTTAGTCAAGTGGCAAGTACTGTTCAATCTCATCAAGATGAACCATTTCAGAAGCAAAAACGATCTACTGAAGTGATAGTGTCATTCAAAGATCAATATCACCTGCATTGTCGGTAAAATCCTGACATTTAAGGTGATAATGAATATATACCATCTACTGACTCAAGGGCGGTTAGTCAAGTGGCAATCCTGTTCAATCTCATCAAGATGAACCATTCCAGAAGCAAAAACGATCTATTGAATTGATAGTGTCAGTCAAAGTTCAATATCACATTCATTGTCAGTAAAATCCTGACATTTAACGTGATAATGAATATATACCATCTACTGACACAATGGCGGCTAATCAAGTGTCAAGTTCTGATCAATCTCATCAAGGTGAACCATTTCAGAAGCAAAAACGATCTACTGAATTGATAGTGTCAGTCAAAGTTCAATATCACCTGCATTGTCAGTAAAATCCTGACATTTAAGGTGATAATGAATATATACCATCTACTGACAAAATGGCGGGCAATCAAGTTTCAAGTTCTGATCAATCTCATCAAGATGAACCATTTCAGAAGCAAAAACGATCTATTGAATTGATAGTGTCAGTCAAAGTTCAATATCACCTGCATTGTCAGTAAAATCCTGACATTTAAGGTGATAATGAATATGTACCATCTACTGACAAAATGGCGGGCAATCAAGTTTCAAGTTCTGATCAATCTCATCAAGATGAACCATTTCAGAAGCAAAAACGATCTATTGAATTGATAGTGTCAGTCAAAGTTCAATATCACCTGCATTGTCAGTAAAATCCTGACATTAAGGTGATAATTAATATATACCATTTACTGACTCAATGGCGGGTAATCAAGTTTCAAATTCTGATCAATCTCATGAAGATGAACCATTTCAGAAGCAAAAACGATCTACTGAATTGATAGTGTCAGTCAAAGTTCAATATCACCTACATTGTCGGTAAAATCCTGACATTTAAGGTGATAATGAATATATACCATCTACTGACTCAATGGCGGCTAATCAGGTGTCAAATTCCGATCAATCTCATCAAGATGAACCATTTCAGAAGCAAAAACGATCTACTGAATTGATAGTGTCAGTCAAAGTTTAATATCACCTGCATTGTCGGTAAAATCCTGACATTTAAGGTGATAATGAATATATACCATTTACTGACTCAATGGCGGCTAATCAAGTGTCAAGTTCTGATCAATCTCATCAAGATGAACCATTTCAGAGGCAAAAACGATCTATTGAATTGATAGTGTCAGTCAAAGTTCAATATCACCTGCATTGTCGGTAAAATCCTGACATTTAAGGTGATAATGAATATATACCATCTACTGGCTCAATGGCGGCTAATCAAGTGTCAAGTTCTGATCAATCTCATCAAGATGAACCATTTCAGAGGCAAAAACGATCTATTGAATTGATAGTGTCAGTCAAAGTTCAATATCACCTGCATTGTCGGTAAAATCCTGACATTTAAGGTGACAATGAATATATACCATCTACTGACTCAATGGCGGTTAGTCAAGTGGCAAGTACTGTTCAATCTCATCAAGATGAACCATTTCAGAAGCAAAAACGATCTACTGAAGTGATAGTGTCATTCAAAGATCAATTTCACCTGCATTGTCGGTAAAATCCTGACATTTATGGTGATAATGAATATATACCATCTACTGACTCAATGGCGGTTAGTCAAGTGGCAATCCTGTTCAATCTCATCAAGATGAACCATTGCAGAAGCAAAAACGATCTATTGAATTGATAGTGTAAGTCAAAGTTCAATATCACCTGCATTGTCGGTAAAATCCTGACATTTAAGGTGATAATGAATATATACCATCTACTGGCTCAATGGCGGCTAATCAAGTGTCAAGTTCTGATCAATCTCATCAAGATGAACCATTTCAGAAACAAAAACGATCTACTGAATTGATTGTGTCAGTCAAAGTTCAATATCACCTGCATTGTCGTTAAAATCCTGACATTTATGGTGATAATGAATATATACAATCTACTGGCTCAATGGTGGCTAATCAAGTGTCAAGTTCTGATCAATCTCATCAAGATGAACCATTTCAGAAGCAAAAACGATCTCTTGAATTGATATTGTCAGTCAAAGTTCAACATCACCTGCATTGTCGGTAAAATCCTGACATTTAAGGTGATAATGAAAATATACCATCTACTGGCTCAATGGCGGCTAATCAAGTGTCAAGTTCTGATCAATCTCATCAAGATGAACCATTTCAGAGGCAGAAACGACCTATTGAATGAATAGTGTCAGTTAAAGTTCAATATCACCTGCATTGTCGGTAAAATCTTGACATTTAAGGTGATAATGAATTTATACCATCTACTGACTCAATGGCGGCTAATCAAGTGTCAATTTCTGATCAATCTCATCAAGATGAACCATTTCAGAGGCAAAAACGATCTATTGAATTGATCGTGTCAGTCAAAGTTCAATATCACCTGCATTGTCGGTAAAATCCTGACATTTAAGGTGATAATGAATATATACAATCTACTGACTCAATGGCGGCTAATCAAGTGTCAAGTTCTGATAAATCTCATCAAGATGAACCATTTCAGAGGCAAAAAAGATCTATTGAATTGATAGTGTCAGTCAAAGTTCAATATCACCTGCATTCTCGGTAAAATCCTGACATTTAAGGTGATAATGAATATATACCATCTACTGACTCATTGGCGGCTAATCAAGTGTCAAGTTCTGATAAGTCTCATCAAGATGAACCATTTTAGAGGTAAAAACCATCTATTGAATTGATAGAGTCAGTCAAAGTTCAATATCACCTGCATTGTCGGTAAAATCCTGACATTTATGGTGATAATGAATATATACCATCTACTGACTCAATTGCAGCTAATCAAGTGTCAAGTTCTGATCAATCTCATCAAGATGAACCATTTCAGAAGCAAAAACGATCTACTGAATTGATAGTGTCAGTCAAAGTTCAATATCACCTGCATTGTCGGTAAAATCCTGACATTTATGGTGATAATGAATGTATACCATCTACTGGCTCAATGGCGGCTAATCAAGTGTCAAGTTCTGATCAATCTCATCAAGATGAACCATTTTAGAGGTAAAAACCATCTATTGAATTGATAGTGTCAGTCAAAGTTCAATATCACCTGCATTGTCGGTAAAATCCTGACATTTATGGTGATAATGAATGTATACCATCTACTGGCTCAATGGCGGCTAATCAAGTGTCAAGTTCTGATCAATCTCATCAAGATGAACCATTTCAGAAGCAAAAACGATCTACTGAATTGATAGTGTCAGTCAAAGTTCAATATCACCTGCATTGTCGGTAAAATCCTGACATTTATGGTGATAATGAATATATAGCATCTACTGACTCAATGGCAGCTAATCAAGTGTCAAGTTCTGATCAATCTCATCAAGATGAACCATTTCAGAGGCAGAAACGACCTATTGAATGAATAGTGTCAGTTAAAGTTCAATATCGCCTGCATTGTCGGTAAAATCTTGACATTTAAGGTGATAATGAATTTATACCATCTACTGACTCAATGGCGGCTAATCAAGTGTCAATTTCTGATCAATCTCATCAAGATGAACCATTTCAGAGGCAAAAACGATCTATTGAATTGATCGTGTCAGTCAAAGTTCAATATCACCTGCATTGTCGGTAAAATCCTGACATTTAAGGTGATAATGAATATATACAATCTACTGACTCAATGGCGGCTAATCAAGTGTCAAGTTCTGATAAATCTCATCAAGATGAACCATTTCAGAGGCAAAAAAGATCTATTGAATTGATAGTGTCAGTCAAAGTTCAATATCACCTGCATTCTCGGTAAAATCCTGACATTTAAGGTGATAATGAATATATACCATCTACTGACTCATTGGCGGCTAATCAAGTGTCAAGTTCTGATAAGTCTCATCAAGATGAACCATTTTAGAGGTAAAAACCATCTATTGAATTGATAGAGTCAGTCAAAGTTCAATATCACCTGCATTGTCGGTAAAATCCTGACATTTATGGTGATAATGAATATATACCATCTACTGACTCAATTGCAGCTAATCAAGTGTCAAGTTCTGATCAATCTCATCAAGATGAACCATTTCAGAAGCAAAAACGATCTACTGAATTGATAGTGTCAGTCAAAGTTCAATATCACCTGCATTGTCGGTAAAATCCTGACATTTATGGTGATAATGAATGTATACCATCTACTGGCTCAATGGCGGCTAATCAAGTGTCAAGTTCTGATCAATCTCATCAAGATGAACCATTTTAGAGGTAAAAACCATCTATTGAATTGATAGTGTCAGTCAAAGTTCAATATCACCTGCATTGTCGGTAAAATCCTGACATTTATGGTGATAATGAATGTATACCATCTACTGGCTCAATGGCGGCTAATCAAGTGTCAAGTTCTGATCAATCTCATCAAGATGAACCATTTCAGAAGCAAAAACGATCTACTGAATTGATAGTGTCAGTCAAAGTTCAATATCACCTGCATTGTCGGTAAAATCCTGACATTTATGGTGATAATGAATATATAGCATCTACTGACTCAATGGCAGCTAATCAAGTGTCAAGTTCTGATCAATCTCATCAAGATGAACCATTTCAGAGGCAAAAACGATCTATTGAATTGATAGTGTCAGTCAAAGTTCAATATCACCTGCATTGTCGGTAAAATCTTGACATTTAAGGTGATAATGAATATATACCATCTACTGACTCAATGGCGGCTAATTAAGTGTCAAGTTCTGATCAATCTCATCAAGATGAACCATTTCAGAAGCAAAAACGATCTACTGAATTGATAGTGTCAGTCAAAGTTCAATATCACCTGCATTGTCGGTAAAATCCTGACATTTATGGTGATAATGAATATATACCATCTACTGGCTCAATGGCGGCTAATCAAGTGTCAAGTTCTGATCAATCTCATCAAGATGAGGCATTTCAGAAGCAAAAACGATCTATTGAATTGATAGTGTCAGTCAAAGTTAAATATCACCTGCATTGTCGGTAAAATTCTGACATTTAAGGTGATAATGAATATATACCATCTACTGACTCAATGGCGGCTAATCAAGTGTCAAGTTCTGATCAATCTCATCAAGATGTACCATTTCAGAAGCAAAAACGATCTACTGAATTGATAGTGTCAGTAAAAGTTCAATATAACCTGCATTGTCGGTAAAATCCTGACATTTAATGTGATAATGAATATATACCATCTACTGACTCAATGGCGGCTAATTAAGTGTCAAGTTCTGATCAATCTCATCAAGATGAACCATTTCAGAGGCAAAAACGATCTATTGAATTGATAGTGTCAGTCAAAGTTATATCACCTGCATTGTCGGTAAAATCCTGACATTTAAGGTGATAATGAATATATACCATCTACTGACTCAATGGCGGTTAGTCAAGTGGCAAGTCCTGTTCAATCTCATCAAGATGAACCATTTCAGAAGCAAAAACGATCTACTGAAGTGATAGTGTCATTCAAAGTGCAATATCACCTGTATTATCGGTAAAGTCCTGACATTTATGGTGATAATGAATATATACCATCTACTGACTCAATGGCGGTTAATCAAGTGGCAAGTACTGTTCAATCTCATCAAGATGAACCATTTCAAAAGCAAAAACGATATACTGAAGTGATAGTGTCATTCAAAGATCAATATCACCTGCATTGTCGGTAAAATCCTGACATTTAAGGTGACAATGAATATATACCATCTACTGACTCAATGGCGGTTAGTCAAGTGGCAAGTACTGTTCAATCTCATCAAGATGAACCATTTCAAAAGCAAAAACGGTTTACTGAAGTGATAGTGTCATTCAAAGATCAATATCACCTGCATAGTCGGTAAAATCCTGACATTTAAAGTGATAATGAATATATACCATCTAATGACTCAATGGCGGTTAGTCAAGTGGCAAGTCCTGTTCAATCTCATCAAGATGAACCATTTTAGAGGTAAAAACCATCTATTGAATTGATAGAGTCAGTCAAAGTTCAATATCACCTGCATTGTCGGTAAAATCCTGACATTTATGGTGATAATGAATATATACCATCTACTGGCGCAATGGTGGCTAATCAAGTGTCAAGTTCTGATCAATCTCATCAAGATGAACCACTTCAGAAGCAAAAACGATCTCTTGAATTGATATTGTCAGTCAAAGTTCAACATCACCTGCATTGTCGGTAAAATCCTGACATTTAAGGTGATAATGAAAATATACCATCTACTGGCTCAATGGCGGCTAATCAAGTGTCAAGTTCTGATCAATCTCATCAAGATGAACCATTTCAGAGGCAGAAACGACCTATTGAATGAATAGTGTCAGTTAAAGTTCAATATCACCTGCATTGTCGGTAAAATCTTGACATTTAAGGTGATAATGAATTTATACCATCTACTGACTCAATGGCGGCTAATCAAGTGTCAAGTTCTGATCAATCTCATCAAGATGAACCATTTCAGAAGCAAAAACGATCTACTGAATTGATAGTGTCAGTCAAAGTTCAATATCACCTGCATTGTCGGTAAAATCCTGACATTTATGGTGATAATGAATGTATACCATCTACTGGCTCAATGGCGGCTAATCAAGTGTCAAGTTCTGATCAATCTCATCAAGATGAACCATTTTAGAGGTAAAAACCATCTATTGAATTGATAGTGTCAGTCAAAGTTCAATATCACCTGCATTGTCGGTAAAATCCTGACATTTATGGTGATAATGAATGTATACCATCTACTGGCTCAATGGCGGCTAATCAAGTGTCAAGTTCTGATCAATCTCATCAAGATGAACCATTTCAGAAGCAAAAACGATCTACTGAATTGATAGTGTCAGTCAAAGTTCAATATCACCTGCATTGTCGGTAAAATCCTGACATTTATGGTAATAATGAATATATAGCATCTACTGACTCAATGGCAGCTAATCAAGTGTCAAGTTCTGATCAATCTCATCAAGATGAACCATTTCAGAGGCAAAAACGATCTATTGAATTGATAGTGTCAGTCAAAGTTCAATATCACCTGCATTGTCGGTAAAATCTTGACATTTAAGGTGATAATGAATATATACCATCTACTGACTCAATGGCGGCTAATTAAGTGTCAAGTTCTGATCAATCTCATCAAGATGAACCATTTCAGAAGCAAAAACGATCTACTGAATTGATAGTGTCAGTCAAAGTTCAATATCACCTGCATTGTCGGTAAAATCCTGACATTTATGGTGATAATGAATATATACCATCTACTGGCTCAATGGCGGCTAATCAAGTGTCAAGTTCTGATCAATCTCATCAAGATGAGGCATTTCAGAAGCAAAAACGATCTATTGAATTGATAGTGTCAGTCAAAGTTAAATATCACCTGCATTGTCGGTAAAATTCTGACATTTAAGGTGATAATGAATATATACCATCTACTGACTCAATGGCGGCTAATCAAGTGTCAAGTTCTGATCAATCTCATCAAGATGAACCATTTCAGAAGCAAAAACGATCTACTGAATTGATAGTGTCAGTCAAAGTTCAATATAACCTGCATTGTCGGTAAAATCCTGACATTTAATGTGATAATGAATATATACCATCTACTGACTCAATGGCGGCTAATTAAGTGTCAAGTTCTGATCAATCTCATCAAGATGAACCATTTCAGAGGCAGAAACGACCTATTGAATGAATAGTGTCAGTTAAAGTTCAATATCACCTGCATTGTCGGTAAAATCTTGACATTTAAGGTGATAATGAATTTATACCATCTACTGACTCAATGGCGGCTAATCAAGTGTCAATTTCTGATCAATCTCATCAAGATGAACCATTTCAGAGGCAAAAACGATCTATTGAATTGATCGTGTCAGTCAAAGTTCAATATCACCTGCATTGTCGGTAAAATCCTGACATTTAAGGTGATAATGAATATATACAATCTACTGACTCAATGGCGGCTAATCAAGTGTCAAGTTCTGATAAATCTCATCAAGATGAACCATTTCAGAGGCAAAAAAGATCTATTGAATTGATAGTGTCAGTCAAAGTTCAATATCACCTGCATTCTCGGTAAAATCCTGACATTTAAGGTGATAATGAATATATACCATCTACTGACTCATTGGCGGCTAATCAAGTGTCAAGTTCTGATAAGTCTCATCAAGATGAACCATTTTAGAGGTAAAAACCATCTATTGAATTGATAGAGTCAGTCAAAGTTCAATATCACCTGCATTGTCGGTAAAATCCTGACATTTATGGTGATAATGAATATATACCATCTACTGACTCAATTGCAGCTAATCAAGTGTCAAGTTCTGATCAATCTCATCAAGATGAACCATTTCAGAAGCAAAAACGATCTACTGAATTGATAGTGTCAGTCAAAGTTCAATATCACCTGCATTGTCGGTAAAATCCTGACATTTATGGTGATAATGAATGTATACCATCTACTGGCTCAATGGCGGCTAATCAAGTGTCAAGTTCTGATCAATCTCATCAAGATGAACCATTTTAGAGGTAAAAACCATCTATTGAATTGATAGTGTCAGTCAAAGTTCAATATCACCTGCATTGTCGGTAAAATCCTGACATTTATGGTGATAATGAATGTATACCATCTACTGGCTCAATGGCGGCTAATCAAGTGTCAAGTTCTGATCAATCTCATCAAGATGAACCATTTCAGAAGCAAAAACGATCTACTGAATTGATAGTGTCAGTCAAAGTTCAATATCACCTGCATTGTCGGTAAAATCCTGACATTTATGGTGATAATGAATATATACCATCTACTGACTCAATGGCAGCTAATCAAGTGTCAAGTTCTGATCAATCTCATCAAGATGAACCATTTCAGAGGCAAAAACGATCTATTGAATTGATAGTGTCAGTCAAAGTTCAATATCACCTGCATTGTCGGTAAAATCTTGACATTTAAGGTGATAATGAATATATACCATCTACTGACTCAATGGCGGCTAATTAAGTGTCAAGTTCTGATCAATCTCATCAAGATGAACCATTTCAGAAGCAAAAACGATCTACTGAATTGATAGTGTCAGTCAAAGTTCAATATCACCTGCATTGTCGGTAAAATCCTGACATTTATGGTGATAATGAATATATACCATCTACTGGCTCAATGGCGGCTAATCAAGTGTCAAGTTCTGATCAATCTCATCAAGATGAGGCATTTCAGAAGCAAAAACGATCTATTGAATTGATAGTGTCAGTCAAAGTTAAATATCACCTGCATTGTCGGTAAAATTCTGACATTTAAGGTGATAATGAATATATACCATCTACTGACTCAATGGCGGCTAATCAAGTGTCAAGTTCTGATCAATCTCATCAAGATGAACCATTTCAGAGGCAGAAACGACCTATTGAATGAATAGTGTCAGTTAAAGTTCAATATCACCTGCATTGTCGGTAAAATCTTGACATTTAAGGTGATAATGAATTTATACCATCTACTGACTCAATGGCGGCTAATCAAGTGTCAATTTCTGATCAATCTCATCAAGATGAACCATTTCAGAGGCAAAAACGATCTATTGAATTGATCGTGTCAGTCAAAGTTCAATATCACCTGCATTGTCGGTAAAATCCTGACATTTAAGGTGATAATGAATATATACAATCTACTGACTCAATGGCGGCTAATCAAGTGTCAAGTTCTGATAAATCTCATCAAGATGAACCATTTCAGAGGCAAAAAAGATCTATTGAATTGATAGTGTCAGTCAAAGTTCAATATCACCTGCATTCTCGGTAAAATCCTGACATTTAAGGTGATAATGAATATATACCATCTACTGACTCATTGGCGGCTAATCAAGTGTCAAGTTCTGATAAGTCTCATCAAGATGAACCATTTTAGAGGTAAAAACCATCTATTGAATTGATAGAGTCAGTCAAAGTTCAATATCACCTGCATTGTCGGTAAAATCCTGACATTTATGGTGATAATGAATATATACCATCTACTGACTCAATTGCAGCTAATCAAGTGTCAAGTTCTGATCAATCTCATCAAGATGAACCATTTCAGAAGCAAAAACGATCTACTGAATTGATAGTGTCAGTCAAAGTTCAATATCACCTGCATTGTCGGTAAAATCCTGACATTTATGGTGATAATGAATGTATACCATCTACTGGCTCAATGGCGGCTAATCAAGTGTCAAGTTCTGATCAATCTCATCAAGATGAACCATTTTAGAGGTAAAAACCATCTATTGAATTGATAGTGTCAGTCAAAGTTCAATATCACCTGCATTGTCGGTAAAATCCTGACATTTATGGTGATAATGAATGTATACCATCTACTTACTCAATGGCGGCTAATCAAGTGTCAAGTTCTGATCAATCTCATCAAGATGAACCATTTCAGAAGCAAAAACGATCTACTGAATTGATAGTGTCAGTCAAAGTTCAATATCACCTGCATTGTCGGTAAAATCCTGACATTTATGGTGATAATGAATATATAGCATCTACTGACTCAATGGCAGCTAATCAAGTGTCAAGTTCTGATCAATCTCATCAAGATGAACCATTTCAGAGGCAAAAACGATCTATTGAATTGATAGTGTCAGTCAAAGTTCAATATCACCTGCATTGTCGGTAAAATCTTGACATTTAAGGTGATAATGAATATATACCATCTACTGACTCAATGGCGGCTAATTAAGTGTCAAGTTCTGATCAATCTCATCAAGATGAACCATTTCAGAAGCATAAACGATCTACTGAATTGATAGTGTCAGTCAAAGTTCAATATCACCTGCATTGTCGGTAAAATCCTGACATTTATGGTGATAATGAATATATACCATCTACTGGCTCAATGGCGGCTAATCAAGTGTCAAGTTCTGATCAATCTCATCAAGATGAGGCATTTCAGAAGCAAAAACGATCTATTGAATTGATAGTGTCAGTCAAAGTTAAATATCACCTGCATTGTCGGTAAAATTCTGACATTTAAGGTGATAATGAATATATACCATCTACTGACTCAATGGCGGCTAATCAAGTGTCAAGTTCTGATCAATCTCATCAAGATGAACCATTTCAGAAGCAAAAACGATCTACTGAATTGATAGTGTCAGTAAAAGTTCAATATAACCTGCATTGTCGGTAAAATCCTGACATTTAATGTGATAATGAATATATACCATCTACTGACTCAATGGCGGCTAATTAAGTGTCAAGTTCTGATCAATCTCATCAAGATGAACCATTTCAGAGGCAAAAACGATCTATTGAATTGATAGTGTCAGTCAAAGTTATATCACCTGCATTGTCGGTAAAATCCTGACATTTAAGGTAATAATGAATATATACCATCTACTGACTCAATGGCGGTTAGTCAAGTGGCAAGTCCTGTTCAATCTCATCAAGATGAACCATTTCAGAAGCAAAAACGATCTACTGAGGTGATAGTGTCATTCAAAGTGCAATATCACCTGTATTATCGGTAAAGTCCTGACATTTATGGTGATAATGAATATATACCATCTACTGACTCAATGGCGGTTAATCAAGTGGCAAGTACTGTTCAATCTCATCAAGATGAACCATTTCAAAAGCAAAAACGATATACTGAAGTGATAGTGTCATTCAAAGATCAATATCACCTGCATTGTCGGTAAAATCCTGACATTTAAGGTGACAATGAATATATACCATCTACTGACTCAATGGCGGTTAGTCAAGTGGCAAGTACTGTTCAATCTCATCAAGATGAACCATTTCAAAAGCAAAAACGGTTTACTGAAGTGATAGTGTCATTCAAAGATCAATATCACCTGCATAGTCGGTAAAATCCTGACATTTAAAGTGATAATGAATATATACCATCTAATGACTCAATGGCGGTTAGTCAAGGGGGAAGTCCTGTTCAATCTCATCAAGATGAACCATTTTAGAGGTAAAAACCATCTATTGAATTGATAGAGTCAGTCAAAGTTCAATATCACCTGCATTGTCGGTAAAATCCTGACATTTATGGTGATAATGAATATATACCATCTACTGACTCAATGGCGGCTAATCAAGTGTCAAGTTCTGATCAATGTCATCAAGATGAACCATTTCAGAGGCAAAAAAGATCTATTGAATTGATAGTGTCAGTCAAAGTTCAATATCACCTGCATTCTCGGTAAAATCCTGACATTTAAGGTGATAATGAATATATACCATCTACTGACTCATTGGCGGCTAATCAAGTGTCAAGTTCTGATAAGTCTCATCAAGATGAACCATTTTAGAGGTAAAAACCATCTATTGAATTGATAGAGTCAGTCAAAGTTCAATATCATGTGCATTGTCGGTAAAATCCTGACATTTATGGTGATAATGAATATATACCATCTACTGACTCAATTGCAGCTAATCAAGTGTCAAGTTCTGATCAATCTCATCAAGATGAACCATTTTAGAGGTAAAAATCATCTATTGAATTGATAGTGTCAGTCAAAGTTCAATATCACCTGCATTGTCGGTAAAATCCTGACATTTATGGTTATAAAATGAATATATACCATCTACTGACTCAATGGCAGCTAATCAAGTGTCAAGTTCTGATCAATCTCATCAAGATGAACCATTTCAGAGGCAAAAAAGATCTATTGAATTGATAGTGTCAGTCAAAGTTCAATATCACCTGCATTGTCGGTAAAATCTTGACATTTAAGGTGATAATGAATATATACCATCTACTGACTCAATGGCGGTTAATCAAGTGGCAAGTACTGTTCAATCTCATCAAGATGAACCATTTCAAAAGCAAAAACGATATATTGAAGTGATAGTGTCATTCAAAGATCAATATCACCTGCATTGTCGGTAAAATCCTGACATTTAAGGTGACAATGAATATATACCATCTACTGACTCAATGGCGGTTAGTCAAGTGGCAAGTACTGTTCAATCTCATCAATATGAACCATTTCAAAAGCAAAAACGGTTTACTGAAGTGATAGTGTCATTCAAAGATCAATATCACCTGCATAGTCCGTAAAATCCTGACATTTAAAGTGATAATGAATATATACCATCTACTGACTCAATGGCGGTTAGTCAAGTGGCAAGTCCTGTTCAATCTCATCAAGATGAACCATTTTAGAGGTAAAAACCATCTATTGAATTGATAGAGTCAGTCAAAGTTCAATATCACCTGCATTGTCGGTAAAATCTTGACATTTATGGTGATAATGAATATATACCATCTACTGACTCAATGGCGGCTAATCAAGTGTCAAGTTCTTATCAATCTCATCAAGATGAACCATTTCAGAGGCAAAAAAGATCTATTGAATTGATAGTGTCAGTCAAAGTTCAATATCACCTGCATTCTCGGTAAAATCCTGACATTTAAGGTGATAATGAATATATACCATCTACTGACTCATTGGCGGCTAATCAAGTGTCAAGTTCTGATAAGTCTCATCAAGATGAACCATTTTAGAGGTAATAACAATCTATTGAATTGATAGAGTCAGTCAAAGTTCAATATCACCTGCATTGTCGGTAAAATCCTGACATTTATGGTGATAATGAATATATACCATCTACTGACTCAATTGCAGCTAATCAAGTGTCAAGTTCTGATCAATCTCATCAAGATGAACCATTTCAGAAGCAAAAACGATCTACTGAATTGATAGTGTCAGTCAAAGTTCAATATCACCTGCATTGTCGGTAAAATCCTGACATTTATGGTGATAATGAATGTATACCATTTACTGGCTCAATGGCGGCTAATCAAGTGTCAAGTTCTGATCAATCTCATCAAGATGAACAATTTTAGAGGTAAAAACCATCTATTGAATTGATAGTGTCAGTCAAAGTTCAATATCACCTGCATTGTCGGTAAAATCCTGACATTTATGGTGATAATGAATATATACCATCTACTGACTCAATGGCAGCTAATCAAGTGTCAAGTTCTGATCAATCTCATCAAGATGAACCATTTCAGAGGCAAAAACGATCTATTGAATTGATAGTGTCAGTCAAAGTTCAATATCACCTGCATTGTCGGTAAAATCTTGACATTTAAGGTGATAATGAATATATACCATCCACTGACTCAATGGCGGCTAATCAAGTGTCAAGTTCTGATCAATCTCATCAAGATGAACCATTTCAGAAGCAAAAACGATCTACTGAATTGATAGTGTCAGTCAAAGTTCAATATAACCTGCATTGTCGGTAAAATCCTGACATTTAATGTGATAATGAATATATACCATCTACTGACTCAATGGCGGCTAATTAAGTGTCAAGTTCTGATCAATCTCATCAAGATGAACCATTTCAGAGGCAAAAACGATCTATTGAATTGATAGTGTCAGTCAAAGTTCAATATCACCTGCATTGTCGGTAAAATCCTGACATTTAAGGTGATAATGAATATATACCATCTACTGACTCAATGGCGGTTAGTCAAGTGGCAAGTCCTGTTCAATCTCATCAAGATGAACCATTTCAGAAGCAAAAACGATCTACTGAAGTGATAGTGTCATTCAAAGTGCAATATCACCTGTAATATCGGTAAAGTAATGACATTTATGGTGATAATGAATATATACCATCTACTGACTCAATGGCGGTTAGTCAAGTGGCAAGTACAGATCAATCTCATCAAGATGAACCATTTCAAAAGCAAAAACGGTTTACTGAAGTGATAGTGTCATTCAAAGATCAATATCACCTGCATAGTCGGTAAAATCCTGACATTTAAAGTGATAATGAATATATACCATCTACTGACTCAATGGCGGTTAGTCAAGTGGCAAGTCCTGTTCAATCTCATCAAGATGAACCATTTTAGAGGTAAAAACCATTTATTGAATTGATAGAGTCAGTCAAAGTTCAATATCACCTGCATTGTCGGTAAAATCCTGACATTTATGGTGATAATGAATATATACCATCTACTGACTCAATTGCAGCTAATCAAGTGTCAACTTCTGATCAATCTCATCAAGATGAACCATTTCAGAAGCAAAAACGATCTACTGAATTGATAGTGTCAGTCAAAGTTCAATATCACCTGCATTGTCGGTAAAATCCTGACATTTATGGTGATAATGAATGTATACCATCTACTGGCTCAATGGCGGCTAATCAAGTGTCAAGTTATGATCAATCTCATCAAGATGAACCATTTTAGAGGTAAAAACCATCTATTGAATTGATAGTGTCAGTCAAAGTTCAATATCACCTGCATTGTCGGTAAAATCCTGACATTTATGGTGATAATGAATATATACCATCTACTGACTCAATGGCAGCTAATCAAGTGTCAAGTTCTGATCAATCTCATCAAGATGAACATTTCAGAGGCAAAAACGATCTATTGAATTGATAGTGTCAGTCAAAGTTCAATATCACCTGCATTGTCGGTAAAATCTTGACATTTATGGTGATAATGAATATATACCATCTACTGACTCAATGGCGGCTAATCAAGTGTCAAGTTCTGATCAATCTCATCAAGATGAACCATTTCAGAAGCAAAAACGATCTATTGAATTGATAGTGTCAGTCAAAGTTCAATATCACATGCATTCTCGGTAAAATCCTGACATTTAAGGTGATAATGAATATATACCATCTACTGGCTCAATGGCGGCTAATCAAGTGTCAAGTTCTGATCAATCTCATCAAGATGAACAATTTCAGAGGCAAAAACGATCTATTGAATTGATAGTGTCAGTCAAAGTTCAATATCACCTGCATTGTCGGTAAAATCCTGACATTTATGGTGATAATGAATATATACCATCTACTGACTCAATGGCAGCTAATCAAGTGTCAAGTTCTGATCAATCTCATCAAGATGAACCATTTCAGAGGCAAAAACGATCTATTGAATTGATAGTGTCAGTCAAAGTTCAATATCACCTGCATTGTCGGTAAAATCTTGACATTTAAGGTGATAATGAATATATACCATCCACTGACTCAATGGCGGCTAATCAAGTGTCAAGTTCTGATCAATCTCATCAAGATGAACCATTTCAGAAGCAAAAACGATCTACTGAATTGATAGTGTCAGTCAAAGTTCAATATCACCTGCATTGTCGGTAAAATCCTGACATTTAAGGTGATAATGAATATATACCATCTACTGACTCAATGGCGGTTAGTCAAGTGGCAAGTCCTGTTCAATCTCATCAAGATGAACCATTTCAGAAGCAAAAACGATATACTGAAGTGATAGTGTCATTCAAAGATCAATATCACCTGCATTGTCG
Organism: Aurelia sp. 3 sensu Dawson et al. (2005); assembly: GCA_964020215.1. Classification (NCBI taxonomy): domain Eukaryota; kingdom Metazoa; phylum Cnidaria; class Scyphozoa; order Semaeostomeae; family Ulmaridae; genus Aurelia; species Aurelia sp. 3 sensu Dawson et al. (2005). The sequence continues at coordinate 17,191,864 of OZ026580.1, forward strand.
GTAAAATCCTGACATTTAAGGTGACAATGAATATATACCATCTACTGACTCAATGGCGGTTAGTCAAGTGGCAAGTACTGTTCAATCTCATCAAGATGAACCATTTCAAAAGCAAAAACGGTTTACTGAAGTGATAGTGTCATTCAAAGATCAATATCACCTGCATAGTCGGTAAAATCCTGACATTTAAAGTGATAATGAATATATACCATCTACTGACTCAATGGCGGTTAGTCAAGTGGCAAGTCCTGTTCAATCTCATCAAGATGAACCATTTTAGAGGTAAAAACCATCTATTGAATTGATAGAGTCAGTCAAAGTTCAATATCACCTGCATTGTCGGTAAAATCCTGACATTTATGGTGATAATGAATATATACCATCTACTGACTCAATTGCAGCTAATCAAGTGTCAAGTTCTGATCAATCTCATCAAGATGAACCATTTCAGAAGCAAAAACGATCTACTGAATTGATAGTGTCAGTCAAAGTTCAATATCACCTGCATTGTCGGTAAAATCCTGACATTTATGGTGATAATGAATGTATACCATCTACTGGCTCAATGGCGGCTAATCAAGTGTCAAGTTCTGATCAATCTCATCAAGATGAACCATTTTAGAGGTAAAAACCATCTATTGAATTGATAGTGTCAGTCAAAGTTCAATATCACCTGCATTGTCGGTAAAATCCTGACATTTATGGTGATAATGAATATATACCATCTACTGACTCAATGGCAGCTAATCAAGTGTCAAGTTCTGATCAGTCTCATCAAGATGAACCATTTCAGAGGCAAAAACGATCTATTGAATTGATAGTGTCAGTCAAAGTTCAATATCACCTGCATTGTCGGTAAAATCCTGACATTTAAGGTGATAAAGAATATATACCATCTACTGACTCAATGGCGGTTAGTCAAGTGGCAAGTCCTGTTCAATCTCATCAAGATGAACCATTTCAGAAGCAAAAACGATCTACTGAAGTGATAGTGTCATTCAAAGTGCAATATCACCTGTATTATCGGTAAAGTCCTGACATTTATGGTGATAATGAATATATACCATCTACTGACTCACTGGCGGTTAATCAAGTGGCAAGTACTGTTCAATCTCATCAAGATGAACCATTTCAAAAGCAAAAACGATATACTGAAGTGATAGTGTCATTCAAAGATCAATATCACCTGCATAGTCGGTAAAATCCTGACATTTAAAGTGATAATGAATATATACCATCTACTGACTCAATGGCGGTTAGTCAAGTGGCAAGTCCTATTCAATCTCATCAAGATGAACCATTTCAGAACCAAAAACGATCTACTGAAGTGATAGTGTCATTCAAAGATCAATATCACCTGCATTGTCGGTAATATGCTGACATTTATGGTGAAAATGAATATATACCATCTACTGTCTCAATGGCGGTTAGTCAAGTGGCAAGTCCTGTTCAGTCTCATCAAGATGAACCATTTCAGAAGCAAAAACGATCTATTGAATTGATAGTGTCAGTCAAAGTTCAATATCTCCTGCATTGTCGGTAAAATCCTGACATTTAAGGTGATAATGAATATATACCATCTACTGGCTCAATGGCGGCTCATCAAGTGTCAAGGTCTGATCAATCTCATCAAGATGAACCATTTCAGAAGCAAAAACGATCTATCGAATTGATAGTGTCAGTCAAAGTTCAATATCACCTGCATTCTCGGTAAAATCCTGACATTTAAGGTGATAATGAATATATACCACCTACTCACTCAATGGCGGTTAGTCAAGTGGCAAGTCCTGTTCCATCTCATCAAGATGAACCATTTCAGCAGCAAAAACGATCTATTGAATTGATAGTGTCAGTCAAAGTTCAATATCACCTTCATTGTCGGTAAAATCCTGACATTTAAGGTGATAATAAATATATACCATCTACTGACTCAATTCGGCTAATCAAGTGTCAAGTTCTGATCAATCTCATCAAGATGAACCATTTCAGAAGCAAAAACGATCTACTGAATTGATAGTGTTAGTCAAAGTTCAATATCACCTGCATTGTCGGTAAAATCCTGACATTTATGGTGATAATGAATATATACCATCTACTGGCTCAATGGCGGCTAATCAAATGTCAAGTTCTGATCAATCTCATCAAGATGAACCATTTTGAGAAGCAAAAACGATCTACAAAATTTATAGTGTCAGTCAAAGTTTAATATCACCTGCATTGTCGGTAAAATCCTGACATTTAAGGTGATAATGAATATATACCATCTACTGATTCAATGGCGGTTAGTCAAGTGGCAAGTCCTGATCAATCTCATCAAGATGAACCATTTCAGCAGCAAAAACGATCTATTGAATTGATAGTGTCAGTCAAAGTTCAATATCTCCTGCATTGTCGGTAAAATCCTGACATTTAAGGTGATAATGAATATATACCATCTACCGACTCAATGGCGGCTAATCAAGTGTCAAGTTCTGATCAATCTCATCAAGATGAACCATTTCAGAGGCAAAAACGATCTATTGAATTGATAGTGTCAGTCAAAGTTCAATATCACCTGCATTGTCGGTAAAATCCTGACATTTTAGTGATAATGAATATATACCATCTACTGACTCAATGGCGGCTAATCAAGTGTCAAGTTCTGATCAATCTCATCAAGATGAACCATTTCAGAAGCAAAAAAGATCTATTGAATTGATAGTGTCAGTCAAAGTTCAATATCACCTGCATTGTCAGTAAAATCCTGACATTTAAGGTGATAATGAAAATATACCATCTACTGACTCAATGGCGGTTAGTCAAGTGGCAAGTCTTGTTCAATCTCATCAAGATGAACCATTTCAGAAGCAAAAACGATCTCCTGAATTGATAGTGTCAGTCAAAGTTCAATATAACCTGCATTGTCGGTAAAATCCTGACATTTAAGGTGTCAATGAATATATACCATCTACTGACTCAATGGCGGTTAGTCAAGTGGCAAGTACTGTTCAATCTCATCAAGATGAACCATTTCAGAAGCAAAAACGATATACTGAAGTGATAGTGTCATTCAAAGATCAATATCACCTGCATTGTTGGTAAAATCCTGACATTTATAGTGATAATGAATATATACCATCTACTGACTCAATGGCGGTTAGTCAAGTGGCAAGTACTGTTCAATCTCATCAAGATGAACCATTTCAGAAGCAAAAACGATCTACTGAAGTGATAGTGTCATTCAAAGATCAATATCACCTGCATAGTCGGTAAAATCCTGCAATTTAAGGTGATAATGAATATATACCATCTACTGACTCAATGGCGGCTAATCAAATGTCAAGTTCTGATCAATCTCATCAAGATGAACCATTTCAGAAGCAAAAACGATCTACTAAATTGATAGTGTCGGTAAAAGTTCAATATCACCTGCATTGTCGGTAAAATCCTGACATTTAAGGTGATAATGAATATATACCATCTACTGACTCAATGGCGGCTAATCAAGTGTCAAGTTCTGATCAATCTCATCAAGATGAACCATTTCAGAGGCAAAAACGATCTATTGAATTGATAGTGTCAGTCAAAGTTCAATATCACTTGCATTGTCGGTTAAATCCTGACATTTTAGTGATAATGAATATATACCATCTACTGACTCAATGGCGGCTAATCTTGTGTCAAGTTCTGATCAATCTCATCAAGATGAACCATTTCAGAAGCAAAAACGATCTATTGAATTGATAGTGTCAGTCAAAGTTCAATATCACCTGCATTGTCGGTAAAATCCTGACATTTATGGTGATAATGAATATATACCATCTACTGACTCAATGGCAGCTAATCAAGTGTCAAGTTCTGATCAGTCTCATCAAGATGAACCATTTCAGAGGCAAAAACGATCTATTGAATTGATAGTGTCAGTCAAAGTTCAATATCACCTGCATTGTCGGTAAAATCCTGACATTTAAGGTGATAAAGAATATATACCATCTACTGACTCAATGGCGGTTAGTCAAGTGGCAAGTCCTGTTCAATCTCATCAAGATGAACCATTTCAGAAGCAAAAACGATCTACTGAAGTGATAGTGTCATTCAAAGTGCAATATCACCTGTATTATCGGTAAAGTCCTGACATTTATGGTGATAATGAATATATACCATCTACTGACTCACTGGCGGTTAATCAAGTGGCAAGTACTGTTCAATCTCATCAAGATGAACCATTTCAAAAGCAAAAACGATATACTGAAGTGATAGTGTCATTCAAAGATCAATATCACCTGCATAGTCGGTAAAATCCTGACATTTAAAGTGATAATGAATATATACCATCTACTGACTCAATGGCGGTTAGTCAAGTGGCAAGTCCTATTCAATCTCATCAAGATGAACCATTTCAGAACCAAAAACGATCTACTGAAGTGATAGTGTCATTCAAAGATCAATATCACCTGCATTGTCGGTAATATGCTGACATTTATGGTGAAAATGAATATATACCATCTACTGTCTCAATGGCGGTTAGTCAAGTGGCAAGTCCTGTTCAGTCTCATCAAGATGAACCATTTCAGAAGCAAAAACGATCTATTGAATTGATAGTGTCAGTCAAAGTTCAATATCTCCTGCATTGTCGGTAAAATCCTGACATTTAAGGTGATAATGAATATATACCATCTACTGGCTCAATGGCGGCTCATCAAGTGTCAAGGTCTGATCAATCTCATCAAGATGAACCATTTCAGAAGCAAAAACGATCTATCGAATTGATAGTGTCAGTCAAAGTTCAATATCACCTGCATTCTCGGTAAAATCCTGACATTTAAGGTGATAATGAATATATACCACCTACTCACTCAATGGCGGTTAGTCAAGTGGCAAGTCCTGTTCCATCTCATCAAGATGAACCATTTCAGCAGCAAAAACGATCTATTGAATTGATAGTGTCAGTCAAAGTTCAATATCACCTTCATTGTCGGTAAAATCCTGACATTTAAGGTGATAATAAATATATACCATCTACTGACTCAATTCGGCTAATCAAGTGTCAAGTTCTGATCAATCTCATCAAGATGAACCATTTCAGAAGCAAAAACGATCTACTGAATTGATAGTGTTAGTCAAAGTTCAATATCACCTGCATTGTCGGTAAAATCCTGACATTTATGGTGATAATGAATATATACCATCTACTGGCTCAATGGCGGCTAATCAAATGTCAAGTTCTGATCAATCTCATCAAGATGAACCATTTTGAGAAGCAAAAACGATCTACAAAATTTATAGTGTCAGTCAAAGTTTAATATCACCTGCATTGTCGGTAAAATCCTGACATTTAAGGTGATAATGAATATATACCATCTACTGATTCAATGGCGGTTAGTCAAGTGGCAAGTCCTGATCAATCTCATCAAGATGAACCATTTCAGCAGCAAAAACGATCTATTGAATTGATAGTGTCAGTCAAAGTTCAATATCTCCTGCATTGTCGGTAAAATCCTGACATTTAAGGTGATAATGAATATATACCATCTACCGACTCAATGGCGGCTAATCAAGTGTCAAGTTCTGATCAATCTCATCAAGATGAACCATTTCAGAGGCAAAAACGATCTATTGAATTGATAGTGTCAGTCAAAGTTCAATATCACCTGCATTGTCGGTAAAATCCTGACATTTTAGTGATAATGAATATATACCATCTACTGACTCAATGGCGGCTAATCAAGTGTCAAGTTCTGATCAATCTCATCAAGATGAACCATTTCAGAAGCAAAAAAGATCTATTGAATTGATAGTGTCAGTCAAAGTTCAATATCACCTGCATTGTCAGTAAAATCCTGACATTTAAGGTGATAATGAAAATATACCATCTACTGACTCAATGGCGGTTAGTCAAGTGGCAAGTCTTGTTCAATCTCATCAAGATGAACCATTTCAGAAGCAAAAACGATCTCCTGAATTGATAGTGTCAGTCAAAGTTCAATATAACCTGCATTGTCGGTAAAATCCTGACATTTAAGGTGTCAATGAATATATACCATCTACTGACTCAATGGCGGTTAGTCAAGTGGCAAGTACTGTTCAATCTCATCAAGATGAACCATTTCAGAAGCAAAAACGATATACTGAAGTGATAGTGTCATTCAAAGATCAATATCACCTGCATTGTTGGTAAAATCCTGACATTTATAGTGATAATGAATATATACCATCTACTGACTCAATGGCGGTTAGTCAAGTGGCAAGTACTGTTCAATCTCATCAAGATGAACCATTTCAGAAGCAAAAACGATCTACTGAAGTGATAGTGTCATTCAAAGATCAATATCACCTGCATAGTCGGTAAAATCCTGCAATTTAAGGTGATAATGAATATATACCATCTACTGACTCAATGGCGGCTAATCAAATGTCAAGTTCTGATCAATCTCATCAAGATGAACCATTTCAGAAGCAAAAACGATCTACTAAATTGATAGTGTCGGTAAAAGTTCAATATCACCTGCATTGTCGGTAAAATCCTGACATTTAAGGTGATAATGAATATATACCATCTACTGACTCAATGGCGGCTAATCAAGTGTCAAGTTCTGATCAATCTCATCAAGATGAACCATTTCAGAGGCAAAAACGATCTATTGAATTGATAGTGTCAGTCAAAGTTCAATATCACTTGCATTGTCGGTTAAATCCTGACATTTTAGTGATAATGAATATATACCATCTACTGACTCAATGGCGGCTAATCTTGTGTCAAGTTCTGATCAATCTCATCAAGATGAACCATTTCAGAAGCAAAAACGATCTATTGAAATGATAGTGTCAGTCAAAGTTCAATATCACCTGCATTGTCGGTAAAATCCTGACATTTAAGGTGATAATAAATATATACCATCTACTGACTCAATTCGGCTAATCAAGTGTCAAGTTCTGATCAATCTAATCAAGATGAACCATTTCAGAAGCAAAAACGATCTATTGAATTGATAGTGTTAGTCAAATTTCAATATCACCTGCATTGTCGGTAAAATCCTGACATTTAAGGTGATAATGAATATATACCATCTACTGATTCAATTGCGGTCAGTCAAGTGGCAAGTCCTGTTCAATCTCATCAAGATGAACCATTTCAGAAGCAAAAACGATCTATTGAATTGATAGTGTCAGTCAAAGTTCAATATCACCTGCATTGTCGGTAAAATCCTGACATTTAAGGTGATAATGAATATATACCATCTACTGATTCAATTGCGGTTAGTCAAGTGGCAAGTCCTGTTCAATCTCATCAAGATGAACCATTTCAGAAGCAAAAACGATCTATTGAATTGATAGTGTCAGTCAAAGTTCAATATCACCTGCATTGTCGGTAAAATCCTGACATTTAAGGTGATAATGAATATATACCATCTACTGACTCAATGGCGGCTAATCAAGTGTCAAGTTCTGATCAATCTCATCAAGATGAACAATTTCAGAGGCAAAAACGATCTATTGAATTGATAGTGTCAGTCAAAGTTCAATATCACCTGCATTGTCGGTAAAATCCTGACATTTATGGTGATAATGAATATATACCATCTACTGACTCAATGGCGGCTAATCAAATGTCAAGTTCTGATCAATCTCATCAAGATGAACAATTTCAGAGGCAAAAACGATCTATTGAATTGATAGTGTCAGTCAAAGTTCAATATCACCTGCATTGTCGGTAAAATCCTGACATTTAAGGTGATAATGAATATATACCATCTACTGACTCAATGGCGGTTAGTCAAGTGGCAAGTCCTGTTCAATCTCATCAAGATGAACCATTTCAGTAGCAAAAACGATCTATTGAATTGATAGTGTCAGTCAAAGTTCAATATCACCTGCATTGTCAGTAAAATCCTGACATTTAAGGTGATAATGAATATATACCATCTACTGACTCAATGGCGGCTAATCAAGTGTCAAGTTCTGATCAATCTCATCAAGATGAACCATTTCAGAAGCAAAAACGTTCTATTGAATTGATAGTGTCTGTCAAAGTTCAATATCACCTGCATTGTCGGTAAAATCCTGACATTTAAGGTGATAATGAATATATACCATCTACTGACTCAATGGCGTCTAATCAAGTGTCAAGTTCTGATCAATCGTATCAAGATGAACCATTTCAGAAGCAAAAACGATCTACTGAATTGATAGTGTCAGTCAAAGTTCAATATCACCTGCATTGTCAGTAAAATCCTGACATTTAAGGTGATAATGACTATATGTCATCTACTGACTCAACACGGTGGCTAATGAAGTGGCAAGTATGGTTCTTTTATAGCAATGGGAACGGTGTACACACATTCCGTATACATCGTCCCTGTTACTGTAAGACCATTAATTGTAGTGGCAAACTGAAAAATATACACTGAAAAATATAAAACACTGAAAAATATAGAAAATATGGTTCTTTTGTAGCAGCGGGAACGGTATACACACATTCCGTATACACCGTTCCTGTTACTGTAAGACAATTAATTGGAGTGGCTAACTTAAAAATATAGAAGATATGGTTCTTTTGTAGCAACGGGAACGGTGTACACACATTCTGTATATATCGTTCCTGTTACTGTAAGACCATTAATAGGAGTGGCTCACTGAAAAATATAGAAAATATGGTTCTTTTGTATTAACGGGAACGGTGTACACACATTCCGTATACACCGTTCCTGTCACTGTAAGACCATTAATTGGAGTGGCTAACTTAAAAATATAGAAAATATGGTTCTTTTGTAGCAACGGGAACGGTGTACACACATTCTGTATATATCGTTACTGTTACTGTAAGACCATTAATAGGAGTGGCTCACTGAAAAATATAGAAAATATGGTTCTTTTGTATTAACGGGAACGGTGTACACACATTCCGTATACACCGTTCCTGTTACTGTAAGACCATTAATTGGAGTGGCTAACTTAAAAATATAGAAGATATGGTTCTTTTGTATTAACGGGAACGGTGTACACACATTTTGTATACACCGTTCCTGTTACTGTAAGACCATTAATTGTAGTGGCTCACTGAAAAATATAGAAAATATGGTTCTTTTGTATTAACGGGAACGGTGTACACACATTTTGTATACACCGTTCCTGTTACTGTAAGACCATTAATTGTAGTGGCTCACTGAAAAATATAGAAAATATGGTTCTTTTGTATTAACGGGAACGGTGTACACACATTCCGTATACACCGTTCCTGTTACTGTAAGACCATTAATTGTAGTGGCTCACTGAAAAATATAGAAAAAATGGTTCTTTTGTATTAACGGGAACGGTGTACACACATTCTGTATATATCGTTCCTGTTACTTTAAGACCATTAATTGTAGTGGCTAACTGAAAAATATAGAAAATATGGTTCTTTTTTAGCAACGGGAACGGTGTACACACATTCAGTATACATCGTTCATGTTACTGTAAGACCATTAATTGTAGTGGCTCACTGAAAAATATAGAAAATATGGTTCTTTTGTATTAACGGGAACGGTGTACACACATTCCGTATACACCGTTCCTGTTACTGTAAGACCATTAATTGTAGTGGCTCACTGAAAAATATAGAAAAAATGGTTCTTTTGTATTAACGGGAACGGTGTACACACATTCAGTATACACCGTTCCTGTTACTTTAAGACCATTAATTGTAGTGGCTAACTGAAAAATATAGAAAATATGGTTCTTTTTTAGCAACGGGAACGGTGTACACACATTCAGTATACATCGTTCATGTTACTGTAAGACCATTAATTGTAGTGGCTATCTGAAAAATATAGAAAATATGGTTCTTTTGTAGCAACGGGAACGATGTACACACATTCTGTATACACCGTTCCTGTTACTGTAAGACCATTAATTGTTGTGGCTAACTAAAAAATATAGAAAATATGGTTCTTTTGTAGCAACGGGAACGGTGTACACACATTCTGTATATATCGTTCCTGTTACTGTAAGACCATTAATTGTAGTAGCTCACTGAAAAATATAGAAAATATGGTTCTTTTGTATTAACGGGAACGGTGTACACACATTCCGTATACACCGTTCCTGTTACTTTAAGACCATTAATTGTAGTAGCTCACTGAAAAATATAGAAAATATGGTTCTTTTGTATTAACGGGAACGATGTACACACATTCTGTATACACCGTTCCTGTTACTGTAAGACCATTAATTGTTGTGGCTAACTAAAAAATATAGAAAATATGGTTCTTTTGTAGCAACGGGAACGGTGTACACACATTCTGTATATATCGTTCCTGTTACTGTAAGACCATTAATAGGAGTGGCTCACTGAAAAATATAGAAAATATGGTTCTTTTGTATTAACGGGAACGGTGTACACACATTTCGTATACACCATTCCTGTTACTGTAAGACCATTAATTGGAGTGGCTAACTTAAAATTATAGAAAATATGGTTCTTTTGTAGCAACGGGAACGGTGTACACACATTCTGTATATATCGTTCCTGTTACTGTAAGACCATTAATAGGAGTGGCTCACTGAAAAATATAGAAAATATGGTTCTTTTGTATTAACGGGAACGGTGTACACACATTCCGTATACACCGTTCCTGTTACTGTAAGACCATTAATTGGAGTGGCTAACTTAAAATTATAGAAAATATGGTTCTTTTGTATTGACGGGAACGGTGTACACACATTCCGTATACACCGTTCCTGTTACTGTAAGACCATTAATTGTAGTGGCTATCTGAAAAATATAGAAAATATGGTTCTTTTGTATTAACGGGAACGGTGTACACACATTCTGTATATATCGTTCCTGTTACTGTAAGACCATTAATAGGAGTGGCTCACTGAAAAATATAGAAAAAATGGTTCTTTTGTATTAACGGGAACGGTGTACACACATTCAGTATACACCGTTCCTGTTACTTTAAGACCATTAATTGTAGTGGCTAACTGAAAAATATAGAAAATATGGTTCTTTTTTAGCAACGGGAACGGTGTACACACATTCCGTATACATCGTTCATGTTACTGTAAGACCATTAATTGTAGTGGCTATCTGAAAAATATAGAAAATATGGTTCTTTTGTAGCAACGGGAACGATGTACACACATTCCGTATACACCGTTCCTGTTACTGTAAGACCATTAATTGTTGTGGCTAACTAAAAAATATAGAAAATATGGTTCTTTTGTAGTAAAGGGAACGGTGTACACACATTCTGTATAGACCGTTCCTGTTACTGTAAGACCATTAATTGGAGTGGCTAACTGAAAAATATAGAAAATATGGTTCTTTTGTAGTAAAGGGAACGGTGTACACACATTCCGTATACACCGTTCCTGTTACTTTAAGACCATTAATTGTAGTAGCTCACTGAAAAATATAGAAAATATGGTTCTTTTGTAGTAACGGGAACGGTGTACACACATTCCGAATACACCGTTCCTGTTACTGTAAGACCATTATTTGATGTGGCTAACTGAAAAATATGGAAAATATGGTTCTGTGATGCATTCTATGATGAATTCTCTCATGTTGTCAATAGTCCTTTTGTTGCGACTGCAAGTCTCTGCTGAAGTCCCACCTCGATGGAAAAGATGTTTAAGTTGAGGTATACATTTATTTGAAATGTAACATTTATTATTTAGTGGTCAATAATTAATTCATCAGTTTGATAAGTGTGTGAAGTAGATGTTTTTGAACATTTCAGATTCTGTGATGAATTCTCACATGTAATCAATAGTCCTTTTTTGCGACTGCAAGTCTCTGCTGAAGTCCCACCTCGATGGATAAGATGTTTAAGACGAGGTATACGTTCTTTTGATATGTGACATTTATTATTTAGTTGTTAATAATTTTTTTCATCAGTTTGATATGTGTGTGAAGTAGATGTTTTTAAACATCTAAGATTCTGTGATGAATACTCACATGTAGTCAAGGTCCTTTTGTTGCGAATGCAAGCCTCTGCTGAAGTCATACGTCGACGGATAAGATGTTTAAGACGAAGTATACGTTCTTTTGATATGTGACATTTATTATTTAGTTGTTAATAATTTTTTTCATCAGTTTGATAAGTGTGCGAAGTAGATGTTTTTGAACATCTCAGATTCTGTGATGAATTCTCACATGTAGTCAATAGTCCTTTTGTTGCGACTGTAAGTCTCTGCTGAAGTCATAGCTCAATGGGAAAGATGTTTAAGGCGAAGTATGCGTTCTTTTGAAATGTAACATTTATTATCTAGTTGTGAATAACTTTTTCTACAGTTTAACAAGTGTGTGAAGTAGATGCTTTTTACCATCCAAGATTCTGTGATGAATTCTCACATGCTGTGAATAGACGCTTTTTTCACAACAAAAAATATCGAAATTTCCCCATAGTTCTTGGATGGAAATTTAACGTAAATGAACATGTTTCTATGGGAAATTTAAGGGAAACGGAAATTTCCATTTCCCCTTTGGGAAATTATCGGAAATTAGTCCGTTTCCCCAAAATATCCCCAACCAAAAATGTGTTGAAATTTTATCATTTTTTGCAGTGTTTGCGACTTTAAGTCTCTTTTGAAATCTAAGTTCAATGGAACAGATGCTTGAAAGGATTTTAAACTTTTCCTTGAATTGTCACATCTGTCAAATAGTTGTCAAGAAAAATTTTTTCAGTTTAACATTTGTTTAAAGTAGATGCTTTTGATCATCCCAGATTTTGTGATGAATTCTCACATGTATTGAATAGTCGTGTTGTTGCTACTGTACACAGTAGAACGAATCGTCCATAAATGTTCGTGGCAATGACCTTAAATCAGTTTTGTCCCTACTTTGACACTAAATAGTCCTAATTTGTCCTTAAAATTTATGGACAATGGACGTTGTTACTTATTTGGGGTCACCCTTCCACCTTATCCCAAAATCGTCCCTAAATCCAAATGACCCTATTCCCTAAATTGTCCCAAAATGATCCCGAAATGATCCTGAAATTTTTCTTCCATAAAATCATATATTATCGTCTGTAAGATCATAAGTGCTTCACAGAAATTTGTCCATAAATCGTCCCGAGAATTACTTACCACTACAGAGATCTGCAGTGGAGTTATCAAGTGGATCTTAACGCATTTTGGATACGTTGCTGAGAAGAATTCTCGATCAAGTGGTGTAAAAGTGAGTTCGGTACCATTTTTGTGCATGTAGATACAGCTGCTGACTTCACTGGTACTTCCATGTTTCCCAAACAACATTGTAACGACCCAAGAAAATCGCCAGATTTTTAACACAAGATCGATTGATGGAATCTAAGTAAGAAACTGATTTAAATCAGAGGAGTTGACACTCTCCTGAGGAGAGTGTCAAACTAGCAAAAAGTGGCTGGATAATTTTTTCCCTTCCCAGTTGTACATTTTCAAACATAGAACTCAGTAGAAGTTAGCACTAGCCAGTAAACTCTAAAATGACAAAGAGAAGGAACAGAAACGGAATTGCAAGTGTTAAGTGAGAACGAGCAATCGAAAACAGTTTTTACAATGTTTGCAGCTTGTTGCTGAACTTTAACAGTTAGATAACATTTTGTCATGAAATTTTCAGGACCCCACAAAATGCACTTGATTCTCTGCGTAGTCTCAAAAATTTACTGGAGAATTTAACATGGCCCATCCAAATATCATCCACTCCCATATAGTAGATACTAAATGAGAGCTCATCCCTTACCCATGTTTTGCAATAATTTTTGACAGTGTGAGCAGAGTTTTTGCAAGAACCAGTTGTGGATTGCAGCCAGAATGAAAGTGGCTTACGACTTGCGTACAAAATGAAAGCTTCATATCATTTGAAACTGAAACCAGAAGTGTGGTGAAACAATGGGAAACCAAGACAAGAGACGAACTAACAAACAGGAGGGAGAAAGACACTGCATCTCCCTTCTTTACTGACCAACTGAACCACACTTTGACGTCATTGGTCTCATTTTCATACTTGAAACAATCACAATCAACTCGAAAGGGAGGTTATTGTTGTTTTTCATTCCTCGCTCTGAAATCTCATCAAGAAGTGCAGATGTACACAGAGTGGGCAATTACTCTAGCTTGGTGGGGTTTTATCGCAGAGAATTTTGGAAATGCAGGAAGGACGACCACACAATGAACCTTCGAATAACGTGCGAAACCAAGGAAATAGTTCGCCAGTACTAAGACAAGCAAGCAGAAGACCACAACAAAACGCAAGTGCGGCGGCCGGGGCTAGGCCTTCTTTGGTTCAACGTTTGCTTCCTAATAACCAACGCGAGGTTGATCTTGTTTCTTTCGCATCTGCGTCAGCCCACGGTGTTCATTCAAACGAGTACAACTGGCAGGCAGCAAGAACTACGGTAAAAGAACGCTTGGCATACATGTTTAACAACGAAACACTCAGTGATGTGCATTTTATTTTGGGAAAGGGAAGCGAAAGACACCGAATTCCTGCTCACAAATTTGTCCTGTCAATCGGAAGTGTCGTATTTGATGCTATGTTTAATGGTGGTTTTGGAGAGCAATGCAACGTCGGTGAAGTAGAAATTCCAGACGTTGAGCCACCAGCATTTTTATCACTTTTGAAATTCCTCTATTCAGATGAGGTACAGATAGGGCCAGATAATGTGATGGGGACCCTATATGCTGCAAAGAAATATGCTGTACCTACACTAGAAGCAGCTTGTGTTGACTTCCTAAAGACTAACCTTGGGGCAGATAATGCTTTCACATTGCTTTCTCAAGCACGGCTCTTTGATGAGCCACAGCTTGCTGAGCTGTGCTTGACATGTATCGATAAAAACACAGTAGATGCGTTAAGTGCTGAGGGCTTTACTGATATTGATTCTGAAACTTTGTCTGCTGTTTTGGAGAGAGACTCACTTGGTGCAAGGGAAAGCCAGTTGTTTGAGGCTGCAGTCAAATGGAGTGATCATGAATGTAGAAGACAGAACATCCCAAATTCACCTGAAAATAAAAGGTAGTTTAACATTCCATGACATCAGGTGTGCAGAGCATGGCACTTGCACACCAGTGATTTCAACAAGCTGTTCAAAATAGACAAAAAAGAACAAAAGAAATTCTTCTTGCACACCAGAGGTCTCGTCAGAAAGTGCCATACTCTGCAGACTGAATGATCTAATGAGTACTGCATACAATTTTTGCTAAATCAATTTCAAAGTTCAGGACCGGTGCATCTTTCAAATATTTCTAGGGCAGACCAGAATCTTGTCATGATGTTGTAGGGTGGTGTGAAAATCTTCTGACTGACGGATTGGAACTTCTGCCAGAGGACTAAATATCTAAAGAATTCAGTTGCCAAAGTCTCCCCAGAAGTATCCCAAAAAGTTCCCTTGATGAAGGATTAGATTTTTCCAATTGAGGGGCAGTGGCTTCCCTTTTGTGGTATGGGTTGAGGGTGAACCCTATCTGTCAGAATTGTTGTGGCTGCAAAGATGATGATTTGACCACTGGGTCATAACATTTTCATGTTTATTTGCTTCTTGTTGATTGATGTTTACACAGCAGATCAAATAAAGTAAACAAGAATTAAAGGCATTGGGTCATGATAGTTAGACCGCTCTGGCTGTATGTCATGTGACCCATGCGATAATGATCAAGTATGATTGCTAACGAAAAGGAACTTATGAGCACAGTGTGTTTCAGGTGGTCAGTTTAAAGGCCCTCTGCTAACTATTAGGCTTTGTGCTCATCCTTTGTTATGGGCAAACAAACAACTGAAGATGGCACGTGCGAGGTATGGGAGGCATGTCCATTGCTTCCATTGCTTTAGCCTCTTTTGAAATTGGAGAAAGAGAAATATTAAAAATCTGGAATCTACACCTTTGTCTATGCCTAAGATCCATTGCCAAACATAATCCTTTCTTGGCTGAATGAAGAAAGGCAAAGAGAAGTTAGGCCATAAACAACTTTCAGATAATACGAAAGTCAAATTTTGAGCCACAAAGGATCATGGTTAGCAGTGACTCTTTACAGTCAAACGTCCTCAAGCGTTGGATGAGTTTTCAAACATCCGACGTGTAACTTTGTGATTCAAATTGGCGCCAAATTTTAAATCTTGAGTATCGTGTTGCGGTTTTCTATTTCTGTTACGCACGCCAAACGTAATTCTGGAAGGCAAATACAATTTGTCGATAAGACTTTTGATTTTCGCTCTAACTTTGCATATCACTTGAAGATTAGGGATTGTTGTTGCGAATTGTTGTATTTGCAAATTTCTTTATGCTGCCCAGACAATGATGGAAATAAGGTATAAACTTGTCTAGGAACCAAACTGGAAAGCCATGGCTTTCCTCTTACAAGATGAAGACTATCAAGAAAAGCTTTTATACGACCCATTCGAAGGTCCATGCTAAGAATTGAGAGAGATGCTGCCGAACATTATTCGTTTCTTCGCAAGGATGTTCCCGATAGCAAGCAGTTTTCGGGAGCAAAGCTCAAAACTAGCAGCAATAAGAGCTGTGTCTGCATATAAAGAGTAAAAAATTCACATCCAAGAAACCACGAAAAAGTATTGATAATTTATCATCAGCCTTCTCATGTAATAAGGCAGGGGTGTACCTGGAAAGTAAACCCCACCAGCTTTATTTGCAACAGACATGTTGAAGTTCGAAAGTGAAATCAGAATATCCAAATGGACTTTCGTGCCGGCTTTCATATCTTCAAATGAGATCTTACCGCACTCTAACCACATTGAATTTTGGCTTAACCTATGTCCTCAAAACTCGGAAGGAATTGCCAATTTGAATTTCATAGTTACACTTGGGATGTTTGAAAACTCATCCAATGCTTGAGGTCGTTTGACTGTAATTTCAAATCAACTTTAGCTGGTCAATGGCAAAATTGAAAACAATAAGCCCAGATCCTCATGACGTATGACTCATTTGGCTCAGTGCTTGTTTAATCAAGAAAATATAGCAGTGGTGGTTTCTCATTTCATTTTCTATTTCATGTCCAGACTTACACAACTAAATAATTTGGATCCTTCACAATAGAAATTTTCTATTTTTGGATCCTTTACTGGACTCCTTTTGTTTTTATCGGTGATTTTTAAGGAGCAAGCGATCTTTACTCACATCGTATCTATTTGGAATCTATCTTTTATTAGTAGTGAGCCACCTTATTCCTGATCCACAAATTCTATATTTTTAGTAGCAGAACTAGACTTGCTACCTTAGTCCCAATTTCCCCTCATTGAATTGGATGATGGCATTACACATGACCACCAAGAGCTTTTCGAATCCTAGGGACAAAACTGCAAAATAAGGCCTTCTGTGAGCAAAGCGTGCAGAACATTTCTTTGATCATGCCTGTTAGATTGGCCTATAATGAGTTTCAGAGCATGTCCTGCAGTCAAAATGTTGAAAATCCTCAATTATGAGGCCCCCTGGACCCTGAGGCCCTGGGGCAAATTGCCCCTCCTGCTCCCCCTCCTGGCAGCCCTTCCCCAGCCCTTACACTACATTTCAACTGCAATTCTCAGCTGACATAGACTGATAATTTAATCAGTTTATAGCTGAATTTTGTGTACTAAAAATATCATAAAGTTAGCCTTTCAGTACTCAACCAGTTTTTTTAAAAAAATATGTGCAACACAGAAATTTGGTAAAACATATTAGAAGACTCCTTTTGGTGTTAAATTCAGCATACAGCATAAGGTTTACAAATTTTGCAAGAGTTACTTATAAATGAGTAGATATGGAAATGAATAAGGAGATAAATAAATAGATAAATATGCGATTTAGAATTTACTGAAAGAAAAGAAATGTAGTAGTTCTTATGAGTTGCAGAAGTAAGTTGCTGAAAAAGGTCAGGAAAAGGAAGGGACCTAAGCAGGATTCTTGCAGGACCCTAAGTGTGTCAATTGACTTTGCAGCATTTTCTGCAGATGTGGAGTATGGGCTGCTACGTTTTGCAATTGCATAAGCGTACGAGGCAGGGGGCCGTGGGGGTAGACCCCCCCAACTTTGGAGACATTTTCAAAAATCACCCCCATTCAGGCAAATTTTTGTCCTTCGTCGTGCAAAAAGGTTGGCAAGCAATGAGCTTTGTGTCGGACAGCCCCCTAGACTTTTCTTCCCATACGCTTATGTGCAGTTGTATTTGATGGTCAACCATGTCAAAAATACTGTCTCATGTTTATTCATAGAAAATTGCTTGGCGATGCATTATATCTGATCCGATTCCCATTGATGACCTTGGAAGAATTCGCAAATCATGCTGCCCAATCCGGGATTTTAACCGACAAAGAAATCGTTGGCTTATTCCTTCATTTCACAGTTAATCCGAAACCAGCAGTGAAATTTCCAGACCGACCAAGAAGATGCTTAACCGGCAAAGAAAAGTCAGTCATCAGATTTCTCAAAACTGAAGCTCGTTGGGGTTACAGTGGAACAAGTGACCGGATCCGGTTTACTGCAAATCGGAGAATCTTTGTTGTTGGCTTGGGGTTGTATGGATCAATAAATTCACCTACGGACTATGATGTAAGTATTCAGATAATTAATGCTGATACTGCGGTCGTTGTTGGAAGCAACGATACCGCATTTAGTTGCGATGGTACAGATGGCCTGAACCGAGTGATGTTTAAAGAACCAGTTGAAGTGCTTCCTAATGTCAGCTATACAGCATGCGCCACACTGAAAGGCCCGGATTCGTATTATGGAACAAAAGGGCAAAAGAAGATAACAATAGAGCTACCAAATCGAGAGAAAGTAGAGTTTAAATTTGCATATGCGGCAGGAAATAATAATGGTACATCAGTAGAAGATGGGCAGATCCCTGAACTTATTTTCTATACATAAGAAATGATAAAAAGCGAGTTAGATTTATTTAGTTAGGCGTCGATGTAGTGAGAAATTGTTTGCAAAATGGATTTTTGTATTTAGATTTATTGCTTATTTATTGGATACTATGATGATATCCGGTGAGCCAAAATAAACTATGCATTTTTTGACAGGCCGCGATAAATCGTATATTATGTAGCCTACGAGTAGACCCGTCACATATCATGCCGATTTTGATGGTTTATGAGTTAATCTTTAGTTAAGATCCTCAATCAGATTATTTTGTATATTTTTTAATCTTCTATTTATGGAGCTGTAAGCGAGTTTCTTAAAGTTTTCGATTTCTATAACACTGACAATGACCCAAAAAACGTTGATCAAATTTTCTCAAGGCTCAAGATGAATGGACAAAGAGAGAAAGTTTTGGGGGCGATTTGAGGATTTAAAAGTTGCAAGTTGACCAGTTATAATCAAATGCACGTGTTTTAGTTCTATCTTGGAAGGAATGTAAAAATGTCAGTGAATTCATAGTTTTATGCAGGTACTGCGTTTCTGTGTCAAGGGGGTTAAAAGACAAACAATAGCGAAGCAACATTATGAGGTAAGGGGAGCATGGAGTTTTTATCAACTTTTAAATTCCCAAATCGCCACAAAAACGTTCTCTCTGTGTCCATTCATGTTGAGTCTTTAGAAAGTTTGACCAACGTTTTTTGGATCATTTTCAGTGTCTTTGAAATCGAAAATTTAAAGAAACTCGCTTTTCGCTCCATAAATAGAAGAGTAAACGATGTACAAATCAAAGAACCCGGTGGGGGGACTCATGGAGCCAAGCCTCATTTTAAAGATGACATTCATCTTCCGCTTAAAAATTGACAAACTGCAAAGAATGAAATTTCAATCGTAATAGATTCTCTCGCCAAGCTTTCTTTTATTCGTGCCTTATTATTTGTGATATCTTTCTCAGTAAAATGGAGGGGAAAATTGTCGGTTTCAGAATCAAAATACAAACTCAAAATGAAAGGTTTCCAGCAAATCCAAGGGTCAAAAACTCTGATATCGCAATTGAAATTAATCCTCTTATCGTCAAATTGTTTTATCGTCTAACAAGTGGATGCAAAGTCCAACTTGGGTCGTTAATATCGGAAAGAATGTGCTTCCTTAGTTCTATTGCGGCAGTTGACGTCATAGCTGCTTAAATGTCATCAGTCTGTATGTTGACTCCATCAATGCCTTATTTATGGCCCAATTGCTCCCAGAATGACTCTTTGAGGCATGACAAAACAACAAAACCACGGACGACGGACATGAGACAGGATTCGCTCCTGTCCTGTAGACTCCATGAGTCAAAATACTAGCATCTAATTGAGGATCTTGTCTAAAGATTAACTCATAAACCTTTAAGATAGGTCCACTATACGATTTACGGTGGCCTTTCAAAGGTGCATAGTTTATTTTGGCGCATCCGGAGTAACGGGAGAACCTTAAACTTCAAGGCTGTAGTCACTAGCAATTGAAATAAAGTCACTAACAATTGAGATGAAAGCCTTTAAATCCCGTACCATACCCCTATGGCAAAAATGCTTTTGCTTTCAGGCTAAACCCTGAAAACTCTGTTAGTTTTCAAAATTGTCATATGTTCCTTTGATACAACAACGCAGTCTTCGCTAAGACGTGCTGTGTTTCGATCCAACGAAGTTTTTACTCACAATGTTGTAAATTTCAAACATTTGTGAAAGAAAATAATAATAATAGTTTGCTAGTTTGAAGTTCGTTTGAGGTATTCTGTCAAAATAAGACATTTGGTCTGTTGAATCTATTTTGATTTCATTTATTATTAATGCATATTCCTGAACGACAGAATTCAGTATGTCTCGTATTTACTCTCATCACGCTAAAACAGCCTTTTTTCGATAAGGAAGATAATGTCTTGGATAGATTGCTTGGACAAAGCTGAATTTCATTAAAGGTAACGTGTCCATGTAAGTAAAACTGTGTACACTCTGTCAAAATATGCTGACAAGATGCTGACGAAGAGCCTCAAACAGCCCATTGTGATTAGTAGAATTTAACTGGCCACATGCGGGCTAAATTTCACAACGAGGCTGCTAGCTGTGGTTCAGCTCTAAAAGCGCAGCGGCAAGTAAGTCATCAATCTGCTTGTATTGAAACTTGCTATCGCTAGAATTGTTGTTGTTAGATTGTCCCAAGTCTATTTCGTCATCTTTGATAAGTCTATCTGAAATTTGCTTGAGTGATCACATGCATTTCCCCCCCCCCCCGCAAAGCGCCTTTACTTACATGGACACATTACCTTTAAATTGAAACGAGGCCGGCCAAGGCGATGATTTGTTGATGCGAAAATGAGCAGTACGTCCGTTGACATGATTTCAAACATTGATGAATATTCTTGGTGAAGATGTTGCAACAGGCTTAGAGCGTAGAGTTTGATAAAAAAGAATAGCGAGAGGCTTCATGCTTCAACATTCATTGATAAAAATCACAATATTTCGCTTTACATCCATGCTGACGGCATCACAATATCAGCCCATATGTTCTTGATGCATTTTCTTTTGGTTAAAGTAGATGTACCGTTGTGAATGAATTATAATCTTGATTTATGAGGAGAAGTTAGAAGATATATTAATAAACGGTTGGTAAAGTTCGGTTCACACTGGAGTTAAGACGCGTTGGAAATTCTAGAAATGCTTCCGATTCTTGCGAGTCGGACGACATGCGAATAGGATGGTACGGGACGGAGTAGGATGTTTGTTTCTTTACGTTCTCATGTCTCGCAAGAATCGAGCATCGGAAATTTCTCCAGTTTTTCGACTCATACGACGGACAATGACATCGAAACCTTTGCCGCAGCTTAAGATTTTGGCGGCACCTTCATGTGCCTTGATTGATAAAAAACTTTTTATTCCATTTGGAATTTAAAACCCACCGAAGATAGGTTGAAAATAAGATGATGGACAAAAATGGTGTATCCTCCTAGACTTATGACGATGAATCTCTTCTTCCCCTGTGCTCTTTGACTTGATGATGGCGCTTCAGTCACTCTTCACTTTTTCCTTTATGAGTCCCTGTTGAGCAAGGTTTACCGCAGGGATACTAGGGACTCATTGTCAGAAGTCTAGTATCCTCCTAACCAGTGGCGTCGCCACGGGGTGGACTGGGGTGGACATGTCCACCCCAGTTTTTCCAGAGTTCGATTTTCTAATTTCTCGAAATCCGTTGAAAAAATTTTGGGGGGGGGGGTTGATTTTCACTCACTCAGAACATTCATTTCCTTCTCTCAGAACATTCATTTCATTAATTCATTCCCTGATTTATTCGAAGTTTTCAGGATCATTGCCACATGCCGGCAACAGTAGCATCTTGTTAAGGGCACACAGTAAAGTTAAGACAATAAATACAAACCTGCGTGCTTCAATGTCAGACGAACGCTTGGAACATCTCATTAAAGTTAGCATTGAAAGAGATATTGCAAATAAGATTGAATTGGACAGCCTATTTGAACTATTTGAAACCAGTGGAAGTTGGAAACTTGCTTTGTAAATTAAAGTAAATTACTTCGACACTGCGAAGTAAGTGAAAATTTGATAAGTCAGTGATAACTTCAGTGAATGATAAACTGATACTGATATCAAAGTTTCTCATTTACGCAGATCTGATGGTAGTAAACCTACATTAACTGTGATTGTTCCCACTGTTAGCCTTTTTTGAGAAATGATTTCGATTTCAATTCATATCTCCTCCTTCCTCGTAAATAGTTACATGGATTATATCGTGTTGTGCTTCACTATTCGATTTTTATGAAAAAATGCCCACTGTTACGAAAAATGCTGCTTGACAAAGCTGCTTCTCCAAAATTTTCTAAATAGTTCAGAAATGCTTCAGAGGGCGTTTCCCACGTTTTCCGAGAGTCTAAAGGGCGTGATCACGAAAAATTTTTCTGGGGGCTTCACCCCCAGACCCCCTCCTTTGTCCACCCCAGTTTTTTCGGGCTGGCGACGCCCCTGCTCCTAACTCGCGTTTACTCTATTGTGAACCAAGCTTGATACAAAAGCAAAATACTGTTATTGTGCTTTCACGAAGCTGTGTGCGTAGATAGCATAGATAAGACCTCCTATTGTCAGCACAGCGCTTGACAAGATGCTTTACCAAGATGCTTTACCAAGATGCTTTACCAAGATGCTGTGCCATGAAAGTTGATAAGCGGGGGATGTCTTTCCCGAAGTACCCTGCGAGTTAATGACTGGCCTCATTCTCTGTTCTAAAAAATCGTGGCGGAATACCTTAAATCCTAACTTCTCTTTACTTTGCGTACACGTTTTTTTATAAGAAACTAGGATCAGGCCATAGTACTAAAAGTTTCTTAATTTAACAAGAAATTTGACCATTTTAGCACTAAAAGTTTCTTAATTGGTTTATTATTTTTGAATGCATGAATTGTCAATGTGGTCGCTAACACTGCTACAGATATGTTTCTTGATGTTCAAAACATCATATAGGAATAAACAGTGTTCTGTTATGTTGAAAACACAAATGGTTAGATAATATTTCCCAATAATAAAGGTTCAACGATCTATTTGCTATAAAATTCGTGCTTTTAATTTTGAAAAGTTTCTTAGCCATAGTACTAGAGTTTCTTAAAATTTTGGCCATCTTACAGGTACATGTACCCCAAAAGCCACAAAAAAAGCGTGTGGTTATAATTTTTTTCCTACTAGTTGATTTCAAAAATGGTTTTGTGTCAATGAAGGGCTGCAGAAAACGAGGTCTTCCCGTTGGGTATTATTATTTTTTGCCTAAGATTGACCGAGTACTGATGTGACAAAGTTTCTTGTTTTTCACTATATGTACCCCAAAAACCACAAAAGCAAAAACACGGAAAAGATTACAGCTGATGCACCTATCACTGTGATATTTGGGAAGAAGTCATCATTATAAATCAGTAATGGATAGAAAGTATAGCTGCAAACTTATTTTCAGTGGAAGTATCTAATGTGCCACAAAACCCGCATGGGGTGTACCCCAAAAACCACATTAGTTTTTCACTTATCAAGCCGTTTGCAGCATATCAATCTTCAAAAGCATTATTTTTCTTGATTCTGCATATATTTTGAAATCTGCTGACAATCCGACCTAACAGAGAGGAACTGTGTTATTCATTTACCAGCAATTACAAAGTGCATGCTTTTTCCAAGTATAAAGTATCAAAATATTTGAGAATATCAATGTTCCTGGTAATTTTTTCATAAATAATGAAAAGTTTTGATGTTTCTATTCCATGGATAAATTTTCCTTGCTTTTAATTTCACAATTGCATTCATTTTAGAGTCTACCAGACTTATAACCACCTCAGAGGTTTCATTTATCACCCCCAAAATGTTTGAGAGCAACCTCAAATGGTTTAACCTCAAAGTAACCTCAAATGAGAGTAACCTCAAATGAGAGTAACTTTCCAGTGGTATCCAAAATTAACAGAAGTCTTCTAAAGTGATTGGTTAGTTAATAATATCTGGACAGCAAATACCTATGTTGATTGACTTTTAGAAAGATATTTTTGTTACTGTGTTAAAATATGGGCAATTTTAATTAACTGTCTGTCAATTGAATTGCATAAAATGTTTATTATTTTGTTGAGACATATACCATTTTACCAACTGTATGTTGATTGTCTTGAAGATGTGTTCGTTATTTTGCTGAAAAATGGAAAATTTACTTGCTGTTTGTTTACAGACTTTCAGGAAATATTTGTTATTTTGTTAATTTTGTTAAAAACTTGACCATTCTAACCTTGACTTTCAGAAGATATTTTGTTATGTGGACAAATACCTTATGTTAATTGCTTTCAGAGAGTGTTAATAATATATAAATATAGATATGATTTTGCTGAAAATACATAATTTCATTTGGTTTCTCTGTGGCACACCACACCCTGTACTTGTGTTTTCCATGTTTCAGTGAAATGTACCCCAAAACCACACAAAAAATCACCAAAGTCAGGATGCCCATTCAATAGGTTCACTATATTGCAAGGTAACCATTGTGCTTTTCTGGCAAGAGGACACATGAAAGATACTGAAAAACACTGGTTTGCAAACTTATAGTAAGAATTTGCGACTTGCTACTCGTTCATAGAAATAATCCGTAAAATTTCAAGTTCAAATTTTTGCGTTTACACCCTATAATTTTTTTTTAAATCCAATTTATTCATGGCAAACCTACATTTTTAGGTAGCCCAGTTACCTAAGCATCATTGATCAGTAAGAGTTTTATGTTGTATGTTGATCTTCTATAGATATTGCCTTTCAACTGACCTTGTGGTTTTTGGGGTACCTTAGTTTTTGGGGTACATGTACCTGTAGTACTAGTTTCTTATAAACCAGTTTCTTATAAAAAAAAGTGTATAGCGTCAAGTTTTTGCAATCAATTTTGCTCAAGTTCTAAGATTTTATGTGATGATCAAAGTCTAAGATTTGAAGGATTTATGGAAACCTATTCCTTTTGTTTCAACTTTTAAGCACCAACTACCGAGCTAAGTTTGATGTAAGTAGAAGAGGCCGCTGATAATACATATAGAGGCCGCTGATAATACATATATTTATTCATGTGCTGTGGAGAGAATTTGCAGATTTCGGTAAACTTAGTAGTGAAATTACTTTTCTGGCCTTGATCCAAAAGAAACATATGCCAATGGTAGAGAAAATCTTTCTGATATTGTATGATCATGTGGTCAACAAATGCAAGAATCCCAAATTTGAAAACGAGGAAAGCTGTGAACAACAAGGTTGATCCTTTTGGTTAAGCGAATGACACAATTTTAGAAAGTTAGCATTGAAAAGCGCAAGAAATATTCAAGATGTTCGATAAAAAAGTGGGACTGTAATTCAATATCAGTCAGGTGGTGACTGTACCACACATGCAAACCCGTTTGTTGTTGTGTCATCTTTCATCAAATATCCTTTCGATTTATTTGTAGTCTTCGCCGTTTTAGGCGTAGCTTATTATTTGACGATGTAACAATTTCGCTTCGAATTCAATTCGTTTTTGAAATAGCTGTGGAGATAGTAGTAGTTGTGTAGAGTGAGAGTTACTTCATTATTAAAACCTGGAAAGGTAGAAGACTGTCTAGTTCTTGCATTTTGGTTCTTCTAACAGTTGTCATTGCAATGCGATGCTGCTGTGGACAGGTTAGACTCAATCCACTCGTCCCAATGTCTTCACTCCATTCCACTATCAAACGTGGAAATACGTTGTTGCGCAGGCGCATAAAATGTCGCTTCGTTCAATAACAAGGGCAGATTTTATAATTCAATAGCATCAATCGCTGTGGCTCACACCTCAGTTCAAAGCGATTAGCGAATACAGACAAAAGAAATTCTCTCAAGCAGAAATTCAAAACAAATAAAGCGGCAAAGTTGTCCTGAAACCAGTACGGCAAACTCTCGTTTGGTGCGGGCGAAGGGAGGTTTTCAAGAGAAGTTATGTGCTTATAACGAAAGAAGAAGGGTAAATCTAAAGTTCTGTCTCGTGGATTTTGTTTCTTTGATTCAGAAACCGAGCAGAGGGCATTACAATTTTTGCATATCTATTGCTCAGATGTACGCAGTCACTCCTCAGCTCCTTAATCAAATAATCAAAATCCGCGAGACAGAACTTTAGATTTACCCATCTTCCTTCGTTATAAACACATACCTTCTCTTAAAAACCTCCCTTCGCCCACACAAAATGAGAGTTCACCGTACTGGTTTTAGGGCAACTTTGCCGCTTCGTTTGCTTTCAATTTCTGCTTGAGAGAATTTCTTTTGTCGCTTTGAATTGAGGTGTGAACCAAAGCGACTGATGCTATTGTGTTACAAAATCTGCCTTTGTTAAACTGTAGCAGAATCTGTGCGCACCCAAATAATTCGATGAAATTATATGTTGAATTGAATAAATGTTCATTAATCATGCACATGGTCAGGAATTCTTTTGTTTTCTTTGATCGTTATTTTGATCGCTCAATTTGCTGGTGAGAATTTCCTGTTTTCAATTTCCCGTCAGGGGGCATTGGTTGGACTCTAAGATCATGACTATTACCACTTTAGGGAGTTTTTTTACCTTGAAAACCTGAACAGCACTATTTCGATGGCTTTAACATCTAATTTGATATGAGCCTTTCCATTCTCCTGAATATTTAAGAAACCACGTCTGATGAGAAGCAGTAAGGAATTTTATATGGAGGAAATGATTTTGCTCCTGCATTTTTTATCTCCTTATTTCCGTTTCAGTTGGGGTTTGATCTCACCAAAAATGCATGTTCTCTTAACAGGGTAATAGATTTATAACAATTATCAAGAATACATGAATTCAAAACAGCATGCTTTGAGAAAATGCCAGACCTCTATTTTCATTAAACGGCATTTATATTTTGAAATATCAGATTTGATTACAGTTACGGGAGGCAAAGGCAAGAAATTGTAAAGTTGGAATCTAATTAAAAACATCTTGATCTTAAAAACGGAAATTTTTTGTTCAAACTGAAAGGACTTTCATAGCGCTCATTTCATTTCCTTCAATACCAAAACTTGTCCAAACACTTGATAGGACACAAAATGGTTGAATGAATTGAATTGAGCGACAATGTGTCATTAACCCCCCTGGTCCACATACCATTTGGCACAAGACCGGTAATTTTCTCATTGTTTCCGTCTGCGTCACACATTTGGGATTGGACCAGATCTAAAGTGGGGTTCATTCGCTTGATGTTCCCATGATGGCAACAGATAAGGTGCGAACAGAGTGTCCTGCTTTGCCTACAGGCTGGGTACGCGAAGTCGTGATCAGGAAGAATGGGGCATCTGCCGGCAAATCAGATGTCTATTATTATAGGTAAGCTGTTCGAATGTTGACCGCATGGGAGGCCATTCGATGTTTCCATGCTTTGAAACTCAGTTTGTTGCGTAAATACTCGCTTTAGAGAACAAAGAAAGGCATCGAAATAACAGCAAAGCCTTAGAGAACAGTTTGAAGTAAGATCAGGTAACGTTCTGCGTTGTGTTCATACTGATTTATCGATCTTTGTGAAGGTTATTCTAATGGGCCTAAATCACCAGGCCGTTGTCGTGAATAAACGGCCTGCCAGTCGAGCATGGTTAACCGCTAGTGGTTAAAAGATGGAAGACCAATATCAACCTTTCCTGTATCTTTTGTCAATACTATCATTGTACAAAACTACCTTAGGCCCGTTGAAGAACGATGGACATGCAGAAGTCAGGTTTCTACTCATTTACAAAACAGGTACCAAACAAACCACGGATAACTGCTCATGCAAAACAATAATGTTCAGTGGTCTTGGGATTGTGTACTAAATACATGGGAAAGGGCACATAATTTCGTGACTTGGACTCATTTATTTCTGGTTTGATGTTGGGTGTCTCAGGAATTGTAGACAGGATTGTTGACAAAGAAAACAATTGAGAGAAAGCAGGCCATGATTGGTTCATTTTGCTATTGTCACATTGTGTTCATGTTGACAGAAAGCCTATTGAAGAAACAGCAGGCCTGTCATGACCACAAACCGTGGCACACAATGCACTGCCCAAGTTGACTAAGAGAGAACCAGCGAGTTCCTACAGGTTAATTGAGTTGAATTGCAGATCAACCAGGGGGTACGCATGAGCCTCTGCAATCTGATTCGAAAACAGATGACCCACGAGCCATGACTCAGTCCTAGGCCTTTTATTTTAGCAAATATCCTGAATATCCTGAAGGACTTGAACACGCCTAGATATTTTTCAGTTCGCGTGGATATTACAAATACAGGGTTTTGAATTTCAGCTTATGGCCATTGTCACTGATGGTGTAGACTGATAGCCTAATGTTATTTTGCTCCATATTTGATGTTAATTGAATTTGTCTCTGTGCACAAACCATAATTTTTAACTTTGCAGCTCAAACCCTGACAGTCAGCCCCAACTTTTTGAGTTGGTAGTCTCAATGACATATTGAGAGAAAGCTTTAAACAAGGGCAAGGTTATTCTCCACTTCTTTGTGAAACGGTCTTAGAAAATCATGCTTTGGAAGAAAAGGACAGATTTTGTAACACTGAAATTCAAAGCAATTCACGATTCAAAGCAAAGAAGGGCCATCCTTTTATGGGATTGCTTAAGATTGAAGTGTTTATTGTGCAAATACAGTGGATTTTAGTTTGAAAGCAAGGACAAGGGCCACATGCAGGACAACAGGAATCCAGCTAAGTGTACAGTTTAGTTGAAGATTTTTCAAAAGTTTCGCAACGAGGAACTTAAACGCACCAAGATAAATATTTGTTGCTGAATCTGCTAGATAAGTATAAATGTTGTATCAACGCCCAATTTATATCACAAATTTTGTAATTTCTTTCTCTCTGCAATTGTCTGACTGGAAACAAAGATCAAAGTAACCAAAATTGTGACAACCATCTCACTTTCACTATCGATTAGCAAGGCTTAGGACATCCACATACAATGCTCCACTTAATCACAAACTGTGAAGGTGAAGTTCCTTTTTCAGCACCAAGTGCTAGGATCGCAGAAATTGAGCAGACCTTATCAAGTCCACAACCCTTTGTCATGATGCTCAAGTGGTGGAGTCTTATAGGGGTATTGAACCCACTCCGTCTGACTGTTCTGGCTGCAAAGTCAGAGGATTGCACCAAACTGTTGTTTTTTAAAAAGTGAAGTTCTTTTTGTTATACAACTCGCTTGCATATATACCTTAGGGTTCATGAGAACAGAAGTAATGTCAAAGAAAGTCAAGATGTTTTTTCCATTAAATATAGACAGGCCTCTTCTATCCCATTGCAACAAACAGTTTGTTGTAGGGGTTCATATGCACAACATTTTTAGTTTATAAATGATCCATCATCAATACATTTTTGTATTGTTCTTTATGAGTATCATCCAGGATGGAAGTAGAGATTGAAATATCAGGGGGCAGTCAGTACTGGCTCTGTGGGGTCTGCCCCTTTCAGAGATTTAGGATTTATTTGTTTCTCTCCTAGTATTTCCATGTATATAAATAATCAATTCTTGTAAATAGGCTTTTAACATTTATTGTAATTTAGTCTAAGGGAGTTTTATGTAGTATTTTTGTAACAACAATGTTTTATTGGGGGCCCTGTTTAAAGTGGCTTCTGCTGAAGAGCAACCCTCCTAAACTAAATCAAATCAAAGTAAGTAATTTCAAGTTAAAACTAATTTTATTGTCAGAATTTTGTTTCGGCATCCATACTTTGATTTCACTGTTTTGTAAAATAAATGTCTGGTTGCTTGTTTGAAAACCACCTACAAGATGGTAAAATGATACATTTGAAAAAAGTTTCGCGTAAAACAGCCATGACCTGCAAAGCTGCAGCTCAACTAAATGTTCTAAAGAGTTCAATCTTATATTGGTTTTGAAGAGAGAAAAGTCCATGCCCAGAGCTTTGTTTATTCGAATTTCAATCACTGTCCTTTAGTGTGGCATTTCTGTTCAACAAGATCCACAAATAAGATAAAAAAGATACAAGAATGTGCACTTAGATTTCTTCATAATGATCATGTGAGTTTGTATAATGATCTGCTAGTGAAGTCACAAGGATGTATGATGCATGTTTCCCGACTTAGATCCCTTTCTTTGGAAATTTGTAAAACTTTGAATGATCAATCCATCCTCATGAAAGAAAATTTTTAAATTAGAGCCTCTAACTATTCATCACAAAATCCTAATGATCTTACTCATTATAGGCCATAAATCAGGTTACTTTCAGTGCAGTCTCAGGTTCTTAGGACCACATATTTGGAACTGCCTACCAGAGGAGCTGAAATTGGTAGATAACCTTAACACTTTTAAAGCTTGATAACTCAATGGGATGGTCCCATGTGCAACTGCAATGCCTGTGGATTTATTGCAAATATTGTATAAACAACAAAAATTGATAATTCATTTGCTTATTTTAATTAAATTACAGATATTCATTGATTTTGATTATTTTCCTGTACAGTTGACTAGTTCATTCCATGGATGTAAGATAAATTTTCAAACAAACAAACAAACAAACAAACAAAAAGACCTGAGGAAAACCAAACATCTCATGTCTCAAATCTTGAGTGAAAGTAGTAGTGCTCTGAAGACTGCACATATTTATTCTGTTGCCATAGTGGAATGGTGGTAAGCTGCACCCAAGAAACAAAACTACGAGATCAGAGATTCTGATATCTAATGTATTACTGTATATCTAATACATCTTTGTTTCAAAATTATTTGAGAAACTTCTTGTTTTAGATGAGGAAACGAAGTGCAGTTTCTCATTTTAGTTCCCTTTTTATCTTTAATTTATTGCCTGGAAGGTATTTATAATGTCTAGGCAATGTCATGGCTTCATAAAAGTATTTTCTGACATGTTATCAAGGGCACATGTAGTAAATATCAAGAATGTTATGAAACTTGTAAAAATCCCTGAACTTCTTAGAAACTTTTAGAACTCAAATGATTAGAAATTTAAGATATTTTGAGCACTGGGTCAAATAATTGCTCAAGGATTCTTCATACACATCAGCTTAAGCAGCAGCCTGGGGCGTCTACCTTGAAGAAAAACAACAGGGATGTGCCTGCCAGAAGAAAATGTTATGACCCTGTCCCTGGATTATGCCAGTCCCTTTCATAAGTTATTTCAATTTTTGAAGTCAGATTTGACCTGACCTGGCAAAAAAGCTTTCATGAACATACCTGTGCCAGAATAAAGACACAAAAGGTCTAATTCTGTTATGGAATTTTTGGGGCGAAAAATGGGACCTTATTGGTAGGCACATCCCCAGGTGCTACATATATCAAGTAGGCCCCCCACAAGCAGCAGAGCCCTTGCTAAATTGAAGTTCCTTGACAATTTGACAAATATCCTGTTATATTCATTGCTACGCCCTTTCTAAGAGACCATACCTAGCTTTGTCACAAATTAATAGAGGTGACAATAGCTGTAGATATGTAGCTGTATTTTAGCTTAGGCTCACAGATTGGAGCCCATGTTTGTAGGTGTAAATCCTGTTGTTTTCAAATATGCCTTTGTTGAATGAAGTTCATTTGAAGATGGAACTCTGCTTGAGGCATGGTATGATAAAGTTTTGTTCTCTCCCTCACAGCCCTGAAGGAAAGAAGTTTCGTTCAAGGCCTCAGATTGCACAGCATTTTGGAGACACGCTTGACCTAACAAATTTTGACTTCAGAAGTGGACGGATAGATCCAAACATGAGGCCAAAAAAGCGTTTACGTGGAGGGGACATCAATTATGGAAAGGACTTTAGTCGCCCAACCCTTGCACACCCAAAGAGACTTACAAAACGTAGCATTGAAAAGAAGCAAATAAAAGTGATAAATGATGTTGATGAAAAAGGAAATGCGAAAGTGAAAGAAGAAAACAATGAGGAGAAATCACGTGTTCGATTGACGAGAGCACAAGAACGTGCTGAAGCTGAGATCGAAATGAAGAGACGTAGAGTTCGGGAAGCGTCTTCCAACAAAGAGCTAAACAAGCCTAAGCAACTATTTTGGCAGAGGCGTTTACAAGGATTGAGGTCAGTAAATTCAGATACAAACAAGCCTTCAAAGCCAATTAAGTTGCAAGCTGAATTGAAGAATCTAACACCAGGAGGAGATCATGAAACATTAGTACATAGTATCATAACTTATCTTCATAACAACGCGAAAGTCATCGGGCAAAACATGTCATTGAATGCTTTGAAGAAAAATCCAGGGATATGGTGTAATCCTGAGCAGCCGTTCTGTCCTCCATTCTTCGTCACACCGGAGATGATTCGTGAACAAGAGAGGAGGGTTGAAATTGCCAGGAAGAATCTTGCAGAGTCCATCGAGACTTTGAAGTGTATGGAGGAAGATGACTATGATTCTGAATGAGCTTGTGTTGTTCGAATTCTTTGAAACGAAAGGCTTATTCATTTGGATGTCTACTTCTGAAAACGGTAGACTTTGCAAAGCTGGGTACCATTCTACCAAAAGAAGTAGACGTCATGGTTGTGAACCAGTTCTGCTTAAGCTTGCCAAGTTTTCGAATGGATAATTTCCGACAAAAAATCTCAGACAAAAATGTTCGGCCACGTTTTTAAAATCGGAAAGCTTCTCTTTTCGTTGCGAAATTATTAGCGAATTGATAAGCTAAAGAGCTCTTGCTAACAGTTACGAAAACAGCCCGAAAGCCAGATGCATGATCTTATTATTAAAAGGTGCTCCCTTAGCCACACATGCAACCCAGTGAGAGAGTGAGCATGGCAAAAATGGATTAGACAGTTTCCTGCGATTTCATAGTAGAGTGTTTTTGTAGTTTTTTGGTAATTTTTAAGATAGCAACCCTGTGATAAATTCGAAGGATGCAAAAGTTAGTCTTGCATAGCATCAGCATCATCAAAGCGATCTCGAAGTAGAAGAAACAAAGCCGGTCGGTTTCATTATTTTCAACAATCCTTTATTCAGAGGCCTAAAGAAGATTTCAGTTTCAGTATCAGTGTTAGTTTATCAGTTTATCATTTGAAAGCATAGGTTCGGTTCCAAATATTTGAATCGGCGTGAAAAGCTGGGTGTAAAATTCTATGATCTATGTCATCTATCTTAATTGTTTTGAAAGAAGCTTTAACCACCTATCCACAATTCTACCGTTGTACTTTTCAGAAATTTTGAATATTTTTTAAAATTCCAGCGTATATCGTATTTCAGCTCATCTGAGGATGTGACGTCATCAAATTGCTAAATCTGAAAACGACAACAGTTGCAGGCTTTGGCATGATGCCATATAGACATTCAGAAACTATGGTTTTCTTGGACATTATTTCATGTTGCCACAAACAGTTTAGACATTACGATAGTTTAAACTAGTCTTCGAAAATGTTCATGAATTCTCGAAAAAGAAGAGAAACACTCTAATTCTGAAAACATTGTCGATTTCAGGAAAGTCCAACGGGAGACTTATAGCAGAATTGTTCAAGTTTCTTGGGAGCCATTCAGTTCAAAGAATAGGGCATTAAATTTTACTCCAAACTTTTTTCAAGATTTGGAACCTATGCTTATTTCGAATAGACTTCAAAACACCTGGAGAATTCGATCATGCATCGTAGGCCATTTTCCGGCAGTTCTCAAAGAGTGGTTTTTGAATCTGCCGAGAGTATCTTTGAAAGTGGCCAAAATAATTTAAAAAACACTTAGTCTTTTAGCTATTAGACAAATCAAATCTTATGATTACCATGGAACTTGGCCTCGTTATGGAAATTTTCGAAAATTTCTTGATGCAAAATTTCTGGCGACGGATTTGGATTCAGCACCCCAAGTTTAGTCTCATTGCAAATTTTCATATTCCTAGAGTATGCAGTTTTGATTTTATGGCGATAACAAATTCGAGAATCTATAAGGGATTTGACCGTGAAAATCATTTGGGGTGTAACTTTACACCCTCAGTCATTATTCACGGTCAAATCCCTTATACATTTTCAAATTTGTTATCCTTAGAAAATCAAATTCGCTGACACTAAGATCATGAAAATTTGCATCTAGACTAAAATTAGGGTGCTGAATCTGAATATGGGGTCAGAAATTTCATATCTAAAGAAATTTTGAAAAATTCCAAAACGAGGTCGCTTAGTTGAAAAGGTGTATTATTTTTCAACAAAGGGTCATTTTAAGAGTCACCAGTCGGTATAACTCATGTTTTGCTTTCGTTTCACCAGGAAGTAAAAAAGCTTTCAAAATGTTTATTTTCAGACGAGGAAAAAGTAGATGATCTACGGTAATTTTTTTGAAATTCTCAGCAACAAGAATATACAACATTTCTAGGATGAACTTTTACTTCATACTAATACGTAATATGAACAGTGTTAACTTTTGCTGTATAAAAAACGTTGTTTTGACACAGACTACGCGTTCAGAAACCAAATGTGTAGTTATGTTGTTGTATGTCTAATAGCGGCTGTAGATACCAGTCGGTGAACATGTTTTAGTAGCTTGATGTAGTAAATATATCAGGGTATTTTTTTGTTGATATTGCCAGGGTACTTTGGATGAATACGTCTGTGGCCAAACAGTAAGCATATTCAGAAAATCTTCATTCCACATCAAACTCTTTAGGATCATATTTGGATGAACTACTAAGTTTTGTCTTGAGATGGAGAGATTTGACTCCAATCAGGAAACAATTTGGAGTCACAACTTTAGCGATTTGTGTCACCGATAGATCATTTCCGTAGGTATATTAAAAAGCAGTGAAGCCAAAACAGACTCCTGGGGAGCCCCAAAGAAACTGTCTACAATAATAAAGCAAAGGCTGCTCTCCGTATCCTGCGTTTTGAGCGACCAAATAGGAGCGTGTGCAACTGATAAAACTTTAGCGATCAATCTAATTGCAAGCAACTGATTTTTGGGTGCTTTGGGTGTAGGACCAAGTGCAAGTCCCATCGCGGGATCTTGCAATCGCTATCGAAGGAATCAACTTTGGTCACAGCGCCCGCACCCTCAAAACACTGGACATGGAGAGCAGCGTTAAGTGAACCGAGATATAGCAACATGATCTAAACGTAATACAGAACAACGGCAGGTGCCACAAATCTTCCCATTGTTTTCACCCGTCGAGATAATCAAAAACAGCAGGCTGTATTTAGATTGAGCCAGTCCACGCCCAGTCCGCGTAGCTTAGCTGCTTTTACAGTTGAACTCAGATGATTTACTGTAACATCTCCATCATGGAGGATAATCAATACTTCCCACTTAGCAACAGCAATTCAAAACAGTCCTAAAGTATTTCCACTGTGATCTTTCTCAATATTTTGATTGAAATTTCATCTATCAGTTTATATTTCATATATTGAAAAGTAACGTTGCAAGAAAAGATCCTTGAGGAGCAGCTAATTTGTTTCGATTGTGATCTTTGCTTTTTTTGTAAACTGAAACGATACTGAATCAGCCCATGTTACAGTGTTTTGATGGGAGAAGAGCTGTCGAATGCAGTTTCGTAGATCACGGCTGAAGCAAATGATGATAACAGCGTTGAGCGTTGAATTGAAATAGAATGTCACCTTTGCTGTGTATAGCGCCAGCAGCGTCCATTCTTGAGAAGGTATATACAAGGAAAGCGGTGAACAGATGAACGTAGGCGTTACAGTTATCAAGAGACATGTCAATATGAAGAAAACTGCTTTTGATCCCTCTTTCCCAGCATTCCGAATGTTTATGTTATCAGTAAAAGCGCTATTGTGAACATTGTTTCTGACTGACTTCAATGCTCTGTAATACAACACGAGTACAACTATGATACACGCGAGGCCCAAGACACACATAGTTGTTGAGAACACTGCATGGAAGGTAGCACTGAGGTAGCTACTCCCCAGAATACACACTATGGCCATGGATGTTAATGCACAAGATAGCATTAAGATATTGGCTCTTTTGTGTGTCATGATCAATCGGTAACTGTGGATCCGTGTCATATGTAGATAGCGATCAATCGCAATAAGTAAAATCATGAGTATTGTGAAAACACTCAGGGGATACAAAGCTGCACGCACAACGTTCTTAGCCATTTTGTAATATTTTCTTGGCACTTGCTCGATTACAACATTCCCAGTTATAACTGATAAACCATTGATAACATCTGCAATGCTTAGTACGTATATAAACTTGAATGTAATCACTCTGAGTTTGTTCCTTCTGCGCAATGCATAAATCAAAATAGAATTTGCTAATATGATCGTACAGGCAGCAAGTAATCGAGGAATAAAGAATTTTCGATCGAGAGAAACTGCATCCTTGTATGCCATTTTAATCTGCAAGTGCTCTTCAGTAAAATGTCAGGTGAATGAATTGCATCGAGAAAATGCCATGATGGCAGGCTGTGAGTCAGACCTGCCTTGAAAGTGTGGTTCGAAATGTTTGACAGCAGGAATACCAAATTGTCCGTTGCCTTGTGTAGATGTTGATGGTAATTTCAGCTAATTAAGATAGAAATACTAATCAGTGAACCGTCTTAAACGTCATGTGATGATGTTGTGTTGCTTCATTTTGCAAAAGCAACCCACAATATTAATTATGCATTTTTGTCATTTGTGTATTGCGTAGCAAACAAGGAAGTTATTTGCTCATTCTAAATGCAAATTTATTGGTACAAGCGAAGCAGGTGCCAACGATTGCTTGTGATGAAAAATGAAATATTTTCTGGTAAGAAAATGATTTGTTGTAGTGCGTCGCTAAACATTTTGTCGGCCCTCGACAACCGTCCTCTATGAACCGTTCATTTAAATAGGTTCTTCCGCATTCAGAGCAAAAAATCTTCCAGTTTAGTTTTTGTTAAGCACTCCATTGGAACGCTTAGAATTTACAGGCTTGAAGTTGGGGGAGGGGAGTTGAATGGAAACGTATCTGTAAGGCTTTTGGAAGATAACTGAATTTTGTTTCATAAAGGTAACCTTCAGATGACGCACGGAACTTTGGGTTTAATTTCAATTTTAACTTTAAGACACCTTTTACACTGTAGGACTGTAGAGGTACAACTTTACATCCGTAACAAAAGTGTAGTGAGTCAACCTCTCGTTTACATTGTTCCTTTTAATTTAATCCGTAACATTTTTTCATCTTTCTAAAGAAAATGTTTGTCTTGGAGCTAAGCGCTATTGAACCGCTAATACCTTTGCTGCGATCAAAATTGTACTTGTACATAAATGGTCTTAGACTGAATATAACGAGGGCAACAAGACAAGGCAAACAGAAGGTTAGCGCAAGTCAGTTTAATGATGCCCTGTTTAGATAGCCTCGCTTCCAAGGAAAACTGCGTTCGAGAGCGCAAAGAGCGGAGACGAGTTCAACCTCACTACGATGTGTTCTTTGAAACATCAAGTCATGAAGATTTTTAGCTTCACACAAATAAGTAGCAGGCTTGTTTTGAGGATCGAGGTTGCAAAGAAAATCAAACCAGCCAGCACCAAGATGAGTACTTCTTCAGTGTAATGCTTGAACATTCCTTCACTTTGACACAGGAAACCTACTTAAAAAGGCCAAATAATTCATTGGACTTCAGCGCAGCAATCGACAGCAGTCCTGTCATATACGTCACATTTGGCTCCTCGAGACTAAAGGGAGGTTAATTCTGGAAATTAGGCTGAAATGTTGATATCCTATTGATCAGTTTAACCATAGTCACAAGAAACATAGTCAGCTATTATTTGGAACTCTGCAATCTCATTGGTCGCGCCAGTGTCACAGCGATTTTGGCCCGATTTTCATTTCAGATAGTTTGATTATCCGTCCCAGTTGAGGCGGAGTGCCGTCGTCCAATTGGGACCTAAATTGTTAGTCTGCAAACATTGAAAATTGTGGGAAATTTGAAATTTGAAACAGCAGATGCAGCCTCTGTTCCAAGTAGAGGCTTAGGCAAAAAAATTGGTTAAAAAACAAAATGGCGGAGCTGGAAGTGCTCGTTTCAACATTGGATCAAGCAACTTCGCAGGATCCGGATGTCATGAAACGTGCTGAAGAGCAACTAAAGCAGTGGGAGGGACAACCAAGCTTTTATTTAGCACTACTGGTAATTTCTTTTTGATATTCAACGCAACATCATTATCCTATTAATTTAAAGTAGGCCTAAACTAATAAAGGCCATCAAACGTCGGTAGCACAAGTGCTAACCATAGAAATGGTGCTAACGTACGTCCGCAGTACTCAAAAGCACTATTTTGTGCTCTTCGGATGTGAGCTCTTCGGATGTGATATGTTAAGCCTGAGATTGCATTGGGATCACACCTTTTGGTTGACACCTTTCAACATTTCTCCATGTTTGAGATTTGTACTGATCCACGCTGGAAAACATGTATGTTTACGCCAAATATCTTTGGCGTGGGGAAACATCAAGAACAATAGAAGAACAATAGGTCTATTGTCTTTAGACAATTGGCGTGGCGTAAACCTTTGGCGTAACAAAAACGAACTTTCCACACTGGGTACTGATTCTTGATGGAGAATGCGAGGGCGGCAGCCCCCAAAAATTGGCAGTGAAAAGGCAACGTTGATTGCTGGTTCTTGCTGCAGATATAGTCTAGGTCCAGATTGGAAAGTTTGCAGAATGCGCGGGGGATCTCTCCTTCGTGCAAATTGCTTGTGCGGCTGTATTTGTGTCACTAAACAATAGTTCTATTGTTTCCTTTTGTTGTTTTACAAAAATTTCGCTGCTGGAACCGCGGCTGAAATTTAAAGTGCGCGGCAGAGAAATCGGCCGCGCAAGACAAACTTTCCAATTTGGGTCTAGGTTGTATTTAAGTCATGTTGACACTCTCCAGCAAGATGCCCTCTCATTTTGTTTCACTTCATCTTATCAGAATTTAGTAAAGTTGCATATGAAATTGCAGAATGTCTGTTTCAACAAACCACTTCCTACTCATGTAAGATGGATTGCAATTCTATACTACAAGAATGGTGTTGACAAGTTTTGGAGGAGAGCTGTCCACCGGTATGTATCTGCCGTTATTCCTGCCCTTTTTCTGCTAAAGTGAGTGATCAAAGGACTATTTGAAGTCTTTCAGGGCAGTGCTAGCATTCCTTTCATTTGATCTGAAGAAAACTGAATGTTACATAGATCTGTTATTACAGGGTTTTATTACAGATGTGAATAAGGTTTTCCAGATGGTGGATGATGTTTCAAATACATGTTGTTAAAGCAGGGAAAGTTTTCAGATCTGACTTTGACTAAAAGTGAATTTTTGCCTAAAAGTTTGTTTCTGTATTCGTGGCGTTTAAGACAGGACAAACTCATGGAAAACAAAGAGTTAAATCATGCTGTCTAAATTCAACCAACAAAACTTGTTCAGTTCAGTTCATTTTCATTTCATGTAAACAAAGACTTTTAAACAAACTGTCTGCTATGAGATTATTTAATGATAATACTACACTCAGTCTCAAAGATCTATCCCATGTGCTTTTGATTTTTCACCACATGAAAAATTCCTCATTTCTTCAAATTTCAGTGTATTCACAGAAGAAGACAAAAATTCAATGAAACAAATGCTTCTATCTTCATTTTCAGAATCTATCAGCCAGGTAATCTTCTGATGTATGCTTTATTCTGTGAAAGAATTTCCTTTTTTTATAGTGACAGAAATGATCGAGATGACGTTGTTACAGGAACAAATATTTAGAACAGAATTTGCGCTGGACGTATTTAAATATATTAGAAACCTTAGGTCTATTTTTTTGAAAATACACCTTTTCAACTAAGCGGCCTTGTTTTGGAATTTTACAGGGTTTCTTTAGATTGCCTCATATGAAATTTCTGACCTCAGATTCACATAAAGCACTTAATTTTTAGTTTTAACTGCAAATTTTCAAAATATTAGGTGTTAACTATATTAATTTTAAGATGAAGACAAATTTGAAAGTTTATAAGGGATTTGACTATGAATAGCAACTGAGAGTGTAATGTTACACCTCAAACAATTTTCATGGTGAGATCCCAAATAAATTCTCAAATTTATAATCATTATAAAATCAAAATCGCAAATTCTTGGAATATATAAAGATTTACAGACTAAAGCTTTGGGTGCAATCCAAATCCATGGCCAGAAGTTTTCTATGAAGAAATTTTCAAAAGTTTTGAAAACAAGTCCATTAGTTGAAAGATGTGTTCATTAACTTTATTTTTTCAAGATTGCTGTGCAGATTGCTGTTGTAATTGGCAGAGTTGCAAGAGTGGATCTTAGAACATGGCCAGATCTTATACCAAAACTTCTTCAGGTATCTCTTTTTCTTTACTAAATTGTCTGCATTTCTTGTCTTGCCATTTTTCTTGAAGGAAAAGCCAAGTTTTATTCATCTTGTAGGTAATTTGAACATGATTTTTTGACCGGCAAGTACAAGCCAATTTGTAGATCACTACAAATGGCCCTACAGTAATCAAAATATGGACAACTCAAAATGCCAATATGAACTTCATGTCATTGACAGTCAACTTCTAGGATATGTTCTATCTATTTTACCATAGCACCAGTAATGTAACAGAGTAGCTTGTGGCCCTTAGTACTTTAGCCATACAGAGTCCCCTAAGGCGGCAGATACTTCAAAAAGAAACTTTCCCAAATCATTGATAACCCAGGTTTATTGAAGGTTAATATATATAGATAAAGACACGTTTGAACAAAAACACATTGGAGATGGTGGCTGAAATTGAAAGCAAGTGAAACAAGCCAAATTTTGGCCCAGGATATCCAGTCGGGAACATTTTTTGAACCACGCTCCTTAGATCGTCAGAAATGGAGATCTTTCATAGAATGTTCACCTCTCAAATGGAGAGAAAAGGACTATGATCGAGGAGATGCTTCCCAACTAAATATTTGAAAACTATGGATATCTTTGGTCAAGTCTTCTGATAAAACGTTCATGTTCCC
Source organism: Aurelia sp. 3 sensu Dawson et al. (2005) (assembly GCA_964020215.1). NCBI lineage: Eukaryota > Metazoa > Cnidaria > Scyphozoa > Semaeostomeae > Ulmaridae > Aurelia > Aurelia sp. 3 sensu Dawson et al. (2005). Next base: position 17,233,082 of record OZ026580.1, read on the forward strand.
AGGATATACCAAAGCTTTTTTTGACAACTTTGCAATCAAAGTCATGTTTATTTCAATTCACAATGGCGTTCAATGCATTAGAAGTATTGCGAGTCTCTTTATAGGAGCCCTAGGTAATTATGTGCAAATTAACACTAGTTAAATCAGTTTGTTACTGAAAGTCGTAGGGGGCCCCTTTGGGACCTGTAATGCTTGGGGGCCCTTAGGAGTTGCTCTAACCCCAACCGCCATGTGTTATGCCACTGCTTAAGACCCAAAGACCCAATTCAACTTATTCTTCCATTAAATTATCAAATGACAATTCAATGACAGGAGCTCTCAGGCCGCAAATTATGTAGTAATGTTGTTGGCTTTCAAAACTAAAACACATCCTGGTAAATAGCAATCATGCCAAATTTCAAGTCCATCTTGCTATTATGTCTTGATTACCAACTAAAAGAATGGATTATGTTGCAAAATTACAAACCATGAAATATGTTCAGTTCTCTTTACTCATTTACTTCTTACATCTACTGGTGATGATGTTGCTTTGTTGCCAATATGGGACCTGTCACTTGACGCTTCCAGTATATAAGTGTTATTTATTTTAGAATGTCAGAAGTACAGATGCTACAGTTCAGTACAATGCGATCTTGATAATGAATCATGTTGTGAAAGGACTTGTATCAAAACGACTTGCCTCAGACAGGAGAACATTTAAAGAGGTGTGTTCTTTTTTTATTGTACACAGCACTTGTTGCCAAGACTATCAGAAGGTAATTGAGAACAACAGAAAGGCAGCAACTAAGAAAGAAGGAGAAAGAGAATAAAAAAAAACAGGAGGAAAGGATTGATAGAACAGAATGGGAAAATAACATAACAGTTAGTATCATGATGACAGGAAATATTGCATTGCAACCAGGTGCAGGAGTCACTGCCAAAATTGAACCTAAGTGGACCAACTACATTAAGAAGAAGTAATTTTGGACTTGTGGAGTTCAAACAGATTGGTCATCGAAAATTTTGCAATGGAAGAGCTGGGTGTTTTAGTTATATAATGAAATGAGATATCAACTTCTCCTCCTTATCATTTCTTATATCATTACTTACCTACATGACAGCTGTGACAGTTGCCTCTTCAGGTAAACGTTGCAGTATACCGGGTGAGCCAGAAAAAAGTTCCCACTTTTAAAAATTCGTAGCAACTAGAGTACTTCACAGATTTGAATGATTCCAATTCAGTTGAAAGCCGAAAGATCGAAGTATTTTTGTAATTTTTCTCACTGTCTTACCAGCACTAGATGTATCGGTAAATATACTAAATTAACTAAAATTTGAATCATTGAATTCTGTGAAGTACTCTTGGTGCTAAGAATTTTCAAAAGTGGAAACTTTTTTCTGGCTCAGCCGGTTTCAAATGAGTTGCCAATGTGGTGTGATTATTTAGTTGATTCTTTTGTCTCTGGTTTAAAGGGGCAGGGTCACGTAACCGTAAACAAACCTATTATCTCTAGAATCTATATTTTTGCCCACAAGTGGCCATTGTCTTCTGCACAGATTTTGGTGGATGGGGTGAATCCACACTAAAGTTACTTCTAAAAATCCGCCAATATCTCTGCAATCGTACAACATATGAGTGTTTCGTTTGTTTCTCTACGAAGTACAAGAGTCCATCTTCAAAATTACTCTTTAATTTTGAGAAAGGTAGTGGAAAATCATAGTGATATGACCTATCGAAAATTCTGCAAAATAATCGTCTCGAAGGAAGTTTGTTTACATTACGCGACCCTGTCCCTTTAAATTTGCCATTTGTGATGGATTTTTGAATGAGATTGTCTAGAAAAATTCTGGTTAACGCTCTTTACACCCACTTCATATGATGTGATGATCTCTTGAGGATCTCTTAACGCTCTTTACACCCACTTCAGATGATGTGATTCTGCTCGTGAGGAAGCTTTCTTTTCATACCAAGTGAATCAAATTAAAGTTTACACATATGGCTGACTATGGAATAAAAGTATGTGACCGATATTGAAAAAATGTTTTCAAAAGCTTAGGCTAACTCGGATGAGAAAATTTTGTTTTGTTGAAATCACACATCTTTCAGACCCAAAAATGAGGAAAATGCCTATATGAGTTTTTATGGGAATTAAGAATTCCACATTCCATTCTGGTCCATGATTTATGTGGCATTGAAACTTACATTGTCACTTTCAGAAATAGAATTTAATTTCAATAGCAAGTAAATCATTGACCAAAATAGGATGTGGAATCCGTGATCCCAAACATGCTCCTTACCAGTATATTCCTAACTTCTGGGTCTACATGAAGATTGATTTTAGAAATCAAATTTTCTCATCTTAGTTAGCTTTTGACTGATAGGTTTTTGAGTATCGGCCTCATATTTCTTAATTGACAGCCCGCCAAATGCGTTAACTCACCCGGTACAAGTTAAGAAATTTGTATCATAAAAAGTGTGATGCAAGTACTTGCATCGACGGATAAAGAGTTGATTTTCCAATTGGATGGCCAATGGACTTGAATTGGGTGCAAACAACGCTGGCTGAATTCATCTATTGCAATCTTTTTGTCTTTCCTTGCAATTGTCATCTGGTTCATTTTTCAGATCTCTTCTGGATTATTCAGCTTCATCTTGGAATTATGGATCTTTCATTCAAATAGTTATGTCAGTCATCTTTCTGCCGAACAGGTTTCATTATACATTATAATTTTCCCTTTGTCATATTGTCATATCGTCAGAACTGATCTTTTCGAAATTGTCAATCTCATGTTGAATTTGATTTTCTAAACTTTGGCTGTTTGCACCTTCAGCCAAAGCAGGGATGGGGCCTGCGGCAGTGGCGCTGGTTGTTCTTGGGTGGTGGCTAGCTTGTGGCGAATGGTGGTCGTTGTTTCGATCGCTGGTCGCTCTGGGTTTCATTTCGCACGGAGGGCAGCAGGTGCTGGCGCTGTGGGATATGCTCCGGTCAGAAATTTAGGATTTGTTCTTTCCTGCTTATTTCATTTTTAGTATGTATATAAATAATCCATTCTTGTAAGTAGGTTTTCAAAATCGTGGTTTTAATTGTAATTGGGCATAGGGTAGTCTTTTTGGTATTTTTGTAATGGTTATGTTTCTATCGGAGGAACCCTTGAAAAACGGCTTCTGCTGAAGGGCAACCCTCCCAAAAGAAGTACAAAAATGAAAAGAAATCAAAGCAATGCACTTTGATACTGCTGCTTCCTATTATCCTTAACGAAAATGGTTGTAAAGTTTCATTTTCATTCACAGATTTCTGAGGCGGAAAAAAGTTTGAAAATGAGTGTACTAACTCTCAAAGGTAATTCTTTGGACATTTGTGAAGTCTAATGGACAAAAATGTAACGTTACGTAATTTCGACGCGTGATTTTGACACGAATTTGCTTCTGCTTGCTCTTTCTTGTCAAGAACACAATTCACAAAAAATCCTTTGAAATCAGGAAGTGCTGTTTTAATAGATGGCGGCAATGAACTTTTTACCAAGATGCTTTGCGTTCTAATTGCGAATCCTTAACGATTTTGTAGGAATTCGATTACAGAACGCAGTGCATCTCGGTAAAAACTTCCAAACCGCCATCTTTAGCGTAATCGTCTATTGCATCGAACTAGCATGTAAAGGTAGTTTTAGGATGCTGACAAGCTAGGCTTGCCGAGTAGTTTCCTGATCCTTGTGCCCACATCTCTTCATTACAAAGTTAGCAACTGTCCTCACTCCGTTTAGCAGGTTTCACAGGCCATAGCACTCAAACTATCAACCTTCAGATTAGCATTCAAGCGTGCTACCAACTGAATCAGCCATCTTTAGATAGCATTGTTTATTGAAATATGGAAGATATTTCTTCTTTTTTATTGTTTCACGAATGGCAATTTCCGTATTTCTAGTGCTAAGAAAGCTTATTGTTGAAGGCAGCGGTGACCTGATAGAGGATTCAACTGAAGTTGTAAGTGTAAAACTGTACATCTTTCTTTGCTTCTGTTTTAGAATTTCTTTTGATTTTACGAGTCAGAAGATAAAAAGATGTGTTTGACAGTTTGATTTTAATTGACAAACCAGTTTATTCTTTCGTCAAACGTAGCCATGTAGGAAGAATAGCTAAATTTAACATGACAGATCAGTTGGGTGACATTTACATGTTAGTTTGCCAAAGTTAAAATCCTTAGCTAACCATGATCATGTGTAATCCAAAACATCGATTTACATGTGGTACGAAAGTCGCGTCTGGTTTACGTGCCGTTCCTTTGCTTTCAAATCGGTAGACAAATGATCATAGTTAGCACAGCAATGAATCTGTAAATGTTGTGTACTTTTTCACCTCACTTAACGCTTCATTTCAGAACAAACACTGTCTTGGAAAAGCACCTCTTTTGCTCTCTGTGAAACATGCTGTAACTCAGCCAATTCCTTGAAAGATAGGTCGTAAATGTTTCACTCAGCAAGTTCAAAGTTCTTTCTCATCCCATTCTTCATGAATGAAGTCTTTCTTTCAGAGATTGATTCAAATTCTGGTGGAGAAGATGCCAATGCTGATAGATCTTAGTAAGTACAAGGTGTTTCAGAAAAAACGCAACCCACTTTCATTCGAGATCCTTAAAGAAATAGTAAGATTTGAATCAATTTGAGGCATACCATCTGGAAGTACAGTCTATCTTCTTTCAATTGATATCCAGGTTGGGTGAATTGATTGAATTTTTCATTGCTTAACCCTATTACTGTAGGGTCACACGGTAGCTCACATTCCTGTAGGGGGGGGGGGATTTTTTCCCCACAGTGAATAATGCCTCTAATTCAATAAATGTTTGGATAATTGCAAAGTTATTGATGAAATACGTCACATGTAGTTGAAATATTAGTACTATGTGGACTTTATCTCATTTTTAACCACATTTTTCGCATGTTTTCAATGACGTCATGATTCAGTCACATATGACAAAAGTGGTCTCAACTCCCGTAAAAACAGCTGCTGAGGCTAAATTTTTAGCTTATCTTAGTCCTCTTTCTATTAGCTTTAGAATGCTATACCACACAACGGAATTAAACAAAAATTTATTTTTCCAGAAATTGGCTCACATGATTGATGACGTCATAGTTATGTCACGTGTCAAAAAAATTTTTCCTTCTAACCATAATAATGAGGACCGATAAATTTTAGTCACATATCTATGAGGATTTATCAATAAAAATTTGCCTTGTATATCAAAACTTTAAAAGTTTCGAGGGTAGGGAAAAATCCCCCCCGCCCTACAGGAGTAGGGTTAATTGACGTTTTCCCAAGTATGGCCTATTTTAGATGCAGGAAAGTGATAGTGCATTTACATAGACGGTAATCCACCTTTGTGAGAGCATATTTTATCATGACCTTCAAATGCATCTCATGAGCACAGTCAGTAGGATAGATGTAAAGGATTAAGCTACCGTAAGTCCTCGAATAAGCCCCACCTTGGAACAAGCCCCCCCTTGAATATGCCCCCAACCAAACATATTTTTTACGAAATGGGTTTATTCGAGGATTTACTGCATGACTTAGATTTCTTATTCATCTATTACAATTTTCGGTAAAGGAATTTAGAGTAAAACCTTATTCGCTCAGTTTAACAGAATGCAACGATACTACCTTATTTGAGGCAATTGAAAACAGTTGATAACGGGAAATTCACCTTTCAGAAGCTTTAAAAGCAAGTTCATTCTCTGGAAACTACTTTATGTCTACTCCGTAGGAACACAATACGTTGAAACGCCTGGCATCGGCGAGAGGTTACAGAAACTCATTGTCAATGGGATGAAAATTGTAAGTATGGTTTCCATTAATCACATTAAATGGAATAGTTCATGGCTAGACTGGAACATGCTTATGCAGAATGAAGAAGAAAGACTATTGAATGTGGAGTGGTGGATTGTTTTATGGTGTAGATAAAGTTCTCAACTGCTTAGGGTGTTGTAGTGCATTAGTGTAATCCTTTGACTTTGCAGCCAGAACAGTCTGGCGGACATGGCTCGATACCCAATAGGGCCCCACCACTTGAGTGTTGTGATGAAGGGTCATGGACTCGATTAGTGTTTAATCAACTTCTGTGATCGTGGCACTTGGCATTAAAAGCCGCAAATTCAACTTACGGGTACCAAAAATTGACGTTTTTTAGAAAGAGGAAAAAAGTCATTGGAATCAGTTTTCAGTCTCAGTCTCATGTCTCATGGGTGAGAGGTATCCTCTGCACATTTATTGTCATGGGATTGAAAATCTTTAGTATTTGTTTGAACGTCCATGTCGTCTAACTCTTGAGAAAAGTGAAAGGCCTATTGTGTATTGTTCTTTGTGAGGAGAGTCCTCAAGATTAGATCGATGTTTTAGGCCCTTTTTCAGTCATTTTGCAACCATGAAATTTTTATCAAGTTAAATTTACCTATACTTCTACTGCTGGTGGGATAGCGAAAAAATCATAAAAACACTTCAATCCTATGCCTTTTAATTAGAATTTGAATCATTCAAATCTGTGAAGTACTCTTGGTGCTATCAATCTTCAAAAGTGGGAACTTTTTCTGGCTCACTCGGTAGAGTTTATCAGGTAAGTTTGACTTTTATAAGATGGCTACTCATTTACTGCCGCCGTTTTTTTCCTTCAGCTGCTCGAAACCCAGGATCGCCATCCCACATTGTTTATTGCTGTACTGGAAAAGTCTTTAAATATGACTATGAATTATGTTTTTCATTGCGATCAACAAGGTAAGTAAGAACATTTCTCTTCAAAAAGATTATATTGATGCATGCGTTATTGACATAACCAAATTTTAGAACGGAAGCAATTTGTCTAGTTCTGAGCACGCGGGATAAGGAAAATTTTAACCCGTTTACAATATTAAGGCACAAAGAAGTTTCCAGAAGTTGTACACAACATGAGAATCTGCAGACCAAGAATTTAAAGTCCCAAGGGCGTATTTCTCTCTCAAACCTTGTGATTTTGATGTGTTAAGAACAAGAACGGCTTAATATATTCCATATCAACTTTTTCGGCAGGATCATTATTTGAGATGTTTATTGTTCAATGTGCAAATTTGATCAGAAGTGTTACCAAATGCAAATCATACAAGATTCAAAAAGAGACTCCTGTTGGTAAGACCTTTAAAGACCCAATGCTAACGGTGATCTTTCATGGCACCACAGTCAACTTTCGTGCTATCTGAAAGCTAGACTTATGCATTTTTGTCTTTTGTCTCCCTGCGCCCTTCGATTTGCTGATATCGCTTGGTCAAATCGACTCATGATATTACGCTTTAAAAGTGGGCCCAAGCTCAATTCTTCAAAATGGCCTAAACAAGCGGGAGTTCTCATAAACTCAACAAAATCGCTTCAAAGTCTGGCCTAAATAGCTTGAACATTGAAAAGGAACTTCTAATGCAAAGAATGATGTTGTTTTGGCTTACAAATCACAAAATGCATACCTTTTAAGCAGCAATCTTCCTTTCCCGTAGCCTTTTATAATACGATACAAGGATGCGTTTTTGTCGCCATAGCAACTGCTTTAGGCCTGTGAGATTTACAGTAAATTCAAACGACATGACTTAACTAAATGTTTTTGACTAAATGATGCGAATCAAGATTAGAAGCTGTCAGGTAATAAAACTCATACTAACCGGTTTTGTCCTTGTACAGGAAAATATGAAGCCCTCGGTCTTAATGCACAGACCTATCAAGCTCGGTGTGTACTTTTAAGACCTCGGGCTTTATACTTTCCTGTACAACACAAAACCGGTTAGTATGTGCATACTTTAGCCTTCAAAATTGTTTTTCTAGCCCAATTCTGATGATTCCAACAAAGAGTATAACTCGATAGCAGAAGATTTCGAAAATTTTCAAACATCACCAAACTTCTATCTTCTCTAAATTTGCTTTTGTACCATTGGTTCAAGGACAAAATTTATTTCGAAGGTAATTTCTTGATTATTTCTATTGCAGAGAACATTGCCGATCAGTATCTTATCAAGGCAAACCAGGTATGTTCTTATTGGTTCTTATAAATTTAGCCGTCGTTTTTAGCTATGGATTTGAAGAATGTGTAACTATTTTCCTGATGGTTTGATTAAAGTTTTGCAATTTGATATGACCAGAATCTCGTAGCATTTTGGGGAAAACTTTTCACGAAAAACTATTTTCGGCTACAAACTCATGAATAATACACGTCATTTCCCACATTATATCACGAAAAAGTTGGAAATGCTTGTCAATTAGTATGCTATAATCGAAAGTGAAATTTATCTATTGGCTATGATATGTACTGTGCACCCATGGGTGGTAGGAGGCTGCTGTGTTGGCCTCCACCAAAATATCTTAAACAATCGCTTAGATATTGTGTATTTTTTCTTCTTTTGTTTGTTGTCATTGGCCTGGTATTCGTGACATGTTCCACTCCATCAAATCAGTGCTCTCTATGCCTTCTTACCGTTTTCTTGCATTGATTTTGCGCATGCTCATTCTGAGGAACAGAGTCACACAATGCAGGACGGCGGCAAAAGCGCATAGAGTTGAACTTGAAGAAAGACTATGAACATGGAGAAGAGGAAATTCACAATATTGTAGGTTTAAATGAATATATTGAAACAATTCTTTATGATATCTTGGTGAAGGCAAACACAGCAGTCTCCTACCACCCATTGAGAGATGAGACCAAAATTGATCTCTTCAAAGTTGAAATTTACTTGTTATTGGGAAGCTGGATTTAGATCTGGTATTTTTTCTTTCCAGATAAAGCAAACAATCTTTACACAAGAAAATGTTGCTCAATTGTGCAATATTCTGATATTAAAATATTTTCCATTGAAAACTCAGGTTTGAGCTTGTTGTTTATTAACTTGTCATGTCAAGGGGGGGGGCGGTGCAAGATTTTATCAAACAAAGTGCGCGTGTCATTTGGTGAAGTTTGGCTTATAAAGCCTATTGGAGGAATAGGAATCCTGCTCCATGCTTATCAATAGAGAGCCCTTGATGTTCTTTGCCAGTAAAATACTTAATTGCAGTTTATGTGCAATTTTATTATGTTAATCTGATGAAAATTACCCTCCTGGATATGTAAATCAGGAAGTATTATTATGATTTTTTATTAAAAAGAAACACAACTGTTAAAAAAGTTGTGTTTCTTTTTATTTTCATTTACTGTTAATTTTTGATGATGGTTTTGTTTCTTATGTTATCTTTATCATTAACACTTTATCTATTTACAAGTTGGATACAAAGCGTCATCTATAGCCGTTCTATTTCTAACCATACTGCAACTGAAGCAATTTTAGAATTTAATTGCCTATTTTTTCTGTTAACAGGACCTTGAAGAGTGGGAAATTGATCCTGAGAACTATGGTATGTTACATACTGCTACTATTTTCAGTTTTTTTCTCACTTTTCTGTTGTAAACAATTGTTGGAAATAAAGCGGCTGAGTTAATGGCCAGTTTTCACTTGGCTGATTTAGACTGCGTTCACACGATGCCGACACATTTTGAAAATGGTGAAAAATGTGACGGTAGCAAAATTTGAGCTAGCGTTCACACGATACCGGAACAATTTGAAAACGGTGCGAAATTTGATGGAAAAAAGTCGTTGCAAGACTTTGATACCTACACCCTAAGAGTCGATCAGTCTCGTTCCAAAAGTGTCTAAAAATGTTCTGTTTTAATCATTTTCAGGTGTTTACACGATGCTGTTTCCAAAATGTGTCCGATAGAATTCCGTTTTCAAGATCTACCGTTTTCAAAATCTGCCGGCAAAAATGTGCCGTTTTCATGTGAACAGGAGGCCTATCCGTCGAATTTTTCACCGTTTTCAAAATGTGCCGGCATCGTGTGAACGCAGTCTTAATCTCTTTCAGTAAAGGGCAGCAAATTTTGAATTGCGGAAATAAAAAAGAACTCTGTGTTTAGTTTTTTCTTTACAGATAAGAGAACTTGGAGGGGACGCCCACGGACGCAAATTGTGCACACCCAAATTTCTTTTCAGTTGTTTAAAATTCCAAATTTAACAAAAAAACCAACATATGACCTAAATTAGAAATACGGTACACCATCACCTCCCCCTTATGTTTTCTTCTAGTTGCTGAAGAGGTGGGAGATTCAGACAAGTATCTTCTGCGGGTAAGTTGAAGCTTCAGATTTGTTTCATGCAAGTTACGAACGTTTTTAGAAAGTTTGTTTACCTTGCAAGTTTAATTTGATTGGTTTTGGATTTATTGATTTCTTACAATTTCTGTTATGACAAGCAAGGTATAGATTGATTTAGAAGCTTGCCTTTGCATTGTGATACGAAAAAGAATTAGAATCAACTGGAAATCAATACAAACTTCTTTGCAAGGACTTTCCATTAGCCGGTTGGTATAAATTTCTTTCAGCTAGTTGGTTTTGTCATTGTTATCATGAACTGATTTAGTATTTGTTCGGTTAAAAATCTTTCGATCATTTTGACGGTTTTCGAAAATGTTGTGCATTTTGGGGCGACCAGTTGCACGTTTGTTGTTAAGTTCAATTCAGTTCAGTTTATGTTTTAAATTCCTCCCCACACAATTCAATAATATTGACAGTACGTACAAAAAGACTAGACTAAAAAGATTTAAAACATGTTACAGAAAAATTGATACATTTGGATGGGAAATTAATATAATATACAAATACTAACAGAGGAAAAAATGAATTTCATGCAGGGACTTACTTAAGGAGGAGCCCCCTCAATAGGTAAACTAATCGAGGAGGGTGCCCCCCTATCGTAAAAGATTAATTATCAAATGATTTTGGATGAATTTGAATAATCTGAGAAATGGATACTTTGATATTTCATATTTAAAGTTGTGCAAGATATCAAGATAGCTCAGGATATTAATTGACCTTGTTCAGTAAGTAAAGCTTTCAATTTTGCTTTGAAAGATATCTTTGATGGAGCATTTCTTAGTTCCTCAGGTAGTGCTTTCCAGAGTTTGGAACCAAGATGACGTAATGATTTGAAACCATATTGTTGTTGTTAGCTGATCTTTTATCATTAATATTTTCAGCCATGTACTGAGTGCCTGTTTCTTTGTCTTTACTACGAGTATCGACCAATATTTACTGATGCACTGTCAAAGCTGGTGCAGTCTCTGAACGGTAAGTTTTATGTGTACTGGAGTGATTTCATCGGTCGTGTGACGAAATCACAGAAGACTGCAAGATATCTTTAAAGGACAAGTCCAGTGTTGTATAATAGACCTTTTCTCTGCGAAACTGCCCATTTCAATCTTGGAAATGTGTGAAGTGACGTCAGTGTCTCACGACGTCGCTTCGCTTCACCCTGAACGAGGTAGCCAAAGGTGTTGATATGCCGATAACACTGGTAGCCTCGTTATCGTGCACTCGCACAAAATGCAAAATGGCGATGCCTAACTTATAGAAATTCAGTCATGTATTTATGGTTGTTAGAGATGTCACAACTTGGAAAGAACTGATGATTGGTTTTCGGCAGTTGGTAAGGTCGCTTCTTGACAATAATTTCATAAACCCTGGACTTGTCCTCTATGCCACTTTTTGTTCTTCCCAAGCCTTTCACTTGGCTGCGAGTTACTTGTAAGGGTACGTTTGATTATTCCAGAAAGAATCGAGTATCAGTATAAACTTGCAAGTGAATGCCTTTTGACCAAATACAGTAAAAACCCGCGTATAAGAACCTACAATTTTGGAAGTCAGCCTGATTAGGTTCTCATATATTGAGTATTTAGTGGGAAATTAGGCTGTACAGGTTCTTAAATTGGTTCTTATTTAATTCAGGGCCTCCAGGTATTTCTTTTGTTCAGATTGAAACTTCAAGACCATTATTTACTGTCAGTTGAGATGCACCTGAATTCATGAGGCCTTATTCAAAACATCAGTTCGTGGAAGAATCAGAAATTTTACAGAATACGATGAAAAGCTTTCAAAGCGTCTTTAGAGCTCTTTGCAATTTACACATATCGCAGAATCAGTACCTATAGGCTCAATCACAAAGGAACTAGAGTTTTGATCTAGTTGGATGATCTCCACGAATAAGAATTTCACGAATTTCAAATCTCAGGCTGAATGGGTTCTTATATATTGGGGGTCTAACTTCAGAATTTTCAGCCTGTAGGTTCTTAATCACCAGGTTCTTATACGCGGGTTTTTACTGTTGGCCATGTTTCATGAAGTCATGTCGCAAACGAAGTGTTTCAAGCTGTTATTTCGAATGTAAGTGTCATTTCAGAATATTTCAATTCTTTAATTCATAATTTCATAATGTTTCTAAAGAACAGAAGTGAAATCATTATGTATATCTGAAACCAATTTACTTCTTTATAAAACGTAAAAGAGAGACACTGTAAAGACAAATGTAATCAAAATTTGGTCATTTTCACACAGCTTTCATTTTGGGCACCACGCTGGAGCTGCTAAACAGAACTGATAGGATATTTCTAGATATTTTATCTGAGCAGAAGTAACATCATGAAACTTGATTCATAAATTTTCATTTGCTTTTTATTTCTCAGTTGCATACAATGCTGATGACAGTAACGCGTTACTTATGAGAGAAGCAGGTTTGTTCATTAATTTTCGTCTTAGCCGTCAATACAAAATGCATTTTATTTTGTGTCATCATGGAATTTATGGATTTCTGAATGCTAATTTCGTTAGCAAGACCTTCTTCGTTTCATCAAGTCAAAATGACGAGATTTTTTTCACTCCTCGCTTTTTTGAAAGCCCAGAAGTCCATAAACAAGTTTCCTTCGTTAAAATAACTCAAAATTTCTCCTTGGTTTCTCATAAAAGGGAGTAGACCTTTCTCGGATATGACAGTAACAAGCAAAGCCTTCATTGTGCTCACAGCAATGGATGACTTCTTGCAAACAGAGTGTACCGGGCGAGCCTGATAAACGTTCCCACTTTTAAAAATTCATAGCAGCACCAAGAGTGCTTCACATTTGAATGATTAAAGTATTTTGTGATTTTTTTCGTAATATTACCAGTACTAGAGGTATCGGTAACTTCAACTTTATGAAAATTTAATGGTTACAAAATGACTGAAAAGGGGCCCAAAACATTGATCAAATTGAAAGGACTCTCCTTTCACAGAACAAGAGGCAATGGGGCGTTTTTCCTCTCTCAAGGGTTATACCACATCAATTTTCAAACAAATACTAAAAATATTTTATCCCATGGAAATAAATGTGCTGTGGATATCTCTTACCCATGAAGAAGTGCATTTTCTTTATTGATCTGTGTGAGGAGTCCTTTATGATTTGATCAACGTTTTAGGCCATTTTCAGTCATTTGTAAGCTTAAGAATTTTTGTGAATTTAAATTTACCGATACTTCTAGTTCTGGTAAAACAGCGAGAAAAGTCACTGAAATACTTTAATCTTTCGGCTTTCAACTGGAATTTGAATCATCCAATCTGTCGTTAATCATTTCAATGTGATGCATGAATTTGTTTAGGACAAAATGCCAAAGTTTTAGTTAAGAGATAGATGCAAATTCTAGCTTTCAGGATTAACATTGCTGCTCTCAGAGCACTGATATCAACAAAAACGAGGTATGAATGTTGAAGTTGAAATTAAGTTTTGTTTCTTTAATTCTAGTTTTCAATTTGATGTGATTAGGCCAAGCGCTAAACATCTGGTTTGAAAGTGGACGCAGATTTGAGCTTTTAACGTTAATGTTTCTTATCTTAAAATACTAAGTCGAACCAACGAGGTAGTTCAAGTTAACTGTCGAGGAAGCATTTTGAGAGGCATTGATTTGTGCTAGCCAACCAAATCATTGGATACCAAATTACTGCTAGCCAACCAAATTACTGGTTAAATTGCTGGAGCCAACCAAAGCAGGGTTGCCAGATTTTAATTCTAAATATATGCCAAAAGTGCTAAAAAACAAGCCAGATGGCTGGAAACTAAGCCAAACAAAAATGTCAGCGCATGACGTCATTGTTTCCTTTACTGGGCATGCTCAATAGTTTCTACTGTGCGTTACATCATTTGGCTTTCTTCGCCACGCATGCCCAAAGAAGCCGATTTTTTAGTCTTCCTGTGTCTTTGAACTAAATATGGCATCCAAGGATGAACCAATTTGCTAAAATGGTGCATTTTTTCCACCATAAACACCTAGACAATGAAAATTTTGAAAGGAAAATACAAATCTCAAAAAAAGCCAAAAATAAAGCCAATTTCAGAAAAGGCCAAACTCTAACTTTCCAAGCCATACAAGTTGAAAAAAAGCCAAAATCGTGAAATTTGGTTTTAAAAAAGGCCAATATGGCAACCCTGAACCAAAGGTACGCCCCGTTCACACTGCACCGTTCTTGTACAAAAACGGAGAGATAAACCTCGGTTTTTATGAAAGTGTTCACATTGATCTGCACAAAAATGCCACAAAAACAGAGGTTTTCGAAACCGCTGTCGAAAGTGGATATCCACAAAAACGGACGATTTGAAAACGCTCTGAATCAATGTGAACGCACAAAAACGGAGGTTTTTAAAAACGATCCAATATTCAACAATGAGCTTCACAGAACCAGAGCAGTGGGAACGCATTAAAACGGTTATCTTTGGCTCCGTATTTGTTATCAGAAGGATCAACGTGAACGGACAAAAACGGATGTTTCTCTCTCCGTTTTTGTACAGAAACGGAGTAATGTGAACGGGTAGCATCTATGCAACAAACACGGATCATAACAAAAACGGAGCAGTGTGAACGGGGCCTTAGGATTCTTTTTTGGACATTCGGTACCTTCATCAAATCTATCAATTCTTCTTTATTTCAGTTTATTTTGCATTGGGTTTGGCATCTTATGAGCTGTTTGGTGATCTCGACTTCGATCATTATTTTCGTGATTTCTTGGTGAATGAACTACAAGATTCATCTCCAAGGTAAGAAGACCGTAAAATAATCCTCTTTTCATACATATTTGTTCATTGATATTATTGATATTACAAAGTAAATTGAATTGTATCGAGAAAAGCCACGATTGCAGGCTGTGCGTCGGATCTTCCTTGAGCGAAAGATGCTTGCAACGAAGAACGAGTGAAAATATTTGAAGGCAGGAACACCACAATACAACGCAAAAGAAACGACGACTATTATTTGGATTAAATATTGATTATGTGAGCTGATATTTCGCCTTGGCATACGAGGCGAGGAAGGTGCTCTGAGGCGAGTGGCTCAGGCGAGTGGATCCCTCTTAGCATCCACTCGCCTGAATTAGTGTTTGAAAATTTACCTTTCCCTGGTTTGTTATTTGCGACACAAAACAACACGTAAAAAAATGTTCACTTCTCAGGGAGGTGAAGAACATTTTTTTCTCGGATCTTCCGCAAAGGCTAGCCACGGTTGAAAATTGCGTTAACGGTGGCAAGAACAAAGTTCAAAATTTTGTCTTTTTGACATGTGTTTTTCTATGTGGAACTGACATAAGGATAGTTTCTAAAGGCTTTGAGGTCTAAACATCTATTTAGCACCACATTTTTTTATAATATCAATGACAAATTGAAACTAAAGAAATACAATACAATATTCTGTGCTGTCCATAGCAGAAATAGACATGACGTCATCTGGTTCTGGCTATGAACGGCACTTAACAAATCCTTTAACAACAATGAGAAAAAAGGAAAAAATATATAAGAAGAAGAAGAAAAAGAAAGACAAACAAAAGGAAAATTTATGCACTCTGTGCACCATGACATCATCTCGCCTCCCACTTTGACAGACGCTAGCATGCGCTAACCTTGGTGGTTGACTAGCGCCACATAAATGACCTAAAAGATTTAGGCCCATTCATAAAATTCAAAAACTGCTCGATTTTTTTTTCGCCATTTCTGATGAGAATCAGCTTGTTAGTTTCATATGACCTGAAGGATATGAGAGAGAAACTTAACAGAAAAGGGGAGGACTTGTTCAGGATTTTAATGAAGGGAGAGACTTATTAGAGAGGGGGTTTAACAGGGAGGGAGTTGACAGAGAGGAGTTTAACTGAAAGATTTGGGAAACAAATCTCACAACGTAGCCTCACGACATAGTCCCAGATATCGCAAAGTAGCAACAACGACGACAACAACAATAACAACAACAACATTTCCTTTTTTGCTCAATCTGGGCCTTATGGACTTTGATATAAATTTCTGAGACGGAGATGCACACGTTTACATGTGCCCTTTAGAACGAGGCAGCAGTGTAGTCTCGGAAGCGAGGCAAGTGACCCTCGACAGTTGGAAATTCTCAATGCTGCGGTGAAGTTCATGGAAGCTAATTGGCTTTAAGACTGAGGAACTCCTGATTCACAGTGAAAGGTTTGTTGATTCTTGGATTGAGGAAACATTCGTATGGATACTTGTTGCTTTCGTTCATGGCTAATATCACTGTGAACTTGAATTCTGAGCTGTCTTAACATTGGAGGTTCGAGCCGGCAACTTAGGCCCATCCACCATTGCCTGGTGTTCGTACAGTGTTGCTATGGTTTCCATATCTAGTTATGAAATCGATCGGGGAAAACTTCATCCCAAATTTTAGTATCAAAGTCCATAAGTCGTAGTTTGAGCGTCCATCAGTCTATCAATAGCGATAACTACGAACATGCAATCAGTCTACTCACAACGTAGATTAACTAGAATTTTTACGGTAATCAAACGTCATAGAGTCAGACCAAACATCTCTCGTCTGATCTAAATTTGACGTAACAATAATTTACAATACCATATTAAGCTTGACGTCACAATGAAGTCAAATCTCTATAAATAGCGGCGCGTTTACTTCAAATCTTCACACTTAGTTTAACTGATCGTGTCGCAGGTTTACCTGTTAGCTATCGGAATTCGAATCGGAAGAAAGTTATCAGAAAAATTTAGAATCGGAAGGATTTAGAATCAGAAGAGTTTGAATTCGAAAGAATTAGAAATGGGAGGACGAAACAGAAGCAGGCAAAAGAAGGTTGAGAGCAATCCACAAACGTTTCGGGATGAGCTGATTGCAGTGAAGGAAACAATCGCTGAATTGCAGATACGGTTGGAGAATTCGATCAAGACTAATGAAAATCTTCGTTGCGTAAACACTCTGTTAGTGAATGATCTCAAGATGGAACAGGAATCTAAAACGCCGCCTATGCTGGCGTTACAGGTAAGGAACTTTTCAAATTCATATGCAAACTTTTTCTTGACAAGAATTTACAACATCCACTGTTGGCGATGTTTTCAAGACATTTCATTTCATTTAGCTAACCCAAACTTGCCCTAAGCGAACCTTGCCCTGAAGAACCCTGTCTGAAATTTAACCTTTGGCACAAAGTAAAGAACTCGATAAGGCTTTCAACATAATGCACTATGCTTTAAGATATTTAAGATATTACGAATCTCACTTTGCTTTTACTACCAATATAACTTTGCTTTGATCTACAAGTCAGCTAAACTACTAGTGGCCGTCTATCAGTCGATTTACACTGATCTTAATGGTATTGGATCAAAACCTAGTTTCTTTTCTAGTGCGATGAAATTTTATCGCAGGCAAGTCCATTTTTATGGTGCAACATTCGGTGGCAGCTTCATGTTGATGAGCGACAACCGGGACTCATTGTGATAAATCTAGCCTTTGTTCTATGACACCTAACGTCCTAAAGGTTCTGTAATGGACTCAAAAATGCAGTAGATATAAGATATAATGAGTTATCTTGGTAGAGTAAGTCCAAAGACAAAACCTTTCAGTTTTCATGTAACACTGCTTTTGTAAGAAAGGCAATGTCGATACTGGAAGAATATTCTTAATACAAAAAAAAACTTATTGAAAATGGAACCAAAATTAAAAAAGTATCCAATAAAACCAATGGAACCAATAAAAAAGTTTTTGATCAGCAAACTTTTATTGATATTCCCACATTTCCATTGCAGTTGTTCAACTGTCGCAGAACCTCTGAATTAAACCGTGAGCCTACTGAAATTGCCATAAAAAACACGGTCTCACGAGTGGACCACAGTTGCATATCAAACATGATTCATGTATCAAAAATCAGAAATGGTGGTAAGGGACAAGTCGTAGACCTAGAACAAAAGAGATGCGCCGCTGTGACAAAAACCTCTGCACCCGACGACGACAACAAGAAGGAACTGTTGGATGCACAAGAAGATATTCGCCGACTTTTGGTTGAGAAACAAGCTTTGATAGACAGATCTGATATTCTTGAAACGATGTTGAATAATGAAAGGAGAAGTAATATAGCAAATAAAGAGCTCCATAACAAGTTGCTTGTCAGCGCCAAGGAACAGGTTGCCAGCGAAAAAGATTTAATTATTTGTGGATTGAAAGATGAAATTTCCAGTATTAAGCGTTTGTATGACGAGGTTGCAAGTTCCGTGCATGAATTTGATTTCGAAAATAAAATAGTAGTTGCAATGGGCAAGAAACACCAGGAAGAAAAGAGAGAGCTTATAACACAGTGTGTAGAATTGGACAGTAAGGTGAAGAAAATAGTTCGTGAAAAAGAAAAGATGAACAAGGCTCATAACAAAGTCATAAAGGAAATGGATAAGAAATACGAGGCAGATAAGGCACAACTTACAAATGAGCTGAAGGAATTGAGAAACGAACTCTTTAGAGTTAAATCATCTAAAGCAAAAATTTTAAGTGAGCTCTCCAGTGTGAAAAAGACAAACACAGAAGTGATTTCGAAAATTCAGCAGTTAGAATCAGACAAAGAAAGTGCAAGAATAAGAAGTGATGCCATTGTGAGTGCTATGGAAAAGACCCATGAGAAAGATCGCGAACAGCAAGAAAGAATGGTTCAAGAATTGAGCAACGAACTCTCTAAAGTCAAAGAATCGAACACAGAACTCATTTTGAACCTTAAGAATTTGGAACTCGACAAGGAAAGTGCGAGAATCAGCAGTGATGCCATACTGAGTGTCATGGAAGAGACCTATGAAAAAGATCGCGAACAGCAAGAAAGAAAGGTACAAGAATTGAGCAACGAACTCTCTAAAGTCAAAGAATCAAATACAGAACTCATTTCGAAGATTCAGGACTTAGAATTCGACAAAGAAAGTGCAAGAATGAGCAGTAATGTCATGATCAGTGTAATAGAAGAAACCTATGAAAAAGATCGCGAACAGCAAGAAAGAATGTCTCAAGAGTTGAGAAATGAACTCGCAAGTGTTAAAAAATCGAGCACAGAACTCATCAAGCAAATTCAGGACCTAGAACTCGACAATGAATGCGCGAGAATTAGCTTTGATGCAGTTATAAGTGCCTTGGAAGAAAATTATGAAATAGATCAAGAACAGTACAGAAAGGAGGTGCAAAATCTACAGGATATCGTAAAAGAGAAGGAAGAATTGGATAAGAAACAAATGATGAAGCTTGATGCACTTGAAACAGAGCTTGAACGCATGAAGAATGAATCGGCAGCCTCAAAGGCAAACGACAATGCTGAAGTTGGAACACTTAAAAACGAGTTACAAAGAGTAAACTCAAACTGTTCACAGTTATGCAATGAGTTAGTCGAAGAAAAACGCAACAGGCTTGCAAATATCATTGCCCTTACATCTGATATTAACGAGATGAAGAAAAAGAATTCCGCATTGCAAGAGGAGAAAGAACTTTCTAATGAAGAACTGAGAAACATCAAAAGAGAATTGCAAAACGAG
This sequence comes from Aurelia sp. 3 sensu Dawson et al. (2005), assembly GCA_964020215.1. Lineage (NCBI taxonomy): Eukaryota > Metazoa > Cnidaria > Scyphozoa > Semaeostomeae > Ulmaridae > Aurelia > Aurelia sp. 3 sensu Dawson et al. (2005). Next base: position 17,252,736 of record OZ026580.1, read on the forward strand.
AAAGCAAGCAAATCGCAAGCTGAAGAGCTCGTTGCGTTGTTGAACAACAAAGTGAGTCAGCAAGAGGAGGAGATTAATGAACTGACTGTGAGATTGCAAAGGAAGAGAGGACTTCGGGGATTGATTTCCTGTTGTTTTTAATCGTATCTAGATAAACTATTTAGCAGAAAAAGACTGCGTTAACTTGTAACTGATTTTGTTTAAAATTTCACATTTCTAGTTGTTCATTGTAAATATACCTTTTCTGTACATAGTTGATCATACTGTTCGTTATATTTGATATGGTATCTTTTCTGTTGCAGTATTCTTTGCAAGTCTAAACTTTTAATCACAACTACCTGTGCCATGTCCTCACATTCATTCGATATGTTGCTGATTGCTCCAATGATGTATTTTAGTTGCAGGGATCAACCACATGTCTAAAGGATGGGAAAATTGGACTCAAGTAGCAATTCTACGTAAACTTTGAAGACTATTTACCACCATGTTGCGAGCGAGATTATAGCGAGTTTACGAAACCATGACGGCAACGGCAACTGCAGCTCAATGTTGCTTTTGTTTCAGAGCTCTAGATTCAAAAGATTCCTTGTTTTTCATTCGAATTTGCTTCCCTTGAGAGACTTTGAAGTTGTCTTTTTCCATTTCACAACTTGGAAACCCTATCTCTGGCGTTCTGTGCTGCAGATCTAGGCCTCAGAAGTAAAAGTCAGTCGTTTAAGGGTTTAACTTCAAAGAAAAAGATGGTTTTCAAGCGTCTCTGAGTTACAGGAGGGCTCATTTTGGCCTCTTGGATGATATATTAAAGGTAGCATACGGAGACAATACTCGCTTTGGAGGATATCAAATAATGTTCTAGCTGGCGTTGACGTCCATGTTTCGTAAACTCTCTTATCAAAATACCGTGTTAGCAAAATACGGTACCAACAACTCTTCTTGCGCTTTTTTTTGCTCTTCGCAATTAGCTGGCCGTGGAAAATTTATTTTGATGGGCACAGAACAGAACATAACAAACTACCAAGAGGTTTCTGAAACAAATATTTCTCAAAATTAGAAGGATACTGCTACATATTTGCATTCTAAATTTCAGTTATCTAATCCAGAAGCTGAACAGTTAGCCCCATGAGGGGGGGGGGGGGGTACCTCCTAGCTTTCAGTACTGGAAGGTCCATGCCATTTTCTCTATGCTACCGGGTGAGTAAAAAAATACTTGAAAGGCTACTGCTCCCTTAGTATTTGAGCAATGATATTTTGCAATATCAGGTTGAATAGCTAACATGTTCAATTATTTTTAGAATTTTTTCTGGCTAAAATCGGTCACTCTGTTCAGATTCTGTAAGCGATTTTCTAAAAAGATTCCCTTCGAGAAACCTTAAAAAACGTGCTAAAGTTACAAGCAAGTCTCCCTGATATGCTTACTGCACAGTGATGACTTTCAGCACGCTTTAGCACGTGCTTTCCTAATGGTGGGCTGAAAAGTCTTCCCTCTAGTGTGAATAACTTGCTCAGGGGGAATCCATTCTCCCAAGAGGACGAAAAACATGAACACAACCTGGAATCATTATTTCTTGGAAGGAGAACAAAGGGAAATTTTGCTTGGTGTTTTCACTCTTTTTTGCAGGTTTTCGAAAGGGGCTTGCTGCAGAAAATCTCCTATTTCGACGGGAAGGAATGACCGACTAAAGCCGGGTAAATTGCTGAACCTAATTTGACATATCGGGGATAGAACAAGACAATTTTCAATATCATTGCTTTGATATTCAGGGGGCAGAATTTTTTCAAACGCCGGGCATTTTTATTGACTCACCCGGTAGACCCCAAATATTGAGTCTAATGTTTTGGAGACCTCAACTATTGTTCTTTGCTTCTGGAACCTCAATGCAGAATGACATTTACAGATATATGTACCTCAAAAAACATGGTACCTCAAAACATACATGGACACATAATGTGGACGATTTTTAAAATGCAAGTTATGTGCATTTCAGTTGAAGATCAACAAATGTGCCTATGAACTCAAAAAGTCCCGATATTTCATCGTTTCATTTCTCTGTTTGGTCAAAATGGGGTACTTTTTTTTGAAACACCCAGTATGTTTTCAAACATCGTGTGCTCCATTTGACTAACTTGGTAAAGGCAATGTTTTCAAGATTTTTCACCTTTTATCATGTTTCATTTTGTTCAAATTTGTTTTTGCAGAATGAGGATCATTCATCGTAGAATTTTATGGTTGATTGGACGATGGATAAATGTTAGTTTTAGTAAAGAAAGTAGAGTGATGTTGTATCAAATTCTCATCAAAATGATGGATAAAAAGGAAGATTTGGTTGTAAGTAATCACATTTTTACTCTAGTGCCCATTGCAGTTTCCAGTACCTGCAAAGCAGCATATGCTATTGAGAGATCCACTGTTGATGAAAGTTTGTATCTCAATATGATATGTTAGCTTCTGTGCCTCGTCTATCGTGTTAACTAGCAGTAATAATAGGTAGAGAGTGTGGCATACAAGGCTTTTTAAGAAAAAATGGTATCAAAATGCTTTCGTTGGCTGTAAAACTTCGTATGAAGAAAATGTTGAACATTTTCTGCATGAGGCTGCTAATTTGAATAATGTATTTTACAGGCCTCAGATTGATATTTGAGCTTCTGATTAATTTGAGCGTAAAATTTGAGTAAATCCCTAGTTAATGACACCAGTTATTTTGGACAGCAGCAGTCAGAGAAGTAAATGTTCCTTCTCTTTTTAGGTAAGAGTAACAGCGTCGCAGACACTAAAAGATGGTATCTTTTCATTGTATTATAACCAAAGAGTTGTTAGCTTGCGTAGTTTTTCACGTTACTAACCTGAGATACCTACGTTGATCAAGATTTTGTGATAAAATCAAGGAATATTTTGCCGAGCATTTGCATTATTAATTGTATCAAACATTGACGGGGTATCTTATTTGACAATTATGAAGATGTTATTGGAATGCCAGTGAAATTTGAAGTAAGCAATAAAAATGATGCAAATGTACATTTCTTGAATTTTCAAACCCGAGATTTCAAATATCCCGGTTTATGTATATTTTCCTTGATTTCTTGGAAGCCGTTGATGAATATCAGTTCGAGAGTAAAGACATATCTCCGGTAAGCTTTTATTATTTATCTGGCAACTTTTCTTGACTATATGAACTTTACTTCTCCATGATATTTTATCATTGTAGAAATTATTTTCGATATCATAAAGTTAATGTCATTATTCGTGTCCCTTTCTTGCTAAGTTTAGGTTTTGTCTCTTGCTCCTGGCAATAGACCTTTTAGCTATTTTGAAAAGAATCAGAATCGAACGATATTTTGCTACATTTTGTAGAATTTTCGAATGTGCACAATTGTGATAGAAACTCTTAAGGCTACTCAATTGAACCTCGCGTATAAAAATGTATAAAAATAACATTCGATCCAGGCTCTTTTGTAGAATGGCTAAAAGGTCTATTCAGTTTTTGATACAGTTTTCATATGCAAAGTGCTTTTCAAGGTAAATTCCCCATTGCCTTTATTTCTGCAAAACATTTCGCCGAGAAATTCATTGATGCAATATTGGGTTATCAAAACTCGTACTAAAGCTAAAAAGGCTCGAATGCAGAGCATAGGTTCCAAATCTTTAAATGGGTGCAAAAAGGTGGTTGTAAAATTGAATTACCTAATTCTTCTAACTGAATGGCTTAAAAGAAACTTTAGCTACATATCCATGATTCTACCGTTGGAATTTTCAGAAATTTTGACAGTTTTTCGAATTTACAGCGTATTTCATACTTCTGCTCGTTTAAAGATGGACGTCATCAAATTTGTAAATCATATACCAGAAGAGAAAAAGAGTTTTGCTTGATACAACTTTGTAGACTTCCATAAACTATGCTTTTATAAAATTACTTGATCTTTCTTCAGCAGATTTAGAAATTACGATAGTTTTACGTTTTTTACGAAAAATTTTCCTTGAATTCTTAAAAAATAAGAAAAACACTTTAATTCTGAAAATATTGAAGATTTTAGAAAGTCCAGCGGCAGATTCATAGTAAAATAGCTAAAGTTTTTTTTTGAAGCCGTTCAGTTCAGAGAAATACGTCATAGAGTATTTTACACCCACCTTTTTAAAGATTTGAAACCTGTGCTTGAATGCAGACTTTTGTGCTCAAAATAAGAAATTTTAGGTCAATTGTATTGACAGAATGATCAAGAGTTACTTATCGTGCTAGCAGAGGAATACGTTTTGTATTCTTTTCTCATTGCAGTACTTGAAAGATTTATGGGAGAAGTTATTTCATCTTCTCATTGATGTTCAACAATGTGATACTAAGGTATGTCAGAAATGTGTTTTGAATTTTCGGTCGTGTGTATTTTTTTTATATATATAATTCGACACAATATCAATAGATACATGGTCTAATCTAACTAGGACTAAGAACAAAAGATAGCCTAATACAGCAAAATTGATCAATGAATTAACAAAGTAATACAAACGGTACGTTGATAAGTTCTAACAAAGGAGAAGAGTTCATGTTCTATCTAAGCGTATTTTGTAAATTCTATCTAGGTATTCGGCAAATATTTGCAGGTATTGTTCATCGTCATTTGTAAATAGAAAAATCATTTTTTGTTTTCCTGTTGGGATTTTGATAAAGTTTGGGTAAATTGTGTTGATTTGGCCCATGAAGATTGCTCTTTCTGTGTTGTATTTGTTACACGAGAGTATAAAATGGGTTTCGTCTTCAATTATGTTTGGGCAGAATTTACAGAATCTTTCTTCTCTTGTGACTGGAGGTTTGCTATGTCTTCCTTTTTCGATGGCCAAGCAGTGGTCACTAAGCCGTAGTTTTGTCAGTGTTCGTCTATGTGTTCTATTTTTAACCAGAGAGAGGTATTTCTCGCATGCTACGTTCGTTTTATGAGTTTTGTAGGTAATTGCTTTCGAGCATGTACTAATCCTATCATTCCAGATTTTTTAAAATTTTGCTCTAAGGAGTTTGTTTATGGTGTATTTTGAAAGGGAGGCAAAAGTATCGTTTGCAGGGTTTTTTGGAGCGGAGTTGATAATGCTTTGTGTAATATCTGATGTGATGGTTGGACGATTAGTGATATGACTTTCATATTGCTTTGCTTTGGAGACAAGCGAATTTGGTTTACATTCTTTGTCGATGTGTTTGAGAAAGTTACAGAGCCTTGATTCAACGATGATTCTTAATGGAAAACGTCCTAGTTCACCGCGTACAAGGTCGTTAGTTGTCGATCTATTTACACCGGTAATTCTTTTAAGACACTGGGTATGTACTTTTTCGATATCGGTTTTGTCCCATTGGTTAATGCATGCTTTCCCAAAGGCACCCCAGACTTCTGAGCCATAGAGTAGAATTGGTGCAATTGTACTGTCGAATAACTTGAGGGCAGCTTTAATGGGTAGGTTTTTTAGCTTGAAACGGCTATTTAGTGCAGATAATGCTCTTGTAGCTTTGCTACTTAGTACACGGAGAGTTTCTTTGAAGGAGCACGCAGCATCGATCGTAATTCCTAGGTATGTAAATTCAGTAACATTTTCTAATGGGATACCTCTGATGAAGAATTCATTTTTATATTTGTTATTTCTCTTGTAAAAGGTCATACATTTTGATTTTGATGTATTGATAGAAAGCTTCCATTGGTTACAATATTCTGAAAGTGTGTTCAGACAGTTTTGGAGACCAGAGTGAGAGCAGCTAAGAATTATGATGTCATCAGCATACATCAAGCAGGTGACTGGCTCGCCACCGAGAGTGAGAGGAGAAGTATTTGAATTATTAAGATTATCAATAAGGTCATTCAAGTAAAGATTGAAGAGTGTTGGGCTAAGGGGACAGCCTTGACGAACCCCTTTGCTACATTTGAAGTAGTTTGTGCGGGAGGAGTTAAGTTTTACTGCGCATTCTGTGTTTTCATACATGTCCTGGATGAGATGTAAGAAATTCCCTGAAATTCCTTTCATTCGGAGTTTGTGGAATAGGCCATTATGCCAAATTGTATCAAAAGCTTTTGCAAAGTCTATGAAAGCTGTATGCACTTTTTGCTTGGATTTATCCGTGACATGTTTGTTAATCAGCGTTTTGAGTGTCAGAATGTGGTCTGATGTGCGACATTTTTCTTGAAATCCAATTTGACTTTTATTAATGAGGTTATTGTTGTGAACAAATGTCTTCAGGCGATTGTTAAGTAGAATACAGAACAGTTTTAGCAATGCATTACCTATGCATATGCCACGGTAATTATTCGGGTCAGATTTGCTACCCTTTTTGTGGATAGGGGTTATTAGTCCTTGGCACCAGTTCTTTGGTAGCCTTCCGTTTGATATGAAAACATTAAAAATTTTGCATATGAGTTGTTGTAGTTCTGGTGTAGAATGTTTTATCATTTCATTATTTATAGCATCAGCGCCAGCTGATTTCCCATTCTTTAGTTTATTGATGGTATTAGAGATTTCTTCTTGTTTTATTCGGGAGTTGAGAAGCGTATCGGGTCGAGAGAGACCGTGGGGTGGGGGAGGTGGCTTATCGTTAGTTGTTGAAGACAGGAGTTTCTTAAAGTAGGACTCCCATGTGTGACCATCTTTGATAGCGACTGTTTCTTTCCGGGTGCATTCATCGAAATCTTCCCAGGTATTCCAAAAGCTCTCTTTTTGTAAGTTATCCTGTAACTTTGTGATTTGGCAGTTCCAGAATTCATTTCGTTTTTTATTACAAAGTTGTTTGCATTCACGGAGTTTCTGTTGGTAAGCTTTTCTAATGTATTCATTGTGAGGATTTTTATGTTTTTGGCGGGATAAGTCGTTGACGTTTGATTTTGTCTGCCTGCAATCATAGTCAAACCATTTCTTATGTTGCTTCTTGGGGCACTTGTTTGAAACCAAATTTTTACTCCTTTTCTGTTTTAGTGAAAGTTCTGCAGCATCTAGAAAGATAGAGCTAAGGTCGGAGCCTATTGAGTCGATATCAGGATTTTCTGACGGTTTTTGGTTCAAAGCATGCATTTTTGATCTGATTTGGTCTTAGTTGAGTGCGTTATTGAAGTATATGCTAGAATCAGATTCCCACAGGAACCGTGCTTTCAGAGGTATCCATTTGAACGGACTTGTAACTACGGTGTTTTCTGTCTTGTTCGGGATTTCAACTGTGAGTTTACAATGATCTGAAAATTCTGGCTGTTCACTCACGTGAAAAAGAGGTATCTTGTCAAAAAGTGATTGTGAAGCGAGGGCATACTTAAACCAGTGAAATGGGGGTCGGCGTTGGGGGGGGGGGTACCAAATACCGTAAAACCGCCTCAAAAGTCAGCTAAAACCGTCACAACATCTTTTTCAATTTGGATATTTCACCATTCCTTTCATTTCATTTCATTTCATTTCATTTCATTTCATTTCATTTCATTTCATTTCATTTCATATCATAACATTATTTACAGTTGCTATTTACATAGTTACTAAAAACTAATCTAAACCAACTATTTACAATATACAAAATTAGTTACAAATTAAACATCCACATCCTTTGCCATCCCATTCTTTGATCCACTTTTAAAACTTCTCAAGGTATCAGCTGTCTTTAATTCATCATCTAGAGTGTTCCACTGGAGACTGCCTCTAAAGTGCTAGGCTGCTCTCACCTCGGCGCTATCCTGCAGACAGCTACCTCGTTAAAATCCGCTGGAAAAAAGAGAGCCATTAGTAGAACTTTTCGCCAAAGTCGTATCGTTTTGGATCATTTTGGAGGCCAAATCCGTAAAACCGTTCCAGAAAAGGCGAGAAACCGCAAAATTTCAGCCCCTATGACCTCCACGATGAATCGCCAGTAGAAATTTTATGTTGTTAACAATACTTTGTTTAATTTTGTCTTACGCCAATGTTCTATGATAATGAACTTTGATTTGCAAACACAGTTAGGGACACGAATATTCGTAAACAACTGATGATAGGTGGGCAGAGCAGAAACTGCACACGCACGCACTCACGATAACTCGTTGCTTTGAGCCCTTGAAGCTCCCTGCAACAGATCCTGAAATTAGGCAACACCTGATATTTCTTCCTTGGACCTTAAACTCTTTGATTTATCATTTCGAAAACTTTTCTATACAAACATTTCCTTATCTCAGATTGGTCGATGACGTCATTTTATGCATTTTCTGCTCTGTCTGATAGTTTTGGTTTTTCTAAAAGATGTCTTGGAAACTAGATATATTGCTATGTTTTTGACTAAATATTCTTCAGGACTATGATGGGGTATGATGGTCTCACCTGTTGTCGAAATTCCATGATCCTCGTTCTGTCTATTATCTTTCCAGAGTCACATCATAATTGCTATTGATATTCAGTTTATTGATTTTCTATCAAATCTCGTAGCTCACATTTTGTATTGGAAATACGCGGTACAATGAAAATATGGGATAACTTGTTCTAACAACAGTGATATTCCCTTCATTTCAGATGAAAATCATGTGTGTCATATCTGTGCTGATCGAGCGAGTTGGTACTGAGGTTTGTAAATTTTGTTTAAACCAAAAAGAAATTTCATCACATTTCTTTAAATGCAAAAGCTCCAAAAAAGCCAAAATGGAAACTTTTGCGTATTATGCGATAAAAGCTGTGTAAATGTATCATTTGATTGGTTTTGTGTTTGCAACAGACATTCTTCTGCTAGAGATGGGGTATTTAATGGAATCACGAGTTAAAACCTTCATCCTAGCTAGGACAAGCCCAGACTATTTCAATTATTCATTTTTCCCACGCACCATAAAGGACTGGAACGTTCTCCCAAGCCATATTGTGGAGGCATCAACCATGGACTCATTTAAGACACTCTTGTCAACAGTATAACAATCGTTTAAATTATATTTCTTTTTTGTTGATTAATCACCTTTTTCTTTGGTTTTTAAATACTTTAGGTCCCTGCATGTAAGCTCCGTTACCACCAACCCTTTACTTTTTTTCCTTTGTAATTTCATCGCAACCAAGTTTTGTCCAACGGCTGTACATGCAGTGACCAATCGTATTTCATCAGCGGAGCCCTCATCATTGAGGTTGCTGATTAACCTATGTAGATGTAGATGTAAATTCCGTTGCCATTGACTAATTTCTTTCGTTTCATGTAAGAAACCAGAAATGATATCTCATACACTTAAAAATGGTTACAGGTACTTTATAATCATATACCGGGTGAGCCAGAAAAAAGTTCCCACTTTTGAAAATTCATAACACCAAGGCTACTTCACGGATTTGAATCATTCAAATTCTAGTTAAAAGCCGAAAGATCAAAGTAATTTTGTCATTTTTCTCGCTGTCCTGCCAGCACTACAAATATAGGTTAATTCAACTTTACAAAAATTTCATGGTTCATTGATTACTGAGAAATGGCCCAAAACATCGATCAATGCATAAATGACCTCTCGCACAGAATAATGAAGGAAATGCAACTTCTCATGGGTGAGAGATATCCTCTAGGCATTAATTTCCTTGGCATTGAAAATCTTTCGTATGTGTTTGAAAATCGATGTCTTATAACTCTTGAGGGAGGTGAAACGCTCATGGCCTATTGTTCGATTTGAATAGAATCCTTACAATTTGATCAATGTTTTAGGCCCTTTTTCCGTGATTTTGCAACCATGAAATTTCTATAAAGTTGAATTTTCCAATATTTCTAGTGCTGGTAGGACAGCGAGAAAAATCATAAAATACTTTGATCTTTCGGCTTTTAACTAGAATTTGAATGATTCAAATCCGTGTAGTAGTCTTGGTGTTATGAATTTTCAAAAGTGGGAACTTTTTTCTGGCTCACCCGGTAGATTTTGCTTTGTTGTATTCTGCTTGCATCAGTTCTATTTATTTTCAATTTTTAGATACGGCCATTTGCTTCTGATTTGTGTGAATACATTCCCTACCTATGGAAAGATTCAAACGAACACAATATGCTTAGATGTATGGTTGTGACAACTCTCACTCACCTAGTTAAGGTTGTTATATTTGTGGAATCCTTTTTATGAAAATCTGGTGAGAATCGCTTTTGGCAATTCTCTGTTTTTCATTGGGTGATTCAGTGAAAATAGTTCACCAAATGGTTTATGTTGTTGCTGCCTAAACAAACAAAATAATTTTCCTATACCAGATGTGTCAAATCTGTATACGGTACTAATTTCAGGAGTATTTCTAACATTCTTAAATCTAAGGTGAATTTTAGAATAAAGTAAAACCCCGCAAACAAGAAAAATACTTTTCTCAAAAACAGACTGACTAGATTCTTATAAATGAGGTACTTATGAAATTTCCAAGGTGTGGTTCTTATCGCCAGGACACTCGTTACTATGATGAATACATAGCTATATAGTATGTGTCAAATAAACTTGAGAGTTGAATGATTGCATTTAGATATTAGAGGGTGTGGTATTTTGTTGTTGACAAAGCAATTCATATCATGTAGCTTGATAAAACAATTTGCATATCGCTGTTAGAGGTGTTCAGTTATCAATAGTTAGGACTTGGTTCACACTGATAGATGAAATTTCTCAATTAAGTGTATCATCTCATAAGAACATTGAAATAAATCAGTCTGTTTTTGATTCTTATCTTTGGGTGCCTTTCTCCACAAAATCAGTCTTCAGGTTCTTATTTTGCTATGTTCTTGTTTGCGGGGTTTAAATCTAGAATACCACCACTGCCACTACCATTACTATCACTACAACCTACTATTTCTTCTGACGCTGCTGCTACCATTACCACAGCAACAGCAACAACAACAACAACAGCAACAACAACAACAACAATAACAATAACAACAACAACAACAACAAAGGAAGAATATGCGCCAACATACACTATTCTGAATTGAATGAACGCCTTGAGAGGAACTTTATGCACTTTTCTGTGAAAAGAATCTGCACTTTCTGCGGCAGCAGTATTATAGTATTTATAAAACATTTACGTGCAGTTTTATGGAAACCAGTTGAGAATAAATTGAAATTAGGTTTTATCGATACACAAGCTTTTGAGAAATAATTCATACAAATCTTCTTGTATTTTTAGGCATTATCTGTTGACAGTTGTAAACTACATCCTTTATTACTTCCTATCATTCAACTATGCACAGATTTAAAACAGGTAAGCTACACGTCAGACTCTTTCCGATATTTTTATTGGTGAATAGACTTTGATTAGTTGAAAGCACTCTCCAGTTTCATAAAGGAAATAATCACTGTATCGTAATCTGCTACTAGTTTCCATCCTTTCATCTTGGTAAAATCATTTGTTTCATTGAATTGCGTTCATGTCACTTTGAAGAAATAAAGGTTCTACACTGTTGATATCAAAAGTTGCAGACTCTTAAGGAAAATAGTGATAAAAACGATACACTTCTTGAGCATTAGAAATGAAATGTTAAGTTTGTTCGAGACATTAATTAGTTCAGTTTAAACCAAGTTTAAGGTGTCAACGCTCAACTGTGCTGACTAGAGTTATTCTGTTGTTTTTGCAGCCGTCGCACGTTTATTTGATCGACGATGGCCTGGAACTCTGGTAAGCCTTGGGTTCATAGATTTTAGCATTACTTTTAATACAGAATCACTGTTTGCCCTCCCACCCATAGTAATAATTATAAGTTTGTTGCAATTCGAACAAAAGCCAGAGAGGGAAGTGATTTAATTCGCCGAGTCCCAAAAATCGCTGGTTTCGCTTATACCAGTAATAGTATGAGCAAAGAGGGGCGGGGTATGTGGTAACGATTTCAAGGACTCAACGTAATATGTCCAAGAGAGTACCACCAATCAAGTTCTTGTTTTAGCATTTCCCATGATGTGCTTAGTGTTTTGGTTAACTTTTGTGTTGTTAAATAATCGTCACTGTAGCGTTATGCAGAACACCGGACGGACACTCCTGGGTGCAAATAGAATCACTGACAGAGTTACCTGAAGTTGTGTTATGTCCGGAAACAAATTCGACATGAAAATATGCCTGCTTATTATGGAGATTTTTAACTTTTGTGTGAACAAATGTGCCAAGCCATGACATGCCTGTGTGCCATCAGATTATGCAACCTTTAAGAATATAAAGGAGCTTTAATCTAAGGCTGTCCAAGTTATCTATTACGAATTTCTACGTTTAAGGATCCTCATTTTGCTCAAGGCTCTTCCAAAGTCCTACTATTTCCCGGTTTTGATGATTTACTATCTTGCAGGCTAACATTTTTGCAGAATTCAAGCACTATGACAGAAGACCTGCTTCATTTGTTTGGTGTCTTGCCCGTGCTTTTAGGTAAGAGTTGATGAGGGTAGACGCAATTGCAGTTGACAGGAGTTTTTATGCTTAGTTTACACCATTAGACCATAATATCTTGAGGCCATCCTTGTGTCCTTGTGTACCTTGATACCGGATCAAATTGCCTTCGAAACTAGAAAAATATAATGGCCATAATGTCCATTTATTTAGACACAGGAATATTGAACTTACCTCCCCAGATTTGGAACTCTTTTGGAGGTCCTCTTTTGGAATTCAGGATCTTGATTTAATTCCACGCATAAATGTATTCCTTATTGATTGGAAAATGTAACCTCTAGCTGCCTGACGAGTTTCATAAATCCCAAGTAAGCAGATCTCATATCGGTTTTGATCTAAATTTATCTCCTGTAGAAAACTTCATTGTTTTGCAATGTTTCATCAAAATCAGATCTGAACTGAATGATTTATTCTTGTCTCACAGAGCAAGTTTCAGAGAATTTCAAAGTTTGCATTGCGATCATCGAGTCTTACATCATCCTCGATGCAGTCAGTGTTGTTCAGGTAAGAAGCTTGTTTAACATGTTCCCCTATCAATAATTTGATTCATTGATTAGTTGATGTAATCTTTGATTGGTCGATTGATTCATTGATTGAAAATTGAATTTTTAGATGATTTGTTGACTGTTTGACAGAGCAGAAACTGCGCACGCATGTGCAAAAATTCGCAACTTTGAGCTCCCTTTGCTCCTTGCAACAGATCCCGAAATTAGGCAACACTTGATATTTTCTTTGAAGGGCCTTAAACTCTTGATTTATCATTTCAAAAAAGCTTATCTATTCAAGCACTTCCTTATCTCAGATTGGTCGATGACGTCACTTTACACAGTTTTGCTCTGTCTGACTTTTTCTTTATTGACTGATCGATCGACTGATCAATTTATTAATCAACTGATGATAAATTTTGATTTATTGATTTATTGTTGTTTGGGTGATTTGTTGATTAATGGATGACTGCTGAATTGGCCGATTGAGCTGACATTTTTCGCATAAGTAAATATCTTTCTCATACGTTGCTCTGAGGATGCCCTAGTGGGCGAAACCAGTCAGCCCTAAAAGAGAAAAGGCACGAAAGACCAAATAAATGTCGTTTGAGCAGTTAGGCCCTGTTCTAACGGTACATTATATGTTACATACTTCGATTTGTCTCTGGTCTTTTCACTCTCTCCGCGCTACCTATTTTACAAATTGTATTCTACAGGTGTACTCAGAAAGACTTGTTGGAATTGTGGAAAGCTTAATTGGGGAGATGAAAGAAGAAGGAAATAAATTACTTGCAAAGGTAAACGTACTTCCTGTTATTTGGTGAGACAGAGATAAAAGAGACAAAATTTTTGTTCTTGCTAATCAAGCAATACTTCACTTATTTCCTATTGCAAGATGAAGTGGCTGATTATTTTTTGGGCTTTCATTCTCAGTTGTTAGTTAGAGAACCTAGAAATACGAAGAGAAAATACAGGAGTTATTGTCAGCATTTCGTATTGCTTTATATATCTACGTACTACATCAGCGTTCGAGCAGGAATGATCTACCGGGTGAGTCAAAAAAACGCCCGACGTTTGAAAGGCTACTGCTCCCTGAGTATATAAGCAATGATATTTTGCAACATTTGATTGAATAGCTAACATGTTCAATTATCTTTAGAAATTTTCCTGGCTAAAATCGGTCACTCTGTTCAGATTCTGTAAGCGAGTTTCTAAAATGAATCCCTTTGAGAGAACCTTTTAAAAAGATGCCAAATTTACAAGCCAGAATCCCTAATGTGTTAACCTCACAGCGATGACTTTCAGCACGCTTTAGGTCGTGCTTTCATCTTGGCGAGTTGAAAAGTCTTCCCCCTAGTGTGAATAACTTATTCAGGGGGTTTCCATTCTCCCATGAGGAGAAAATACATGAACACATCCAAGAGTCATTATTGGTAGGAAGGAGAACAAAGGGAAATCTTGCTTGGTGTTTTCACTCGTTTTAGCAGGTTTTCGAAAAGGGCTTTCTGCAGAAAATCTCCTATTTCGACGGGAAGGAATGACCGATTAAAGCCGGGTAAATTACTTAACCTAATTTGACATATCGGAGATAAAACATAACAGTTTTCGATATCACTGCTTTGATATTCAGGGAGCAGGATTTTTTCAAACACCGTGCGTTTTTATTGACTCACCCGGTAGTGTATTGGGTATCTTTACAACGAGAAGCCGAGAATACAGCTGAGCGCACAATCATTCATTCCCATGCCAGGCTCTAAATATTTTGAATTGTTTCATTTGTGGGCTATTCATACGAATTATTGTATTCCTTGAAATGTCTCTTGTTATGCTGTTTTGACTTTTTGCCACATTCTCATGTAGGTTCACAGAAGGCCCAACGTATTGCAGTGAGGGGGCCCTCGAATATTCTAACGCATGACTTACCGAGATCTGTATCTTACTTTAGTTAGAATATATTGTTGAAATTACTTGCAAATCAGATTTTCTCGTCTTTTTCATATGACTGTCACTTCGCTTTTGATTTGCGTCCTTGCTCTTGATCAGTCCAATACAGCGCCTCAAAGAAGGTTAGCTATCAAGCCGTAATTAGTGTTGCACTGTTGCATCTCTGTACAGTTATAAGACAAGGAATGCAAGTTATTTCCAAACAGATCAGCAAAAACTGATTTCTTTTCACCTGCATTGCATTGATATTTTGCCAAACATGCAAACAACATATCAAAATGTTGCTAATTTATCAGGCAACATTCTTCGATAACTTTCCATTTGAATAGTTTATCAAAACTCAACTAATTTTGCTGCTAAAGCTCATGTAGTCGGCCTTATTTATCCTTCTCAGTAAGCTATGTAATTTCCTTTAGGCCCAAGATTCGAAATTCGAATTCGACGGTACCTGCTGAATTTGAGAAAGTTTATCAAAGGGCGTATTGCTGATGCTTGTGCCCAGAGTCGTGTGATTTATGCAATAGACGTCTTAGCCATTCTGAAAACGAATGTGGATCGAACGATATTTCATCACAATTTGTAGAATTTTCGAATGTGCACAATACTGCTAGAAGCTCTAGTGCCACTCTATCGAACTTCGCGTACAAAATTGTATAAGAATATCGCTCGATCCAGGCTCTTTGGAAGAATAGCTAAAAGGTCTATTCAAGATTGGTATTTAAAAAATAAATGCGCCTACAACGCTTGCAGTTAATACACTCCTTGATGTAATCTTTTAAGTTGCTTCGTGTTAGTGTATATTAGCGTTCACTGAACTAGCATTGCAGAATGGTATTATTTCTGTTGTAGCTCGTGCGAGTTACCTTTCAATCACTACCAAATGATGGGCCAATTATGTTTGAGCCTGTTATGGTCAAATTATTCAAAGTAATTCGTGAAAATCAGGTAAAGTTTTCGTATTTTCCCATTTCTAAAGATAGGGGTTTTTTTTGACTGATTGATTTCCTGAAAGATCTTTTGGACAGCCCCACTTATGCATCTTTTCTTGCAAACATTTTGGCTGAGATCCACAGCACGGAGCTTCAGCAATTAACAGTCTGTGAGGGAGGAAGAGCTTGATTGAGAGATCTGAAAAGATAGGTTAATTGAATCTGCTGCTATTGATCAGGGGCGACAGCCAGCAATTTGTTGAGGAACGATCGCTTCTGTGTGATCTAATAAGGCATACTTTTTAATTGAAACGATACGACCCTCCTGTATTTAATATCAGAAAGGGGAGCTAAAGCTCTACATAATCCCAGTGATCGCAACAACAACAACAGCACTTTTTTTTACACTATTTACATTTTTAATTGAATTGAATTGTTTGATCAAGCTGGTCACTCTGGTAGTTTAAGCGTCCAACAGTGCATCAGTAAAGCGATAACTACGACTATGTAATACGTCTTGCTAAACTTTTATGACAAACCAGATTATATAAAATTGTTTCGCTTGATCAGTATGGAACTAACTGGCAAGTAAAAGAGTTGAAGTACTTGCAAGCCAGCAGTTTGCCAGCCAATTATCAGATTACTTCAAACTGATTCATATAGCATAGCTAAAATGTCAATTCATTCAGACATATTTAGTTGGCTAGAATCAGTCACTTTGTTCTTAATTTGCAAGCGATATTATAAAACAGGCCAAAACATCGGGGCTTAAACTTGCTATTTTAGATCCACCGTAATGGAAATTATGCTCATGACGTCCTCCTCGTTGCCTAGGCAACATGTTATGGAGTTGCCAAGCCTACCCTATTATTCGGTTACGCAAAGGAATTTTTTACAGCCGTTTTCAGCTATTTTTCAGCAAATTTTCGTCGAGGATCTTATGATTTATCTCCACACAGCTGAATTTGGCGCGCGAGCGAAATTTTACACGATCAAAGGTCTCTCGGCCGTAATTCAAACAATATGCTCTTTTCAATTCAAACAATATGCTCTTTTCAATTCAAACTATATGCTCTTTTCAATTCAAACAATATGCTCTTTTCAATTCAAACAATATGCTCTTTTCAATTCAAACAATATGCTCGCGAGCATTTTTCGCTCGAGCGGAAAATACCGCTCCGTGGAAATGAGGCTTTATGCCTGTTTTGAAGGATTTTGAGTCGAAAATTTTAATTAATTCCCTTGCAAGTGCGAAAGATAAGACCAATATGGAGGCAGTGAATTTTGTTATCCAAATTTAGTTGTCACCCACACGATGATAATCAGTTTTTAGGAGTCGGGTAAATGGGTAGCAAACGACAGGCTTGCGAAGTTGCTAAGTTTTCTTTTACTCACCCAGTTAACTATATTTCTATAAAACCCTTACATCTGTCTGTTTACAATTCTAGGAATATGCAACTGTTGTGACGTCATATTTGTCTTTATTTGGTTACGTAATTCTCAACAATTCAGCTGCCTTTAGTAGCATCATACGAAAGACATGTGTTGACATCAATGCCCAAGTAAGTTGCAAGTAGTAAGTCTTCTAAAATGATATGAAGCGTTTTAAGTTATTTTCTAATAGTGTATGCAGGAGTAGACCTATAATTTATTTCAAATGTTTTTTAAACTTTCAACATCCGCAGAAATGAAAGTAGATTTCAATGCTACAACTTCAGGTAATGTTTGATGCATTCATTTTACGTTCTGTAGCTTAAAACACATCTGTACAAAAATATGCGTACAATTTGAAATAAAGATTGTGAATTGGTCAATATTTTGCTCGGGTTATTGTTTTGGAAAGTTCATTATGATAAGAACTTGGAGAAAGACAAGTCTATTTTGGGATATTCCACTATAACTCAGGTGAATCAATTACCTCCAGTTTTTACATTCCAATGCAGCAAGACGATTAAAGGGGCTGTGTAATGGTATATACAATTGAAAATATTGAATAGATGATAAGGTAATGATAGATGCAATATACAGGGTGTCGCAAAAGATTGTCCTACGTTTGATTAGATATAGGACTAGAAGTAACTAAAAGTTATCAACTGTGCGCACTTTAAGATATTTCTGAACTCGATAAAGCCACACTAAATTCGTAAATGACCTTTATGCTGTTCCCTTGAACTGGATTTAATTGTTCCATTATTCCCTATTCCATGTTTTATGACTAGAAGGAGGGTGATGAAAGCAAGGTCAACAGATTATTGTGCTGAGTTAATCCTATTGACGAGCATTTATTTGCTCGATTTGCTGCGTCGTCGCCAATCAATGCATGTGATCAGGAAAGTTGTAGGTATGCGAACGTTTTGAACAGTGGCAATGAAGCAATAGACAAAACAAATATGCGTGGCCAGCAAACGAAAATTCACTACCTCGCAATTAGTAAGCACGCTCCTTCGTCGCGTGCAAAAAATAGCGATGACTTGAGCAGGCTTATGCAGGCTCATAGAAAGATAGCCATGTCTCCAAGATTTTGAAATAACTTCAAAAGGCAAGAATCCAGCAAGTAAATTGAGCATTCACTGATTTACGAACTTTCAAAGATCAAAAATATGTGACATCTGAGAGACAGATTACTTGTCATGCCAAGAAGCTCCCTGATCGAGGTAAAAGAGAATTATCCAATATCATACCTCTCGTTAATATCAAGGCAAACCAAATAGGATGTTGAATGTAGATAAAATTCGATTGCAACAAATCTAGCCTAGCTTTTTCAATCGGACGTGGTAAAATTGTAGATCAACGATCTAGCTAACGATAGAGAAAGAAAACCAAAAATTTTTCCAGTAGTTTTGGAGATAAATCCAATTTTCTGAAATCAACAAAAAGATTTGAAAAATATTTTTCAAAGCCAGCCTTAATGGAAACATTGCGATTTGCATATCTTTCGATTGCCAAGACTACGTAGAACAACGTCTTTTTTACAGATTTTCGATCGACCGAATAGTGTTGGAGAAATTAACTGTTTTCTGAGGAGAGTGGTTTTGCAAAACGACTACTTGCTGCTCACTATAGCAGAAAGCAGAGTTACGTTAAGTACACAATGAAACAGCGTGAATCAAAATTGCCATACAATGGATTATATATTAAGCTTCGTCCAGGCCATCTTTTAACTTTGTCGCGTCATTTTCCTTTAATATTTATTTTTATGAAAATTTCGGAACTCTTTTGCAAACACGATTTCTTCCTCAGGCCGATGTTTTAGCCGCTCAATTTCTTGATGTATGGTTAGAAAAGGTAAGCTAACCACAAAATCGTATTGTTACCTCAGATAAGAGTTTTTAGTCGGAATGAATTCGAAACATCTTTGCTCTTTGCAAAATTTTTAACGACGAGCTGTTACTGTGAATTCAGTTACAATGGTTGAATTAATTATTCTTTTATCTTGCTATGCTGTTTGTCACATTTGTATTCCATGTATGGATAGTTGGTGATCGTTAGACGCATATCATTGACAGGCATTTATTGCATACTTTTAGGCTTCGCAAACCAAATATTTCCGATTTTGTTGCAACAATTTATTGGCCAAATTTACTGATGTTGCAGCATTTTTGATGTGTGCTTCAAAACATGAATTTTATTCATGAGAGGGTAGATTTACATGTTTGGACAAGAATCATTTTCGTATCTAGCCCACATTAGGCCCTGTCAATGAAGCTGAAAGCATATTGTCTCAGATATTTGGTGAGCTTTCGCACTTCCATGGAAATAATCTTAAAAAGCCGAACAGGTGATGCACCTTATAAATCGTTTCTCTTAGGATGTCTTATCTCAGCAATTGAAATGTTGGTAGAGAACCATAGTGTCACTAAAAATTGAACAGCAAGTATTGCGACGATTATCATTCTATATGTCATCATAGACCTTTTTAGCTCTTGAACAAGAGTTTTTGATCAAGCGCTAAAATCTGGTAAAATTTGAGCGGAAAAACTTTAGCACGACCCCTGTTCTCATAAGAAATGTAGCTATAGCTGTGGCAAGAAGTTGCTAGGGTTCGTTATCGACTACTTTGACTAAAATGAGTAAACAATGGCTCAGAGGCAAGTGTTGTCAACCTTTTTGATTTGTTTCTCGTTATTTTCATGAACTTTTAGCTGACTATTCTTTCAATCGAATAACAACGGTTGAAAAAAGCAATCAACAAAATCAGCTAACAATGATAGAAAACAACGAGAAACAAGGCCAGGAAGCAGGTAAAAGTTCCCATGTATGAACTCTGACATCCTTTGTGTAAAGCTACCGTTCAGTATAGTTACCGTCTGAAAAGTGTTCTGAAATCCGAAGTAACATCTTGTCACCACTAGCATCGTTATACTGAGAACGGGGGTCATGCTTTTGTTTTCCTTTGCAAAGTTTACCAGATTTGGACGCTCGATCCAAACCTCTTTTTTAAGAAGTAAAATGTCTATTCAGTCATTCTTTGCTGTATTTAAAGGGTCTATTTCATCCAGCATGCCTTGCACGTGTCGTCTCTTGATTTGCCTTTGTTGTCGCCATTTTCATGGCCCATGAAAGTGGGGACAAACAAAGGCCAGCCAAGAGACGACACGTGCAAGGCATGCTGGATGAAACAGACCCTTTAAGACATAATCGAAAAATGTGACAAGTTCGAGTTTACGGCATTTCCATGTCATTCCAGTTGACAAATCCAGAGACAAAACATCTTTCAACTCATTTCTTACTGTTTTGATGAAATTTGTAAGATATGTTGATTGCTTATGTAGACTTGCTACTGTAGCCCCTGTTTGTGCTTCACTTTTTGAATCGCTGAATAATGACTACAGCAGTTGCAGCGAAACATCAGTAATACGTCTGTAGTCATAATATGAATTTAGTGAACTTCTTATCGTTATTGCTTACGTTTCAAAGAAGTTTGATTGTCTTGGTTCGTCTATTTATGATGAAAAGCAAAGGACGTCCTGTTCGAAAGTCTCTCACACTATCTTTGATGCAATCGTTCATTCAGTTCATTGAAATTAAGTGTAAACAACTCCCATCGGACTCAAGCATTAAGTCTAACTCAAGTATCCCGCAATTTTCAGGTGGACTGTATGTCTGATGACAACTCAAGAAAACTGACTGCAATGGCATTGGTATCTTTGCTTCCATCAAACGCCTCGTAAGTCAGTGTTGATCTTTTCTGATGCTTATCAAACATTATAACATATTCTCAGTAAAGACCTATTGCTAATCATAATCCTTTGTGGTGCCAAAGTCGTCTTTCGTATTACAGTCAGAACGGAAGTAGCGTGAACACGAGGCTCCAAAACATCCAATGAAATTTCGAATATTATTGGAATGTTGTTTTGAAAGTTTCGAAGATCCATTGTAACTTCAACAGTAATGAGAAATGGCGTTCAATGCGGCAAACAGATTTTACGAGCCAGGGAAGGCAACACCATTTAAACTTGGGGAAGAAATCATACTTGCTTTAAATCAATGTGCCAGAGTATTTGAAGTGTGCAACAGATTTAAAGTTGTTTGGGTTGTAGTTGACTCCGTCGGCTTCTGTGCTAGGCACGGAAGGCCCTTCTGCAACGTCGCGCACAGTGTAGGCCATCTCCTGCTTTCCACTCACAGGTATACCCTTCATAACAAATTTAAATTCAGTTGGTAGCAGCTCTCCGATTTCGTCTTCAATTTGTGAACGTAGATATTCCAATGAGGAATTTGCCATAAATCTTTACCTTGTACCTGCACGCCATTTTCTTCACGCACGCATGCAAAATTGTAATGAAAGTTCGAAAATTTATGCAAAAATGCTGCGCAATGATTGGTTTTTTTCAAAGTTCATGTACATGCTACTCCCGTTTTGACTGTAACTGAAAGTCGTTTTTGACCTAGGTTCTCGCAGACTTGTGACCTGGAGTTTCTTGTTCCCCTGTGCCTCTTACCTTGATGATGGCGCTTTGGTCAAAAGAGACTCATAGCATAACTCTGAAAAACGTGACCCTATTTCGGCCCAAAATCTGAGCTTCCTAGAGACCAATCAGATTGCGAGAACTTTCGATTCGATTGAAGAACTGATCACATTTAGACAAGATTCGAGATTGGAGGCCGTGATTCGAGATTGGAGGCCGTGGTTCTATCATAATTCGATTGATTAAGTACAGAAAATAGGGTCAGCTTTTTCACTGTTTCATCATGAGTCCTTGTTGAGCAAGGTTTACCGCAGGGATGCAAGTAAAGGGACTCATCGTCATAAGTCTATGGTTCTCTTAGTCGAACTATGGTCTCGCATCGCATTGCTTGACGGTGGCCAACCTCGACCCTGCAGATGAGGCAGAGAGACAGAAAAATGATAGTATGTAGCAAAGGTGCCCTTATCTATTACCTCAAACTCTTGGAGAGGCCTTGATGAAAGGGGCGCTTTACTGAGCGGGCTCTTCATAGAATAGTGATAATAATAATAATGATAACCATTGTAAGTACCGGAGTTACATGCATAGAAATTCTCTTTTCGTAGCAATCCTTAGGCAACATTGCAATAAGAACATATTTTTTCTTTTTATTCTCATATGGGTAGATTTACAGTGGTTCAGGACATGAAAACCCACCCAACCATGTGACCTGGCGGTCGGAGGAAATGTTTGATCAATATGTAGAGTATGGGTTCTCCGAAGAAAGACTCAGTAAATAACAACTCCTTTCTCTGACGCTCAAATCATCAACTGAACTTAGATTGCAATAACATGTCATAATATGTGTTCATGACAAAGCATATTGTGCCTTGGCATACAATCAAAGAATATTTATATTGTCAAAGGGTTTGCCGCAAGGGCACAACACCATCCCCCCTATTAAGCCTTAGTGGGACACGAAGTCTCCAAACCTCAAAGGTGGTTGAATTGTCTGCCTCAATCTGGCCGGGCGTCTAAGAGGGAAATTCTGGTTTTGTGGTTCCTCCCCTGGGGTGTGGATAATTTCCATTTCCTCTGCTTCCCTGACCGGAAAAAAGGGTTCCCCCAAGTTGAATGGAATTGTGCAAGGCTTCACATTATTGTGGTGTGCAACAATGTCTTTCCCTTCTTTCGAGCGTAATTTGTAGTTGACCCCTTGGTGACTGACAATTTGATAGGGTCCAATCCACCTCCTCCCAAACTTCCAAGCTTTAGGACGGCGCAACCATACTGAGCGACCAACAGCCAATGGTGTCCAGTTACTATTCTTTGTGCCATCTGTCTTTCTTTGACTAGCTCTGCTGTGCTCTAACTGTTTTCTAGCAAGCTCTGTGATGGATTTTAAATTGCTACGGACTGACTCTGAATACTCATGCTGACTACTAGGGTTGGTTAAAGGCAATCCTAAATCTATTTCTAGTGGAGTTCTGGCGAGGCGACCAAAAACTATCTGATATGGACTATAACCTGTTGATGCATGCGTACTAGTGTTATAGGCATATGCTACCAAATCTACCCAACGATCCCAATCATGCTGATGTTGGGAAACATAAGCAGTCAGCATGTCTTGCAAGGTGCGGTTTTGGCGTTCCACAAGCCCATCACACTGGGGATGGTAAGCTGTGGTACGGGATTTATGCATACCCATGAGACCACATATTTCATGCATTAGATTACTTTCAAAATTTCTGCCTTGATCAGAGTGAATAACTGTAGGTGGCCCAAATCTGCTAAAAACTTTGGAAACTAGAATTTCCGCGACAGTCCTCGCTTTTTGGTCCTTGGTCGGAAATATTTCGCACCATTTGGAAAAATGGTCCATAACAACAAGTAAATGACGATTACCCTGTGTAGTTTCTGGTAATGGTCCCATGTAGTCCATGGCCCAAAAGACAAATGGCTCACTGACATCAATTGATTGTAATGGGGCTTTCTTATGATGTGGATCAAGTTTGGTTTGAGCACAAATTTGGCAAGATTGTATGAAGCTGGTTATGTTAGCATTCATTTCTGGCCAGTAATACCGCTCCTTAGACCGTTGCAAAGTTCGTTTTAAGCCTAAATGACCAGCAAATGGACTACAATGGAGGCCTTGCAGAACAGAGCTGACAAGACTTTTGGGTATTACAAATGCATATTGTGGTAATGATTTATCGACAGACAAACTTTTCACAAGAAGTCCATTGACAATGTACAAATGGTCCCAACAATGCCAAAATTTCCTTAAAACTGGATCTTTAGCCCAAGCGAAAAAAGGAGGTTTGGGCATATCAGCTGTTTTTAATTCAATGATTTTTGCTATATTGGGGTCATTCCGTTGAGCCTGTTGGAGGTTATAGCCTGGTATCACAGTTGTTGTGCAACTAGAAATGGGCACATTCTGCTTAGGAGGAGTTTGCAAGCATGCGTCTTGTGGCAACGGGAGTCTAGAAAGCGCATCTGCATTCTTATTGTTACTGCCTGGACGGTGTTTCACTGTAAAACAATATTCTTGCAGTGCCATAACCCACCTGGCTAGTCGCCCTTTTGGCTCAACTGAATGGAGCCACTGCAAAGCACTATGATCGGTGACCAATGTGAATTCCTTACCTAGTAGGTAAACACGAAAGTGATCAATAGCAAAAATCATCGCTAAAGCCTCCTTTTCAGTAGCTGAATATGCTTTTTCACGATCTGATAAAGAGCGGCTGGCATATGAAATCACCCTTTCCTGGCCTTGGTCATCTGTCTGAGTAAGAACAGCACCAAGTCCGAGATCAGAAGCATCTGTTTGGAGAATAAAATGCCTTTCAAAGTCGGGGTAAGCAAGAACGGGGGCACTGCAAAGTCGATTTTTTAGCTCCTGAAATGCCCCTTCGTGTTGGTCGAGCCACGTAAATTTAGTGCCCTTTTTTGTCAATGCAACAAGCGGGGCTGATACCATGGCAAACCTGGGAATGAAATTCCGGTAATACCCTGCTAGGCCGAGAAAAGATCTGACTTGTTCAACAGTTTTTGGAGGGTCTAATGCAGCGACAGCCTTGATTTTACCTGGATCAGTTTGAACTCCTTTCGCAGAAACAACGTGGCCTAAATAAGTGACTTCATGTGCCCCAAAACAACATTTAGATGCCTTGACACGTAAATTATGCTTCCGAAAGCGGTCAAGGACTAATTGAAGCCTTTCACAATGCTGTGTGATGCTGGTGGACGGAATGATGATATCGTCGAAATAACATAAGCATGTATCATATTTGAGACCTGACAACACGATTTGAATGCCCCTGTGAAATGTGGCACACCCATTAGAAACCCCAAAGGGCATCCTTAAGAATTCCCATAGACCATCTGGGGTGCTGAAAGCTGTCTTCTCGCAATCTTCGGGAGACATACTTACTTGCCAATACCCAGATCTGAGATCTAAAGTGCTAAATATGTTGGAGCCCTGGAGAGAATCTAGGAGATCATCGATACGAGGCAGAGGATGGGCGTCTTTTTTGGTGACTTTATTAAGCTTCCTATAATCGACGCAAAATCGAAACTTACCATCCTTCTTCTTCACCAAAACAATGGGGGACGCCCACGGAGAGATACTTTCCTGGATGACCCCTTGCTCAAGCATTTCGTGAATTTGCCTATTAACCTCTTCTCTATATGCATAAGGCAAACGCCTAGGGTACTGCTGTATTGGGGTGGCATCCCCAGTGTCTATTTTATGAGTGATGACATCGGTATGGCCTAAGCTGTCATGAAAAACATCTGAATACTTTAAGAGTGTTTGTAGAAGTATTTGACGGTCATCTTGCTTTAAAGAGGGGCTTAATGCTGCCTCAAGTTCAACTTTGATTTGGTTTTGGCTAAAATTAGTACAAGCAACACTTGGACCATTATTGCTACCAGTATGATTTGCAGTGGATGGCTCATCCAAGTTAGGCAATAGAGTATCAATTAGGGGGCAATACTCACCTATTTGTTGTCCAGCCTGCAGCTGAATATCACAGTTAGAAGTATTCATAATGCGAAGAAAAACATTTCTACCTTCTGCCTGACTAACTGAATACGCAACTAGGACATGGGGTGAGATGGAGTCTTTCTGAACAGGGGTGACCATTCCTAATTGATCTGCAAAACTCTTGGGAATTTGGGCACAGATAACAGCTTCGGTTCTACCTGTCAAACAAACACTATTACACAAAGAAATAGGAACAGGACTCTTGGATGTGCACTGTGAGAATACACCAGAAACATTGTGATTGTCAAGCTCAGTAATCTTGCTAGTCCAGTCAGGTTGAGGAGGTTGAGAAGGGCAAACAGAATCCCTATCCCTAGGAGTAAGGGGCGTTCTGCCATGGCAACCAACAAGAACGTATACACCATTGTGTTCCCTGGTTAAGGCCAACCCGTTGGATGTCAAACAGTCCCACCCAAGAACACATTCCAATGGTGAAAATAAGTTGTTTGAAATTAAAAATTTACCAGCGTAAACAAAATCACCATTGCCAGGGAAAGTGAGGTTAGCCTGCACAATACCGTCAACCACCAAAGGAAGGCCATTGATACCAATACATTGTTGTGAAGTGTTGTTCAAAACAGGCCTAGGCCGTATCTTTTGCAACACTTCTCGAGATAAGAACGAGGTCATGGACCCAGTGTCTATCAAAGCCGAAAGTTTCAAATCGCCAAAATTACAAGAAATGACTGGCTGGTTGGGGACTCGAAACGAGGCAGTACAAGACCCAGCAGAGAAAACTTGGGGGTGACCTTCAACCCAGCCATTTATCGAGGCACCCCTTTGAAGTTTAAAGACTTACCAGTTACAGTTGATTGAGGTTGGCGAGTGAAATTATTTGCACATTGGTGTTGTGTGTGCCCCCAGCCGAAGCAAAGTTCACATTGCAGGTCGTACGGGCAAGAATTCGCAAAATGACCAAGTCCATTACAATTGAAACATCGACGCTGTTTGCGGTTGTTGTCACTTGGTGGACGTGGCTGGAATCGGTCACGTGATGTGACGGCTTTTGGCCCATTACGGGGGCTGGATTCTTGAGGCGGTGGCTGAGCTTGTGAGGCGGACAAAGCGGCTTCAAGTTTCGTCTGGCGGTCTGTCAAAGCCGTTACGGCAGCTGTTAATTGCGTCAGCGATTGCTGAAGGTGATCAGAACCATCAGAGCCAATATTCTTAATAGCATCGTGATTGGCTTTTGCGGCAAAAACAGTTGTCTTGTCTTCAGGGCGGTGTACCGCGCGAAAGCGTTTTACAAAGTTAACGAGGGTGTTGGATTTGATTCAAGAAGTTTCAGGCGGAGGCCCTCAGGCAGGCCTCGCATGAATTGTCTGGCAAGCAAAACTTCACGGGCAGAATCTCCTAGCGAAGGATCAGCTTTAGTGAGCGACTCTTGTAAACTCCATAGAAATAAAGCAGGATCTTCTTCAGGTCGCAAATGACGATGTTCAAATTCTGCGAAGTATTTCTCTCGGTCGACCTCGGGGCACAAAGCTTTTTGAAGATTGGCTTTGAGATGGGCGTAAGTGTCTTTCGCCTCATCTGATAAGGCATAAAAGTATGTGGCAGCTGGTCCTCGGAGAAACGCTGGTAAGACTTGCAGCTTTTTCTCGTCGTTCCATGAATTGGCGGTGGCGCAACATTCAAATTGACGTAGCCAAGAGACAATATCACCAGTCTCAAACTTCTCCGGGTTGATGGATGAAGTTGCCATTGAAGAACTGGTACACTTCTTCGTTACCTCTGTCACCAAATGTAGAGTATGGGTTCTCCGAAGAAAGACTCAGTAAATAACAACTCCTTTCTCTGACGCTCAAATCATCAACTGAACTTAGATTGCAATAACATGTCATAATATGTGTTCATGACAAAGCATATTGTGCCTTGGCATACAATCAAAGAATATTTATATTGTCAAAGGGTTTGCCGCAAGGGCACAACAAATATAATCCTCTGCAGGAAATGTTCAAGATATAAACTCTAATCATTTCCCTTTCTTATTTTTCAAAATAAGGAAAACAACTTACAAAAGTGAGACAAAAGTTACTTTACACATATAGATTGTATCTTAGTTAGAATTTGTTTTTATATTGTGTGCACCAAATACAAGATCAGCATCAGTACTGGATTTTCTTCATGCTTCTTAGAAATAATCAATGTTTAATTTTATAGGATCCCAGTTGCATCCCCCCAGGACTTCTTAGAACAGCTTCAATCATTTTCTCGATACCGTGTGTGTGCAGTTACATCAAACTGGTTAACTGAACAAGGGCAGATTTTCTAATACAATAGCATCAGTTGCTTTGGTTCACACTTCAATTCAAAGCGATTAACGAAGGCAGACGAAAGAAATTCTCCCGACCAGTAATTCAAAACAAACACAGCCGGAAAGTTGCCTTGAAACCAGTACGGCAAACTCTCGCTTGATGCGGGCGAAGGGACATTTTTAAGAGAAGTTATGTGCTTAAAGGAAAAGGGTAAATCCATACTTCTATGTGGCGGATTTTGTCTATTTGACTCAGGAGCTGAGGAGTAACTGTTTACATTTGAGCCATAAATATGCAAGAATTGTAATGCCCTCTGCTCGGCTTCTGAAATCACGTAAGCAAAATCCGTGTGACAGAACTTTGGATTTACCCTGCTTCTTTTGTCTTAAGCACATAACTTCTCTTAAAACCTCCCTTCGCCCGTACCAAGTGCGAGTTTGCACTTCTGGTTTTGGGACAACTTTTGTGACCGTGTTTGTTTTGAATTGCTGGTTGAGAGAATTTCTTTTGTCTGCATTCGCTAATCGCTTTGAACTGAGGTGTGAACCAAAGCAACTGATGCTACCATATTACAAAATATGCCCTTGTTGGTTACATGTTTTTTGTTTCTTCCGTTCTAGCAGAAAATTTAACGATGCTTTTTCGTCCGGTCGCAGGGAAGAAAATACTTTTTCATGGCCTGATGTAGTTATGAACTGACACGGGAGAAAGTGGCTTCAAAACCAAAGAAGTAACATTTGTAGATGATGAATGAGTAAATCAAGGAGAAGAAAATTTGAAATGAAAGAGCAAATAGGGGCCACCGTGACATGTTTTAATTTTCGTACATGGGCTTTGAATTGATTGTTTTTCAAGTAATTTTTCAAACTCCATGCTTTGGCTGCTGACCAGCAATTAAGAAAATCAGTGCAGACAGCTTTGACTTGCTAAGGAACCTTCAAATTAAAACTGGCGCAGACAGTGTTTGTTCGTCAGGGCCAGGCTTAAGATAACGTATGGAATTTTGCTTACCCTGGCAAGCTTTGGTGATAGCGAGTTTCCTGGTAATTCATTTGAAGGCTTTTTTAGAACCATGTCGTTTGGTGCTTGGATAGCCGATAATCTGAGAAAATTTTTATCATGTTTGAAAATTCAGAAACTTGCAACAATTTGATCGCAACATCATTGCTGCATTGTTATTTTTCACTGATACACAGGGTGCTCCTAAAGTATGTACACCGTTTGAATGGCTACTGTAGTGGAGCTATCAATCCAGTTTTATGTTTTCCAAATTTGTGAATAGATAAGACTTCAACTTAGGCTTTGATAACGAGTTTGAGTAAATCTTACAAGTAGTTGCTGGTTTATGGAGAACTAAACTGAAATTCACTGGTTGTTTCAAGCAAGCACAGTAAATATTTATCAGATTACGCGTGCTAAATCTCAGACCCTAACTTGGGACAGGGTCGCGTAACCGTAAAAAACCTGTTATCTTTAGAATCTATATTGTTGTCCCCGCGTGACCATTGTGTTCCGCTCAGATTCTGGTGGATGGGGTGAATCCACAAGAAAGTTACTTCCAAAAATCCACCAATATCTCTCCAATCGTACAACATATGAGTGTATCATTTGTTTCTCTTCGAAGCTTAAGAGTCCATCTTCAAAATAACACCTTTATTTTGAGAAAAACAGTACAAAATCTCTGTTATATGGCCTATCAAAAATACTGCAAAATCGTCATTTCGAAAGAAGTTTGTTTACATTACGTGACCCTGCCCCTTTAAAGCCTCTTCTATTGAAAAATCTGAAAAATTGGAAGATCACATTCGTGGCTGCTCTGCAGCAACAATTCGAACGGCGTACATGCTTTTTGGGACGCCATGTACAAGTCTCAAGTACTTTGAAATCATTTATGCTTAGGCATTAACATGGTATGGTTTACAGTGTAAGCTGAGGACTATGTTTCTCGAGAGGATAGTTCACAATGTAAGGTTAGAGCTTTGTTTCTCGAGAGAAGTTTTCTTTTTTTTGAAAGCATTTTAAAATTGACTGATATGAAATTAGATTATCTCCCATGCAGATGAGAAACTTTGATGCAACAAGTCACTGTATAATTGAACATGCAAGAATTTAGGCATAACGAGTTTGTCAAACTTCTTCGATAATAAGTCGCCTCAAATCTCATAGAGTTCAATCACAGAATAATCAATTGAATCTCTTTCTTACCTTAGATTCGTTAACGAAAGGTTTCCTCTGATACTCGATACTACAGTTAATGTTTTACATTCATTGGCGAAGGATGACAGTGAATTGTCTTCAAATGCAAGGTAACGAATTTGGTTTTAGTTGGTTGAAGATTCTTTTGGTTTCATTTGAAAAATTTCCTCCCAAAAATCCAAATCTGACTCATCACATAGGTCCCCCTAACTTTTTATTTATGTTGTTGTTGTTGTCATTGTTGTTGTTGTTTTTGTTATCACAATTGTATTTGTTTCCGTTCCTATTGACATCACAGCTGTAAAACAGACGAAGTATATCAACATGCGGCTAGGTTCCTGGATAAACTTTCGAAAAGGGACTTTTGGTACGCTATTGCCATTCTAACTCTTGGAAATGTCTTATGTTCCACACATTTGAAAAAATTTGTGATAAAGTACTCCCCAAAATTTAATAACCCGAAGCGTCCTTGCAGTGACGCATTTACCCAAGGGCCAACTGGGCCCGGTCCCAGCAGAGGCCCCTAAAAATCTTAAAGTCAGGGGGCCCCGAGCAAAAGCTTGAAAAACCTATGAACTTTGCCAATTTGGAAAAGGATAGTTTTATTGGGATTGTACCAAGATGTACATATTCTTGTATCGGTGTATTCAATTTTCCGAGTTTTGCCGTATCAAACCAATTTGTTGATATTAACTTGTTTGGTGAATGAATACCCGCCCTTATCCATAAACCTCATGCTAACTGAGTGCCGAGTACTATGCACGTGACACACAAATTCTTAGGTATATTTTAAGGGGCCCCAATCAGTTTTAGGCCCAGGGCCCCAACAGACTTAAATGCGGCCCTGCGTCCTTGGCCATAGAACTGTCATTTTATTGCAAATATTACAGGCTATTTTCCATTCAAGAAAGCTTAGTGAGTGGATTGAATCTTGTATTTTGTATGAAAAAAATTTGATGACTTGAGGGAGGTTAAGTCACACAAATTTCACATCCATTGCAAGATTCACATTGCTCTTTTGATTGACGCCTAGTTTACAGTAATTTGCAATGAAAGACAGGTTTGCTGAAACAGCTTTGGACCGCAAAATATTTGGAAGTACATTCGTTATTTATGATTCTTGCTGTGTAAAACGTTTTAGGATGAGTTTTGATGTATTTGCTAGGAGAAATGTTTAAGGCTTTGAACTTTGTTAATTTGTAGTCTCAAACGTACAGAAACAACACATGACGAAACTGAAGATGACGGATCGTTTGCTATGGAGGAGCAGAGAAAACAAAAGGTCAGAATGTACTACAGTAACTAAGTTAGTTTTTGATATCTTCGATTTTTTCTATCCGATTCTTGTTGTTCGAATTTTAATAGGATAACAGATGTCCCAAAAATGCAGTAAATCCTGCCTTTAAGAAACTCATTTGACAAAAACTGCCTGGTTAGTTTCTTACGTAAATAATAATGATAAATGTTAGTAAAGGGGCTGGAAGGCCAAGGTCTATAAAACGCTGATTGTCTGAGACTAATAATCTAGTTTGGTTTGAATTTGAATTTTGAATCCCCTTTTAGGCGGTCAAAGAGTTTTTCGAAAGTTATCACTTCCTTAGCCTGCGCACAGACTTTACTGATGGTGTGGAGGAGTACGGGAAAAGCTTTTCCCGTACTCCTCCGCAGCATCAGTAAAGTCTGTGCGCAGGCTATCACATCCTTTGCTTCGACGATGTTCGCTGGCAAGCAGATCCATTCTTTTACGATTTGTTGAGAATAAAGTTCTTTCTCACATCTAATCTGCATTTATTCAGCACTTTTTTCTGAGCAAAGAGAGACTTACCATACATTCGATTTTATTTCTTTCCAGCTTCAGTCTGTCGACCCAGTGTACACAACATCATTAGTCGATTTTCTGAAATCCAAAATGGCTGAGTCACGTGCTGTTCTTGGTGATCCAACATTCCAGTCCCTGATGCGAACAATGGATCCTGTCGTTGCTCAACAACTGATGTCTTTGATTTTATGATAAAGAAATGGTAAGTTTTTGATTTTTTTCACAGACCACTTGGCCCCCAAACCGGATCATCCGTTGATTTGGCTGAGGTAACAAATGTGTTGACTGTTATTGTTCCCGAAAAACTTTACCAAATTTCGTGGTAAGGGTTAACATTGACAATGATCAGCATAATTTGTACTGTAGCCCAATGATCTGAGGTACGTTTTGACCAGCCGGTTCTTCTACTGAGAGAGTAAAAAGAGTCGAAAAGTTTGCATTAAAGAAAGTTCAAGCGTTTGTTCAGCTGCAGAATGAAAAGTATGTGGCTGACATTCAAAATTGAAATGTTGATTTATCTTTCAAAGGCTAAGTGTGATGTTAGACTTATGGCAATGAGTCCCTTGTATCCCGGCGGTAATCCTTGCTCAACAGGGGCGTATAGTGAAACAGTGAAAAGCTGACCCTATTTCTTGCCTTCATGAATCGAATTATGATGGAATGACGCCTTCGAATCTCGAATTTCATCGCAATGTTGCCAGCTCTTCAATCGAATCGAAAATTCTTTCACATTTGCCGTAACCATATTGTGACTGACAAATCTCACAATTTGATTAGTACTCTAGGAAGCTCAGAGTTTGGGCCTAAATAGGGTCAGGTTTTTCTGAGTAATGTTATGAGTCTCTAAGGACCATCATCAAGTCAAAGGAGCACAGGGACACAAGGGACTACTATTCATAAGTCTACTTAGATGTGAAAATTTTGATTCTTGAAAGCACTCATCTTTAAGACTTAGAAATTACAAAAGTGCTGGTAAGTTGTTTGTATAGGAACAAAAATTCCACGTTCGGTTGTGGTCGAATGTGATTTAGGGTGTGTTTGATTGGTGATTCCAAACCTACCAAATTCTGAAAACGGTAGACTTTGCAGAGACGGAAACACATTTCCCAATCAAACACAAAGTTCTTCAAAGCAGCAGGTTTCAGGTTTATCCTGGCGAAAACGATAAGACGATGTTTCCAATTGAAACACGCGAAGGCGAGTCTGATGCTTGGCAAAAAAAGAGTAGAGCTACAGATTACCGTAGAAACGCAAGCAAAATCGCCTCGTTTTCAGGGTTCAACATCGACAATTTCTCCAAACTCTGCCAAACCCTCTGCCTTTTGGAGCAGAAGGTTCAGCTGGCCTGTCAAACCTGCCAAACATGCGGTTTTCGGAATAGGGGAGTCAATTGAACACAAATTCCGAGTCTTCCAAGCCTACCGTTTTCAGAATTGGTACCTATCAGACACACCCTTAGATTCTACTTCTGAAACAGACAAGTGTATTGAATTCATATCGCAAGTAATCATGGGCCAGAATGGAACTTCGATTCTCGTTGCCATATGAACCCCTTACCAGCATTTTCGTTTTTTTTGTCTGGCTACATAGCTACTCGTGTGAGCCGTCAGACGGAAATCCTTGTGAGCATACCGTGAAAAACAATGTGTTAAACTTCTGAATCAGACATCAATTCAAACGCCTCGTTCTTTCAGTGTATGAAATCCAGGATGTATGCCTCTGGTGTTAAGTCAGAGAAATTAGCGGATTTGTCGGCGAATGGTGAGGTATTCTGTCCTTAATTTCCTCAAGATTTTGTACCAGACTGTCCTATTCATAGGCAGTAGTATCCAAGATGGTAGGGGACATGAAAAGGTTCGAAGAGACCAGGTACTTATTTGCGATTCTCATGTTGTAAATTGTGGTCAAATAGTTTATTGCAGTCTATCATCCGTTAAAAGCTGCGAATACTTATTCACAAAAGAGTTACAAGCTCAGATTTTGACCTTGGCCTTTGCAATTATTGTTCAGCTACTAGGCGGCTGGCCTTATTACAACATCGAACCGTGCTGAACGCTCCAAGTACCAGGTGATTAGAAATACAACAGTTTCCTATAAAAGGTGAATGCTCTGTGGATATCTAGGCAATAACATTGGCAATTGTATCATTCAATAGTGGGTGGACATGTTCAGCATAGTGCTGTCTTCTGCAAACTTCTGCATCTAGAGTCTGTGTAGAGATGAATGCTTTATCTCTTAACTCTTACAGTGGCTGTCCCAGTAAATCATCTATTGTTTTTCGCCGACAAAGGACTTATCACATATGCGTAGACAGTGGGCTTGATCTCTCCAAGAGGGGCTGGTGCCCTCAGGAGGGGCTGGCGTGCTCTGGTGCCATCACTGTCTTTCTTTCTTACATAAGCTGGCAAGATGACTAATTCGTTTACGTAAGACTGCTGCGTCTGAAGCCAGTAAACGTGCCGACTTGGATTTATATGAAATAGATATCTTTTATGCAGCGTTCATTCCATTGAATTTATTTTAGCATTATCAAAGTAGGATTTGCACAAAAAATTGGCACTCGTAGGATATAATTCTAAAATATAGGATTTACTAAATCCTGTCAAATCGGTGCTGGCTAGGCCGACAACTTTGTGAGTCAGAAAACTTGTTCGAACATTGGGAGGAGTATGAAAACGAAGCAAAACTTTTCTGTTGTTGTTTTGCGTTTACAATGTGCGATATGAAAACGAAGCAAACCACATCTGCGTTTGTTTGAAAGTAGGACACAGCAGCCAAAATTTTGTTAGAAATAGCTAGAATGGAAGTTTTTCCAGCCTACTCAATATAAATCAATGAATGAAATGAAAAACAACACTGATACATTGCCTGTGCATCATTGCTCTGCATGCGAATCTACTTTTATCCAAGTTTGCCTTGCTTTTTGCACTGTTCCGACATGAAAAGGACCTTTTTTAATACCTTAATGAATACGGCTGTATTTGATCACGATCAGGGAGCTAAACACGGGAGAGGAATCGCGCATTGAGTTGCATTCTGCGATGTGATATGCGCCTCCTTCGCAGCGGATCGCGCACTTCGCAGTGAAACCAAGATGGAAACTGAAGTTTGGACGGATAAGTGCATCGCGTTTTTGGATTGAATTTCTACAACAGTGGTAAGCATTTTAGGCTAGTTTAGACATTCATGTGACTTTTAAATGTTTCATCTTTGGATAGCGAGACTCGTTTAGCCGTTAGAAATCATGAATTAGCTGCAGCGGCTAAGTTTCTTCAGCGGTAGCTTAGGCCACTTCAACCTCTTTGTCACGCTCCAAGCACGCACTCGTAAAAATTTCACTCTGCCCTACCCCGCCCAACTTTGAGCAATCGAAGATGCTTTTGGATGACTATTGGCAATAAATCAAGTGAAAAATTTTTCTGAGATAGTATGAGACTCGCGAGATATTTTAGTTTTCTTTCGGGGTACTTGCACCCGTTCTGCTTTAGGCCCATTCTCGCGCTTCAACGACTTTCAGAGACGGCAACCGATTCGAAACTTTCGCAACTTCGAGTTATTTCGATCAATCGAATGGGAGTCGAACGGTTTATGAAACAGTGAGGAAAGTTGAAATCCTGTGAAACCTTAAATGAATATATTTCAAATCCATCTGTGTCTTCTTCTTGGTCGTTCTCCAAAGCAAAGATTCCGTTGCTAGGCAAACCTAATTATAATTGCTCCGTTGCTACGTCAATGGAAACGAGGTCGCATATCACATCGCAGACAGCACCAGCAGGCGTTTCCTTAGCCATCACGATGCGCTTCGAGTGCGCTCTGTCTGTATTCCCAGCACTAAATGCTGAGACATTCGAATGACAGGCGAAAGCAATCGTAACTTTGACCCCCCGGTGGAGGGGTACTTAGTATATTTGTCCGGGGTGATGTGCCGTTTTCCAGGGTATCGTTATCGCCAATTTTTTTAGAAAGGGGTATAAAAAAAGGCAATTTTTCTGGAGCCGTTAATCGAAACATGTCAAAAAGGGAAATTTTGTTAGATCGGCTTATTTTGAAGTACACTTTTCACCGATTTTTTCTAGATTCGGGTATCATTTGAAGGCAAAAATTTTGGAGCCGGCTAAAAAAGTTTCCCGGGCACATCGCCGTACAAATTTAGGTAGAGTACCCCCCCCCCCGGCTTTGAGCTCCCCCGCCAGCTTTCTGGAGCCTTTCTCGAAATAAGGTAACGCTAGATATGTTCTTCCTAAGGATCTTGATTCGTTATCTCAACGAGCTGATGCAGCAAACCACTTTCTTAACTCAGACTGCGCGATGACGTAATTTTAAAAACAGGTTTCGCTCTGTTCATTCAAATACAGGGCACGGTGCACGTAGTCTAACTCAGTCATTCAGAAATTGAATGTAACCTTGAATTTGAAGATTGAGTTTGTAGAGCTTTGTCAGTTTGTAACATTGTTGTTGTTGTCATTGTTGTTGTTGTTGTTGTTGTTGTTGTTGTTGTTGCGATAACTGGGACTATGTTATGAGTCTAACCTACACAAGCCGTATCTTGTTTTTGGTTCTTTTACTAACATCTTGGTTTTTGTTGTTGTCAACAACAACAGCAGCAACAGATGTCTTAGGTGTGAGCAAAATGAATTTACAAGTTCGGGAAAGGCTTGAGTACATGACAGCACTGAACTAGGATTTCCTGCAGACAGCACTGTTGCGCAGGGCGAGCCTCTCCACCCTAGGAGATTTTTGGTTGGCAAAAAATTTCTTTGACTGATCCCACCGTATGCCTATGTGCTGAGTGCCCTCCTGGGCAGGTAACCGCGCAGTTATAGAATCCACCGCAGTGTCGTTCTCATCTCATCGACGCAGAACGTTTGTTTGTATTTAATGAGAGTTTAAATCAAAACGATACAAAAAGAAAAAATCTAAAGCATATCAGCAAATTCATCCATCATTCACGTATTAAAAAGTCCTTGCGCTTTTTAGGCGGATAAACCGAGATTAAGAAAATTCCAGCTTTAGGACGTTACTTGTTAAACCAATTTGTGATGATTCGATTTTCATTTGTCCAATTCGAATCTAATGACGAGCTAATCGAATAAGAAAACTGAGACGTGTAAAACAAAAGCCAAGCGCCACCTCGTGTTTTATGTTGTTTCAAGTCGGGCCAACTGGCCTTGTTTATCTGATTGGCAAGCCTGCGAATTAGCATTGGCACGGCACAACCAGACACAGACTGGAGACACGCTAAATGCATTACGTTCGAACCACGACTTTGGTTCTTCTGTCCATAACTCTACGGCAAATGCATACGTAATCAAAGTGTGAATATTATGTAATGGTTGGAGTTGTCATGTCAAATGATTAAACGGCTTTTGATGTACCTTGAAAATAGAAATTGCCACGTTGGCGTAGGATAATGTAATTTGAAGGAGAGCCCAAGACGCCAGTGACCAAGAAGCACTGGTCAAAGACCTCATTGAGGCTAATAGCTGCCACGTAACGTTGAAGGCTCTAATAACTGCTACATAACATTGAAGTCTCATTTGCAACCATGATCCTTTGTGCGCAGAATGAGAAGACGACAGATTAAATGCTTCGGAAAAGAATGTAAATTCTGCTGAGGATTACCAGTACCGTGGGTCTAACAAAGGTTCCCTTTATCCTTTTCATGATCAAGTCTTGCACATTTGGATTAGCAGAAGGATGACAAGTAAACTTTACAACTTTCCATAGACATGCCTAAGCTGCTCTGATAGATACGAGGGGCACATCCGGCACATCCTTCCAACTCTCTCGTGGGCCCTGTAACAAATCATAGAAGATATTAAAACCCCCAATAATCTTGAATCGAAAATCTTGAATGTCTCCAAAATGTTCGCCAAGCCTTAGAAATCCACCACTCTTAAATATCTTTGAAAATCTCAGAACAAATTTCATAGATCTTGACAGAAATCTGAGAGACTTTCTTAAATCCCAAAATCTCGTACACCATTTTTTGGGATGATTTGTCCTTCGGCAAGACGTACCATTCCATGATTTTCAGAGACCAACAATCAGTTGATAAAAGTGGAACGACTCTTACTAAGTCCAATTCTTTTAAAAGATTAAAGCCTGGTCTCTACGCCTATAATTGAAAACCCAAACAACTACATTGAACAAGTCAATTTTTTAATTATTAACAAATTTTGGTTGGTATAAAGTAATTTTTGACAATAAAATGGATAATAGTCAGTTTGATGCTGTAACTGTAGCAGACATTTACAACAAAAGATTTTTAATCAAGGAAGTGATTAGGACTTCCGAATCCATTTATGAAATCAGTTATCCAAATTTTGCCGGTTTATTTTGAAAGATTACAAAAACCCAGAAAATCTTACTTTGTTACTTAAAAATTAATAGACACTGAAAGGACCACCAAACACATTCTTAAAAATCTTATTAAAACATACGAGAAAAAAAATGTTGGCGGGACATGATTCCAAATAACAAAGTTATGTAGATGATTAATTTTGAACAAATTGGTAACAGAATCAAGAAAAAAATTAGGAACATGTAAGCAGCTAAAATCGATAGGGTTGGTATGATAAGACCGGGATAAAGGGTACTGATACATTTATAGAGTTCCGTTTGTAAAATACTGCCATTTTGAAGCGGATTTGAAGATTCTAAAAATTATTGATGGCTATGTAGATGATTAATTTTGTAGACATTGGTAATAGAATCAACTTGAAATTAGAAACATTTAAGAAGATAAGATCGATAGGGTTGGTATGATAAGACTCAGGTAATAAGTACTGATATGTTTTTAACAGTTCCGTTGAAAAACTATTATTTAAAGATTCCAAGACATTCTGAATATAGAAAATTGATTAGTGGGGGTTTCACAGGTTGCGGATTTGGTCATTTTTAACCTTAGGGTTTTGAGTTTTAAGGTGTATCACGGGTTGAGAGTCTGACGAATGTTTTTGCTCTGGTTTCGGGTATTTCATGTAAAAAATCCTATTTTTCGTGTTTTCAAGGTCATACAGTCCATGGGATAGAAAAACCAGCTATCAACTATAGGGTGTCCCAAAAAGTTGTGCCCCGTTTGTGTGGCTGCTGTGGAGGAGCTGTAGATTCAATCATCTCGGTCTTTACACTGCTGCACAGGTCAGGCTTCAACTTAGACTTTGAGGCCACGTATGAGTCAATCTGACAAGTAGTTGCTGATTTATGGCAGAGTAAAGGCAAAATAAGTGGTTGCTTCAAAAACAGCGCTTCTATTATCCTCCAGCAATGTTAAATTCAAGTAAGTTTTCAAAGAAAGGTTTCTAGCGTCGAATCAAAATTTTTGCTAAATCTTTTAAGTGTTGTCTTTCGTAAGAGAGCACTTTCTACCTTTTAAAAATGTAATGAAAAACTTTTAATTCGATGCAAAAATCCTTTTTTTTTGAAAATTTACTTTATTTTGACATTGCCGGAGAACGATAGAAATGCTGTCCTTGAAACAACCACTTATCTTGCCTTTTCTCTTCCATAAATCAGCAACAATCTTTCAGATTGACTCAAATAAGGTCTCAGACTTTAAGCTGAAATTGAGAGCTGTGTAACTGTATAAAAATCGAAGTAATTGAGTTTACAGCTCCTCCATAGTAGCCACACAAACAGGGAACAACCATTTTGGAACGATGCACAGCGAGTTTGTGAAAACGAAAATGCTGGAAATGACCAAAGATTGACGAAAAACGAAAGACGAAAAATTGAAGCTTTTTGTTCAGAAATGCAAAATGTTAGTTTATGTTATCACAAATGTCAGCATTGAAAGCAGGAGGAATAAGGAAAGTTATCAACGTACTAAGGGCCTAAACGCCAATCTTATAGCAAAGACAAACTTTACGCAGTTAGGTAAAAGTTGGATTAAGAAACCGTAATCTAACCAAGAAAACCGGTACAGTTCATTAGTATTTTGTCGATAAGTATGGCAGGACACTCAAAAGAAGCCTTTGAGACAGAATATTGACATATCGGGTGACAATGGAAAAGCAAAAGTTTCTCTTCGATTTTCATTAAACAAGATCATTGGATTGATTAAAAATGAAATTTGTTCGCACAAAAAGGATCCATCGTAAACCTTGGTCCTTTTTGGGTCGAATGAATAACAAGACAAAGAGAACCTAGAGTGGTTTCGGGTATTATGGGACGTCGGGTATTCTGGGAGATTTTGCAGTAAATGATACCTAGAACCCTGGAAACGAGAAAAAGGGGCACCAGTTTAACTTGTTGCAACTCTTCAAACATCCGTCGCCATATTTATGTTTAAGTTAGGTTGCTTCAGCATTTTGTGTACTCTCCGTATCGCTGATAATGACGGACATTCGATGTACGTGATTTCTGACCGCCATGTTCTTGAGACGTTTCAAACAGAGTACATAAACAATAGAAATAGGTTGTTCCGAAATACCCGACAGTGATCCTTAATGTCCAACTCAACCATGGCACTATTTCTTGTCAAGCTTATCAACAACCAATGTTTGAGAAATAGAATGTATTGATGAAACGTTAGAGCATACTTAGACCCCGTTTGCACGATATCGGTAGCATACCGGCATGACATGACACCGGCATGAAACCATGCCGGCATGGGATAATCTGAGATTTTTTCTCGCCCCGTTTTCACGATACCGGCATGATATCATGTCGCTTCGGTAAGACAATGGCTGTGACGTAACATGACGTAACATGATTGTTTTATTGTACGCTTTAGAATACATGAGAAAAACATAAGAAATCGAACTCGAAGCAACGAACGAACGATCACAAGCTTACATCGAAAATAGCAAGTGAAGAAGGATACGAAAAGTAAGAGTGAAATAAGGCCACCAAAGAAGAAGACCAAGTTTAATATAAGCAAAAGCAAGGCTCCATCGCTCGCATGGACTAATTGACGTAATTCGTCAATACAAGGCAGACAAGCACGCTTCCTCGGCTGCAAAATACCCTAAGATCTGACTATTTCTTAGTGTCGAGGCGAAAGCGACATGAAATCATGTCGGCACCATGCCGGCATGGCCCGTTCACACGATGTCGTTATCATGCCGGCATGTACCCGTACCGGTATGGCTATCGACATGGTTTTAATCCGGATTAACACCTTCGCATGCCGGCATGGTACCGACATCGTGTAAACGGGTGGCCTAAAAACAAAAGATATCATGCCGGTGTCATGTCATGCCGGCATGCTACCGACATCGTGTAACCGGGGTCTTACTTCGTTGACTAGAAACGGAAATTACTGATGTCACTTGTTTCATCATAAGTGAATCACCCAGACAAATAAAATCCCAGGTGATTACATATGCTGGAGGAACAGTCGAAGATTTAGGCCCACTTATCACTGGCTTAGGCCAGAGCTGTTACTTTCTATACAACCGGCGCCTCTGTGATTTCCATCAACAAAGAAGCTGAGTTGAATTAGGCAGTGAAGGATTGCTGCGTAGATTCATATTCACGAGCCTCATTTCTGACTTAATCCTTGTTTTAATAAAAAAAATTTCCGTTGTTCCTCATGTTTGTAATCAAGGCCTGAGAATTTTTTAAAATTTGATTAATTATTCGGGCTTTATTTTAGCAGTAGTCTGCAATGTAATTCGTTTCATAGAAACGTCGAAGAAATTTCAGTTTATGATGATTTATTCAGGCGTCGTTTTAGCGATAGTCTCCAACGAAATCCTTTTCCGAGAATAGCTAAAACCCAGAGACGCTGTGTACTGTTTACATAAATCGCCATTATTGCTCTTGTCTTTATCACTGTTAAACTTCAGTCATGTGTTTTGATGCCATGACTGTGCTCCTTAATTGCCGTAATCAGGGCGGACTCCTTAAAGCACATAATTCATAAATAGACCTTTCCGCTATTCTACCAAAGAGTCTGGATCGAGAAAGCATGACGTTGAATTTTGCTGATGTCAGCAAAACACGAAGAAGCACACATCAAGTGATAATAGACTTCCAGGCACATTGATTGGTACCAACTTCGTTGCATTGCAATGATATACGTACGAGGAACTTTGTGCTAGTCTGCGCGCAGGCTACTTTGTGCATGCTTTAAAGATTTTGTTCGAGATTTGTTGCCCAATGTAGGCATGCGATAGTCACGTGACCAATCAACCTCGTCCGCAAGGCCTTTTGTCATATTAGGCCTTTTCGTCTCCGTCTCCATATGACAAAAGGCCCGGGGGACGAGGTTGGTGACCAATAATATGACAATGACCTCCCGGTGGATGCACCGTTAATGAAAATATGACACCACGCTCATCCATGATTTCGCTAAGAAAGGGGTATATTTGAAGCAAAATCGTATGACCTTGAATCTCAAAATAGGGGATAAATTTCTTCAGAACATGTCCAAAAGAACGATGCACCCGACATCCTAGAATATAATAAAAGTTACCCTTCTCTTAGGATCAGTATTTTTTAGTACAAACCTCTTCAGAGTTTAGTGGTACTTTGCCTGCGCGCAGACTTTGGTTACTGGGGAGGAGAGTTTCTTTTCTCAGGGGTTAAACAGGGGTTACCTTCAAAAGTTCTCCTTGATAGGGGTCCCTTAGGAAGTCAGAGAAAAGGGTATCCCATGAAATAGTATGGACGAGCGTGGTGTACCTTCTACTACTGAATTCTACTACCCACCAGGAATGACCTATAATTGCATTGATGCGATATTACATTTGATTTAAAGTCACGCAGTTTCCAGTCAGGGAAGTTTGGTTGGGGGCCCTTTAGCCACACATGTTGTCAGGTAGTTCTGCCCTAATCAGTGTCAGACGAAAACATTCAGAAAATGTTCCGTTATCCAAAGTGACCTCAAGAAATGAAACTGAAGGAGTGTGTCTTTTTTATTTGGTTTTGTTCCTAATTTAGCTGTTATCTGATACAGTGGGATGACCCACGTAGAGTAGGGCTAAAAGATCGAAGCAAGTTAGTTTTAAGAGCATAGAGCTCAAATCTTTCAAATCTTTAAAAAGGTTGGTTTAAAATTTTATCATATTTTGCTTTGCATTGAATGACTTGAACGGAACTTTGGATAATTTGCTGTAAATCCATCGTGGCAGTTTTTCAATCTCTTGATTATTTTCAAAATGGCGGCATTTTGATTATTTTTGTGCAAATTCATCGAAAGTTTTGAAAAAATTAAAGTCATCGTAAATTTTGAAGAAATTAAAGCATTGTGAATCTTAAATTACTCGAGGAAAATTGACAAAATCTACCAGAAGCCCAAAAACTATCAAAAGCATCTTTTACTCTTCTACACATTCAAATTGTTCTCTAGGGCAAGTACCTGATTTACCACTTGCAGCACTAAATGAT
This sequence comes from Aurelia sp. 3 sensu Dawson et al. (2005), assembly GCA_964020215.1. NCBI lineage: Eukaryota > Metazoa > Cnidaria > Scyphozoa > Semaeostomeae > Ulmaridae > Aurelia > Aurelia sp. 3 sensu Dawson et al. (2005). The sequence continues at coordinate 17,295,956 of OZ026580.1, forward strand.
ATTCCACCAACTGAAGGCCTACAATATGAAGGCCTACAATATGGGCGCAAGCAGAAATCTGAAGCTCTTCTGGCAAAGAAGTAAGAAATTTTTGACGTCACGGCCTCAAAATTAATAAATGCCGCCATTTTGAAACTAATAGAGATATCAAGAAATTGCCACGCCAGATTTACAGCAAATTATTTAAATTTCCTTTCAAACACTTTAATTCGAAGAAAAATGTAACAGAATCTTACACCCACCCTTTTGAAGGCTTGAACCCGAGTGCTTGAATGGTCTAGAGCCTAAAATTCACAAATATATCGTGATATATGATGACCTTTCTCATAACTAAATGTTGTCAGGTAGTTTTGCCCTAACCAGTGTCAGACGAAAACATTCACAAAATGTTCCGTTATCCAAAATGACCTGAACAATTGAAACTGAAGGAGTGTGTCGTTTCTATTTGGTTTTGTTCTCAATTTAGCTGCTATCTGATACAATGGGATGACCCACTAAATGTCCAGTTTTAGGAATTCCCCCATGTTCAGTTTATCATGTTACCGTTCCTGAAAATTTCTCTCTGTCCATTTGGTTCAAGGAGTAACAATAGTTCTTAATTCTATTTTTTGATATTAGTGAGACTTTGTCAAGTCAAGTCCGTGATGATACAGTGGAACTTCCATTAACGCACACCTCTATAAACGGACACCTCTGAGCAACGGATACATATTTTCGTCTCAAAATACAGTGTCAAGAAGATTACAACCTCTTCACAACGGACAACAACATCTGTCCCACAGGTGTCCGTTATATGAAGGTTCCACTGTACCGAGGCCCCCCAGGGGAATCTGTGTCCCCATGTTCCCTGAAATCCCAAAACATCTCCCTTGTTCCCCGAGGGGCAAATCACTGATTTTTTTTCATACACCTTCCTTGAAATCACAAAAAAATCACATACAAAAATCACAAAATCACAACAAAAATCACAAAATCACAACAAAAATCACATGCAAAAAGCATAAAAATCACAAATCAATGAAAAATTACCGAAAAATCACACGAAAAGGTCACTAAAAATCACTAAAATCACAAAAAATCACAGAAAACAATCATGTGATTTTAGAATCACAGAAAACAATCATGTGATTTTAGAATCACAAAAGTCACGTACGCTATTTTGAGAAGTGATTTGCCCCTCGTTGTTCCCAACAATGTTTTGGAATGCTCCCTGAAAGGAAATGTCGAACTGCTCCCCAGTTCCTCAAAGTAGTCCTTTGATCCCTTGTTCCCTAAAAAAATTTGCTCATGTTCCCTGCTTGAAGTCAGCCTTATTTTGTCGGGTCCCTATGGACTTGCTGCAATTCTCTACAACAGGAATCTCCGCAAAGTCTTATCTAGCCTAGCCTGAGTTCCAGACCCCAGACAAATCTAGCCCATCAGGAAACTTTTAATAAAAAGCAAGTAAAACTCCCTTCATTAGAAAGCAACTTACCCTGGGTACCAGAGCCTCAAAATTTAAATGAAAGGAAATTGGTAAGAGAATTTTCTTTCCTTCCTTATTTTTTTCTTTTTATTATTTTTGGCTCTGGTACCCAGGGTAAAAGCAACTTTGACTCTTTCAAAGCAATGGCTTCATTGGCTCCTCCTCTAGACAGCTCCTCCTCCTCTGGAGGAGTTTCACACTTTTTTGTTAAGTCTGCGTCTTTGAGGATTTTTGGTCAGAATTTGCGTAGTTTTCAAATTCTTCGTATAATTTATGGCCACACCCAGGTATTTTCTTTAGAATTTAGAAATCTTCGTCCAGATGAAATTGTAACTGTAAAGATGAAATTTCATGGTTCTGAAGAAATAAGATAGAGTGCAGAGTTTTCAGCAAATGATAGAAGAATTGGAATGGTAACCCGGAGCGTATGAAAAAGGTGTCTTCGTTCTCGGTAATCTCCCGTAATTTTCAGTTTTTCAGTAGTATTTGATAAGTCAATATACAGACTATCCCAAAATTTGTGCCTATTTGTCTGGCTGCTTAGAAGCAGCAAGGGTGTTAGAACATGGATGTTTTGATTGATTAGCATTTACTTTGTTTTGATCCTTGTATCTTGCTCTCTTGTCTTGTTTTCTGCTCTGTTTCGTCTTCGAACTAATGTGTGCAACTGAACGTGGGTTTAGGCCCAAACGCTCCCAAATTATTCGAATACTCTCTTGTGTTTCTTTGTCCTAGTGCGCCTTCGCATAAGAAAGGTTTCAAACCGCAAAGCTCTGAAAAGATTTTCCTATGGCTTTACGGTTTGAAGCCTTTCTTGTGCGAAGGCGCACTAAGACACAGAAATACAAGGCAGTAATATTCGAGCAATTTGAGAGCGTTTGGGCCTATCCACGTTCAGTTGCACACATCAGTTTGAAAACGAAACAGAGCAGAAAACAAGACAAGGTCTAAAACAAGGTCTCCAACTGTACGTTAAAGGGAGTTTGCAATGGCAAATAGGCTGCTCTATAAATAGAACAAAGAAAATACGCAAACACAGCATTGTTTCTTTAGCTATCGATTATTAACAACACGCGTGGGCCATCAATTTCAATGGGCTATTTTTAGATTTTTCTGCCCTGTGCAAATGCAGGGTTAAAGCCTTGCACAAACCCTTTAAGGTAACTCTGCTTTCCGCTCCACTGAACAGCGAGTCGCCGTTTTGCATAACCACTCTTCTCAGAAAACACTTAATTTCTCCAATACTATTCGGTCTAGCGAAAAGCGGTAAGAAGGACGTTATTCTACACAGTCTTGGCAATCGAAAGATATGCAAATCGCAAGGTTTCCGTTAAGGCTGCATTTGTAAATTATTTTTCAAAACTTCTTGTTGATTTCATAAAAGTGGAGTTATCTCCAACATTACTCGAAAAATTTTTGGTTTTCTTTCGCTAGATCTTTAGCTAGGTTGTTGATCTACAACTTTACGAAGTCTGACTGAAAAAGCTAGGCTAGATTTGTCGCAAGCGAACTTTATATTTCTGTCTACTTTTCAACTACGAAGGGTAGAAACCTTGGTCAACAGATTACCATGTTACGAATCACGCTTTCAAACACTCAGCCTTAGAATAACTCTCTGAAATGTTTCCATTGGCAAAAGAATGAACGTGATCTGTTGGGAATGCTATACTCAAGTCTCAATAGACATCCATAGAGCGAATATGAAAGTATCATTTCTTGAATGTTACCAGCAAAACCGCAGCAATTTCACAACCTTCCGTTTCGTGTCCTTTGAGACTTTCATGAGCATTCACAAAATATCAATTTCTCTAAGAGCTCACAATGAACAGAGATCAGAAACTAAACTTTTTACTAAGGGGCTCAACTCTTTCTTATGTCCTAATCAGTTGACCAAGGTTTCTCCCCTTCGCTTCGCTGTCGAAAAGTAAACAGAAATATAAAATTCGATTGCGAGAAATCTAGCCTAGCTTTTTCAATCAGACTTGGTAAAGTTGTAGGTAAAAAATCTAGCTAACGATATAGCGAAAGAAAACCAAAAGTTTTTCGAATAGTTTTGGAGATAAATCCAATTTTCTGAAATCAACAAAAAGTTCTGAAAAATAAGTTGCAAAGCCAGCCTTCACGGAAACATTGCGATTTGCATATCTTTCGATTGCATAGACTATGTAGAACAACGTCCTTTTTACCGATTTTCGATCGACCGAATAGTATTGGAGAAATTAACTGTTTTCCGAGGAGAGTGGTTTTGCAAAACGGCAACTCTCTGCTCACTGGAGCGGAAAGCAGAGTTACCTTAAAGGCTATTTTATTGAACTGTTTCAAGAACAGAGCAACAGCTTGCACAGCTCCTTCACAGCAGCCACCCAGATGGGGCACAGATTTTTTGGACACCCTGTCTGCAGATGAACCATAGATCATTCTAGATAGCGAAGACTAAACTGAAATGTAACAATTTATTGCAAAAAGGCTTGTCATTCTGTCGACTTCTCCACAAAGAACATGGGAGGTTTTTCCCTCAACATCAAACATCCTTCCCCTTCATTGACGTTTCTTGAAGACAAATTTACTCCGAAAGACATCAGTTGATTGATGTCTGCTCAAGAGGCCAAATCTCTTTACTGTCCATGGGCATCTGTAGCTTTACTTCTTCATAGCTAATTCAAGAACATAGAGCAGACAGAGAGTATTGTCTTTAATCGTCTCTTGCGGCCAAGACATTCGATTGAAACTCAGCGAACCCAAGTACTCGCTCAATTTGAAGTGGCGTCACCAAAATTATGGCGCGAAAATCTTCTTGTAAGAAGAAAGAAAGGCGGTGGTACCAAGTTTATCACCCTAGCTGTTGTCCCTTTATTTCATTACGTTTATCAGCGGCGCCAGGGCATTGGCCGATTTCATACTATCGCTGTTGTGAGCAATGGTTATGACGCTGTTGATTTGAAAACCTACAGAGACGGGCTAAATGCGTCGGGAGAGAGCAAAGCAGTGCTGGCTTTAGCAGAGTTCACTCGCGTTTGGGCCTTGGCCGTGTTTTAAATGGCTTACACTAAGGGCGTTATTATTAAACTGATCCCTGGCTAATTCGACGTAATCGGATTGGACTATCGACTGTGTCTGTCTTTAAAGAGTAAAGTAAGTTGGAATTTCGTAGCTGTGTTGTTCCTTTTCGACGCAAAGGGCAAGTCATCGGTTCGTGTCGTTCGTTGAAAAATCTTTCGCACTGCAATTTTAATCCAGAACATAGTCATAAGTCAAGAACCAAGATTTTCTAAAGCTTGATCATCGACTTCAAAGGGATCTCTCAGTATGGAGTTTATTCGCAAGGTATTGTGCATGGTAGTGCTATTCACCGTCAACTCCTTGGCTTGTCGGTGTGTTCAAAAGCCATTGCATGAAGCCTTTTGTGATGCCGATTTTGGTAAGGGTCTGAGATTTGTTTTCATTTTTGACTTTGAAGCAGCACTTTTATTGTCAAGTATTGTTTTTTGGTTTATGTTCGCTGCATTTAATGATTTAGTGATTATTTCTTCTTACAATGAAGCATTTATGAATGACTGTTAGTTTTCAGCTGTTTCAAGCAAAGGTTCGATACTTTCTAAAAGGCTTTCATTAGCTTTTTGCTTACAAAGAATCACGTAGTTTTCAGCTCTTCCCAACTTTTCATAAACAAACAGCTTTAAGTTTGCATATGGTTTTGCATGCTTCTTTTTTCCAGACAAGATTATTCTTTTCTAATTGGAAATATTCAGTGCTTTATGAGCATTTCGTGTGAATTACATAACTTGATAATTATATCTATTCAGTTCAGCTTTAGTTGCTTCACTTGCTTCGGTAAGCGTTTCTTCCAGATGTTCCTAAAACGTATACCTTGTGATGCTAGCTACGTAGAAACAAACAAGCAAACAAGCGACAAGCAAACAAGCAAACGAGCGATAAACAAACAAACATTCATGTTTACTCAAGTAGTCTTAAGTGTGGAGTAAAATTGTGGTATTACATTGCTATTTGCTGATTTCCAATGCTCAAGTATTTGATACCAACTCGTCTCCAGAGAATACTCGAAAAATTTCACCGATACCTTTCTTCAAATCAACTACAACGGCTCGATACAGAAGCAATGCGTTCAAGGAATCAAGTATGTAGTAACGGGACGAAGGTTCAAGAACTTATCGAGCGTACCCCACGTTTTAAACAGCGGATCTGCAGTCTGGAGGACATTCAAAATATTGCTGATATCTTGGTTTTTCAATCCATCAACCTTCCTCACCAGTATATCAAATAAGTTTTTGATAATAGTTGAATGACGGAGTACTTTTGTATTTTCTTTTGTACGTTTGCTCCAGTATACTAATTGGCGATGTGATTTAAGAAGTTCGACGTTGCTGAAAACCATGTGATTTTTGGAAGCTTTTGAGGATTTTTCTGAGGCAAAGGGAGTTTTTGCCAATGAACTTGCCCAAGTTCAAGATGTACTAAACTTGTGGAGCAATGCGCTGTGCTCATCGCCCTAAACCACAGGAAACTCTTTTAACCAAAAGGGGCAAGAGAGAGAGAGAGGAGGGTGCAAACACGAACGCCACACACCAAACACCGTGGCGGACAAGTTCCCCCAGCCTTTCCCCGAGTTAGTTTTCCAAATCGTCTAAAAGCGTTAAGCAAAACCTAAGGAAGAGTCTCGTAGTTGTCTTTAAAGTTTCATAGACAAATGTGGGTGTTTCCTGAGAGTAAAAAGGGCGTTTCCTGATTATAGAAAGGGTGTGGCCCAGAATTTGTTTCTGCCGGCTGCTGCTCCACCCCCACACCCTATCTAGTTTGTCCCCGCCACTTTCATTGTGGTTGGCGCCTCCTCTGACCCCGGGGGGGTACTTCACTATAAATTCATACGGGGGTGTGCGCCGCAAGGATTTCTGTTACGACCCAATCCCAGAAATTTGGTCCGATATTGATACCCAATCCCAGAAAATTTGTCAGATATTGATACCCAATCGAAGAAGTAACAAAAGCAATTCGACGTCAAAAGGATAAGGGATAGAGGGCTGGGAACGGTTATTTTGGTTCCAAGTGGCCATTGGAACGAGGTTCTGATCTGAGGACGTTTTTCAACACAAAAATACTTGAAATCAGTTCACCTGAAACTGACCACGTGTTGCTCGAAAATTTATCCAGTTGTACTTTCATTCAACACCCATTACAGAATTTTGAGTAACCCCCAATCCCAGAAAATTCCGAGTGAAAGTATACCCCAATCACAGAAATTTTCCAGTAAAAGGATACCCCAATCCCAGAATTTTCAGGCCAAAAACTACCCAAAACTGGCGCACATCCCCGTCTTGCCCAAAGTGAAGTACCCCCCCGGGCCTCTGACAAACCGTGCTCCCCTTCGTTCTCTAAACAGGCCAAGTTCCACTAGATTCCAGATAATTCTCAGCGACTGAACGCATTAACAATTATCAGCAAAGTTTGCTAACTAAATCCAGTGAAGGGTATCTTATATCTTTAAGATCAAAACCACACAGATTTCAGTAAGTAAGCTTTAACTTGTTTGTCATAGGACTCTCTCGCGACTATTAGTATTAGATTTCTCTTGTTGTAACGACAGGAAACTTTTTATAATCAAAAGGGACAAGAAGAAGGGGCAGCAAATACGAACGAAAAAACAATTAAAACTTATCACCATTAGAACTTTATTGAAGCTTCTAAGGTTTGGAATGAGTACCTGAATTAGGGACTGTAAAGTGTCTACGTTTCATGAGAATTTTGCATATCCTGGAAGGGGAACTTGGCAAGGGAAGTAACGAGGATATTTGGAAACCCTCTTACACCTAAACCCAGTCCCATAGAAATATTTTGCGAAAGTATACCCGGTCAGACAAAACTTGCCAAAAATAAACAACCCGTTTGTCTATGACACCCTGTTGCATATTTCGATTTCGTCGGGACACCGTGTCCCATAATTTTCTTACTTTTGATGCCCTGCCCGATAATTGTCATCGGTCAAGGGACACCCTATTGAGCGGCACACTGTGTCAGGTCAAGAAAACGCCAGAAACTTTGGACGAAGCACTTTCAGACAAAGAATTCTCGGACGTTTTTCAAGGAATTACAGACTTTTTCACAGATTTTTATCGCACGACAAAAGGTTTCGGGCTTTGAAATTTTTTGACATAAGAAATATCCGATAATATCAACGTCAGAAATTGTAGGCCTTTATTGTGTGGGAGTGCCCCCAGGCTGCTTTACGACCTTCACGTTAACAATACGCAGTTCAGTTGATGATAATGGCATCTATTGAGTATATCAAAAATGTTTTCTACAGTTGCCAAAAAAGTTTTCCACCGATCTCCTCGCCAAGGTCCATAGATATTTCTATAGAAGAGAGGCTAACTTAGACCTGAAGATTTAGTTGGTTTTTCACGTTGGAGCTCTACAATTAAGGTTGATCTGCACTTAAGGTGGCTCACTACCGAAAATTTCAGAATTACGAAACAGTGAGAGTTGGTTGTATACCAAAAAATAAGTTCAAAACGCAAAAATATACTAAGTTAAGGTGCCTTGATCCTGATATAAATTTCAAACTGCTACACACCGGGTGTCCTATCGCTCATGAAAGGAATGAGAAAGTCGACCAGATATCCCCTGCTTCCTGTTATCCGCTAGATTCCATGTTTCTTTTTACAGGGATAACATTCTCTTGAAATTTAGCAAGTAGCAAGAGGAAATGCGTCTAGATGGAAGTTATAACAGGCGAGCTCTGTTCGAATGCGCTCTCGGTCTGATCATCAAAATATAGGCTACACAAATCCTGTGTCAAGGCTTGTAAAGAATGTTTCGTGTAGCCCCTGCTGCTATCATGGTTGCCAAATTCCAGATAATAAGTGCTAGTGAAAATTTTCTTCTTTTCTTTGACATTTCTCATTTCCTTTTTATTATGCAATTACAACCTGCTCGCTTTCTTAATTCCACGGATCAAATCATGGAGACGTTTATCTCCCACAACCAGAAGTGAAACAATTTAAGGCTGACAACTTCAACTCTACTTTCCACGTGGACTTGCTCGAAGTCTCGCTCTTGATCAGTAAAGAAACGGGAGGGAAGAAGAAGAAGAGAAGGGAAAGGGGAAGGAGCCCCCTTTCCTTTCCCTTTTCTTCTTCTCCTTGTCTCCCGTTTGTTTACAGTATTGATCAAGAGCGAGACTTGAAGCAAGTCCATTTTCCACGTTCGAAGCTGTAACTTTGTAGTCACACTTCCACTCCTTGGTCAAAAAACAAAAGTATCCCTTCTTCCCTCTTTGCTCTTAGTCACGCATGGGAAGAAAGAAGGAAGGTTCTTTCTCCCCCTGTTACTTATTTTCATCTGCGTCTTCAACTTGCATTCTATCTTCGGCCGGGGTGTATTCTTTTCCGATACAGACACTCATTGCTGCCTGTGGTTTGCTATCTGATACAGACATGTTGTATCGGTTGTGCATGCAGTGATCAATTTTTTTGTTATGGGTTTTGATCATCGATACGAGAAATGGTGATGTCGGTTTTGTTAATTAAAGTTTTAATTAACAAAGAATTAATTCGCACTTAAATACCCATTGCTTATCACAAGCCTTTGCACGCCTTTGCATGTTACTGTATTAAGAATTAAGCAGTGGTGTAAAGCTGGGGGGCTGTAGGGGGCTCAGCCCCTAGTTATTTTTTCCGTAATTGGGGGGGGGGGGCTTTAGCCCTCCTAAACAAGTTTGGATTCTTATGAAACTACAATGCCTTCTGATCAGGAATCTGCTAGCTGACACAGTGAGCTCCGGAATAGCCCCTGGTCACGGTTGTTTATGCCAGCTTTTATTAAGAAAAGTATAGGACCACTGTAAACTGATCACAGTGTATTCGATGACAGGCGATGGCCAAACCAGTCACTTTACGGAAAATCTAACTGCATACTGCATGTTATTGTAGGAAGACCTGCACTTTTGAATGATGTATAAGAAGAAGGAAAATTTGAGAAGCAAAAAACTTCCTAAATTCAAATGGGACTAAAGCTAAAAACTGCCTAAAGTTTGACAACTCCTGCAAGAATCAAGTTCCGCTTGCTAAACTCTATCGAATGAAGTTCAGTTTATCTTATTTTGACCCCCCCCCCCCTTATTTTGAAAATAATGGTAGTCCTATAATCAAAAATCGTTTGACTCTACTTGTAGTAAAGAGAAAATGATTTCAGGCGAATAAGCGTTTAACTCGATAGGGTTAATGATGTAAAACAGTATTTCAATGAGGGTTGCGGCGATCTCAAAGTCTTTTAGTGAGTCATACATCCGTATCCCAACATTCTTCATGGGCTTCACCCCTGTTCAGCACCTCTCTACCTGAGCCCTCCCCCCCCCCCTAGTTATTAATCTAACTTTGCACCATTAGAATTAAGGGTTGGGAGTTTAATTCTTTGACACTCGTAAAAGTCCAGACAAACCGATCTGCAGGAAAATTACAATAATAGTGATATATCTCATAGCAGAGAGAATAATTGGAAGAGAGCAACAGAATAATATGTTTAGTTGCTACATTAAGTCATCTCCAAATTGGATCATGCTCTCATGATATGCATTTGATCCTATTAGACATATGAGACAATCAGTGGTTCCATTATTTGTGTCATGACATTGTTACTCTATCCATTAAGTTAGCTGTGACAAATAAGTTTGGTCTGTGACAAATGTGTTTGGTCTCTACCGTGAAATTTTGAGAATAGGAACAGGTCTGTGGTTAAAAGGCGCAGGAGACAGTGAAACATCTAAATATCTCGGCCTTCAAACAAGTTATTGGTTATTGATAACTTTTCAGGCCACCCAAGCTTCGTTTGTGTTTTAGACCTGGAAATCAATCATTTACTAGATAAAGAGCCAAAACTGTACTACTTTGGTCCGTCTCTGTCTCGAAAAATTTGGTCCAACTATCTTGCACTGAAGTATTGACTGTGGCACATAGTTGCTGCTGCACGGATAGTAGGACATGGCAACCCGTGGCAACCAATCACTTTCTGCCACATTTTCTTGGATAAGGGCGTTTGGTGCCATGAGACAGCTTTAAATAGGGTCTGTAACATCCATGCATTTGCTTGGAAGGGCAGGTGGTGCATAAATCCTGCTGATCCATCTATTGATCCTGACAGATCCTGAATAGTTTCGTTGTCAAAAAGTTGGTTGGTCCACAAAATTTAAAAATAGGCTTCTGCATTTTCTTTTCCAGGCAAATTTCCACTCGATAGGTCTCTTCACTCTGCAAAGGGGTAACTAAACTAAGTCACCCTTTATTGATGCTATGCAGAGAGGGGGCATTGGTGCAAGTCACTTCGGCACAGCCTGCTGGTGTACCATGGGCGATAGGACACTACTGATCCAAAAAATCAATCTTGGCACACATTTGGGGTCTTGTTGCCCATGGGTAAAAAAGGTCTAATGTATTCAAAACTATATAGTTCTCCTTCCATTGCAGCCATCGTTGCCAGAGTGACTACACTGAAACGCATCCTGGAGTATGAACCACTGTTGTACAACTTTAGAATCCAACCAATGAGGATATTCCGCCAAGAGAAACCAGTCTTCGTTAGAGGAGTGTCTTCGATCGTATTTACCCCAAGATCAGCTGATTTATGCCATGCCAAAGTGAAACGCGGTGAGATATATCTTTTAGGTGGTCGCGTAAAGGGGAGAAGAGTCTTCCTTACAAGTTGTGGACTTATTCGAAAGTGGCATTCGTTGGAGCATATCGTGCGAAAAGCAATCAGACAAGGAAAGCTGTCTTGCAAATGCACTGTACAAGGATGTGATGGACAACTTTGTATGTTACGTAAACCTAGGTTTAAGAGGCCAGTCTCGCATTCATGTGAAGGTATTTCCAAGAAAAGAAAGGCATGCTTTTCTAAGCATGGTGTTTGCATTTTCAAAAATAATCGATGTAAATGGGCAAAACGATCACAAAAGTTGGTAAAGAGCTGCCTTTCTAAAGTCAAAAAGAACTATCTCCCTGTAGTACCATGATTTCATCATTCGAATTCAAATTTGCCGCCAAATATCGACCTCCAGATCAAAGTTCTATCTAATTGGCTGGCTTAGCAGGGATTGCTGTCGATTGGCTGGTTCCTGTACCAATCAGAAACATTTGCGCAAAGAATGTGACGGAAATGAAGACTTTTCTGGTCTATTGTCGATGAACGCTTTTGCAGTTTAGGAAGTGTCTACAGAGAAGGTGACATACTGAAAGAGGGCTTGGGGCAGAACGTACTGGACGAAATTTTGTTATTGGTTTTTATTCATAGTTCCATTAAAGCAGTTAGTCATTTTGTGTTATAACATTTTTTTGCTTGTTAGGCATCTCAAAATTTATTTGAAAATTTGAAAGAACTAATTATCATCTGAAGATGCTACTTCAGCACCGGGGGGGGGGGGGTACTTGACTAGGGAAGTGACTGGGGTGCATGGCAAATGTCTCCTCACCCTGTACCCTGTCGCATAAAAAATGGCCCGAAATTAAACCCTGTTGCATAAAGATTTGTTGTTAAAAGGCATCCTTTCACATGATACCCTGTCGCAGTATTTTCTTATCAATTTTGATACCCTGTCGCATTATTTTTATCAGAAAAGGACACCCTGTCGCATAATTTTTACCGTAAAATGACACCGTGTTGAGTGGCACATCCCGTCAAGTCAAGTATGGGAGTACCCCCCCCCCCGGCTTCAGCATGACCTTCAGCATAATTTAGAGACATTTACTGGGTGATTCAGAAATGTTTACACATTTGACGGGCGGTGGAATAAAAATTATGTGGCTGATATTCCAAAACTAAAATGTTGATCTACTTAGATGTGAGACCAACTCAGATGTGAGAATTTTGTTTAGAAAAATCCCGCATCATCAAGAACCAAAACTTAGAAGAACGCGTGTAAGGGGTTTGAATGGGGACAACTATTCCACGTTCCATTCTGTTCCATGATTTACTTGGCATTGAAACATATATCCAATACAATTGTCAGTTTCAGAAATAGGATTTAATTTTCAACAGCAAGGAATTCATGGACCAGAAGGGAACTTAAAATTGTTGTTCCCATACAAACTCCTCATAGAGGTAGGAACCAGGGGGCACAGAGGGCACGTGCCCCCAAGATTTTGCAATAAACAAAGAAGTGTATTTTTTATTTTAGAAAATGCCCCCTTTTTCGTAAGGAAAAAGTGCCCACGAAGTGTCGTGCCCCTAAGTTTGAGATGCTTCCTACATCCCTGAAATTCCTTACCAGCATTTTGTAAATTTCCTGAGTCTAAAAGATGAGTGATTTTACCCCGATTTTACCAACCTATTTTTTCACATTTAAGTTAGCCTTTGGCTGACAGATTAACATTTTAGTGTTGAATATTGGTCACATAGTCATTATTCCAGAGCCTGGCAAACGTGTAAACTTCTTCATGACTCACCTGGAATGTCTTGGGCACAGGGAAGTGTGCCTCTCTAAGCTTTTAAAAGTTTCCCATTGCAAGCTGGCTGGAACGCAATTAAACTGCCCGTTAAGTGCAAAAAGTATCCTCCTTAAAGTTTCCTCCTAAGAGCTGTGTCCCCGAGACGTTTGTTTCCGCAAGGTTACAGTGCCTCTGTCAGTGTCACCCAGGGTATGCAGTAAAAACCCACGTACCAAAACCTACAATTTTGCAAGTCAGCCTAACTAGGTACTCGCATACTGGGTATTTAATGGGAAATCAGGCTTTTTCAGGTTCTTAGATTGGTTCTTATTTTATTATAATGATAATAATAATGATATGATATAATGAGGGATAAAGAGGCCGTTGGCCTATTATTCCTACTAATCCTACTATTATTCAAACCTTCAGGAATTTGTTTTGTTCAGATTCAAACTTCAAGCCTATTCCTTTATGTCAGTTCACAGCACTTTCATGAGGAGGTTCATGAGGTCTTATTCATAACAGAACTTTGTGGAAGAATCAGAAAATTCATATAATCGAATGAAAAGTTTTCATGGAGCCACTTGAAACAGAGGTACTTGAAATAGTGAACAGGACATGGAATACTGCATTTTTAGAGTTTTTTGTCGGTGTTTATTACCTGACTGGAGTTTCAAAAACGAGGCAATACAGAATCCCGCCACTCCTATTGGTTAATTGCACTTTTCCCGCGGATTTCCCGTAGCCTTGTATAATGCGATACAAGGACGCGTTTTTGTCGCCACAGCAACTGCCTTAGGCCTATGCGATTTACACGCAACTGAAACGACATGACAATAACAAAATGTGTTTGACTAAATGATACAAGTCAAAATTAGAAGCTATCAGGTAATAATACTCATACTAACCGGTTTTGTCGTTGTACAGGAAAATATAAAGCCCTCGGTCTTAGTGCACATAACTCGCAAGCTCGGTCTGTACTTTTAAGACCTCGGGCTTTATATTTTCCTGTACAACACAAAACCGGTTAATATTCACATAGTATTAGTTCAATGACTTAGCAATTGGAGTTTTTTGTTCAATTTGATGATCTCTGCAAATAAGAACCTATTTCAAATTTCTAATTGATTGGCTTCTTATATAATGGGGGTCTAATTTCAAAATTTCAGTCTATAGGTTCTTAATCACTAGGTTCTTTCTTATACGTGGTTTTTTATTGTGCTGCTTACTACATCTTTGCAGTCACTGCGATTGCTTTGTTGGTACTTTTAAATCCGAGAGAATGACATAAGTCTAGCTTTAGCTGAGTATACAAACAAGATCTAAATATTCATAAAAGGTGTGAAAATTAGCAATTTAGATATGTTAGCTTAAGGCTTTGAAAAGGAAAACAGACCGGTCGGTGATAAACCTCTGCTGTATATTCCATGCATATGCCAAAGATTTTTAATATGTAAATCCATGTGAAAAATTCAACATTTTTCCTGCGCTAGGCAGGACCGGACTCGGTTCAACGCGGCACTACTCCAACGATCATCCCACTGCACTACTAAAAATGTAATATGATAATCGCAAGACCAGCAGTCAACGGATACCAGAGTAAGTCGACTGCCTGATCTAGGCTATCCAGGCTATTTTGTGGTAAATATCTTTTGTTAATATAACAAGTTTTGCCACCAATCTATTGAAATTCAATGGAGTCTCCTGCCTAAATTATGGACACAGTTTATAGATTTGTACGCACAAATCAAATTTTGCTGAATGATTTATCTTGTAAAAATTAAACATTTGCATTATCAGGTGCATTATTCCCTATCATATATTCACATCACTTTTCTGTGCCAAATTTAACGATTTTGCTTCTATAATTGTGATTTACCGCAAAAGCTCTATTTTGCCACTGGGGGGGGGGGCTTTTTATTGATTTTGGACACTCCAGAGAGGTTGCATATGTTCCAAATCTTTAAATCTACGAAAAAAGGCGGGTGTAAATTCAATGACCTATTTCTTTGATCTGAATGACTTGAAATAAAATTTAGCCACTTTTCTATGATTCTACCGTTGGACTTTTAATAAACTTTGAATATTTGTCAAAATTACAGTCTTTTTCATATCTCAGCTCATTTTATGATGTGACGTCATTAAATTTCTAAATCACAAACCAGAAGAGTGAAAGAGTTTTGTTTAATACCATATTATAGGCATTCATAAACTATGGTTTTCTTGAAAATTCTTTGATCTTTCGTCGCCGGGTTTGGAAATTACGACAGTTTTAACTTTTCTTCAAAAATTTTCTTGAATTCTTAAAAAAGAAGAAAAACACTGTACTTCTAAAAATACTGAAGATTTCAGAAAAGTCCAACGGCAGATTTAGTGTTAAATAGTTCAAGTTTCTCTGAAGCCGTTATTCAAGCTTCTCCGAAGTTATTCAACAAAATAGGTCAGAATTTCACACCTAGCTTTTTAAAGATTTGAAACCTATGCTCTGAGAGGGGGCTTATTCACAAAATCAAGTGACAAGGATATATATGATAGCTTTTCAATTCTTACACCCCATATTTTGTGGATTCAACATGAAATTTGACGACTCAAATACATAAATTCGACACATTCTCCATCCCAAACAATCAAAACTAAGATACAAGCTTGTGTGGCGAAATTTATGGAAAATCGTTGGTAACTTCCGGAATTTGATGAAAGTGAGAGGGGTTCAAAAGAGAGGGGGCTTCTTTAAAATTTCGGCTCAGAGGGGAGGGGCTGATTAAAAAGGGGGGCTTAATAGAGCTTTTAAGGTATTTCATACCCATTGCTTGCCATTCTATTCTTAAAGAGACAATGTTTTCGTTTTGCACTTAGGGCCTGTTTATATGAGGAAAAACACCTCACTTGCCAGGCCCGGTGCTGAGAGGTGAGATTCCACCTTCCAATAAAATCCTTTGTTCTTTCATTTCGCGTTTACATGAGGAACACAACACCACCGGTATAGTGAAGTCCCACCTCACTAGAGGTGGAATCTCGCCTAGGTGAGGTGAAATTTTTCCATATAAACGAAACACCACCGGTATGATGAGGTGAATTGAATCTATTCGTTGATTCTCATTGGTCAGTTCATCCTGATTTCACGGAAGAGAGACTTTACTCCACCTCACCTCTCAGCCCCGGGGCTGACAGGTGAGGTGAAAAATCTCATATAAACAGTGACTGAAATCTACCTCGCCTCTCAGCCCCGGGTCTGGCAGGCGAGGTGTTTTTCCTCATATAAACAGGGCCTTAGAAGAGCAACATTCTCATAATGTCTGCAATGAACTACATAGGTAGAAACAAAGTAACATTTCAAAAGAAGGGCATAAGACTCGTAGTAATGACATCATGGTTGTTAGACCATGGAATTAGTTACCAGAAATAGCATCATCGCATGGGAGAGGGTCTAAGTAAGGAGCAGCAACGTTGTAGATAGTGATGCATTTCTAACATTGTTAAAGTTTTGTTGATTCATGAAGAAATCTTGAAAAAATATAAATGATGTACGATAGAAATAGTTATCTCGTATTTCTCACAGCTTCCTGCCAGTTCGGTCGGTTGAAAGTAATTTTGGCATTCTTCTTTGGATTGTCTACTCAATGTTGCTATTTTCGTTTTTAACAAAAAAAGCAAGGCTATAGGCTTAACTCTTTTGCTAAAATTTGGTATTTCACATATTCTTCATTTTCCATCAAACAGCAAGGCTATAGGCTTACCTATTTTTGCTAAAATCTGCATTTCAGATATTCTTCAATTCCAACCAAAAACAAGGCTGTAGGCTTACATTTTTTGCTAAAATCAAGCATTTCAGAAATTCTTCAATTTCAACCGAAAACAAGGCTATAGGCTTACCTTTTTTGCTAAAATGAAGCAGTTCGGATATTCTTCAATTTCAACCGAAAACAAGGCTACAGGCTTACCTTTTTTTGCTAAATTGAAGCATTTCAGATATTCTTCAATCTCAACTGAAAACAAGGCTATAGTCTTACCTTTTTGCTAAAATGAAGCATTTCAGATATTCTTCGATTTCAACCGAAAACAAGGCTATAGGCTTACCTTTTTTGCTAAAATGAAACATTTCAAATATTCTTCAATTTCAACCGAAAACAAGGCTATAGGCTTACCTTTTTTGCTAAATGAAGCAGTTCAGATATTCTTCAATCTGAACCGAAAACAAGGCTATAGGCTTACCTTTTTTGCTAAAATGAAACATTTCAAATATTCTTCAATTTCAACCGAAAACAAGGCTATAGGCTTACATTTTTTGCTAAAATGAAGCATTTCAGATATTCTTCAATTTCAACCGAAAACAAGGCTATAGGCTTACCTTTTTTGCTAAAATGAAACATTTCAGATATTCTTCAATTTGAACAGAAAACAAGGCTATAGGCTTACCTTTTTTGCTAAAATGAAGCATTTCAGATATTCTCCAATTTGAACCGAAAACAAGGCTATAGGCTTACCTTTTTTGCTAAAATTAGGCATTTCAGATATCCTTCAATGTGAAGCGAAAACAAGGCTATAGGCTTACCTTTTTATGCTAAAATGAAACATTTCAGATATTCTTCAATTTGAACCGAAAACAAGGCTATAGGCTTACCTTTTTTGCTAAAACGAAGCATTTCAGATATTCTCCAATTTGAATCGAAAACAAGGCTATAGTCTTACCTTTTTGCTAAAATGAAGCATTTCAGATATTCTTCGATTTCAACCGAAAACAAGGCTATAGGCTTACCTTTTTTGCTAAAATGAAACATTTCAAATATTCTTCAATTTCAACCGAAAACAAGGCTATAGGCTTACCTTTTTTGCTAAATGAAGCAGTTCAGATATTCTTCAATCTGAACCGAAAACAAGGCTATAGGCTTACCTTTTTTGCTAAAATGAAACATTTCAAATATTCTTCAATTTCAACCGAAAACAAGGCTATAGGCTTACATTTTTTGCTAAAATGAAGCATTTCAGATATTCTTCAATTTCAACCGAAAACAAGGCTATAGGCTTACCTTTTTTGCTAAAATGAAACATTTCAGATATTCTTCAATTTGAACAGAAAACAAGGCTATAGGCTTACCTTTTTTGCTAAAATGAAGCATTTCAGATATTCTCCAATTTGAACCGAAAACAAGGCTATAGGCTTACCTTTTTTGCTAAAATTAGGCATTTCAGATATCCTTCAATGTGAAGCGAAAACAAGGCTATAGGCTTACCTTTTTATGCTAAAATGAAACATTTCAGATATTCTTCAATTTGAACCGAAAACAAGGCTATAGGCTTACCTTTCTTTGCTAAAATGAAGCATTTCAGATATTCTTCAATTTCAACCGAAAATAAGGCTATAGGCTTACCTTTTTTGCTAAAATGAAACATTTCAGATGTTCTACAATTTGAACCGAAAACAAGGCTATAGGCTTACCTTTTTTGCTAAAACGAAGCATTTCAGATATTCTCCAATTTGAATCGAAAACAAGGCTATAGGCTTACCTTTTTTGCTAAAATGAAGCATTTCAGATATTCTCCAATTTGAACCAAAAACAAGGCCACAGGCTTACATTTTTTGCTAAATTGAAGCATTTCAGATATTCTACAATTTCAACAGAAAACAAGGCTATAGGCTTACCTTTTTTGCTAAAATGAAACATTTCAGATATTCTTCAATTTGAACCGAAAACAAGGCTATAGGCCTACCTTTTTTTGCTAAAATGAAGCATTTCATTATCTTCAATTTGAACCGAAAACAAGGCTATAGGCTTACCTTTTTTTGCTAAAATGAAACATTTCAGATATTCTTCAATTTGAACCGAAAACAAGGCTATAGGCTTACCTTTTTTGCTAAAATGAAGCATTTCAGATATTCTTCAATTTGAACCGAAAACAAGGCTATAAGCTTACCTTTTTTCCTGAAATGAAGCAGTTCAGATATTCTCCAATTTGAACCGAAAACAAGGCTATTGGCTTACCTTTTTTGCTAAAATTAGGAATTCAGATATTCTTCAATGTGAAGCGAAAACAATGCTATAGGCTTACCTTTTTTTGCTAAAGTGAAACATTTCAGATATTCTTCAATTTAAACCGAAAACAAGGCTATAAGGCTTACCTTTTTTGCTAAAATGAAGCATTTCAGATATTCTTCACTTTGAACCGAAAACAAGGCTATAGGCTTACCTTTTTTGCCAAAATGAAGCATTTCAGATATTCTTCAATTTCAACCGAAAACAAGGCTATAGGCTTACCTTTTTCGCTAAAATGAAGCATTTCAGATATTCTTCACTTTGAACCGAAAACAAGGCTATAGGTTTACCTTTTTTTGCCAAAATGAAGCATTTCAGATATTCTTCAATTTCAACCGAAAACAAGGCTATAGGCTTACCTTTTTCGCTAAAATGAAGCATTTCAGATATTCTTCACTTTGAACCGAAAACAAGGCTATAGGTTTACCTTTTTTTGCCAAAATGAAGCATTTCAGATATTCTTCAATTTCAAGCGAAAAAAAAGGCTATAGGCTTACCTTTTTTGCTAAAATGAAGCATTTCAGATATTCTTCAATTTCAACCGAAAACAAGGCTATAGGCTTACTTTTGTTGCTAAAATGAAGCATTTCAGATATTCTCCAATTTGAACCGAAAACAAGGCCACAGGCTTACCTTTTTTTGCTAAAATGAAGCATTGCAGATATTCTTCAATCTCAACTGAAAACAAAGCTATAGGCTTACCTTTTTTGCTAAAATTAGGCATTTCAGATATCCTTCAATGTGAAGCGAAAACAAGGCTATAGGCTTACCTTTTTTTGCTAAAATGAAACATTTCAGATATTCTTCAATTTCAACCGAAAACAAGGCTATAGGCTTACCTTTTTTTGCTAAAATGAAGCATTTCAGATATTCTTCAATTTCAACCGAAAACAAGGCTATAGGCTTACCTTTTTTGCTAAAACGAAGCATTTCAGATATTCTCCAATTTGAATCGAAAACAAGGCTATAGGCTTACCTTTTTTGCTAAAATGATGCATTTCAGATATTCTTCAATTTGAACCAAAAACAAGGCTGTAGGCTTACATTTTTTGCTAAAATGAAGCATTTCAGATATTCTACAATTTCAACAGAAAACAAGGCTATAGGCTTACCTTTTTTGCTAAAATGAAGGATTTCAGATATTCTCCAATTTGAACCAAAAACAAGGCTGTAGGATTACATTTTTTGCTAAAATGAAGCATTTCAGATATTCTCCAATTGGAACCGAAAACAAGGCTATAGGCCTACCTTTTTTTGCTAAAATGAAGCATTTCAGATATTCTTCAATTTCAACCGAAAACAAGGCTATAGGCTTACCTTTTTTTTCTAAAATGAAGCATTTCAGATATTCTCCAATTTGAACCGAAAACAAGGCTATAGGCTTACTTTTGTTGCTAAAATGAAGCATTTCAGATATTCTTCAATTTCAAGCGAAAAAAAAGGCTATAGGCTTACCTTTTTTGCTAAAATGAAGCATTTCAGATATTCTTCAATTTCAACCGAAAACAAGGCTATAGGCTTGCTTTTGTTGCTAAAATGAAGCATTTCAGATATTCTCCAATTTGAACCGAAAACAAGGCCACAGGCTTACCTTTTTTTGCTAAAATGAAGCATTGCAGATATTCTTCAATCTGAACTGAAAACAAAGCTATAGGCTTACCTTTTTTGCTAAAATGAAGCATTTCAGATATTCTTTAATTTGAACCGAAAACAAGGCTATAGGCTTACCTTTTTTGCTAAAATTAGGCATTTCAGATATCCTTCAATGTGAAGCGAAAACAAGGCTATGGGCTTACCTTTTTTGCTAAAATGAAGCATTTCAGATATTCTCCAATTTGAACCGAAAACAAGGCTATAGGCTTACCTTTTTTGCTAAAATTAGGCATTTCAGATATCCTTCAATGTGAAGCGAAAACAAGGCTATAGGCTTACCTTTTTTTACTAAAATTAAACATTTCAGATATTCTTCAATTTGAACCGAAAACAAGGCTATAGGCTTACCTTTTTTTGCTAAAATGAAGCATTTCAGATATTCTTCAATTTCAACCGAAAACAAGGCTATAGGCTTACCTTATTTGCTAAAACGAAGCATTTCAGATATTCTCCAATTTGAATCGAAAACAAGGCTATAGGCTTACCTTTTTTGCTAAAATGAAGCATTTCAGATATTCTCCAATTTGAACCAAAAACAAGGCTGCAGGCTTACATTTTTTGCTAAAATGAAGCATTTCAGATATTCTACAATTTCAACAGAAAACAAGGCTATAGGCTTACCTTTTTTGCTAAAATGAAGCATTTCAGATATTCTCCAATTTGAACCAAAAACAAGGCTGTAGGATTAAATTTTTTGCTAAAATGAAGCATTTCAGATATTCTCCAATTGGAACCGAAAACAAGGCTATAGGCCTACCTTTTTTTGCTAAAATGAAGCATTTCAGATATTCTTCAATTTCAACCGAAAACAAGGCTATAGGCTTACCTTTTTTTGCTAAAATGAAGCATTTCAGATATTCTTTAAATTTCAACCGAAAACAAGGCCACAGGCTTACCTTTTTTTGCTAAAATGAAGCATTGCAGATATTCTTCAATCTCAACTGAAAACAAGGCTATAGGCTTACCTTTTTTGCTAAAATGAAGCATTTCAGATATTCTTTAATTTGAACCGAAAACAAGGCTATAGGCTTACCATTTTTGCTAAAATTACGCATTTCAGATATCCTTCAATGTGAAGCGAAAACAAGGCTATAGGCTTACCATATTTGCTAAAATGAAGCATTTCAGATATTCTTTAATTTGAACCGAAAACAAGGCTATAGGCTTACCTTTTTTGCTAAAATTAGGCATTTCAGATATCCTTCAATGTGAAGCGAAAACAAGGCTATAGGCTTACCATTTTTGCTAAAATGAAGCATTTCAGATATTCTCCAGTTTGAACCGAAAACAAGGCTATAGGCTTACCTTTTTTGCTAAAATTAGGCATTTCAGATATCCTTCAATGTGAAGCGAAAACAAGGCTATAGGCTTACCTTTTTTTGCTAAAATGAAACATTTCAGATATTCTTCAATTTGAACCGAAAACAAGGCTATAGGCTTACCTTTTTTTGCTAAAATGAAGCATTTCAGATATTCTTTAAATTTCAACCGAAAACAAGGCTATAGGCTTACTTTTTTTGCTAAAATGAAACATTTCAGATATTCTTCAATTTGAACCGAAAACAAGGCTATAGGCTTACCTTTCTTGCTAAAACGAAGCATTTCAGATATTCTCCAATTTGAATCGAAAACAAGGCTATAGGCTTAAATTTTTTGCTAAAATGAAGCATTTCAGATATTCTCCAATTTGAACCAAAAACAAGGTTGTAGGCTTACATTTTTTGCTAAAATGAAGCATTTCAGATATTCTACAATTTCAACAGAAAACAAGGCTGTAGGCTTACCTTTTTTGCTAAAATGAAACATTTCAGATATTCTTCAATTTCAGCCGAAAACAAGGCTATAGGCCTACCTTTTTTTGCTAAAATGAAGCATTTCAGATATTCTTCAATTTGAACCGAAAACAAGGCTATAGGCCTACCTTTTTTTTGCTAAAATGAAGCATTTCAGATATTCTTCAATTTGAACCGAAAACAAGGCTATATGCTTACCTTTTTTTGCTAAAATGAAACATTTCAGATATTCTTAAATTTTAACCGAAAACAAGGCTATAGGCCTACCTTTTTTTGCTAAAATGAAGCATTTCAGATATTCTTCAATTTGAACCGAAAACAAGGCTATAAGCTTAGCTTTTTTCCTAAAATGAAGCATTTCAGATATTCTCCAATTTGAACCGAAAACGAGGCTATAGGCTTACCTTTTTTTGCCAAAATGAAGCATTTCAGATATTCTTTAATTTGAACCGAAAACAAGGCTATAGGCTTACCTTTTTTGCTAAAATGAAGCATTTCAGATATTCTCCAATTGGAACCGAAAACAAGGCTATAGGCCTACCTTTTTTTGCTAAAATGAAGCATTTCAGATATTCTTCAAGTTCAACCGAAAACAAGGCTATAGGCTTACTTTTTTTGCTAAAATGAAACATTTCAGATATTCTTCAATTTGAACCGAAAACAAGGCTATAGGCTTACCTTTTTTGCTAAAACGAAGCATTTCAGATATTCTCCAATTTGAATCGAAAACAAGGCTATAGGCTTAAATTTTTTGCTAAAATGAAGCATTTCAGATATTCTCCAATTTGAACCAAAAACAAGGTTGTAGGCTTACATTTTTTGCTAAAATGAAGCATTTCAGATATTCTACAATTTCAACAGAAAACAAGGCTGTAGGCTTACCTTTTTTGCTAAAATGAAACATTTCAGATATTCTTCAATTTCAGCCGAAAACAAGGCTATAGGCCTACCTTTTTTTGCTAAAATGAAGCATTTCAGATATTCTTCAATTTGAACCGAAAACAAGGCTATAGGCCTACCTTTTTTTTGCTAAAATGAAGCATTTCAGATATTCTTCAATTTGAACCGAAAACAAGGCTATATGCTTACCTTTTTTTGCTAAAATGAAACATTTCAGATATTCTTCAATTTTAACCGAAAACAAGGCTATAGGCCTACCTTTTTTTGCTAAAATGAAGCATTTCAGATATTCTTCAATTTGAACCGAAAACAAGGCTATAAGCTTAGCTTTTTTCCTAAAATGAAGCATTTCAGATATTCTCCAATTTGAACCGAAAACGAGGCTATAGGCTTACCTTTTTTTGCCAAAATGAAGCATTTCAGATATTCTTTAATTTGAACCGAAAACAAGGCTATAGGCTTACCTTTTTTGCTAAAATGAAGCATTTCAGATATTCTCCAATTGGAACCGAAAACAAGGCTATAGGCCTACCTTTTTTTTTTTGCTAAAATGAAGCATTTCAGATATTCTTCAAGTTCAACCGAAAACAAGGCTATAGGCTTACCTTTTTCGCTAAAATGAAGCATTTCAGATATTCTTCACTTTGAACCGAAAACGAGGCTATAGGCTTACCTTTTTTTGCCAAAATGAAGCATTTCAGATATTCTTAAATTTCAAGCGAAAACAAGGCTATAGGCTTACCTTTTTTTGCTAAAATGAAGCATTTCAGATACTCTTCACTTTGAACCGAAAACGAGGCTATAGGCTTACCTTTTTTTGCCAAAATGAAGCATTTCAGATATTCTTCAATTTCAAGCGAAAACAAGGCTATAGGCTTACCTTTTTTTGCTAAAATGAAGCATTTCAGATATTCTCCAATTTGAACCGAAAACAAGGCTATAGGCTTACCTTTTTTGCTAAAATTAGGAATTCAGATATTCTTCAATGTGAAGCGAAAACAATGCTATAGGCTTACCTCTTTTTGCTAAAGTGAAACATTTCAGATATTCTTCAATTTAAACCGAAAACAAGGCTATAAGGCTTACCTTTCTTGCTAAAATGAAGCATTTCAGATATTCTTCAATTTCAAGCGAAAACAAGGCTATTGGCTTACCTTTTTTGCTAAAATTAGGAATTCAGATATTCTTCAATGTGAAGCGAAAACAATGCTATAGGCTTACCTTTTTTTGCTAAAGTGAAACATTTCAGATATTCTTCAATTTAAACCGAAAACAAGGCTATAAGGCTTACCTTTTTTGCTAAAATGAAGCATTTCAGATATTCTTCACTTTGAACCGAAAACAAGGCTATAGGCTTACCTTTTTTGCCAAAATGAAGCATTTCAGATATTCTTCAATTTCAACCGAAAACAAGGCTATAGGCTTACCTTTTTCGCTAAAATGAAGCATTTCAGATATTCTTCACTTTGAACCGAAAACAAGGCTATAGGTTTACCTTTTTTTGCCAAAATGAAGCATTTCAGATATTCTTCAATTTCAACCGAAAACAAGGCTATAGGCTTACCTTTTTCGCTAAAATGAAGCATTTCAGATATTCTTCACTTTGAACCGAAAACAAGGCTATAGGTTTACCTTTTTTTGCCAAAATGAAGCATTTCAGATATTCTTCAATTTCAAGCGAAAAAAAAGGCTATAGGCTTACCTTTTTTGCTAAAATGAAGCATTTCAGATATTCTTCAATTTCAACCGAAAACAAGGCTATAGGCTTACTTTTGTTGCTAAAATGAAGCATTTCAGATATTCTCCAATTTGAACCGAAAACAAGGCCACAGGCTTACCTTTTTTTGCTAAAATGAAGCATTGCAGATATTCTTCAATCTCAACTGAAAACAAAGCTATAGGCTTACCTTTTTTGCTAAAATGAAGCATTTCAGATATTCTTTAATTTGAACCGAAAACAAGGCTATAGGCTTACCTTTTTTGCTAAAATTAGGCATTTCAGATATCCTTCAATGTGAAGCGAAAACAAGGCTATAGGCTTACCTTTTTTTGCTAAAATGAAACATTTCAGATATTCTTCAATTTCAACCGAAAACAAGGCTATAGGCTTACCTTTTTTTGCTAAAATGAAGCATTTCAGATATTCTTCAATTTCAACCGAAAACAAGGCTATAGGCTTACCTTTTTTGCTAAAACGAAGCATTTCAGATATTCTCCAATTTGAATCGAAAACAAGGCTATAGGCTTACCTTTTTTGCTAAAATGATGCATTTCAGATATTCTCCAATTTGAACCAAAAACAAGGCTGTAGGCTTACATTTTTTGCTAAAATGAAGCATTTCAGATATTCTACAATTTCAACAGAAAACAAGGCTATAGGCTTACCTTTTTTGCTAAAATGAAGGATTTCAGATATTCTCCAATTTGAACCAAAAACAAGGCTGTAGGATTACATTTTTTGCTAAAATGAAGCATTTCAGATATTCTCCAATTGGAACCGAAAACAAGGCTATAGGCCTACCTTTTTTTGCTAAAATGAAGCATTTCAGATATTCTTCAATTTCAACCGAAAACAAGGCTATAGGCTTACCTTTTTTTTCTAAAATGAAGCATTTCAGATATTCTCCAATTTGAACCGAAAACAAGGCTATAGGCTTACTTTTGTTGCTAAAATGAAGCATTTCAGATATTCTTCAATTTCAAGCGAAAAAAAAGGCTATAGGCTTACCTTTTTTGCTAAAATGAAGCATTTCAGATATTCTTCAATTTCAACCGAAAACAAGGCTATAGGCTTGCTTTTGTTGCTAAAATGAAGCATTTCAGATATTCTCCAATTTGAACCGAAAACAAGGCCACAGGCTTACCTTTTTTTGCTAAAATGAAGCATTGCAGATATTCTTCAATCTGAACTGAAAACAAAGCTATAGGCTTACCTTTTTTGCTAAAATGAAGCATTTCAGATATTCTTTAATTTGAACCGAAAACAAGGCTATAGGCTTACCTTTTTTGCTAAAATTAGGCATTTCAGATATCCTTCAATGTGAAGCGAAAACAAGGCTATGGGCTTACCTTTTTTGCTAAAATGAAGCATTTCAGATATTCTCCAATTTGAACCAAAAACAAGGCTGTAGGATTAAATTTTTTGCTAAAATGAAGCATTTCAGATATTCTCCAATTGGAACCGAAAACAAGGCCACAGGCTTACCTTTTTTTGCTAAAATGAAGCATTGCAGATATTCTTCAATCTCAACTGAAAACAAGGCTATAGGCTTACCTTTTTTGCTAAAATGAAGCATTTCAGATATTCTCCAATTTGAACCGAAAACAAGGCCACAGGCTTACCTTTTTTTTCTAAAATGAAGCATTGCAGATATTCTTCAATCTCAACTGAAAACAAAGCTATAGGCTTACCTTTTTTGCTAAAATGAAGCATTTCAGATATTCTTTAATTTGAACCGAAAACAAGGCTATAGGCTTACCTTTTTTGCTAAAATTAGGCATTTCAGATATCCTTCAATGTGAAGCGAAAACAAGGCTATAGGCTTACCTTTTTTTGCTAAAATGAAACATTTCAGATATTCTTCAATTTCAACCGAAAACAAGGCTATAGGCTTACCTTTTTTTGCTAAAATGAAGCATTTCAGATATTCTTCAATTTCAACCGAAAACAAGGCTATAGGCTTACCTTTTTTGCTAAAACGAAGCATTTCAGATATTCTCCAATTTGAATCGAAAACAAGGCTATAGGCTTACCTTTTTTGCTAAAATGATGCATTTCAGATATTCTCCAATTTGAACCAAAAACAAGGCTGTAGGCTTACATTTTTTGCTAAAATGAAGCATTTCAGATATTCTACAATTTCAACAGAAAACAAGGCTATAGGCTTACCTTTTTTGCTAAAATGAAGGATTTCAGATATTCTCCAATTTGAACCAAAAACAAGGCTGTAGGATTACATTTTTTGCTAAAATGAAGCATTTCAGATATTCTCCAATTGGAACCGAAAACAAGGCTATAGGCCTACCTTTTTTTGCTAAAATGAAGCATTTCAGATATTCTTCAATTTCAACCGAAAACAAGGCTATAGGCTTACCTTTTTTTTCTAAAATGAAGCATTTCAGATATTCTCCAATTTGAACCGAAAACAAGGCTATAGGCTTACTTTTGTTGCTAAAATGAAGCATTTCAGATATTCTTCAATTTCAAGCGAAAAAAAAGGCTATAGGCTTACCTTTTTTGCTAAAATGAAGCATTTCAGATATTCTTCAATTTCAACCGAAAACAAGGCTATAGGCTTGCTTTTGTTGCTAAAATGAAGCATTTCAGATATTCTCCAATTTGAACCGAAAACAAGGCCACAGGCTTACCTTTTTTTGCTAAAATGAAGCATTGCAGATATTCCTCAATCTGAACTGAAAACAAAGCTATAGGCTTACCTTTTTTGCTAAAATGAAGCATTTCAGATATTCTTTAATTTGAACCGAAAACAAGGCTATAGGCTTACCTTTTTTGCTAAAATTAGGCATTTCAGATATCCTTCAATGTGAAGCGAAAACAAGGCTATGGGCTTACCTTTTTTGCTAAAATGAAGCATTTCAGATATTCTCCAATTTGAACCAAAAACAAGGCTGTAGGATTAAATTTTTTGCTAAAATGAAGCATTTCAGATATTCTCCAATTGGAACCGAAAACAAGGCCACAGGCTTACCTTTTTTTGCTAAAATGAAGCATTGCAGATATTCTTCAATCTCAACTGAAAACAAGGCTATAGGCTTACCTTTTTTGCTAAAATGAAGCATTTCAGATATTCTTTAATTTGAACCGAAAACAAGGCTATAGGCTTACCATTTTTGCTAAAATTAGGCATTTCAGATATCCTTCAATGTGAAGCGAAAACAAGGCTATAGGCTTACCATATTTGCTAAAATGAAGCATTTCAGATATTCTTTAATTTGAACCGAAAACAAGGCTATAGGCTTACCTTTTTTGCTAAAATTAGGCATTTCAGATATCCTTCAATGTGAAGCGAAAACAAGGCTATAGGCTTACCATTTTTGCTGAAATGAAGCATTTCAGATATTCTCCAATTTGAACCGAAAACAAGGCTATAGGCTTACCTTTTTTGCTAAAATTAGGCATTTCAGATATCCTTCAATGTGAAGCGAAAACAAGGCTATAGGCTTACCTTTTTTTGCTAAAATGAAACATTTCAGATATTCTTCAATTTGAACCGAAAACAAGGCTATAGGCTTACCTTTTTTTGCTAAAATGAAGCATTTCAGATATTCTTTAAATTTCAACCGAAAACAAGGCTATAGGCTTACTTTTTTTGCTAAAATGAAACATTTCAGATATTCTTCAATTTGAACCGAAAACAAGGCTATAGGCTTACCTTTTTTGCTAAAACGAAGCATTTCAGATATTCTCCAATTTGAATCGAAAACAAGGCTATAGGCTTACCTTTTTTGCTAAAATGAAGCATTTCAGATATTCTCCAATTTGAACCAAAAACAAGGCTGTAGGCTTACATTTTTTGCTAAAATGAAGCATTTCAGATATTCTACAATTTCAACAGAAAACAAGGCTGTAGGCTTACCTTTTTTGCTAAAATGAAACATTTCAGATATTCTTCAATTTCAGCCGAAAACAAGGCTATAGGCCTACCTTTTTTTGCTAAAATGAAGCATTTCAGATATTCTTCAATTTGAACCGAAAACAAGGCTATAGGCCTACCTTTTTTTGCTAAAATGAAGCATTTCAGATATTCTTCAATTTGAACCGAAAACAAGGCTATATGCTTACCTTTTTTTGCTAAAATGAAACATTTCAGATATTCTTCAATTTTAACCGAAAACAAGGCTATAGGCCTACCTTTTTTTGCTAAAATGAAGCATTTCAGATATTCTTCAATTTGAACCGAAAACAAGGCTATAAGCTTAGCTTTTTTCCTAAAATGAAGCATTTCAGATATTCTCCAATTTGAACCGAAAACGAGGCTATAGGCTTACCTTTTTTTGCCAAAATGAAGCATTTCAGATATTCTTTAATTTGAACCGAAAACAAGGCTATAGGCTTACCTTTTTTGCTAAAATGAAGCATTTCAGATATTCTCCAATTGGAACCGAAAACAAGGCTATAGGCCTACCTTTTTTTGCTAAAATGAAGCATTTCAGATATTCTTCAAGTTCAACCGAAAACAAGGCTATAGGCTTACCTTTTTCGCTAAAATGAAGCATTTCAGATATTCTTCACTTTGAACCGAAAACGAGGCTATAGGCTTACCTTTTTTTGCCAAAATGAAGCATTTCAGATATTCTTAAATTTCAAGCGAAAACAAGGCTATAGGCTTACCTCTTTTTGCTAAAATGAAGCATTTCAGATACTCTTCACTTTGAACCGAAAACGAGGCTATAGGCTTACCTTTTTTTGCCAAAATGAAGCATTTCAGATATTCTTCAATTTCAAGCGAAAACAAGGCTATAGGCTTACCTTTTTTTGCTAAAATGAAGCATTTCAGATATTCTCCAATTTGAACCGAAAACAAGGCTATAGGCTTACCTTTTTTGCTAAAATTAGGAATTCAGATATTCTTCAATGTGAAGCGAAAACAAGGCTGTAGGCTTACATTTTTTGCTAAAATGAAGCATTTCAGATATTCTACAATTTCAACAGAAAACAAGGCTGTAGGCTTACCTTTTTTGCTAAAATGAAACATTTCAGATATTCTTCAATTTCAGCCGAAAACAAGGCTATAGGCCTACCTTTTTTTGCTAAAATGAAGCATTTCAGATATTCTTCAATTTGAACCGAAAACAAGGCTATAGGCCTACCTTTTTTTGCTAAAATGAAGCATTTCAGATATTCTTCAATTTGAACCGAAAACAAGGCTATATGCTTACCTTTTTTTGCTAAAATGAAACATTTCAGATATTCTTCAATTTTAACCGAAAACAAGGCTATAGGCCTACCTTTTTTTGCTAAAATGAAGCATTTCAGATATTCTTCAATTTGAACCGAAAACAAGGCTATAAGCTTAGCTTTTTTCCTAAAATGAAGCATTTCAGATATTCTCCAATTTGAACCGAAAACGAGGCTATAGGCTAACCTTTTTTTGCCAAAATGAAGCATTTCAGATATTCTTTAATTTGAACCGAAAACAAGGCTATAGGCTTACCTTTTTTGCTAAAATGAAGCATTTCAGATATTCTCCAATTGGAACCGAAAACAAGGCTATAGGCCTACCTTTTTTTGCTAAAATGAAGCATTTCAGATATTCTTCAAGTTCAACCGAAAACAAGGCTATAGGCTTACCTTTTTCGCTAAAATGAAGCATTTCAGATATTCTTCACTTTGAACCGAAAACGAGGCTATAGGCTTACCTTTTTTTGCCAAAATGAAGCATTTCAGATATTCTTAAATTTCAAGCGAAAACAAGGCTATAGGCTTACCTTTTTTTGCTAAAATGAAGCATTTCAGATACTCTTCACTTTGAACCGAAAACGAGGCTATAGGCTTACCTTTTTTTGCCAAAATGAAGCATTTCAGATATTCTTCAATTTCAAGCGAAAACAAGGCTATAGGCTTACCTTTTTTTGCTAAAATGAAGCATTTCAGATATTCTCCAATTTGAACCGAAAACAAGGCTATAGGCTTACCTTTTTTGCTAAAATTAGGAATTCAGATATTCTTCAATGTGAAGCGAAAACAATGCTATAGGCTTACCTTTTTTTGCTAAAGTGAAACATTTCAGATATTCTTCAATTTAAACCGAAAACAAGGCTATAAGGCTTACCTTTCTTGCTAAAATGAAGCATTTCAGATATTCTTCAATTTCAAGCGAAAACAAGGCTATAGGCTTACCTTTTTTGCTAAAATGAAGCATTTCAGATATTCTTCAATTTCAACCGAAAACAAGGCTATAGGCTTACCTTTTTTGCTAAAATGAAGCATTTCAGATATTCTCCAATTTGAACCGAAAACAAGGCCACAGGCTTACCTTTTTTTGCTAAAATGAAGCATTGCAGATATTCTTCAATCTGAACTGAAAACAAAGCTATAGGCTTACCTTTTTTGCTAAAATGAAGCATTTCAGATATTCTTTAATTTGAACCGAAAACAAGGCTATAGGCTTACCTTTTTTGCTAAAATTAGGCATTTCAGATATCCTTCAATGTGAAGCGAAAACAAGGCTATGGGCTTACCTTTTTTGCTAAAATGAAGCATTTAAGATATTCTCCAATTTGAACCAAAAACAAGGCTGTAGGATTAAATTTTTTGCTAAAATGAAGCATTTCAGATATTCTCCAATTGGAACCGAAAACAAGGCTATAGGCCTACCTTTTTTTGCTAAAATGAAGCATTTCAGATATTCTTCAATTTCAACCGAAAACAAGGCTATAGGCTTACGTTTTTTTTCTAAAATGAAGCATTTCAGATATTCTCCAATTTGAACCGAAAACAAGGCCACAGGCTTACCTTTTTTTGCTAAAATGAAGCATTGCAGATATTCTTCAATCTCAACTGAAAACAAGGCTATAGGCTTACCTTTTTTGCTAAAATGAAGCATTTCAGATATTCTTTAATTTGAACCGAAAACAAGGCTATAGGCTTACCTTTTTTGCTAAAATTAGGCATTTCAGATATCCTTCAATGTGAAGCGAAAACAAGGCTATGGGCTTACCTTTTTTGCTAAAATGAAGCATTTCAGATATTCTCCAATTTGAACCAAAAACAAGGCTGTAGGATTAAATTTTTTGCTAAAATGAAGCATTTCAGATATTCTCCAATTGGAACCGAAAACAAGGCCACAGGCTTACCTTTTTTTGCTAAAATGAAGCATTGCAGATATTCTTCAATCTCAACTGAAAACAAGGCTATAGGCTTACCTTTTTTGCTAAAATGAAGCATTTCAGATATTCTCCAATTTGAACCGAAAACAAGGCCACAGGCTTACCTTTTTTTTCTAAAATGAAGCATTGCAGATATTCTTCAATCTCAACTGAAAACAAAGCTATAGGCTTACCTTTTTTGCTAAAATGAAGCATTTCAGATATTCTTTAATTTGAACCGAAAACAAGGCTATAGGCTTACCTTTTTTGCTAAAATTAGGCATTTCAGATATCCTTCAATGTGAAGCGAAAACAAGGCTATAGGCTTACCTTTTTTTGCTAAAATGAAACATTTCAGATATTCTTCAATTTCAACCGAAAACAAGGCTATAGGCTTACCTTTTTTTGCTAAAATGAAGCATTTCAGATATTCTTCAATTTCAACCGAAAATAAGGCTATAGGCTTACCTTTTTTGCTAAAACGAAGCATTTCAGATATTCTCCAATTTGAATCGAAAACAAGGCTATAGGCTTACCTTTTTTGCTAAAATGATGCATTTCAGATATTCTCCAATTTGAACCAAAAACAAGGCTGTAGGCTTACATTTTTTTGCTAAAATGAAGCATTTCAGATATTCTACAATTTCAACAGAAAACAAGGCTATAGGCTTACCTTTTTTGCTAAAATGAAGGATTTCAGATATTCTCCAATTTGAACCAAAAACAAGGCTGTAGGATTACATTTTTTGCTAAAATGAAGCATTTCAGATATTCTCCAATTGGAACCGAAAACAAGGCTATAGGCCTACCTTTTTTTGCTAAAATGAAGCATTTCAGATATTCTTCAATTTCAACCGAAAACAAGGCTATAGGCTTACCTTTTTTTCTAAAATGAAGCATTTCAGATATTCTCCAATTTGAACCGAAAACAAGGCTATAGGCTTACTTTTGTTGCTAAAATGAAGCATTTCAGATATTCTTCAATTTCAAGCGAAAAAAAAGGCTATAGGCTTACCTTTTTTGCTAAAATGAAGCATTTCAGATATTCTTCAATTTCAACCGAAAACAAGGCTATAGGCTTGCTTTTGTTGCTAAAATGAAGCATTTCAGATATTCTTCAATTTCAAGCGAAAAAAAAGGCTATAGGCTTACCTTTTTTGCTAAAATGAAGCATTTCAGATATTCTCCAATTTGAACCGAAAACAAGGCCACAGGCTTACCTTTTTTTGCTAAAATGAAGCATTGCAGATATTCCTCAATCTGAACTGAAAACAAAGCTATAGGCTTACCTTTTTTGCTAAAATGAAGCATTTCAGATATTCTTTAATTTGAACCGAAAACAAGGCTATAGGCTTACCTTTTTTGCTAAAATTAGGCATTTCAGATATCCTTCAATGTGAAGCGAAAACAAGGCTATGGGCTTACCTTTTTTGCTAAAATGAAGCATTTCAGATATTCTCCAATTTGAACCAAAAACAAGGCTGTAGGATTAAATTTTTTGCTAAAATGAAGCATTTCAGATATTCTCCAATTGGAACCGAAAACAAGGCCACAGGCTTACCTTTTTTTGCTAAAATGAAGCATTGCAGATATTCTTCAATCTCAACTGAAAACAAGGCTATAGGCTTACCTTTTTTGCTAAAATGAAGCATTTCAGATATTCTTTAATTTGAACCGAAAACAAGGCTATAGGCTTACCATTTTTGCTAAAATTAGGCATTTCAGATATCCTTCAATGTGAAGCGAAAACAAGGCTATAGGCTTACCATATTTGCTAAAATGAAGCATTTCAGATATTCTTTAATTTGAACCGAAAACAAGGCTATAGGCTTACCTTTTTTGCTAAAATTAGGCATTTCAGATATCCTTCAATGTGAAGCGAAAACAAGGCTATAGGCTTACCATTTTTGCTGAAATGAAGCATTTCAGATATTCTCCAATTTGAACCGAAAACAAGGCTATAGGCTTACCTTTTTTGCTAAAATTAGGCATTTCAGATATCCTTCAATGTGAAGCGAAAACAAGGCTATAGGCTTACCTTTTTTTGCTAAAATGAAACATTTCAGATATTCTTCAATTTGAACCGAAAACAAGGCTATAGGCTTACCTTTTTTTGCTAAAATGAAGCATTTCAGATATTCTTTAAATTTCAACCGAAAACAAGGCTATAGGCTTACTTTTTTTGCTAAAATGAAACATTTCAGATATTCTTCAATTTGAACCGAAAACAAGGCTATAGGCTTACCTTTTTTGCTAAAACGAAGCATTTCAGATATTCTCCAATTTGAATCGAAAACAAGGCTATAGGCTTACCTTTTTTGCTAAAATGAAGCATTTCAGATATTCTCCAATTTGAACCAAAAACAAGGCTGTAGGCTTACATTTTTTGCTAAAATGAAGCATTTCAGATATTCTACAATTTCAACAGAAAACAAGGCTGTAGGCTTACCTTTTTTGCTAAAATGAAACATTTCAGATATTCTTCAATTTCAGCCGAAAACAAGGCTATAGGCCTACCTTTTTTTGCTAAAATGAAGCATTTCAGATATTCTTCAATTTGAACCGAAAACAAGGCTACAGGCCTACCTTTTTTTGCTAAAATGAAGCATTTCAGATATTCTTCAATTTGAACCGAAAACAAGGCTATATGCTTACCTTTTTTTGCTAAAATGAAACATTTCAGATATTCTTCAATTTTAACCGAAAACAAGGCTATAGGCCTACCTTTTTTTGCTAAAATGAAGCATTTCAGATATTCTTCAATTTGAACCGAAAACAAGGCTATAAGCTTAGCTTTTTTCCTAAAATGAAGCATTTCAGATATTCTCCAATTTGAACCGAAAACGAGGCTATAGGCTTACCTTTTTTTGCCAAAATGAAGCATTTCAGATATTCTTTAATTTGAACCGAAAACAAGGCTATAGGCTTACCTTTTTTGCTAAAATGAAGCATTTCAGATATTCTCCAATTGGAACCGAAAACAAGGCTATAGGCCTACCTTTTTTTGCTAAAATGAAGCATTTCAGATATTCTTCAAGTTCAACCGAAAACAAGGCTATAGGCTTACCTTTTTCGCTAAAATGAAGCATTTCAGATATTCTTCACTTTGAACCGAAAACGAGGCTATAGGCTTACCTTTTTTTGCCAAAATGAAGCATTTCAGATATTCTTAAATTTCAAGCGAAAACAAGGCTATAGGCTTACCTTTTTTTGCTAAAATGAAGCATTTCAGATACTCTTCACTTTGAACCGAAAACGAGGCTATAGGCTTACCTTTTTTTGCCAAAATGAAGCATTTCAGATATTCTTCAATTTCAAGCGAAAACAAGGCTATAGGCTTACCTTTTTTTGCTAAAATGAAGCATTTCAGATATTCTCCAATTTGAACCGAAAACAAGGCTATAGGCTTACCTTTTTTGCTAAAATTAGGAATTCAGATATTCTTCAATGTGAAGCGAAAACAATGCTATAGGCTTACCTTTTTTTGCTAAAGTGAAACATTTCAGATATTCTTCAATTTAAACCGAAAACAAGGCTATAAGGCTTACCTTTCTTGCTAAAATGAAGCATTTCAGATATTCTTCAATTTCAAGCGAAAACAAGGCTATAGGCTTACCTTTTTTGCTAAAATGAAGCATTTCAGATATTCTTCAATTTCAACCGAAAACAAGGCTATAGGCTTACCTTTTTTGCTAAAATGAAGCATTTCAGATATTCTCCAATTTGAACCGAAAACAAGGCCACAGGCTTACCTTTTTTTGCTAAAATGAAGCATTGCAGATATTCTTCAATCTGAACTGAAAACAAAGCTATAGGCTTACCTTTTTTGCTAAAATGAAGCATTTCAGATATTCTTTAATTTGAACCGAAAACAAGGCTATAGGCTTACCTTTTTTGCTAAAATTAGGCATTTCAGATATCCTTCAATGTGAAGCGAAAACAAGGCTATGGGCTTACCTTTTTTGCTAAAATGAAGCATTTAAGATATTCTCCAATTTGAACCAAAAACAAGGCTGTAGGATTAAATTTTTTGCTAAAATGAAGCATTTCAGATATTCTCCAATTGGAACCGAAAACAAGGCTATAGGCCTACCTTTTTTTGCTAAAATGAAGCATTTCAGATATTCTTCAATTTCAACCGAAAACAAGGCTATAGGCTTACGTTTTTTTTCTAAAATGAAGCATTTCAGATATTCTCCAATTTGAACCGAAAACAAGGCCACAGGCTTACCTTTTTTTGCT
The DNA here is from genome assembly GCA_964020215.1 of Aurelia sp. 3 sensu Dawson et al. (2005). Lineage (NCBI taxonomy): Eukaryota > Metazoa > Cnidaria > Scyphozoa > Semaeostomeae > Ulmaridae > Aurelia > Aurelia sp. 3 sensu Dawson et al. (2005). The sequence goes on from OZ026580.1 coordinate 17,332,299, forward strand.
AAAATGAAGCATTGCAGATATTCTTCAATCTCAACTGAAAACAAGGCTATAGGCTTACCTTTTTTGCTAAAATGAAGCATTTCAGATATTCTTTAATTTGAACCGAAAACAAGGCTATAGGCTTACCATTTTTGCTAAAATTAGGCATTTCAGATATCCTTCAATGTGAAGCGAAAACAAGGCTATAGGCTTACCATATTTGCTAAAATGAAGCATTTCAGATATTCTTTAATTTGAACCGAAAACAAGGCTATAGGCTTACCTTTTTTGCTAAAATTAGGCATTTCAGATATCCTTCAATGTGAAGCGAAAACAAGGCTATAGGCTTACCATTTTTGCTAAAATGAAGCATTTCAGATATTCTCCAATTTGAACCGAAAACAAGGCTATAGGCTTACCTTTTTTGCTAAAATTAGGCATTTCAGATATCCTTCAATGTGAAGCGAAAACAAGGCTATAGGCTTACCTTTTTTTGCTAAAATGAAACATTTCAGATATTCTTCAATTTGAACCGAAAACAAGGCTATAGGCTTACCTTTTTTTGCTAAAATGAAGCATTTCAGATATTCTTTAAATTTCAACCGAAAACAAGGCTATAGGCTTACTTTTTTTGCTAAAATGAAACATTTCAGATATTCTTCAATTTGAACCGAAAACAAGGCTATAGGCTTACCTTTTTTGCTAAAACGAAGCATTTCAGATATTCTCCAATTTGAATCGAAAACAAGGCTATAGGCTTACCTTTTTTGCTAAAATGAAGCATTTCAGATATTCTCCAATTTGAACCAAAAACAAGGCTGTAGGCTTACATTTTTTGCTAAAATGAAGCATTTCAGATATTCTACAATTTCAACAGAAAACAAGGCTGTAGGCTTACCTTTTTTGCTAAAATGAAACATTTCAGATATTCTTCAATTTCAGCCGAAAACAAGGCTATAGGCCTACCTTTTTTTGCTAAAATGAAGCATTTCAGATATTCTTCAATTTGAACCGAAAACAAGGCAAAAGGCCTACCTTTTTTTGCTAAAATGAAGCATTTCAGATATTCTTCAATTTGAACCGAAAACAAGGCTATATGCTTACCTTTTTTTGCTAAAATGAAACATTTCAGATATTCTTCAATTTTAACCGAAAACAAGGCTATAGGCCTACCTTTTTTTGCTAAAATGAAGCATTTCAGATATTCTTCAATTTGAACCGAAAACAAGGCTACAAGCTTAGCTTTTTTCCTAAAATGAAGCATTTCAGATATTCTCCAATTTGAACCGAAAACGAGGCTATAGGCTTACCTTTTTTTGCCAAAATGAAGCATTTCAGATATTCTTCAATTTGAACCGAAAACAAGGCTACAAGCTTAGCTTTTTTCCTAAAATGAAGCATTTCAGATATTCTCCAATTTGAACCGAAAACGAGGCTATAGGCTTACCTTTTTTTGCCAAAATGAAGCATTTCAGATATTCTTTAATTTGAACCGAAAACAAGGCTATAGGCTTACCTTTTTTGCTAAAATGAAGCATTTCAGATATTCTCCAATTGGAACCGAAAACAAGGCTATAGGCCTACCTTTTTTTGCTAAAATGAAGCATTTCAGATATTCTTCAAGTTCAACCGAAAACAAGGCTATAGGCTTACCTTTTTCGCTAAAATGAAGCATTTCAGATATTCTTCACTTTGAACCGAAAACGAGGCTATAGGCTTACCTTTTTTTGCCAAAATGAAGCATTTCAGATATTCTTAAATTTCAAGCGAAAACAAGGCTATAGGCTTACCTTTTTTTGCTAAAATGAAGCATTTCAGATACTCTTCACTTTGAACCGAAAACGAGGCTATAGGCTTACCTTTTTTTGCCAAAATGAAGCATTTCAGATATTCTTCAATTTCAAGCGAAAACAAGGCTATAGGCTTACCTTTTTTTGCTAAAATGAAGCATTTCAGATATTCTCCAATTTGAACCGAAAACAAGGCTATAGGCTTACCTTTTTTGCTAAAATTAGGAATTCAGATATTCTTCAATGTGAAGCGAAAACAATGCTATAGGCTTACCTTTTTTTGCTAAAGTGAAACATTTCAGATATTCTTCAATTTAAACCGAAAACAAGGCTATAAGGCTTACCTTTCTTGCTAAAATGAAGCATTTCAGATATTCTCCAATTGGAACCGAAAACAAGGCTATAGGCCTACCTTTTTTTGCTAAAATGAAGCATTTCAGATATTCTTCAATTTCAACCGAAAACAAGGCTATAGGCTTACCTTTTTTGCTAAATGAAGCATTTCAGATATTCTCCAATTGGAACCGAAAACAAGGCTATAGGCCTACCTTTTTTGCTAAAATGAAGCATTTCAGATATTCTTTAATTTGAACCGAAAACAAGGCTATAGGCTTACCTTTTTTGCTAAAATGAAGCATTTCAGATATTCTCCAATTGGAACCGAAAACAAGGCTATAGGCCTACCTTTTTTTGCTAAAATGAAGCATTTCAGATATTCTTCAAGTTCAACCGAAAACAAGGCTATAGGCTTACCATTTTCGCTAAAATGAAGCATTTCAGATATTCTTCACTTTGAACCGAAAACGAGGCTATAGGCTTACCTTTTTTTGCCAAAATGAAGCATTTCAGATATTCTTCAATTTCAAGCGAAAACAAGGCTATGGGCTTACCTTTTTTTGCAAAAATTAAGCATTTCAGATATTCTTCACTTTGAACCGAAAACGAGGCTATAGGCTTACCTTTTTTTGCCAAAATGAAGCATTTCAGATATTCTTCAATTTCAAATTTCAAGCGAAAACAAGGCTATAGGCTTACCTTTTTTTGCTAAAATGAAGCATTTCAGATATTCTTCAATTTCAAGCGAAAACGAGGCTATAGGCTTACCTTTTTTTGCTAAAATGAAGCATCTCAGATATTCTTCAATTTCAACCGAAAACAAGGCTACAGGCTTACCTTTTTTTGCTAAAATGAAGCATTTCAGATATTCTTCAATTTCAACCGAAAACAAGGCTACAGGCTTACCTTTTTTTGCTAAAATTAGGCATTTCAGATATTCTTCAATTTCAAGCGAAAACGAGGCTATAGGCTTACCTTTTTTTGCTAAAATGAAGCATTTCAGATATTCTTCAATTTCAACCGAAAACAAGGCTATAGGCTTACCTTTTTTGCTAAATGAAGCATTTCAGATATTTTCCAATTGGAACCGAAAACAAGGCTATAGGCCTACCTTTTTTGCTAAAATGAAGCATTTCAGATATTCTTTAATTTGAACCGAAAACAAGGCTATAGGCTTACCTTTTTTGCTAAAATGAAGCATTTCAGATATTCTCCAATTGGAACCGAAAACAAGGCTATAGGCCTACCTTTTTTTGCTAAAATGAAGCATTTCAGATATTCTTCAAGTTCAACCGAAAACAAGGCTATAGGCTTACCATTTTCGCTAAAATGAAGCATTTCAGATATTCTTCACTTTGAACCGAAAACGAGGCTATAGGCTTACCTTTTTTTGCCAAAATGAAGCATTTCAGATATTCTTCAATTTCAAGCGAAAACAAGGCTATGGGCTTACCTTTTTTTGCAAAAATTAAGCATTTCAGATATTCTTCACTTTGAACCGAAAACGAGGCTATAGGCTTACCTTTTTTTGCCAAAATGAAGCATTTCAGATATTCTTCAATTTCAAATTTCAAGCGAAAACAAGGCTATAGGCTTACCTTTTTTTGCTAAAATGAAGCATTTCAGATATTCTTCAATTTCAAGCGAAAACGAGGCTATAGGCTTACCTTTTTTTGCTAAAATGAAGCATCTCAGATATTCTTCAATTTCAACAGAAAACAAGGCTACAGGCTTACCTTTTTTTGCTAAAATGAAGCATTTCAGATATTCTTCAATTTCAACCGAAAACAAGGCTACAGGCTTACCTTTTTTTGCTAAAATTAGGCATTTCAGATATTCTTCAATTTCAAGCGAAAACGAGGCTATAGGCTTACCTTTTTTTGCTAAAATGAAGCATTTCAGATATTCTTCAATTTCAACCGAAAACAAGGCTACAGGCTTAACTTTTTTTGCTAAAATTAGGCATTTCAGATATTCTTCAATTTCAAGCGAAAACGAGGCTATAGGCTTACCTTTTTTTGCTAAAATGAAGCATTTCAGATATTCTTCAATTTCAAGCGAAAACGAGGCTATAGGCTTACCTTTTTTTGCTAAAATGAAGCATTTCAGATATTCTTCAATTTCAACCGAAAACAAGGCTACAGGCTTACCTTTTTTTGCTAAAATTAGGCATTTCAGATATTTTTCAATTTCAACCGAAAACAAGGCTATAGGCTTACCTTTTTTTGCTAAAATGAAGCATTTCAGATATTCTTCAATTTCAAGCGAAAACGAGGCTATAGGCTTACCTTTTTTTGCCAAAATGAAGCATTTCAGATATTCTTCAATTTCAACCGAAAACAAGGCTATAGGATTACCTTTTTTTGCCAAAATGAAGCATTTCAGATATTCTTCAATTTCAAGCGAAAACAAGGCTATAGGCTTACCTTTTTTTGCTAAAATGAAGCATTTCAGATATTCTTCAATTTCAACCGAAAACAAGGCTATAGGCTTACCTTTTTTTGCCAAAATGAAGCATTTCAGATATTCTTCAATTTCAAGCGAAAACAAGGCTATAGGATTACCTTTTTTTGCTAAAATGAAGCATTTCAGATATTCTTCAATTTCAACCGAAAACAAGGCTACAGGCTTACCTTTTTTTGCTAAAATGAAGCATTTCAGATATTCTTCAATTTCAAGCGAAAACAAGGCTATAGGCTTACCTTTTTCGCTAAAATGAAGCATTTCAGATATTCTTCACTTTGAACCGAAAACAAGGCTATAGGATTACCTTTTTTTGCCAAAATGAAGCATTTCAGATATTCTTCAATTTCAAGCGAAAACAAGGCTATAGGCTTACCTTTTTTGCTAAAATGAAGCATTTCAGATATTCTCCAATTTGAACCGAAAACAAGGCTATAGGCTTACCTTTTTTGCTAAAATTAGGAATTCAGATATTCTTCAATGTGAAGCGAAAACAATGCTATAGGCTTACCTTTTTTTGCTAAAGTGAAACATTTCAGATATTCTTCAATTTAAACCGAAAACAAGGCTATAAGGCTTACCTTTTTCGCTAAAATGAAGCATTTCAGATATTCTCCAATTTGAATCGAAATCAAGGCTATAGGGTTACCTTTTTTTGCCAAAATGAAGCATTTCAGATATTCTTCAATTTCAAGCGAAAACAAGGCTATAGGCTTACCTTTTTTTGCTAAAATGAAGCATTTCAGATATTCTTCAATTTCAACCGAAAACAAGGCTATAGGCTTACCTTTTTCGCTAAAATGAAGCATTTCAGATATTCTTCACTTTGAACCGAAAACAAGGCTATAGGCTTACCTTTTTTTGCCAAAATGAAGCATTTCAGATATTCTTCAATTTCAAGCGAAAACAAGGCTATAGGCTTAAATTTTTTTTGCTAAAATGAAGCATTTCAGATATTCTTCAATTTCAACCGAAAACAAGGCTATAGGCTTACCTTTTTTGCTAAAATGAAGCATTTCAGATATTCTCCAATTTGAACCGAAAACAAGGCCACAGGCTTACCTTTTTTTGCTAAAATGAAGCATTGCAGATATTCTTCAATCTCAACTGAAAACAAGGCTATAGGCTTACCTTTTTTGCTAAAATGAAGCATTTCAGATATTCTTTAATTTGAACTGAAAACAAGGCTATAGGCTTACCTTTTTTGCTAAAATTAGGCATTTCAGATATCCTTCAATGTGAAGCGAAAACAAGGCTATAGGCTTACCATTTTTGCTAAAGTGAAGCATTTCAGATATTCTCCAATTTGAACCGAAAACAAGGCTATAGGCTTACCTTTTTTGCTAAAATTAGGCATTTCAGATATCCTTCAATGTGAAGCGAAAACAAGGCTATAGGCTTACCTTTTTTTGCTAAAATGAAACATTTCAGATATTCTTCAATTTGAACCGAAAACAAGGCCACAGGCTCACCTTTTTTTGCTAAAATAAAGCATTGCAGATATTCTTCAATCTCAACTGAAAACAAGGCTATAGGCTTACCTTTTTTGCTAAAATGAAGCTTAACAGCCTACGGCCAATTGCGCCTACCTAAGAGTAAACTGGTCTATAGGTGAGACAACAAAAACAACAACTGGCTTGGCGCTCATGGGGTCGTATGTTAGATAAGGACCACTATACAAGTTAGAAGGGAGTTAGACCCCCCTTGGGATTAGAGATGGACTTATAATGGGGCTTAGGTAAGAGAAAAACAGAAGAGTACAGAGGAAAAGCCATGGTAACCTAAGGTGCCATGGCCCTTACGCCTTAGGGGCATACGACCCATTGCTAAAGTCCATACTATGCCTTTATCTTCTGTTAGCTCGTTGTTCTTCCTTCAATGATTATGATTGTCAGTTCATTCATGTGGTTACGTCTGCCAATTCCTTGCCGCTGACAAAGGGCACCCGTCATTGACTTTGCCTTGATGACCCTGTAGCTGACGATGGAAGAACCAGGCCATTTCCTCTGTCAATGTCATGCCTCTGACAATGTCTTGGTCAGATCACTGCTAGAAACCAGCATCAGGATCTGAAATGAAAAAGGTTAAGTTGGGGGGGGGGTACCTGTTGAGAGCACTGTATTGTGCTACCTCAGGCTACTGACACAGGGGGCGAGCATCTGTTCACTTGGTGAAAAACACTTTTGTATTCCCTCAGCATACTGACACAGTATCTGAGCACTATTTTACATTGGTAAAAACACTGTCTTGCACTTCCTCAGCATACTGACACAGTACCTGAGCACTATTTGGTCACTTGGTGAAAACACTTACTTGCCCTTCCTCAGCATACTGACACAGTATCTGAGCATTTGGTAAAAACACTGTCTTGCACTTCCTCAGCATACTGACACAGTATCTGAGCACTATTTGGTCACTTGGTGAAAAACACTTTTTGCACTCTCTAAGCATACTGACACAGTATCTGAGCACTATTTGGGCACTTGGAGGAAAACACTTGATGCACTCTCTCAGCCTACTGACACAGTACCTGAGCACTATTTGGTCACTTGGTGAAAAACACTTTTTGCACTCTCTCAGCATACTGACACAGTACCTGAGCACTATTTGGTCACTTGGTGAAAAACACTTTTTGCACTCTCTCAGCATACTGACACAGTATCTGAGCACTATTTGGTCACTTGGTGAAAAACACTTTTTTTTGCACTGCCTCAGCATACTGACACAGTACCTGAGCACTATTTGGTTACTTGGTAAAAACACTTTTTGCACTCTCTCAGCATACTGACACAGTACCTGAGCACTATTTGGTCACTTGGTGAAAAACACTTTTTGCATTCTCTCAGCATACTGACACAGTATCTGAGCACTATTTGGTCACTTGGTGAAAAACACTTTTAGCACTCCCTCAGCATACTGACACAGTATCTGAGCACTATTTGGTTACTTGGTAAAAACACTTTTTGCACTCTCTCAGCATACTGACACAGTACCTGAGCACTATTTGGTCACTTGGTGAAAAACACTTTTAGCACTCCCTCAGCATACTGACACAGTATCTGAGCACTATTTGGTTACTTGGTAAAAACACTTTTTGCACTCTCTCAGCATACTGACACAGTACCTGAGCACTATTTGGTCACTTGGTGAAAAACACTTTTTGCACTCTCTCAGCATACTGACAAAGTACCTGAGCACTATTTGGTCACTTGGTGAAAAAAAAACTTGTTGCACTCTCTCAGCATACTGACACAGTATCTGAGCACTATATGGTCACTTGGTGAAAAAACACTTTTTTGCACTGCCTCAGCATACTGACACAGTAACTGAGCTTTATTTATTTATTTATTTATTTTTATTTTTTTTTTTTTTTCACTTGGAAGGACCCTAACTATTCTACTCTGAGGCACAGACTCAGAACCTGAGCCCTATAGTATGGTTCTGACTTGAAAGTGATGAAAAAACAAAATGCAGTGTAACCAACAGTACATAATAGGTAGTTATAAACCCCTTACAGACAAACATAACGAGTTAAACTTTCGCAATATCAACTAACTGTAGTCTAAGCACAAAACTAAATCTAAGGAGCAACAGACTGTAGCTTAACCTAATGACAATATTCCATAGACCAGAAGCTGATGCTGGTAAAAACCCCAATGACAAACACTCTGAAGGGGGGGGGTGGGGTCTAATCTCTGACCTCTAACCAAGGAAAAAAAAAAGGGGGGGGGTCCAAAGTCAATACCTGAAACTAGTTAGGATGGTGGTGCACGTTGCACACAATGAGGACTCAACAGGTGGGAATGGGGGAAAATACACCAACCAAAAAATAATTAGGGAGAAAAGGGAGGGCGGGTGGGTAAAAACGTAAGCAACTTAGGCCAATCTTACCAAACTGAAAGCACGAGGAGGAGGAGAGGATTGGGGCGAGGGTGTCAACCTGCTATGACAGGGGACTAGGGCGAGGGCATCAACCTGCCTAGAGGAAAAAGGGGGTTGGGGCGAGCATTAATCCGCAATTGCCTTGGCGTTAAATCTAATTTATCCATAAATTCTACCTTAACAGCCTACGGCCAATTGCGCCTACCTAAGAGTAAACTGGTCTATAGGTGAGACAACAAAAACAACAACTGGCTTGGCGCTCATGGGGTCGTATGTTAGATAAGGACCACTATACAAGTTAGAAGGGAGTTAGACCCCCCTTGGGATTAGAGATGGACTTATAATGGGGCTTAGGTAAGAGAAAAACAGAAGAGTACAGAGGAAAAGCCATGGTAACCTAAGGTGCCATGGCCCTTACGCCAACATACGCCCAAGAACACCAAGCCTTTTCGAACAGTTATTCAACTAATTTTGATGGTACTTGATCCACTATGGCAGTAGGGGTTCTAATGTACGTTAGGTAGCTATCACTAGACCATCTACCAAGGACTTTTATGAGCCAGTCTGGGAGATTCCTGGCTGCTGCAGAGGTGGCTGCTCCTATGCGGAAACAATGAGAGGTAAAATGGGCATCTTTGTACACTGTGGCCTGCAATAATTGATTGATAGTACTAGTAAGAATCTGACGTGTGAGGAATGTTCCATCCGTGAAACGAAACAATGGACCTGAAATATCAGAAGAATTTGAAATGAAACTGTGTAAAGCTGTATATGGGCAAACAGCGGAGCCAGATCTAGCAAGGCGAATGGTAGCACCTTTACGAAAGATGTCAGTTTTTGAGCCTTTGAGTGTTAGTAGAATAACATCAGGGAGGATCTTAATGTCTGACCTCAGTAACGTCGTGGCTGGATCAAAGTAGGACGCCTTGGGGGCACAAAACTCAGCTGAACGCAAAAACCCAAAAAAGGCTGTCGTAAAAGCTGACCATAACATCAATTTGTCCACAGGTGGGTACAAGGATGTGGTAAGGGACATCTTCAGTGACCTCAAAACTGAAATGGTGACTGGTAAACGTGGCTGTGTGACACGGGCAGATGTGGAACGTTTTATCCCTTTCAGCAACAGACCCAAAAGGGGCATAGGTCTTGAAGTGGTATCAAAACCAAGTAACACGTTCTGATGTCGAACTGCTGCCAAGTAGGACTGAATGGTGGAAAAACTGAGGCTCTCTGCTAAATGGGTAACAAAAAGTCTTAGAGACATTTCTTGTAGGGGGTATGGGGTCAACTTATACTTGGAGCAAAACTTGATGTACTGCTAATGACCGTTTAGGTATGTAAGCCTAGAGCTGCTTGCAATGGAGTTCACTTGGTAATACTCAGCTTTAGATTCTAAATGTTCCATGCATGGGGAGGCAGAGGAATGGCTAACTGATCTGCTCCCGGTACCAGCTGGAAGAACCGGTCCATCTGTAAACGAGATAAAGAATCGGCTATAGAGTTATCGGTACCTACAATGTGAGCTACATTTACACTAAACTGATGTTGTGCTGATAAATAAAACATTCTCCTCATTAGTTTCATAATTTCTTTACATTTAGACGTTTTTGATGACCATATATTGACTACAGCTAAATTGTCACAATGAAATACTAATTTCTTGCCAGATAGACTAGGACCCCATATCAACAATGATACATATATGGGAAACAGTTCTTTCCATTGAATGGAATGGCTCTGAAATGCCTGGTGCCATGGGACAGATAACCATTTCCCATCAAAAAAGATACCAAAACCTAGTTCTCCTGACGCGTCAGTGTAAAGATTTATGGATGGAGCTGGCGTCACCTGAAAGTCTGGGATCTTATAACGGCCATTCCATGAAGGTAAAAATTCTATCCACCATTCAATGTCCCGGCGTGCTTCTATATTGAGGGAGATTCTGTGATGCAATTTGGAAACTGTAGTCGAGAGGTCAATTAAACGTCGCAGGAAAGTACGTCCTGCTGGAATGACTTTGGAAGCAAAAGATAATTTGCCAATGAGAGAAAGAAGTTCACGCTTGGTGCATTTCTTCACACATTGCCATTGCCTGAGAGAAGAAAGCAGTTCTTCGAATTTATCATCTGGTAACCGAATCTCCATTTTTTGGGAGTCTATGACAATACCCAGATATGTTAATGAGGACACAGGGCCAAAGATTTTATCCGGAGCAAGAGGAACTCCTAGCTTTTGAAATACTTCACAAGTAAGATTCATGTCAGACTCACAGTCAGATGAAGTATTTGCTGCAAGGAAAAAATCATCTAGATAATGAACCAGGTTTGAAAGTCCATACTTGCTCTTCAAGATCCAAGTAAGTGTGTCTGATAAACGGGTAAAGCGATTAACGGATGAACGAAGCCCAAAGGGCAAACAAAGATCCACAAAAAACAAATTGCAAAATGAAAAACCCAGTAAGTGCCAATCTTCCCGACGGACTGGGCAATTTCGAAACGCACTCTTAATATCAAGTTTGCCCATTTGAGCCCCAGGGCCAAGCTTTGAGACAATGTCAACGGCTGCATCAAAACCAGTGAAGGAGACTGTCGACTCCTCATCTGAAATATAATCGTTAATGGATGTGCCTGTGGGTGAAGAAAGGTCAGTAATCATGCGAAATGTTCCATCTTTCTTGGGAACTGCTCCGATGGGAGAGGTACGGAAATTTGCCAGAGGAATTTGTTGAAAGGGACCAGCAATTCGTTGTGACGTTAGTTCCTTAATAATACAAGAAAAGATTGCTTCTGGACAGTCAGTAGCAGACTTCAAATTCGATGAAAGTTGCATAAATTCCGGACCTCTGTAACCTATGTCAAAACCAGATGCAAAGGAGTTTATAAGTTCGATACAAAACAGCTTGTTAGGGTGGCCAACAAGTTCAGATGCTAAAGCATATGTGTTAATTGGAGTGGGTGCTGACAGCGGGAAATCATTAAAGTGACTTATGAGCTGCTGGGCAAACCCTTCTTGGGTGGTTGCCGCCACATCCTGGTGTGCTACATTTGTGGGAAAAAAAGCAAGGCTTCCTGTCACATCTGTTGCTGTTGTAGTGCCGGCATGGCTCTGGACGGGTGAAGGTGGGTATGGCACTGGGTTTCTGCAATGTTTGGGGGGCACGAAAGGGCTGGCTGTTGCAATCTGCAGCTAAATGGCCAGGGCGCTGGCACTTAAAACAGGTGGGGGCATAACTAGCACGTTGGCTATCTCTGATAAATTTGTCATAGGCATACGACCCGTACCAAAATAACTGGGGAAATAACTGGGAAAGCTGGGATTTCCTAGGATTTCCCCAGTTTCCCAGTTTTTTCCCCAGAAAATTTTGAAAGCTGGGACTTCTGTTTCCTAGAAAGCCGGGGAAACTGGGAAGACTGCCAAATAGCTGGGTTTAAAAACTGGGAAACTGGGAAGAAATGAACTGACAACGACAAAGCTGGGTATTAAAACTGGGAAACTGGGAAAACCACTGAGAACTTCGCTGCAAAATTGAGATTCCGTCAAAAGCTGGGTATGACAGCTAGGAAACTGGGAAAACCACAGAAACTGGAAATTCTGTTGGAAACGCCCCTTAGCAATTTCGCCAAATACAATGCCTAACCGGCCAGCAGAGAGTCGTTATGAAATTGAAATTCTAGAGACAAAGTCTTGTCAAGATTGATGATCTTCAACAACTCCACCAATAATAGACCAAATTGGGGGAAAATCAAGGAAATGGGAAGAATCTCCAACTTAGGGGGCACGACACTTCAATGGCACTTTTTTCCTTAGGAAAAATGGGGCACCTTTTAAAAATGAAAAAGGGAACTTCTTTGTTCATTGCAAATACTTGGGGGGCTCGTGCCCCCAGTGCCCCCTTGGTTCCTACATCTATGTACCTAATGCCACAAAAACTAAAACGCCAATATTTTTCTCTGGCATTTGAACGTTTTTATAAAACTCTTCATCTCGTTAAGTGATGATGTCTAACTAACGATATTTACTACACGAAATCGTCTGCTATTTATTCCATTCTTTGTCCTTCTTTTCAGAATATTTTCAAGTCCAAAAGAATTTTCCAAACCTTACCGTTCGAACAGAGACAATTTTTTCTGTTCCATCAAGTTGTAAAATGTTAACGATGTCGTCGCAAATCTTTCTGACCAAATGGAGTTAACATCTGCTGAAATGATATAATATCGTCTCATTTTGTTCTTCTTCGGAAAATTCTTGGACGTCCTCCATCTTGAAAAGTACGAAAAAACAACAACCTTCACTTTCCCCAGTTTTTACCCCAGCTTTTACCCAGGTTTTAAGCGCGCTTGTGCTTTTCATTCATGAGATATTGCGCTCTGATTGGCTGATCCACGATACCACGTTCGATTCGATCTCAAATCGAATCTCGATCGTCCTTCAATCTCCTTCTTCTTCAAATTCTGCAAGCGCGAGACTTAACATTTTGGAGAGAAGTAGTTTGAAGCTCTGAAACTTGAAGTAAACAAAAGACAAAGAATCCAAGGTAAGACTCGTTTGTTTCTCTTTAAAATTAACTAACTGCAAGTAGAATTGCTACGTAGCATTTTACAAACTACGAATTACGAGTTCTTTTCAAATTTGTTTCAGCTTTCCGCATTGTTGTGAAATCTTCATGCAGCTACAGATATCTAGATATGTTTTTAAAAGTTACCGAGGAAGAAGAATATACTTGTGATAAGATATCATTCGAAATAACAGGAGTCAAAATAAGCGGGAAAAGAAGCGGCAATATTTGCTAATAGTCTTAAGGTCATGTTTATCATTGCTTTCCAAGTTTCTTCATTTACGAAAACGTTTGATTTGCTTGCCCTAGAAAGGCTCTTTGACGTTAGTCTTCAGCGAGAAATCCCAGATGCAAGTCGATCTTTCTTTTCATATTTACAGGTGGATTTGAGGCAATGGATTATTGGTCGATGTCATCGAAAGAACAAGTCTGAACAGACACTGAACATTTCTTAAATGTAGGTACCTATATTGCGAAGGATATTTGCGAGATTTGATGATTGATGTTGCTGCCATGAAATTCTGTCTCTTCTGCGAAGAACTGTTGCCCCTTCTGTCAGTGAATTCACTTGTATATGCTTCATCGGGATGAAACTCGTTTGAAGAATAAGAAGAGTATTCTTAACTTAAATCGAGGTGAACAACTAATTTCGCAAACGATTTTGAATGCTTTTCGATTTGCCGAAAGTTTCCGGGAAAATTTAGGCCATAGATTTTACCAACCGCTCCAAGGAAACTTACTCCGTTTCCCAGTTTACCCACTTTTCCCGGCTTTCCTAGGAATTTTGCTCCGTTCCCCAGTTTACCCAGTTTCCCAGCTTTCCTAGGTATTTCCCAGCTATTTCCCCAGAAAATTTTACCCAGTTTTCCTAGGAATTTTGCTCTTTTCCCCAACTTTTTTTTATCCTAGGAATCCTAGGAAGCAGGGGACATATTTACCTAGAAAAATCCTAGGATTTCCTAGGTATTTCCCATTTTTTTTGGTACGGGGAGTCAGTTCTAGACCATGATAGGGTTTGATCTAGTGCCATATTCATGCGAAAGGCGATGTCGTAGCGATGCCAAGCCGGAAACGGGTAAGTTTTGTTAAAATGGCAAATGTGGTCCTGGTAGGCAAGAAGATCCCCGGCTAATTCTGGGTGGTAGTGCACTGAAACTCTAACAAAGATGTTCCATGCCTCAAGCCAACTGGAAAAATTAATCACACGTTGGGACACACGACGTTTTGGTGTCAGAGAAATTGAATTATCCCCTGCTTTGGATGGAACAAGATGAAAATTGAACCCTTCTTGTGTGTCTGAGGCCGGGTCATAAAGTGATTGAGGCAAGAGGGCATTGAAATCCACATACTTTTTTGACTTGATTGCCAAATGAAGCTGGCGGGATAGAGGAGGCAAATTACTGGGAAGAGAGGAAGAAAACAACATACCTTCCATGTCACTGTCCCCCTCTCCAAGCACCATCAAATTACCGGCTGCCTGCAAAAGGCCGGCCCTGCCAGAGGTTTGGGCTGCATCATGGGATGTTAGACTGACTGGCTCTGGAGCTGCAGCTGAGCAGGGGGGCTCCTCGCTGGGAAGACGAGTGGCAGATGGTCTATTGTTGAAGTTTTTCTCCATGGCTGTCGCGACTGCACTGTTTATCAGCGAATTTAGCTCTTCGAGGCTCACCCCAATCAACGGAGTATTTGTGGCGGCTACGGAGGCTGACGCTGGCTCCTCTTGCTCTTGTGCATGATGGGCGGGAGGCGATGTGGGCAAAGTGCTGTAGGATTGTTGACGAACAAAACTCTGTGCGGAAGTCGAAGGAGCGTCTTCTCCACAATTACCGTCTGTAGCGGATGTGTCAGCTCTAAAGCTATGGAACAGTCTGTGAGCCAAGACCTTCTTCGAGCCGACCGAAGACAGGTTATAATGGTTGCAAATGGCAACCAACTGGTGCTTTGGCATTTCCCGCCACTCTGTCAAAGTGCGTTGAGGATCGATCACCCTTTCTACACGACTTGATACAGGCTGCTTCGATACACTCTTGAGCTTCGAAAACATAACTGTAATACACGACTAAGCGAGTAAATTATCGAAAACCAAACACGTCGCAATAAAAACGTAAGCAACTTAGGCCAATCTTACCAAACTGAAAGCACGAGGAGGAGGAGAGGATTGGGGCGAGGGTGTCAACCTGCTATGACAGGGGACTAGGGCGAGGGCATCAACCTGCCTAGAGGAAAAAGGGGGTTGGGGCGAGCATTAATCCGCAATTGCCTTGGCGTTAAATCTAATTTATCCATAAATTCTACCATTTCAGATATTCTCCAATTTGAACCGAAAACAAGGCTATAGGCTTACCTTTTTTGCTAAAATTAGGCATTTCAGATATCCTTCAATGTGAAGCGAAAACAAGGCTATAGGCTTACCTTTTTTTGCTAAAATGAAACATTTCAGATATTCTTCAATTTGAACCGAAAACAAGGCCACAGGCTCACCTTTTTTTGCTAAAATAAAGCATTGCAGATATTCTTCAATCTCAACTGAAAACAAGGCTATAGGCTTACCTTTTTTGCTAAAATGAAGCATTTCAGATATTCTCCAATTGGAACCGAAAACAAGGCTATAGGCCTACCTTTTTTGCTAAAATGAAGCATTTCAGATATTCTTTAATTTGAACCGAAAACAAGGCTATAGGCTTACCTTTTTTTGCTAAAATGAAGCATTTCAGATATTCTTCAATTTCAACCGAAAACAAGGCTATAGGCTTACCTTTTTTGCT
The DNA here is from genome assembly GCA_964020215.1 of Aurelia sp. 3 sensu Dawson et al. (2005). NCBI lineage: Eukaryota > Metazoa > Cnidaria > Scyphozoa > Semaeostomeae > Ulmaridae > Aurelia > Aurelia sp. 3 sensu Dawson et al. (2005). Next base: position 17,348,069 of record OZ026580.1, read on the forward strand.
AAAATGAAACATTTCAGATATTCTTCAATTTGAACCGAAAACAAGGCTATAGGCTTACCTTTTTTGCTAAAACGAAGCATTTCAGATATTCTCCAATTTGAATCGAAAACAAGGCTATAGGCTTACCTTTTTTGCCAAAATGAAGCATTTCAGATATTCTCCAATTTGAACCAAAAACAAGGCTGTAGGCTTACATTTTTTGCTAAAATGAAGCATTTCAGATATTCTACAATTTCGACCGAAAACAAGGCTATAGGCTTACCTTTTTCGCTAAAATGAAGCATTTCAGATATTCTTCACTTTGAACCGAAAACAAGGCTATAGGCTTACCTTTTTTTGCCAAAATGAAGCATTTCAGATATTCTCCAATTGGAACCGAAAACAAGGCTATAGGCCTACCTTTTTTTGCTAAAATGAAGCATTTCAGATATTCTCCAATTGGAACCGAAAACAAGGCTACAGGCTTACCTTTTTTTGCTAAAATGAAGCATTTCAGATATTCTTCAATTTCAAGCGAAAACAAGGCTATAGGCTTACCTTTTTTTGCTAAAATGAAGCATTTCAGATATTCTTCAATTTCAACCGAAAACAAGGCTATAGGCTTACCTTTTTTGCTAAAATGAAGCATTTCAGATATTCTCCAATTTGAACCGAAAACAAGGCTATAGGCTTACCTTTTTTTGCTAAAATTAGGCATTTCAGATATCCTTCAATGTGAAGCGAAAACAAGGCTATAGGCTTACCTTTTTTGCTAAAATGAAGCATTTCAGATATTCTTTAATTTGAACCGAAAACAAGGCTATAGGCTTACCTTTTTTGCTAAAATTAGGCATTTCAGATATCCTTCAATGTGAAGCGAAAACAAGGCTATAGGCTTACCATTTTTGCTAAAATGAAGCATTTCAGATATTCTCCAATTTGAACCGAAAACAAGGCTATAGGCTTACCTTTTTTGCTAAAATTAGGCATTTCAGATATCCTTCAATGTGAAGCGAAAACAAGGCTATAGGCTTACCTTTTTTTGCTAAAATGAAACATTTCAGATATTCTTCAATTTGAACCGAAAACAAGGCCACAGGCTCACCTTTTTTTGCTAAAATAAAGCATTGCAGATATTCTTCAATCTCAACTGAAAACAAGGCTATAGGCTTACCTTTTTTGCTAAAATGAAGCATTTCAGATATTCTCCAATTGGAACCGAAAACAAGGCTATAGGCCTACCTTTTTTGCTAAAATGAAGCATTTCAGATATTCTTTAATTTGAACCGAAAACAAGGCTATAGGCTTACCTTTTTTTGCTAAAATGAAGCATTTCAGATATTCTTCAATTTCAACCGAAAACAAGGCTATAGGCTTACCTTTTTTGCTAAAATGAAACATTTCAGATATTCTTCAATTTGAACCGAAAACAAGGCTATAGGCTTACCTTTTTTGCTAAAACGAAGCATTTCAGATATTCTCCAATTTGAATCGAAAACAAGGCTATAGGCTTACCTTTTTTGCTAAAATGAAGCATTTCAGATATTCTCCAATTTGAACCAAAAACAAGGCTGTAGGCTTACATTTTTTGCTAAAATGAAGCATTTCAGATATTCTACAATTTCAACAGAAAACAAGGCTATAGGCTTACCTTTTTTGCTAAAATGAAACATTTCAGATATTCTTCAATTTGAACCGAAAACAAGGCTATAGGCCTACCTTTTTTTGCTAAAATGAAGCATTTCAGATATTCTTCAATTTGAACCGAAGACAAGGCTATAGGCTTACCTTTTTTTGCTAAACTGAAGCATTTCAGATATTCTCCAATTTGAACCAAAAACAAGGCCACAGGCTTACATTTTTTGCTAAAATGAAGCATTTCAGATATTCTACAATTTCAACAGAAAACAAGGCTATAGGCTTACCTTTTTTGCTAAAATGAAACATTTCAGATATTCTTCAATTTGAACCGAAAACAAGGCTATAGGCCTATCTTTTTTTGCTAAAATGAAGCATTTCAGATATTCTTCAATTTGAACCGAAAACAAGGCTATAAGCTTACCTTTTTTCCTAAAATGAAGCATTTCAGATATTCTCCAATTTGAACCGAAAACAAGGCTATAGGCTTACCTTTTTTGCTAAAATTAGGAATTCAGATATTCTTCAATGTGAAGCGAAAACAATGCTATAGGCTTACCTTTTTTTGCTAAAGTGAAACATTTCAGATATTCTTCAATTTCAACCGCAAACAAGGCCTACCTTTTCTTGCAAAAATGAAGCATTTCAGATATTCTTCAATTCCTATCAAGAAGCAAGGCTTGATGCTTAACTTTTTAGGCAGAATTAAGCATTTCAAATGATCTTTGACTTTCGCCAAAAAGGAACGCTGTAGTCTTATCCTTCTTGACAAAAATTAGGCATTTAAATGTTCTTTATTTCCATTGAAAGGAAGGCCTTATGCTTGAATGGTTCAAAGATTTCGGGTTTTCCAGTATTCTTCTTTTCCTGGCAAGGGCAAGAATTAAAGCGTACATCTTCCTTATTCTTTGACAGTAAATATATGAATTCATCATTGTTTTTGAAGAAATTTGTCTAACTTTTCAATAACTGTATTCCCCTGTGAGTTAAAATAATATTTTCCGCACGCTTCGCGTTCCACACAATAATGTGAGTACTTTGGGGAATGAAAGAAATGAACACAAACAACTTTCCATCTTGGCCTAACTTCATACACAGCCAGATAACTTTAACTACATAACAGGTAACTAAATCTTGGCTGTGTATGATGGCCTTCGCCACTACTCCTAATACGTGCCTTTTCTTGTGTCAGTTCTCGAAAAATAAAAAGGCAAATACTTATTTTCGGTTCCATCACGAAATGATGGATAAGAAAATAATTGATACTACTCTTTTTTAACAAAAAAGCAAAGATAATACTTATAATATTGAATATTGACAAAATTGATGTTGCAGATAGCAAGAAAGCTGAATGCTGACAATTTGCTAAAATCAGACAGTTGAAGAATTCCCTCCTGGTGAAGTTTTTCAGTGAAAGTACGAAAGTACTGATTTATCAGTTGGATGAATTGCTGAGTAATTTTGATCAAGTAATTCAAAATGACCAATGCTCTCAGGACCATACAAGTCAGTTTCCTTAGCATGTTTCAAGGCACGTTTGGTCTCACATGGTCGAAGCAAATAGAAATTTAATTAAGAATATCGTGACATCAATGCAAACTCCCTCACAAACATGAAAGCAATACCTTAAAGAAACAAATTAGAAAATGAATGAATCTAAAACTTATTGATGGTATTTGCGATTCAGCATCCAGCCATTTAGCAAAACGAGTTGCTGGTTTCATTCCCTTACGTAATGGTATTTACGACACCATCCCTTATGTAGGCCAAATATTTTCTAATACCAGTAAACTTTGTTTTTTCTTGCACCAGCCCGTAACTATGGGTAAACAATAAACGCACTTCACCATTCAGAATTCCTAATTACAAAATATACAGATAAAAGAAATCGGGTCCTCCGAATTAGTCAGTTTAATGACTTTATAATTCTTGTGCTCTTTCTGAGGAAAATAAATGTCACTTGACCTCCCAGCCTGGCAAATTTTGCGAGCAAATTTTTGCGAGGTGCAAGACAAATAAATAGAAGAAATCTGGCAGGCAATACAACCATTTCAAATTACGAATCCAGAGAAAGAGAAATGTTGTTTTATAGAAGAATGCTTGAAAGAAGAACATCAACTCGTGTTGGGTTACTACCCTCGAAGCAGAAGAACAGACACGGTAAATTACAGGCAACTGATAGAATGAACTCATGCTTTTGAAACAATGATGGCATTTTACAGAGGAGGGCAAAGCATCTACTTCATATCATAAATCTAAAGGAAGAGCAATTTTGATTTGAAAGAACAACACCAATTAGTTTTGGGCGACTAACGGTGAAGGAGAAGAATAGGTGCATCCACGATTTATCATCACAATTAAGATTATGAGCTATCAGCAGGGTCAAGTCTTACTTTTGAAACAAGAAACAAGAACGATCTTTTAAAGAGGAGGGCAACGCGTAAAATTGAAATCAAACCCAAAAACAGAGCGATTTTAGATGAAGATATATCGTTAGAGTCAAGTCTTGCTTTTGGAACAAGGACGACTTTTGATAGATGAGGGAAATGTACACACTTCAGAATAAGCATCTAAAGGAAGAACAATTTTAGTCTCAAAGAAGAACACAAATCAATGATGGGTGCGTAACGCTGCAAAAAAAGAATAAATACTATTACGTTTCCTTGACACAACGAAAACTGCGATCTTTAGTAAAATGACCATGTTACTTTTGATAGAACGATTTCTGACGGAAGAAGTATTTCAGAGATAAACTGACTGCCGGGAAGTTCATAGAGGTACTTCAAGCATCCAACGAAAGTAGATTAACGCGAAGCAGTATGGCATAAAAGAAGATGTGAATACGTTTTATCTTGCAACAAAAACCAAGTACTTCTAGTTGAATGAAGACAACAAAGGGATTGACTGTGGAACGAACGTTCTGAGAAAGTGTTGATGCAGCTAAATAAGACAAAAACACCCACCTCGCGGCAATAAATGCAAGAAAAGAATAGGAATAATCTTGATTACGGCAAGACAACATCATGAACTGCTAGGAGAATCGGACTAAAGAGAAGGAACAAAGTGAAAAGATAACAAATTTAGAACATATTTACAGATTAAAAAAATCATTTTTCGTGATACGATCTATCCTTAGGTAAGAAGGCTTTAAGAGATTGACTAAATAGGACTACATCCTAAACTTTCACCAAGGCATTCAGGAATTTAAAATGCCAGATAAATAAAAACTAACTGTAAGTAATCTATGTATGATAAGTGCAAAAAGCAAGCTAAACAAGCACATTTGAAGAACGAAATTACGCTTTTAAGAGATTCTAAACATCACCCGTAACAAAGGAAAACCTGTGCAATGAAAAAAGAAATTGGTTTTAATAGCATGATAATTGCATGATAATACCACTTACACACGTGAAAAGTAGCACAGTGATGGGAAGAACAACAGAAGATCAAAAATACGTCACAACGATGACCTAAATTTGGAGTATCTTGAGGAGAAATATCACTTTTGCTCAGAAACATCATTTTTGCTCTAATGAAGGAAGTAAGTGTGTGACTTTGGATGATATGGCTGGTTAAAGGACAAATAATGGGACGTATAGTTAAGAATACAACAAAAGTAGAATTACTGAGTGCAAATACATCCTCATGGGCGCGTTTTTGAAGAAGAAGTTTCTAAAGAAAAGAATTTAGGTGACGTAGATTGTTGATACGATAACGCAGGACAAAGATAGGGATTTTTAAGCCAAGGGGCAGAAGTCTTGGAGTGCATTGTAATATCGTAAGAATACAACCATCGAAAGACAATATCAATAGTGGGTAGATAGGGAGAGGAAGAAAGATTGAGAGTTGAGTAATCTTTGACAATTTTCAAGGATACGGAAGCAAGTAGCGGAGAAATGCGGTGCAGGAAAGTTAGATAAGTTCGATCAGTTAAACTGTCAAGTGAAGGAAGCAAGGTCAAGAGGCCGGGAGAAAAATAAATAAACGTTCACAGATACATTAAAGGTTGTGGCAAAGGAAACTGAGAATAAAGTGGCAAAAGAGAGAAATCATCGTTTTACGACGACGAACTAATTAACGACGTAACAAGTTACGACGCAGGGGACCAATTGAATACGAAAATGAGGACAGATGACAAATAAAGGCGTTTACCGAAAATAGTACAGCAAGCCAAAGTTTCGCCGATATTTCACATTGAAAGCAGACAAAGATTCAATGAATTAGAACTTCCTGTCAACGTCTAGACTGACGGAGCGTTTTTTAGGGCATCACAGTAGAATAAAAACACAGGAGGTCAACGAGAAAGGTCGCAAAGCATGGATGTACCAAATGAAAGTTAAATGGTTAGAATTAGAAACGAGAAAGGTGAAGGTATACAAAGTAAGAGAACTGATGAAAATAAAACGAAATTCTAAAGGAGGAAGAATTTTGCAAGGAAGACAGATAAACATAGAAAGAATATTCTAGGGGAAGAATTTTGCGAGAAAGACAGACAAACAAAGGAATACCTTTACAGCAATGTCTATTAATAACACACAACAAGGCCGCTGTGTGCTGACAGAACTTTTGGATCAACCAAGCAAAAATGGTTACCGAACAACTTTAAAGGCACTAGCAATAATAGATATATTTCCAGCAGTTTTAACAGTGATTGCAAATTCTATTCTCGTTCTGACGTATATCAAAACGAGATCATTACATAACCCATCGAATGTGTTACTCGGTACATTGTGCGTTTGTGATATTCTCGTTGGAGCTGTATCGCAGCCGTTATTCCTTGCTATGTTGTTTCTCTCTGATAAACACGTAAATTTGGATTTCCTTGGCAAGGCCTATGTATTTTCCTTGGTTATCAGCATGGGTATGTGCTTCATTCTGCTGTTCATTATAACAATCGACCGATATCTGGCTATATGCCATCCATTTGTGTACGAAAGGACTGTTACTTGCAAAAAATACTTTGCATTAGTCTTCGTGCTATGCATCTATAAAATATTACCTCCTTTAGGGGGTTGGAAGTTTTATATCTGGTATTACGTTGCTATAACAGTGTCCTTTTCAGTTGGGATCAAATTGTGCTACGCAAGAATATACCGCGTCATTCAAAGGCAAAAACGAGCTATTTCTCAAGTTAATCGAATTGGAATAGAAGAGCGAAGGATGAAAAGGAAAAACAATGAAGAAAAAACAAAGACATATACGATTGCTATGTTACTTGGGGTTCTCGTGATTTCATTTATTCCTATACTGGTAATGACTATCACTGCTGGTGAGATAGTAATGACAAATATTTGTAACGCAAGCCCAGAAGTAATGACAGCGAACGCATGGGGCAAGTTCTTTCTAATGCTAAACAGTCTTTTAAATCCTCTTGTTTATTGTCTGCGGATGAAAAAAGTTTCACGAGCAGTGCGAAATCTTCTGGGATGCCGGACAAGTGTTGCTGTAGAGGACTTTTCAAGGTCAATGATAACAGTACGACCGGTCACCTCAAGTAGAATAACAAGCCGGGACAGTAATGTGTCACCATATTACCTTAGATCTAATAAGTCATCTTGTACTGACGCCAATAACAGGTTGCAAGTGATGTAAATAATAAGGTAACATAGATAATAGCCCCCCCCCCTGCGGAAACAGTGTGGCAATGTACGGTATCGTGCATCCCAGAAAATAGCTCCCGTTTGAAAAATCACCCAAATTCGCTCACCAAACCTATCATGAAGTCTTCTTTTTGATTTCTTTTGTCCGTTCCAAAACATGCAAAAGCGAATGATAACAACAAGCAAGACTTTCCTAGACACTTGGATGTGTTCATCTATTTCGTCCTCTTGGAAGAATGGAATCCTCCTGACTAAATTATTCATACTAGGGGGAAGACTTTTTCAATCCCCTAAACGATAGCACGTGCTAAAGCGACTGAAGTCATCACTGTAAGGGAAACATATAAGGGAAGCTTGCTCGTAACCTGAACACGTTTTCTCAGGATTCTCAAAAGACGTTCTTTAGAAAGTCCCTTGTCAATAAAATCAGATATTGCAAAATATCGCTGCTCAACGCTGGCCTTTTTTTGACTCACCCGAAAACTATAATGGAGTTTTTTACCCACCTTCTTACATATTTGAAAGATTTGAGCCCATCATCTAAAAATCAGCTAAATTTGAGCCACAAAGACAGACACGAAGGCATAAATACCCATCGAAGAAAAATGATGTGTTACTTAGTAAAATGACGCACTATTGACATCAAACTTTAACCCTAAAGATTAATATCATTATAAATTTTCCAGAATATTATTAATTTCGTTCTAAGCACAAAATTCAAAATTTGAATTCTACAAAGTTTCACTTACGGACAACTGACTCAATGACATGAGTGAGATTTGGATTGGGTTCGAGGCTACGATCCGGACAGGAATGTCCCAAGTCATTGTTTCTACTTTGACATCTTTCGATATAGTGTCCGGTGGTGGCTGAGCAGGTAGTCCATTAACTGCAACATTTTTGGACGCCTTTAAGTCTTTTGAGGATTCAACGTTCGAATGTTCATCCTTAATGTCGTTCGGACTGGATGTTGTAACTTCGCAGTGCAGACGCCATCGTACGGAAACTGTTGAAAACAATAAAAAATCGATGGTTAAATCAATCGGTGAGAAACTGCTTCGATTAACGATTGCAGCCTATCCTTTCCCTGCTTGAAATGTCCCCACGTTCAGCGCTATAATAAAACAAAATTAATTTTCTAATGAAAAATTGAAGTATGTTTTGTCCCTTTTGGTGATTTTCAAAATAGTAATTTCTAGGTAAATTACAAAGATTCAGAACATCTAGAAAATGGCCCAAAATGCATGATCAAAGGCATCTCAAAGTAAAACAAGGCAACGTTTTTAGTCTCATTATCTTCAAAACTCCTTATTTCAGAATGATAAATAAGAAATTATAACAGGACGGAAGCAATAAAACAGACTACATTCTCAGTTGTTACTCATAGTTTCACGCTTTCTAGCGATCTTCAGACAACTAAGGGCTCTAGTTGTTGAGTGTTGAATCCAAGACTGTACAACAATGTAAGTGCAAGCGTTTGAAATATATGGCAAACAAACAAAAACATAAGTACAATAAATAAGAGATCATTTTCAGTTTACACTTCAATTTCAGTTTATCATTTTATTGGTTATGCTAATTCTCAAAATAATTTTAATTGGTTTTCACCAGGGGATGAAAAATATTCCCCTTCCTGTGACGAAACAAAAACAATACCTAAAGGGGGCAGGGTCACGTAACTGTAAACAAACCTGTTATCTCTATGATCTATATTGTTGCCCACACGCGGCCATTGTGTTCCGCTCAGATTTTGGTGGATGGGGTGAATCCACAATAAAGTTACTTATAAAAATCCACCAATATCTCTGCAATCCTACAACATATGAGTGTTTGGTTTACTTCTCTAGAAACTTCAAGAGTCCATCTTCAAAATAAAACCTATATTTTGAGAAAAGTAATGGAAATGGATTGTGATATGGACTATCAAAAATACTGAAAAATCATCGCTTCGAAAGAAGTTTGTTTGCATTACGTGACCCTGCCCTTTTTAAAGTTCTTGCAAGAACAAAATAGTGAAAAGATGCAGCATTCTTAAAGAGGTTTGGAGCTGATTGAATAAGAAAACCATGAACGAAATCATCTACGAATTCCAAGAATATTGAGGGAAAATCAAGTTATCCATCTCATGTTCGTTGTATACAATATTCATAGAAACTGTACATGGGATACAATCTATGTTCAGTGACTTGCTTGATTTATAAGTAATTTTCATGATGAAAAATTGAGAAAACGGTGCTGCATACATGAAAAAAGATATGCTTTGAGGAATTCCCGCAGGAAATTATGAATTGAAGATTTCCGGCAACCGCCCGGTCACACGGTCAGGTGGGTTTTTATGTCCTGGTTTTCAAAAGATCTGGAAGAACTGATCGCGCGTTTCAGGCCAATGCCTGACTGTTCTTTAAGTCTGATTCTTTAATGATCTTTGAGTTTACCAAAGAACTACCACTTTGACAGTTACAAAAAAATATGAATAATACTTGAATCTTATAGCTATTAGAAAATCTATTTTACCACTGTAGCACAATCACTTTTGCTGCGATAGTATTTCAAACAGGGGGACATTTTTGGAGTCAACCAGTATAGGATTGACTTCATGCAAATTTTTGCAAATTTCCGATGGAAACCTGGAAAAATATTCTGAAGATTTACCCAAAAACAAGATGGCATTGTGGCCTCATTGCTGTTGCGACAACATGCCACCTGGCTTAATAAAAAAGCGAGTTGTTAAAGCTTGGCTACTAATTAATACGAGGTTAATGTGTTAGAAAAATCGTTTTAATGCCAATGAATGACTAATTTAGAAAACAGTTTTCCCTTGAGCACTTGCAATTTCTTGATCACAAGTTTTATTTAATTCATTTAAAAAAATATTGCAAAAATTCAATCAGCACTGACATTAAGAACTGAAATCGACAAATTCATACAATTGTCAGCCACCTGAGGAAACAGCAAAATTACAATTTAATTAGCACCGATATCTATCAAAGTTGATTGGCTATGAGGGATTTTCGTAAAGTCCAATTCATTTGTATTTTTAGCACTCATAAAAACACGAAAAAATCACAAACATATTTCAATCTTTCTATTATCAAGCAAAATTCAATTCATTCACATCCATCTAACACAGTAAAACCCCGTAAACAAGAACACAGCAAAAATAAGAACGTGCAGACTGATTTCGTGGAGAAAGGCACCCAAAGATAAGAATCAAAAACAGACTGGTTTATTTCAATGTTCTTATGAGATGGTACACTTAATTAAGAAATTTCATCTATCAGTGTGAACCAAGTCCTAACTATTGATAACTCAACACCTCTAATAGTTTTCAGGGATATGCAGATTGTTTCATCAAGCTTAATGATATAAGTTGTTTTTTCAGCAAAAAATACCATACCCTCTAATATTTCAATGCAGTCATCCCACTATCAAGTGTATTTAATATATACTGCATAGCTATTATTCATCATAGTCATAAGTGTCCTTGTGATAAGAAGCACACCCTGAAAATGTCATAAGTACCTCATTTGTAAGAACCTGTCTTTTAGAAAAATATGTTCTTGTTTGCGGGGTTTACTGTATTGTAGTTACTGTCATTCCTCAAAAGTTTGAGCTTTTTTGGCTCACCCGCTACCCCCTAAACATATGTGTCTTGTGGCATCGTTTATCATATAGTGACCGCTTACTTAGATACTTCCCAGTAGAATTTTTATCGTTTTTCTTTTCTTAAATCTTGGGTAGTATTTATGAGTTGTATATATGTAGCTTACTTATTTTAATTTAACGTTAAGGGGTGGTCATAGTGCACAAAGACCGAGATACAGGGGGTCCAGGGGGGCCATTGCCCCCTCCAGCAGTAGCTACAGTAAATCTTTATTCTCTATTATGTCAGTATTTCAGAATAACAGATAGGTACTCCATGCTCTTATGTCGGGTATATCTTATTCAATTTCTACCTTTCACTAGTCTAGGAAGCTCTTTGGGGCTATTTACAAGCTAACAAACTCGTCTCTCACCATAGCTCTACAGTGGCCTTTTGTAAATTAGGCTTTCTTACTTTTGTTAAAGGTGTGTACGTTCCAAACGTAGATTTACCTGTAAAATCAATCCGTATTGAGATACAAAAAGTAATGTTCTGTTAAGCCAATTTGAATAGCGTGGTCTCAATTTTTTTCCAGGAGAGTACCCCTTGACCCCCTCCAAGGTTCTGGATCGCTTAGCTCGTAGCTCGGTTTGCCTATGGCCCCCTCAAGTAAAAAATTGTATCTCGGTCCTTGATAGTGCAGTAAATTTTTAAATGGTATGTAAAACACCAACCCTCTAACAATCAGATTGGTAGTTAAGCATGCTACCACTGAGGCATCCCTGCTGATCTCCAAGAAAAGAGCTTACTCACCAACTTTTGATGTAAATTCTGGTGTAGCAGTGATTGGAATCGGTAATGAGAAACTAGTTTGCCTGCAGTTAACACAGCATTCCTCATATCTACTATAAGTCGTATGTTGCGTCTTTTGCTTAATACCCTGCTTTTGAAACTTTTCCATAATTTCCTCTTCTGATTGTAATGATAACTTATACTGTAAAGAGAATAAATGACTGGTTTTAAACGTCGAAATCGCTGATAGCAGCCTCACTACTGAAGTCTTTCCTAATATTCTTCTCTCAAACATTTTGTGCCACAATCAGGTGAATCAAATTCTTAGCAGAATAACATTATATTTGAAGGCAAACATACCGGGTGAGCCAGAAAAAAGTTCCCACTTTTGAAAATTCATAGCACCAAGACTACTTCGCGGATTTGAATCATTCAAATTCTAGTTAAAAGTCGAAAGATCGAAGTATTTTTGTGATTTTTGTCGCTGTCCTATCAGCACTAGAAGTATTGGTAAATTCAACTTTATAAAAATTTCATGGTTGCAAAATGACGGAAGAAGGGCCTAAAACATTTATCAAATCGTAAGGACTCTATTCAAATTGAACAATAGGCCATGGGCGTTTCACCTCCCTCAAGAGTTATAAGACATTGATTTTCAAACAAATACTAAAGATTTTCAATCCCAACGCAATCAATGCCTAGAGGATATCTCTCACCCATGAGAAGTTGCATTTCCTTCATTATTCTGTGCAAGAAGTCATTTATGCATTGATCGATGTTTTAGGCCATTTTTCAGTCATTTTGTAACCATGAAATTTTTGTAAAGTTGGATTGGCCTATATTTGTAGTGCTGGTAGGACAGCGAGAAAAATCACAAAAATACTTTGATTTTTCGGTTTTTAACTAGAATTTGAATGATTCAAATCTATGAATTAGTCTTGGTGTTATGAATTTTCAAAAGTGGGAACTTTTTTTCTGGCTCACCCGGTAGTATGAGAAGAAATCTGTCAACGGTTATATAAATAATGTTTTGTAGCTGTCCGTTGCTAACCCTCTTTCAGCATTACTACCCTCTTTCTGATGCAGAAGAAATTCAGAGTCAATGCTAACACTCTTTGAGCAGTATCTACTTGATGGAGAACATAGCAACATTGTTGGAGAATGCTTATCAGATTGACTCAAACAAGGTCTCAAACTCCAAAATGTGGCAGATCCTATGCAAGTATTACACTGATTGCAAAAGTCTCTGTCTTTGAATTGATCTGGATGATGTTCGTAGCTTCAGAATGAGACTCGTGTGGCAGTACAGCTTCAAACCGGAGATTAATTTCGGCCAAAAACACCCCGTTTACGGCGCGACCAATCAGGTTACTAAGTTCTTAATTTGGTCAACCCACGTCCCTATTCTTAGCATTTGATTGGCTTATCAGTTCAAGTTCGACTTTTCGAAGCGAAGTGGCGTTCGAAGTAACGTTAGAAGCGAAGTTCGACTTTCGTTTCGACGCTAGAAGGATAGAAGAGGTTCTATGTTTCTTCAGGTTTTAGTCTCTGTTTAGAATATGTTTGGTTGTGAGTCCTTGTCTGAGTGAAAATGAAAATATCAGATAAAACGTTGAACGAATACATGGAATCACGTCGTCAGTCTATAGACTTACGCCCTTTTCGTCTCTTGTTTCCCTGCATTCTTTGACTTGCTGACATCACTTGGTACCTTGGTCAACAGGAACTCATAATATCTCGCTTAATAATATCCCGACCAAGTGCCATCCTCCGGGTAAATACTTAGCCTGATGAAATATTCGTAGTTATCGCTATTGAAAGACTGATGGACGCCCATCTCCGTCTTCACCTCGATCTCCGTCTCAGAATTTTATATCAAAGTCCATAAGGCCCAGATTGAGCAACAATAAAAATGTTGTTGTTGTTATTATTATTATTGTTGTTGTTGTTGTTGTTGTTATTTTTGCGATATCTGGGACTATGTCGTCAGGCTAGTAAATACTGTCAAAGCACTAGCATCTTACCCTGATACATCGGACAGTTGCATCAGTGAAGTCGAATGAACCTTGAAGATCTTCTCCAATTCGATAACAAACTTTTGATAAACTAAATTTCCCTGCAGAGCCTTGACTGCAAGATATGTTATATACATCTGGAAGAGAAAGATAGCATATAAAAGCTTGGGAAGATACAAACTTGGACCAAAAACATTCAAGCTTTATGTTATATACGTTATATACATCTAAACAAGAGATGAAGCATATGAAAAGAGCTAGTTTACTGGCTAAAGTCATATTGAGACTTGGAGCAAGGTACAAATATGGGCCACAAACATTCATATTTTTCGTACATACGCGACGATTGCGTCAAAAAGACTGCAAAGTCATTTAACTTCTAAGACAGCATTTTATGGCGTTATCTTTGAAGCGATCCTGTAGTGTCTTTGCTCTTTGCCTTTAAAATCACTGAATTAATCAAGTTCTCCCATGGAAATGTTCATACTTTTTAAAAAATACCCTAGAACCCTCTTTGTATTAATATCATCTACATATATTTTGCTTCAGAAATTTCCATAGAGTTTTCTTGTATTTATGGATAGAAATTGAACAAACATTTTTTTCTAAGAAATATAATGAACGTACAAACAAAATGAAAAAATTCACATGAAATCGACTGCATGACAAATCAGACTGTGAAAATCTTTGCTGCCAAACATTCTCTGGAACTTTGGAGATAAAACGTATCACAACGAGTGGCTACAACCGCCAAACGGAAAACACTCTTTCTACTGCTATCGTAGCTTCTAGTTAAGTTTGAAAGAGACACATTGTCTTCATATGATCACAGCTGTAAGCAAATTTTGATTTATCTTCGATGTCAATTCATGGCTCTTCAAAAATCTATAAGGAGATTGTTTGTTCTTTTGTCGCTTAATTTCATATCGATTATTTAATTTTCTAGCTTTATATATACAATGATGTATACAGTGAAGTCAGAGTCGATAACGGCCACGACTGCCTAGGGAGGGGGGGGGGGAGAAGAACCAAAATTTTGCAACGATAATACCATCATCATCAACAGCAACAACAACAGTTGTAGGAACATGCGTAAAATTTTTGTATTATATGACCCATCTAACTCATCAGTAACTAAGATTTAGCCATACTTCACATTCCAACCTTGAAATCAACACAGTTAGTGAATATCAATGAAAAATATGCCATATATTCAATAATTTCTGTTAGAATTTATTTTTAACGCTAATAAATTCATGTTTTTATGCATTATTTCGCCTCAAAATCCTTGAAAGCTAGTTATTTAAGTCATTAAAAAATTCGACGAAAGAGCAAACTTTTCCGACAATTAGTCTCCTGGGTGAGCCCCCAACCCCATCCCCCATTGGCTTCGGCTCTGAGTGAACTATTCTAAATCGATAGGAAGCTTGTTTAAAACGGTATGAAATTCATAATTGGAAGGATCTCTTAGTATAGATAAATGAACTTACTATTGTTTCTCTGTGACGACATAAACGTTAACTGATCTACAACTCTGTCAGTTAATGAGAAATTATCTTCTTTTGTATCTTCTATAAATGGATTTCGACTGTCACAACTAATATATGATTGCTGGGTATCAACGGAGAGATCTGTAGAGAGATATAACATGCATCAGCAATACGTAACAAAAGTAGCTTGTGAAGTGAAGTTCTCAGGGGTTCTCAGGCAATGTCAGCAGGGAGCAAATTGTGTGATGAAAAAATCTTTTTGTTCTGTGTAGCGCACTTGTAAGATAAACATATAAAGTATGCTCTGAGGTAGTAGAAAAGACAAGTTAGGACATCTCAAGTAAATCTAGGCCTGAAAGGATTGGAAAAATCTGTCTTGTGAATTTTAGAGTACATTTTGCTGTTACAGAATGCTGCATTTGAAATTGTCCAAATGTTATAAGATATCATGAGCAATTCAATTGAAACTGTAAACTTGTATCATTAGAAAGCAGATAGATTATGCTTCCAGATGAAATTCCAAATTTTAAATTGTAATGTGGTTGCGTCTTTTCTGAAACATTCTTATTTCACTTTGTAAAGGTGTGAAACTCATTCTTTAGCTTGCAAAATCACTTGATCAGTCTTGAGTTTCAAGATTGGAAACACTTGACAACATTTTATTTATTTCAGTAAACAGCAGGTCCACATCAGCTTAGCAGCTGCATTTTTAGGCAACCTGCTTTAACAAATAGCAAATGAATAAATGAATGAAAGACCTCAATCTTTTATTTTACAGAATATGCTCTTGCTCCAACATCAAGCTTTCATAACAGGATAGATGGGACAGTATTGCTTACTGTTTGTATTACACAAGACAGAGGCCTCAAAGATCAAGACAGAGGCCTCAAAGATCATTATCAAAATATTTTAAAAGATAGCAGATGAAACTTTTGAAAAATATGAATAAGTGATATACTGCACAGAAAAATAAGATTGAAAAGATCTTTTTTCCTACTTATTTCTTTGCAAAATTTAAAATCATTGTTTAAGATAATAATCCAGAAACAAACTGTATCATAGAAAGAAATGATAGCATAAAAGAGCAGCTGTAAAATTTCCTTCAGTTTTCATATCTCACAGTATCATTTTAACAGGTACTAAAGTGCAAAACAAATCTAAAGGTAGTCACCAAAACCGTAAAGTGTATATGCATTAGAGTTTACAAGCTTCCATAGAATTTTCCAGAAGTTTTTAAAAGGTTTGTTAAAAGCATTCTTTAAGAATATACTGGGTGATAAAAGAAGGGAAAACACAAGTGGCAGACTGGAATGAAAGAAGGGGGCTGACTATTGAAAGCATTAGTGCATTAAGTGGTGGCGCCACAGGGGGACTGGAGGAAACTTGTCCCCCCAAATCCCAAAAAGAGGCAAAAATTGTCAAAGAAAACTGCCATAAAATTAGTTGGGTATATATACCTTCTTTCCAATTTTTCAGTGTTGGCGCCACCACTGAGTGCATTAGTTTTAGAGGCTAACTAAGATGTGAAAACTCATTAATTTTGGTAAAATCATCCATCATTTAGATCCAGAAATTAAGAAATTGCTGTTAAGGGGTTCATATGGGAAAAAGATTTCCATCTTTGATTCTGGTCCATTTTTTATATTGCATCTGAATTTAAATTCTTTTTCTAATACTGACAATGGTATTGAATTTAAATTTCAAAGGTGAGTAAATCACAGGCCAGAATCAAACATGGAATTCTTGTTGCCTTGCAGACCTCTGAACCACTATTTTCCTAATTTGTGGGTAGACTTATTACGTTGAGTCCTAGTAATCACTACCACCCACCCACCCCTCGCTCATACTAGTATGAGCGAGGGGTGGGTGGGTGGTAGTGATTACTAGGACTCAACGTAATAAGTCTAATTTGTGGGTCCAAATGATGATTGAAGTTTCCAAATAAAATGTTCACATCTAAGCTAGCCTTTGACTGACAGATTTGATTAACATCTCAGTTTTGGGTCAGCTATACACTCTTTATTCCACATCCGAGTTAAATACCCATATCTACAGTAAGTTTGTTTTTTCCTTATGCAAAACGTCTTTGATAGCAAAATCATTTTTGGAGTATTTGTGACAGGGGGGTAATTTGCAAATGCCCTATGTTTTTTTGTTTCACCTGTAAAATATATAATCAAGAAACATGAGCAAGATGAGTTTGTGTTTTGAACACAATTAAGTGCCACTAAAAATTAGTGAGAACCCAGTAAATACAATGGATATAAAACTGCTTTACATCTTTTAGTCATAATGATGATGTCTTAGACTCAGAACAAGGTCTGATGAAAAATATTTTTCAAAATAAGACTTTCTAAAATAACTTACCATCCATTTGAATAATTCTTATTGGTAGTCTGATAAGCTTTGTAGGTCCTTTGATATTTCCAATTCCAATAGTAATTTTGTATGAAAACCTCACTGCTTGTCCTCTGTATGATGATGGGGCACTTGTTGGAATTTCCTCAGTGTAAATGACTGAAAAATAGAAACAGATGTAAATGATTCACCAACATTCAATAAAATTTTTGAAATATACTGGGTGAGCCAGAGAAATGTTTCCATTTTTGAAAATTCATAGCACCAAGGGTACTTCACAGATTCGAATGATTGAAATTCTGGTTAAAAGCCAAAAGATCAAAGTATTTTTGTGATTTTTCTATTTGTCTCAAGAGCAATATAGGTAATTCAATCTTCCATCAAAATCCCTCATAATGAGGGGCACCAAGGGATGGCCTGCACCAGTCTGTGATGCAAGCTGACCAAGGGAAGTTGCCATTTGGCTTCCGGCACTATCTAACATCATACCGTCATGCCAAACTTGGCTGAAACTAAACAGAAAAAAAGCCTCTGAAAGCAATGCAATGGAATTGGTGTCAAAATTATGCTTGCTCTTATTTAAGATTTTGCTGGAATCTTATTCAGACATCATAAACAAATCAAGATGGGACCAAAAAGTTTTGATTCTTTTTGGAAGCAATAACCAAGCTTTTTGACACCTCTTATTTTCAGAGCAAACTCTCCTTGCTTGCTCTGCACCTAATGGCTATAACATTCTCATTGCCCTAGGGCCTTGTGAATAATCTTGTTTGCCCTTGTCAAAATTGTAGCATTCACTAATCATTTGTTAGCTTTGAGACAGTTTTGCTGTGTTTCCAAAGGCAAGGATTTAAATAAATCCATACTTTGTCCAGCAACTGTTAATTTGAAGTCCACATCAAACAGGATTTAAGAATATTTGTAATCTTGATACTTACATTTCTTTGATTGACCTTTTTGTATTCTGAGGTTACAAAAAAGGATCACTGGCTTGGTTGATAGAAAACAATGTCCTGTTTCACCTGAAAGGCAAAAACTGGTAAATAATGCAAATTTAAGCTGCAACAATATCAAAAATAACCAAGAGCAAAATAAGATGGGAAAAATTTTGCTGTGAGTTATTGAAAGTTAAAAGTGAACTGCTTTACTCTTTCTTTCAATGGTCATTTTCTTTTGCCTTTGATTCCATAAGTGTCATTTGTTTTGGGCACTTGCTGACTATGTGTTGTTTCCTGCAATGAGTGGCACAGTTTTGGTATGTTTCTGTGTTTATTTGATATAGAAAAGTGAGCTTGATGTGTGAGTAATGCTCATTAAGATTTCATAGAATTTGTTTTGACTTTTTGTTAAACAAAGAGCCTTTCAACAGAGAAAAAATGACTGACAAAGGCAAACACAGATTCACATGTTAGGGTTCAGTATCATCAATATCTTTAAAAGGAAAATCTGAAGTTCCAGGTTCATAGGCAAAGGGGATGTGAAGGAGAAACTTTACCAGCACAAGTATTAGTTGGTTAGCACTGTTAGTCATATTTAATCATTTTTAACAATTGTCCAAAAATAGGAATGCCCATTTTTCAGCTCACAACTTTCTCCAGCTCCTTGCAGTTCTATAAAGTTTCAAAATTTTGAATCGTTGATGTTCTTGGCCTGCATCTTATTCATCTGGGTACAACTTGATACATGGATCTTTCACAATTCACTTAATTCCTGAGGGTGGAATGTGAGTTAAAAAGCTCTGACTACTGATTTCCCAGACTGCACCTGTTTACTTCTTTTTAAGGGAGGTGCATGGATAGGAACCATAGATAAACAATGGACTGTATTGTTTTCACAATATCAACAAAGTGGTAGGGGAAGGTCTTCCAAGTGTAAAGCAACAAATGCAGCATGCACTATTTCCTGCAAATTTTTGCAATCCAGGGTTAATCTTAAGAATATGGCAGTTCTTAATGAAATCTCATGCATGCAGACCAACAAACCATGGTATGCACATATGCAAAGTCCATGATTCCTTTGTATGAACGTGGAGAACAAAAAATCAGCATACACATTGAAATCTGGTAAAAAATCTCAAGCATACAGCTGCCAAACTACCCAGACTGGGTTCAGGATAGTGTAGGCAATTGTAAAAAAGGATGGTACATTCCATTTCAATCAGCTTCTGCAGTAAACTTACCCCTTGTTGGCACAAAGCTCGTCACCATATCTGCTGGTAAATGGCTCTGTCCTTTAATGTTGTTCATAGATATAACCCGTGATTCGTTTATATGGCATTGGCAATAGATTTGTGCACTTGCCCAGGCAACTGTCACTTCTTCATTAGATTTATTAACATTAGTGTCAACATGGTTCTGTTCTAAATGCCCTTTAGTCCTTGAATCTTCTGAAAACTTATTGCTTTGGTGCTTTTTTCTAGGGTCCAAATATGTCACAGAGACTTCACAATGCAAAGTTTCTCCAGTGAAGAACACTGATCGCTGTAAAAGCCTTGCTTCTATGTTAAATGCCATTTTCTTCTCAGAGATGAGAAAATCTTAAAATTCAAATAGAACTGTTCTGTGTCCAGCTAGGATACGCGTAAGACGACAAGACAATGCTTAAAAACAGTCTCGACAAAAGCCGCATCAACATCAATCTCCAAAACTGAACGAAACTATTCAAATTTCACTCTTTTTTAATTTTTTTGATGGAGCAATTCATGTATCTGCTAGCTGCTATTAGCTGATGCTCCAATAATCCAGGATTGCAAAACTTTCTTCGGCTCTTCCTTGCGACAATCCAACTGCCTAGATTTCCCGTGCGGTCCGGTGCGGTGATAATTTTAATCCGTCATCCTTCAACACAACAACATCAACTTTTTAGGCCCTCAGGGTGCAACAAACAAGATCTTCGTGGCTATTCGGCATGAAATTAAAATCATACTTGAAAATCAATCTTCATTATAATCTTGTGTTCTCCAGCGTCTTCAACAGCCTTATCCTTGTTACTGTTCTTTCTTGTTTGTGATGTTTATTGACCGCTAAATAGGCATCTGACCTTTCATTTCTTTGGGGTCATCTCAACTACTGTTCTCCGCCATCTTGATTGATCAAATTTGTACAACATCTAGCACCCAGACTCCTTAACCCGTTCATTTCCTTCCCAAAGTTTATTTTTGGCGGGGGACAAGGGACAGGTATTTCTGCTGGCCGTGCTGGCCAAAATAATCTGGCCACCCTGCAAATCTTAAGAATATATTTTTATTGCAATCCAGCAAGATAATGTCTATATGAAACAAGCAGACGAGTTAGGTCAGTTTGGAGCCGTGTCTTCCAATCCGAAAAGGTAAAAAGACAAGCTCTGTTTTTACACCATTTACTGCAGAATATTTTTCTCTACAACCATGACCAGACCATACCATACCATCCATGCTGCGCTAAAATCAGCTTGGGGGAATTTCAGAAGAAAGAGGTTCGTCAATGCCAAACTTCACTAAATAAAGAAAAATGTGAGCAAATCAATGGACTCGCTGAGAAACTCTTAAAAGTTTCATGTGCAAAATGAATGCAATGTGAAAGTTGTCATTCTTCGAATGTCTTCGATTCTATCATAGTTATGATTCTGTTGTCAGTTGAATAAACATAACTGTGACCAGCACTAGAATATGTCACAAAAATCAACTTTTGGCACGCGAAAATCCACCCGAAGTTGCGCAAAAATTTGGTAAGCAATGGATATTATATTTCATCGGGCAGCCCCCCCCCCCTCCAGACTTTATCTTGTGGTATGCTTATCCATAAATGAGTCTGTCTTCACAAAGAGGGAGCTGCGGATCTAAACGAAAAGTTTTTATCGAATGCTGTCACGAATACAGGTGAGAGCATAACACTTTTCGTTGTCCAGCTGACAGAGTAAAAGGACAAAGTGCCAAAAGGTAGCAGCAAGAGGCGAAAAAAGCTGCAATGTGGAAAACTGCCTGAAACGAAAGAAGGTGACTAGATAGCTTTAAACCTTCCAATGATTCTTTTTGGCACTGTTTCTTGTAGCCCCGACATTGATTTTGACTGCCAACTTTGTCCCCGTTAAATGAACTGAAATAGGAAAGGCTACCATAGCAATGTCGATCGTCGGATCCGAAAATGCTTGAGATGACTAATAAATGAAATGATTTAACGGCACCAAAGAATAACAAAGAAGCAAAAGCAAATCTGTGTGAATTTAAACAATACATGTGATTTTTCAATATTTTGTCCTGCCGTGCAGACCTTCTTCTTCTTAAACGGTCCTGAAGAGGTCCTGCATGGCAGGAGGAAAGATGGGTAATACATATATTCTTTAAGTTGAAACAAATTTGCTATTATTTCTTCGTCGTGTTGCGATGCCTTCGCTCACAGACCTACCGGATGAGCCAGAAAAAAGTTCCCACTTTTGAAAATTCCTTGCAGCAAGAGTACATCACAGATTTGAACGTAGTCACAAGCCTAAAGATTGAAATATTTTTGTGACTTTTCTTGCTGTCTTGCCAGCACTAGAAGTATCGGTAAATTCAACTTTATAAAAATTTCATGGTTGGAAAATGGCTGAAAAAGGGCCTAAAACATTGATCAATAGTAAGGACTCTCCTTACACAGAACCATACGAAATAGGCGTTTTATCTCTCTCAAAAGTAAGACATCAGTTTTCAAACGACTACCCAATATTTTCAGCCCCGTAGCAATGAAAGTGCAATGGATATCTCTCACACATGAACAATGGCATTTTCTTTATTGATATTTCAAGGCGTCTTTTATGATTTGATCAATGTTTTTTAGGCCCTTTTTCAATAAATTTACAACCATAAAGTTTTTAAAAAGTTGAATTTACCTGTATTTGTAGTGCTAGTGAAACAACGAGAAAAGTCATTGCAATACTTTGATCTTCTCTTTTGGCTTTCAACTAGAAACTGAATCATTCAAATATATGAAGTACTCTTGATAGTATGAAATTTCAAAAGTGGGAACTTTTCTCTGGCTCACCTAGTATTGTACTCGCAATTCATATCTCGTATTCGAACTGAACCTAAAGCTCATTGATGAAGAGAAGCTCACACAAAATAAATACCATAAATGACATTCATTAAGTAAATTAATAGTACAGCTATTTTTCATCAGTCTCTCACAGTCTGAGACTTAAAATGTGTCGTAATACATTTCGATCGTTAAGTCATTTTCAAAAATTCTTCCAGGATTCTTACACTGGTACTCAGGATTCTGCTTCCATGGAACCATAGAACGAATAAATTTATTTTGGAAACGTGTATTAAGGGTTTGTGGCTGGAAATTTTCGGGCAGTTTTAAGACCCTGACATCAGGCAGCTTCACGAATTCAAGAAGGAACGACTGAGCCATTTTTACGACTCGTTTCTTTTAAGTAAAGCTAAAAGGACTTGCTGAAAGTGAGATACAGCAGCTGCTCAAAATTAACCATTCTTGCTACACACACAGCAGTCTTCTCAGGAAACATATGCTTCATATATTTCTCTTTCGTGGCAACGATTTATGTTATTTTGATTTCAACCGAACAGGCGTTTAGTTGCTTCTCCATCAAAAAACAGGAAAGCATTGTTCTATTAGGCTTGCATGCTTAGATACGATAAAGGTATCAACAAGACTTACTTCCTGAGCTCCTCGTTTCCCTGTGCTGTTTGGTTTGACTAATATCGTTTAAATCAATATGGACTTATAATATTACCCTGAGAAACTTGACCTTACTTAGACCCTCGCCACATGAACTTGTAGTGGCAGTCACCTCGAAAGATTCCATGAATGCAATTGCGATTGAAGAAACAATCAAGTGCATAAATGCCAGGCTACTAACACATACTAAGTTTTCATTAACCGTGCGACGAATGGGACTTTCGCTACATTTTGTTTCTGCAAGGTCGTAGCTCAAAATGGGCCTACAGGGTCATCTTCATTGTTTCATCATGAATCCCTGTTAAGTAAGATTTACAGCAGGAACAAAGCCTAGGTATATACCAGTTGATCAGTCTAGCACAAAAACACTTTGAAACTGCAAGCACTTTATCACGATGTACAAACTATGTCAACCTGCATTGGCAGCTGCAGATCTATCTATACGTGGTAAATTCGAAATGCTTCTTGACAATTAAATGACCTTTGGACCAGTAATTTTTCGTTTGCTAAACGTGTTTCCGTACCTTCCGTTTCTTCCTTTCTTTGCATCATATGATGTTGCATACAAAGCAATAAACAGGCTTGAAATTGGAAGCCATAATAGCTGCTCCAAGGCTCTATTTCTAAAACCTCCCTTCGAATACATGTAACAAGGTAAGAAATCATTAATGCTATCTATCCTTATCTGCGATTGCCTCTCGTATTTGTCTGTCTAGTTCAGAAATAATTTTATCATTTGTCGAATACACGCCAGTTCGTAATAATGTGTCTCGCTCTTCGATGAGTTTTGCGATTCGATTTTCGATATAAGATTGTCTTAGATCGTCTTTCACTTCTTTTGCAGGATTCGGAGTTGCTTGTTGCGTAGTCTGCTGCTGCTGAGGGGGAGTAGCCTGGCTTGACAAGTGAGATTCTTTGAGTCTGAAAATGAGAGCAAGAGGAGGAAAGTGAGGTTTCGTTGTAAGGTGGAAAAGAATAGTGCTTTGCAAGGTCCTGTTTTTTCTCTTAATTCCTAACAATAAACAGGTTTCTGTGACAAACGTTTTGATAGCAAAACGGGCTTTGATGCATCGGTAAAGAAAGGGAGATTTTTTAATGAAATTCAGAATGAGGATGACGACAACATACATGCTGAACTGATGATCTTCATTTATATCGAAATGTTAATCATTAGCCTTTGACGAAGCAAACCCGGAACGTCCTGGCTCTAAACAAGAGACACTTTCAGCCAGAGGGAATCGAGGAAACAAGCCGTACCAAATGGGCTTGTATCAAAATCAAATAATTTTGATGCATAAAGCAGATCGTCCCAAACTGGCCAAGAGTTAAAAAATCCTGTATTCTGGGAAAGGATGCCACCATACTAAGAGCTGAATAGAAGGATTTTTACAAATAAGATAAAATGTACCTTTGTAACTCTTCTTTGACATTAGCAAGTTCTTCCTTCTCTGTCTTGATAATCTGAGGAAGAAAAGAGAGCATAAATAATTGTCCGTGAAAACATTTCTCTGCCAGTCAACACTGTTTCCACAAAACCATCCTTCTATCTAATCGGTATGAGATTTCAAAGAAAACGACAATAAAACCCTGCTTATGAGACCCTACAAGTTGGCAAATCAACCTGGGTTTTTGAACGATGAATACGATGGATAGGTTCTAATAAAACAATTGAGAATTTGAAAATTTCAGCATGTGGGTTCTAAGTCCACTCTGTTCTTACCTTACTGTACGATATGATTTATCTTTGCAATGCAGAAATTGCAGAAATTGCAAACAAGTCAAATCAAATTTTAACTTGTAAGAAAAATCTTCTATAATCATCTCGCCTAGCCAAACAGCCTATTTCCCGTTGATTTGAGTAGTTCTGACACAATGCGAGTTTCTATTTGAAGTTAAAAGAATTTGTCACCTGGTGTTAGAAGTCTCTCTCGTATTTGCCACGACACGACAGAACGTTAAAGGATCGCACAGCAATCTGATATATCGTGTCATAACTTATTACCCATTTCCTTGTGTTGGACTTAGTCCCTGTTTGGTTGTTGTTGTCGTTGCTAGGAATAGCTTTGACAGGAAGACGTTTCTAGCGTGTTCTGAATTTGTAAGGAATTCACTAAAAATTGTGTGAATGATCAGCGGCTGTTTAATGATGTTTGTCTGCCGGTCCTCAGATGTATTACAATCACTACTGGTTTATATATCTTAGGGTAAGGTCTTGGGTAAGAAAACGATTTTGAGGGAAAATTGTGGTAAAATTAGATTCAA
Organism: Aurelia sp. 3 sensu Dawson et al. (2005); assembly: GCA_964020215.1. NCBI lineage: Eukaryota > Metazoa > Cnidaria > Scyphozoa > Semaeostomeae > Ulmaridae > Aurelia > Aurelia sp. 3 sensu Dawson et al. (2005). The sequence goes on from OZ026580.1 coordinate 17,373,443, forward strand.
GCTGACAGACTCAGGTGCAGTCATCCTCATTCCAAAGATCTCGGCGTAATCAGCCACGAGGAAAAATTAACAGACAAACCTCTTTCTCCTCCGCAGCAAGATATCTCAGCCTCATATGCTCCAATTCTCTTTCCTGTTTCTTTAACCTCGCTTTGGCTGCCATTTGCTCACTTTGTTTCATTTTTGCAAGTTCCCTCAAAGCTTTTCCCCATTGCTGTTTATAATGAATCTTTGACTTGGTAGCGATTTCCAATTTTCTTTCTAATTCAGCCTGTTCAAAATAGAATACAAACAATGGGGATCAAAAGGACAATTTCATACTGCTAGAACGGGAGGGGTTTTTGGGGAAACCCGGTATCAAATGTTTGCAAGATTCCACATTAACAGATCCTTAATGATTTTTGGTAAAAGGACGGCCTACAATGCCTGTCAAAAGTCCTTGGAACTTTCATGATAATTCGCTTTTCTAACCATTGCCATCAGGTTCAAATACCCCCTCACCTCCGAAACAATGTTGATTTCGAAGGTTATTGTCCAAGCATTCCAGCAGAGTCGCGGATCGTCCTGTCATCCCGATTTTCGATTTTTTGACCACAAAATAACATTGTTCTGAGGGGGAGAGGGGGAAATCGCAAAACAAGGCAAAATTAGCAGAGATGTTCCAAGACTTTTGGCAGGCATTGTGGTTGTATTTCTAAAACGTGTACTTTCAATGCTGCAAGTTGTCTTATATTCCAGAAGATTTTGCAACTGACTGATAGGAACTACTACCTAGACCGTGGTATAGGCCCCGTCCACACGTATCCGGATATTTTTGAAAACGCATCTTTTTTATCCGTTTTCAAAAGATTCGCGTCCACACGAGGAGCGTTTTCGAAAATATCCCCGTCCACACGAAGACGCTGCTACATTCAAATTTCGCTGTTCGAACTTCGACAAAAGAAAACAGACAATCAAAATGCCCTTTTGTTGTCCCCAAAGATCCGTGGGCATGCTCTGATACGTCGTAAATCGATGCCTTGACGTCAGCGTTTTCGAAAAGCTCCGTTTTCACCCGTCCACACGACAACATGAAAACGGCGTTTTCAAAAAGATCCACTCTGGAGAGCGTTTTCGAAAAGCTTCGTTTTCGGTGACTGAAAACGCCGTCTCCGTGTGGACGGGAACCCAAAACGGATAAAAAAAGATGCGTTTTCAAAAATATCCGGATACGTGTGGACGGGGCCATAATCTTCAGGTCATGTTTCCAGGCTGGTACGGCTTTTTACCCGAATCTTCAACAAGAAATGTCAAAATACCTCATATGTCCTCCAACTTACAACGCAGGATTGATCTCTTACTATAAATCAGGAAGAATTGATCGATATGGAAATTTGAGACCATTTGATGGATTTTTAAAATGCTCTTCCAGCTGAATGAAAAAGAGTTTAAACGTTTGCAAGCCTGTTCCTCATGGCTAGGGAACAAAACTGGTGCATGCAACAATAGTAAACATAGGAACATGTTACGCAACACCTAGACTTATGACGATGAGTCTCTTGTTTCCCTGTGCTCTTTGACTTGATGATGGCGCTTCGGTCAAGAGAGACTCACAGTATTACTATGAAAAACCTGGTCCTATGTAGGCCCAAACTGAGCAATTTCTTCAGTACCAATCAGATTGCGAGATTTGGCCAAGCACAATGCTGTCGAATTTTCACTTCGAATGTTGCACTTGACTAGAGTTTGAAGGAGCTTGCTGCGGCAGGTTGTTGTAAATTGTTCTGCTTTGTTTTGGTCTTTAAAGCATGGAAAATGTAGCGTTGAAAGACTTATTTTGCACTCACCAGGTAAAGTGAACTTCCTTCTTCAGATTTATACCAAGTTTCTTTTATCAAACGTCTGCTTAACGTGGTTTTTATCGCATTTTCTTTCCGAGGAGTGACCGCTGAACAAAGCTACGGCAGTCGTTCGATCATGATTCGATCGATCGAATGCCTAAGATAGGGCCAAGTTTTTCACTGTTTCATGATGAGTCCCTCTTGAGCAAGGTTTACCGCAGGGATACAAGGGACTCATCGTCATCAGTCTACGCAACACCTACAGCCGGCTCATTTTTAATGACCATTGAAATTAAAGCAACCAACATGCTGTTCATTTTCTATTACAGATTTACGCCTCTGGCGGTTTGAAGTAATGCATCTTACTATCAACGTGTGAGTAGATCGTCAAATATGCGGCATCCTTTCTTCTGGCAGTATAAAGCGTAGTTTGATTTGTAAATTTAATAATTTTGCACACACGTTTGGAGTGGTTATAAACTGAATCTCCCACCCACCCGCCTCTTTCAGCTTTTTCACGTTTGATCTTCTTTCTTTGACAGGTGCATCTGGAAGGTTTTTCCAGCATGGACGAGGGGACTAGTTTTGCGGGGAAAATGCAGGTTTTCCTTCCAACCCCACCCTCGGAATGGTAATTTACATTCTCGGGTGAAAGGCTAGTTTCCTCAAAAGCCCAACCTGCCTCATGATGAGAAAATGCAACCTTGTGTTCTTCTGATGCTTATGAGGAAAGATTTACTAAAGGGTTGAAATACATCTGAAGGGCAACCAAGCACCCACAATTTTAGGCCTATTTATGTGAGTGTAGCTTTAAGAACAGCATGCATTGCACATGATGCCATCTCTTGGTTGGCCTTTGTGGTCACCGTCTTCATGGCCCATGCAAATGGCCACAACAAAAAGCCAACAGCCAATCAAGAAATGGCCTATGCAAGGCATGCTGATTGAAACAGACCCTTAAATCGCTGTTAACCTACCTTTTCGAGTAAAGCCAAACTTAATTCTGCTTGCATCTTACTTTCTGGCCTATTTGCAAGTTGTTCATGGACTACCATCATTTCATTTTCTTTATCTTTATATCTCTTTTCAGCATTCTGCATCTGTTCTTTATATCGTTGATTTTGTTCTTTGAGTTCTTGCAATTTTAATCTTTCAAGCTCCACTCGATGATCGCAATCGTCTTTCATGCGAACCGACGCTTCTCGTAAAAATGACAATTTCTGTTCGTGTTCTCGGGTCAAGTCGGCTTTTAGTCGCTGGACGTCGGCTTCACTCGTAGCAACTTGCTTCTCACGTCTTTCGAGATCAGTGATTGACTGCAAAATTGAAGTTAAGGATATAAATGGAATCTCTCATACGGAAAGTTAAAATATTACATGAAGTAAATCAACGTTAAACGTTTCATGAAAGTTTTCAGGAGTTTTGCTTTGAAAAGCATCATTCAAATTGTTTGAAATATGAAATATACCGAGTAACCATCACAAAGTGCAATCAAGACAACTTTTCCACGATAGTGGCAATCGCTTCTTTGCATCTTCGATTCTGGCCTCCTTCATTAATGATCTACTCACTGTCTGATTTTCTAAATTCTAAATGATTCTGAAAAACAATCGCTTTCTCCCTATCCCCCTGCTCTCTCCCCTTTGTTCATTTACGGAATGTTGGATTTGCGAATAGAAGAAGTTGGGGAATCGAATTGGTCAGATGGATTCCAGGAAAAGACTCGGGGATAGCCTATAGATGAATACTCACAGTTCTAAGTTTCTCTTCCAATTTGCTATATTCGTCAACTTTTCGTTGAAATATCATTTCTCGCTCTTTATCTCTCTTTTTCCATTCTTCAGCCAACGTCTGCATCAATGAGATCTCCTTCTGTTGAAGCTAAAACGAAGGAAATTTGGAAAATTTGGAAAATTGGAAATTTGGAAAAGAAGAAATCAAAACTATCGTAATTTCTAAACTTTTCAAGAATATTGTCTTCTATGAATGTCTAAAATATATTATCAAGCCTAAGTCTTCCCTTCTCCTACTTTACGATTTAGAAATTTGATCATATCGCATCAACAGATGAGTTGAATGATGAAATATAAATACGTTGTAATTTCGAAAATATTCCAATTTCAGAAAAGTTCAACGGTAGAACTATAGCAACATAGCTGAAGTTCCTTTTGAGTAATTCGATGAAAGGAAAGAAGCTGAATATGCTCAAGATAGCGGCAAGGAAAATTCTACCAAACGCAGTACGTGGGTTCTTTATTAGACTTGCTCCAACTCTATTTCCTTTATCAGTATGCAACTGAGGAAATGATTTTATTTAGGAAAATGCGAAGAAGCAAAAATTGAAAACGAGGCTGCCTTTGTGAGATACTAAAAGAAATAGACGTGAACCTTCACAATGTAAGATACTGAAAGGTATAGACGTGGATCAAGTCTAGTTATTCATTCGACGAATCTACAGGGATTGTGCAAATATGAAAGCTTGCATTTGCAAAGAGTATATCGGTCTAAAAATATCCCATCCAAATTAATGTTGCAGGCGCGCAAAGAGCAATGGATAATCAATGAAACAATGCTGTGAGTGAATGTTTTCTTTGTTCTGTTTATAGAGAAGGCTATTCACCATTTGAATGCAGCGCATCTTGGTAAAAAAGGTCATCGCTACTGTCGCTAGAGTAGCGAGTCAAAAGCCATTTATGCTAGCCTCTTTGAAGGCTTAACGCCTGTATCGGGCTATGCACAGTATGCGCTGGTTAGGGATGACAAAATAAAACATTACCAATTTTGTAAACGCCTGTTCTTGTTGTTCTTTCCAAAGTTCTAGTTCTATCGCAGCTTTGTATTCTGGTTGTTCACGTGGTGCAGCTTGTTGCTGTGGTTGCTGTTGTTGTTGTTGCTGTCTTTGTTGTTCCTGTTGCATAGGATGAGCAAGCGCGTGAACATCTGATGATTCGGATGTCGTATTTTCAGTTGTCGTTGCACTGAGTAATGACTAGAAAGAGAAAACGTTAAACAAGGAAACTGCGAGGGCCTTTCTGAAGAAATGTGATCCTGGCAGTGTGGTAAAACCATAGTCTTGTGACTATGGGTAAACTGATGATTTTCGTCTAAGTTTTGCTCCATTGAATTGAATTGTTATTTATAGCGGTGTGGCAGGGAAACAAGGCTCTACTTTAGCCTTGGAGGGAGTCCAAATCAGAATCTAACCCACACAAAACTTTGACACAACAACTGTCACGCAACAATGAATGGCCTCTGCCGGGACACTTGTTACCAGATCTCATATATCTAACTATCCAACAAGAAATCAGTTAGATCTTGACACTCCAAGGCAGAACCTAGAATTCTCCAAAAACAGTTTTTCTATTCTGGTGCAAAGACGTGGAATGAAATCCCATTAGAAACCAGAATGAGTTCCACGATCACCATGTTCAAAAGGAAACTGAAGGAATTCCTGCAAAATTAGCATCATTCCCGAAGCACGATCCTTAGGAAGACAAGCAAATTTCTAAGATTTTATAAATATATATGTAAAATGATATTTGTATAGTTATTTTTCTTTTTTAGCTGACAAGGTTTTGTATTTAAATATGATAAAAATGAAATTAATGAGTAAACAGCAAATGAATTGATCAAAAGTGACAAGCAGTGATGGGTCAATGGTAGAGCGCTTAACTACCAATTTGAAGGTTGGTGGTTCAATCCCCCCCCCCCCCTGCCGAGCCCGCTATATAAGGTAAACAGGGTTGGTAACTCTCTGTAATTCCAGGCTAAAGAAAATCATATCAGGTATGATCACATCGGGAGGAAGGGCAAGGACACTATTTCGACAAGCTTAGCTCCCCAGTGTCCTAAAACTACCTTCAGAAAAAGGGTAGAGCTATGGAAAAAAGACACATTACCTGTGTTGTGCCAATTGCTGTCAATGTCTGCTGTTCAGCGACCTCACCGAAATCTTCCAAACCAAGAACAAAGTGCAACAAACCAACAACTTTCTTTGAACTGCAACGAGATTCCGTTTAATCAAGAATCGAAATATTGCTTAGTTTTGGTGAAAGCCTAGTCCAGATTTTTTTGGATTCCATTCAAAATTTTACGAGGCATATTATGGATTTAACTTGTCATAAGTTTTCGTTTCCTTCATTTATCCCAAACCATATCAAAATTAACATGGAAACTTGTTTAGCTAAGTAAGACTGCATTCACACGATGCCGGCACATTTTGAAAACGGTGAAAAATGTGACGGATAGGCCTCCCGTTCGCACGAAAACGGCACATTTTTTTGCCGGCAGATTTCGAAAACGGTAGATTTTGAAAACGGAGCCCTAACCGGCATAAATTTGAAAAAGCATCGTGTGAACACTCGACAATGATGAAAACAGAACATTTTTCGACGCTTTTGGATCGAGACAGGACGATTCTTAGGGTGTAGGCACATTTCTTTGGCATCAAAGTCTTGCAACGAGTCTTTTAGCGTCAAATTTCCTACCGTTTTCAAATTGTGCCGGTATCGTTTGAACGCTAGCTCAAATTTTGCTACAGTCACTGTTTTCACCGTTTTCAAAATGTGCCGGCATCGTGTGAACGCAATCCAAATGGAAAACCTTTTAACACTTTGACAGCCTACTGATACGGCCTACTGATTTGACAGCCTACTGATGCTGATACTTTGACATCCCACTGATAGCCTCAGGGGCCAAATAGCAAAACTACGGTATCTTTATCTGTATTGCTACGTCTTCCAATTGAAATAATTTAAAACAACGTTACCCAAATGGAACATACCTGCTTGGTGATAGAATATTCGTGACTTGGCTGTGTATCTGGCGATAACTTCCTCCCTATCAAAAAAGAAAAACGAGACTTCAAAATGATGCAAAACCGAAGTTGTGATTTCTATTTGTCATTTTATGGATGGTTAGACACCGCGGTTGTGCTTCATTGCCGCCATTTTGTTCTCTTGCGGAGGATAAATTATCTGATTGGTCAATAAGTGTCAATATGCAAATTATTCATTACATATACTAATTCTTCCTCACATTCTGAAGAAAATTTCTGAACACGAATTTGCGCTCAGTTACACAGAGCACTTACTTTTCTTTTCAAATTGTCCAGAACACAGGCTACTTTTTGCCTTCTCCTCGTGAAATTACGTACTCAAATACGCGAATTGTGCGAAGTGACGTCATATCGCGCAAAGAGTCTGTGTCCTTTCTGATGTCACTTTCAACAAACGTGAGGCTGTCCTATTGTTTTCTCTCCCCTTAATCGTTGCTAGGCCTTTGATCGTGTGCTCATGCAAGAAAATGGCAACACAGCAACTAGGATTGGCCTAAATTAGAAGAATGATTGACGAATTCGAAGCCGTAAGGAACCTCAAAATGTGGAACAAAGGTACGAATTCGCGTCGGCAGTTGTAAGTTTCCTTTCTGTGGCAATAACAATAATAAACCTTGAACTTATCCTTTAAATAAATTGTAGCATACCTGAACAACAATCTTTTCAGCAGAAAATACGCAAGAGAGATCAATCTGACAAACACCAAAAAGAGCATCTTTGCGATGAGCGTCCCGATGCCAAATTTCAATCATCAATGGTATCCTGCAAAAAGATAACGACTTCAATGTGTAGCAATCATAATTAATCGATTTCCAAATACCCGAATCGTCCATTGGCCCATCTCTAATAGGGATATGGTTTTAGGCCCCGATCGCACTGCTCCGTTTTCAAATGAAAACGTAGCAAAACTCGTCCGTTTTGCCTTGCGTTCGCATTGCTCCGCTGTAAAAAAAGGAGCTTTTTGCTAATAAAAATGCATAAATTCGAAAACGGTGCGTTTTGAAAACGATCCGTTTGTATGAACGCCAAAAACGGAGAAATTTGAAAATGCTTCACATTCCTTTGTTAATATGCTGTTGATTACAATGTCATTCAAAGTCGCGCTTGGCGCCTTCTTGATAGCCATCTACAAAAGGCTGTGTTTTGAAAAGGGGATTAACAGCATCATTTTGCTGGAGCAATGTGAACGCCTATAGTTTTCGTGGCGTATTTATTTGAAAACGGAGCAATGTGAACGGGCAGCGATTTCATCAAGAAAAACGAATAGAAACGAAAACAGAGCAGTGTGAACGTAGCCTTAACACAAAATCATACCACCTGACGTCTTGAAATTTGGGTCTTTGTTGAAGGAACTTTATCGGGCTTTGCTGATTTTGGACTATGAAATTCTCAAACGAACTCGTTTGTCATGATTGTCAAGACGACTTTGTGCATGCCCTGGCGGTTGAATAAGAACTCTCGAGAAATTCAGAGAATCCAACCAGAGTCATTTCCTTGATTATTCACTTATTAGTGGATCCTCAAAGAAATTACTCAAGGCTTGGTTACCTACTTGCGTCCTGTTTACGTGTGGATCTTTGGACTGATTGTATATCGAATTTCTGCACCCCGGAAACGGAAAAGTATGGTCAAATATCATTGGCCAGGATGGCTCAGTGGGAGCGTGCTTGACAGCCAATCTGGACGTTAGCGGTTCGATTCCCCGCCCTGTCGAGCCTGCTACGTAGAGCGAGGAGAGTCGCACAATCTCTGTGATTGTAGGCTAAAGAATGAGGCGTAGTTACATAAAGAGGAAGGACCTGGGCACTGCCTCGATAAGCTTCGTTTTCAATGTCTTAAAGTTACTCCTCAATGCCAAGAAGAAATACCTGGAATACCTGGAATTAGAGTCCTTTTCTGGACTCTACAAATCGTCTAAAAAATACTTGACGTTTCTTACCTTAACAAAGTTTGCTCGATAAGACTGGACGTCGTTGCAAAATCGAAAGCACAAAATGACCTTGGAAGTAAGACTTCAGTGTTTCTTCTCACTTCGACTGCTGGACTTGTTAGAATGGGCGCTGAGCTTCCAAAGAATGGATACGAATACCTAAGAACAATATTTAAAAAACGAAAATCAAGCAAGCTGAAAATTGAAAACCTTGGTATGCTTATTCAAATAAAGGAGCAATTTGAAAAATGAAATATTAATTCTCGACTACCACTGCGAGGAAAGTGAGCTACTTCTCCGGAGGAACGAGGCGAGGTATCTCTCCGAAGGAACGAAAAATTGCTACGCCGGCCAGGTAGCTTGCTTTGCTCACACTTAAGGTACGATTCTCAAATGTACATTTCTTCTATGATTTCTTTAAGGTTCCCGCATTGCTCCATGCTCAACATTTACTTAGACTAAACGAACAAATGAGACGGTTCTGCTAAACGTTACTCTTTGTTTCGCCTCACGGTGTTTGAAAAAATTGAAAAATGACAAACTAAAGAGATGGTGTTTCAAAAATCAATTGTTATTATTAATCTGTTCTTCGTATTAACCGAACTGATGAGTGTGCGATGAAACGCATTCTTGGTTATTCAAAGTTGTTCTTTGTTATTGGTGAGTTACAAACCTATTTCTTTCCTTAAAAAAAATAAGACGAATTCGTTCTCTCTTCCAGGTTTCAACAGTTTCTCTCAAAGTTACAGGTTTATTTCGTTGTTGTTCTTTAGCAGAAGTTTGGCAGTCTTCTTTCTACAGATGACGACGTTTTTGTTGCGTCTATGGGCTTATTATGATGAGTCCATCACTGAACGCTGCTTTAAAGTTTGTACCACAATTAATTTGTTTAAAATGATGGTAATGGGGACCAAAAGCAAACAACATAAAAGTTTGAATATTCAAAGTTAGAGTATGAGTTTGCTTTTCAAGCATGCTTGCAGCGGATCAATAACATGTGTACCGAACTGTCCAATTTAGTGAACAGAAATTTTGAATTTGAAGAGCAGTAATGAAAGTTCTAACGCCATTCGATCGGACCTCTCGCATAAAAGTGTATCAAAATATCGCTGGATCCTTTTGTAGAAGAGCTAAAAGGCCCATAGACCTTTCTACTTCTTAAAAAAAAGGCTTGGATCGAGCGTCCAAATCTGGTAAATTTGTGAAGGAAAACGAAAGCATGACCCCCATTCTCGGAATGAACACTACTAGCTGTGGCAAGAAATTGCTTCCGATTTCAGAACACTTTTCAGAGAGTTTATTATCGACAAAACTGCGCAAAGTGAAATTAGCAATGGTTCAGTTTACAAAGAGGCAACTGTTATTGGTCTTTTCGCTTTTTTTCTCGTTATTTTCATTCATTGTTAGCTGACGCTTTTTCAATTGAATAACAACGATTGAAAACAGCAAACTTCGATCTGCAACTCGCAAAATAAGACCGTTGCGTGGGCGCACTTTTGACCTTTACCTGTGACACATTTAAATCAGCTAACAATGTAGGAAAACAACGAGAAACAAGACCAGAAGGCAGATAAAAGTTCAAGTGTATGAACTAAACCATCCCTGACTCGTTCTGAGCAAAGTTATCGTTGATTTACTGCCTGAAAAGCGTTGTAAAATCTGAAGCAACTTCCTGACGGCTAGCTTCGTTATACCGACAACGGGGATAATGCTTTTGCTTACCTTCAATAATATACCAGATCTGCACGCTTGATCTAAACCTCTTGTTTAAAAAGTAAAAAGGAAAATTCAAATGTCAAAATGTCTGGAGAAATAACAAACATGAACGAGAAAAGCAAAAGAAGCGGAATAATTTAAGACATCACAGCTGTTTTAGACGGCAAAGTTCAGACGTATCTAAAGAAACAAATCAAGGATGTACTCACCTGCAAAAACAATTAATAGGATGATCAATGTCGAGATTCTTGACACTTCTTAAATCAATCGAATAGCAATAATGATTCATTCTTGGTTTTTCTAAGTCCATTACTTCTCTTCTTTGCTCTGTTTTGCTTTTACTCCTTCTATGATCAATGTTGGTTGTCCCAGTTCTAGGCTTTGCACTAACTCCCTCTTGTTTAGGGCTCCCGCTAGGCGAATCATCATCAAACTGTAATGACCGATTTGGGGGCTTCGTGGCTCTCGAAGCTGTACCTTTTGGTATGTCTGGTGGTTTTTTCTTTGGTGGGTCAGCACTTTTAGTCTTTGTGTCACTTGACTTAGGTTTTGGCCTCTGAGGACTAAATGGGTGCTAAAATACGAAACAGTCAATGATTAAGAATGGTCTGCTATCATTACACGTATTTTTATAAGAAACTAAGAATTTGGACGAGTACTGAAAGTTTCTTAAAACTAGGTGATTTTCGGTACTTGGAGTTTCTTATGAGTTTCTTAAACGTTTCATAACAGCTTTCGTGTTCACTTCTTGTTCCGTCGTGAACAGTTCAAAACAACGTTTTTTAAGCTTTTCCAGTGTTCAGATATTACTCAAGTACCTGCCGAGTAGTGTGATACAGGGATCAAGTGAAAATAGGTGAAAATATGTTGAGGAATTCCCTTGTCAAAACAAATAGTTTCTTAAGTTATCTTGATTCTGTCAAGAATTATCTCAGTTTGAAGGTATAAGGGGCTTGACCGTAAAACAGACAAAAAATTAAAAGTTCTTTCTCTAAAAATTATTGTATTTCCAGAAATAAATAAGATGTAATGACGAAATTGGAAGATGTGAAAAAGATAGTTAGGAAAAGTCACGAAAAAGAAATAGCCTACGAATTATCAAAAAAAAGTTACCAAGACAAGACTGAGAGGAAGGGCTATTTTAGCCTACCCCCGGTCCAGATATAAACGCGGGTTAATACAAACGCGTAAGCTTTACAAGATGGCAGAGCTTCACTAGAGACCTAGCCTATGAAACCAAGTGATAAGATAAGAAACATGACAATTTCTTGTAATTTCAAGGTGTTATTAAAATAAAATTCAGGAAGCTTTTCAGGAAGAGATTTCATTAACCCACTTTTAATTTTAAATACAGTGCTTTGAGAAATAGGAGAAAAATCACAAAAAATTATTGCGCGCTTTTCAGCTGCCTACCTCAAGGATTCTTCGCACTATGAATTTTCAAACAATTGAAGTTCTTTTTGGTCCGACCGGTTGCTGTTTCTAACAAACCCCTTACCTCAGGAACAAATGCCTCCCCTCCACCGGCAAGTACGGGACTCATGCCACTTGAAGGAGCTCGCGCATGCTCTTCTGACTCTATCTTCAAAACAATAGATGCTCCAAGTAAAGCTGGATTCTCGATCGCTTCTTGTACTGAAGAACTAGACTGTGAGCCTTGTAATGGGAACAGACCTTCGATTTTCGATGGACTATCCTTTGTGATATCGTCTTTTAAGATTGGAAGTAACGAGATTGTTGTAGATGCAAGTGAACTTTCACCAGAGCAGAAATGAAACTACAAGATAAAAGATGTGAAATGAAATGAATTATGACGATCCTTTCATTGTACACGTTATTTGTAGGATCTTTCACGTCGAGCAGCAAAAATAGCCTTAAGTGTTTGGAATAAATGTCTTAGCTGCCAAGTCAAGAAGACAAATACTGCCAGCACTCGATAACAACAGTCTTGTCAAAATGTTTAAAAATGCACACAATTCTAAATATCCGCCTATCTTGCATTTCATATCTAAGTTAATTCCATCTATTTTTAGTTAGTATACCTCATCCAAATTTATCCAAATTTATGAGCAGATGATCTAATGTATATCACCTTAGGTTGTATCCACTTGTAATTACGTTAGATCGCAGAATTAGACTCCTGGCAAACAATAAAATGTTTTCAAAAATATGGTTTATACGTAGGTTCATCAAGCTATTTTTCAAACTCTTTTCCAGCAGAACATAATTGCTACATTTTTTATAAACAAGTTTTATTTGGTATAACTGAGCAAAAGAGGCTTTAAAGATTCACAGCAAAATAGATTTTTACTGCCCCTTCGAACACTCAAAACATATCTTTCCACACACAAAGTGATGGGGAAACCTAACCAGCTCCTTCAACGTCTCCCCTGTCATGCCCCTTTTTACCACTGGAGAAGTGCCCTTGAAGGACAAGTCCGGGGCTATGCAGACTGCTGTTGCGAATTATGGAGTTCTTTCCACTATCGATGTTGTAACAGCTGTAAATTAGCTACATTAAAATCGAAAATTTTCGGGCGATCAAACTTTCGGACAAAATAAGTTTATTTGTCCGAATCCTGGTGATGTCCGAAAGTTTTTTCGTCCGAAAGTTTTAAATTCATTTAAAATAGAAAAGAACAAAGAAGCGAAACATAAAATGTTAATTAACCAATGTTTTGCCAATAGATCTTAAGTTACTTGAATATTTTATCTAAAAGTTTTGTTCCTTGAACCGTTTCTGGAAAATAGTTCATGCATAGCAACACCTTTAAATTTTATTGACAGCTGGTTTAACAATTGTTCAATCTAGCAAAAATTACATTCAAATGTCCTTGTAGATGTGATGATCACAATGTACCTTCTGTAAGTTGATATTTATGATAGAATCACAATCAGTTTTAATATCTTCTTGGTATCGTGCTTGCTTTTTAATTTCGTAGTTGTCCGAAAGTTTGTTGTCCGAAATTCCCGAAAAAGCGTCCAAAAGTTTTTTGTCCGAAGTTTTTTTGCCGAAAATTTTCGACTGTAATGTAACACTTGGCGAATTTAGGCCAAACATCGTCGCAGAGAAAAGATGAAAAATTGTGGGGAAAAGTACAATACACGATTCTTGACAGTATAATTTTACCATTGTCCCCGGGGGGGGGAGGCACTTGGTCCTAATATGTACGGGTGTGTGCCTTTGAGGTGCTGTGATTTTCACCCTGTCTGGGAGCATTTTCCTCAATTTAAATACCCCCGTCTGGGAGCAAAATTGCAAAATACCACACCCTGTCTGGGAGCAAAGGATCAAGAAAATACACTGTAGTCCTGTCTGGGAGCAAAAATTTTAAAAGACTATACCCTTTTGGGAGCATTCCTGCAGAAAACGATACCCGGCTCGGGAGCAAGAATGGTGAAAACTATACCCTGTCCAGCGGCACATACCTGGTACCGAAAACATCGAAGTGCCCCCCCCCCCCGGGACAATTGTATTGTATCATTAATCATACCAACTGCAGAATTGTCCTTTAAAGTCAAATATTTTCAGGATATGATAAAGGTAGGTTGAAGACAGGTTTGATAAAAGCCTCTGAACAAACTAAGGCCTTGCGTTTACAAAGGACCCGATGGATATTTTTTTACTCATATAAAAATTTTACAACATATCTTACTTTCTACAATACTTCCCTAATTACTTTACAACACTACAAGGACGATACCATGGGGAGCGAAAGACAATGACTACCCCATGGTATATAAAGACAAGCAAGTTAATCTACCTTGCACATAACAAACTACGAATGATTAAAATTAATGGATACTGTACTAGATTCTGTCCTACATTAGGTGTCAGGTTGCGATAAGTCTTAAAATGTCACGAGTGCAATTTGTTGTTTTGATGTTTGTAGTGAAAAAATGAACTGACACTTAAAATGACCTTCACCCGATGGATCCGAACCCATTTGGATCTGCTATCGGTACCCAAACAGGATCACATTCGAAAGTGATCCCGTTTGGATCCGATCCCAAATATGTCTCGTGTAAACGGGTGGAAGCGGATCCAAACTGGTACGGACAGGAAATGACGCGATAAAACTGAAAAACCTTTGTTGACATTTCAAAGAGGAAATCAGACAGGAGAAAGAGTCTATAAGACTTCAAAATGTCGAAGGATCTAATTAAAGATGAGATAGAAGGTCTACCAGAGCACTGCAAAAAGTTCATAAAATCCAAATGGATCTGATCCCTTGTAAACGCAAGCAGTTCTGGATCCGATCGCGTGTAAACGCCCTTCAAAAAAATGGATCCCATCCCATTTGGATCTGATCCCGTGTAAACAGGATCTAGCATAATCACTTTCTTGCACCCCTTTGTATCAATTTTCGTTGTCGGATTGCTCTTTGCGTTACTTTGCTCAGACTTTTGCGTTACTTTGTTTTATCTAACTAGCTACTTTGTTTCGCAAATTCAGTATCGTGAATTACCGTAAAAGCTGTATTAAGCCCCCCTCTCTATTAAGCCCCCCTCTCTAATAAGCCCCTCCCCACCGAGTCAAAATTTGAAATAAGCCCCCTCTCCATTAAGCCCCCCCCCCACTTATGTAAAGGTCTAGAATTTACCAAATATTTCCATTTACTTAGCGACACAACCTTGCATGTTACTTTTGATATGGTTCGGGATAAAAACTGTGTTGAATTTATGTATTTGAGTAGAAAAATTCTTTGTTGATTCCACAAAATATGGGTTAAACGAACTGAAAAGCTACCTAATATATCCTTGTCACTTGATTTTGTGAATAAGCCCCTCTCTAATAAGCCCCCCTCTCTATTAAGCCCCCCTCTGCGAGGTCCGAAATTAAATAAGCCCCCCGAGAGGCTTTATAGAGCTTTTACGGTAGTTGTAAGTTGGTGACGTTTACTTTGAAGGACAGCTAAGGTGACACAGAATAATTCTCTTCCGTGTTGAAACAGAAATAGCTATCATAAGTTGCTGCCAAAAGTTTCGGTGATTGATGATTGGGTGGCCGTTGTTTGAGATTAGCAATCAGTGGCTCAGGTGTGATGTTCACGTGAACTCAAATATCTTTTGTTTGTTCGGTACAAAACAGCCCAATGGTGTCATTTATCTGTTCTTCGCATGAACCAAACTGAAGAGTGTGCGATGAAACGTGTATTTGGCGAAATAAATTAGTGAAATAACGTAGTTGGTTAGTGATTACTTGATTTTCTTGCAGGTTTAACAGTCCTCTCTCTAGTTACAGGTTTATTCATATTTCATACGAGTATTCTCTCTCAGGAGTTAATAGTGTTCTCTCTATTGGCTACAATTTTATCGTAGGTTAGTGGGTTTATCATGATGAGTCTACTTTTTACGACTATCTTAAAATTTTGTACTATAAATCATTTGTTTACAAAGCTGTTTCTATTGACTGTGGCACTGTCAATAGTAGATTCCCTCCCATTAGAAAATCCTTAATAAAAGATGCCATGCACAACCTTGAGCATTTTCCGAACCATCTGGGTATACAATTTATTGATTCTATATGTACAAACCCAACAGAATTGCAAAGAGAATCTGACAGACACCAATTCTCAGCAAAGTTAGACAAAGAAATCTGATATGCATACCTGCAGAGAAGAGTTATTTGCGATGAACTGTTTCAAAGATTGCAGGTTCGTAAATATCCGAACAGATGCTCTTTCGGCTGGAAAATTCGGATTTATGACATCAAAGAACGGCTCACTTGTGACAATATTTCCTAACAGTTTGTAGAAGAAATAGAAACCATCTTGCCGTTTGAGTTCCTTGTCGGATGGTATAATCTGAAAGGAAAAGAAAATAATTTCTTTACAGCAGTATGGTTTGCATATGGACTGTCCCGAAGAAGTTGCTACGATTGGAGAGTTGCTGTGAAGGAGCTGTAAATTCCATATCTCAAAATTTACTAGATTATGAAATGCCAGGCTCTATTTTTTCAATATCTACCAGCATCGTGTGAACATATTCTCGCATATTCTGAGGTTATGATAGTTTGGTTGGCAAAACATAAATGAATGAATTTTGCCTGAGATGTACAGGGTATCCAAAAGAAATCGTGTCCCGTTTATGTGGTTGCTGTGGAGGAGCTGTATGTTCTGTTGCCCCGTTCTTGATACAGATGCTTAGAATAGGCCTCCATTAAGAGTCTGAGAGCTTGTTATAACCAATTGGACAAGTGGTTGCTGATTTATGGCACAGGGAAGGCAAAATAAGTAATTCCTTTTGAAACTGAAGAAAAATTTAAGTGATTGCAGCAGTTTTCAAAGCATTCCGTTTTAAATTTGGAGTTAAGGAAAAGCAAAGGCAAAACGAGAAAATTTTTATCTGATTCCATTTAACGATATGCATAAAAAAATGGAATGGAGAGAATTGTCGTTGCAAAATATGTAAATAAGGTATCTTAAGTATTACGTTGGCTGTCTGATGAACTGTAATTTATTTTGTTTTTTGTAAATAGTTGGTCTTTATTAGTTCTTATATTAGAGCTATTTTTGTAAACCAACTTTAAAGAATTTTATAATAAAAATAATAAAAAACCGAATAAACGGGGCCGAATAAACGGGGGATGAGAATAATCGGGGGAGGGGGTTAGAAATGGTTCAATATAACAATAATTGGGGATTGGAATAATCGTGGGGAGATGTTTGGAGGATTGAAAATAGTCGTTTTTTTTTTGTCAAACACGTATCTCATGTAAACACGTAAACGTTGTTAGCGAGTTCTTTTGTGTAACCGTTACAGCTGAAAGGTGTGAGCATGCAAGAGTATCATTTTGAGAGTTGCAAATCGAAGTTTGCTGTTTTCAACCGTTGTTATTCAAGTGAAAGAAAAGTCAGCTAACAATTAATGAAAATCACGAGAAATAAAGCAAAAAGACCAATAACACTTGCATGTGTGTAAACTGAACCGTTGCTAACTCACTTGGCGCAAATTTGTCGATAATAAACCCTCTGAAAGTGGAAGATGAAGGAAGTGACGACAATCATTGTTAGGTTCATTTTATCGACATTCCATGTGATCATAAATACTTTGACAATTCCAGGAGACTCTTAAACAGTGGTTGAAATAGATACTTTGATACTTCCAGGAGACTTAAACATAGTTGACAGAAACGGTGACAAAAAAAACTAAACATATCATTGACTTAAATATATTTGTACGTTTCGAACCATACTTGGTTCATCTTCAGCAAATCTAATTAATGATACATGGCGAATCTACCAGTAAACAAACAAGATGAAAACGCGGTAAACAAGCGTGAGTTACATTTCCTACGCGTAAGGGGACCCGAGATCTAAGTCACTCAGAGAGTGTTCTGAAGAAGTCTGAAGTAGCCTGTGTTCCAGACCACTTGAAAAGTAAGTGGTCTGTGTAACTGAGCGCAAATTCGTGTACAGAAATTTTCCCAGAATCTGAGGAAAAATTAGTATATGTAATGAATAATTTGCATAATGATCATTTGTTTTGTTATGGGATAGAAAAGCCTGTCTCTTGCGAATAGCTACAGGAAACTCATGTCACAATACAAAGAATAGGATATTTCAATGCCTGCTAATCCTATTGATTTTTACGTCTGCAGTGAGCTATAACGACCGGCTCGTATTGTTTCAAACACATCATGAACACATAGATTCATAAAGACATTACCTTTAATTATTTCGCAATTCAATTCATCGTCTGAACACAGATTTGCGCTCAGTTGCACAGACCACTTACTTTTTCAAGTGGTCTGGAACACAGGCTAGTCTGAAGCAACTTCTTGGCACAGCTAGTAGTGTTTATACGGAGAACGGGGGTTATGTTTCTGTTTACCTTCACCAATTTTTTTTTTACCAGATTTCGACGCTCGATCCAAACCTCTTTTCTTAAGAAGTAAAAAGATCTGTTAACAATATTTCCTTCGAGTTATTCATTCGAAAAAAAGAGCAAAGAAACTTGTATATGATTAATTATATGATATTTTATATGATCATTCTATATGATCATATTGTACCGGGTTTGCCAGAAAAAGCTTCCCACTTTTGAAAATTTATATCACCAACAGTGCTTCACAAATTTGAATGATTCAACTTTTAGCTAGAAGCGGAAACTGGAAGTATTTTCGTGATTTTACTCGCTGTCTTGCCAGCACTAGGAGTATCGATAAATTCAACTTTACAAAAATTACATAGCTGCAAAATGACTTAAAAAAAGGGCCCAAAACATTGATCAAATCGCAAAGACTCTCCTTAGACAGAACAACAAGCAATGGGCATTTCATCTCTCTCAAGAGTTATAAGACATCAATTTTCCAACAAATACCCAAGCTGTTCAGTCCCACGGCAATCAGTGTGCAGTGGATATCTCTCACCCATGAACAATTGCATTCTCTTTATTGATCTGTGTAAGGAGTCCTTTGTGATCTGATCAACGTTTTAGGCCCTTATTCAGTCATTTTGCAACCATGATTAAACATTCATGAAATTGAACCTACAGGGTATCTCAAAACATTGTTCGACGTTTGATTAAATATTGAAAAATAACGATAATATGAACAGACTTCTGGGAAGGTAGCCCTGTTCCTAAGATTATGAAATAATTTTAGAGATCAGAATCTTGCAAATCGGTTGAAAATTTACTGAATTGCGAGCTTTCAAAGATAAAAATTTGCGACAGCTGAAACCAGAGACACCCAGATTACTTGCAATGCAAAAAACCTCGAAGACTGAGGTAAAAGAAGCTTGTCTAATGTCATACCTCTCGTGGATATCACAGCAAAACCCAAATAGGACTTCCAAACTAATTTAATCCTTGTGATCATTGTCAAATTTTGCTTAACATTGCATATGACCAAAAACAGTGGTTCAAACTTAATCAACGAGAGACTGAATCTGTTTCCTCGAAGCATCCATATACTTGAAAGTTAGGTTATCGAGAACCTGTTCGAATTCCATTTTGTTTGCCCTGAAACAATTGAGAAATAGCAGAAACGATGGTCTATGAGATTTTTACCAAAAATGCCATTTTTCGCACAAACTTGAACTTCAAAGGCTTGCAACTCCATGAATTTTTAGCGGATTTGCAAGATTCTTGCGTCAAAACTCAATTTAAAATCTCAGGAGAAGGGTCACTTGACCAAGTGTCCATTCAGCGGATCGCTATTTTTTAGTATTTAATCAAACGTCAAACAATTTTTTGAGACACCCTGTATATTTCTAGTGCTCTTGAGACAGTGAGAAAATTCACAAGAATACTTTGATCTTTTGGCTTTTGACTAGAAATTGAATCATTCAGATATGTGAAATAATCTTGATGCTATGAATTTTCACAAGTGGGAACTTTACTCTGGTTCGCCCGGTAGAACTGATCGACTGATTGATTGATTGGTTGATTGATTTATTTATTTATTTATTTATTTGATTTACATAACTATCAATGTTATGTAACTTAATATGAATTTAGATTTTATAAAGATTTGAAGCATATGCTAGGAAAACAAATACACTTTTAAGCAGCTTAAAGTGGAGACATGGCAAACACAGGCGCCCTCTAAGATGTTGTTCACAAGGATAGATGCGCGGGAATTGAGTCAAGATCAAAGGAATAAACGCAATGGGAATGAATACTGTGATCAAGGATAGCAGATGTTCACGGCCAACTCACCAACCAAAGGCCAATTCTGGCATTCTGAAATGATGGCGCCTCTGCATGGGGCATCATCTCTATCTCTAAAGGACACGAAAACTCAAGATTTGACAAACATTTTCTTCTAGACAGCATTGAGTTTAATCTGTATGGAGGACGGCGCTGGTACATTTCCGGGGGAAGAAACTGTTTACGTGAATTGACCGAAAATATGGCACACTGAGTTCCATCATTTAAATATGGGAAAATATGTAAGCTGGAGTCTTTACTGTAAAGATATTTTCACACGAATAAATGTGAGGAATTGATTCAAGATCAAAGGAAATCAAAGTGATGGGCTTAGGTTCTGTAATCAAGAATAACAGATGTTCACGGCCAACTCACCAACCAAAGGCTAAATACTGATACTCCTACAAGATAGCGCCTCTGCATGGGGCATCATCTCTAACTTAAAGGCACAAAACTCAAGATTTGACAAACAAATTCTTCATTCGGGTGAGTCAAAAAAAGCTTAGGCGTTTGGAGGGCTGTGGAATAAAAAAGTATGTGACCGATATTCAAAACTAAAATGTTACTCTATCAGTCAAAGGCTAACTTAGATCAGAAATTTTGTTTGGTAAAATCATACATGTTTAAGGCCCAACAATTAGACCAATGTCTGTAAGGGGTTCGCATGGGAATCCAGAATTCCACGTTCCATTCTAGTCCATGATTTTATGAGGCAATGAAGTTTACATTGTCAGTTTCAGAAAAAGAACTTTGATTTCGATTGCAAGTAAATCATGGACCAGAGCGGAATGTGGAATACTCGCTCCCAAACTTACCGTTTATCCTCATTTTCCCGACTTCTGGGTCTAAATGATAAGTGATTTTACCAAACAAAACTTTCTCATCGAAGACTGCGTTCACACGATGCCGGCACATTTTGAAAACGATGAAACATTCGACGGATAGGCCTCCCGTTCACACGAAAACGGCACATTTTTTGCCGGCAGATTTTGAAAACGGTGGATTTTGAAAACGGAACTCTAACCGGCACATTTCGGAAACGGCATCGTGTAAAACACTGAAAATGATGAAAACAGAACATTTTTAGACACTTCTGGAACAAGACTGATCGACTCTTAGGGTGTAGGTAAGCTTCTTTGGCATCAAAGTGTTGCAACGAGTTTTTGCCGTCTAAGTTCCTACCGTTTTCAAATTGTTGCGGTATCGTGTGAACGCTAGCTCAAATTTTGCAGCCGTCACATTTTTCACCGTTTTCAAAATGTGCCGGCATCGTGTGAACGCAGTCTAAGTTAGCCTTTGACTGATAGATTAGCTTTTCAACTTTGAATATCCGCCTCATACTTTTTATTCCACAGTCCGACAAACGCGCAAAGTTTTTTTGACTATCCCAGTAGATCGTATGGAGCTTAATATGAATGCAAGCTAGAGCTGGTACCTTCCCGGGGGAAGCCTAGGGCTCAAATCCTTCAGATCTTTAAAAAGGTAGGTGTAAAACTGTATAAGATATTTCCATGAATTGATTGACTTCAAAGGAACTTTGGGTAATTTGCTGTAAATCTACCATGGCAAAGTTTGCTATCTTGATTATTTTCAAAATGGTGGCATTTTGGTTATTTTTGTAAAAATTCATCAACATTTTTGAAAAAATCAAATTCATTGTAAGTTTTAAATTACTAGAGGAAAATTGATATAATCTTGAAGAAAACCATAGTCTATAAAGGTCTACAACATGGTTGCAAACAGAAATCTATCGCTCTTCTCGTTAAGGATTTAGAAATACGATGACGTCACAAAGTCAAATCTCATTAATGCCGCCATTTTGAAACTAACGAAGATATCAAAAATTGCCACGGTAGATTTACAGCAAATTACCCAAAGTTCCTTTCAGGGACTTTTATTCATAGAGAAACGTTACAGAATTTTACACTCACCTAGAGATTTGATCTCTATCCTCCCGGGTAGACTGATTATATGGCCGCAGTTATCGCTATTGTAAGACTGGGAAAAACACACTTACATTCTCTTTATTTTCCCTCAATTTTGGCTGACCTTTGGCAGCCTCCTCAGTGAAAATTGACCAGTCCTCCATTGCAAATCAAATAAGCCCGTTCAACGCCAGACTCTTTACAAATGCGCTGCGAATAGCCTCGTTACAAAAGTGCAACTAAAGCCAGTCCAAAAAAATATGCCGCTATATTATGAGTCTCAAGATGAGCAGTCTCGGTTTGGTGTAGCAGTCTCATTTTGGATAGCGATTCTTGGGACTTATCGTAATCAGTCTACTTCCCGGGGGAAGGAGCTAAATGATTCAATAGGCATTTTAGCTATTCTAAAAACGAGTCTGAATCGAACAATAGATGTGTATATTTTGTAGAACTTTCGAATGTGAACAATGGTGATAACAACGCCATTCAGTCGAACCATGTGTATAAATATGTATAAAAATATAGCTCGATCCAGACTCGTTTTTAGAATAGCTGAAAGGTCTATTGACTAAAAATATGGCACACAGAGTTACAGCACCAGTTAACAGCTAGCCCAGGCCAAGATAGAATTGAGTACAAGATAGAAGTGCGATTTCATTGTGTAGCTAAGGAAACGATGTGTTTGGAGGCGTTTCTTTAGTTTATTTACAGCGACTACGAAATAAAGCTATGTCTATTCTTGTTAAAGATATTTTCATGCAGATATATGTGAGGAATTGATTCAAGATCAAAGAAAATCAAAGCCACGGGAACATGCTATCAAGGATGATTGAACTTGAAATGACAGATGTTTACGACCTGCACAGAAAGCAGACCCTAACATCGATACCATGACAATATAGCGCCTCAGCACGGGGCATCATCAGCAAAATTTAGAAAACAACATAAGACCACGAGGATTGACGAAGATTAGCATTTTGTTTACATACAGGAATATTCACTCACTCATCACCAATGCTAAAACGAACAACAACTAAGGAAATTTGACAAATTATCCTTCTTGATAGCGCAACGAAATCTTCCTGATTGATAGCGCCAGTGGCTCAAAGGGGAAGGGGATGTCAAATAAAATGCACAGACAATTTGACACTGTGGCCCCGTTTACACTATATCGGATAACTATCGTCAGGTCCTAACTTTCATGCCAGTTAGGCCTTCTGTTTACATCACGAGGGAGCAATCCAGCATTGTTTCTCAATCATTTATTCTTTGATTTCATTGTTTCTCGTTGTTCTCAAAGAAAAGAAATGTGGCTACAGAACGAAACGCATCGGATAGCACTGTTTACATTATGCCAAAAACATGGCGCAGTGATTTTCCTATCACATACGAGGCGAAGTGGTTTTTGCTCCGATCTGTGGCGCGTCTTGTATCGGATAGCTTTGGGGTGATGTAAACGGCGCAGCATCCCTATCCGATACGATAAATCGAAGCGCGACGGTAGCTATGAAATATAGTGTAAACGGGGCCTGAGGTTTAATAATCCATTGATTAAATAAATCAATCAGTGGCACTAATTGATTTTCCTCAATCAGTTTGGGAGTTATGATGTTTTTAATGTTTGCTAAAGCTTTAGATGGTTCATTTCACAAATCCTTTCATAAAAAGTTGTTTTTCTAAAACTGATGATTTTGATCAACTCATTTACAAAGAAGGCCAGTAAAACTTTCAAGGTTTGACGCTAGTCATCTAAAGTCTGTCAAAAACTGAGATGGAAACAGTGACGCATTTACCCATGGGCCAACTGGGCCCGGGCTTATTCAAGACACTTCATTCCTTATTCAAGACACTTCAATTGCTTCCCATCGCGGGCATTTTCACATGACACAGTAAAAACCAGTTTATAAGAACCTAGTGATTAAGAACCTACGAGGATGAAATTTTGAAATTAGACCCCCATTAAAGAAGAACCCATTCAGGCTGAAATTTGAAATTAGTCCTAGTTGCAGAGACTCAAATTGAATTAAAAGCCCAGTTGCTTAGTCATTAAACCTGCAAACTGATGATACCATATGTCCACATTGCAAAAAATCTAAAATGCAGCATTCAACGTCCTGTTGAGTATTTCAGGTACTCCTGTTTCAAGTGGCTCTTTGAAAGCTTTTCATTGGATTACATAAAATTTCTTATTCTTCTAAAAACTTATGTTATGAAAAAGATGTCATGAACACAAGTGCTCTTAACTGACAGTAAATAATAGACTTGAAGTTTGAATATGAACAAATAAGATTCCCAAAAGCCCTGAATAAAATAAAACCCAATTTAAGAGCCTGGACAACCTCATTTTCTACTAAATACCCAATATATAAGAAGCTAGTCAGGCTGACAGCTGACTTGAAGAATTGTAGGTTCTTACACGCGAGTTATTACTGTACGATAAAATCTTACTTACTTGTGTTAAATTCTTGGCAGTAGCAATAGTGACGGATAAACAAAAGATATGAGTGGCTTCATTCTTGATTCCAATCAAATAATATCCTTCATTTTCATCTAGTATTGCTTCTAATTCCTCTCCTTCTTCGGGCTGTTTAAAACCTACAATGAAATGATAAGAATTCAAACTTTGCCTTAAAATGCAGTAAAACCCTCAGGAAAGAACCTGTGATATTCTGTAACTGGTAGAAATGATTCCTTTACATCCAAATTAAAATCGAAAACTTTTGGGCGAAAAAGTGTCGTTGAGACAACTATAGACAACAAACTTTCGGACCCTTTTTCGGGAATTTTGGACCAAATAACTTTCGAACAAACACGATACCAATATACAAGCATGGTACCAAAATGTTTTAAAAACTCTAGTAATTCTATCATAACTATCAACTCAATCCTCATCATCTATGAGAACATTTCATGGAATTTTTTGTCCCATTGAACGATGGTAAAACTAGCTATGAACCAAATTAAACTAGTGCTGATATATGTGAATTGTTTACAAAAAAACTCTTTAAGGAATCAAACTTTTAGACAAAAAATTAAAGGAGCTTAGGCACTATTGGCAAACAATGATTAATCAACTTTTTATGTTATATTTCTGTCTGCTATTTTCAATGAACTTAAAGCTGTCGGACGAAAAAACTTTTGGACATCACCAGATCTCGGACAAACTTTGAAACAAAACTTTTGTCCGAACGTTTGATGGCCGAAAGTTCTCGATTCTAATTTATGTGGTGGTTCCTATGATGAAGTTGCTTCATTGGCAAAAATCAGCCTGAAGGTTCCTAATCCGAATCTCCTTTTATGCGGCTTTTTATTGAACTCACGCACAGTTTGAATAAGAAGAACACATTATTAACTTCGATGCCAGGAAATACAGGTGAATATTTATTCCGCAGGAGGGCACATTCGTCCCGCGGGAAATAGTATGCAGGATATTTCCCGAGCCGTTTAGCAAGCGAAGCGATTGAAGTTGCAATTTTCCATCGATCAAAAATCGGCTAAAATATACCAGGAAAATTTTTCAGGGACAATTCACTTGTTGGTGAAACTACTATTGTTTACAAAGATTCTTGTTAACTTCTTGGTGATGTCAGTGATGCAGAATTTCAAAACATAACATAAAAATTTGGAATTTATATGCAAAATGGCTCAGAATGATTCTGAATGTTTGCAAAGCAGTTGGAAGCAATATTGTCATCCAAAAAACAATGCCAGTTTACCAGTGCTGCAATTAACATAAACAAGGTTGTACTACCCATACTTCTTACCTTGACTATGAGGAGTAGATTTCTGGCTTTCATCTTCTAAACTAATGGCAACCTTCAATTCTGGCTTTAATCCTTGATATTTGGAATTCAATAATGTGTGCCATTGCTGCTTTTGCTGCAAAATGAAAACAGCAGTGATAAATTTGTGATATCATACAGAAGTTAAAAATATGCTGCACCCACGGCAAGTTCTTGGTTGTATTTCAAACAGGGAAGTACTAACTGAAATCTCAAAAGAGTACTTTAAGCTGGAACAAATCTTTCATCACATGGTAGATAGAGCAGAAACTGCGTAAAATGACATCATCAACCAATCTGGGATAAGGAAGTGTTTGAAAAAATAATCTTTTTGAAATGATAAATCAATATTTCAAGGCCCTGGGAAGAAAATATCAAGTGCTTCCTAATTTCAGGATCTGTTGCAGGGAGCTAGGGGGCTCCAAGCTATGAGTTTTTCATGCATGCGTAAGCAGTTTCTGCTCTGTGGACATGGTATCCATACTTAGACCAGCTTTTGTAAAAAATATACCATAGCCTATCAACTTGAGTGACATGCCCACATATAACCAAATGTCACATATAACCGAATCTTAAGAGAAATGCTCCAAAAGAGCGCAACCACACCACAGGCAGCCCCCTTAAAAAGTAGCAAAAACCAGACAAATTGCATCTTCTGAGAGTGAGAGGAGGCACAATGTGGCTAGGAGAAACAATTCATGACAAGACTTCAAGAAATGAAAAAAGATTGAAAACTAAGAGATTTAAAAATGGGGTCTTACTGGTGTAGATTTATTCATCTGTACACTTCTCAGATCTAGAACACAATAGCCAATGGGTTCCTTGTATTGATCACTTGTATTGATAGCATAACACTGTATAAAACATAGATTTAAACATTACTGGATGATTAAAGATCTATTAAAATTTTGGCACAGGAATTCAAGGTAAGATAATCACAAGACATACTGTATACCGGGTGAGTCAATAAAAACGCCAGGCGTTTGAAAAAATCCTGATCCCTCAATATCAAAGCAATGATGTTGAAAACTGTCTTGTTTTATCCCCGATATGTCAAATTAGGTTCAGTAATTTGTCCGGCTTTAATCGGTCATTCCTTCCCATCAAAATAAGAGATTTTCTGCAGAAAGCCCCTTTCGAAAACCTGCAAAAACGAGCGAAAACAGCAAAAGAAATTTCCCTTTGTTCTCTTTCCTAGCAATAATGACTCTTGGGTGTGCTCACGTATTTTGTCCTCATGGGAGAATGGAATCCCCCTGAATAAGTTATTCACACTAGGGGGAAGACTTTTCAACCCACCAAAACGAAAGCACGTGCTAAAGCATGCTGAAAGTCATCGCTGTGAGGTAAACACATAGGGACTTTTGCTTGTAATCTTAGCACGTTTTTTGAGGTTTCTCAAAGGGACTCATTTTGGAAAATTGCCTACAGAATCTGAACGGAGTGACAGTTTAGCCAAGAAAATTTCTAAAAATAATTGAATATGTTAGCTATTCAATCAACTATTGCAAAATATCATTGCTTATATGTTCAGAAAGCAGTAGCCTTTCAAACTCTGGGCGTTTTTTTTTACTCACCCGGTATAACTGGAAAGACAATGGCAGCCAATATATTTTGAAGTAGGGCTTTGTTTTAAAAACTATTTTTCAAAAGAAATGGGTTGAGTAAAACAACTTACACCTTATGAAAAATTATAAAAGTTTGATTATACAGAATGTTGCAAATGTCTTAACTGGCTGAAACGATGCAACCTCTGTCTAACGGAAATACTTTATATAATAAAAGCAAACAAATCCTCACTAATCCAAGAGATAAGAGCTAATCTCCAAATGTTGTCATGAGAACAAGTATTACTTAACAAACTTCAAATAAGACCACGCGTAAAATAAGTAAACTGTGAGTCATAATGCAGAGTTCTGATGATTGCTGTATAGCGTGAAACTCCAAGTAACAACAAAAACATGCAGCCTTTCTTATTGTCTTACTCTTATTATAAAAGTTTGATTATAATGCAAATTTTTTTCATTTGATGATTACAGTACAGGCCTTGCGCACATTAGCATGGCTTTCCTGCCAAAGAATTCTTGTTTGAAAAAATTTGCAGCCTTTTAAAGAGTTCTTAAGAATGCTTGCTATGCTCATCTTTGCAAGCTCTGTGCTGTATACATCTGATTAATGATTTACTTTTCACTTCATATGAAACAGCTTATTCAAATTTTACAAATAATGAACAACATTTTTCCTTTACACACAATGCATGCCAAATTACACCATAATTTCAAGATTTTAGAGGTCTAGAACCTATATCAGCTGTTATTAAAGAGAGAAAGTTGAAAATTTTTGGTCATATAAAACGATCATCAGTGGGACTACCTAAACTGATCTTAGAAGACCGCACCAATGGTACAAGGAACCGAGGAAGACCAAAACGTTGCTGGATAGATGATATCAACAACTGGATTTGGTTACCATCTTGGGACTCCATAAATGCCATTTTAATGGAAAGAGAGCGATGGCGAAGTTTATGTTATAATATATAGTATTCTGTATAAAACAGAGGAAATGAAATATATATAGAGATCCAGAATTTGAGAACCAAAAGTTTGTGAATTGCAATTTTTTTATTGACAGTCAACCCTCATTAGAAGGAGGATACCTTGAGTTTATTCATGCTATAAAACATTTTGTAAATACTCCATTTTGGCAAAGTAAGAATTTTTATTGAAATGCAATAACAATAACAACAACAATAGACTAGTACAGATATTAGTCCATGCATGCATCAAGCATAAAAGGCTCAAAGAAATTGGGTGAAAGAGTACCTGCAACTTGATTGGTGTCCTTTGAAGTCTATGCTGATGAAACGATTTTTTGTCAGATTCCCAGGCAAGTTCTGTTGTGAAATCTGGATTTTCATGATGGTCTACAGGATCAGTTGAGAGAATTTCTCCATCAAACTTTGCTTCAACCAAGATCTGGTAATGTGGCCTTTTTGGAAACTTCCTGCCTGAATATAAGCAAAAATAATTTTGAATTTAGGGTTGTCCTGATCAAGGCTACCAACAGGCTGTGGAGGCTCAGGTACAAAATGGCAAAACAAGGCCCCATGCAAACTAAGGGGCCAGAAGACAAGTAAGTTACTCACTTCATCGGACCCCTAAACCCTATGGCCCTGGGGCAAATTATCCCCTGCCCTCCTCAGCACCCCTGATCCTGACATTGAGAGAAGGTTTTTATTTACTATCAAGGCTTGAAACAAAATGGAATACAGAAATTTCAGCTCATGCCAGAGATTTATGTATATGAGAAACAATGCTTTCTACTCAGCTTTTGAATCAAATAAACAAAATTTGCCACACAGGACTTTAGATTTACCCTGCTCCTTTTGTTATAACCACAGAAATTCTGCTAAAAACATCTGTCATGTGCACAAGGCAAAAGGATTCCCTACCGGCTTCAGGGCCTGGGTGCATTCCAAGGCCTTTCCGCCGGAGAAATCCAGCGGAGAGCAATGTTTCGATTTCCTCACGCCAAGGCTTTTGGCGTAGAAATCTCGTTCATTGTGCTCTGGCGGCAGTTGGTGGTGCAAGTGACCACAAATTCAGTAAATTCAGTAAATATGATGGAATGGAGGCAGTAGTTTTCTTGGCTCTTCTGTTCTCTGTTCTGTTTTTGGGCTAATCACCAGAATCTGTTATTACCCTCTGTTCTTTCGCACTTTCATCAAAACCACGAAATTGGCACTGGCGGCAAATCCTGCTATCCCCACATCCTTGGCGGAAATATCCGGTAGAGAGAAAAAATGGAATGCACTATGGCTTCAGGGCTACTTCTATGGTTGTTTTTGTTTTGATTTTGGGAGAATTTCCTTTGTCTGCAGTTGCTAATAGCTTTGAATTGAGGAGTCAATTGAGCGCAACTGATGCTATTGTATTACAAATCTGTCCTTGTTGATGAGACAGGAAAAAAGTTTGATGAGGGATATCTTACGATCCATCCCATAATCCTACCAGGGCTCTTCCACTTCACCTATGCAAAGCCTGTAGTTAATTGATACAGTAGTCTAGTCTCATCAGTTTTAGTTAAATGACAAATAAATGAAACTGGTGTGACAGGCTGGAGCCTCCGATAGGGGGCTAATGAGACAAGGGAGAGTTTGCCGTAGCTACTGGTTTCAGGGCAACTTTGCGGCTATGTTTGTTTGAATTACTGGTTAAGAATATTTATTTTGTCTGCCTTCGCTTTGCTTTCAATTGAGGTGTGAACCAAAGTAGACTCCTGATAGAGGTGTTGCGGTGCAATGGTGTAATCCTCTCTGACTCTGCAGCCAGAACAGTCAGGCAGGCAAGGTTTGATACCCTCTAGGACATCAGTACCCAAGCGTCATGGCAAGGGGCTGTTGACTTGATTAGTGCTTAGCTACTTCCCAGACAGGAAGGTTGACAGCATGTGCAATATCTTGCACATGCAGGAACATATATCGCTTTTAATCTGAGCAATGCAGTTGGCAATAGACAAAAGATCTATTATTGCTTCAATCTCCAGTTCTCAATTGCAAGATTTCCATGAAAACTAACTTATATATATGCCTTGTCAACTTGCACATGCAAAGACACAAAACCTTTCAGTCTGAGACATCAATTTGGCAATTCAAGCACCTGGCAGTAAAAACTGGGAAGTTTTGTATTTTGTATTGAGATGACTTAAGCAAGATTTTCCTATCCTGGAAATTTTGCAGTCTCCACAAAGTAGGGTACTGGCGGGATTTATCAGGCAGCGGGATATATCAGGCACACACAGCTTTCAACAACCAGAAACACGACTTAAACATTTCAAAATAAAAAATAAGTCTTTGTGATCCTTCCTGGATCATTGTTCTCTCATTCTATTGGAATATCATTCCAATTACTCTTTGTTTCATTTCACCAGGCTTGGCGGAGTATATTTGGGTCAGGCCAAAAACTTCGCTCGTCCATCTTTTCTACGATTAGGCTGACCTTCGTTTCGAGCTTCTGAGAAGTTGCGAGAAACTTCCTTGAAATGCAGCATGTTGAAGTCAACTAAAGAGCATTATAGCTAGTGACATGGCACAGAAAGGATGTTTAGTCTTTGGAATTCATGTTCTTGTGTATTTCTAGAGGCTACATTTATTCAAACAAGTGAAAATAATAGCTGCCTGATAAATCCCAACGGTGTACGAGATTCACCTCCACGATATGAGTGGTCAAAATACTTTGCAATAAACACTTTGGTTGTTGAAAAGAAGATGAACCAACCAGCTGCATAAACTTTGCGAGGAATGTTTGAAATATGTTTAGGAAATATCTTTTGTCGCTTGGATGAATCGATTTTGATTGGCAAGTTTTAAGTGCCTGATAAATCCCGCCAGTACCCTACTTTGAGGACAATACATTTATCTTTGTATAAGAGACTAAAAATTTGGGCAGGTACAAGGCAGCAGCCCAAGGTCCATTCCATTAGCAGTGACAGTTGCATTAACTGTGACGAGAAGGCAGGTATAGGTTAGAATAGATGACGGGCCTAAACAAACAGAAAACGGGCCAAAAAAGCTTGTTCATATCATAACACACAAGACACGGTGGAGTCAAGTGGAGGCACTTTTTTTGCAGGCCTCTTCATGCTTTTCAAATCATCTACAAATAAATAAAATACCTTCAATGATCCCAACTACAAGCAAAACTTTATCTGATGCCATCATCAATGCCCAAATTCTTATGCCAGTGCCAAATTTCTCCACAAAGAAGTTACCGCCATTGCTTCGTTGAAAACAACCGCCAAAATTCTAGTAGCCTCGATCTCAGCCTGAGGCAAACCCAAAAGAAAAGAAACGGTAAAATTTAGCCTCACGACTAGACTGATGACGTGATTCCCCAAATGGATTCTAAACAGGGACTAAAATTCTACGAAAAATCAGAAGAAACTTAGAACATCTTCCATCCTACGAACGTCGAACGAAACTGCGAACGTCCCTTCGAAGGTCACTTCGAGCGTCGCTTCGCTTCGAGAAGTCGAACTTCGAGCTAATAACCAGTACGAATAGGCAGTGGGTTGACCATATTAAGAAAGTAGTGATCTGATTGGTCGCGCCGTGAACGCAGCGGACTTGGCCTAATTAGTCCCTGTTTCGAAGCGTAAGGACATAAGTCCCTCAACTGAAGCGATAACAACAACAACAACGAGCGTAAGTTAGAGGGACTTATGTAATGTAGTCTACCTCACGACAAAGTCCCAGATATCGCAAAATAGCAACAACGACAACAACAACAATAGCAACAACGACGACATTTCTTTTTTTGCTCAATCTGGGCCTTATGGACTTTGATATAAATTTTTGAGACTGAGATGCACACGTTTACGTGTGCCCTTTGGAATGAGGCTGCATTGTAGTCTCGGAAGCGAGGCAAGTGACCCTCGACAGTTGGAAATTCTCAAAGCTGCGGTGAAGTTCATGGAAGCTAATTGGCCTTAAAACTGAGGAACTCCTGATTCACAGTGAAAGGTTTGTTGATTCTTGGATTGAGGAAACATTCGTATGGATACTTGTGGCTTTTGTTCATGTCTAATATCACTGTAAACTTGAATTCTGAGCTGTTTTAACATTGGAGGTTCGAGCCGGCAACTTAGGCCCATCCGCCATTACCTGGTGTTCGTACAGTGTTGCTATGGTTTCCAAATCTTGTTATGAAATCGATCGGGGAAAACTTCATCCCAAGTTTTAGTATCAAAGTCCATAAGTCGTAGTTTGAGCGTCCATCAGTCTATCAATAGCGATAACTACGAATATGCAATCAGTCTAGGTAAAATTTACAATTTTCATGCCAGACCAGAAATACAAGATTGGCGAGCAAATTGAACACACTTCACTAATTTGGCTAATCAAATTGCTTAAGATGCAAAGCAAACTCAGGTCTAGGAGTATGGTTTTTGCCTCTTTCCCTAGCCCCCAACACCGGCAATGGACAAAACCGGCTATTGCTTGTTTACACCCATGTCTTGCTGTTGTTATTCACAGACTCCAAATATTTATCTCACGTAAGATTTTGGACCCTAGATATTGTCACAGACTCCCCCGTGTTGAAAGTTATTGAGTATCCATAAGCATACGAGGTGGGGGGGGGGTGACGGAGGCCCCCTAACTTTGGAGAAATTTTCAAAATTCAGCTCCATTCGGGCAAATGTTTGCCCTTAGTCGGGCAAAAATGTTGGCAAACAATGGGCTTTGTGTCGTGCAGCCCCCTAGATTTTTTCTTCCCGTACGCTTATGTGAGTATCCCCCTGGACAAAATGCTTTGATTTATTATTATTATTATTATTATTATATACATTATTTATACACGAGGAATCCCTTCAGCAAAAACCTTAAAATACATAAGCATAAAAAATAGATATATAAAAATTCAATGGATGGGGCTGATCTTCCAGGGAGTCGTGTTTGAGTTTAATTCAGCTCCTCAAATGTATCTTGAGGTGTTTTTTGAATTGTTGTAAGGTAGAGAGTTCCCTGATGGTATTGGGGATTTCGTTCCAAGCTTTTAGACCCGAATAGTGAAAGCTTTTCTTTGAGTACTCAAGATTGTATCTCGGAAGTTGAATGTCCGTGCAGTTCCTTGTTCTATAACTTGAGTACATATTTCTTGTTTTGTAAGTATCCCAAAGGCTTTCAGGGCAGATCTTATTCATCATCTTATAGGTCATAACCGATCTGTCAAAGTTTATTAGTTGTTCTACAGTTAACCAGTCTCCAGACCACTGATCTTTGATTTTTGCCCTTTCTATAATGGAATGAGCTCTATTTTGAAGACGTTGAAGGGCTTCTAATTTTGTGTTGGAGAGAGACCCCCATACAACATTTGCATATCGCAAGTGACTCTCCACAAGAGCATGGTAGATATTAACCAATTGGGATTGTGGAACAATTTTCATCAACTTTTTCAGAGACCATAGCCCACCAGAGACTTTCCCTTTAACTTTCTTGTACTGTTCATTCCAATTCAATCCCTCATCAACAATTATACCCAACGACTTTGTCTCCTTGACATGCTTAATTTCTGCGCCATTCAACATAAGTGGCTCATGGGATAATATCTTATTCGTTCTTCGTGGGTGCCCAATTATCATGTATTCGGTTTTTTGTGGATTAATGCTTAGTTTGTTAATTCTCATCCATTCCGAAATATTCATCATTTCCTCCCGAGCGCTTTCAAACAGTTCTGCCAAGCTATCTGATGTTAGAGTCACGTGTGTATCATCTGCGTACATACCCGCTTTAGAGTGCACAAGACAATCTTCAAAATCATTTAAGTAGATGATGAATAAGAGCGGGCCCAGACAAGATCCTTGTGGGATGCCACATGTAACGAAGCTTTCACTGGACTTTTGATCCCCTAAAGAGCAGTACTGTTTCCTATTACTCAAGTAGGAGGCAAACCAGTCCCCTGCAATACCTCTAACACCAATGGCGTTCAATTTCTTAACCATTATTTGGTGATCTACAGTATCGAAGGCTTTCTTCAGATCAAGAAACAAGGACAAATTCAATTGCTTTTTGTCGATGTTTCTGTACCAGTTATCAGTGCAATTTATTAAGGATGTAATCGTTGAATGCAGTTTACGAAAAGCTGATTGACTCGGTGTCAAGATGTTGTTTGTTGATAGGAAATTATATAGCTGATCGTGTACAATTTTTTCGAATATCCTTGCAAAAACGGAAATGATTGAGATGGGTCTATAATTATTTGCGTCGCTTTTGTTGCCAGATTTGAAAATTGGGGTCACCCTTGCTAATTTCCAAAAATCTGGGAAAACTCCAGATTCCATGGAGGAATTGTAGATCATCACCAAAGGTTTACAAATAAGTTCCGCTGCATCTTTGACAAGCATTGTAGAAACTTTGTCAGGTCCGGGTGATTTTCCATTTTTGAGGCTTTTAATGGCCTTCAGGACAGTGGCACTATCAACTGGTGTGAAAACTATATCATTTGTTTGGCTTTTAAAGTGACCAACAGGGTCATCATCCTGCCTCGACTCAATTTTGCTCGAAAGTTTGGGGCCTACAGTGACAAAGTGATGATTGAGTGCTTGGGCAATGTCGCGTTTCCTCGTTAGGACTTTATCCTGCACATCAAGGCTCGAAATCTCTGTAGAGCCAGAGTCCTTATCAAGCACCTTGTTGATAGCTTTCCACATCGATAGGTATCTATCTTTTTTCTAAAGAAACACCTGTATTTTCTAATTATTCTAAAACGGAGATCAGCAGTGTACGTATTTGTCTTGTTCAAATAAAGCCGAAATATGGTCCTTGTTTCAAGGCCGATACCAGCTATGCCTGCGTAGGGGGGCGAAAAACCAAAATTTTCCGACGAAAAAACCATCAACAACAACAGCAACAACAACAGTTGTACCGATCTAACTCCGCGGTAACTAAAATTTGGCCACATTTCGCAATTCAACGTTGAAATCAACTCAATTAGTTAATATCAATAAAAAATATGCCATAAATTCAATAATTTCTGTTGGAATTTATGTTTTTACACTAAAAAATTCATGTTTTTCTCCATTATTTCTCCTCAAAATCCTCCAAAACCAGTTACTTAGAACACAAAAATTCCGACAAGAGAGCAAAATTTTCCGACAAATGGTCTGCTGGGGGGGGGGGGCGCTCCGCCCCCCCAGCCCTCCCATTGGCTTCGGCCCTGCCTTGTTTCATTACATTCACTCTCAAAATAAACATTCGTCTTCAAAAAGTTATACAGGGTGTTCAGAAAAAACGCAATCTTTAACAATAATGATACGATTTGAGTAGTTGAGTTGTAATGAATATACCGCCTGAAACAGGGGTTGTGACAGTAATCTTCCAACAGAGGGGCTGGAGCCTCCGATAGGGGGCTAAATGAGACAAGCGAGAGTTTGCCGTACTGGTTTCAGGGCAACTTTGCGGCTATGTTTGTTTGAATTACCAGTTAAGAGGATTTCTTTTGTCTGCAGACACTAATCGCTTTGAATTGAGGTGTGAACCAAAGCAACTGATGCCATAGTATTACAAAATCTGCCCCTGTTGTAGCCCTCCAAATGCCGGGCATTTTTTTTTACTCACCCGATACAAGGATTTTCTCCTTCAAGACAATGGTGGCTGAAAGGAAAGTTCCCAAAGGCCAAAGTTGTGCTCTAAATGCTAGTCTTGTTTCAACTTGTTGGTAGTGAAAAAGTATGTTTGCCATGGACAGACGTTCGCTCGTGAATGGACATAATTTTGATTGCAGGCCTGCCTTTTATTAGGACTAAAAGTTAACACAGTTAACCATGATATCATGCTCAAGAAGTTTGCGAGGTTCAACCCAAGTAGAAAATGACCCAATGGCTGTTGTTCTATCTCTCATGTCGAAAGCAGGCCGTTGACTACAATGGGGTTATGTCATTATGTCTCATGCAGCTACCATTTATTCTGGTGTTCCTCAAGGATCCATTTTGGGACCATTGTTGTTTCTCATATATGTCAATGATTTGCCGGCAAATCTGAGCTCTGAAGTGGTGATGTTTGCTGATGATACAACTGTTCTTTCACATGGGACTTCTCACAGATCTGTCTCCACTGATATGCAAAGTAATTTGGATAAGATATATGACTACGCAGTCAATAACAGATTAGTTCCTCACCCTAAGAAAACAAAAGCAATCATCTTCAGTAAGCGCAGCCAAGCATCTCAGTTCGAGGAGAGAGAAACTTTGACCCTGGCACAAAACAACATCGAATATGCTCATAGCTACAAATGCTTAGGCTTCGTCCTTGATGATCATCTATCTTACGATCTGCATATTAAAGACCTGAGCAAAAAGTTAAATTATGGCATTTCAATACTGCGACGCATAAAACTGGAAGATAGCTAGGGTTGCATCTTACGAACACACAACCTTCCTGAAATCAATCGCAATTATGGGAAAGGAAGATTGCCTACGCGCAGAATGGGTTTACGCATAGGCCAACAGGAAGAGGGATTTCGACCAAACAAATTTTCATATCGAAGTGGAAGGGGGTAAAACCTAACCTACCAAATTCTGAAAAAGGGAGACTTCGCAGAGACAAAGACACAGTTCCCAATCAAACACAAAGTTCTTCAAAGCAGCACGTTTTAGATTTATCCTGGCGAAGACGAGGTTTCCAGTTGAAAAACACGAAGAAAAGTCTGCTGCTTGTCGACAAAGAGTAAACTTGCCGATTATTTATTTTCAATTTATTTTTGAGTGGGCTTGTCAGTATTTCTAGCTACTGAAATCTAATTTAGGCCCACTGTGCATGCCGCATCCAGGCATGGGACCGTAGGGACCCCTAGTTTAACGTCCCTTCCCAAGGACGACGAGGTGAGTTATGAGGTCAGACCTCTCAGGTCACCCATCCGGAGTTTCACCTCACTCGACCGAGCTTAACTTCAGTCACCTTACGAAGACTGTATAAGCCACTCGGCCACTCACTCCGCAGCAACGCAAGCAACCATAGCAACGCAAGCAAAGTCGCCTAGTCTTCAATGTTCTGCAAATGAAATCGAGAATCTCTCCAGAGTCTGCCAAACTTTCTGCCTTTTGGAGTATAAGGTTCAGCAGGCCTGCCAAACCTGCCAAACTCGCCGTTTTCGGAATTGGGGAGTCAATCAAACACCAATTCCGAATCTTCGAAGTCTACCGTTTTCAGAATTGGTACCAATCAAACACACCCTAAGTTAGCCTTTCCCCTTTGCAATGAAGTTCAAAAAAACAAAAAGCAAAAAACTTGCACCAATAAAGATCGGCAAAGACCGCAAACAGTTTTCCTGACTTACACTTTAGGTAATAAGACTTTCAAACCATCTATTATTAAGTTCGAACAGGTCAATTTCTAGCGCAAGAAGAACAGGCAGTAAACATCTGCTACTCCCCCATACGTGTAACGTGCGTGAACCCCCTGGCTATTTGTAAAGGTCTTGTCAAAGTGCATTCTATTCTTATGGATATTGAATCGACACTGTTGTGCAACTAAGCTACAGTTCACGTTCGTTGAAACGCAGGCGAGATCTAGCGTTGTAATGCAGACAAGGAATAAAGCA
The DNA here is from genome assembly GCA_964020215.1 of Aurelia sp. 3 sensu Dawson et al. (2005). Lineage (NCBI taxonomy): Eukaryota > Metazoa > Cnidaria > Scyphozoa > Semaeostomeae > Ulmaridae > Aurelia > Aurelia sp. 3 sensu Dawson et al. (2005). The sequence goes on from OZ026580.1 coordinate 17,411,205, forward strand.
TGAGAAATGGGAAAAGCTAAAGGAATTTATTCAGCATTTTTAGTACGATATTGTGTTGTTATTGTTGTAATGCTATTGGGAGCTTTGATGTTCCGAGATATAGAAAACGATGGAATCACAAAAAGTGAGCAAAAACTAAAGCTCGTCAGAGACAGGATCAAATCTGAAATGGAGGATTTGCGACAAAGTCTATCTGAAACTTTGAATGTTAGTATAGAGTCAGTTACCTTTGAGAAATTCGCTACTAAGATAAAAGAATTGGAATTTCCTAAGCAGGAGAGAAGATGGGATTTGATGACGGGAACACAGTTTGCTTTCACCATAATGAGCACGATAGGTAAGTCTGGCAAATTTATGATGGATAATGCTCAGTTTATAACCGGGTGAGCCAGAAAAATTATGTTCCCTCTTTTGAAAATTCATAGCATTCAGAATACTCCACAGATTTGAATTATTCAAATTTTAGTTGAAAGCATAAAGATCAACGTATTTTTGTAATTTTTCTCGCTGTCTCACGAGAACTAAAAATATTGGTAAATCCAACTTTACGAAAATTTCATGGCTGCAAAATGACTGGAAAATGGCCTAAAACAACAAGGGCAGATTTTGCAATACAATAGCATCAGTAGCTTTGTTTCACACTTCAATTCAAAGCGATTAGCGAATGCAGACAAAAGTAGTTCTCTCAAGCAGAAATTCAAAACAAACGAAGCCGCAAAGTTGCCTTGAAACCAGTACGGCAAACTCTCGTTTGGTGCGGGCGATGGGAAGTTTTTGAGAGAAGATATGTGCTTATAACGAAAGAAGAAGGGTAAATCTAAAGTTCTGTCTCGCGGATTTTGTTTATTTGATTCAGAAATCAAGCAGAGGGCATAACAATTTTTGCATATTCATTGCTCAGATGTACGCAGTCACTCCTCAGCTCCTGAATCAAATAAACAAAATCCGCGAGACAGAACTTTAGGTTTACCCATCTTCATTCGTTATAAGCACATACCTTCTCTTAAAAACCGCTCATAGCCCGCACCAAACGAGAGTTCGCCGTACTGGTTTCAGGGCAGCTTTGCGGCCTCGTTGGTTTTGAATTTCTGCTTGAGAGCATTTCTTTTGTCTGCATTCGCTAGTCGCTTTGAATTGAGGTGTGAACCAAAGCGACTGATACTGTTGTATTACAAAATCTGCCCTTGTTCTCAAAGTCACATTTTGAAAATAATAACATTGAGAACTAAGAATCCTGACCTAACAGAATTTGTACGGTGTTTTTGAGTGGTGAGCGATGGCAGTAGTTGTTGTTGTTCTCTCGTCTGTCTCGTCTGGGGTTTCTGCTGTTTATCGCCTCGCCTGTACTGGCCTGACTTCATGCATGAAACAGGTCCTAGTCTATATATCCGTATTCAATGTTAGCGAAAGCGAACCGTTATATTTTCGAAGTTCTTTACTGCATTTATATAGTTTATAGAAAGGAGCTTATGATCGGTCATCATGTATCTTTAATCGTTGATATGTAGCTCTTTGCAACTGAAAATCTAACCTTTATATAGTTTCATTTTCATGCTCGATACGTGATGACCAATGAGTTGAAATTTTCTTTTGCTCCCGATGGGTTGTCCTGGTAGTGTTGCACAATAGCTCACATGTAGTTTCCTACGTACCTTGTATTGTTCCCGTAAATTTCCCATTTGATATAAAAAGAATCTTAGCTCAGGTCTGAGACGATTCTCAAAAAGATCCTTGAGTTTGATTCAAGAAAATAAATCTCTAAACTTACGTCATTGATTTTATTGGCAAGTTGTCCACCCGTCATTAATTTCGTATAGAAAATTTTTTCAAAGCAAGTTGGAAATTCGTTTAGTAAATATACACAAAAAGCAATGGTTGCGGTGTGAACATTTTCATAACCATCAGCTAGAAATAAAATGCTAGGAAATTGTTGACCAGGTCATCTTTGTTGACACAAAGAATTATCGATTATGCGCATCACTTGATCAAAAGGGACTCATAACATTACTCTGAAATAGTGGGTCCTCTTTAGGCCCGCGTAGAGTAATTTTGTATTCACCAATCAAATTGCTAGAATTCAGTTTTTAACCAATCAGGAGGTGCTATTCAGACAGTTGCTGTTGTTGCATGCAAAAAAAATTGATGAGGTCTAGAGTTCTCGCAGCTGTGATGGATCTATTTTGTTTCTTCAGAGGAAGATTACTGCCTGAAAGGTTTGCATTTTGCGATTTTCAGGTCAAGAAAACATCATTCTTCGGATCAAAAGTTTCCTTTTTAATGTGCAAACCCTTTAGATCAGACTTTGTAGCAATTTTATTCAGTGTACGAGAACTCCTGCTTGTTTAGGCCACTTTGAGGAAGTGAGCCCACTTTTTGGAAGTAACATTACGACTTATGAGTCACTCTTGACCAAATGATATCAGCAAATCAAAGAATGCAGAACCAAGGGATGAAGAAGCATAGGTCTATCTTGGGAAATTGTGCCACCGAAAGTTTCATTTAGATCACAGGCAGCAGAGACTGGTTCAGTAATACTTACACGATTCAGTTATATGGTTATGGGTTATACATACAAATGGACTAAAATTTAATCATACCTGCCAGTTAACTGTGTTAAATCTCTCTTGAATCCTCTATCAGTTGCACAGATTCCCATCTCTACATCTCTGTTTTCGTTAGGCCAAAAAATGTTTGACCTTACGAAAACAGAGATGTAGAGATGGGAGTCTGAGTAACTGATAAAGGATTCAAGAGAAATTTTAGTATGATTAAATCTTAGTATTTTTGTATGCATTACCGAATCGTGCAAGTATTACTGAACCATTCTCCGCCACCTGTGTTTAGATACCGTAAGAATTATCTTTGCCTTGTTAATGGGAATGTACAAAGGTAAATCGCCTTGTCTACAAATAGAATTGTGAAAGGCTTTTCGGTAAGGGACCGGATCGTCTCCAAAAGCAACGGACTCAGAAAGGCACAACCTTGATGTGGAGAACGTTTCGTCAAATATTGTAATCTATCTTGAAAACGAAACCATGGCCAGCATAAACTACGAAGGCTATCACTGAGCACTGCAAATATGCGAATCTCGAGAATACAAATATTGGCCAACAATTTACTATGGCACAGACCCGGGGGGGGGTACTTCACTATGAATTCATACGGGGGTGTGCGCCGCAAGGATTTCTGTTACGACCCAATCCCAGAAATTTGGTCCGATATTGATACCCAATCCCAGAAAATTTGTCAGATATTGATACCCAATCGAAGAAGTAACAAAAGCAATTCGACGTCAAAAGGATAAGGGATAGAGGGCTGGGAACGGTTATTTTGGTTCCAAGTGGCCATTGGAACGAGGTTCTGATCTGAGGACGTTTTTCAACACAAAAATACTTGAAATCAGTTCACCTGAAACTGACCACGTGTTGCTCGAAAATTTATCCAGTTGTACTTTCATTCAACACCCATTACAGAATTTTGAGTAACCCCCAATCCCAGAAAATTCCGAGTGAAAGTATACCCCAATCACAGAAATTTTCCAGTAAAAGGATACCCCAATCCCAGAATTTTCAGGCCAAAAACTACCCAAAACTGGCGCACATCCCCGTCTTGCCCAAAGTGAAGTACCCCCCCCCCCCGGGGGTACAGAACAGTCTTTCGTAAGCATTGCCTTCCCTTACAAGCCAATAACAATCGTTAAAAGACAGACTCTTCATAAACTAGGCCACAAGAGCTTTCACAAGCCTCCTGGGCTAGACAGTTAACTACAAACTACACCTATCCCAACATGTCCGTGCTGTCCTATCTAAAATGTCTAGAATACTGTTTATATAATGCTCACGAGTACCGGGTGTCTCAAAAAAAGTACCCCCTTTTGACTGGAAATAGGAACTAAGTGATAAGATATCATTACTCTCCGAGTAGTTAGCTAAATTTATCAATCTTCAACTTAGATTCACATACCTTGCATTTAAGAATCGTCAACCAAACACCAGAGATTCAAGCTTGCAAAGACAAAATTTACATTGCACCCAAAACCAGAGGTTTTGTAAAAGGGCCTAGCCATGATTTGTATTATGGATCTTTTCCAAAGCACCTGTAAACTTTAACTTTCAGTTTTTCGCTTTTGAAAAGAATAAAGAAGACTCGTGGGATTCGCCCTGATTAAGCAAACATAACAAAAATGTGGTAAGAATGATGAAGTCGTGCAACATCTCCCAAATGCGCATGCATATGTTCCTTTTCTTCTTCTTTGACACTTGGAGTGGAATGCAATGCACGGATTGATTCCTCAAAGGAATAACTATTTGTAGAAAAATTGAAGCATTTCAAGGTATTATAATTCTTTTCAATGGAGAAAGCTAAAGGTCAAAGTCGAAATTCCTGTGCAGCATGCCTGTGATAGAAAATCATGGCTAGGCCCTTTTACAAAACCTCTGGATTCGGGTGCACTGTAAATTTTGACTTTGCAAGCTTGTATCTCCAGTGTTTGGTGGCCAATTTTTAAATGCAAGGTATGTGGATCTAAGTTGAAGATTGATAAATTTAGCTGTCCGATTGGAGGGTAATGATATCTTATCGTTTCGTTCCTATTTCCAGTCAAAAGGGGGTACTTTTTTTTGAGACACCAAAAAGAGTAAGAAGTTTCTCGATAAAGCTAAAGCATTTACCCAAGAAATAACTGCGAAAACTTAGCAGTATGACAGAATAAAGAAACACTCAGATCCTTTTTTCACGGCGCGTGTGAAACTTCAATTTGAACATGGTCATTTTGAATAGGATATTTCAAGATCTAGAACAACGGTGAATCATGGGTGAAGGAAACAAAATGTTCATTCTTTAATAAATGTGTACGCAAATCAAACTGGTTGATTCAAGTTGGCAATGACTTCATTTGAGCTTCCCTGTAAAAGTGAGGCTGCCCTCGTTTGCAGTTTTGTGATTTAACGCGTTCAACGGTGGAACGGTGGGAAAACGGAAAACGAGGAATCACAAAAACGCAAATGAGGACACCCTCGTTTTACAGAGAAACTGAAATTATGCCATTGCAAACTTGAATCAACGAGTTGGGCTGAGGTACGGCTGCAAAGGACAACAGGGAAAGGTGGAAAGAAACAACAATAAAGAAACAGGTATGATTTGCGTATCCAGTTATTAAAGAATAAATATATTGTTTCCTTTCACCCATGGTTAAATCATTTGTGTCGCCACTGTACTGTACCGTGTCAAAAACGTTGTTGAATGCCCTGCAAAGATCAGAGCTGAAAATCAAAATGTCTACTCTTTAAATCTACTACTGATGGGACGTATCCTTGATTTATAAACAATAAGTCTGCAGTTCCTTTTAAGCGGTTTCTTATCAAAAAGCACCGCGCCAGTGAATCGGATCGGATGGGAGGGAAAAAGAAGAAGGAAAGAGAAAGGGGAAGGAGAGCGAGACTTGTGGACTACGCGTTCCGAAAACGAGGCTCGGCATTCACCTGCTCAATTCTAATTGGCTCTCACGCTAAGATGAAAGAAAGCCGCCGGTCAAGATCTTGACCGGTCTCGTTTTCGGAACGCGTAGTTCACAAGTCTCGCTCTCCTTCCCCTTTCCTTTCTCTTTTCTTCTTCTTCCCTTCTCCCGTTTGTGTATTGATCAAGAGCGACACTTGGAGCAAGTCCACGGATCGGATGACTGGTACATCTAATAAACCTTTTGGTGATTCACGGAATATAGTACCATAAATTATGACAGTGGTGCCCTTTTCTGACACATAAAGCCCCGAGTTCCACTTCAAACCAGTTGCTATCAAAAATTTAGGACGCAAGACTTTACTATTGAGCCTTCACTTAGGCCCTGTTTATATGAGGAAAAACACCTCACCTGCCAGACCCGGGGCTGAGAGGCGAGGTAGATTTCAGTCACTGTTTATATGAGATTTTTCACCTCACCTGTCAGCCCCGGGGCTGAGAGGTGAGGTGGAGTAAGGTCTCTCTTCCGTGAAATCAGGATGAACTGACCAATGAGAATCAACGAATAGATTCAATTCACCTCGCCATACCGGTGGTGTTTCGTTTATATGGAAAAATTTCACCTCACCTAGGTGAGATTCCACCTCTAGTGAGGTGGGACTTCACTATACCGGTGGTGTTGTGTTCCTCATGTAAACGCGAAATGAAAGAACAAAGGATTTTATTGGAAGGTGGAATCTCACTTCTCAGCACCGGGCCTGGCAAGTGAGGTGTTTTTTCTCATATAAACAGGCCCTTACAAACGTCGTTAATCTGTATATTCCCACAACAGCCATCAGAAACCTACTTGGAGAGAGAGAGAACTTTGACGACGAGACATTAAAAATTATATCCCTGGCCACTGCTTTCCTTGTTGACGTTAGGGATTATTGAGAACGCCTGCAGCTCTATTTTGCAAATTCCTTACTCCAAAATGTGATTATAGCTAGCATGGCCGTAGACCTTGCCAGAGGCGGTGCCACCCTCCGAATAGTGAGGTGGACAGGCGAGCGGAGCGAGGGGAAAATTGGAGTTTGGGGGCTTGCCTCCAGAAAATTTTTAGGACCATGCCCTCTAGAACGTCGTAAGACGCCTTCTTGCACGGTTGGATAAAATTTAGTTCAACATATTAGACGTGATTTACATTCCTCCACTTCAAACTATGAGCGAGAAAGCAAAAAGGTTAAATTTGAAATCCATCTTAAATGTTTCTTCACATTTGTATAAATATATATAGTCGAATATTCTAAAAAGATCAAAGAAATAAAATCCAATATGGTCGTTTAAATGAGGAAAAACGAGTAATGATCTTTGAGAAGGAAAAGGTGAACCCCTTTCCCCGCCTTTTTCATTGAATTTAGAAGAATTAGGGAGCAGTAATTTTTAATCCTGGGTACCAGGGCGGAGGATTTTGGCAGGTATGAAACTGTTTTCCACAATTTCGTGGGGGTACGAAAATAAATTAAGAGCAATTTTCATGGGGTACAAAAGTATTTTGGCTGAAAAAATTTCGATGAAAACATTGATCAAAGATTGAGAGAAAAATTAACAGACACCTCAAAATGATGAATCACTTGAATGGTATTAAAACGCCAGAGACAACTTGGTATCTGTCCATAGATCTATGTTTTTTTGCACAGAGACTTCTGGATGGGGGTACTAAACCATTTTGCTGAAAGATGATGGGGTACAAAAACTTCTTCTATCTTCAAGATGGGGATATGAAATTTTCTCTAATAGTGCGAGATTATCCTCCGCCCTGGTACCACGGGGGGGGGGGTTCTCGGCTAAATTTCGGGCAGGGGTGTGCCGCCCACTGTTTCAAAATAGCACCGTTGGCTAGACCAATTTTTCTGAAAATGATACCCTTGGCTAGACTAATTTCTACATCAAAGTGCCATGAATTGGCATTTTCGAGGCAAAACTTGCCAAATTTTTGCATTCTATGGACCAAAATTTGAAAAAAATTTGGGTTTCTTTACAGGAATTACATTTATCAAGTTTGACATTTCTTTGACCAAAATTGCCAAAAAGTATACCCTTGCCCAGACTAAATGGGCGAAAATTGGCAAAAAGTATACCCTTGGCTAGACTAAATGGACTGAAATTGGCAAAAAGTATACCCTTGGCTAGACTAGAATGTTTGAAAAAGCATACCCTTGCGGGCGGCACATCCCCAGGTACCTTTACTATGGAAGAACCCCCCCCCCCCCCCGTGCCTGGTACCCATGATTAAAAATGACCACTCCCTTAGAAAATTGATTTAATTGATTTTCAAAAAAGGGGGGTGGAAATGTCCACTCCAGTCAACCCCGTGGTGCCGCCCCTGGCACCTTGCAGCCACTCCAAGCAAATACTAACAACAAGATCTCCCGCTGACGCACGGACGTTAGCTTCCCTGAGACAAGTAAAAGAGCTATTGTCTCAGTCCTTTACGGGGAGGTTCAGCCTGCCTGAAAATCAATTTGGATGAAACACTGAAGGTGAAATTGAAGTTGCGTTTTTCAGATTGTGGGGAGCTACTTTCATGATGTACATCTAGACTCATTACATACATCCTGTAACTTTCTCTCGTTTTCGGTGTTGGTGTCATCCTGGAGTGATTTGGAGGCTTAAATATACGGTAAACTAAACTATGAAACCTGAACTCTAGACTACACTTCTGTAAGCCGGCGCGCAAACTTCCATTCGAATGCTATAAATAAAATGCATCTTCATTTCTCTCCAGGTTACGGACAGATCGTTCCAAAGACAAATCTTGGCAAGATCACATGTATGCTATATGGAATAATAAGCATCCCTGTTTTCCTGTACGCTTTAGCTGCCGCAGGAGAAGTAAAGCGATTTCATATCGAAAAACTGATGTCTTTCTTCGAAAGAAAATTCCTCAAACATAATGAAATTAAGCGAAAAAACCAAAAAACTATCGTGATAACAATTTTTCTTTTCACCGTCGAAATTACAATGGCCGCAGGAATCGAATATCATGTTACTAACTGGAATTATCTGGATTGTTTATATTTCTGGTTTATCACAGCAAGTTCGATTGGGTTTGGTGATCTGGTAATCAGTGAATCAACGAATGTTGGAGTGCTTCTGCTGCATTTGTTCTTTGTTTTGGCCTTGCAAAGCGGTCTTGCGACATTTTTCAGCACTGTTACTGACATGCTAGCCAAACGAGCAGTACGAATACGGAATAGCGTGATGAAGATTTCAACTAATACTGAACAAAGCAAAGAAAAGAGCGACGCATTTTATACGGAAACAACGACAGCATAGGTTCCTAATCCTGGGCTAATTCTAAAGAGACACTATCACCCAGGATCCTTTGCGGGCATGACACGATTTCAGACTGGCTAAAAATCAAACAGTAACTAATTGCAGAATAAGTGGAAAGTAGAAACAGTTGAATGAATAAAAACTATCAAATTATAACTTTCCGTACATAAATCTTTAATGTATATTCCTATTTAACACTATGTACATCTTTAATGTATATTCCTATTTAACACTATGTACATCTTTAATGTATATTCCTATCTAACATTATGTACATCTTTAATGTATATTCCTATTTAACACTATGTACATCTTTAATGTATATTCCTATTTAACACTATGTACATCTTTAATGTATATTCCTATTTAACACTATGTACATCTTTAATGTATATTCCTATTTAACATTATGTACATCTTTAATGTATATTCCTATTTAACACTATGTACATCTTTAATGTATATTCCTATTTAACACTATGTACATCTTTAATGTATATTCCTATTTAACATTATGTACATCTTTAATGTATATATTCATCTAACACTACCGGATGAGCCAGAAAAAAGTTCCCAGTTTTAAAAATTCGTAGCACCAAGAGTACTTCACAGATTTGAATGATTCAAATTCCATTTAAAAACAGAAAGATCGAAGTATTTTTGTGCTTTTTCTTCTTGTCTAACCAGCACTAGATGTATCGGTAAAATTAACTTCATAAAATTTCATGACTGCAAAGTGGCAGAAAAAGGGCCTAAAACATTGATCAAATTGTATGGACGCTCCATACACAGAACAATGCGCAATGGGCGTTTCAATCTCTCAAGAACAAGGACAGATTTTGTAAGACAATAGCAGCAGTTGCTTTTATTGTCACCTAAATTCAAAGAGATTTGCGATTGCAGACAAAGGAAATTCCCTCAAGCAGAAATTCAAAACAAATGAAGGCGCAAAGTTTCTCTGAAACCCAGGTAGCTATCTTGCTTGTTGTGCATTCCAGAAATGGTTTTTAAGTGCAAACATGAGCGTATATTTAACGAAGGAGGATATATCCAGAAATCTACCACGGGCATTTTACATGTCTGGTATAGGAACCGATTTGGAGGCGATTCAATTCTCGTATTTTTTGGGTGCAACCAAAGCACTTACTGCTCAGCTTCTGAACAGCAAAACTAAAATGCCCGCGGTAGATGTTTAGATATACGTTCCTTCTTTCAATATGCGCTCATTTTAGCTCTTAAAAACCATTTGTTTAATGCACAAAAAGCGAGATAGCTACCTGTGTTTCAGAGAAACTTTGCGGCTTCGTTGTTTTGAATTTCTGCTTGAGGGAATTTCCTTTGTCTGCAGTCGCAAATCTCTTTGAATTTAGGTGTCAATAAAAGCAACTGTCGCTATTGTCTTACAAAATCTGTCCTTGTTTCTCTCAAGAGTTATACGACATCATTTTTTTAAAAAATACTAAATTTTTTATTCCCATGGTAATAAATGTGCAGTGGATAGCTCTCACCAACGAACAATCGCATTTTCTCTATTGATCGGTGCGAGGACTCCTTTATGATTTGATCAATGTTTTAGGCCATTTCTCAGTCATTTTGCAACCATGAAATTTTTGTAAAGTTTAGTTCACATACACTTCTAGTGCTCGTGAGACAACAAGAAAATCACAAAAATTCTTCGATCTTCTGCTTTTAACTAAAAATTGAATCATTCAAATCTATGAAGTACTCTTGGTGCTTTGAATTTTCAAAAGTGAGAACTTTTTCCTAGTTCACCCGGCATGTTCATCTCTAATGTATATATCTATTTAAAACTATGTACATCTTAAATGTATATTCTTATTTAACACTATGTACATCTGTAATGTATATATTGATTTACCACTATGTAAAATTGCAAGCTACAAGTATTTCTTATAAGATACTCTTTATAAGAAACTCAGCTCTCAGATAGCTAGAAATAAGAAACTCCAGTACCGAGTAAAAATGAAGATCTATCTTCTTTGGTACAGGAAATTCATTAAATATGTCCATTTTACTTTCGTATTTGAATAAAGTCTACGCATGGGTTTTCAGACACCGCAGTGATGAGTGATGTTACAGTGTATTTGCTTCTGCGGAGAAAAAATTGTACGTTTGTGCGGAGGAGATTTGAAGCATTTTAAAGGACTTTCTCTTATTTCTTCCTCGGCTAGACTGATTACAATTCGTCATACATTTTGCTCGTTTTTTCTATACTTTTGATATTAACCTCTTCGCTGTTTGAGCAAGCAATTCAGTTCAATAAACAAGTCGGTAAAATAATTCAGTTTAATAGATAAGTTGGTAAAGATGTTAAAGAAATTGCGAGCGAAAACTGGGACGAATAGACCTATTCGGTGAAGGTTTGTGTTACCCATTTCAAGACATGTGACCATACTCTTGGGAAGTCCTAATATCATACTATCTTTTGCATTCATGGCACAACTTTGCTTGGCACGAAATATGTTAGAGAAATCAAAAGATGTTTCATAAAGAGATTGATCACATGACCTGAAATGGGTGTAAACAAACCTTAGCCGACTTTGTCTGTGGTAATGAGTCTATTCATCAGCGTCTTACATTAGCTCCTTCGTAGAAACAAATAATTTCATCCTCCGCAAAGAACGAAGCAGCAGCAATGAAGCACAGCAGTATTTAACCACCCATGGTCTACACTCTACACAACGATACCAGTTCAAGGAAACCTCGCTGTGAAATGCTCATGACGGCACAGCACATATAAACATCAAGAACTTGAGGCTAATCCCAAGAAACCCTCAAGAGCTTTGAGGGCAAGAAATTATATAAGAAACCAAGCACTTGATCCGCTACTTAATAGACCTTTTAGCTATTCTGAAAAAGAATCTCAATCGAACGATACTTTGCTACATTTTGTAGAATTTTCGAATGTGCACAATAGTGATAGAAGCTTTAACGCCACTCGATCGAACCTCGTGTATAAAAATGTATAAAAATAACGCTCGATCCAGGCTCTTTTGCTGAATGGCTAAAAGGTCTATTCCAGGATTTGAGAACTTAAAACTTTCTTATGAGATTTTTAAAGGGCTCATAAGGCTCTTTAACACCTGTGCTCCCGTGAACATTTCAAAACAAGGTTCTGCGATCGAATTGGTCATAAAACGTGTTGTTTTAATTTTCATTTGTAAGTCAAAAAACTTGACTTTAGTGCAAAAACAATACTTCAAAATAGCTGTAGACCGTTACAGAATGTCCCTGTTGTGAAAAATTCATAATTTAAAGGAGCAATAGGCTGTGTTCCAGACACGGGGGGGGGGGGTGTCTCGGCTAAATTTCGGGCAGGGGTGTGCTGCCCACAGTTTCAAAATGGCACCGTTGGCTAGACCAATTTTTCTGAAAATGATACCCTTGGCTAGACTAGTTTCTACATCAAAAATGCCATGAGTTGGCATCTTCCAGGCAAAACTTGCCAAACTTTTGCATTCTAAGGACGACAATTTGAAAAAATTTGGGTTTCTTTACAGGAATTACCGAAGTTTGACATTTCTTGGACCAAAATTGCCAAAAAGTATACCCTTGCCCAGACTAAATGGGCGAAAATTGGCAAAAAGTATACCCTTGGCTAGACTAAATGGACTAAAATTGGCAAAAAGTATACCCTTGGCTAGACTAGAAGGTTTGAAAAAGCATACCCTTGCGGGCGGCACATCCCCAGGTACCTTTACTATGGAAGAACCCCCCCCCCCCCCGTGGTTCCTGACCATCACCAAGGAGTAACGGTCTGGAAGGCTAAGGAGCAACGAATCACGAATAACGGAAGGCTTTCCTGGGGAATAGACCTTTTAGCTATTCTGAAAAGAATCAGAATCGAACGATAGTAGGCTACATTCTGTAGAATTTTCGAATGTGCACAATAGTGGTAGAAGCTGTAACGCCACTCGATCGAATCTCGCGTATAAAATTGCATAAAAATAACGCTTGATCCAGGCTCAACAGATTTCCCAATTAAATAAAGACATGATAGCTTGATACCGTAAAAGCTCTATTAAGCCCCCGGGGGGCTTATTTAATTTCGGACCTTCCAGAGGGGGCGCTTAATAGAGAGGGGGGCTTATTAGAGAGGGGGGGCTTATTCACAAAATCAAGTGACAAGGACATATTTGGTAGCTTTTCAGTTCTTTTATCCCATAGTTTGCGGAATCAAGGTACAATTTTACGGCTGAAATACGTAAATTCGACACAGTTTTTATTCCAAAACGTGCCAAAATTAACATGGAAGGTAGTGTAGCTAAATGAATGGAAAATATTTGGTAAATTCTAGAATTTTGTATAAGGGGGGGGGGGCTTAAAAGAGAGGGTGGGTTTATTTCAAATTTTGACTCACAGGGGAGGGGCTTATTAGAGAGGGGGGCTTAATAGAGAGGGGGGGCTTAATAGAGCTTTTACGGTAACTCTCATAACTTCCTTTTTTCATTTCTTTAATCTTCATTACCAAAAGTAAGACTGTCATAACCCTTTTCAGTAAACAAACGAACAAACCTAACCTTCCAGTAAATTATTGGAGTCCGAAGCTCCCCAAATCCCCGCTTGCGATGGGCTTAGCAGCTCTCAGTTGATTCAATTGCAAATCAATTTTTGCAAATCAGTATCATCTGACTGTTCGATAGTGAAACTGTTGTCATTCAGCCTTTCGTCCATATTCATATTCATCTCACTGTATGTCTAGAATATAAAGATATCTTTTAGAACACGTTCTCATAGAGTTGCCCCAAGTCTATTACGTGGTATATCAGCACTAAGGAAAATAATTACCTCTGCGGAGGCGTAAATTATGAAGAGGATGCTGCGAAGGAAAGCGAAGGAGCTTCGCAGCGTCCTCTTCGTGGTTTACGCATTCGCAGAAGTAATCATATTCCTTAGTGCTAATAAAACATGGAATAGACTTGGAGGGGGTTGCAGCAAGTCTAACGTTCACACGATGCTAGTGTACTTACAGGTGTACTATTGGTGACGGTGAAAAGTGTGACAGCAGGAAAAATTGAGCTAGCGTTCACACAACACAGGCACAATTTCAAAACGATTCGGTGCAATCTCTTCAAGAATTTGATGCCAAAGAAATGTCCCTGCACCTTTAGAACCGTTTAGCCTCATCTCAAAAGCGTTGCAAAATGTGCCGCTTTCATCATTTTCGAGTGTTCACACAATGCCGTTTTCAAAATGTGCTGTTTAGAATTCCGTTTTAAAATCTACCGCTTTCCAAATCTGCCGGCAAAAAAATGTGCCGTTTTCGTGTGAACGGGAAACTTATCCATTACATTTTTCACCGTTTCAAAATGTGCCGGCATCGTTTGAACGCAGTCTTAGTTTTTATCGAGCGGTAAATCACTCCAAACATCTCGCAAAAATCTTGAAGAGCCTTCAAAAAATTTCAGAGATCTCGAAAAATCTTGGAAATCTAAAAAATATTCACACAATCTTAGAAATCCCAAAAGGAAATATTTTAAAAACTCAATAACTGCAGATTTTTAAGCCAAAAAGACACAAATTCTCACAAAGGTCTTTCGAAAATTCTTTGACAATCTCACAAATTTATATATCATCAAAAATCTTGAAAAATCTTTGATAATCGTGCAAGATCTCCAAAAATTCCCCTGAAACCATATCAGATTTGAAAAATAAGAACTCTGTAAGAACATTTTCAGGCTCGAAAACGAAGAAATTTTAAGAGCATTAGGGCTGGAAAAAATTTATAGTATAGAGAGGCTATTTCTAGAAGTAAGACTAAAGAAAACGTATTCGTTCATTATTATCTCGATTTACTTCGATGAAGTATATCTTGAGACACGAGACCTTATGATATCTGTAAATATTTTAACACTCTCACCGAAAAATCTACCTTAAATCATAGCAAAGAATTATAGGGAATTTTCTCTACTTGGTTTCGTCCTCGTTACTTTCCCTCATTCAAGCAAGCACAATGGGTACGGAGATCGACAGATCGACGAACAGACCGACTGACTGAAGAATTTACAGGAAGAACTAATTACTGCGCGCAGCGCAGCATTGATATTCCTGCAGAAATCTCTCCAGCTTGGTGGATGTCATTAGTGAGTAACTGCCGTCAAAACAGCATTGCGGTCTGCTGTTGCCAAAGACAGTTGCGCAAGCGCAGTATGGAAAGTATGATGATAATATTTCCAAAACAAAAACTGCATTATTTGCATGGTCAATAAATAGACTTAGCAAAACGGCAATATAACAACCAATTCGTCATGCAATTGTTACCATTTTTTAGTTCATGATTGAGGGACTTAAAGTATATTTACATGAAGGCCTTGCCTGCATACGTTGCTCACAATCGTAAGAATTTTGATAACGCGTTTTCTGAATAAGACCAGCTCGCATAAAGGTTTAGTTCAGTAAATTTCCTTCATGTGTCAGGTGAGATCCTCAGATGAGATTTGCAGTAATAGTGCAATTTATGTTTTTGACTGCCCAATCTCGGGCACGCATTATACACCCGGGGGGGGGGGGGCACTTGGTCCTAATATGTACGGGTATGTGCCTTTGAGGTGCTGTGATTTTTACCCTGTCTGGGAGCATTTTCCTCAATCTAAATACCCCCGTCTGGGAGCAAAGGATCAAGAAAATACACTGTAGTCCTGTCTGGGAGCAAAAATTTGAAAAGAGTATACCCTTTTGGGAGCATGTTTGCAAAAAACGATACCCGGCTCGGGAGCAAGAATGGTGAAAACTATACCCTGTCCAGCGGCACA
Source organism: Aurelia sp. 3 sensu Dawson et al. (2005) (assembly GCA_964020215.1). NCBI lineage: Eukaryota > Metazoa > Cnidaria > Scyphozoa > Semaeostomeae > Ulmaridae > Aurelia > Aurelia sp. 3 sensu Dawson et al. (2005). The sequence continues at coordinate 17,426,750 of OZ026580.1, forward strand.
TACCCGGTACCGAAAACATCGAAGTGCCCCCTCCCCCGGCATCACACACTTATGTTGAAGCCACAAAGACATAATGATGGGACCATTGATGCGACTCAAGATACTTTCGTTTACGTAATTAGTAATGGTCCTGAGTATTTCCACCTCTAAAAGGAGACATTTTGGCCTGTGTGCAGCCTCAACACTCCTCCACAAAAGTGTACCGAGGAGTGTTGTGTCTGCACGCAGGCTAGAGCCATCTTAGACTTGCTCCAAGTCCATTCCGTGGTATATCAGCACTGAGGAAAATAATTACCTCTGCGGGGGCGTAAATTACCAATAGCACAGCGTCCTCTTTGTGATTTACACCCCCGCAGAGGTAATTATTTCCATAGTGCTGATATAACGCGGAATAGACTTGGAGAAAGTCTAGAGACATCTGGGAAAGAAGGCCTTTTCGTTTAATTATTTTCCTTAGTGCTGATATACCGCGGAACAGACTTGGGAAGAATGGACTGCAAGTCTAGAGACATCTTGGGAGGAAGGCCTTTTCTGTATGGCGCATGTGCGAGAACGAGGATTCCACATACCATTCTGGTCCATAATTTACTTAAAAACAATCTCATCTATTTGTACTAACTTCTTCGTAAGACAAAACACAAAAATGAATATTATCAACGCTATAAAACTCGAAAATGTAAGAGGCAGGAAACTAGGAAACTAAAGCCAGAAATAATGGCTCTTCATGTCGGATTGTACCTGGTGAGTCAGAAAAAAGTTTCCACTTTTGAAAATTCATAGCACCAAGACTACTTAGATCGTTTTCCTGGTTTAATACTTTAAACATTTTTCAATCTTACCATTATAGATATTGCAGATCAATGTCTTGGAAATATCTTTTGATCTTAAACCACTGATAATTTTCATTTTCTATGGGGAATGCAAACTTACCAACATCTCTTTATCCACTACAAAGGAGCAAATGATAAAAAGGAGTGTCAAATACATCGTAGAAACCATTGTTATAAAGCTAAACAGTATGAATCATAGATTGGGTTGCTATGACTATTGATTTAAACAGAGCGGGTATTAGAATTATTTGTTGCAGACAGAATGAATACACTAACAAAACCTCAGAAATGTTGAAAATGTAAAACAAAACACTACATTAAGGCACCTGCCGCAAGATGACATTATGATGACTAAGTTATTTGCATAGCAAACAAAATATTAGTCAAGGATAGCGGTTCTTTGCCCCAAGGATATGGCCGTGGCCTTGTCCACAAGCAACGTACTCTCGAGTACCGAATAATCGTCCCCCCCCCGCTAATCAATTTTTGAAAAATTTTCCAACCCCCCCCCCCCCGCTTCATTCCAACCCCCCTTTATCAATTTTTGGAAAAATGAAATGATAGTAAACATAATTTCTGAATAAACGCAAGAAAGAGTCGCAAGAAGTGCATTCAACAGAACAAGAACTCAACAGTAAATGTATTAGCAACATCACTGTTCACATAAATATATAAGATACGTGCTTACCTAAGAAAACGACTATTTTCTATATCTGCAAGATCCCGATTATTCCAACCCCCCGATTATTGTTATATAGAACCATTTCCGACCCCCCTCGATTATCAACCCCCCCTCCCGTTTATTCGGTACTCGAGAGTATGGGCTGGTCACAGGGGTTCAAGGGTGCCAGTAAAAGGGAAAAATGAAATTTTTCAAACTCACCAGGTGTGTCAAAAAAAAAGTTTGCACATTTTGTCGGGCTGTGGAATGAAAGGTATGTGGCCGATATTCCAAACTGAAATGTTAACCTATCATTCAAAAGGAAACGAAGACAACACTTATTACACGAGTCCTCGTTTTCGCTCTATTCTGCCAATGACACCCCAAAATACCAATCTTGAAAGTAAAATTAAATAACAATTCGATTCAATGGAGCAAACCTTATACGAATGTCATCAGTCTAAACTTAACTAGAAAATTTGTTTCGTAAAATCATTCATCTTAAACTCAAAATAAGAAAATGTTTGTAGGGTGAATGTGCTAGAACGAAGGATTCCACATACCATTCTGATCCATAATTTACTTAAAAACAATCTCATCTATTTGTACTAACTTCTTCGTAAAACAAAACACAAAAATGAATATTATCAACGCTATAAAACTCGAAAATGTAAGAGGCAGGATACTAAGCCAGAAATAATTGCTCTTCATGTCGGATTGTACCGGGTGAGTCAGAAAAAAACTTCCCACTTTTGAAAATTCATAGCACCAAGAGTACTACACGGATTTGAATCATTCAAATTGTAGTTAAAAGCTGAAAGATCAAAGTATTTTTGTGATTTTTCTCGTTGTCGTACCAGCACTAGAAGTATTGGTAAATTCTACTTTATAATAATTTAATGGTTGCAAAATGACGGAATAAGGGCCTAAAACATTGATCAAATCGTAAGGACTCTATTCACACTGAACAATAGGCAACTGGGCGTTTCACCTCCCTCAACGGTTACAAGACATCGATTTTGCAACGAATACGGAAGATTTTCCATCCTATGGCAATTAATGTGCGGAGGATATCTCTCACCCATGAGACGTTGCATTTCCTTCATTATTTTGTCCCAAGAGTTTATTTAAACTTTGATCGATGTTTTAGGCCAAGTTTAGGTCATTTTACAATCATGAAGTTTTTGTAAAGTTGAATTTACCTATATTTGTAGTGCTCGTGAGACAACGAGAAAATCTCTAAAATACTTCAACCTTTTGGCTTTTAACTAGAATTTGAATCATTCAAATATGTGAAATACTCTTGCTGGTATGAATCTTCAAAAGTGGGAACTATTTTCTGGCTCACCCGGTACACCAATGGGTTCTAAGCAGCTCTTTATCTCCAACTGAATCGATCTCTGTTATTTGCACTGTCTTTTTCACAAAGCAAGCTACAAACAAGACTGCTATCAAGGCTATACAACTTTAAAATGTAAGAAACAGGAAATGAAGGCCAGGAATCTGTCTTTACATTTTGATTGTACACCTTAGGGTTCTAAATCTGAAAGTAGCTCTTTATCTTCAACTTAATCGATCTTACGTATTGATGCTGTCTTTTTCATAAAACAAACTATAAACATGACTATTATCAAGTCTATGCAGCTTGACAATGTACCAAGCAGGAAACTAAAGCCAGGAATAGTGGATCTACATGTCGGATTTTACAGTTTTAGGTTCCAGAAGCATATGTCACTCTTTACTTTCTACTGAGCCTATCTGTTCAATTTCTACTGTCTTTTTCATGAAACAAAATACAAACACGACTATAATCAAAGCAATAAAACTTGAAAATGCAAGAAGCAAGAAACTAAAGCCGGGGAAAAATGGAGCCGTAGCTTGGAACAAAGCGTCAGCACCAAATGTCATAACGGTGACACTGAGAAGGTCGATAAACGCGATAAATGACAGTACTGTTCCATATTCCTGTTCTTTTACGATTTTAGTAAGATGTGCACTGAGCCCTGCCATGCCATAAGGAGACGCCAATGATAAAACGGTAAACCCAAAGAGCATTTGTTTTGTCGTTGAAAATGCTATTGATATATGTGCAGCGAGAGTGCTCGTTAAACCAACCGTGATTACAGTGAAATCAGATGGGTCAAATAATTTGGTAGTTATATACACAAGGAAGCATACTCCAGTACCGCGAATAGTATTCAGTGTGAAATAATAGACACCAATTGCGGAAGCTGATAAACTCAAAGGGCTGTGTTTTAGGAAAATTGTTGCAACGACCACCTCACCGAATGCTGCTGCGACGGTAAAAAATGTTGCTACAAACAAAAGGACGATGGATCTACCGGCAGCTGAACAGAAATATTTCTTTGCAAAACAAACAACATTTGCAGTTGACTTTTTTATGTTGCGGAGAGACTGACAGCAAAGCTTTAAGATGGTTCCAGTGCTGTCAAATTCCTCTTCTTCCCATTCCTTCTCTTTTGAGTTCTCTGGCTCTTGAAGGAAAAATGTTACAAACATTACATTTGTTAGACCAGCTGATATGCTGAGAGAGAATGCCAGGGTAAAGCTGTAATATCGTAACAACACTCCAGCGATAAAACTGCCGATACCCCATCCAAGGTAAATACAACCTTCAAGGAAGGCAAGTCTAAGTGTCCGCTCGCTGCCCTTATCCGTCACACAGGCCAAATACGTACTAGAAAACGATATAACTCCTTCAATATCGCCGTAAATACTGGTCAAGCCTGTTGCAAATGCAATGAACCAAATATGCGTCGATTTGTATCTTGCACAGCAAATGTAGATTATTGACTGCAGAATAATGGTAATTGAAGGAAGAAACAAAATCTTCCTTTTAGAAATCACGTCGGCCAAGGCACCAATGGGCAGTACTGTGAAAAGGGATGGTATGTAGACGGAGGCAAATATTATTGTGTTCCAGGTCGCAGCTTGCTCATAAACAATATTTTCCTCAGCCTTGAACTGTTTTGATGCAAGACTACCACACACAGTGCTGTTATAATTTTGCTGGCAAAGCTTTGATATCACAAGCTGAGGAAACAAGCTGACGTTCGCGCCAAATGACACTGAATAGAGGAAAAGAAATGGCTCCGAAGCACATCTTGGTTTAGATTTGCAGCATTCCTTCGCCATTTCAACATGGAAATGTTACTTGACCCCTGTAAAATGTCTTTCATAATGTAACTGATAGAGCTTAGCTTCGGGGATGTGACATGAAAAGGCATTTGTTTCAAAAACCAAAAAGCATATAATTACATTGCAAGTTGAATGGCGTCTCTAAACCCCCGAAGGCACCTTTGGTGATGTCCAAAGAGAACCAATTTCTTTGTGGCCACTAAGCGCAAAACAGCTCTCCTTTGCGGTTTCATACCAAGAAAATATTTGATTCTGAAGATAAAAACAAAGTTATAGTCGTATTTCACAAAATCTATAGCCACATTCCCAGGGGACGAACAGAGTGTCTGGAAGGACAAGTTGTCATAAAGGGGCAGAGAGTCTGTTTTGTAAACGGGGTTGCAAAACCTGCGACAAACAAGCTGTGTGGTTTTTCCGTCCATTCATTCCACTACCAGAACGATTTTTCGCAGAAGATCTGTTTTTCAACACGGTAGTACGCCCTAGAATTTACTTTATAGGAACAACTGTCAAACGACTTACGTCCAAATGATTCGCTCGTCTTTTAGTGTGATAATAGCCAAGACTGCCGTAATTTCTACCCTTTTCAAATGCAAAACAAACGAGTTAACCACCGGGATTCTCAGATCGTTAATTTGCACCCGTGTTCTCCTCTTAAGAACCAGCGCGAACAGCATGAGTGGGTTGGCCACTAAGATTCTTTTACTTTTGCTTTGTACCTATGTCTTTTCTCTCAGCATCTCCTTTCCACAACTAGCACGCGTGATTTGGCAACCTAGATTCTTTTACTTTTGAGTTTCAACGATTTATACTTACGTCTTCTCTCAACAACCCATTGTCGCACGTAGTACAAATGAGTTGGCCACCTAGATTCTTTTATCTTTGTTCTGTACCCATGCCTCTTCTGTCAGCAACTCCTTTTCACATGCAGCACGATTGATTTGGCTACCTGCAATCCTTCACAAAATATATTGAGGCCAACTTAATAAATCCCAAATCTCTGAAGCCTCCACAGGAAACATGTTTTTTCTTGCCACTGTAACTTCCCCTCCTCCCTCAGTGAATGTTGTGATTCTAAACAACAGTAGATTCTTTTATCTTTGTTCTGTACCTATGTATCTTTTCTTAGCAACTTCTTTTCACACGCAGCACAAGTGATTTGGCTACCTGAATTCTTTCACCTTGGAGTTTTAACGTTTAATACATACGCCCTCTCTTAATAACCCATTGTCATACGCGACACAAATGATTTGGCTACCACGATTCTTTTATCTTTGTTTTACCCATGTCTCTACTCTCAGCAATTCTTTTCGCATGCAGCACGAGTGATTTGGCTATCTGGATTCTTTTACCTTTGAGTTGTGACGATTTATACTTAAGCCTTCTCTTAACAACCCATTGTCGTACGCAGCACAAATGAGTTGGCTACCACGATTCTTTTATCCTTCGCATGCAGCACGAGTTATTTGGCCACCTAGAACCTTTTACCTTTGAGTTTTAACGATTTCTACCAACGTCTTTCTTAACAGCCCATTGCCGCACGCAGTACAAAGGAGCTGGCCACCAAGATTCTTTTATCTTTGTTCTGTACCCATGTCTCTTCTGTCAGCAACTCCTTTTCACATGCAGCACGAGTGATTTGGCTACCTAGGTTTTCTTGCCTTTGAGTTGTGAAAATTTATACTTACATCTTCTCTTGATAACCCATTGTCGCACGCAGTACAAATAAGTTGGCCATCTATATCGTTTTACCCTTGATTTGTGCTCATGTCCTTCTCTTAAAAATCCATTTTTACCCACAGAACAAATAGTTGGCTACCTAAATTCTTCTACTCTTGGTCTATGCCATATAAGCTGGCCACCTTGATACTTTTGATTTGTGATGATGCATTCTCTTAACAACTCCTGTACGCATGCAGCACAAGTGACTTAGCCACCTAGATTCTTCTACTCTTGGTCTATGCCACATCAGCTGGCCACCTTGATACCTTTGATTTGTGACGATGCATTCTCTTAACAACTCCTGTACGCATGCAGCACAAGTGACTTAGCCACCTAGATTCTTCTACTCTTGGTCTATGCCATATAAGCTGGCCACCTTGATACCTTTGATTTGTGATGATGCATTCTCTTAACAACTCCTGTACGCATGCAGCACAAGTGACTTTGCCACCTAGATTCTTCTACTCTTGGTCTATGCCATATCAGCTGGCCACCTTGATACCTTTGATTTGTGACGATGCATTCTCTTAACAACTCCTGTACGCATGCAGCACAAGTGACTTAGCCACCTAGATTCTTCTACTCTTGGTCTATGCCATACATTATGATGCCATATGAGCTGGCCACCTTGATACCTTTGATTTGTGATGATGCATTCTCTTAACAACTCCTGTACGCATGCAGCACAAGTGACTTAGCCACCTAGATTCTTCTATCTTTGATTTCTACCCATGTCTTTTCTCAACAACCCTTCAGCACATGTGAGTGCAGAATGCCAACAACGGTAAAGGCATGCAGCCAAGGTCACGAGTAAGCCTTGGTGATTAACTCACTTTCTTGTGCTGCATACCAACAACCCTTGTTGGTTCTGTGATCCTTAATTTGTACCCACGTCGGCTCTTAACACCATTTTATCGCACATGTCAGTTGGATACCAAGATTCTTTGATATTTGTTTGTACCCTTGTCTCTTCTCTTAATAGTCCATACTGCACGCAGCAAGAGAGGGTTTGCCACCTTGATTCTTCCACCTTTGATTTGTACCAATAATGTCTTCTCTTTGTAACCCTTGACACACGCAGTACAAATGAGTTGGCCACATATATTCCACTCCATTTGATTTGCATCCATGTTTTCTCTTACCAATCCCTTCTTCCATACAGTACAAAGGAGTTGGCCATTTGGTTCCTTTTACCTTGGATTTGCGCCAATGTCCTCCCTTTAACAGCCCCTTTTCATGTCTAGTACACACGAGAAGGCCACCTATATTCTTCTACCTTTGATTTGCACCAATGTCTTCTTAGAACAACCCATTTTTGCATGCTGTGCAAATGAGTTGGCTACCTAAAAGTCTCCGTTTTTTCACTATAGTAAAGTCCGCACTTGCTAATGTCTCCTCGATAACGGTTTCGTGACAAGTTTGGACTTCTTACTCTGCAGCTCTGAAGGCATATCCATAGACTGCTGTTTGTACAAACGATTTCTGTTTGAAAGTAAACAATACAGTATGAGTTTTCTGCTTTTCCAAATGACAAACAAAAGTTGCTTTGAAGCAGCGGGCTGAGAATTATTTGCAATCCTTTCTGGTTAGTTTCTGTTTTTAATTAATTTTCTCTGTTACTTTTTAGCAACTGGTTTAACTTTTCACAAATTGACAACAAAGGAATTAAAAACTCCTGCCCGCACTGAGAGATTTAAGATTAAATCCCAGCAATGAAAATCGCATAGGTGGTAGTCTGTATTGGAAGGGTAATGACCGTATGTGAATTCTCTAAACCCTTCAAACTTTTCCGTACAGCTTGTCATTGTTTATTTGATGCAATGAAATCTCTTTTCGATATTGCGTGTCTCTTTGTTTTGCAAATTGTTTTCTCATTAGTTGCCTTCAATCTTGGACAAAAGAACTGCAAAAAGCAAACATTGAGGACAGGTCAAAATCGCATTGCAAGCCTTCGCATGCGCTTTCGCAAAGCTTCCAATGCGCATTTTAAACAAAGGATTGCATGCGATTTGTGAATTTCGAATGAAGTGGGAATGGGCCTTGAACTGAAGTGATGTTGTTGTTGTTGTCGCTTCACTGCACTGGAAGTGATGAAAAGAAGACTCATTTGGTCTTAGTCAATGCAATGCAGTTGACAATTGCATTTTTGCTCCAACAAGGTAATAAATATATCACGCGGCTTGAGGGCAATTTACTAGCTGCGGCTATGAGCCGCCCGCAGAAGCAAACCTGGTGCAGAGAACTGTGTCAATTCATACGGAGAAAATCAATCAAATTTGCAGGTATCTACTCAAGAAAAGCAAAATCAATTTAGAGATCGACTTTAAAACACTTAGGCATCCATGACAACCAATGAAGCCATCACACAATAGTAAGGCAGATAATAAGTTCAAGGTCTGCATGTCAGGTGTATGGAATGAAGGCAAGTGTCGTAAAAACTGCAAAGGAAGGGAATTACAAGGAGTCAATGAAATAGATTCGATCAAAAATTAGATGTTAAAGATAAACGAACAGAAATAAGACAGCAACAGACATTAAGTCTCTGCAGAGCAGCAAAAGGCGCGCTGTATTCTCAAGAGGAGGCAATCTTCAATTGTCGGGTGAACAGCATTTATCAACTGCAAGAACATAAAAGTGTTGAATTGTATATTCTACAACTTTGTAAGAAGCTTGACAAAGTCTTGTCTCGAGAGAGGAAGAAAAGTAATTTTCAAGAAATAACGAAAAATATTCTTGTCTAAAGGAAGAAAATAGATGCAAGAAAGTGAAGAAAAGTGAAGCAATCTAAGGAAGGGGATCGCTAAAAACTCTCCTGGTAGAACTGTTTCTCCTGATCAAGGTTTTGGGCAATCATTCGAAGAACTGACATTTTTCTACTCATCAGCATCACATTTGTCGTCTGATCTGCGCATCAAAAAGAAGGATGGGTCCACTTCTAAAAGCATTACTTCAATGTGTTCTTAGACTTTTCGTTGTTGTCATGTTAATTTTAGTTGGAGGCATAATATTCATGACTTTAGAAAATGATAGTGTGGAAAATGAAATTGCGAAGATTATGAAAGAAAAAGTGGAACATGAGAAAGAAATAGAATTGCAAAGGAAAATATTCATGCAAAAGTTTAATACAACGATTAATACAACGGAATTTCTTGATCTGGCAAAAAAGTTACAGAAATTGGCAACCAGAACCAAGCCTAATAAATGGGACATGGCTACTGGAACACATTTTGCATTCACAATTGCCAGTACTATTGGTAAGTTACAAATATCTTTTATAAGAAACTAAAAATTTGGGCCTGTACTGAAAGTTTCTTAAAATCATCAGATTTTGGGCACTTAGAGTTTACTATGAGTTTTAAAAGGTTCCATAGAAACCTTGATATTCACTATCTGTTCCCTCTGGGACTTTTCAAAACAATGTTTTCTGAAGCCTTTCCAATGTTTGGACATCACCCAAGTGCCTTAGGAAAAGAGTGAAAATAAATAAAAGCTATGTTAAAGATTTCCTTTGTCAAAACAAATACCCCAGTCATATTTTCCCTTCACTGGAGTTTCTTAAACCTTTGGCCATTTTTAGTTTCTTATAAACATCACTCTCCTCCACAGAGGGTTGGGAGAGGAGGGGCTTTTGGGAGTGGAGGGGAAGATTTGCCGCGACGTAGGCACAACGAGCCGCAAAATATCTATCAACCAAGCCTCTCATGAGGAGAGTGTATATATAAACAGTTTCTTAACAAGATACGCGTGATTAGTAAAAGGAACTATTATCAGATATTTCCTGAATGGCTATTAAGGAGTTTTAGGTTCTGTTATAACTCTACGTAATACCCAATTTTTGATGTTTCGATTAATTTCAGAACTGCAGGGCTTTTCTTTTTTGACAAAAATACACAAAAGCTAAAGCCTAGGTTTAAAATCCAAAGTGGCAAAACGGAAGAATTTCAAGAAGGTAAGCCGAAATCTGTCAATTTTTGATTGATGATTTAGCAATTTGGTGACGCCACAGCCTCAAATCTTGTTGAAACATGTAGCACCCTGCAATCTGAAAATTTTCATTTCATCGAAGTCTGTGAAGTAAAAAAAATTGATCAAAGAAAGATGGCGTCGAAGGGCATTCTCCCATACCATGATGCATTGCGCTTAATGGTATAATTTCTCTCGAATAACTGTTGATTTCATAATAAAATGCAATGTGCCTTGGTCAAATGCATCTCAGCGTCATCCTCCGTAATCGTCGATCATAACAAAGTCCGACTAAAGATTCAATCTCTGTCTTCATCAATCAACTGATTCACGATCGATCTATCAAGACAGAAGACATCATACGTCATCTTCATCATACTCTTCATTGGAACCATGGCTAATTGATGAGCATCAAATAGATTATGTGCATTTAGTGCGTCCACTTTTCTACAGGGACCCCTCTCGAAATTTGACGACCCACTCACATTCATGACGATATCATAACTTGTTAAGCAACAGAACACAAAATTCTTAATTTTGACCCATTCTTAAGGACCTTTAATCTAACCATAACTTCTATTAAAATTACGCCTGTTTTTTGAGGATTTTCTCTTACGAAATCCGTCCTTAGCTATGAAGGGCAAATACCAATAAGTCGATACTAGTGAGTAACCCCTCGACAGGAGGCTACCTAATTTCATCACATGGATGGACCTGTCATTAACTGGATAGATATCCTACCATTAACTGTGGAATAGAGCGAGGTGCATTTTACTCACTCAAATAATCGTACTAGATTTTTTACAAAAAAAGATATTTACGGATTCTTTACGGATTTTTCTTGAAACAAAAGGATTTTTGCCAAAGATGTACGAGATTTTTTGGGAGTTAACTGCCCCTCGGAATAGACTAACAGTTCTTTCGTGTAAAAGCTGTGAGACGGTTACTTAAAACAACATTTGCAGTTACTACAACAATGTCACTGAGCTCAGAAAAGATTAAAACAGTTCAGAACCAAAATAACGCCCAACAACATTTATACCTTTGACTGTGGTTGATCTCTCGAAGAAACGGGTCAAAGCTTGCATTAAAATCTAATCCCTGGTCTACAAAATTAAATTTATTATAGGCACAGGAGGTGGTATAAAAGAAGAAGTCTCTTCTCAGTGGGTACACAAAATGCTTTCCCACAGGAGTTCCATTCACATCTAAAGCTAACATAGAAGCTCGCATTTTGTCCAGAAATATCCTGATTAAATAAGATGACTTTACAGTATCTTAGGCAGCTTTCCTCTTTGTTGACTAAGTTTTTAAGTTATTGTTAGGTACCAAAGAGGTTTGTTTTATCAAAAGAACACTGCCTTAGTTGATCTAAACCATGTGGGGGCACAGCTATCTCATTTTCTTACTTTCTATGAAAGCTTGTAAATACGTGAAAATACTTCGATTTAGGGCAGTGCCGCATGTACCATTGTAGGCCCTTTGGACCTTGTGGTCCCTGTGTCAATTGATAAAAGGTGTTCAGATGTCCAGATTGTTTCCTGTATTGAATCTTCTCATCATCGATCTTACTAAATAACATTGAAATAAAAGACTCTATTCTTATCGCAACTTTTCATGTAAGATTTCATTGATTTTATTGACTTTTAGTTTTATTGCAAGATTTTGAAATAATGTTATTGTAATGTGTCCAGAATACTATAAGCCAACGCTTCAAAACTGCATGAGAACCCCAGAAACTAAGCCGAGAGTGATGGTTGAGGCCCATTCCTTCATACATTAAGGACACTTTAAGCAGGGCTACAGTTTCAATATTGATGTAAAACTGAAAACCACTGTGTATTGCATCCTTGATACATCAATAGTGCATGACACAAAAATTTAATGCCAACGCTTTGAGAGTGCAATACAACCTCACAAACTAAGCCAAGAGCGAGGGTCTAGGTCCATTCCTTCATGCATCAAGAAAGACTGAATTCTCACTGTTGATCAGAAATGCCAACAACCATTGTATACTGCAAAAACGACACAATATCTTCGACCTCCTTTTTGAAACTGCAAAGCACCCCACATGCTCAGCCGAGAATGAGAGTCTAGGCCAGTTCCTTCACACACTAAGCAGGGCTACAGCCTTCACTGTTTTCATACAAAATGCTGACAACTATTGTATACTGCAGCCGTAACAGAATCTCAATTGATGCAACATGCAGATTACAACTGGAAAATGTATCCTTGATACATTAATAGTCCATGACCCAACATTTTAGGGGACTGCGCAAGTTTATTTCATGGCATGACCGGTGCAAAACGTAACGGGGTAACTACTTTGTTGGACTTGTATAGAACTGGATGAAAACTTTCTATAAAGCAAATATGGGTGGGTGAAATATGAACGGGGCAGTAACATTTTATAAAGTCAAGATGAAGTTTGAAGTGGCTCATTTTGATAACAAAATTGTGAATCATGCAAGATTGAGAAACGGTTAGAAGGATGTGTATAAAATGATACAAAATTTCCAAGTGAGATGCTCGCAAGAACGATTTATCCAGTTATATGTCTTCATCTTTAATGTCAAGCTTTTCGTTCACAAAGACTCGTAAGGATAAGAATTGATTTTTATCGTTGGATGATTTATCGGTGGAACTCTATACAACATCTGCATTTGCAGATACATTTTTCAGGGATAGGACAACGGAGCAGTTGGTCTTTCTGTGAAATTTTTTTTCGGGGCGAAAATTTTTTTGCAAGGATTGTTCTTCTCCACTGACAATGTATTATGATCCATTTTTCACTGTCCCTAGACCACCACCTAGAAAATGCGAGAGATCTCATAAACTGAGCTCAGAACGAGAGTCTGGGCCAATTCTTTTCGACGCAGCCTCACTATTGACGTAAAATACAGATTACTACTGTATATTGTATCCATAATTCATCACTAGTGCATGACACCTTTTGAAAGTCCTCTTCACCACAACCTGCTAATCAGTTGAAAAAGGTGGCTTTTTTCTATCAAGAATATTGATAAAAAGCGGATAAAACGTATCTGCTTATCTTATAGGAAGACAGACAAGCAGCCTACCCGCAATCCACTCAAACAGCACGCAGTTATTCGAGAAATGTAGAATAGAATCTCATCTTTTAAGTGAGAAATTTGTTTATGCTTATTACTTATGCATTACAGCAAGTGGGAGATCTATTGACTTGCTCCACCTTTGTTTACCACGATAAGTGTAAACATGTTAGAAATGAAACGGTCAAATGCAATAACAAATCAGAGAATGATCAAATCATAAAATGTCCACATGAAGCGTTTCAAAGCGTCTTTTTGCGCAGTTTTCATGGTTCATCGTCTCCTCAAAGCGCAAAAAAGGGGCCTGCTAACGAATCTGAGCAGACCAACCCTACAGGGACTTCATCCCAAGGACATTAAATTTTTCTCCGAGGAGAGAAGCGTACAGACAGTGGCACTTACCGAGGCAGCCAGCCCATGACCTGGACCAACAACTTAAACTAGGTTTTTGAGTTGTTGTGGTTGTTGGAGCCGTGAGTTTTCTGGGTCGTTGGAGATGAGATTGGCTTTATCCGAAGAAACTTATGTGTCCCTCCGTGCAGTGGGTTAAAGCTCATGCGCAGTAGCGTTTTGGGGCTGGAGTGCTCAGAGCTCCAACCCCAAAACGCTACTGCTCATGAGTGTTAACCCACAACACGGGATGACACAGAACGGGATGACACAGAAGTTTCTTCGGACATAACCTCTCTCGTCTCCCCAACAATTTTCACGGTATTGTTCCAAGACTCAATTACGTGTCGTAGTTTCGCTTCTTGCCTGAATTGATGACGCTAGAGCTACGACTCATTTCCCTACGCTTGCAGAAACGGATCAGCATTGCACTGACACCTTTTAGCTATTCTACTAAAGGTTTTATTAAGTGGCATTGGAGCTTCTATCACTATTGTTTACATTCGAACTGTATCCCCACTGTATCAAGCTATCTTTCGATTCAGATTCTTTCTTAGAATTATATTTAGTAGCTCTGGACCTATATAGAATTATATCAATTATATAACTATTGGGCCTAAATAACCTACTGATTTTTCTCACGACCTCTAGGTCTAAACTGCCTCATAAATCAGTCTTCTAGAACAGCTGTACCATAAAACTAGGTATCAGTACTTCGGTAAAGCATCATTCTTGCCGTAATAGCAAAAACCGCCTTACTCTAGGCCACATTCTAACCCGCAGGCGACGGGCCAATTGACATTTTTTGCCGCTTTCACAGCTCTAGGAAATAAGGTCCTCAGTGCAGCAACAATAACAACAACAATGCGACTCAATGATATGACCGTAACTGAGAGACCTTATGGAGTGAGGCTATATTGTTCCTATGCTTGTTATCAGATCAGATGTGTGACAGACTGCTTTTAATGTAACTCTCTCTCATTTCAGGTTATGGTGTAATAGTACCAACAGCGGACCCAACAAGAATAATGACAATATTCTATGCACTGTTTACGATTCCATTATTCCTGTACTTACTGTCCGGTACTGGCGATGCACAGAAAATGATGATGAAAAAGATATTACAACTGATTGAAATCAAACTGTTGAAGCGCACAGAAATCAAACGACAATGTGACAAAATCATAATGCTAAATGTGATCCTTTTCTTATTTTGGATACTCGTCGCATCTGCTGCAGTGTATAAAGACGCAAAATGGTCATTCTTTGAAGCTATTTATTTTTGGTTCATAACAGCGAGTACAATAGGATTTGGTGACTATGTTCTCGCTTTTGAAGGCAACAACAGAGTAGAATCAGGGAGAGGCGTAATTATCATGGTCTTTAACATACTTCTTTTGAGTGGATTAAGTTGCCTGTTCAGCACAATTTATGACAAGATAGAGGAAAATGCCAATAGAGCAGGAAAAGAACGCTGCTTTTGCCTCAGAAACAAAAAGACAGAAAGTAGGGAGGCATCAACAAATGACTTAGAACTGCAAATGAGTAATGTCTCCAAGGGGAACGAAAATGGTAATTTTAATGGAAATGAACCAGTAATGGACCATGTCACACCACTGGAAGCGAAACTACAAGAAGATGTCTTTAGGAAGGAGGTGAAAAGCTGAACAAGTCTGTGAGATAATAATCATTTCACGTTGTCATAGAATAACTCTCAAATACTGGGTGTTCCAGAAAACTGTATACAGACCTGGTGGCTCCAGCGATAGAGTTGAGCTTGAATCAATGTCCAATCGATTTCAACATATTTCTAGATAGTTAACTTAAACATAGATTACCTCATTTGTTGATATTGGAGCATTGATAGCTAATACATCAATCTTCAAAATTCAAATTTGCCTCCACGTCCAAATCTTCACACGTAATTATTTGGTTGCAAGATGCCTTAACTTTTGGCTCTGTTTGTGATTTTATTTATTTCTTTTCTATGTTTTGACCCCAGGGTAGACAAAATGTTTTGGTCCTTGGGGTATCGTCTCTGTAGTAGGCTGACGTTAAGAATAAGTATAGTAATTAGTAACCATGTACCGGGTGAGCCGGAAAAAGTTCCCGCTTTTGAAAATTCATAACACCAAGAGCATTTCACCGATTTGAATGATTCAAATTCTAGTTAAAAGCCGAAAGATCAAAGTATTTTTTTTATTTTTCTCGAAGTCTCACGAGCACTAAGAATATTGGTAAAGTCAAGCTAAACACCGAAAAATGTGACGAATAGGCCTTCCGTCAAAACGAAAACGGCAGATGTTTTTGCAAGCACAATTTGAAAACTGTTGAACTTGAAAACCGAACTCTAACCGGCACATTTTAGAAACGGCATCATGTGAACACACAAAGATGATGAAAACAGAGCATTTTTCGACGCTTTTGGAAAAGACTGATCGGTTCTTAGGATGTAGGAATATTTCTTTGGCATAAAAACAGTACGACGTGTTTTATATCGCCAAATTTCCTACCGTTTTCAAATTTCCTACAGTCTTTCAACATCGTGTGAACGCTTGCACAAATTTTGCTACCGTCACATATTTCACCGTTGTCAAAATGTGCCAGTAACTATCTTTAAGAAAGGGCTTGCCACACTAAAATCAAATTACAGACCAATCTCTCTCCTCTCTACCTTCAGCAAACTCCTTGAAAAAATAATGCACCAGCGTCTCTATAAATTCCTTGAAGTCTGTGAGGTGCTTTTTCCCATGCAATTTGGCTTCCGCACTGGTCACTCAACTGACCATGCACTTATTAGTCTGACTGAAACTATTAAGTCATCTCTTGACAAGAGCAGGTTTGGTTGTGGAATTTTCATTGATCTCCAAAAGGCATTTGATACAGTCAATCATGACATACTCTTAAAGAAATTGGAACATTATGGCATCCGAGGGACAGCACTTAATTGGTTCAATTCATATCTCTGTAACCGTAAGCAGTTTGTTTCTGTAAATGGTCATTCCTCCTCTCTATGTGACATATCTTGTGGTGTTCCCCAAGGATCAGTTTTTGGCCCACTTCTGTTTCTTATCTACATCAATGACTTACCAAGTTCATCGAAATTTTTCTCTTTTTTCCTCTTTGCTGATGACACTAATATCTATCGTGAATCTGTTGATCTAACATTACTGGCTAGAAAAGTTAATAAAGAACTAAAGAAAGTAAAAGTATGGCTTGACTCAAATAAACTTGCACTTAACATAGGGAAAACAAACTTTGTGCTGTTTCACT
This sequence comes from Aurelia sp. 3 sensu Dawson et al. (2005), assembly GCA_964020215.1. Lineage (NCBI taxonomy): Eukaryota > Metazoa > Cnidaria > Scyphozoa > Semaeostomeae > Ulmaridae > Aurelia > Aurelia sp. 3 sensu Dawson et al. (2005). The sequence continues at coordinate 17,443,819 of OZ026580.1, forward strand.
CCCCCCAAAAGAAATTGACAGGGGACATCAGGCTTAAAATTGGTAAGCAGGATATCCAAAAGACAAAATATGTTAAGTTCTTAGGAGTACTTATGGATGAACATCTTTCTTGGAAGCATCACACAGCTGAGCTTTGTAAAAAGCTATCTAGAACTTCTGGCATTTTCTTTAAAGTACGGCATTACTGTCCACTCCCTATGCTGATCTGTCTCTATAACTCCCTGTTTTCTTCTTTTTTCAATTCTGGCATTGCAGCATGGGGACTGGACTTGCTACAAGTCTATCCTTGGTCATAAAAACGAGATATGGGGAAAGGAAAACAGAGGAGAAAAGGAAAGATAGACTTGTAACTCTCGTGCACCCAATCGAGGCTGCATTCAAATTTTCCTATTCACCGTACAAGATGTTGTCCGGAGACTAGAAAAATTTGAATGTAGCCTCGATTGGGTGTGCTAGAGTTACAAGTCTATCTTTCCTACTCTCCTAAACTCTTTTCCCTTTTATCTTGCCCAAAAGATAGACTTGTAGCAAGTCCACGTGGGGACTTACATTCGAATCTTATCTAAATCCTCTATTCCGGCTGCAAAAAAGAGTTCTTCGCTGTATCAAATTTGAACCATTTACAGCTCCCTCCGCCCCAATTTTTCAGTCATTAAAAATCTCAAACTTGAGGATACTCTGCATTTGAATATTCTTACATTTGTTTACAAAGCAATAAACAGGTTATCTCCTTCTTGCTTTCACAACTATTTCCAACTAAACTCAACTATCCATAAGATTGGCACTCGTCAGGCAACCAGAGGTGATCTCTTTAAATCCCTTAAGAATACTACACTTTATGGTCTACAAACAATTCAATATTTTGGCTCCAAACTTTGGAACACTCTTCCACTTTTCACACGTGTTGCTAACTCCGTTGCGGTTTTTCGGTCAAAATTAAAAACTCATTTACTTGACTCATACTGAAAACTCACTCATAAAATCATCCTTGTTTCTCGATTAAATGATCTCCCAAATTGATTTTCTTCCGTCTATTCAGGAAAGTCTGGCAAACAGTTTGCTTTGTTTTTATTTTATTGAATTATGTTGTTGCTTTATTATTTCTACGGGGGGGGGGGGCTCTCTCTCGATTAGATAACCTATTTAGAGGGCTCCTCCTCAATCAGTCAATCTTAAATACAATCATGTAAAGTTTCTTTTTTGTAATCTTTAATCACGCTAGCGAACCTATACGCACTACTGTGGTGGATACGCCATACAGAGGCGGGGTATTATGCTTACGTGGTGGGGCATTATGCTCCACCTCTGTATGGCGTATCCACCACATCAAGCATAATACCCCACCACGTTAGCATAATACCCCGCCTCTGTATGGCGTATCCACCACAACAAGCATAATACCCCACCACGTTAGCATAATACCCCGCCACTGTATGGCGTATCCACCACATCAAGCATAATACCCCACCACGTTAGCATAATACCCCGCCTCCGTATGGCGTATCCACCACATCAAGCATAATACCCCGCCTCTGTATGGCGTATCCACCACAGTAGTGCGTATAGGTTCGCTAGCGTGTTAATTCAGATTTATTTCTATGTGTAGTACGGTTTTCTTGTATGTATTTAGGTGTAGTGTATTGTGTAGAATTGTATTTAGGATTGATTGGTAATGAAATAATCTGAATCTGAATCTGAATCTGTAACGTGTGAACGCAGACTAAATAGGTCTTTAGCTATTCTGAAAAAGAATCTAGGTTGAATGATATTTGTTTACAATTTTGACGAATTTTTGAGTCTGCACAATTGTAGACACATAACGTAAGTCCCTCCCTCTAACTTTCGCTTGTTGTTGTTGTTGTTGTTGTTGTTGTTGTTGTTGTTACAGCTTCAGTTGAGGCGACAAGTCTGCAGGGGGAGCGAAACAAGAGAATTTTGGAATGAGTCCAGCACAATTGCACAATAATTGAAGAAGCTGAAACGCCACGCGATCGAACCTTGCGCATAAAAATTTCGCTCGATCCAGGCTCTCTCTTAGAATAGCTAAATGGTCTATTAGTAGTTCTAAATGACACTAACCTCTGTTTCGCTTCTTCTCTCACTTTGACTACTCCGGTATGATGACTTTGATTTCGATTGCTCCAATCTGAAATAAAATGATTATCACATGAGAGAAATTGCACTGAAGTTACAACCAAAAACAGAAACTCAAAAAGTAACTGAGAACAGAAAATTTGATATAAAGTAGAATAAAAGGCTAAAGCCATACACCTTTGGAAACAAATTAGTGTTGGGCATACGATTTCATGAAATCTCGCCACGACAGAACATTTACTCATGTACAGGATGATCAAAACAATCCATGTTTCAAAGGCTACTGTTTTGCTGGACATCAACGCGATAAAATGGGTAACTACAACTACATCAGTCAGGGGCGGATCCAGCCTTGGAGTTTGGGGAGGGCTACATGGAAGGAATATGGGGGTCTGGGGGCGTAGCCCCCAGGAAAATTTGACGTGGCCACGCCCTTCAGACTCTCGGAAAACGTGGGAAACGCCCTTTTTGCTTCATCGTAGATCATTTAGCTGATCATTTGAACTTCATTCCTCCGGAAATACCACTGGCATTTTTGTGCTAAAGGCAACGAGCTGTCATTTGGGAAAGGAAAGGACCATGAAATGTTCATCATGAGCACCAATTAGAGAGTGCCTAGCGCAAAAATAAGCTCCACAACCGTGGAAATGCAAAATTGCCATAAGAAATGACGCATATCTAAAAAAAATCCACAAGTCAAAGGCATTTCAAAGTTACGAGAAAATCCTGCGGAATTTCCAATACTAAGTTCCCAAATTCGAGTCACCAGTTATCAAACTTCTCATCATTTAATAAGTTACTTTCTAAAAGCATATAACTATTACAACAAATGAGTCTTTATCACCATCATCAGGGCAAAATTTATCATGAAAAAACTTCACTGCAACAGCTTAGTTCACTGGAATGTCCTGAATCACTCCGATACTTAAACAAAAGGTTTTTAATCTCTATCTCACACAATGAAATTTTGTTCATCATTATTAAAATTCAAATTCATATCTTTTTCATACTTTTTGATCAATAGCAAGTTACTTCGTGAGTTAGTTAGACTGTCTTGTCGTTAGCAGAGTTATCGTGCAGCTGTGCCATGGTTATTTTGGAGATACAGGTTTGACACTTATCCGTTTATCTATAAACGGCAACAATTTTTACGAGAACTCTTATCGTTTGGGGGGGCCATGGCCCCCCGGCCCCCCCACTAAATCCGCGCCTGACATCAGTTAATGATACACATATTCAAATAATTGCAGACTCGCTCCAAGCAGGGCCGCCGAGAGGCTTTGGATGCCCGAGGATAAAACTGCGAAATGAGGCCCCTTGCGAGCGAAGCGAGCAGACAACTTTTTCGATCAAGCCCTTTAGATTGGCTTAAAATGCATTGCAGAACATTTCCTGCAGTCAAAATGTCAGAAATCTTCAATCATGAGGCCCCTTACACCCTGGGGCCCTGGAGCAAATTGCCTCTCCTGCCCCCCTCTCAGCGGCCCTGGCTCCAAGTCTCATTCATTATCTTATTCGGGCAAACTCGGTCACGCGAAAGTTTCACTTTCGAGCTGCCTTGGGGCAAGTCTAATCTCAATGTTAAAATTCACCTGACTGAAATCAGCTACTTCGTTCCGAAATTAGGAGGGATTTTCTCGCGGCAGCCCCTTCAAGAAACCTTCAAGCCAGACCTAAAATCAGGACAAAAGCTTCCTAACATTTCTGCCTGACATCAATGACTTTCACGTGCTTTTAGCACGTGACATCCATTTGGGACACGGAAAGTGTCATCCCTCGGAACAAAACAATCTCGTTCATCCTTCCAAGAGGATAGCACGTGCTAAAACATGTTGGAAGATTGGAAGTCATTGCTGTAAGGAAGAAATATTTGTAATATTAGGTCGTGTGTTTAGAATCCCTCATAATTTCAGAAAGGAGTATTCGACTTCAGTCTGGTAAATTTGAAAATAGATTAATTATCGGCGAGAAAAGGTGCATTATGATTCATTCATATGGAGAATATAGGAAATATAGGAAATGTTGCTTTCACAGATCTATTTTTTTGACACAATATCTAATGATACATGGTCTACACTTTTACTTTTCTACTAACAATTTCTATTCTATTAACAATCATAAAGGAAATAGTGACATTAACGATGATATATAGGTAAGTAGCTAAATTATTCGTAAATCAAAGTAAGATCAGGGTATTCGTGACATAAGATGGAGGTATTTCTGTGAATTAACTATGTTGAATATCAGTATGAAATTGCAATCTTTGTTATAAATTGTAAATATGTATTCACCAAATAGTTCGAGGAAACAATTATCTTCATTTGTCTGAAGAAAGATGTATTTTTGTTCATCTGTCGGAATATTTTTATAGTTTGGGCAAATTTCGATGAGATTGCTATTGAAGCTTTTTCTTTCTGCTGTGAAGGTTTTGCATTGCATAGTGAAGTGTATCTCATCTTCAATCTTGTTTTCATTACATAGTCGGCATATTCGATGATGTTTTTCGGTTTTTTGTTTTGTGTGTCTTCCTTTTTCGATTGCTAAACAGTGGTCGCTGAGTCGTATTTTTGTTATTGTGCTTCGAACCTTTCTCTTTTGTATTTTTATCAAGTACTTTTCAAGTGAGATGTTTTGTTTGTGCGTTTTGTATAAAGTTGCTTTGGAGCATTCGTCCATTTTTGACTTCCAATGGTATGAATAATATGAGTTTATGATCTTTTTTATTGAATTTTTAGACAGTGAGATTAAAGGAGAATTTATGAAATGATCATTTCTGAGTAATGTTGATAATTCTTCGACATGTGATGACATTGACTTCCTGTTGAGTATCTTATTTTCGTATGAGAATGCTTGACTGACGAGTGATGTTTCGGCGTAGTCGTTTTCGATATGTTTGATGAAATTACATATTCTTGATTCAATTTGGGTTAGTAAAGGGTATCGTCCGAGTTCGCCCCGTACCAGGAAATTTGTTGTTGATCTGTTGACGCCAAGTAATCTCTTTAAAAATTGGGTGTGAACTTTTTCAATAGAGGATTTATCCCATTGATCTGGGCTTGAAATTTCGAAAGCCCCCCATACTTCAGATCCATAAAGAAGAATAGGTGATATGGTGCTATCAAATAGTTTAAGCGCTATCTTGTGGAGGTGATGAGTGGTCCATTAATTCAACTCAAAGCAATCTGAAAGCTCTCGGTAGAGAGTTTACATGCAAAATTTGAATCTGTGAGGCCAAACCTTTACAATCTCTAGCTATCTTTCCTTTGATGTACTTTTTCCGTAGGGCACTATTCTATGGATTGATTAACTTATAAGTAACACTTCTCACTGCTTTGTACTATCTTACATTACAAATCTCTTCAATGTAATTGTAAACTTATTATTCAATTTGCTTTCAAACAACAGGGCTTCTCTTGATAGCAGCTAATAGTAGGTGATCACCTTGTATAAAGAATGTACCGGGTGAGCCAGAAAAAAGTTTCCGCTTTGTAAATTCATAGCATCAAGACTTCTCCTCACATTTGAGTGATTCAAATTCTAGTGAAAGGCTGGACGATCCACAGGAAGCCCAGGCAGTTAGGTAACTGAACAATGATAAGTTTACAATCTTAAAATCGTTAATTGTATAATACCTTTGTGTGTTATTTGTTGCACCTCTCCACAGCTGTGTTGTGTTTCATTGATTTCTGCATTGCACTGCATAATTGTTCGAATGCGAGAGTTCGATACGATGTACTTGCTGGTATTAGATAGAAACTATCTAATACCAGCAAGTACATCGTATCGAACTCTCGCATTCGAACAATTATGCAGTGCAATGCAGAAATCAATGAAACACAACACAGCTGTGGAGAGGTGCAACAAATAACACACAAAGGTATTATACAATTAACGATTTTAAGATTGTAAACTTATCATTGTTCAGTTACCTAACTGCCTGGGCTTCCTGTGGACGATCGAAGTATTTTTGCGGTAATTCTCGCTTTCTTACGAGGACTGGAAATAAACGTAAAAGGGGCTTAATGCGCTGGATCAAATCGTGAGGATTCTCCTTACACTGCACCTCTCTCAAGATATCTAAGACATAGATTTTCAAAGAAATACTTATTCATGTTTCTGATTTTCAAACAAATACTAAAGATTTCCAATCCTATGGCATAAATATGCAGAGGTTATCTCTCGCTCATGAGAAAATGCATTTTCTTTATTGTTCTGTGTAAGGAGGGTCCTCACGATTTGATCCACTGTTTTAAGCTCTTCTTGAGTCATTTTGCAAACACGAAATTTTTGCATTGAATTTACCTATCAATGTCCTATGTTTGTAAGAAGGCGAGAAAGATGAAACAAAAATACTTCAGTCTCTAGGCTGTTAAGAAAATATTAATTCCTTCCAATCCATCTAGTACTTTTGAGCATAGGTTCCAAATCTTTAAATCTACGAAAAAAGGCGGGTGTAAAATTCAATGACCTACTTCTTTAAACTGAAAGAAACTCCAGCCACTTTTCTATGATTCTACCGTTGGACTTTTCAGAAATGTTGATTATTCGTCGAAATTACAGCCTATTTCATATTTCAGCTCATTTTACGAGGTGACGTCATCAAATTTCTAAATCACAAACCAGAAGAGTGAAAGAGTTTCGCTTGATACCATATTGTGGGCATCCATAAACTATGGTTTTCTTGAAAATTTGTTGATCTTTCGTCGCTGGGTTACGATAGTTCTTAGTTTTCTTCAAAAATTTTCTTGAATTCTTAAAAAAGAAAAACAACACTGTAGTTCTGAAAATATTGAAGATTTCAGAAAAGTCCAACGGCAGATCTACTGCAAAATAGTTTCAAGCTTCTTTGAAGCCATTCAGTTCAAAGCAATAGGTCATAGAATTTTACACCAAGCTTTTTAAAGATTTGAAACCTATGCTGTACTTTTGATGCTATGAATTTCAGAGGGGGGGGGGGGGAGACTTATCTGCCTCATCTGGTATTTTAACATAATTATCATAATTATAAAAAGTGAATTGTTTTGACAGTATAAATTTGATCTAATTTGTTGGAAAAACCTTTTCGAAGGACACATTCGTGGCACTCCTCGTCTGTTTTCTAACATGCAACGCTAGTGCATTGTGATGTCACCTTGCTTAAAAGTCTGTGACTTCAAAAATAAACCCAACTTGTCTGGGTTGCGTCCTGACGTCACAATACGGCCTCCAAATCATGTCTAGCCCCTTTCTCGTGCAACTATAAAAATGGCGTCTGTTTGGGCCTACCACTAATTAGTGAGGCATACCCTGTCCAAACTCTTCAAAAGATAACAGCTGCTCAGAGCACGAAAGGGTAACGGGACGCATTCATAAACCTTACAGGGAACAATACTTGCTAGGAAAGCATTCGTTTTGTAAGTCAACCTTTCTTGTACGCAGCACACAACAAATGACTGGGAAACATGTCACATCCTTAACTTACGTGACACAACAGAACAAGTTGTTATTCAAACAAACACAGGCCACGCTATTTTTAGTTCAAAATAGACGCTGTTATCAACCTGGCTGTTTATTTACTTTCGGTGTAGTTTCTATGAAGTATACTCAATGTGTAAACAAGATTCAACAGGTTTCTCATCGCGCAACGAGACTAATCATTTACCACCATGAATTATTTAGAAGGTTTCCAATCAACTGATCGGTAAATATTGACCACTAAGTAATATTCATTGGTAACATGTCTTATATGTTGTCAAAATAGTAGATCTTGTGACGTCTTTGTGGAAAGTTTCATTGCACTATTTCGAAGCGCCCCGGCAGGTGGGGTGTATCAATCTTTTGAAACGCATGTACGACATTGGAGGGATTTGGGAACAGCGTAGACAGACTTCTAAATGAGTAATTTGCTTGGCATATTTTCTATTAGCCTGAAAACAGGCTAACAAAAATAGAAAATATCGAAACAGCGGAGGAGAGGAGAGAATGGGAACATCTTAAGCTAATTTTGCATCGTCTTCTTGTAGAACTTTGCATCAATCTTGTTGACATTATTTTGTACAAATTCAAAGGCTCTCGGGTAACCGGCAGGTATTGCAGGCCTTTTGGTAACGGTGACCTAATCTCATGTTGCATTGAAAAAATATTGTGATGTCGCTGCTGCTGGGCAGCCATAAGTTTCCTTACGTGTGTTAAACGTTGAACTTTGAACGTGAGAAAGATGAAATCAATGGCAAACAAAAACAGTCGCCAATGCATGCTGGTTGCCCAAGAGCCTTCAAGTTGAATTCAAACAGTTGAATTATAATTCGGCTGGAGGCTTACTAGGTTTGGGTGCTCCTTTAAAATAAATATACTCTTCACCCTGTAAAATTGGTGCAGCTGGCCGAAAAGAGCGTTTTCCCCCCTTTATCACTCAACTAGGTGACTTGGCGGTCAAGACGTTTCTGGACAACTTGATAAAGCTGACAATGCCCAAAAAACATGTGAAGATTTTCAGCGGGAAGTAACTGGTCGCACCACTTTCTTGGACAATACAACAACCAATCAAAATCACAGAACAAATGAACATCATACTGATGTGTGCGTACTCCGGTTGGTCACCATTTAGCAAGCTTCAGCAAAATGAACCAGGATGAGCATGCGTTTGCTCTTCTTTCTTTTAATTTAATGAAGCTTTTATGTTAAGCTCGGCCATGCGCGCATTAGCAAAAGTTCGTTAAAATGTTCAGGCTGTGTATTAAAGATTTGCATGCAGCTGCACAAAGAAAATCAACAAAGGTTCCCATTTCAAAGAGATCACGCAACACATCACCTTTACCCCAGTCCATGTGAGCTGCAAGAACATGCCGGCAGCCGCCCGGTTGTAATTACAAGACTGATGCCTTTTCGTCCCTTGTTTCCCTGCGTTCCTTGGTCAAGAGGGACTACCGTAAAAGCTCTATTAAGCCCCCGGGGGGCTTATTTAATTTTGGACCTTCCAGGGGGGCTTAATAGAGAGGGGGCTTATTAGAGAGGGGGGGCTTATTCACAAAATCAAGCGAAAAGGATATATTTGGTAGCTTTTCAGTTCTTTTATTCCATATTTTGCGGATTCAACACACAATTTTCCGGCTCAAATACACAAATTCGACTCAGTTTTTATCCCAAATCATACTGAAATTAACATGTAAGGTTGTATAGCTAAATAAATGGAAAATATTTTGTAAATTCTAGGATTTTGTATGAGTGGGGGGGGCTTAATAGAGAGGGGGGGCTTATTTCAAATTTTGACTCAGAGGGGAGGGGCTTATTAGAGAGGGGGGCTTAATAGAGAGGGGGGGTTAATAGAGCTTTTACGGTAATAACATTACTCTTAAAAAGTGGGCCCACTTTAGGCCCGCGTAGGGTGGTTCCGTATTCACCAATCAAATCGCTAGAATTCAGTTTTTAACCAATCAGGGGTCGCTATTCAGAATGTTGTTGTTGTTGTTGCTCTTAAAGAACGGTTGAAGAAGCCTGGTGTTCTCGCAGCTTCGATGGATCTATTTTGCTTCTACAGCGGAAGATTACTGCCTGAAACGTATGCATTTTGCACTTTGTAGGTCAACACAACATCATTCTTTGTATTAAAACTTCGCTTTTCAATGTTCGAGCTCTTTAAACCAGATTTTGAAGCGATTTTGTTGGGTGTACGAGAACTCCCACCTTTTTAGGCCATTTTGAAAAAGTGGGCCCATTATATAAGCGTAATATTATGAGTCCCTATTGACCAAGTGATATCAGCAAATCAAAGAACGCAGGGAAACAAGGGACGAAAAGGCATAAATCTATGTAAATACCACTCATATTTCTTGTCTAAGTCTTACAAGTGTTTCTTCTGACAATAACGACCCATTTACCTTCCTTGAAAATTAGAATGCCAGGGAAATCTAAAAAGCGCGCCAATAGAGTATGCCAAATTGTTCTGAAGGAACAAGTACCAGTGCCTAATCTAAACATTTCATGCAGCTTTTGATAATATCGAGCAAGAAATCTATTACAGCACACAGATCTTCTTACGTTCTACAAGGTGTTGCAGAAAAAACGGAAGCAAACTATGACTGAAAAATCTGAGAAATGATACAATTTTTTGTAGGTAGATACGATGTATAGTGTCTGAAAGTACAATCTTCCTACTTTCTAATGATATGCAATTCTTTTCGGATGAAAGGAACTGACGAGTGTGCGACGAAACGCGTTTTTGGTTATTCAACGCATTCTTCGTTGCAGTTCTGGTGAGTTACTAACTTATTTCTTTCCTTTCAGATATTAAAGGACAAGTCCGGGGTTGATAAAATTATTGTTAGAAAGCGACCTTACCAACTCCTGAACACCAGTTTTGAGTTCTTTCCAATTTGTCATGAATCGCATATTCTTAAATTTGACGATTAAGCTTCGTAAGTTAGACCAAATAGCGTCGCCATTTTGTTTTTTGTACGAGTGTGCGAAGCAACGAGAAGGAGGCTAGCATATCAACGCATTTGGCAGCCTCGTTCAGGTCAGCGTCAAGTGACGTCATATAAGATGACGTCATTTCGCACTTCTTAGCAGATTGAAATGTGTAGTTTCGCAGATTAAAAGAGAAAACAATTGAAAAAAGTACTACACACCATTCACAGCAGTTTAATCTCTTGAATAATCAACAATTATACAAACCCCGGACTTTTCCTTTAACATTAATTAGTTATTCTCTTGCAGGTTTCAACAGTTTTCTCACTAGTTACAGGTTTATTTTGGTTGTTGTTCTTTTACAGGAGTTTAACAGTCTTCTTTCTACAGATTACGTGTTGCGTTTATGGGTTTAGGAGGACAAGCCTGTTAGTTAATCAACTGGTCAATAAGCATGAGTCACAAGTACAAAGTCTATTTCTATCATATCATGTTTAGAGTTTGGACACATTAATGGAATTACTTATCATTTAAGTAATATTTACGGATCACCGATTCTGAATGTAGCACACACCTTTTTACCATAAAACCATGCAACAGATGTTGTCAAAATGTGTCAGACCTACAAGCACTTTAGGTGAATGCTTGTGTATGAATATTTGATTGTATAGCTATATAGATTTAGATGGGGTAGTCATGGTCTTCTGCTCCTCATGGCATCGTTCTTGTCTTGTAGTAAAGTAGTTTGTATGTGGTTTTCTACGTAATTTCGTGATTGTAAATTCTTATATTGGATAAAAAAAGTACTTCAGGTCATGCCCTAAGATAAAAAAGACAAATTTACTCCCATAAAATGCAGTTATTAAGAATAATGAAATAAGCTCTAGCAAAGATAGATTTTCGTCCTTGTAAACTTCTTCTTACAGTACTTTCCGGCATCTGAAATAGGCCATACATGCGAAAACGTCAATTAAGTGATGAATGATGCAAGTGATATGTCTAACCTGGATATCAATGGAAATCAGATAGATTGTGCTTTCAGATCGTATGCTTCAAATTGATCCAAATATGATCATTTCCGCAAGAATCTTGAAAGAAGCTGGGTTGCATTTCTCTGAAAAGATGGGTTGCGTTTTCTCTGAAGCACCCTCCCTCTACACGTACAAGAGATAAACTCATTCACTATTTCCAAACAAGCGTCAGCTGAAGAAGATAAAGTGTAATGTGCAATTTGTATAATGCTCAAATCTTTACATATCTATGAATGTCTATCAAAACTAAGCGAGTGAATGCATGAAAATACAAGCAACTAGATAACAACAAAATATAATATGGTTATCAGCATATGAGTAAAATTTCTAAAAATAACTGCGTAACAGGTTTTTACAGTGGCTCAAACACATCTTTTTTAACTGAAGGGCATGATGAGAGGAATTTTCTTGTTCTACGGAATGTCGCCAAAATAGTACCTAGCCTCACTCCGGGGATCCTCAAGTTACGCTCATATCGTTGAGTTGAATTGTTGTTGTTGTTGTCACTCCACCGAGGGCCTAGTTGTAACAACGGCAACAAATGTCAATCAGCGATGAGTTTCTTTTGCCTCGTCGTCTGCTGGTCAGAATGTGGCTTAGAGGAAGGCAGTTCTTGCGATCATGGCAAGAATGATCTTTCACCGAAGTAGTGATACCTAGTTTTGCAGCTCAATTCTAAAATAGAATCCGAATCGAACTGTAGTTTATGATCGCGCACAAACTGGGCATCATTTTGTTGCAGGCTTCGTTATTTTCAAAAATACATCGTTCTTTCTATTTATGAAAAGAAATTCAAATTTCTAATTCAATGGAGACAACTCTTTACCATCTTCAAGAAAACAAGGAGGCCAGTTTACACGATCATATCAACGTAAAATTTGCTTCAGATTTTTTTATGTGACCACACTGGATGTTACCGTTTAAACGGGCTAACCGAGATTCCTTAAGTTATGTGAAGCGGCGAAAATTTATATCTTTTAACTGTCCATGACAGATTTTCCCGTTTGAAGCCTTGAAGGACTGTCACATCAGACCGCTTACATAATCACATTCTGCGATCACATGAAAAATGTGAAGCAAATTTTACGTGAATATGATCGCGTAAACCAGCCTTAAAGGTTTACGATATGAAAGAAGATACTCTCCTGCGAGGGTTTGATTCCCAAAATTACGGACCACAGAACCGTGGACCACGGAACTGTGAAACAAATAAAGAAACCTTATGGTGCGGATTTAAAAAAGTTGTAATTTGAAAATAATCAAGGCAATGTTCTGGCATGGCAAACGAGAATGCCATGGAAATGGTAAATACTAAATGTTAGAATACAGCATGCCTCAAACGTTAACACGAGGCATTACATCACATAGAGTGAGTGAGTATCATCGTGTTAATCAAAATAACAGAAAACTTGAAAGGACCTCGTATTTTTCGTTGTGATTGCTTTCCATCTGCACTTCCAGTTCAAGCTGTTCTTCCTAGGCCAGTTCATCCCCAGTACAACAGTAGATCGGGTTTGAATTTTTGTTGCATTGAGATGGACTGGCCGAGGCAGAACAGTTTGAGTGGCATGCAGTCTCGCAAGGAAAAACATGGTATTTTCAAGCCTTCCGTTGTCTTAATCAGCATGAAACTACTCACTAGCTATCTGTGACTACATTAGGCGTTCAATTCAGCAATAAGCAATACAAATTACAATGTGGACAAAAATATATTTGCAACAAATTGAGGCAATATGCTCCGGTTGAGTCAAAAACTACTCTGACTGTCTGCAGTCAAGGGCTCTCGTTGGTTTTGGGGTTTGACTCCCCAGGGAGGAATTCCCTGTTGGTATATGATGGGGTGGTCAGACGCAGCAGAATATCGAAAATCCAAAAAACACTAAATTGCGGGCATTTATGGCCCCCAAAATATACTCATTGCTTCATAGTATATTAGAACTTTATGGCTTTTCCTCATAAAATCAGCGGCTCAAATTTTCTCATTCATCAGCAACCCCAGAAATATACAGATTATGTACCAAATCGCGTACCCAACGGTATACTCAACAACTATTCCCAAACCCAAAATGTGCCTGATCCCCTCCCCCCCCCCCAGTCACCTAATAATAGGGAGCTGTCCTCTTGTTTGTGAATCAGCGTAAGTTCTAAATCAGGGCCGTGGGAACCATTCCAAATTTGGGGACATGACACTTCATGGGCATTTCTTACTTGGGCTAAGGGGCCACATACCCCCAGTACTCCCTGTTCCTACAGCTATGTTCTAAACCCGTAACTTTGTATGAAAAGTTGGGTGGAAAATTATATTACCTATTTGGTTGAAAATAAACTTTAGCTATTTTGTTATATATAATTTTTGACTTTTCAGAAATCTTTAGTATTTTTTTAAATAATGGCATCTTCTATGGGCATTGTTCTAATTCTAATTTGAAACAGACCTTAAGGTGTTTTGACAAGGATGATTTTGGCCTATGCATCCTGCACAATTTTTCCTCAGGAATGCATACAAAAACTCGAAAAAATTCACCTAACATGGCAAGGGTCAACAATGAGTTTTTCAAAATTCTTTACTTCTGCTCCTTGAAATTTCACCAAAAATAAAAGCACTGGGACACCCTTTGAGACTCTATGGCGTTTAACTTGGCTAATTTTGAATTTTGACTCTCCGAAGCATTGCCCTTCACCGGGCATGAGTCCGGTACCCACCCTGGGTGGTACTATCCCGATGTAGATCTTAGAAATTCATCATCATCGATTGTTCACTCTCTTCTTTCGAATGTTCCTGTTCAGCCTCTTCATCCACAAGCAAATGTTCCATTGAAATTGCCTCACAGTCGCTGGTACAATTTCTCCCACCTCTGATGCACCTCCCGCCAGCTGTCAAGGCAACGCACAAAACAATCAACAGCATCAAACAATGCCATGCGAATGCAATTGGAACAAACATTGCTGCTGCTTTCGATTTTGTGGACCATTTTCGCGGACCGTATAACATAAAGGTGACTTGATAGAACCATGTTCCTTGTAAAAGGACAAGAAAGCATCGAGCAAGACCCAAAATTCCTGAATCCATCCAAATAGTTTCAAGAAGCAAAACCAACGTCGTTGCAAAGCATATCGAATATACGATACAATGGGCATGTGAATCCAACGCATTTCGCCCATCCAAGTGGTAATAAAACAAAAGACCTTCGACAAAAAATGCCATTGCCATCAAGATATGCCCAAGACCGCCAAAATGCTTGCTTCGTATTGTTCCAACTGTCTGTAATATATCAATGACCCCTGTGAGGCCAAAAAAAGCAAACATAGTGGCATGTGAAAAATTATTGATGCTTTCATCTTCAAAATCACCTTTATCATTAAACAATGTCCAATGCGCTCCAGTTAACTCCATGAATACTCCAGACAAACTCATCGCAATTTTGACTAACGGCTCACCAAAGTGTTTACAGCGAGCGCATCTTCCTGTCAGGGGCCTTCGTATTCCATACCATGTTTTGGACTTGTACGGCCTTGCTTCATCCACACGTTCTGACTGCGAGATGAGGACGTCATACACGACATTGTAAAGCCACCAAAAGCCGGACAGTAGAAAAAATGTCCCAGGAACCAAGTGTCCCATCACATGGCCGAACAATATATCATCAATCCTTCCTGGATATTCGCTGAGCATTTTAAACTTCTGTTTCTTCTTGTCTTGAAAGACAGCAGACACTTTTCCTTCTTTGTTGTTGATTTTCAAGCAAGAGGTAAATCTGTAGTGAGGTTAAGTCTTTGACCTCAAAACAAGCGACTAAAGAAATTTCAAAGTGAAGTTCTTCACGTCTGCTTGTTTATAACTGCGCAAAGCGTAGGCCACAAGTCTTTCATCTATCAGTTCTTTTGTAAATCAAATGAAACCGCAGTCGGAAGATGTGCACTGCTACATGCAAGCTTTACAAACTACCTGCTAGCCAAAATGCTGCCAATCTATCAACTGACAATAGCAAATCGAGTCGTTATTAATATTTACGAAGGTCTGTAATTATCTTGATTAGGGCGGCAGCGAATTTAGTATTGCCCACTTGAAACTGTGGCCTAACAGAAAGGAAGGAGTTTTCGCTGGATCATCAAATTTCAACAAATCTTTGCAGCGTATTCTTATCGTTATGAAAGACT
Source organism: Aurelia sp. 3 sensu Dawson et al. (2005) (assembly GCA_964020215.1). NCBI lineage: Eukaryota > Metazoa > Cnidaria > Scyphozoa > Semaeostomeae > Ulmaridae > Aurelia > Aurelia sp. 3 sensu Dawson et al. (2005). Next base: position 17,459,487 of record OZ026580.1, read on the forward strand.
GACAAAAGCAGTTCCTTTTGTAAACAAGCAGTTCTTTGCAGCCAGCTTGCTTGATATGGTCAATCCTATTTATATAATGAATCCAACATCGCCTTTTGTAGAAACCACAATTGAATTCATCCAACAGTACTAGCGTCATAGAAACGCTTTCAGATGATTAAAATTCCTCGTTCTTGTCTAATATCACTATTGTTTCTGGATAAAGTTTTTGAAACAATAAACTCGACATACAAGGACGATACGACAATTAATTGTTCTTTCCTTGCTCTGACAAGGACAGTAGGACAGTCCATTGAATTCAATGGGACAGTCCTGGTTCTCAGAAAAGGCAGTGACCTCAAGTCTCATCCGTTATCTAATTTGTCAGAGCTCAGCGCCGACCGATCTGGTCTGAAACACCACACATGTGAACACAGGTGAACACAGATGAACACAGGTGAACACAGGTGAACGCAAGTGAACACAGATGAACAGAAGTGAACACAGATGAACAAAGGTGAACACATGTCAAAATGATGAAAATAGTTGAACACGAGTCGATAGTCGTTTTATAGAAAACCAGGCGTCGAATGAATGAATGGTTTAAATGAATGAGTAGCCCAAAGGAGGCAAGTTTCTTATTTCATGCCAACGAATCTTCAAGGAATCCTCCGTCTTCCGCGCTAAAAAACCTTCATCTGAGCGGCGCAACGGCGCAACCGAGTCACAACAATAACCTTTGTATATTTTTCCTGCGGAGTGTGCATATTCAATAAAGTGTTTGCAGAACTGATTTGGGAGGATCATTCATTCTCAAGGTTGCAGCTCTTTTAATAGACACTTTATCTATCTACCATGCCTTGACCTCTGCACACCTCCTTCTGCAGTGGCTATATTTGAGAGCAAGGGTAATTGGATTCCATAGACGTAGGAACCGGGGGCACTGGGGGTGCGTGCCCCCCAGATTTTGCAATAAACAAAGAAGTGCCCTTTTTATTTTCAGAAAATGCCCCTTTTTCTGAAGGAAAAAGTGCCCTGGAAGCGTCGTGTCCCTCCGAGATGCTTCCTACGTCCCTGTTGGATTCTATGTCAAAGTACTTGAAGTCTGAATAAGGTCGGAGAATTGAACTTCATAACTCGGAAATAAATTGAAATATCGATTATGAGTTGTAGTGCAGTTTGCTTCTGTCTGAACTAAAAAGGAAGTGGATTTTTCCAATTCCGGGGTATTGTATTTTTCGAAAAGCAAGGCCTTTTTTGTTATTGAAAGTACAATTCAAAAGATGTCTTTGACAGATAAGAGTTATTGTGACGTTTGTTTTCGAATCATCATTCAGAAAGGAAAGCCGTCTTTCTCAACGTCCAATGACTCACAAAGTTGCATTGTTTGGTATCATATGCAGCAAAAACGTGGAATCCCACTTTTCATCTGATCGAATTTATGCCATCTGAAGGCCAGATATTTCCGCACAATGAATTTGGTGTTAAATCCCAATCAGCTTGAAATACTGACTTTTCATTTGCTAAACTACAGCTTTGGTAATAAGATATGATATGAGTAAGATAAGAAACTTCCCATTTGTGATTAATCTATCAATGCATTTATTGATTCTGCGCTTGTTTCTCTTTATCACAAGGACTATCGACTTGTGTTCATTCGTGTTCTTACCAGTTTCTTCACTTTCACTGGTGCTCACCTGTGTTCACCTGTGTTCACCTGTGTTCATCTGTGTTCATCTGTATTCATCTGTGTTCATCCGTGTTCATCTGTGTGCACCTGTGTTCATCTGTGTGGCGTTTTGGACAAGATCGCGCCGACCGCGACAGCGCGAATAAGCAAATTATCTTTGGAATAAGATAAAGAACGAGACTTGGAGGAAGTCTACTACACGTTTTTTTCATAAGAAACTGGTTTATAAGAAACTAGTACTAAGATGGCCAAAATTTTAAGAAACTCCAGTACTATGTCTGAGAAGCACTAAGAAACTTTTCAAAGTTTAAAGCATGAATTTTATAGCAAATCGCAAATAGATCGTTGAACCTTTATTATTGGGCAATATTATCTAACCATTTGTGTTTTCAACATAACAGAATACTATTTATTCCTATATGATGTTTTAAATATCAAGAAACATATCTGCAGCAGTGTTAGCGACTCGGGGGGCTAACTCAGCCTATTATGTGACGGGGACGTGCCATTTGGCCCGAAAAATTGGTACCCATAATTCTGTAAATTCTGGTGGATTTTAGGGCCATAATTCCACAAATCGAATAAATATCTGGGCCAAAGTTCCGGAAATTGTGAAAAATCCCCTGAAAAGGACACCCATAATTCCGTGAAATGTCAAAAATTGTGAAAATGATACCCATAATTCCGTAATGGTTTGAAAAAAGTACCTCTAAAAATGGCACGTCCCCGTTCTGCGAACAGTACTAAGGTACCCCCCCCCCCCCGAGGTTAGCGAGCACATTGACAATTCATGCATTCAAAAAAATAAGAAACCAATTAAGAAACTTTTAGTACTAAAATGGAAAAAATTTCATGTTAAATTAAGAAACTTTTAGTACTATGGCCTGATCCAAGTTTCTTATAAAAAAACGTGTATTCAAAGAGAGGACAGTAGGACAGTCCTGGTTCTCAGAAAAGGCAGTGCCCCTAAGTCTCGTCCGTACCGCCGACCGCGCGAATAAGATAACGAACAAGACTTGGAGGAAGTCTACTACAGGACTTGCAAAGAAAATTTATAAACAGCAACAACAATGTGGGTTGAAACTGCACATAAAAGGACGCGATACGGCTATGCATTATTTCTCCTGATACAATTGAAAGTGCGAGGGGCATATGAGATTTTTTCAGAACAAAAGGATTTATACGCATTTTTGATAGATTTTTCTTGGAAATAAAAGGATTTTTGCCAAAGGTGTACGAGATTTTTGGGAGTGAAATGCCCCTCGTACAAGTGAAGGGCGTTTTCAAGGAAAAATGAATCTTAACGAGACCAATTGAGTCAGGGACGTACGAAGCATCTCAAACTTGGGGGGGGGGGCACGACACTTCGAAGGCACTTTTTCCTTAAAAAGGGACATTTTCTAAAACTGAAAAGGGCACTTCCTTGTTTACACGAAAGTTCTGCTAATTTTAACGCAGAATCTAATAACTACAACAGCATTCACAGAAAATGGTACGCCAATTTTGTAAGAAACAGGTCCCATTTTCCGCCCTCATTCAAACTTTCCAGTGCCACAAGTTCATGACGTTGCCGGGCAGTTCGGAGGAGCTGTTCGGAGAAATACAATTGAAGCAAAATTTAGTTTCAGCAAAAATCAAAGTTCAGTTTCAGTAAATTATTTACGTCAATGTACATGAAACTAAACTTACAAGAAAGTTGAACAAGAAAAGAAAATTAGCGCAGCTGAGCTAAACGAACTGTGAAATCGAGAAAATACCCGTTTTATTTTATAAGAAACTAAAGGATCAGGCCACAGTACTAAAAGTTTCTTAATTTAACATATATCAAGATACGTTTCTTAACACTGCTGCAGATATGTTTGCGCGCGACGAAGGAGCGTGCTTACTAATTGCGAGGTAGTGAATTTTCGTTTGCTGGCCACGCATATTTGTTTTGTCTATTGCTTCATTGCCGCTGTTCAAAACGTTCGCATACCTACGACGACGCTGCAAATCGAGCAAATAAATGCTCGTCAATAGGATTAACTCAGCACAATAATCTGTTGACCTTGCTTTCATCACCCTCATTCTAGTCATAAAACATGGAATAGGGAATAATGGAACAATTAAATCTAGTTCAAGGGAACAGCATAAAGGTCATTTACGAATTTAGTTTGGCTTTATTCGAGTTCAGAAATATCTTAGAGTGCGCGCAGTTGATAACTTTTAGTTACTTCTAGTTCTTAACATTTAAAACATCATGTAGGCATAAACAGTGTTCTTTTGTCTTGAAAACACAAATGGTTAATATCGAGGGGCAAATCACTTGTCAAAATAGCGTACGTGACTTTTGTGATTTAAAATCATATGCTTTTCTTCTGTGACTTTTTAAAGATTTTAGTGATTTTTTGTGATTTTTTGTGTGATTTTTCAGTAATTTCTCAGTGATTCGTGATTTTTTGTGCTTTTTGCAAGTGATTTATTATGATTTTGTGATTTCTTTGTGATTTTTTTGTGATTTCAAGAAAGGTGAACGAAAAAAAATCAGTGATTTGCCCCTCGGTTAATATTACAGTTAATATTGCTCAAGAGTAAAGGTTTGACAATATATTTGCTACAATATCCATGCTTTTGACTTTTCAAAGTTTCTTAATACTTCTCAGACATAGTTCTAGAGTTTGTTAAAATTTTGGCCACATTAGTAGAAGTTTCTTATGAACCAGTTTCTCATAAAAAAAACGTGTACACTGAAGGCAGAAGTACAAGTAGTGAAAATAGAGTGTGATAAACGTAAAATTCTAAATTATATGATCTATTCGCCGCATCGAAGTTTCTTATTATTTCAATGATCTAAGGGTAACAACGCAACTGAATTATCACTTTTGTTGATCTTTGAATATCTATACCATCATCTTTCTCAAATTATCATCCCTGTCCAAATTTTACAAGGTACGACTATGGGGGTGTCAATTGAGGCCTTGTAAACATCTGAGTGGATTTCACCAAAATTCAAGCATGGGTCATTTCTTGGGTACATTGTATTTTGATCCTCTAAAAAGAAAAGCCATTCCTATAGATCTCAGAAGTTTGTCAGTCCTGTTTGTTTATCATCTCCTTCCAAGTTTTCCCGCTCTGTTTCTTCATTCATCAGCAAATGCTCTCTTGAAATTGTCTCGCAATCGTTGCCACAATACCCCGCACCAAAGATACATCTTCTACCGACTGCCAAAGCAACGCACAAAACAATCAACAGCAGGAAACAATGCCATGCGAATGCAATTGGAACAAACATTGCTGCTGCTTTCGATTTTGTGGACCATTTTCGTGGACCATACAACATGAAAGCGACCTGGTAGAACCATGAACCTTGCAACAGGACAAGAAAGCATCGAGCAAGACCCAAAATTCCTGAATCCATCCAAATAGTTTCAAGAAGCAAAACCAACGTCGTTGCAAAGCATATCGAATATACGATACAATGGGCATGTGAATCCAATGCATTTCGCCCATCCAAGTGAAAATAAAACAGAAAACCTTCAACGAAAAATGCCATTGCCATCAAGATGTGACCAAGACTACCGAAATGCTTGCCTCGTATAATTCCGATCGTCTGTAATATATCAATGACCCCTGTGAAGCCAAAAAAAGCAAACATAGTGGCATGTGAAAAATTATTAATGCTTTCATCTTCAAAATCACCTTTATCATTAAACAATGTCCAATGCGCTCCAGTTAACTCCATGAAGGCTCCAATCAAACTCAAGATGATTTTAACAAGCGGTTCAGCCACATGTTTACATAGAACATGTTCCTCTGTCCGAGGTTTCCGTCTTCCATACCAAGTCTTGGACCTGTAAGGCCTTGCTTCATCCACCCGTTCAGACTGCGAGATGAGGACATCGTACACCACATTACGAAGCCACCAAAAGCCACCAAGCAAAAACATGGTCCCAGGAACTAAGTGTCCCATGACGTGACCAAAGAGCGTATCATCGATCTTTCCTGGATATTTGTCGAGCATTTTGAAGAGTGTTTCTACCTTTTAGGGCAACGGCTCACTTTTCCTTCCCAGCAGTCGTTGCAGATCGTTGATTGTTCACTTCATGGACTGAAATGATCAAAACAATGATATCGGGAGCTTCTATATCATTGGATCACAATACCGCAGCATTTGAAAGACTGGAAGTTTAATGAGGCCTGCCGAAGTTCTGCTGATTGCAAAGCCAAATCTAATTACTGCGACAGCACGCATTATGCACGGCGACATTATGGCAGCGGTAAAATGTAATGCAGTTTTGTTATAAACAGACCCTCTTTCATATTTTCCAGTACTAGATGATGGGACTGCAGAAGGTTGTATCACTTCACTGAAATAATCATAAAAAAGGGCGTTTTCAATTGAGGAGACCAGCAACCAGCAACAGTTCTGCCATTTGCAATGCCAAGCAAATTTCTGCGACAACAATGAATTGTGATGTGAAGTGATGCAATTTTGCAACACATTGATCCTTTCAATAGCCTCAAGGCAGGGATCACTCAAAGTTAAAACAGAAATATTTGTTTTGCCTTTTGGACTGTTTCTGACATTTGGCATGTGACTCTTGTCCTGCCCTGCAAGGCCTGTGACCTTTGGCCTGTTCTCTTCACAGGCTGCTCCCTTTCAAACATTCAGTGCACTATCGTACATCAGTAGACTGACTCTACCAAATTCCAACTCTGAGGAAATTGCAAGAACTTAGCCAAACATAAGACTTCTCACTTCTGCCGCCGTGGCCGCATAATCACGATGACAACATATTCAGGATCGTTCAAAGATCTTGAAATTGAGGGGCTTGTCACTCAGTAAAATCTCTTAAACCTTGGGTAAAAATTTTTTTACTGAAGGTTCACGATAAAAATTCCTTTTTTCAAGCAAAATCGATAAAAAATCCCTAAAACTCTTATTTTCGTAAAAATCTCGTACCACCATTTCGGAAAAATGGACAGTGAAAACCCTTCACTTGAAATAATGGATTGCATTGGTCTGTGTTACCTTGTCAGATTCATTGCTTGACCGTTTTCCCTGGAGAAAATCAATACAGTATACTTATTACGACTGCAGAGGCCCTGTAATTTGCCAAATTCAATCCGTTGTGGGCTGTTAGTGCTATGAATTTTCGGTAGCAGGAACTCCTCTCTGGTTCACACGCACGGCATTATGGTTTTTCCGGGGTTGTTTCAGATTATTTAGGTATGACACCTACCTTCTTGATTGGGCTGTGGTTCTTGGACGTGTTGGCGAATACAACCTCCTTCTCTCCTCTGCAGATTTTGCCAATGCCCTGAAACGTAATGATTTGTTTCTTTCAGTGGTGTAGAGAAAGAATGTTTGGGAAATGATAGGGTTGATACTTAGACTGATTACATTCGTCTACGATTTGCCCCATTGAATTGAATTGTTCTTTACTGTTGTTGTCATTCCGCTAAAATCTCATGGCAGCGGAGCGGGTGGTGTGGGGGTATCGTTGGGGGATGGATCGAAACAAGGCCTCATGTAATAAGTCTTCTCGATATTCAGGATGTCCCAAAACAACGTATAGGCGTTTGCCAACCTGGATCATGTGTCCTACAAAAGTATTTCTTTTTCAAAATCACCAAAAATCGATCCTCAAGCCTTTGATAAATTTTCCTTTTAATGTGTTTGTCAATGATCCAAATATATATAATAAATAAATGAATAATGAAAAAATATACACAAAGATGATAAAATTTTTGTTTTTGATGCCAAAATTTCAGTAAAAAACAGTCAGAACACGTTGCTTGTGCTATGCACTCTGTGTGTATTGTAGCTGAAAGGCTGAAAGAGTAACAAAACGTTTTGTTGGCTCAAGGTAAATTTAAACATTTGCAGAGGGTCAATTCAGTATTTGAATAGGTGAAGCGCAGAAGTGTTTATCAAAAGATAAACCGCAAAATTAATTTCTTCACCAATTTGCTATGATCAAGAGGAAAGCTAGGGGATAAAAGAAAAAGAATATTAAGTTCTTTATGAATGAGTCAAGGTAAATATGCAGTGGGCTGCAGTCTTTATTGGGGTCGCGACAAACATGCAACACAAGGCACCTCCACCAAGGTGAATCAAAGCTCTTTAAATGTTTGCAAGCCTGTGATTTGGTAGCTATTCATCAGGCTGTGACTTAGGAAATTGGCTTCAACCGACAGCAGATGTACAGTGTGTTGAGTGGTGGGACTTTGGAGAGACATCAGTGGCGGTAGCAATTGCTTTCGTTGTTGTTCTCTTTGTGGCCTATTGTTAGGCATCATTCTTCTATGGTGGCCAGCACAGAGCTAAAATCTTTCAAATCTTTAAAAAATTGGATGTAAAATTTGTATCAGATTTTTCTATGAATTCAATGACCTGAAAGGGACTTTGGGCAATTTGCTAGAAATGTGCCGTGGCAATTTTTGGACATCTTTATTAGTTTCAAAATGGTGGCATTTTGGTTGTTTTTGAAAAAGTTCAGTGAAAATTGAGAAAAAATTGAAACTATCGCATATCTTAAATTACTTGAGGACAAATCAATACAATCTTCAGCAAGAGCATAGTTTATGAAAGTCTACAATATGGTAGCAAGCAGAAATCTGTAGCTATTCTGGTTAAGGATTTAGAAATTTGATGACGTCACAGCCTCAAAATTAATAAAAGCCACCATTTTGAAATTACTCAAGACATCAAAGCAGTTTTAAGAAATGAAATAAATTCTACACCCACCCTTTTAAAGATTTGAGCCCTTTACTATGCTGGTAGGGACTTAGGAAGCATCTCAAATTGGGGGGGGGGCACGACACTTCGACGGCACGTTTTCCTGAAGCAAAAGGGGGCAGTTTCTAAAAATAAATAGGACACTTCTTTGTTTGTTGCAAATCTTGGGGGCACGTGCCCCCAGAGCCCCCAAGTTCCTACGTCTAAATATGCTGGCCTGACATCCATAATGTGAAACAGATTCTGGTACTTTTAAGTAAATAATTGTTTGTGTAGCACTTTGTAGTCATTCATTTAGTTGCTAATATTCGCACATCTTTACGTCAACGGCCACGGGAAAGTCAATGTCCTTTGCTCCTTATGGTCCCGTTCCTGTTGTTTTGTATAGTTGTACAGTAACCAGAAAGCATATTAGGAAGAAGATGGATGAATATAAAAAACATTGTGACTTGCAACGACCAAATGTGTAAACAAGGCGAAAAGATGTTAGACAAGGAACTTACTCCAAGTATCTTCTATTTGCAGCCTTCGCTTCCCTTTTTCGTTCTTGTATTAGCTCTTGATAAGTTGGAAACGGTGGTCTGGTATATGGTTGAGGCTTTCACCACTCAGATCTTTTTATCATCAATGCACAATTGCTACAGCTATACGGCTCAAATACAATTAAAAACAACAAAAAAACAAATAGCAACTAAGGTTTAACAAAAGCAAACCAAGGCAAAACTAAATTATGTAAATAACTAAAAACAAAAATGAATATGCAATGCTATTTCTGCGACTTGATAGCTGCTTTTCTTTGAGTGAAACTTTTCTTTGAGAAAAAGATATTTTTAAGACTTTAATCACTTCGCTCAATATGGCAAAATTATCATTTGCATTATCACCTTTCAAGAAACGACTATGACATTTTCATAAAACATTTTTACATGAATGTCGGTATCATAGGCTCTGACGAATCCGAAGGTGGAATAACGCAAGCGAGACCAAAACAGCTCTATGTCACCAATGAATCTGCCAGCCTACTGCTCGCCCAATCTTCGTTCTAGCAACAGAAACTTTGAACTACGGGAAATGGGTTGCCATTAATGTTGGGAAGGAAAACAGTGACAGAGGTGCGGTGCAAGAACAAGGGCAGATTTTGTAATACAATAGCATCAGTCGCTTTGGTTCACACTTCAATTCAAAGCGATTAGCGAATGCAGACAAAAGAAATTCTCTCAAGCAGAAATTGAAAACAAACGAAGCCGCAAAGTTGCCCTGAAACCAGTACGGCAAACTCTCGTTTGGTGCGGGCGACGGGCGAAGGGAGGTTTTTAAGAGAAGGTATGTGCTTATAACGAAAGAAGAAGGGTAAATCTAAAGTTCTGTCTCGCGGATTTTGTTTGTTTGATTCAGAAACCGAGCAGAGGGCATTACAATTTTTGCATATCTATTGCTCAGATGTACGCAGTCACTCCTCAGCTCCTGAAGCAAACAAACAAAATCCGCGAGACAGAACTTAAGATTTATCCATCTTCTTTCGTTATAAGCACATACCTTCTCTTAAAAACCTCTCATCGCCCGCACCAAACGAGAGTTCGCCGTACTGGTTTCAGGGCAACTTTGCGGCTTCGTTTGTTTTCAATTTCTGCTTGAGGGAATTTCTTTTGTCTGCATTCGCTAATCGCTTTGAATTGAGGTGTGAACCAAAGCGACTGATGTTATTGTATTACAAAATCTGCCCGTGTTCGGTGCAAGGAGAAGAAGACGCATTTCTTTGCTTAGCTCGGTGAAGTCCGACTTAACTATACTTTTGTCTGTCTCAGATTAGAGCTCACGTGAAAATGCCCGCGAATAACAACAATTGACAGGTGTTGCGTGAGTAATTTCATGTTATCACAAATTTCATCTGGCTAATATTTTGTTGGCTCAGAAAAAACTGCTTGATTTTCAACATTAAAGATGACGTTAACCACAAATCAGCAACCACGTGTCAGTTTGACTCATACAACGTTTCAAACTCTCAAGAAGCCTGACCTATGCAACTGTCTAAAATCCGAGATGATTGAATCTACAGCTCCTCCACAGCAGCCATACAAACGGGGCACAATTTTTGGGACAACATGTATTTCACATCGAAGTGCAAATGTTTAACTTTTCCGCTTCGATTGGAAGAATTTAGAATTACACGCAGCCGGAAGAATTTAGTGAAACGACTCGTCTTTAAATGTAACGTTAGCATGGAGACACATTGATCTTACTGAATCGAACTGGGTGCAATCTGATATAGAATTAATTTAGTTGTTTACCTTTGAGTTTTTCACTATTCATCCACTTACTGCTCTTCAAAGCACCCTTGAAATTAACTCTATTCACCTTAGCTCGGTAGAAAAAAAAAACCCTACTGCCCTTTCCCGATTATCAGAAAGGATACGGGTATTTTTCGACTTCTGTCCGAGTAACAACTTGTTTCACGGCAGCTGGCTCTTCAAAATGTATTCTGTTCGCAGCAAGAAAGTGAGCGATGAGAGGACTCTTTCCATGCAGATGAAACGAAACTCTCTCGATTTCAGGCCCTGGGCCAGCTTGGTGTGACTGAAAGAAAACAAGGAGAATGTCTAATCATTGGTTGCAGTTGAAGGGACATAATTTTTGGCAAATAGAGTATCGGATGAGTCAAAGAAAGTATCAGCTATTTCCTCAAACATAAATTTCGTTTAATAAAGAATATAGCTTGGAGCTTGAATTACCATACGTTTCGGGCTTGACCCTTCATCAGAAGTTGACTACAACGGAACCTCCATATAGCGGACATCTTTGGGACCAATTTTGATGTCTGTTGTAGAGAGGTGCCCGCTGTATGGAGGTGTCATACTTTGTTTTACTGTATTTTGGGACGAGAATATTTGTCCGTTGTTCGGAGGTGTCCGTTGTGCAGAGGTGTCCGTTAATGGAGGTTCCACTGTACTGATGAAGGGTCAAGCCCGAAACGTATGGTAATTCAAGCTCTAGGCTATATTCTTTATTTAGCGAAATTATGTATTCACTGGTTATTACAGCCGCACGTACAAACAAACACTTTATATCGGATATTATTTGCTGAAAAGTCGGAGTTCGACAAACGAGTACAAATTACGCGAAAATTTGCTGTGTTATTACCTTGAATATGAAACAAAATAGCAAGGATGTGAGACTCCCTAAAATCACGGCCGAGCATGAGCGACAGGACACCCAGTGTGTAGCAGTTTGAAATTTAAATCAGAAGCGAGCCACCTTAATTTATTGAATTTTGTGTTTTAACTTATTTTTACTAGGTATACAACCACCTTTCACTATTTCGTAATTTTGAAATTTTTCTTAATCGTAAAGCTCCAAAGCCAATAAAAAATTACAGTTTAGGCAAAAAAAATTTGACCAGGTATACATTTGGGGTATTTTATGCGATAGGGTTAAGGTGAGAAGAGGTTTTCTGCACACTCCAGTCACTTCCATAGTCAAGAAGAACTCCTTCTACTGCAAGCTTGGTGGTGAACCTAGCTCTAGCTCCTTAAGAAGCTTTTGTAAGATTCTTCTGTAATAAAGTCACAGAAGGAATGTCTCTTTATATTGCTACAAATTTCCTTTCAGGTTAGACCTAGACTTATGCCTTTTCGTCCCTTGTTTCCCTGCGTTCTTTGATTTGCTGATATGACTTGGTCAATAGGGACTCATAATGTTACGCTTAAAAAGTGGGCCCACTTTTTCAAAATGGCCTAAACAGGTGGGAGTTCTCGTACACTCAACAAAATCGCTTCAAAATCTGGTTTAAAGAGCTCGAATATTGAAAAGGAAACTTTTAGTACAAAGAATGATGTTGTCTTGACCTACAACACGCAAAATACATACATTTCAGACAGTAATCTTCCTCTGTAGAAGCAAAATGGTTTCATCGAAGCTGCGAGAACTCCAGGCTTCTTCAACCGTTCTTTAAGAGCAACAACAACAACATTCTGAATAGCGGCCCCTGATTGGTTTAAAACTGAATTTTTGCGATTTGATTGGTGAATACGGAACCACCCTACCCGGGCCTAAAGTGGGCCCACTATTCAAGAGTAATGTTATTAGTCCCTCTTGACCAAGGAACGCAGGGAAACAAGGGACTAAAAGGCATCAGTCTACGTTAGACCTACATAAGGAACGCCTCGTTTGACTATCCATATCTAGCTCTAGGAATTTTGATATCATATTACTTGTATCTTGTACCAATGAAAGTTTCTTTAGCCTCGACGTATATAGCTTTCTAATGTTAAATGCACCTTGCTTTACACATGATTCACAACGAAAACAATCCCCTTGTAACTGACGGCACAGGTATGTCTTGCAGCGGCAGAGCAGAAACCGCGTAAAATGACGTCATCGAGCAATCTGAGATAAGGAAGTGTTTGGACAGATAAGCTTTTTGAAATGATAAATGAAAAATTTGAGGCCCCGGGAACAAAATATCAAGTGATGCCGAATTTTGGGGTCTGTTGCAGGGAGCTAAGGGGGGCTAAACGTTACGAGTTTTCGCACATGCTTGCGCAGTTTCTGCTCTGTCTCTTGCAGCAGAATCTTTATTTGTCAATAGGCTTCAATTTCCCAAACAAGACCAGAGATGGCGCCAGGGAAGAAATGCTGGGGGGACAAAAACTGTCAGAGTGCCAACAGCGAGCGAAGCGAGCAAAATTTTTACGAACCACACCTTTCAGATTGGCTTAAAATGCGACTACACTCTCTAAAAACATAAGAAGCAAGTTACGGAAGTGCCGACAGTGCACAGAAATTTCAAAAATTCAAGTGCCGACGGGGGGGGGAGTGCTCAGTGAATTGTTGGGGCCCCAGGCACCCCCGGTTGTGCCATCCCTGAACAAGACTGTTCTTTTGTTTTCCCACTTGAATCATCATGTATGCTTAAACCTAATCTATTTGCTATCCGTAAATCTCCAAGAAGCTTATGCTTATTTTTGTGACGTACTTCATCCTTTTCAGATCTTACTTGATGATTTGATGTGACTAGTCTCACACAAACAGCGGTCTCCGTGTTTCACGACTGAAAACAATAGACGATTGCGCTAAAGATGGCGGCAAGAACTATTTAACAAGATGCATTACATTCCAATTAGAGATCTTTTTAATGATTGTATAGGGATTCGATTAAAAAATGCATCGCATCCTGGTAAAAAGTTCCTCGCCGCCATCTTTAGCGTATTCGTCTATTATCAACAAATGGATCTCTGTTCTTTCGGTTATTCTACAACGAAATGCATTCTACAGTTTCTAAGTGTAAGCTGGGTGGCTCTAATCAACAGCAAAATAAACAAGAAGCAATTGATAATTGGGCTGTTCCTTCACCAAAGACTGTGTTCAGTGGCACCTGGTCCAGCTCTTTAAGCAAGCTTCTTTTGTTGCTTTTAACGAGGTTCCCGAATACAGCGATCATATTGTTCGCTGTATTCAGGAACCTCATTAAAAACCAACCTTTTTTGTATGCAACAACAACAACTGTCTGAATAGCACCTCCTGATTGGTTAAAAACAAAATTCTAGCAATCTGATTGGTGAATACATAATCATTTTACGCGGACCTAAATTGGGCCCAATTTTCATAGGCAATATTATGAGATCCTGCTGACAAAGTGATATCAGCAAATGAAAAAACGCAGGGAAACAAGGGACGAAAATACAGCAGTCTTGGCAAATGGGGAGATTTAATCTAATTGCCAGGTAAGAAATCATAGCACACATACCTCTCTCACGATCTTTCTTGGTTTCGTAGGAGATGTACTTATGAACGTGACTTGCTTCTCCAAGTTTTCAACTTGTTGATCAAGCTCAAGGAATGTTTCAGGGTCGAAGGAGAGACTTGCTGAAAGAAAGTAGAGGAATACGTAAAAATTAGAGAGTTTTAGAGAGTCTGACATCCTGGGGAGCTTTTTCTACGTTTGACCAGTTTAGAAGTAGCGACGTCATTTAACTGCTGAATCGTAAACAAAAAAAGCTATGGACTTCTGTTTACCACCCTATTATACATGTAGCCTCACTACCATAAGGACCCTCAAGTTACGCTCATTTCATTGAGTTGAATTGTTGTCGTTGCTATCGCTCCACTGAGGGACTTATGGACATAGACGTGTAAAAATGGCAAAAAATTTCAATCGGCGACAGGATTCTGTCGCCCCGTCGTCTACCGATCAGCATGTGGCTTAGAGCAAGGCAGTTTTTGCTTTTGTGGCAAGAATGATCCTTTACCGATGTACTGATACCTGATTTCATGGTACAGCAGCTCTTGAAAACTGATTTTTATAGCATTTTAGACCCAGTGGTTGTGAGGAAAAACTAGCAGATTATTTAAGCCCACAGCTACATTCTAAAACAGAATGCTAATCGAAAGACAGATTGATACATTTTGTAGAATGTTCGAATGTACACAATAGTGATAGAGACTCAAACACTGCTCAATCGAACTTTTTGTGGAGCAGCGGAAAGGTTTCAAATAGAGTCAGTACGGAACTTTACCGTTTTCGTAAGCGTATGGGAAAGAGTCGTAGTTGTAGCGATATCAGCTCAAGCAAAAAGCGAAACTACGACGTGTAATCGAGTCTATTATACGTGAACCTTCATAAATCATGAAGCATAATTTTCTTATAAAGCTTTAATCATTCAAAAGGTTACAATGATTTTTAAACTTGTTCCATTATTTCATAAATTCTCTCAATAAGGAGGAAAAACGATTGAAAACGTTCTAATTGTTGCAAAGTACCTGAAAATATCTTCGAGCGATCAATTGAGACGAGAAGTATTAACTATTCGTGAAATTTTCTAAAGATTTGATGCTGATACTAGGCACTACATTATTCCCAGTTTTTCGCATTGAACTGAATGATGGATATGGTTTCAAACTGAGACTCGAGACAATAGAGCTTCAGAACAGAGACTATTTAGGCCAAATTCATCGTATTCAAGGCGCATCCAATCACATCCCTACATCGCTACCAACTTAATATGGATAGTCCACGTTCCTATTCTTGGCGTCTTGACTGGCTTATTTGGTAAAAGCTCGACTTCTCAACGCGAAGCGACGTTCTATCTTCGTTCGACGTTCAAAGAATAGAAGACGAACGATTTTCCTTCTAACTTTTCGAAACATTTTAGTCCCTGATTAGAATCTGTTTGATCGTTAGTCCTGGTATGACTGAAAACGAAAAAATCGGATTGAAAACATTGAACGAATACAAGGACGTCGCTAGTCAAGGAACTGTTGGAACTGAGTAGGATTTGAAACATGCAAGGAAATCCTCATCAAATTCTACTCACATTTCAACTGATGCGTTCTGTCTTCTTGGAGAGCTTTTATCTGTTCAGTTTCTAACTGATTTAAGTCCCATGTTTTCCAAGAATCGGGTGGAGGTCTTGTACCTAAAGAAGAAATAAAAAAACTGGTATAACAGTTCAAGGAAATCGCTCACACTTTGCATAAAATTTGATATGATGCATAAGCTCGATATTTAGAATTTCCTCTCTGCAGTATTTACCAAAAACATCCTTCATATGCACCTTATATCAAATTAGCACATAGTAATTAATTCACAAGTAATTATCTTTTCGTTTTCTTTTGTATGCAGTCCTATTAGCGTCTTGTCTCTCCTTGTTAAATGTTGATGGCCATTGGGTAGTCATTCTATTTTGCTGCTCGTGGTCTCGTGTCCCTGAAGGTGAAGTTGCGTTTTTCAGCGCCAAGCCCTGGGATCGCAGAAATAGAGCAGACCTTATCGAGTCCGCGACCCCTCATCATGACGCTCCAGTGGTGGGGTCCTACCGGGTATCGAGCCCACTCCGCCTGATTGTTCTGGCTGCAATGTCAGAGGATTACACCACGGCGCCACAACACCTTCAAGTCCCCGTAGTGCTGTGCAGCTGAATAGTACTAATTTGTAGAGCAGATAGTGACTTGTGTTGTAAAATTTTATCTGGGTATAAAAAAGGAAATAAAAACCATCAACTTGGGAGCATAAGGCTCGAATCTTGCAAAGCTTCAAAACCATTCGTACAAAAATGTCATCTATCCTTTCTTTCGAATGAATTCATCAAAGGGAACTTCATGCAATTTACCATAATCCTAGAGAAACCATTTTTATATCATAATTATTTTCAGAACTACAGCATATATAAAAGTCCCACTGGTCTTGAAGTTGTGGTGACTTGTTGAATAAGTGTTCTTTCATACAATTATAAAATATTACAAATATTAACACTACAAATATGATACAAAAGCGAGCATTGAAGTCTCTTTACAAGTATACAAGTAAATACTAAGTTACAATCTTCAAATACATCAAACAATCCAAGCACAACAAAAGCTTCAAGATCAGTAAGATAATCATGTTTTGGCTTTTCTGAAATTGATTTTGGATCAATCGGGCAACCATGTCTTTTTTGGTTAACCGATCGATAGACAATTCCGGACAATTTCTGCTGCCAAACTACTAATTGTAGTACAATTTTTCCTTCTGTACTGCAGAACTGCCCATTTGCTGTATATCATTCGTTCTCTTGCCATTGAGAAAAACAACTGTTCAACAAAAATCCTCTACAACGCGCACAGTAGCAATGACTTAAGCTAATCA
The DNA here is from genome assembly GCA_964020215.1 of Aurelia sp. 3 sensu Dawson et al. (2005). Taxonomy (NCBI): domain Eukaryota; kingdom Metazoa; phylum Cnidaria; class Scyphozoa; order Semaeostomeae; family Ulmaridae; genus Aurelia; species Aurelia sp. 3 sensu Dawson et al. (2005). The sequence continues at coordinate 17,476,497 of OZ026580.1, forward strand.
AATTTCCGAATTTGAGTTGGCCTTTTCGATAAAATATACGCACTAAAAAATTGCTTCCTCCAAAAACGGCTCATTTGCTGCATATAATTCCGTTGCAATTTCGAAATACAACCGTTAAACAAGAGCTTCACTGATTTCAGCTAATTAAACTGACATTAAGCTGGCCTCTTCGATGTAAAATCGAGAGATGTCCAGACTGCACAGGGTATTATCAAGCTTAAACGTGAAGCTTTTTCTGATTTTCTCCAACTAGCTACAGCTCCACTTATGAATCATTTAGCGTCAGATTTGGTATAAACACATGACATTTGCGGAACCAAATTTCCATACCAGATTATAAATGGAAGAGCAGCGAATGATAACTGTTTGCTCAGCGTACGTCTGTCTCATATTAGTTGTCACGTGGAAATGTCCAAGAATAAAAACAATCCGCCTTTTCAAGAAAGGGACGGGTCATTAATTCTTACTGGGGTGGGGGTGGAGAACATCTAGAAACATTTCATAGAATTTTCGCAGACTCTGTCTAATGTTCTTGAAAATTTTGGTGCCCCCTCCGACATGGCAGAAATAGTTTCAACCCCCCCGCCCCCCCCCACTCTCAATACATGTATACATTTGGTAACAATGTCACTATACCACAACGATTTCAAGTGCATGAAGTTTTTGCATAATCGTACATGAAAGAAAGCTACAGAGTAAGGTTGCTGCTTGAAAGGTATCCATTTGCGATTTGTAGGTCAGGAAACATTATTCTTTGTAGTTAACGTCTACTTTTCAATGTTCCAGCTCTTTAGACCAGACTTTGAAGCGATTTTGTCGAGTGTACAAGAACTCCTGCTAGTTAAGGCCATTTTGAAAAAGAGGCCCACTTTTAACAGTGATATTATGAGTCCCTATTGACCAAGTGATACCAGCAAATCAAAGAACGCAGGGAACAAGGGACGAAAGGCATAAGTCTAAGCCATTGAACTATACGTTGCTACCTTGTTTGTGTTCATAACATCTGCTTTCTGGAAGATAGGCGTAAAGTTTCTATTGGGTCATTCAATAGTTTACAAATATTTCAATTACTTACAGTGAAAGCGGAAGCAGCGTACCGCTAATGTTTTCAATATTCAAAATAGAATCGTATCTTCATTGGAACTTGCTTTCTTTGCATGACACAATTTTGAATATTCTTTATTCATTTTAGACTGCGTTCACACGATGCCGGCACATTTTGAAAACGATGAAAAATGTGAGGGTAGCAAAATTTGAGCTAGCATTCACATGATGCCGGAACAATTTGAAAACGGTCGGAAATTTGCGGGTAAAAAGCTCGTTGCAAGACTTTAATGCCAATTAAGTGTACCTAAACCCTACGAGTCGTTCAGTCTCGTTCCAAAAGCGTCTGAAAATGTTCTATTTTCATCATTTCAAAGGGTTTACATGATGCCGTTTCCAAAATGTGCCGATTAGAGTTCCGTTTTCAAAATCTGCCGGCAAAGAATGTGCCGTTTTCGTGTGAACAGGAGGCCTATCCGTCGAATTTTTCACCGTTTTCAAAATGTGCCGGCATCGTGTGAACGCAGTCTTAGTTTCCAGTTTCCAGGGGAAATAAGTCCAGTTGTAATCCAATAAGCTCCGCCCCACGGAAGCGATGTTCGAATGCAATGGAAGCAAGATTCGAATACAAATAACACAAATAATACGAATACAAAGAATCGAATACAAATAACAAAGCAAGATTCGAATAGTCACCCAATCATGAAAATCTATTTTCAAATAATCTTCAAATATGCATGATTCGCTCCTTCCGCTTTGACTGTAAACGATTTTTGGGGAAAGTCTCAAGTCAAGTCAAGTCAATTCTTAAAGGAGTAAGTAACTAACCTGTTATCCACTCTGATATTGTATTTAAAAGATCATTTCTGAACTGATCATCAAATAACTGGAAGGACATTGGGAATGATGCACAAAAAGCTGAATAAAGAGCTTGTGCTAAGCAATCAGCAAATTTCTGCAATAAAATTGAATTATTATCAACAACAGGTTGTCCAAGGAAACATGTGCTCTATTCATGTGGCTGCTGCGGAGGAGCTGAACGATTTATTGTTCTGCTCTTGATACAGTTGCATTGGATGCCGTAACTGCTACATTTAGCTCCCCTCTTTTATAAGCCCTTCTCTCTGCGCAAAAGTTTTTAGTAAGCGCCCCTTCTCAATTAAGTTCCCTAACTTATATCGAATTCCATTTGCTACCAAAAACTTTCCAAGTATTTAGCTAAGCGAATTTTTATGCTAAATTTGATATGGTTCGGTATAAAACTGTGTCGAATTTATGGATTTGACCTAGACTTATGACGATGAGTCTCTTGTTTCCCTGTGCTCTTTGACTTGATGATGGCGCTTCAGTCAATAGAGACTCATAATATTACTCTGAAAAACCTGGCCATATTTAGGCCCAAACTTCGCGATTCCTACAGTACCAATCAGATTGCGAGATTTGTGAATTACTACTGCTACGGTGTAAATGTGATAGAATTTTCGATTCGATCAAAGAATTGAAAACACTCCCACGGGATTGAGATTCGAAGCAGTGATTCCATCATAATTCCATTGACGATTGAAGAAAATAGGGCAAAGTTTTTCACTGTTTCATTATGAGTCCCTCTTGAGCAACGTTTACCGCAGGGATGCATGGGACTCATCGTCATAAGTCTAGATTTGACCCATTTGACACAAAATATGGGATAAAGGAACTGAAAAGCTATAATATATATCCTTGCAATCTGATTTTGTGAAGAAGTCCCCCTCTCTTATAAGCCCACCTCGTGAGTGTTGAAATTAAATAAGCCCCTGCCGAGGGCAGAATAGAGCTTTCAAGGTATGCTTCAATTTAGAGTTGAAACCTCCTTTGAGTCACTCTAACGAGTCAGGGGCGCACATCCTGAAAATTATTGGGGGGTTGTAAATTAGCTAGGGACCGAATTTTGAAGAGTTGTGTTGGGACCTATGTTTACACTATACTAGAGTACAATCCAGGAGTTGAATCATTCATACTGGGATTGGATTTGGTTCCAGCGCGCCAGAGTAAGCCACAAAATAGTACTTTTTTGTGCCATGTTTCGGATGCAGCATAAAACCGTACCATTCTTGATAGGCCAGAGTGAAGGCTCCAGTTATAATTCTCTGACCGAATTTGATGTTTCTCATTCTACAATCTTGGTCAAAATTCTTGGGACAAGTCACAAAATTGCACTACTTCAGTCTTTGATTCAGTGCCCCCCGCTCCCCCCGTTTCAATGTTGGTTGAATCAAACGCCATTCGACCATCCCAACATTGAATTAGGGGGGAAGGGGGATGAGAAGGTTCTAAACGTATGTTTTCACGTCAATATTTTAGGAAACATGACGAAAACACAGAAATTTGCCAGTGTCCCAATTTATTTTGACCAGGATTGTAGTCTTTAGTCAATAGCCAATGGAATGGTATGAATGAACACCTTTCCAGATCCGTTCGCCCTACATGTTCGTGACAGAAATTTCATTTCATTTCATTCATTTTAAATTATTTATACAGGGTAAAAAACATTCAGTTCATACGGAAAAAACTGCTTTACAATGTGCCCTGTTAAAACTGAAAAGAAAAAAAAAAGAAAAAATTAATTACTCAATAAATTCCTAATACCACTTAATACATTGTCAGATAAATTCCCTAAAAAAAACCTAATTTCAATTATTCCTATCCAAACGAAAAAAGGAAATTAAATTGCAACAGAGAGGAAAAATTAATATATGTTCTTGATGGAAGGAAGTACGTAAAGTTTGCTTTATAATCCTTCCTTTAGTTTTAATTTGAAGCAGCTTCCAGACAACCTTTTTCTCGGAAGCTGCCTAAATCAGTTGAAAACATCAATCACAGTTCCCAAATCTTAGTGTAAAGTAATATTTATCTTTTCATGTACCAATTGACTACTTATGCAAATATTAGAAACTTTTCAAATTTTAAGATTCCAAGTCTTCAAGAAAGCAGCTGCTGGAAAGCTAGACTACATTACATAAGTCCCTGTAACTTACGCTCGTTGTTGTTGTTGTTGTCATCGCTTCAGTTGAGGGACTTATGTCCTTACGCTTCAGAATAGGGACTAATTAGGCCAAGTCCGCCGCGTTCACGGCGCGACCAATCAGATCGCTACTTTCTTAATATGGTCAACCCACGTGCCTATTGTTAGCGTTTGATTGGCTCATTAGTTCAAAGTTCGACTTCTCGAAGCGAAGCAACGTTCGAAATGATCTTCGAAGGGACGTTCGACTTTTCTTTCGACGTTCGTAGGATGGAAGATGTTCTAAGTTTCTCCTGATTTTTCGTAAGATTTTAGTCCCTGTTTAGAATCAGTTTGGTCGTGAGTCCTTTGTATGAGTGAAATTAAAACATCAGATTATAAAAGTTGAACGAATACAAGGAATCACGTCGTCAGTCTACTGGAAAGCTTGATCGATCTTTTCAAACCGTGTTTTATGCCCTTACAATAATATCACTTTAACGTGTTCATTGGTCAAAAGAAAGTAAAGCAAAATATTAAGAAAAGCATCCAAACAGGAATTAGAGGGATCGAATCAAGTCAGAAAATTGAAGTCTGGTCCGGGGTTCTTCCGATTGTAAATTTAGTGCCAAACTATTTAGATTCGCTCAAAATAGCATTGGAATCATTTCTAACGACCTGCATGGGTACAAATGGATTACAGTCTATCTTCCATTGAGATATTCGTTGAATAATATTTTCAGAATCAGCCTAAGCATCCATAAATTGAAGATGACAAGAGTGAGGACTCGCTTCCTGGCAAAATTTTGATAAGAGGCGCTTTGGATCGTTGGAAATTCCCCATTTGTGACAATATCTATTTTACGGAGAAGAGTTTGACGTTGACGAAGGCTTTCATAGAAGAAATTTTTGAAAGTAGAGCTTGGAATGGTCTAGAAATAGCTCTTTTGTTGAGTCTGAAAGTCTTTGTGTTCAGAGTTCTTTCTTACTTGCTTTTCAACGGAAATATTTCAGCCTGACTTTTGCTCCAAGCTCTGCATCTGAATAGAAATTGCCGTGCCCACCATGACAGTCTTTCGAATATTTAGAAATTACTCAACAACATTTTGAGCAATAAAATACAAAATGAAGTAAAGCATCACGTACACGTATTTCAAAAGAAATACACGTATGTCTCTTTAACGAAGCTGGGAATTTAGGCCTGCACTGTTCTTAAAGTTATTAGATTTTGAGTACTTGAAATTTCTAACAATGCTTCTTAAAGTTATTTGAGTACTCGAAATTTCTAACATTCATAGTCAAGGCAAAAGTAATGTGACGAATTAAATGGATTATGCGAGTATTAATCGTATACACAGCAAAAAATACAAAAATTTCCCCATAGTTCTTGGATGGAAATTTAAGGGAAATGGACAAGTTTCTATAGGAAATTTAAGGGAAATGGACATTTCCATTTCCCCTTTGAGAAATTATGGGAAATGAGTCCGTTTCCCCAAAATTTCCCTGACAAAAAATGTGGTGAAATTTCATCATTTTTTGCAGTGATAATGCAAGGCATCCAATGTATTTAGCAGCATGAAACCTTAAATCATATGTCATATCATTATTCAAATTATGATAATAATCCAATAATGATTTGGAATAATCAAATATTTTAGGATTCTGCTGTCACACTTCTCTTGCTTTGACTGTAATGGCTCCATGACGATCTTCATGTTCACTGCCTGTGTTCACTTGTGAACATTCAAATTAAGTTATGAACAGTCAATAAAAAGAAAGTTATGAATATTCATTGTTTGTCACTAATCTTGAACAGAAAGCGACAATTCTGAATGACTACTTTGTTCAGCAATGCTCTGAAATAGCTACTGGGAGCACTCTCCCCACTTTTCAACCCAGATCAAGAGACCTTCTTGAAGATGTTGACATAATCAGAGAGAAAGTTTTAAACTTGATTCAATTATTGGATTCAAAGAAAGTGCACGGCAGTAATGATATTTCCATTGCTATGATTAAGATATGCGATGCTTCAATAGTAGAGCCACTTTGCCTGATTTGTTGACAATGTTTGAAACAGGAATTTATCCATCAATATGGAAAAAAGCTAACATTGATCCCGTCCACAAGAAAGAGAGTAGGCAAAACAAAATGAATTATCGACCAATTTCCTTGCTACCAATTTTTGGAACAATTTTTGACAAACTCTTATTTGATACACTCTGCAACTATCTATGTGAATAACTAAAATTTCACCTCACCCTTATTTTAAATATTGTGGCCCAGTAGCATTTTTTTTCAGAAATGTTCTAATGCCAAGCAACTATTAAGCCTTTAAATTTACTATTGTAAGAATTGTTACCGGGCCTTTCCAAAGTGCAGCTTAAACATTGCTATCTGTATGGAAGGGGCCAAAGAGACCATTGCTGACGGGCCCTAGCCCCATGGGACGACTGGTGTGTCAATCCCTGCGTTCAGGCAATCCAATCTTTTCATTTGAAAGAGTTATGGCACTAGCCACCATTTTTGACTTGCCTTGTTGGGACCAGTCGTTGACGAGAAAATGTTTTTGGCTAATGAATGAAAGTTTTACCCTGCCTCAATCAGAATTTCCTAAAAAGTAATTGTTTCGATCAATATTTTGGCCCAAACAATGAAAATTGCCCTTGCTGTAAGGCTGTTTTGATAGCTGGGGTCTTGAAAGTAGCTTGAAGCTCGGTCCCGAGATTCTCGGGACCGAATTTCAATGTTTTGGGACCGAAGATCCAAAATTATTGGGGGGGTGTCTCACCCCTCTCACCCCCCATGATGTGCGCCCCTGGTGGCTGTCGATTTATGGCACATGAAAGTAAAAAAGTGAATGCTTCGAAAATAGTACTTACTTTGTTCTTCAAAAACTGCCAAATCAAATGAATAGCGGAAGAAGAATTTGATTAATGCATTGGATTTTTCTACACTTTAAAAAGGGTTTATTGTACTGTTTACTGATAACACAACAACACTGAGCCATTTTCAAACGTAGAAAATTCAAAAACAACCCTGGAACAAATTTCATCAAGAAGCACTTGTTTCATTGGCAAAAACAAGGTCTTAAACTCCAAATTGAAGCCTATCCTATGAAATTGAATCAAGAACAGGGCAATAGAACTAACAGCTCCTCCCTAGCAGCTTTCCATAGCGCTTCTGACATTGATCTGCGCATACCGTATATCAATAAAAGGATAGAACGATTATTTTCTTCAATTTCTATAACATGCGAGGGTATGCTAAATCTCACTCCAAACGAGTATCTCTTTTAGCAGTATTTTGCATGATAATGGCTGTCAACAATTTCAGCTTCTTAATCAAAACCAATCGGTCGGGGAACAAAGCAAATATAGGATTTTTGAGTAAGTAGTAAAGTGAAAATACACTCTTTTCCTTTCTATCTTTGTTCCTTCATGTGCCAACACTCAATAAAAGTCCTACCAAATGATATGATGTACCGTGTTTGGTAGTTGATACGAATTTCTTTGGGACATTCTGTATCACAAGTAGGGATTGGAAGTAAAGACAAAGGCAGGTCATTTGAAATTTCAAAATATCGATAAAAGAAAACAGTTTTCTTCAGCAATCCTCTATGGTATTGGCAGCACAGGTTCAACATCTTAAAAGTTTGCTGTAAACTCTATGACCTATTTCATTGAATTGAAAGGCTTGAATGAATTTAATTGAACTTAAATGACTTAAGCTACTTTGATATAATCCTACCGTTATTTCTTCTTTTAAGAATAGACGAAAAATTTTGCAAGAAAACTTAATACTATCTTGATTTCTAAACCTTTTGAGAGCAAATTGAATGACTTTCAAGAAAAGCTGTGACAACGTGTGAAGAATTGTTTCACAGGATTTCTTGCGTTAAAAAATTAAAAAACTAACCTGAAAGAATAAATCTTTTTCGTGCATAGATATTGATAGAAAAAGTCCAACGAAACTATCGGCTAGTCTGTTGAATATCAGGGCTTGGCTTCTTGCATCTGGCTGCAACAAAAGAAATTCCTTTGGCATAGAATGAATGATGGGAGAACTTCATAAAGCCCGTTTCCCTAAAATTTCCCCAAGAAGACCTCTTGTGAATGGCAACAAAACTTTAGCTAATAAATAGAGTCTTCGGCTTCAAGGATTTTTTGAAAATGATAAAAAACATGGGTGAAACAAACTGTAAATTTATAACATTTCCTCGCAAAAAATCAATAAGAACATCCATTTAGGGTTACTGTAACCCTTCATGCAGTGGTTTAAATCTCTGTTTACAACAGCCGTTCGTCAAAATATACAAAACTAGGTTATAGTACATCATTCGACGAAGAATTAAACGCAAAATTTCATAAAAATAAATGCCATTGATTTGGTAAAAGGATAAATGACGTATTCCAGAATTTAGGCAAAATGGACCACCCTCGCCAAAAAATCTTTGTGTCCCCCAGGGAGCGCTGTAGGACTGCCACTATCTATTCGCCAAAGACTTAAGGTACTGAACTGCAAAACCATGTCATGAATTTTGATAAAACATACTGCCTAGAAAAACCCTTCTTTAAATTTGTGCTAATGCTATGTCGTTTTTAACTTTCAAACCTTAGTAAAAATTGGACCAATGGGTGTGTCAAAATCGCTGACACGGCTTCGTAGTTACATCCTTTGTGAAACTGTGGGCCAAGTTTCACTGTTTGTTCTAATCAAACCTCGTTGCTAGTTCTAGGAAGCTGGAAACATTTCGTTGTTTTAATGAAAATGTAAGTTTTAAAAGTTATGTCGTAAAAATTCTACAATTAAGTTGGGCACTGGGAAAATTCGCCGATAAAGGATGTAATCACCTGGATCTATCTATCAAGAATTTTCTCTCCAGAAAAGTTTATTATTTAATGAAATAAGAATTAAAATATTCCACTAACCTGAAATCTGTCTAAAAACAACCACCAAAATGCGTCCTTTGAAAGAACAAAAATTTTCCAATGAATAAACATACAGTGACAACAAATAATAGATACGTCGGAGTCATTGTAGATTAAAGGGGCAGGGTCACGTAACGTAAACAAACTTCTTTCGAAAAGAAGATTTTGCAGTACTTTTGATAGGCCATATCACAGAGACTTTCTATTGTCTTTCTCAAAATGAAAGTGTTATTTTGAAGATGCACTCTTCAGCATCCAAGAGAAAAAAAACCAAACACTCATATGTTGTAGGATTGCAGAGATATTGGTGGATTTTTGGAATTAACTTTGTTGTGGATTCACCCCATCCACCAGAATCTGTGCAGAAGACAATGGCCACTGCCGGCACATTTTGAAAACGGTGAAAAATGTGACGGTATCAAAATTTGAGCTAGCGTTCACACGATGCCGGAACAATTTGGAAACGATGGGAAATTTGACAGTAAGTAACTCTTTGCAAGACTTTGATGCCATAGAAAGGTACCTACACCCTAAATGTCAATCAGTCTTGTTCCAAAAGAGTCGAAAACTGTATTATTTTCATCATTTTCAAGTGTTTACACAATGCCGTTTCCAATGTGTCAGTTAGAGTTCAATTTTCAAAATCTACCGTTTTCAAAATGTGCCGGCAAAAAATGTGCCGTTTTCGTGTGAACGGGAGGCCTATCCGTCACATTTTTCACCGTTTTCAAGATTTGCCGGCATCGTGTGAACGCGGTCTAAGTTGATTTTGATACTAATCTTTCGGTAGGCAAAAATATGAACAACGATACTCATCTTTAAGGGGGCTTTGCAACTATTATACCATGCATGGGCCATCTCTTTGTTGGTGGTCATTTTCATGGATAATGAAAATGGAGACAACAAAGAGACCACCACAACAGGATGTATTCAGAAGGCATCCTGGGAAAGTGGCGACAACAGAGCCCAACCAAAGATGACATGTGCAAGGCATGCTGGTAGAATAAGAGCCTTTAAACCTAATATGCGAGAAATTACTTGGCTTTTCCTACGTGCAAAACAAGTGCTCGAAAATAAGATTTATGGGAATAGTCAAAACTGGTGAAGAAGATAACTTTGAATGGGCTTTGAATTGACATCAAACACAAATGTGGTCTACTTATCATGACCATAAGGTGTCTCAAAAAATATTGTGCCCCTTTTGTGAGGCCACTCTGGGGTAGCTGTAACTTCAAATTTTCCCTTTTATACAACTGCATAGGATAGACCCCAACTAAAAGTTGGAGAGCTCATTTAGGTAAATCTTACCATAGTTGCTGATTTATGGTACATGAAAATCGATGATAATTCAAATTGATGGTAAAATTATGACCCACTTAGTGCATAGAAAGTTATGTTAAAAGTATTTATTACCTGCAGAATGGCAACAGTTGGTTCTGAGAGAAAATAGTTTATCCAAAGTTCCTTGAAACTTCCCTGAAATCAAACAAAACAAAGTCAAAAAAGATTGATAATGCCCTTAACCGACTGAAAACAACAGATATTTCGTAAATTTTTCCAAATAGTTGATGCATCACCTAAGATATAATCAGGCTTGATGCTAGCAACTGACTAGAGTTATCTAAATCAACTAAGTTGAAGTCAGAAAAAGGTACCTTGAAGTGCTGAATATTTGTGATCTTGTTCAATAACTGTGGGGCCTCCAAAGAAGCTACAGGAAATGCTGTCAGTTCACTTGAAAGAAATCCAGGATATGGTGTATGCTATGATGAAAGATATATTATTATGAGTAGTACTAAATTGTTTTGAATCAAAGAGAGCACAGTCCGAAAACGATTTTGCCATTATACAAAACAGTTTCACCGTTTTTTGGCTACCTCCATCAAAATTTACTTTAAATATTTTGTACCAGGTGAGACAGAAAAAGTTATCCACCATCTGCAAAACGGTAAAGGAAAATCTATGCAACCAATTTGTAAAATTTCACTTCTACTATCGTTTTGTAGCTTCAACTATATTTTTGAGATTTATCTCATAATAGTTTTAGGTCCTTTATTTCCTTCTGAAATCCAGATTCAGCCAAAATGAGTTGCTTACCCTCCTATATGTTTTTTTTTTTTAATTTTGATGCTCATCATTGATGACAAGCATTTCTATATCACTATCACTAAAATGCAATGACAACAATATTATGTTACCATTTTGATGGTTAAAAAGAGGACTGAATTGAGCCACACGGCTATTAAAGTTAAAAGCCTATGGAAACTAGTTTTTAGGAATTTTCATTTGAAATGAAGACTGTGCATTGTAAATTATGAATTAATTCTCAAAATTAAGTCAAACCCTCAGCCAGACAACGGATGTGAAATTTTTTTAATTGATCTTTTGGTTTTTGTTGACGTGCCATCTTTCAAACACTTTTTTTGAATCTATGGTATGTGACAAGACAAAATATTGAAAGTATAAAAGAAATACTGCAGGGTCTTCAACAAATAAACAATGGTTTAGGCAAATGGTAAAAGGTGTTTTGAAAAAGAAGCAAATATAGAAATATGATTATGCAAGCCAGAAATTGCTGACATAGTTGTTAAATTCCCATAGTATATATATTACAAGCCCATACTTGGTAGCAAATGAGAAGTATTTGGCACTATCTATAACTGAACTTACCTCAACACTTCTTTGCTTTGAGGCAATGAAAATATCAGACTGAAAAAAGAAGGTCTTGATAAAAATCTGTCATATACTATGCCTGAATGGCACTACACATACAATTAACATGAGCACACAGGAAGAAAAATCTTGGTGGCTGCCTGACAAAAACTCTACTATCATTAAACAACCCAACTAAGGGCAGACTTTTACTTGATTGGGGTAGATTTTCAAAAATTTTCCTAACATTTGGGGACTATTGTCCGCTGCCCCCAGCTCATACGCCTATGACAATTGGGAAAAAACATGTCATACCATCCAACTAGGAGACAATTTTTTAGCAACTGCTGCTCTAGCTTTGCTATATGTCTTCTAGCACTAGAGAAGCGTCGCCCTAAATGGTCGGGTTGCGAGATAAAATTGATTTAAAAAGAAGGAGATGCACTAGGACACAGCAAATAACGATAAAAATGTTCACATACTCTTTCTCAAAGCAGACTTTGAATGCAACGACCGTCCTCTTCTTCCTCTTAGGAAATTTTCGTCTCAAACACAAGTCGGTCTGACCGGCCTGATCTTCGGCATGGCGTCTAATTTGGACGTACCCTAAACTCATAACACCGCCTTCACAGTTACCTTGTCGAACTTGTTGCATCGCAAGGAATCCTGAGTGAGAGTTTTGGCTGTGAGTACCGGGGCAGCACTAAGAAGATCTTGAGAGATGTTTTGAAATACTTTGAGCTCCGCTCTATTTTAAAGCCATTTTAACAAAACGATTTTCACTCAGTTTTCTAAGAAACTGCTCGCTCATGAGAAAAGTGTTTTATCAACCCAAATGATATCAGAAGTTGTTATGTTGTCTATTTGTGATTTGGTTCTTTCTTGTAATTTACCAAGCTTAAAAAGGCATACCAGCAGTTGTCAATGAATTATGATTAATCAAGACATTCAGTTTGAATGAAATCACCACTTTAAAGATTAGTGTATGGTGGCCAAAAGTTAAGGTACCACAAAGTTAAGAGCCATGTTTTCTCCAGAAAAACACGAGTGTAATTCTACATTCCAAACATCAAGAAATCCTTGAGAATCTAATCATCTAAGAAACTCATTAGAATCTAAGAAACCCATCTGAGAATCTAAGAAACTCATCAGAAACTTTTTGGTGGCAAAATTTTCCTATGATCTAAGAAACTTGCTACCAGCCCGATACTTTAGTTTTCTCTGAAAGCTTTGCTCACAATCACTAAGGAAATTGTTTCAAAATCCCATGTATCTCACTTAAAATAGAAAGCAGTCACTTTGTTTGTACGCCTCTCTATTGAACCCCCTAACTCGTCGAACTGTGCTTTTGACCTCGTGACTTCTGACAAGTCTGGTTGACAGTGCAGCCAATAAGAGAGTTCAGGATCCCAAGGCTGACCAATAGGGGCGAAGGTAGGCCAGTCAGACTGCTACTGAAACAAAACCCCCGGCTCCTTTACCAGTTGCAAATTTTTTTTATTTTTCTTTGAAAGTTACATTTTGAGGGTTGGAGTTTCCCATAAATAAACCGTAGTTGTGCTTTACTTCAAATCCCGAAGCAACATGAAGAGAATAAATCTGGAGCTTGGAAAACAGAAAGGAAACAAAATACACTCACCTGCATCCATTTCAAGTATGTATTTTCAAAACATTCTTCGCAGCGAAGTTATGAAGTTAAAACCAAAACAAAACAAGAGAGAATTTCTTAGATGGCGTCAGCAAATAATTTTCGCGCTCTTTCGAAAAAAATCTAGACCCAAACTCCTTCTAACACGAAGCTTTTGCAGCGCGGTCAAAACATTATGAAAACGTAGGGTGATCATTTAGGGCGACGCCTCTCTAGTTCAAGTCATAATTAAAAACAATGCAGTGAGTGGATTGAACAGTTATAAAATTACCTTTGTTTGCTTCCAGGGAGTCACTGATTTTGTATTTTGTTTTTGGTCATCATCTTAAAGGAAGGATACATTTCAAAACACTCTTATGAAATAAATTTCCATTGTCTGTCTAAAGCTAAGGTTTGATGCAAAAATTTGGCAGCAGAATTCCGACAAAAGCAACTCATGTTTCAATAAGAAAACAAACTGGTGGATCCATAACTTGTTTTAGGCACCACCAGATAAGCAATAAAAAAGTGTTCCTATATTTGATTTGGCACAGTTGATAGAATCTAAGTCCAATAATACCAAGTGAAAGTTCATCTGAAGGTGTTGGTGCACAGAGGTGTAATGCTCTGACTTTCAAGTCAGGAGAGTCATGTGGACAGGGTCTGATCCAAGGTAGAAAACCACCACTTGAGTATCATGACAAGGGCTCAAATAGCCTTAGTTTAGGTGTTTCTACTTATGTATCCCAGTGGTTACCTTATTCCTTCCTTTACTTGCTTGATCCTACTGCTCTATTAAACATTCTCTCCTTTTCTTTGGTCTTTGCTTCTACTATTTTCCTTTACTGATGAAGGGCATGGCCTGATACATTTAGTTTCTTGATTCTATGGCATTTGCAACCCTTGTGTTTATGCTCACCAAAGCGTAAATAATTCATTAAATTTCAAAACTGAGTATAATTTTCTGCCAATGACTAAGGATCTAACTTCAAAAAGTTGTTGTTACACTCAGCATTATATAAAATACCTTGCAGGTCTTCATCAGAATCATCAGCCTTATTTTCGTCAGCTGGAGATACCAGTATGTGCTTTGCATAACTGCTTAGTTTTTCATCCAAACCATTGATCTTCTCTAAAAATTCATCAAGAATATGTATGTCAAGAGCTAATATTCTGTCAAGGAAACCAGTGATAAAAGAAACTAGCTACCAAATGATACATAGTATGAGAACCACAAAGATGGCATCCACCCTTGAAGAGCATGCATCATTCAAAAGGTTATTAACAAATAGTTCATGCTGTATGTCAATGAAGCAATCATCTAATCTGAAGGCAAAATAGGCTTACAAGATGCAAAAATTTTCATCCAGATTTTGTTCAGTTATTCATTCTGTAAGGATATCTAGCTATTCAAGGCTAATTTATGCCCATTGTTGATGTCACATCCAAGCATGGAACCCCTGGTTTAATGTTCCTTTCAAAGGATAGTGCAGAGGCCTCCAAAAGGCCAACCATCTGGAATCTAAACCTCATCAACCAAGCTTAATTTCAGTTACCTGATGAAAAAACTTTATAAGCTACTCAGCCGCTCACCCCACTGGCCACCCACCCTGTTACCGTTAATCAATCAGGCAGTGATTAAGAAATTAAGTTTTCCTAGATCATTTGATGAAAATGCCACACAAATTATACAGTATATATACAAGTTGCAGCAGTGTTTATCTTCAGCATAAAGGATACATGCATTTGTCTTCAGATCTTCAAGAAGGCTTTCTTTGGTGTCAATCTTATATTCCAACATATCTTCAATATCAAGTTCACCCTCTGAAGCAACTGGGAAGGGCCAATCAGTTAATCCTTCTTTAGCAAACCATTCATCAGCTGTAGAAACAGGGAGCTGATTATCTTTGGAATTATGCTTTTTTTCATTCTTGGAGTTGTTATACATTGCCATATTGATCTGAATGTAATGAAAGTTCATGAGAGTTTAGAAGTAAAATGTTACAGCGTAACATTATATAAGGGGTCATCGACAATAGATTTTCGTCCCCGTTAACGGATTTTGTCCGTTAGGGGGGGAGGGGGTCTCACCTGAATCCGTTGAAATTGTCATATCAGGGACGAAAATCTTGATAAGAAATGTTGCATAAATATTTCATGAGAATGTGTCAAATCATGAACAAAGTTAACTGACGTTTGAAATAAATGTGTGGATTTCAGGTGTGAAACTTACCTCATATTAAAATGTGTTGGTATGCGACAGACATGCTAGCTAGGACATGCCATTCATGGTAGGCCTAGGCCAGGTGTATTCCGGGCCAAGGTTGCTTAAAAGATGCTAGGAAATTTTTGTCCGTTAACAAGGGGGGGAGGGGGTTCACAAGTTAACGGACAAAATCCGTTAACAGGGACGAAAATCTTTTGTCGATGACCCCTAACAACCTCGTATTTCAATTTCATGTATCGTTGTAGTT
The DNA here is from genome assembly GCA_964020215.1 of Aurelia sp. 3 sensu Dawson et al. (2005). Classification (NCBI taxonomy): domain Eukaryota; kingdom Metazoa; phylum Cnidaria; class Scyphozoa; order Semaeostomeae; family Ulmaridae; genus Aurelia; species Aurelia sp. 3 sensu Dawson et al. (2005). The sequence continues at coordinate 17,492,202 of OZ026580.1, forward strand.
TGCATAGATATTGAAACATATGCAGAAAGTGTGTGCTGTTGACCAGAAAGGGGACATCTGTATGTAACATCTCAAATATTATTCTATAAAAAGGACTGCAATGCACGCAATACATTGGCTATTGCATTGTTTGTCTTGGAAAATGCTTCCTTTTTATTTCATATCACCTCTTGTTTGTAATTTGTTGTAGTGAGTTGAGCTATTCATAGGTACCTATCTATGTAGGTAAATATCGTAACTATTATCGCCTGGTGGTATACAAATATCAAAAAAAATATTTTCTTATTTTTAGGCTTATATCTAAGCCAGCCTATACACACCAAACTAAACCAAGCTTGGGTAATACTCTACTTCTAATCTGCCTAATAGGCCCTCCTTCCTAGTGTACCTAGTAGGTAAATATTAAAGCAGGAAGCGGGCCCTGCAAAACAACAATTTCACGTGAAATGTTTCAACAGAGTTTCAAATTCACAGAATGAAATGCGAATACTCACTCAATAGTTGCTGGCAGACTTGAAGTAGAGTAATCCTTGAGTTGAGGTCGTTGGGGTCAGCACAACTGGCAGTGTTGATGACGAGTCGGGGAAGAGCATATCAAACCAAACTGAACTGATCCTACTTGTCCTACTTTCTTTAGGCCATGAAACCATGTTATATCTGCCTCCTTTCGGCTAGTAGTCAAGGAAACAAGTAATACAGAAAGTTTTGGCGGCAAAATGGCGCTCGTTACCAGTCCCTTTCATAAGAAAAACCACAACTGACCCCTGGCCCTGGCAGAAGAAGCAAGTGAACATCGTCATTGTTATGCCGTGGGGCATTTGTGTGGAACCCTGGGTACCAGACCAATGAAGATTAGAATTGATTTTTCCTTGGCTTTGGTACCTAGGGTGCACAGACTCAAAGCGGTCAACAAATCGAGTTCAATTTCAATTCATCAGACTTGCTACACTAATTTAAGGAGCGTCGTCTACTAAACAAAACGAATCTAAGCTATTAACAAAACCCGAATACAGAATAAGATAAGATATAACAAGAACTATAATGAAGAACAAATAATCAATTAGAAAACTAAAGATATATATACGATGACTAGGATAGTTCTATGGTATTAGAGCAGGGATATTTGGGTGTAATTTAAAAGCATCCCTTATGTATTTCGTGACTTCTAAGAGCAGTTTCTGGTCTTCGCAAGACATCAGGTAAATAAATTTTTGTCGATTATCAAAAGAGTGAAAAGTTCTTATTTCCTTCTCAAACGCGAGGAAGAGTTTTACTCGCAGTGGTTGATAAACTGGGCATTCCAAAAGGAAATGTTCTTCGTTTTCAACTTTATTTAGAGAACACAGGCGGCAAATCGAGTTATTTTTTGTCTAAAAACTTTCCCACCTCGTTGCTTCTGTACCAGGTGACATGCTTATCCTGCACTAAGATTGTTTACTGCCAGCGAAGAGGCTGCATGTCTTGTTGTTAAGTTTGAGAAAACTAGGATCTTTTCATTAGAGAAATTTTTCATGGAAACAGCCAGTCTTCAGGGCCGATACCAGCCATGACCACCTAGGGGGTGCAGAACCAAAATTACCCAACGATAAAACCATCAACAACAACAGTTCTAGGAACATACGCTAAATTTATGCATTATGTGACCGATCTACCGACAAGAGAGCAAAATTTTCCGACAACTAGTCTCCTCCCAGTCCCCCCCCCCTTGCTTCGGCTTTGGCAGTCTTCTTCTTCGTACAGCATTTTGTCTTTAGGAATAATCAAGTCCAACAAAAATCTATAGCACAGCCCCAGCACAGCCAGAGTCAGGGCTAGAAACGAAACGAACGAATGTGGAAAGCTGCCATGGCTGCCATGTGATTCATGATCCATGTCCAAGGATATTAGAACCAATCCCATCCACTTACTTGTCGAGAGATCAGTTTAGAGATCAAATTTTGTGAAATGAATTGAATTCTTTCAACAAATCGGCTTTCATGTAAGAAGCTTGCCTTTCACAAAATGGTCAGTACAACAGGACATTTGAAACTCGCAGTTTCATCACCATGCAAAGACAAAAGCCTGAGAAACATGTTAAGAAGATAAATATGGCGTTTCACTGCACCTACCCTGGGTACCAGAGCCTCAATACAAAAATAAAAGAAATCATTTTTTCTTTTATTTTTCTTGCGGCTCTGGCTCCCAGGGTACACTGCAACGTAGAATGACCAACAAGGCAGCCACTAAGAAAAACAAAGAGAAAACCTGAATGATTGTTTTTTTTACTTATTCGATACGTTCAGTTAAGGATGCACCTACAACAAATGATATTCCAGATTTGTGATGTATGATGAATTATGCATATTGAATTGATGATTTTTATTGTACTGATGCACTTTACTGATGATCAAAGTTCACCGAGGTTCATGCGTTCTTCTGGTCAACCTTGATGATTACCTGTTGAGATTAAACGTATACATTAAAATCGAAAACTTTCGGACGATCAAACTTTCGGACGATCAAACTTTCGGACAAAATTTTGTCCGAAAGTTTATTTGTCCGAACCCTGGTGATGTCCGAAAGTTTTAAATTCAGTAGAAAAGAACAAAGAAGCACAACATAAAATGTTAATTGACCAATGTTTTGCCTGTAGCGCTTAACTGTCTTGGACATTTTATCTAAAAGTTTGGTTCCTTGAAGCGTTTCTTGTAGTTCATGCATAGCAACACCTTTAAATTTTGTTTACAGCTGGTTTAACAATCGTTCAATCTAAAGAAATTACATTCAAATGTCCTTGTAGATGTAATCAGTTTTAACATCTTTTTGGTATCGTGATTTCCCTTTTAATGTGGTATTTGTCTGAAAGTTATTTTGTCCGAAATTCCCGAAAAAGAGTCCGAAATTTTTTGTCCAAAGTTTTTTTGCCGAAACTTTTCGGTCCGAAAGTCTTCCATTTTAATGTATTTGAGAATGAAAAACCAACCTTTTAGCATGGTGTATAGCTCTTTGAAAATCGCGAAACCTTGATAAGCTAACAATTAGACAATTTGATGATTTTCATTCTGTGTGAATGGACTAAGGTCCGGATTCTAACGATTTGTTGTGCCCTTGAAAAGCCCTTGAGATGCTCTTTAATTTACACAGAACTGATGCATAGATTTGATACACGATTATACTATTGTCCAATCACATCAAAAGCAAATACAGCGCAATCATACCAAAGAATCGATGCTAATTTCAACCTATAAAATGAAGCAAATATGAGGCTTCTTTGATGGTCCAGAATTATGGAAAAGACTTACTGATTTCACTTCGGTGTATTGTTCAAGGCCATATTCACCCCTAAAAGAAGAGCAAGATAAAGTGAAATTTAGCTGCCAATTTGCTCCAAAATCAAGCGTAAATTGAGTACTACATTGCAATGTTTGTTCTCGAGTCCCTTGATGTATCTACATAATGTATCTTTTCATGTGGCCCATGTGGGGTTATTGCAAGCTGTTCTTAGCAAATTCCAAACTTTCTTCGCTGACTAAATTGACTTTTTCCCTAATTGGCTGATCTCAATATGCAATAGTCTCTATAGGATCTTCTATCGGAGTCTCCTGTCCTCCAATGGATCTTTCCGGACAATGGTTGTGGCCAATGTCAGATGAAAATATTCACTAAGGCACTGTAGCATTGAACACATTGCTTGTCTAACTTCTTGGAGACTCAAAGATGGAGAGAGGTTAGGGAAGGGGAATACAGCCTTTCCGTCGGTGCATCTGACCCCCGTCGGAGCAAATACTCGGTTATCTTCGGAGTATATGAGGTATTACCATGAGTGGTTAGACGCCGTCGTTGCACTTAGCTGCTACAGCATCTTCGGAGATAACATTTATAGATTGGTACTACGGGGGAGGGAACTATTTCGAAACCTTCTCTGTGGATCGAAATGAATTTTCCACCGCAGCAGCATACAAGCCAAAGCAGAACTGCAGTGTCTAACAACCCATGGTCTTACTTAGGCTAACTAAAGTTAAGATAAAATTATAAGATGGCACGTGCAAGGTATGCTGGATGAATAAGAGGCTTTATAAGAGAGGCTATATTTAACAAAGACATCAGATTCTACAAAAGGATGTTGTAGCAATCAAACCTGGGAAAGAGTGAAAAAATAACTTACAATTCCCTTCCTGTGCCAGACATCTTGTAGCCACCAAATGGAGACTGGCAGTTTAGAACATCATAGCAATTGACCCTGTACAAGTAAAATGTATCAATAATGCATTGTCAGATAAAAACAAGTTTTTGGCAATCCTTTGAAGGTTTCAACCTTAAAAGGATTGCCAAAAACTTGTTGAGAGATATTGAAGATCAATTTAACTTGAGAGATCTTGAAAATCAATTTAAACCTTTTAAAAACCAAGACTTCAAGTAATAAATGCAAAGATTCAGATAAGCAAATGGGATGTCTAGACTTTTACAAGAAACTTCCAGATTGAAACCAAAACTACGACTAATGTGTGCTTCAGTAGAACATTCCAATCTTAATATAGACGGGGTAAATGAAAAAAGATAATTCAACGACCTACACTTACCAGACGGTGCCAGCTCTGACACTGTGTGCCACTTTCAATGCTTTATTCAAATCATTTGTCACAACAGCTGCAGCTAGGCCATAACATGTTTTGTTTGCTCTCTCGATCAATTCATTGACATCTTTGAACTTCATGATTTGCTGCACAGGCCCAAATATCTATAGATAAAATGAAGCAATGTTATGGGAAAATTCGTACGATCATGATAACTCGTTTTTGGAATCTCTTGGGGTCCCAGCAACAAACTTCAAACAATTTGTGCAATGTTTAGACAGCATTGCACAGCTAGGTTTGGATCCTGACCTCTTTTCAAGGAACCTGAAAATGCTCATTTTTCTCCTCATCACAGAAATTAAAGCCTGATCTTTTTCTGGTCGCAGGCAGGAAAACACTTTTTCATTTCCTGCTGCCCAGAATGCAGAGATCTTAAAAGGGGTTCTGGTTCTTTTACAGAAAGTCCGCAAGACTTTCAATGACAGTATCCAAAACAAATCTGGGATCGATCTTCAAAATTGTGTGCTTACCCAACAGTCAAAAGATCACTTTATCCGCACCCGACAACAAAAGCAAAGAAATGTTCGGCAAGCCTGGTAAGTATCTAAATTTGTCAATGAATTTGCTGAGCCTACCTCTTCAGTAGCAATCCTCATATCATCTGTTACATCGGAAAACACAGTTGGCTCAATGAAGAATCCTTTGTCACCAACTCTGTTGCCCCCACAGCTCAATTTGGCACCTTGCTTCTTGCCGCTGTCAATCAAATCAAGGATCTTTTCAAATTGATCTTTGTCAACCTGATGATAGATGAGTGATATATACAGACGTTTCATGTGATGTAACGCAATTTGCAAATTGCAATTTGGATTTTGCAAAACAGCAGAGTATAAACTGCATTTTGAAAGGTTATGCCGAATGACTAAAGAATTGTAATTTTCAACATATTTTATGGCAATGACCTTCAGAAAGGTCCCTTCGAATTTTTATCTGACCTTCAGAAGGTCGCTTCGAATTTTTATCCAACTGTAACATTGATTTTTAAGAGATACTGAATATCGTAGAAACGACTACAAAACATTTATTTGATGACTTCATTGGCACCTTTCTTTTCAAACCTACAAAACGTTTACTTTTGACAGCCTAATAAAAACAATTCAGAAAACTTTCAAAACAACTTTTTTAAACTTAACGGTAGAATCATTGAATCAAAATCACACGCACCAGAAAATATACAAGAAGCATTCCTTGGTCTGATGACGACTTTTAATAGTTCAAAGTTGCAAAAGCTGCTCTAATGGCCTCTTTGCAATAAAAACTTCCCGAGCCTTGACGTTCAAAATAATCTAAATCTCATAAGAAAAATAACGCAAGATTTTCTAACCTGTGGTCCCTGTTGTGTGGTCTTGTCCATAGGGTTACCAACTGTTCTCTTTTGAGCCCTGGCCACGCTCTTTTTTACGAACTCATCGTAAATGGATTCTTCGACGAAAGTACGACTGCCAGCGCAACAACACTGTCCTTGGTTGAAGAACAACGCGAAATGGCAAAGTTCAACAGCCTCATCGACATTTGCGTCTGCAAAGACAATATTTGGGCTCTTTCCGCCAAGCTCAAGGGTAACGCTCTTCAAGTTACTTTTTCCTGCAGCTTGTTGAATGATTTTGCCAACCTGAACCAAATGAAGATTCAAATTTACAGTTTTCAAACAATCATGGACTTGAAAATCATGCAACATGACTATAAAGGATTTTCCAGTATGGTTGCCCGACGTTCTTTGGAACATTAAAGCTAATGTGCAATGGTAAATAGGCTCCTCTATAAATAGAACAAAGAAATCTCTCCGACAGAGATATTTTTAGAATTTCTGCTCTCTGCAAATGCAAGCTTTAACCTTGCACAAACCCTCTAATATATCAGTGGTTTCTACGTGTGGCTATGACTCTTCGATGATTAAACGAAGATTTAACGCAAATAGCCTTGAATGTTACAATAAGACGTTTCGCGCATAAGCCTCCTGATGAAGGGTTATGCCCGAAACGTTTAATTGTAAAATTCAAGGCTATTTGCACTTTCTATGATTAAATCTTCTTTGGAAAATTTTCATTTGAACGTGGAAATTTCAAGCAGAATGTAAGAACATCTCATGGGGACAAGACATCTTCAACACCTTTTAACAAAACAATAAGTAAATCAATCAATCAATCAATCAATCGATTGATCGATCAATTGCTTATGGTTGCTGATTTCGAACAACCTCCGGCTGACTTCACAGCAGCACTGATTTGGTGGTGCAACATTCCTGACCTAAATGAAAGGACATGTTATAACGATTTGCATAGGTGACTAAGATGTTATCTACCTCTGTGGATCCGGTGAATGCAACTTTATCGACGTCCATATGTTCAGAGATAGCTGCACCAGCAGTAGGACCATAGCCAGGGATAATGTTGACTACACCAGGAGGAAAGCCAGCCTATGAAGTCAATCAAATTGTCTTACACAGAACAAAGTGTAACCGTCAAGTGATAAAAAATCCTGTTACAATGTTTTTGAAATCTCATTTCGTTTTTTCAAGTTAGCCACTGATCTCAAGTGTCAGTTGATGATGTCATTTTGCTTGCAAATTATTAGGATTCTATCATAGAAATGGATTCTATATTGAAAATATAGCTGAATCTGATATTTGAAAGGTTACAGTTGTAACTTAAGCTGAGCAGAATAATGTAACAAAATTGTCTCGTGAATTGATATGATGTTTAGAAAGGCACTTTAATTGAAGAAATGGGGAAGAAAAGGTCTTCGATTCAATTTCTTTTGAAAATATAGTCAGCCGCTTACACTTTCTGTACTTTTTGCAAACAAAATGACGTCATCTGCCAATCATTCAATAAAGTGGATAACTCAACAATGAAATCACTAAGTCATAAACGACATTCTTCATCATTCAACAGTGGTATTCATTTGCATCAATAAACATTGTCACTTGAGATCACCTTTAATAACTGCGATAAGCAAAGAGGCTTTCTCTGTCGATCAAAGTTACAGACTTTCTCAGAGGCCTATCACAGAGCTTGAGCCTAGTAAGTAAAGCATTCTGCACAGTATTCCTTGTTGCTTTAACGACACAGAAATCCGAAAATGGATACTCCAAATTGATTAATTTGCAGTTAAGTATACTTTTTAATGGAAATCTAACGCTCTTTTGTTCTAATTTCCAGTACTGAATGATCGTTCCCCCCCCCCCGCCACCCTATCATTAGTTTTTGAACAATGTTTCAACTCCCACTTTCCTTCTCAGTCCCCTTTTGAATAAACATAGAAAAATACGTCGCTGTTTTCCTCTAACCTGATGAAGAGTTAAGCTCGAAACGTTGTAACTAACTTATCTTTGTACAAAGTCGAATATTTTGACAAATTTATATTTTTATAGAAAAATATGTGTTTAACTACGAAAACAACTACATTACTATCATATCGAGCCACTTGCAACGCCCCCCGAATATTCTCACACCCACCGTTTATTCGGTACTTAAGAGTATCTAAACTTGGTGTCAAGTGGACCTTAAAGATATGGTCAATTTTTTGGTAAAATTACCAGCTGAAGCAGGTGATTCAAGTGGTTGCCTGAACAGAGACTCATGACGGAAGTCAAACCTAAGATAAACGTCTGTAGAAATTGCAAAAGCGTTGAAGAAAATATAGCTATACCTCTTTGATAAGGCTTGCAACATAGAGACCCGTTAAAGGTGTCTGCTCTGCAAGTTTCATAACCACAGTGTTTCCACAACAGAGAGCTGGTCCTAATTTCCATGCTTGCATCAGCAGCGGGAAATTCCATGGGATAATCTGGCCAACAACACCAACAGGCTCACGGCGAGTGTAATTGAAGAAATCGCCATCTACGACACAAGAAGGGAAATTTCGTTATATCTAGAATTACCTTCAAGAAATGCTGGAGTGTTGCTGTAGGTAGGGCAGAACTTCTAGACTTGTTTCAGGGACATGTCTCTGCATGATACTCGATAGTCGAACGCGCAAATCAATAAGAAATTGTGATACTGAAAGCTTTCTTGGCTGACAATAGTCGAATATGCAACGCCAGATTATGCAAGTCACGGTGGGCGACGTTTCTTAAAGTGATTTTCAGCGGTGGAAAGCAAGACATGATCTTTGCTACGAAGATATAGTCTTTCATTCCCAAACCTCCACATGCTACCTGTCTGCATTGTTCTTGTGTTGCATCAGAAAATAAACGATTTCCATTGGTTATTTTTCCTGCGCTGAAATGCTGACAACGAAAAGTGGAGCGTATTCCTAACTTTTCTAGATCTGACATTTTCTGCGGCGACAATTTCGATTAGCCAATCAGATTCCCGCAAATTTATCCGCCTCGCCTAGTGAAAATCCGGCTTAAAGCAGGATTTTTTACCATGAAGAAATCTATGGGAGAAGCGAACTGCTTGTTTCCATGAAGAGAAATGTTTCTGGCTGCTCAATACAGCATATCACAATTTCAATGAAGTTTGGCCAAGGCTGTAAAATATAAGCAAAGGTATTCCAACGCTTTGCAAGCTCGCAAAGGCTTTCTATGTTGACTGCAAAGAGACAACCTCAAACAATGTTAAATCTATCAAACTTAGGAGCATGGCTGCAGTTTCAAGATAACACGACAATGTATTTTCTAGCTTACCTGTAGGAATTGTTTTGCCATGAATTTTGTCAGCCCATCCCCCATAATATCTGTAGCATTTGATTGTTAATGCTAAGTCAACTCCGAAAGAATCAGAGTATGGCTTGCCATTATCCAATGTTTCAAGTTTCTGCAAGGAAAAGCGAGGTAATTAGAGGAAACCTTTTGGATATCTAGAAGGTTTTTAAGTATAGCGATAGATCCCCTGGGTGCCAGATTCTCTCATTTTCTTTTTGAGTGTCTGGTACCCAGGGTAAGCGATAGGATCCATCACCAAAGTTTTGTCCATGAACATTATTCATAAACGTAGGAAAACAAAAGCCTGGTTAGATCCAAATTATGCTCTTTGATTTATGATAAGAACTCTTTACTTACAGCCAGATATTCCCTGTCTCTTTCCAACAAGTCAGCCAATCGAATGAGCAGTAGACCCCTTTCAGATGCGTCCATTGTTCTCCATGAACCGCCAAGTTTGAAAGCCTCACGAGCTGCCTTCACGGCGATGTTCACATCGGCCTGTAGGTAAATGGATCAACCTTTGAAACCCTAGAAGTACTAGTGTGACGAAAACACGAAGTTTCTGCATGGTTGTCTAGGCAGGGAAGGGCATACGGAGCACCGGCACCCAAAGTATAGACTGATTACAATGAGTCCCAGTAATCGCTAATCAAAACGATGCTACTACACCAAACTGAGATATCGCTCATACTGGGACTCATAATATTACGGCAATTTTTTTGATCGACTTTGTTTTTGAACGCCCTTCGGAAAGAGGCTGCTATAAACAGTTATGTGCAAAGTACAGAGCAAAATAATGGCGTTCGAATATGAGTCGTAGTTAGGAGCGTCAAGCAACCTTTCAGAAGCGAAAATTACGGCCATGTAATCAGTCTAACCACAGAATAAATTCGATGAAATCACGGGGGGGGGTTCTTCCATAGTAAAGGTACCTGGGGATGTGCCGCCCGCAAGGGTATGCTTTTTCAAACCTTCTAGTCTAGCCAAGGGTATACTTTTTGCCAATTTCAGTCCATTTAGTCTAGCCAAGGGTATACTTTTTGCCAATTTTCGCCCATTTAGTCTGGGCAAGGGTATACTTTTTGGCAATTTTGGTCAAAGAAATGTCGAACTTCGGTAATTCCTGTAAAGAAACCCAAATTTTTTCAACTTTTGGTCCTTAGAATGCAAAAATTTGGCAAGTTTTGCCTCGAAAATGCCAACTCATGGCACTTTGATGTAGAAATTAGTCTAGCCAAGGGTATCATTTTCAGAAAAATTGGTCTAGCCAACGGTGCTATTTTGAAACCGTGGGCGGCACACCCCTGCCCGAAATTTAGCCGAGAACCCCCCCCCCCCCCCCCCCGTGGATGAAATTACGAAGGAAAGACTTTTCATTGTATCATTAAAAACAACGCTACATTTCTCCCAACTTTATGCTAACGCTCGCACAGCGGCAGATCATAACTGATCAATTTCTGAATCTTCAATTCACCATGATAAAGTTTTCGCTTTGCCCATTCATGTCGAGTTTTCAGAAAATTTGATCGACGTTCTTGGACAGTTTTCATTGTTTCAGAGAAACCGAACGTCTTGCAAAACTCACCCATGGCCCAAGACATAAAGGGCTAAAAATCTAGAAAAATTCAAGAGTGCGATTCTGGATCTTAGCTAAAGACTATGTCACAAATGTGTAAAATTGGTCCAGTTTACGAAGCATCATGACCTGTCAAAATTGGTAGTCTTTCTTTGGTGCACAGGATAGGGATAAAAATGTTGAACTATTAATGAACGTAGGATAAAAGGCTAAGTTTCTGCAGTTGCTGCCATTAAACAAACAAGATCATAAATCAATGCTTGAAAACTTCTTTATTGGAAAAGCTTCGCATTTTGAAGAGGAGTTGATGCCGTTTGCGCGTATCAACTATGCTGTCTTTCCCATCAATTAAAGAACCAAAGTTTCTTCCCATTCAGGCAGCCCAAACAGTTCAATCAATTTCATAGACACCGCTAACTTTGGAAGTTAGTTCTACAACGCGAAATTCAAGACTCTTCACGTGGGAAGAGCCCCAGACGAACAATCCTTATGGACGCCACTGTGCATACCTGTTGTTTTTTTGCATTCCTTCTCACTGACAAAATTTATGACTAGGTATTGATCTCATACAAATGAATAAGAGAATTACAACGGACATCCCTTTCAGGTAGGTTTCAGGTATAGAAAGCTTCAGGTGGGTGCATAATTTCAGACATCATTTTCAAAAACACGCATTCTTTACTTCAGAGAACCAATAGGACAGCCCCTTAGGAGCGGAGAATTATTGTAAATTTTCGATCAAACACGTTTACCTTGTCACCCTCTTGGACATCGCAGATCTTTTCTCCTGTGCAGGGGTTGACCGTTGGAAATGTCTTCCCACTTTCTGAGTTTCGAAATTCATTGTTGATGAAGATCTGAGTGTGCAAAAGAATATCTGAGTACGTTACACATATGTCATTGGTTACAAGGCATGTTATCAGACTTATTACAATCATTGTTGCTATTTCCTTGCCTCTCCTTGACCACTTAAATGCTATCTGATCCCTGCCATCTCAACTTTGATGTTTTTTTTGTCTCGTTTCCAATTTCAAAATTTTTATCATAGATATTGTAAATGTTTACTGTACTTTATTGTATTAATAAGTTTAAAATCTTTAATTGTAATATTTTGTCTCAAATTGTTTTTAACCTATGCCAATGTAAATATAATTTTGGTTGCGAATGAATATTTACCTATTTACGCTAAAATGCTGGTCTGGATTAAATCCTATTATTTTTGAATGCGCACCAAATTTCATTCTTATTGTGCCCAAAGTTCCTTTGTCTAACTGGGGCTGAAATAACAACCAGTGCTAATGAAAAGTGGGGCAGAAAGGAATGAAAGAAAGTTTATGCTTCAAACCTGTGTGTACTTGATTTCCAAATTACCACATGTTGGATTCTCTGTGAAGAGAGACGAGATAGCTATCAGCCAAGATCGGTCCCCGGGGGGATCGATCCAGGGTGTGTAATTCCCCCAATAAGCGCACAAGATTTCCAGAAGAACAATAGGACTTACAAGGATTTCACGGATTTCATGAGAAAACGGAAACATTTACGTGGAAGAGTACGAGATTAGTAGAGAGTGATTTGCCCGTCTGTCCAAGTCCAACCAATTTAAAAACATTTATATGTCTGTCTAAAACTAGACGTCACTCGCAAATGCCCATGATTAACAATAACAAAAATGCTTTGCAAAGGAACTTTATTACGTTATAGCAAATCTCACTAGTGACATTTGATTTAAGATGGACTTTTTCGAGAACATTTTTGGTTAAACCATGAAATTATTGGTATGGGGGACTGATCAAACTTTCTTGAAAATGCTTCCTTTGAAACTGGTCAAATTATGCTCACTGCAAAACAACAGAAAAGAAAAAGTCTTTAACATCTGATTGGTTGATGAGGGTAATAGAAAGAATGAGAGAATTGGATGGCTCCATGATCTAATCACTTCCTACCCTCATGAAAAATGATCATGATCCATTCTCCATTATTATTCAAATGCACAGATTCACAAAGACATCTGTTGTGTTGACTTATGACTTTCTTGCAGCCAACCAGATGGGTGATAGTTATTAAACATCAGGTTGCCGGACTCTGTTTTCCTGACTCCCGTTCCTTGATTCCCCAATCTCTATTTTTAGATAGCAACTCTGTATCCCATTCCATGGTTAGCTGATTCCGAACTCTGGGTTTTTACATTGTCTTCGTTCATTTTCCAGCGCAGCAAAATGACGCATTTCAATCAAACAAACAAATAAACGTAAATATTCGGGGTAATCCAGAGATTTTTATTGATTTAATTAGATTTAATTCTACTCTTTCTATTTCTAATCAATGAAGATATTGAATTAGTTTTATTGATGGTGGGACACCTCCGTGGCAGTCTACTCTTTTGGAAAACGTGCGAGGTTTTTTCTGGTTTTTATGTTTGAAGAATGAAAACATTATGGAGGGGCTTTTCTCCAACCGGAAGGAATACACCTACCTATATACCTATATACCTACCTATAGAGGAAGGAATCAGGAATGTTGTAACAATAGGCATTATTCCTGCACACAATCGAAACAATCGATGAAGCATTTGAAGTATTTATAGACATTGTTAATTTACACAATCAAAACAATTCAGAGACATCTGGGTCAACAATCAGATTTAGGTGAGCTGCCAAACTCTGGCTGTTAATGAATTCATCAGTTGAGCTGCCAACTCATTAAAAGGTAATTTTCCAAAATCTGACCTCTGTGACCTGGCAAAGTTCCCTTACTGTTTGAAATCTTCAACATGGACGACTGTTTTCAAGGGGCAAGCAACTCATACTATAAGCTATCAAGGAACAAGTGTTGCACTGTTTAGGTAGCAGCTGGTTTCTGGCTAAAGTAAAAGTACGTCAGTAGTGTCCTCCGCCATTTTTTCCCTACATCAACATGTATGATTTTGAGTACACAGAGTTTCTTACGAGTTTCTTAAATGTTCCATGACAATCTTCATGTTGATTACTATCTGTGCCCTCGGGATAATTTCAAAAAAGACTTTTTGAAGCCTTTCCAATGTTCAGACATCCTCTGGTAATTTCTGAGCAAAGTGATACAGGACGCTAGTGAAAATAAAATAAGTGTAGGTTAAGGATTTTCTTTGTCAAAATAAGTAGTTTCTCAAGCTATGTTTCATGTTTGAAGACTGAAAACATTCTGGAAGAGGTTTCAGGCAAACCAGAAAGAATATACTTGTATAAAATCAAAACAATCGAGCAAAATAAAATCTCTATCAAATTTTGATGAGTTGCCAATCGATTTCTCCTGATTAAGGCTAATTACTAGGTGTTCCTAACAAACTCTCGCTGTTAATGAAATCATCAACAGAGTTGCAAAGTCATTAAAATGCTATTTACAAAGTTTGATCTGGCAAAGTTCCCTTACTGCTTGAAATCTTCATATGGACGACTGTTGTCAAGGAAACCAGCCAACCCATATAATACTATCAAGAAACAGGTGTGGCACTATTACAGTGACAAATCTTGTCTGGCTAAAGTAAAGAATTTGGCAATATCATGTGCCATCCTTATTTTCGGTACATCCGATGTAATAATTCTGACGCTTATCAAGAAATCTGGTCTCCTTGAAGTGGGCTGGCTAGGCTATTGCCATCCCGATATAAACTAAATCCTACATTAAACAGGTGCAACTGCAGATAAATATTTATTACTTCATGAAGCAAGCTACGTGCATGATCTCATTCTTCAACATGGCTAATGGGAGCCTTTAATTTATGTTTGAAGAATGAAAACATTATGGAGGGGCTTTTGCTCAACCGGAAGGAATACACCTACCTACCTATATACCTATAGAGGAAGGAATCAGGAATGTTGTAACAATAGGCATTGTTTATGTACACAATCGAAACAATCAACGAAGAATTTGAGGTATTCACAGACATTGTTAATTTACACAATCAAAACAATTCCGAGATATTTGGGCCAAGAATGAAATTTAGGTGAGCTGCCAAACTCCGGCTGTTAATGACTTCATCAGTTGAGCTGCCAACTCATTAAAAAGCAATTTTCCAAAATTTGACCTCTGTGACCTGGCAAAGTTCCCTTACTGTTTGAAATCTTCAATATGGACGACTGTTTTCAAGGGGCAGCAACTCGTACTAAGATATCAAGGGAACAAGTGTTGCACTGTTTAGGTAGCTGCTGGTTTCTGGCTAAGTAAAAATTCGTCAGTAGTTTCCTCCACCATTTTCTCTTCTACATCTACATGTATTTTGATAAGAAACTAAGGATTTGGACTCCTGAACTCCTTAAAATTATCGGATTTTGAGTACACAGAGTTTCTTACGACTTTCTTAAATGTTCCATAACAACCTTCATGTTGATTACTATCTGTGCCCTCGTGATCATTTCAAAACAAGGCTTTCGGAAGCCTTTCCTGTATTTAGACATTACTTTAGCAAGTTCTGAGCAAAGTGATACAGGACGCAAGTGAAAAGAAAGGAAGTTTAGGTTAGAGATTTTCTTCGTCAAAATAAGTGGTTTCTCAAGATATGTTTCATGTTTGAAGAATGCAAACATTCTGGATGGAGTTTCAGGAAAACCAGAAAAGGAATATACTTGTATACAATTAAAATAATTGATACAAATAAAGTCTCTATCAAATTTTGATGAGTTGCCAATCGATTTCTCCAGATTAAGGCTAATTACTAGGTGTTCCTAACAAACTCTCACTGTTAATGAAATCATCACCAGAGTTGCAAAGTCATTAAAGTGCTATTTAAAAAGTTTGATCTGGCAAAGTTCCCTTACTGCTTGAAATCTTCATACGGACGACTGTTGTCAAGGAAACAAACCAACCCATATAATACTATATCAAGAAACAAGTGTGGCACTATTAGAGTGTCAAATCTTGTCTGGCTAACGTAAAGAATTTGTCAGTATCATTTGCCATTCTTATTTTCGGTATATCCAATGTAATAATTCTGATGCTTATCAAGAAATCTGGTCTCCTTCAAGTGGGATAGTTAGGCTATTGCCATCACAATATAAACTAAATCCTACACTAAACAGTTGCAATTGCAGACAAATATTTATTACTTTATCATAATATGAAGCAAGCTACGTGCATGATCTCATTCTTCAAACATGGCTAATGGGAGCCTTTAATTTCGGTCCAGAAGAGGATTTTTGAAAGATAGAATTTCTGCCACTGGTACCTGGTAAGCGAGACTTTTTGAGAGTCAAATGTCCCGCAAGGAAAACTGTCTTTGAAGCAAAGTTGCGCAGCTTTTCGGAGCTTTACGAGCAACAGAATTCAGTCAAAATTCATCTTTGTTGGTCTGTATATTTTTATGTTTGACCAGTCAACTTCATTCAAAGCATGACGAAAGGGTTCGGCTTTATCTTTGATCTTGTTCGTGTCTACGCAAGAGCGTTGAAGGCCGTCGCTCGGGGGCGTGAGGTGGGCATGTCTACCTTGGTTCTTCTGTGGCTGGTATTCACTCACAAACAAAAACCAAATGAGTGTAAAAAGCTGGCATACATCCCAGGGGGGGGGTACTCCCTAACTTTCAATACGGGGGGGGGGTCCATGCCACGATTTCGTTGCTGACCCCTAAATATTAAGCCTAATGTTTTGGGGACCCCAAATATTGAGTCTAATGCCTTGGAGACTCACACCAAACTCCACGATTCTTCCTTTTTTCAGATTTATGGAACCAAAATATTGAATTTTTGTCCATGTTGTAATTCACAGACCCCAAATATTGATTTAACGTAAAATTTCGGACCCTAAATATTGGCATGGACCTCCCCGTATTGAAAGTTATGGAGTACCCCCCCCCCCTGGGGCATACATCTCTCGTGACTATGATAAAATATAATGGGATGAAAAAACTTATGTCTTACCTGCAGGCATGTTGCCAAGTTTAGAATTCAACTGTTTACAGCAAACTTCGAAGAGCTCTTTCACCCCGTGTGCACCCTTGGCAGTTCTGGAAGCAAACAACTTTCGGATCACGAGCCTGCTATTTGAATGCTCTACCACCGGCAGAAACAATCAGGCACGTCAAGCAGGAAAAATGCTTTTATATTTAGGAGAAAAGGGGAACCGCATGACTACCTGCAATTGTGTTTGAAATATTTTGACACAAATGCTGATTATATGGAGGTGGTCGATTAGAAGAATCAATTTCTATATGCTACCAAATACAAGTGAAATTAGCTGTTGATTGTAAAACATGGAACAAGGAATCATAGACACAGAACTGTAACCCATGGACAAGCGACGCACGCCTTCGAATGATCCAGTTACCCAACTATCCCACTTAACTCACAATTCGTAAGATATACCGTCGGGAGCAAGCAAACCAAGGCACTACGGGGTAGAAAGGAGGCACAGGAGCAAAGGAAAGTTTAAAGACACATCGTAAACCAGGATCCTTTGGGCGCATAATAAAGAAAGGCAGGAAGAAAGAAAGCCAGAAGCAACTTTTAGAGGATACGAAAGTCGCTTTTACGCCACGAAAGGTCATAGTCAGGAAAGTGTCTTTGCGAATTTTTATCAGAAAATCGACTGCGGAAATGGGAGACAAAAACAGTTTTGCTGTTCCAAACCTATATGCTCAATCTCAGCTAAAATTTCCAAGTCACATGAGTCGTTGGGAGGCTGCGTCGATCTGGGAACTAGTTCTAAGATCACAATTTTCAGAGCGCGTACAAGTTAGAACTTTAGGCCCAATTTCAAATTGTCAAGAGCAAGCCAACAGCTCCAAACCAAGAAAGAGAAGATAAACAATGAATTGAAGACCAGAAAGGTAACAAAATACACTTGTTCATTTCGGAACATTTAGGCCAGGTATTGTGGACACGATCAACACCCAAAGCGTGTTCACAACACCCATGACAGCCAGGCGGATTCAGCGGGTTCTCGTTTGGTCACCCGTGCGTTCTGCCAGTGCTATCAATCTTAACCAGACAATGCCTATTGATGTGGACGACATTCTACGAAAGTTATTTGCAGTATCTAGGCAGCTGCAACGGAAAAGATCTTTCTTGCGGGTGACTTTATTCATTGTAAAAATAAGAAGATGTATCCAAGTTTTATGCCAAACGGCTGTGCGTGCAGTGACCAATCGTATTTCATCGGTGGAGCCCTCAACATTGAGGTTGCTGATAACTTCTGTAGTAGTAGATGTAAATGGATCAAAGTAAATTCTCCTTCGAGAAAAAGCAAACTTCACAGGGCAATGTATAATTCTTTTTCGTAAAGTCCGCCTGACCGCTCCCATTCCTAATTCGCAATGTCAACTTTCCGAATTGTTTTCTGATCCTCAGTCACAGCAGAAAGTGATTGGGATAACAAGCCATTCAGATCTCTTATCTTTCGCTTTGTCCTTTTCACCCAACAAAATGCGTGACAGACTGTCTTCAAAACGATGCGGAATGGATGGGGAACAGCTACGCACTCGGATCGCTGGCAAAAGTGAAATCAAAGAACAAACAAGTCTTCGATGGCTCTTGTGCAATACATTAATCATTCAGCTACTGGCACCTTCAAGATTTACTGAGTCACCCAAAAACAGTCCTGGTGATACTAGGAGTGCGATCGCACGCGCACGCCTCCACACACGCCTGAACTTTCCAAGGCGTGCGTTTCATCGCACGTGGCGGTGCAACAATGCTTTTTACTATGGTACTTTCGTAGATTTCTGCCTTGTTCTTAATAAATAATGATACGTTTTTGCTTTGGTTTGCTTTCTTTCATGGGCCTTCTGTCGGCAGTATTTTCAAGAAAGTCTCTGAAAGTTCAGGAGCGTTTTCTAATTGTCATTCTTGTTGGTCGATTGAACTAGCAAACTTTATCGGCAGACCGGAGAGGTCAAGAAGATGAATGATCCGGCTTTTCCTGTTGTCCCATTTGATGAAGTGTGAAGGTCAATTCAAAATGAATAAAGATTCCAAAAGAGTCATTAGCAGATTAAACAACGGGATTAGAACAAAGAACTCTGAGTACTTTTCAGTACTTTTCAGATAAGTGAAGCCTTGTAAACATGGTGGTAAAAATTGGGTAATCGTAACTTTTGTTCAACTGTCCAAAGTGACGATAGAGTGGGGGAACACAATTATTTACGCTGACAGAATGAAGTGTCTCCTCCTTGCTTGTTGCAGTTCTTTTCATATGATTTTTTATTGGGATCATTGTGCTATGATGCAGTTTATCTTGTGCATTGAACTCCTTGCGAGACTGACAACGCTTGCCATTTGATCATCCAGTGATGATTAAACAAAGCGAAGGAGAGATTTCACTCTTTTTTGGGAGCAAAAAGAGTTTAGTGATTTTTTGTTAAAACAATAGGTTTTTGCCGATAGTGTATGAGATATTCTGGGAGTGAAATCCTCCTCAAAGATGAAGTGTCTTGAACATGGATAGAAAGAACTTTTCTGGATCGCACGCCATCGCACGCCTAGAATTTTCAAGGTGTGTGAATGGCAGCACGCCAGTAAATTTCATATTACCAGGACTGCAAAAATGTACAACCCTTCAAAAACTCGCCGAATGCCAAAGACCAAGTTCATACTGAAGATATATTATATTCATAGAATGGCTGCAAATTAATATGATAGGCCTGGTTTTGAGAAATGTTGCAAGTTTTGTCTCCTGTCAACATTTATAACTTGGCTACAATTGTCCTCCCATCTAATCTGAAACAAAGGTACAACGATATCTTCAAAAAAAGCCCGGGGTTAAAAATAAGTTTTATGGAAAAAAAGTTGTACTTTTTTCAGGATCCCATAATACAAATGAAATAAAAAAGTACCCCCTTTACGATAATAAACAGCAAAAGTGTACTCCTACACCTACAATGTTAGCCTACAACCTACAATTCCTGCATAAAGCATTGATAAACACTCATTTTTCACACAGAAGAAAGCCACAGTATTGCAAGAGTTTATTCAATAGAAATGCTCATAGTTTACAAAAGCTCTTGGGATTCCATTGGAGTGATAAGGCTCCATTTTGCCAGTTTTCTGCGTACCTAGTTTGTTAGAATTGAAATTGGAAATTACACGGAGTTGCTCTGGATTGGTTCTAAATATTTAAAAGAGTTGGTGCAAAATTCTACGTAGATTAAAACGTTCTCACGATTTCTCAAAATTCCAAAGCATAAAAGTACGGCAAAGTAACTTAAGTTTTCCTGAAGTTTCAATTCAAAGAAATAGGTCATAGAATTTTACACCGACCTTCTTAATTAGAACCAACGCTGTGTTTCTTATTATATTGGGAGTGCACACTGAAAGTCTACCTGGCATTTTAGCAATCTCAATATATTTTTATATTCAGCTGAGGATGAGACAAGCTGTCTCGAGACGTCCGTAAATAAAAGATGATGGCCTAGTCGAATCAACATCACTTGTATTTAACATGGATTTGTCCTATTAACTATAAGAATGTCGACTCTACACTGATTTGTTTGTTTGTTTGTTTTTTTCTGATATGACCCTCGAAATGCTCCTCGTGGTACTGATACAAAGGCTATGTTCACACGATGCCGGCACATTTTGAAAACGGTGAAAATGTGACGGTAACAAAATTTGAGCTAGCGTTCACACCCTACTGACACAATTTGAGAACGGTAGGAAACTTGACATTGACAGACTCAGTGCAGTCTCCCTAAGAATTTAGTGCAAAAGAAAGCTACTGGCACCTTAAGAATCGATCAGCCTTGTTTTGAAAATGTCAAAAAATGTTCCTTTTTCATCAATTTCGGGTGTTTACACGATGCCGTTTTCAAAATTTGGGGTGCCGTTTTCGTGTGAGCGGGAGGCCTATCCGTCACATTTTTCACCGTTTTCAAACTGTGCCGGCACCGTGTGAACGCAGTCTAAAATCTCAGTATACTTCTCATTTCATTTTCTTTCTTCAAGAATGAGTGTCAAAAAATGCTTATGCCTGAAATCTACTCGTTTATATGTATGAAGTGAATTAGAAAACTGCTATCAAATCAAAATTACAAATAAGACACATTGAGAGACGTTGCATTAGTTTGTGAAAATCAAATCCTTTCCTTCGTCTGCCTTCAAATTATGAATTTTTCTGGCCAACATTGATGATCACCTGTTGATTGAAACAAAAGGAATGAATTTATTTTGGAACTAGCATGAAGTGACCGGAAAAATTGCAGGAGAAAGGCTGATTTCTACTCAGTAGGGATTTTAGAGCGAGCAGAATTTTACACAATGAAAGGTTTGTCATGCGTAACATTCAATTCAAATTCAAAGCGGCATCTCCTATCGTAAACAAAAGCATAGGGGGCAAATCTTTCATATCTTTAAAATGGTGGGTGTAAAATTTTGTCATATTTTTTCTAAGAATTGAATGAATTCAAGGAAATTTGGGGAATTTGCTGAAAATCTGCCATGGCAAATTTTTGATATTTTGATTACTTTCAAAATGACAGCATTTTGGTTATTTTTGTAAAAATTAATGAAAAATCTTAAAAAAATAAAAATCATCGCAAATCTTACATTACTTGGAGAAAGTTGACGCAATCTTCAAGAAAACTATAGTTTACGAAAGTCTTACGTAAGGTGGCACCCTCGAAGGCATTTAGAAATTTGATGACGTCACAATCTCAAAATTAATGAATTCTGCCATTTTGAAAACAATCAAGATATCAAAAAATTGCCACGGCAGATTTACAGCAAATTAACCAAAGTTTCTTTCAAGCACTTTAATCTAAAGAAAAAATTTAATAGAATTTCACCGCTACCCTTTTAAAGATTTGAGCCCTGCGCTGTAAACAAAGATTTCCAGTCTGCTGGGAATATTCTATTAAGTGGAAGTCAGCCTTTTAACGGCAAGACATTTAAGGCACAATAGCAAGTCCCGGTCAGGAGGCACGTCAAGGTATCCTCAAGGCGTTGAGTTGATTTTCAGCAGTGCACGTAAAACTAGACCCGTGCTTTTTCAAACATCCGGCTGTTTTCATTTGTTAAGGCTTTTTGCAGTTATTTTATCCCCAAAGTCAGTAGGTACAGAGCTAAGAGAATGGAGGTATTGGTAATCCTTCCTGTCATGTTATGATCACATATTGAGAAACAGCTAAAAACTCCAATTATTAAATGGAAGAAACACATACCGATTTTACTTCTGAGTATTGTTCCAGTCCGTACTCTGACCTGAAAAAGAAGAAAATTCTCAGTCAAAACGAAGAACATCAGAGTAATAATGAAAATTTCAAGGAGTCTTATCTGTCAAGTAAGGTACAATTTTTTCCATAAGAATTCCAAGATAAAGATAATACAAAGACTGCATTACCAGGCATGGTTTGATCCTTGATACAAATGTAGAGAAATATAAATTGCCAAGATAGAAGATATTATCAAATTTTGGTTATATTTGAAGATATTTAACTTTTTATAGGGTCAATGGACAATAAAATGACGTAGAAAAGGACTTTTCCAAATTACATTTACAGGGGCTCGGTCACGTAACCGTAAACAAACCTGTTATCTCTATAATCTTTATTGTTAACCGCACGTCTTCTGCACAGATTTTGGTGGTCGTGGTGAATCAACAATAAAGTTACTTCTAAAATCCACCAACATCTCTGCAATCGTACAACATATGAGTGTTTTGTTTGTTTCTCTAAAAATTCAAGAGCTCATCTTCAAAGTAACGCCCTTATTTTGAGAATAGTAATGAAACTCTCTGTGATATGGCCTATCAAAAAAGCTGCAAAATCGTCGTTTCGAAAGAAGTTTGTTTACATTACGCGAAGAAGTCCCTTTAGATTAGAAAAACTTTCACCATTGACGCTGAAAGAAAAGATCTCCTGGGAACTCTTCACGCAATTTGCAAGATTTTTGCTTCCGAAACTTTTACATTCACATGAATCTATTCCTTCAATCATTTGCATACATCCATTTCTTTAATGGTTCAACTCCCTACACTGTATTTAATAAACACTTACAATTCTCTTCCACTGCCAGACATCTTGAATCCACCGAAGGGTGACTGTGCGTGTAGAACATCATAGCAGTTCACCCTGAAGAAATACAACAGATTCTAATGATAAAGATTCTAATTTCTTAATTCTTGTGACTAAAATAACGAGAATTTCAAATTTTTGGGAATTTCCAAAGATTTCCGAGATCTTGCATGATTTTTCGAGATTCTGCATGATGTTTTAAGATTTAAACGATTTGTATGATTTTTAAAGTGTCGTCGTTCTAAGATTTTCTTGGATTTTGATAACTTTCAGGGTCTCATCTGATATTTCTAAGAACTTGTGGGGATTACACTAAAGTCCCGCCTTTAAGAAACTGCATTACACGAAACCTGGGCCTGATTTCGCTGAACAAATTACCTCTCTACAAGAAACTATCCAAGCTGATTCATGCTTAGTTTCTTTTACGATGGTACATGGTAATACCTTATGGCGTATATTAACGGTTCAAGATCATCCGAACACGAAGTGATTTGATAAAGGGAGACATAAAATACAAAGTAATGGAAACGTAACCTGTACAATACAAAAGTGCTTACCAGACGGTTCCAGCACGAACACTGTGTGCAACTTTGATGGCTTTATTTACATCATTTGTTTGGACGGATGCTGCCAAACCATACATTGTTTTGTTCGCTCTTTCAATTACTTCATCGACATCTTTGAATTTCATAATTTGCTGAACTGGTCCAAAGATCTACGAAGCAGTTTGCATTTTGTTGACTGATACAACTTTATGAGGCAATGCTCCCCATTCAGCCACTGGTCTAAGAGTCGTGCAGAAAGACCCAAAAGAGTAAAGACAAAGGATTGAAACTATGAGTCTTTGTCTTTTGGTTCTTTCTGCACGATATTAGCGACCGAAACTGAACCAGGCGAAGGTGGTGAAGGTGAAGTTGCGGTTTTCAGCGCCAAGCGCTGGGATCGCAGGAATAGCTAATTTTTCATTTTCATTTAATCTTATTTAAGCACAAAATCCATTTAGTTAAATACGATACCAAAAGAAAATAGAATAAATTACAATTAAAAGTTTACAATATAAGCTCAAAACATGTTACAACCTTTCCCTCCCCCCGTGTACTGATCTTCCATGGATTCGTGCAAGCCTATTTTATATCAGCTCAAAAGATGAGATTTCAGATCTTTTTTGAATCGAACAACGGATTCGGTGTCTCTGATGAGCTGTGGGATACTATTCCAGGCTTTTGAACCAGTGTACAAAAAACTTTTTTTCGTATGTTCTAATTTTAGTTTTTGCACATGGAGATCCTTCATGTTCCTTGTCTTTTATTTTGATAAGGCAGACCTCTCTATGAACTTATTTTGTAGGCTTTCAGGACAAAGCTGATTGACAATCTTGAAAGTCATGACCGCTCGGTCAAATGTCATTAGTTGATTTACATTAAGGATGTTCTTATTGTAATCGTCTTTTATCTTGGAGGATTCTATCAAATCGAAAGCTCTGTCCTGATATCTTTGTAGAGTGCTGAGCTTAGTACTGGAGAGGGCGCCCCAGACCACATTTGCATACCTTAGATGGCTCTCAACAAGTGCTTGATACACATTAAGCAACTGAGATTGCGGTAAGATGTTTTTCAGTTTCCTGAGAGATGCCAGGCCACCCGCTACTTTCCCTTTGACAGATTTGTACTGTTCATTCAAGCTTAGCTTGTTGTCAACAATAAGTCCTAAGTACTTCGTTTTATGAAACTGCTTTATTCTAATATTATCCAGATACAACGGTTGTAGCTCTGGTAGTTTGCTTTGCCTTCGAGGGTGGTCAATAACCATGAACTCGGTTTTCTCGGGGTGTATGCTTAGCTTATTAATTCTCATCCACTCAGAAATGTTTTTCAGTTCTGCCTGGAAGTTGCTCGCCACATCACTAAGTTCGTTCGACGAGAATGAAACTTCCGTATCATCTGCATAGAGATTAGCCCTGGAGAACTTTAGGCAAAATTCAAAGTCATTAAGGTACAGGATGAATAATAATGGGCCTAGACAGGATCCCTGCGGTATCCCACATTTGACTTGTTGGGAACTCGACTTGTTACCGTTTAATGTACAATATTGTTGACGGCAACTAAGATAAGATCTGAACCATTCTAGCTCAATACCATCAATTCCATATACTTTCAGCTTTCTGATAAGTATTTCATGATCTACTGTATCAAAAGCTTTCTTGAGGTCGAGAAACATCGCAAAGTTGACATCATTTTTGTCTATATTCTCATACCAGTAATCTGAAACACTTAGCTAGGCGCTAATCGAGTCCGCGACCCCTTGTCATGACGTTCAAAGGTGCTGGTGGGATTTGAGCCCCGTCCGCCTGACTGTTCTAACTGCAAAGTCAGTGGATTACAACACGGCGCCACAACACCTTCATAACTTTTTCAGTATCTTCTGATAATACCACGTGCACCAGCAACTCTGGCAAGGCTAAAATGCTGAAGAGGCTTGGTTAAAGATTCAATCAGGTTGGAAAGCTCCCATACGAGGTCTTACGAAGAAAATCTTTTTTTAGCAAAGGCATTAGGAGGCCGATTTCAACGGGGAAAGGTTTATGATCTAAGTTAGACTGTTGGCTGCTTAGAAAAATATAGTTCATGATGATCGAGTGACTCAATGCGACGCCACAGTCCAACAAACCCCTCCCCCCCATTTTTTCTAACTCACCAGGTATGATATAAAAAAACTGACCTCTTCTTTAGCGATTCTCATATCATCAGTGACGTCAGCAAACACCGTTGGTGCAACATAGTATCCTTTATCACCATGCTGTTCTCCTCCACATTTTAGCGTCGCTCCTTCGCTTTTGCCACTTTCAATAAGCTCGAGAATTTTACTAAGCTGCTCACTGTCAACCTATGAATAAAAAGACAGGTATAAGTAGTAGTGTGGCCGAGTGGGTAAGGCGCAGTGCTTCGAATTTTGTTGGGTCTTTCCGCAAAACTTCAAATCCCGTCACTGACACTACATACCACAAACCAACTGCCAACTCCATCCTTCCACAATCGGTAAATAAGTACTCAGTTGCAACTCTAAAGGCACAAGCATTAAGCCGCAAGCCCACATCAGCCGTATAGCAGCCCATATATCCTGTCTTCGTTAACAAATAAAAGTTGGTTGCTTGGTTGCTTCGTGGCTTGGTTGCTTGAACAGCAACTTAGTACATTCACAATTCTCGATAAGGCAAGAAAGTTGAATTTAGTTATAGATGCAAATCAAGAAAGTTGCAAAGCGACTTCGAGGTCATTTGCAGCATGGGAAAAATGGCCGCTAGTCAAGGAGACAACTATGAAAGAACGTTTTTCGGTCATAATTATTGTAACAAGAAGCATGATATTTTTTGCTTCACTGACAGTATCCTGCAAAATATTATGGTTAACAATCAATTTGATAATGCCAACTGTCTTTCGACTACAACAACTTTCAATGTTTTCAAGGTTCATGTTATGCTGTCACAGTTTGAAACAGGTGCAAAATTTGATGGTAGAAAATATCAGCAAACATAAATATCTGTAATAATTACATTAAATAGGAAAATTAGTGTAGAAATTTATGTTTATTTGCAGAAACTATTGCCACATGTGATTCTGTGCGACATTGCAACTGGAGCTTGACGACAAAGAAAATTATCTAGGCCTAAAGAATCAATGAGACTCGCTTCGAAAGTATTGAAACAATGCTCTGCCTTAACATTAATCGTAGTGTTCACACAAAGCAGTTTTGAAACTGTGTCAGTTAGAGTTCAATTATCAATTCCTGCCGTTTACAAATTATGTTCTTCTGAAGTTGTACCAGCAAGAAACTTGCAGTTTTGGTGTGAACGGGAGGCCTATTCATAACATTTTTATGCAATTTCCAAACTGTGCCACCATCGTGTGAATGGAATCTAAGGGATAAAACTTGACAAACCTGTGGTCCTTGCGTTGTTGCGCAATCCAATGGACTACCAAGTTTTCTTTTAGCAGCACGAATCATACTCTTTTCGACGAACTCGTCGTAAATTGATTCTTCGACAAAAGTACGACTACCAGCACAGCAGCATTGTCCTTGGTTGAAAAATAACGCAAAATGACTCAGTTCAACTGCTTCATCTACGTTCACATCCCCAAAAACAACATTCGGGCTCTTCCCACCAAGTTCCAATGTCACATTCTTGAGGTTCGACCGACCAGCGGCCTGCTGGATAAGTTTTCCAACCTAGGGGGTGAAATGTTTCGAGAAATAAATTACTGGCGGGTCAACTGAAGCTATAATTCTTTAATCAATTTAATAGAATAAGGCCATCCAGGCATCTTTTGATGAAATCAAAGCCAGTAAACTCGTAGCATTAAATAGAAGTCAATTGTTTGTATACCATGGTATCTGCAAATAACTGTGCAGTCTTTGTCGTACAGCTTTTAGTCTTTGGTCCATAAACTATTTTGTCTTCTTAACAGTACTCTTTAACAGTGAAACATACAGTCTCCCTTGACTATTTCAACAAATTTCGAAAACTTTTATGGGTGGTCCAAGGCTGAAATAGCCTCTGTAAAGAATTTTATCTTGACAATACTTACCGATGTATCTATGAAGATATTCACAGGTGAGAGAAATAGTTTCTAGGTTATCATTGATAGTAACTTGCCAGTTTCCTTGGGTGGAAAGCGTTCTCGCTCTTAGGAAATTTCCAGTGCATACAAAAATTCCCTTCAGTGAGATTGCTCCTTGAGTCAAAGAAAGTTCACCTTTCATTATGTCAAAAGCAAACAGTAATATCCTACCTCTGTTGATCCAGTAAAAGCAACTTTATCAACTTCCATGTGTTCGGCAATAGCTGCACCAGCAGTGGGGCCATATCCAGTAATTATGTTGACAACTCCTGGAGGAAAACCAGCCTGCAAAAGCAAAAAAAACACAAAACTATTAACTCGGAATCCTAAAATGTGATCGTGAGAGTTTCCGATACTCATTACATAAGTCTCAATAGTATCGCTATTGAAATGGATTCTTTTCGCTCACTTTGAAAGAGAGAAAATAACATATCAGATTGAAAAGAATGAACGAATCCAAGGAATCACATCGTCAGTCTAATACCCAATTCACACTGCAAGGTAAACCAGTTTAAACTAAACCAGGTTATCGAATGGAGCCTTCTAATTGGGCAATCCAACAAATGCAATGCATTTGATCGGTTGAAATCTAACCTAGTTGAAGTAAAGCTGGTTTAACTGCGTCAGTGTGAATGCTGTATAAGAGTTTCCTTGAACGTGAGAGTCTTTGAGAGTTTCTCCTTCAGGCAAATCACTGCAATATGCAGGAAAAACGGGCGCTGACATAGAAGGCTTGTTTCATTACTCAAAGCATGGGATGATTGGGTAAACAAAAAGTAATCTATACCTTCTATTGTTAAGGATGACCACTAGGGCCTAAAATGATTTGCATACCGTTGTGCACAGCTGTAGAATAACCTAAGTAACAAGACTAAGAAGGCAAACACTCACGCAATTGAATAGCATGCAGAACTGACTTCAAGGCACACTGTCGTGGTTGTGATTGGCTAGTGATGATGTTGAAATCAATAACAAAGCTATGGCCATTGAGTAATTACCAAGCCTGTATGCTCTCGAATCATATTTTGTTTTGAGAATAAAGGGAATCAGATCATTATAATCTCCGTGAATTTCACTGTACAGCGAAATTACTGGACCTTGCCTATTTCATTTCTTCTTGATTGTCTTCTTTACCCAATCAGCGCCACGACAGTGCGCCTTTAAAAGCTATCAAAATATTCAAAGTAAAGCATGCAACGTTTGTCCTTTCTCGGTTGTTTGGCACTTTTCTTTTCTTATCGCATTTTACTTCCGTACAATCACGTAGAAATGGGAGTATTGATGGGAAATGTATTTCAAAAAAACAAAGAGCAAAGATTGCGTGTCCTGCTTGGAGCAAAAAATATGGAATATCCTACCCTCTGATTTAAAATCTACACATAGTATAAACTCGTTTAAGCACAAGATCAAAGAAAATTTTTTCCAAAATATACAGAGAGGGGAAAAAGACATATATGTGTTCTAATGAAACTGCGCATCCTCTCTCACATTCATGATTTGGCCTTATTAAATTTTGCTTTATCCATAAGCATATAAAATTATAAAGTTTATTATTTCTGCAACCACCTCTAAGGGAACCATTATGGAAATAAGGTCAACTCGATCTTTTAGTGCTATCCCTGCCACTTTAATTAGGGGTGTTTTCAACTTGTATTTATCAAATTTGTCATGTAAATTGTATTGTGAATATTTTATTTATTTATTCTTCTTATTTTGCCATTGTAAATCTTTTTTTATTTCGTGGCAAATTTTTACTTACTTACTTTCTTACTTACTACACTACTTACTCACTTACTTGCTTACTCACTTACTTACTTATTTGCGACACTGATAATTCTACATTTCATATTTCATGCCAAGCCATATCAATTTCAGAGTTAAGTGTTCAGCGCTGGACCTAACCTTGCTATTGTGCCAAAGCTTTCCTCCTTACAGCTATTCTAAAAAGAATCAGAATCGAACGATATTTTGCTACATTTTGTAGAATTTTCGAATGTCCATAATAGTGATAGAAGCTCTAGCGCCACTCGAACGAACCTTTCGTATAACAGTAATAAAAATAACGCTCGATCCAGGCTCTTTTGTTGAATACTTCAAAGATCACGGCTGTTATGGCCAAATTCTATTTCAAAGTTACCTCTCTGATAAGATTTGCAACGTAAAGGCCTGTTAGTGGGGTCTGTTCAGCAAGCTTCATCACAACAGTATTACCAGTCGCCAAAGCAGGACCGAGTTTCCATGCCTGCATCAGTAAAGGGAAATTCCATGGAATGATTTGTCCGACAACACCAATCGGTTCTCTGCGAGTATAGTTGAAGAAATTGCCATCTAATGAAAAGAAACAGTAATATGCTGTCAGAAAACCAATTCAAATTCTTTTTTATATATCAACATCAAAATAAAACACAACTATCATTTACATTTAATTGTGCCCCTCATAGTGGGAAAAGACTCAATGTCATTTTGTGCCCACTGTGAGGGACACTTATAATAAACTAGCCGTCATAAACTAAAGGGAGAGCGCGTGGCCGAGTGGTTAAGGCGTCTGACTCGTAAACCAAAGGTCAGAGAGGCCGTAGATTCAAATCTCGCACTGGACAGTTTGGTCGCTGTCCATAACTCTAGCCCGAGTCGACCAGAGCCATGTGAGGGAAATCTGGTAGCTGCAGCGGGTAGCTGCGGCGGACTGATGGTAAAACATCCGTGGCCCCTGCTGGAAATAAGTCTCTCAGACTGTCGCAAGCTAGCCACGTTAAATATAAATACCTACCTACCTACCTACCTACCTACCTGCCTACCTACCTACCTACCTGCCTACCTCACAAAGTGCATAAAACAAAAGGGGTGGGGTTGCTGTAACTTATGTTGGAAATTCATTAAAAACATTGAGTTAGTCTTAATGTGAGATATATTGGCATCTATGATCATTCTGTTGGCAATCATATTCAAGTGTGAACTGCCACATAAGAGGAGAATGGACAAGGCTGTTGTATTCATATCCTTAATATTCAGGGCATGGATTTCTGAGAGCTGGCCAAAGAGATCAGCACGCAATAAGTCAAACTGTGGTTAGTGCAGGAGAAAGTGTTCATTGTCCTCTTTTCCAGCACCATAATATTGGGCTTGGACGGTCAAAGTTATGCCGGATCTGTGCTCTTTTAATGCATTGAAATTCAAACGAAGTTTTTTAAAGATCTAACACCTTTGTTAAAGATAATTTCATGAATGCTATAGGCAGCCTTTGAATTCAACTTTGATGCACCATAATCAGCTGATGGAGATACACAAAGAAAGATCACATGACTAAATGCCAATTTATTTCCCTGCTCTTTTTCACATGAGCTCGTAATGGATCAAGCCATTTGCCGAAAGAAACAAGCAGAGCAAAACAACTGCTGAAAATTCTTGTACTTGCTTCAAGGACATTAGGCATGTAGCTCAGTTCAATTGAAGAAGATTCAAATGAAGTTTTCCTCATGGCTGGTGGGCTTTTGCCTCTGTTCACTGCCATTTTGATAGCCGTTGCCAGCACATCTTGCTTCAGTTTCCTTTACACTGATTTAATTCCCGCAAATTCGGATTTCCCAAGAGACCCATCCGATCACTTAATGGCTCTTTATAAAGTCTTGTAAGATGGAGTAGTTTTCGCATATAATAGGAAAAGTCTGTTGTGAGAAGCAAAGTTGGCTAACAAATCATTATTTTTCTTTTTAATGAAAAGGTATCTAGGCCAAGAGAGCCTCCAGCCTAGTAATACAATTTTCACACAAATTGCTTTCACCCCCCTCCACAACAAATTAAAGCTCGAGAGCCTCGATTACTTTTTGGGGTTCTAAGAGGCACAGTAAACTAAAGAATTGGGCCTAATAACCCTTCACTCAGCATTTAAAAATACCATCTCTTAACCAATCTGATAAAACGAATAGTCATATTACCAACTGGGATTGTTTTTCCGTGGATCTTATCCGCCCATCCTGCATAATACCGAAGATTCTTTATAGACAAAGGAACATCAGCGTTAGCAGAATCCATAAATGGTTTGCCATTGTCCAGAGATTCAAGGCTCTAAAAGAAAACATTGTACTAAAAATCGGTTACCTCAATCATAATGTGTCTTTTAGTTCCTTCATACCAAACTTACAAAACTGGCCGGTCGATCCATAAAACAGGTCGGTTTGATTAAAATAGATTTGAAACGTTTGTTTCACACAACTCAGTTACTAAGTAATTTCCCTTTTTACATTTTTCACTTGTTTATGCATGTTTCACATTGGATGTTAAGTAATTCAGATAGTGCACAGTGGGCCAGAGGGTGGACAAAACTAAAAAAATGAAAAATTCAAACAATAGTTTTATCAGTGGAATTTGGCATGATATGCCTCATAGAATAAGGAAATCACATTCAACGTTATCCAAAAAATTCCTTTCTATCAATTAATCAATTTCAAATCACAGGATGTTAACTGTTATTGAATCCTGCAAGCAGCTTACTGTTTTCAACCTAAATTTTATCAACTGCGTCTTCAGGCACCGATTTGTCAGCAAGCGAAATTTCGACAGCCTCTTCTTAACGTTCACAGGCAGTGATTTAAGTGTAACTGACTGCATTTCGATTGAGCACAGACTCATATTCCATAATTGTGATTTTGTTCAAAGTACTTTAGATACATTTTGTTACAATTTGCACCCTATGTTTTAAAGCTAAGTTCAAAATTTCGCTTGCAAACGCCAAACATCTTCTTTGCATATTCACAAGCACAAAGGCATCCTCTAACCGTTTTATTTATATTTGGCCGCCGAGAGGTGCCGTGGAAAATCCAAGGATGGTTATTGCCACGGCAGAAAATTGAGGTGTATAGGTAACAGAGCACCGCTGAATAGGTTTCAGATCGATGTAAAATTCTATTCATTTTAATGCTAAGTCTATTTCACAGCCTGTCCTCTTTAAGAATCATTTCAGATTATAGATTTATAGTGATTAATTCTGCTTTCCTTATTATGGGTACCAGTTAGATGTTATTTGATGCATTGACTTTGTCTGTTTCAGATAAGGACTTATTAGAATTTTCCGACACCAGTGCACATAACTAAGCAGAGAAATTTTGTCTTAACGACGTTTTTCTTCGTAAGTTTTCAGCTTTTGCAGCATTCTGTACCATTTTATACCTTGGGCGATTTATGTCCAAAAAAATCGTAATCTGGCCCACTGTGTAGTGTGATGACACTTAACCCACTCTTAAAGGTGATCTGAAGCGAAAATTTTTATTGATGCAAATGAATAGCAATTTTGAATGGTAAAGAATGTCTTCTATAATTTGTGATACCTTGTTTCATTTTTGAATTATCCACTATTTTGTATGATTGGCTGATGACGTCATTTTGTTTGCAAAAAGTAAAGAAACTGTACATGGCTGACAATGTTTCCCAAAGGCAATTGACTCCAAGAAGTTTTCTTAAACTGGCATGCCTTTCTAAAAATCATATCAGTCCATGAGACAATTTCTATTCCTTTCAAAGATCAGATGCACCTATCTTTCCATACATTATCCTTGTAATTTGCAAACAAAATGACGTCATCACCTGAAATTCTATATCAGTGAATAACTTGAAAACGAAGTGAGATATCAAAGAAATTGAAAGAGGAGTCCGTATCATTCGACAATGCCGTTAATTTGAATCAATAAAAATATTCGCTTCAGATCACCTTTAAGTTCTAGCGTCCATATCTGGCGTAACACTAAACAAAGACACCCAAAACACAACAACTAACTACCCGACATCCAATGTGATCCCGACTCTAGTATTCATTAGTAAAAATAGTTTATGCGTAGCCTTTTGTAATGGTATTTGATTGTATCAGGTTTAATTTCGTTGCCTGTCTTTATCTTAAAGCCATGGGGTAGTCATGGTCTTCTGCTCCTCACGGCATCGTCCTTGTAGTGTACAGAAGTATTTCGTAGGTGTTGTTCTTGGCAATTTCGTTCTTGTAAAATTCTATATTGAATAAATAACTACTTCTTGAAGTAATGTTTTTTATCCACAAAAAAACATCATGTTCCCAAAGATGGATAAATAGAATAAAATGAATTTCGATAATGTTCTCAGCATAATGATGGAATAAAGAATTTCGATACTGACTTACATTTGATCTTGCCTAACAACAGCCCTTTCGCACTTTGCCACTAACAAGCATAGGTACGAAAGATTCAGAATAGTCATTGAAAAGTTGAGGAAAGTTAGTGAAATTACAAAATTCAATTCGAAACCTAATTCATGAAAGTTTATTCCTCGGAAATTCCTGTTCTGGCCGATATGTGAAAGTTCATTCCAAAAATTTGCCGTTCTTTTCGAACTTGAAAAAATGATGGTTTCTTCCATTAAAAAAACCAGGTAGTTATTAATTAAAAAATTATAGCAGTCCCAAAGTAAACTTACAGCAAGGTATTCTGCATCTCTTTCCATGAGGTCTGCAAGTCTATTCAGCAACCTGCCACGATCTGAAGCATCCATGGTTCTCCAAGGACTTCCCATTTTAAAGGCATCTTTTGCTGCATTCACAGCAATATCAACATCGGCCTTTAAAAGAAATAAATAAGGTATTTTGATTTATAAAAAGACTTGTGCAAGGCTCTCTGGTAAGCTTTTGTCAGTTCTCGCACGAGCTTGAGCAGAGGTGGAAAAGTAAGTGAAGCGGCGAAGCAGCTTTGCAGGAAGCTTGTTTGTTTGGAAGAAAGAGCAGGGAAGGAAATAGAGAGTGCGGAATAAAAGTTAGGAAACGATCAAGGGGGAAAGAAGGAATGGAAGAAAAACGGAAAGAAAGACATAGGAGAGGAGGAAGAATGAAGGATGGAAAGAACGTAGCATGACAAAGAAAACAAAGATTGAAAACGTAAAGAGGACAGAACGGTTTAAAGGAAGGAAAGATTGAAGAAAATCAATGTTTGGATTGTGTCTTTTCATTTGCAGTTTTGTGATCCAAAGATGCTTTCAAGAGTAATTCCGGTTCCTAGTAGATTGTCAACTAAACTGAACACAATACTGTAATCCAACTGAAATCCGAGAATACAGAAAATTGATAAAACACTGGAAGGAAGAATTCTAATTTGAAGTTCCTTAACAGGCAGGCAAATATTTTTTCCACCACCTGTGTTTTAGCTTCTTAGCTGAGGTTGGGACAAGCTCATCTCGAAATATCCTCTTCCAATATGACTTAGTCAACTGAATTTGTGAATTTTTTTCTTATTAGTTGCCGCTAAAGCAGAGAAAACTTAAAATTTCTGATTATGGTTTTCAATGCGAAGTAGCTTGTATATGTTAGTTGGCAACCTTATCTGTTATCCATCATGCAAACAATCCCAGACAAAACTCGTTGAGACAAATGAGTTTTGTGTTAAAGGATACCTTTCCTGCCATTAAATATTATCTGCCACTGCTAAAGGCCCCCCCCTGCCCCCTTTTCAATGTTGGTAGATTGAAGAACACATACTCGTGAACTCATCTATGACATTTCCATCGGTCTCCAGTATTGCAGTGGCGGGTGGGGAGATCCTAACTTAAAATCTCCTCCAAAAATCAGAGTGTCTCATGAGTTTTGTTCGGGATTGTAGTTCTCATTAACCAGGGATGGCGTGACCGGGGGTGCTTGGGGGCAGGAGCCCCCCCAAGAATTCACTGAGCCCCCCATCGGCACTTGAATTTTTGGAAATTTCTGTGCACTGTCGGCACTTCCGTAACTTGCTTGTTATGTTTGTAGAGAGTGTAGTCGCATTTTAAGCCAATCTTAAAGGTGTGGTCCGTAAAAATTTTGCTTGCTTCGCTCGCTGTCGGCACTCTGACAGTTTTTGTCCCCCCAGCATTTCTTCCCTGGCGCCATCTCTGTCATTAACCAACTGGAATTGCCAATTATTATTACTTAATCAACTGGAAAAAGGTCAACTGAATTTGTCATCTTTGCCAACATATCTGCTGGGCTGGTCCTAATAATGATTTACATCACCTTTCCTTCTTATGAAGTTCATCATCAAGCTGCACTTACCAAATGATGCCTTTGTCATTACTCATCATGGCAAATTCTCTTATCTAAACAGTTAATCATGTCAAAAACTTAAAGTATTGTGGGTATGTGGTTGAAGTGGCAGATCCAAGTCAGATGACAGGTCAAGATACCCCTGAGGTGATGAAAGAAGGAATCTAAGACAACTAATTGCATAGCTGATCAAGGAAATAACTCAAAAGTTACCTTGTCACCTTCTGCGACATGGCAGATAACTTCACCAGTTGCTGGGTCAACTGTTGGGAAAACTTTTCCACTCAATGAATCCTGGAATTCATTGTTGATAAAAAGCTGCAAGAGTGAGAAAACTAAATGTAATTTGAATAATGTGTTCAAGCTTTTAGAGGGTCTGTTTGGCCATGAAAATGGCGACAACAAAAGGGAAACCAAGAGACAGCACATGCAAGGCATGCTGGATGAAACAGACGACCCTTTAAACTAAATCAATTCGACATTTATAACTGAACAATACAGGATTACTACCAATAGTTCATAACCATCTTGCAATGAATTATGTACAGTATGAGGCTTTGGAAAATTTAGAACATCTTTAATGATGGGAGATCAGCAGGACAGTGGTACAAATTTGAGAAAGAAGTGGCCATTGTTTTAGAATGATCCTCTTGGTGAGCATATGTAATGATCTGTGCAGTTGGGTTGTACATGAGTCTCAGTTCTTTGGATTGAATTAAATGATAGTCACAGCTTCAAAACTGAGACTCATTAGAATAAAAGAGTATAAGGCCAAATGTGCCACATTTAAGCATCAAATCAATTTCTAGATTCCCAATGAGGAAGGACATGTGCCTATTCTCAGCATTTCGTTGGTTGAATAAATCAAATTTCAGCATTTTGAAGTGAAGAAATGTTCAAAGTGCTTTTCATTTGACATTTGAAGGCAAGAGAGCATTCAATTTTTCTTCAGATTTTGCATAGAATTTTCAGTCTGTGTTTGGTCAAGATCATAAACATTGAATGAATACAGGGAATCATGTCTTCAGTCTAGGGTTGGGTAGCGGGATCCCAGGGGGTTACGTGACTTGTGGAATTGCCACCCAGTTTTCAAAAAGGTTACCTTAATTACCAAAATCTGCCTTTGTACCCACGTTTATGGTGAATTTGGTGAAAGTATCAATTTAAGCAATTTTGCAAAATTTCAACCAAACCAATCCATGCAGAAAAAGCTGCCAAAAAAGGATGAGAGCATTTTGGGCCTGAAAACCTACCCATAAACGTAGCAGACACCCATACCCTCAATATGTTATGTGCCTTGGACAGGAACCAAAAACGACTGTAATCCGACCTTACCTGGTTGAAATGGACTTTTGGTGTTGCAACCACCTTTGCTGCAGATGCCTGACTCAAATATCTAGCCAAGTTAAGACCTGCAAAGATCACAGTTTGAAACTAAATATGCTGTAAATTTCAATTTTGGCCTGTCAGAACAAAATACACTATTTCTGGCATTAGCTTAATGTATGTAGGGCGTTTGAGAAATGCTTAGCCAGTGGTATGGCTTCATAACATGGGCTTTGGAATTTCCATGAGATCCACCAATGATGGAGATGATGCGTGTTTATTTGAAGGACCCTCTCAGAAACCGTTGCGAAAGTTCCTTACTCAGGCATATTTTGAGATATTTTTTCATAATAGTTTGTACATAGCTGTCTTAATTATTGCATACCATGAAAACTTGTGTCATGAATTCATAGTAGTTTGATACTGTAACTTCCATTGAGTATTATTGTTATGAGACTCAAAATGCATTTAAAAAAACCCTCCTGGGTTTTTCAGTTTGCATGGAAACCAAAGGGGCATTGAATGTTGAACAAAAGAAACTGCAGCAGAAGGACAATAGCAATATGTTCTTTTAAGAATAACTTGTGTTACCACTATTGTTAATTGACCCAAACTAACATCCCCCTGTGATCACAAAGAGATTCCTATAATTCAGACAACTTCATGAATTAGTCATGAGGCAGGCAATAATATAACCCTTTCACGCTTTTGTTTTTCACTCTTCTTCACAGAGACTTCCCTTCTCTCCTAAGCAGGGGTAACTTTTGGGTGGCAGTTTCTGTAGGCATAAACACAGGAGGGACTAGTCCATAGGAAACCAAGAATTTGACACAATACTGAAAAGTTGTTAATGCTGTCATGAGTTTCATAACAATCTTTATGATTGTCCTGTGTCCCTCCTGAAATTATCATGAATTTTCATGACAACAAAGTTAAGGAAGCTGTGTCACTGTTGAGATCTAGACATCATGCAGCACAGCCTACAAAGCAATATACAAGTCAACTCAATACCTGAATGTCACCCCCTGGGAATTCAATTTCTACATTCTCAGTGGTTAAATTCCCTGCCCTTCTTAAGCAACTCAAAGCCTCAAAGGACCGGCATCTGTAAAATGTGCATTTAGCTATTCATACATATTCAAATGACCCAATAACCCTCTGACGTAATTCTGTACAATAGATCAAATTCTTGGCCCCTTGGTTTATACAGAAATTAATGAATTTATGGCAAATTTGATTGATATTCGTTCGCTGATTGTGTTGACTGCAAGGTTGGATTGCAGAATATGGCTAAATTTAAGCTACTGATGAGTTAGCCCAGTCATATAATGCATAGATTCAAAGTATGCTCCTGCAACTGTTATTGTTGCAGTTGTTGGTAATGGTGAAGTTGCAGTCTTTTTAGTGCTAAGTGCTGGGATCGCAGAAGTTGCAAAGCGCTAATCGAGTCCGTGACCCCTTGTCATGATGCTCAAGTGGTGGGGTCCTTCAGGGTATCAAACCCATTCCGCCTAAGTGTTCTGACTGCAAATTCAGAGGATTACACCACTGTGCCAAATTTTGGTTCTTCTCCCCCCTATGCTGTTACGGCTAGTATCAGCCCTGGGTCCAAGTTTTCAGGTTGACCTGAAATTTTCATGTGAGCAGAAAATTTTTCATTTCTGGGCAAAATGACCTTTCAAAACAAGTATGATTGGCATGCTTTGCACTCCTTTGGCAATCAAAACAATCAAGATTTCATTCAAAATCAGGCATCTGAATCTAAATGTTATGAAGCAATGCATATCTTCCACAAAACAATTGTTGTGAACTGATTGCAAAGGAAGCGCACGCACTGTTTTATATTCTTAAACCGGTCTGAAAATGTTCATGTGGGGGGGGGGGGGCAAATGAGGAGACATATTTCAAACTGATCTGAAACTCAGCTCGGTCTGCTTTTTCTCATGTGAGAGTTGTATTAAGAGGTTATATCAATGAAACGAAAAACAAAGGAAACAGAAAAACATGGGGAAACATTAAAACAGGGTAACTGATTAGTCCTTTGTAAGGTCCCGATTTGCAAATCTGCAGTTTGAACTCCCCTCCTCAAACCAAGACCAAGCCTAGTTTATTTGCTGAGAGAGCTCCTCCTGTAAGGAATTCCTTTGTGTACAAACCCTAATTTTTTGTCATCCACTTGCTGTTATTCTCTTTTGTCATCTTTTGTAATTCGTTATTGTGAAACTTTGTTAGTTATTGTTATTTTGTGTTCGCCAAGGGGTAAGGCCTACCTAGTCTAGCATAATGGAAGAACTGTCCACAAAACTCCGAAATTTCTGCCTTACCGCTAACAGAATCTTCAAAAATCTTTTACAGTTATAAACCCTTACCATTCATTTTCTTGGCACAGCCAAATATTTTGCTTGCTGCAGTATTCATCTTGTTATTTACAATGACTTTTCTCCAAACTCTTCTTTTTTCTCCAAGAATGGCAGAGAACGTTGTTGTTTACAATGTGCGCAAAAATACGACGCATGCACACACGTGACTGGAAAATCGAACAAAGGGGAACCAGGCAAATTTGGAATGCCACAGGGCATCCATCACTGAGTTGAGGAAGAAATTATCGCCTATCGAATAATTCCAAAATTAGTACACTTCATTCATTGTTATTCTTTCTGTTTCAACGCTTGAACAGACCATAATGCCTGAAGTTTTTTTCAAGCCAATTTATTCTAAGCTATCTGTTTCGAATCTTACCTAATGATTTGCTGTGACGAGTGTTGAGAAAAAAAGTGCATTGAATCTTCCAACGTTCAACATTTTACTGAAAGAAAAATTCTTTAAGTCTGCCCCAAGTTGGGTACAAATTTTCAAAGATTTACTCTAAAATGGCGTAGTTATTCGACATTTTACTTTCAACTAGATTCAGCCTTAGAGCACTTTGTTCCAAACAGGGCATATGCTTAGCATCACTTTTTGGCCATGGCTTTCTTCGACAAGACAAAAAGGAGCAAGATAAAAAATTCGAAAAGTTTGTTTGGCACTGTACGTTATCTGAACTTCTATTGCATATTCAGCAAGTCTAGGCTTCGTTCTATCTTGTCCACAATTCTTGTCACGCAAATTTTGCACCGCCGAGAGACTAATCACTCACACAATGTCGTTTCTTATCATCGCCAGCAATCCGTAAAAATCCCTAAGAATTATTTCGTTCTGAAAAACTCCGTTTGCTTTCTGGAGAAGCGATTGGCACCATGCTCAGTCTTTGGGCAAAATCTTTGTGGCAAGAATTTTGGTCTGATTATGAATATCCATTTCTAACTAGACATTTATATGCAAATCTCAATGTGATAAAAGTTACTTGTCATGTTAAAAATCTTTCGAAAGTTGTCATGTTAAAAATTGAAACTATCTTACAATTTACGACAAAGTTAAGCAAACTGAAATTGTTTCAAAGTAAAACGAAGAACTGTATAACAATCTACGGGCACTGTAAATCAAGGAAGCAGGAAAATTGGACGAAGGACTCGAGTTTATCACAAAAACTCAATATAGGTTCCAAATCTTTAAATCTACGAAAAAAGGCAGGTGTAAAATTCAATGACCTATTTCTTTGAACTAAATGACTTGAAAGAATCTTTAGCTACCTTTCTATGATTCTACCTTCGGACTTTTCAGAAATCTTGAATATCTGTCAAAATTACAGCCTATTTTCTGTTTCAGCTCATTTTATGATGTGACGTCATCAAATTTCTGAACCACAAACCAGAAGAGTTAAAGAGTTTTGAACGATACCATATTGTAGGCATCCATAAACTATGGTTTTCTTGAAAATTATTTGATCTTTCGTCAAGAGGTTTAGAAATTACGCTTGCTTTTAATTTTCTTTCGAAAATTTTCTTGAATTCTTAAAAAAGAAGAAAAACACTGTAATTCTGAAAATATTGAAGATTTCAGAAAAGTCCAACGGCAGATTTACTGTAAAATAGTTCAAGTTTCCTTGAAGCCGTTCAGTTCAAAGAAATAAGTCATAGAATTTTACACCCAGCTTTGTAAAGATTTGAAACCTATGCACACAAATTCGAGTAGCCAACAGAAGGCTGAAATTGCTGTCTTGACTGGACTTTCAAGGGTTGTTGTGTATTTTCATAACATCGGTGGTGTCACTTTGTAATCTTTGTATGTTATTGCAAATATATGGATGAGCTTTACGATAACGCAAAACTATTCATGCAAAACATTTTAACATCATTTCCTCGAGGGGTATCTTTGGAGGTAAAGTGATAGCCATTATCAGAAAATTTGGGACCATAATTCCGTGACACTATTTGAAAAAGGGACCCATAAATCCGTTTCAGTGTCGAAAACGCGGAACTCCTGAATGCACAGGGTGTGCCTCATTTGCGTGGCTGCTGTGCAGGAGCTGTAGCTTCAATTGTCTTAATTTTTACACAGTTGCATAGGTCAAGCTCCGACATAGAGTTTGAGGGCTTGTTTGAGGTCTAGCCAGATTATTGATATTGTGTGAAATTCATACATATGATCTTATCATTTTTAACATTTCTCAAAATGTATACCCATAATTCCGTATTTGTTGATGAAAAGGTACCCCTAAAAATGGCACGTCCCCGCTGCCATATCCTAGTTAAGTTACCCCCCCCCCCTCCCCGAGATATTTTCACCTGGTATAACACAGAGTCTGGCATATTTAGGAACGAAGGTTGAGACATACAGCATGTCCATCTTGGCTCGTTGGTTCCAACAGGATACACATGTTTTTTATAAGAAACTGCTTCTTATAAAAAATACGTGTGGAACAAAAGTTCGAACGATAACTGGGACGTACGAATAATATCTCCAAATGATGACCCTGAATAAAACTACAGTATACCTAACATAGTGTAACATTGACGCTAAAACAACTAAATTCGTCATTACCTAAATTCTAGAACTAAGAGTAGAGATATTTACAATTGAAATTCACTGCGAGTGCGTTTCGCAGAATTTAAGTTAACTTTCTAAATAAGTTTTAGTTCATATGAAACGTAAAAAGCTACAAAAATATATTTAAACGATGTAACACATCTTTACACAAACTTAAACATTACTTGAATGTGATAATAGCAAAATATGACAGAACCTGATAAGAACATTTTTATCAAAGTAAAAATTCAGCACAAGCACTGGTGGGGAAGGAGGACTAATTAACAGCGTACACTCACTATGACGGGAGACTCAAAATGATGTTCCCCTATTCGAAAAATCGTCAGATTTACTTGCACTATACACGTTTCTTTTGTAAGAAACTGGTATATAAGAAACTAGTACTAAGATGGCCGAAATTTGAAGAAACTCTAGTACTATGTCTGAGAAGTATTAAGAAACTTTTCAAAGTTAAAAGCATGGATGTTATAGCGAATAGATCGTTTAACCTTTATTCTTTTGCAATATCAACTAATCATTCATGTTTTCATCAAGACAGAACACTGTTTTTCCTATGTGGTGCTTTAAATGTCAAGAAACATTTCTGCAGCAATGTTGGCGACCGCATTGACAATTCATGCATTCATAAAATAAGAAACCAATTAAGAAACTTTTAGTACCAAAATGGACAAAATTTCATGTTAAATTCAGAAGCTTTTAGTACTGTGGCTTGATCCAAGTTTCTTATATAAAAACGTGTAATCATCAAAATTGACTTTTCGGAAACATGTTGGAAATGCACTTTAGTTGGAAATGCAATTTATTATGGATATTAAACACCAAAAATTTCAGGCAGACGTATTTTCAAGGAATTTCGATCTTTTTACAGAAATCTGGGACGACAACAAACGATATATTTACAAATTGTTTTTGCTTAGTTCTCACCAAAAATGTCATACATTCATAGATCGTGCTTCATTTTGAGTGTTGTGGGTCACAAATTTCCAAATG
Source organism: Aurelia sp. 3 sensu Dawson et al. (2005) (assembly GCA_964020215.1). Taxonomy (NCBI): domain Eukaryota; kingdom Metazoa; phylum Cnidaria; class Scyphozoa; order Semaeostomeae; family Ulmaridae; genus Aurelia; species Aurelia sp. 3 sensu Dawson et al. (2005). The sequence continues at coordinate 17,534,900 of OZ026580.1, forward strand.
ATCACTGTTAAGGATGATTGCAAAGGTGGACTTGGACTGCGATTAAGAAAAATTTACTAGTTCGCACTATTAACATCCTAACTACATTCCTCTTCAATGCCAAAAGTTTTCCTGTGATTTTTCTACGCTACAAAAATGTTGGACATTAAATATTTCATACCTTTCAGACAACAAAACATTTTTCGACATTAAAATTTGCTAACGTATCAAATGTTCGAAAATATGAACGTCTGAAATTTTTGGCGCTTAATTTACTCGTTTAGGGAATCTAACAAGCAAGGTACATATTTTGGGGGTTCATAAATGGAACTGGGTACTTGAAAACGTTTTTGATAGACTTGGAATTTGCATTTGACTGGAAACATGTCTTGAAAACGGTACGCTTGCCAGATTCAAAGAGCTTTACAAACCTCCTGCTAACAATAGCGGAAGCAGCCAGTTTGGCAAATTTCACAACGATTCTCTGTTTGATCAAGGATGCGACCATTTCCTCATTTCTGATTGGTGGGTTGAATAGGCCTTTGGAGCATCATATTCTGACCTGATAACTAAAAGGAGACAACGCTTGATTACACTTTGCTCACTGAAAACATACATGACATTTGTCAATATATACAAAAAATGCAATCGTGCAGCAAAAAATTTGCTACAGTATTATCCATATCCAGCACAAAAGTGATTTGACATTTACTGGTAAAAATTTGGCGTAAAGGACAAGTTCCGGGGTTGGCATAATTGTTGATTATGTAAAGTATTGCACTGTTATGAATGGTGTGTAGCACTTATTTCCAACTTTTATCTTTCTTTTCTCCGCGAAACTGCGTATTTCAATCTGCGAAATAGGCGAAATGACGTCACTGTCTATGACGGCACTTCGCTTTGACCTGAACGAGGCTGCCAAACGTGTTGATATGCTGCTCACACTGCTAGCCTCCTTATCGTGCACTCGTACAAAATACAAAATGGCGACGACATTTGGCCTAGCTTATGAAAATTCTTTGCGTATTTATGACACTTGGAGATGTCACAACTTGGGAAAGAAGGTGGTCGGCAGTTAGGGCTGATTTTTGACAAAAAATTTATAAACTCCGTACTGGTCTTTTAAATACATCTACTCTTTCGAAGAAACAAAGAAATCATACAAGCTCTGAAAAATGCACAAAAAAGTATCCGATTTTGAACTTAGCCATGAAATGGCGACAACAAAGGCAAACCAAGAGACGACACGTGCAAGGCATGCTGGATGAAACAGACCCTTTAATAGAGCGTTTACAGTAACCCTTACCTTCACCTGGCCGTGGAACATTTTCATAAGTAGGACATCTTGGTAACGAATTTCTTTTCCTCGGTAAAGGTGGGGGGATTTCTTCTTCTTCTTCTTCATGAAAACAATTATCATTGTTATCAAATGAGTATTCATTGAATGACGTCCCGTGCATATCAAGGTAGGAATCCCCATTCGATCGGCTGTGCTTCACTGTAGAAAGATAAAGAAAGAGTGTGAGAAGAACGACGTGTTCGCACGGTAAAAATTCTATGACTCTGTAACAACGTAGCAAAATTCTTGCATTCTATGTCAAAGAAAGGCTGAATCAGAGATTAAAACATTTAGGAATAATTCCTGCATTACCAACATACGTTACAGACGCTTACTTATTAAACTATTCAATACTTGAAGGAAGGTTTAGCATTCAAATGAAATTCATTCACTTCTCTTTCCATAAGGCTACGAGATTCAAAAAGCAGTTGAATTACTTACATATGGCTTGTGCATTTTCGTAAATCGGCAAATCGGGTAGCGGTCGATCCTTCATTCTTAAACGTGCTGTAAAGTTGAACGACAAACAATCAAAATACGCTTTTTTGTCAGTAGAGAGTTTACGAAACCAGGACGGCAACGCCAGCCAGAACGTCATCTGATATTCTGCAAATGAAGTATTGATTCCATACTCTACCTTTGATATATCATCCAAAAGGCCAAAATGAGGCCTCCTATAACTCAGAGATGCCTGAAAACCATATCATTTTCTTTGAAGACGAACATCTAAGACGACTTCGGAGGCCTAGATTTGCAGTGCAGAACGCTAGAAATAAGGTTTCCATCTTGTGAAATTGAAAAGGACAACTTCAGAGACTCTCGAGGGAAACGAACAGAAAACAAGGAATCTTTCGAATCGAAAGTTCTGAAATAAAAGGAAAATTGCGTTGCAGTTGCCGCCATGGTTTCGTTAACTCCCTAGTGATGACGAGAAGCAACAAAGCTTTAATCGCAACTAAGACTGCGTTCACACGATGCCGGCACATTTTGAAAACGATGAAAAATGTGACGGTAGCAAAATTTGAGCTAGCGTTCACACGATGCCGGAACAATTTGAAAACGGTCAGAAATTTGCCGGTAAAAAGCTCGTTGCAAGACTTTGATGCCAATTAAGTAAACCTAAATCCTAAGAATCATTCAGTCTCGTTCCAAAAGCGTCTCAAAATGTTCTATTTTCATCATTTTAAAGTGTTTACACGATGCCGTTTCCAAAATGTGCCGATTAGAGTTCCGTTTTTAAAATCTGCCGTTTTCAAAATCTGCCGGCAAAAAATGTGCCGTTTTCGTGTGAACAGGAGGCCTATCCGTCGAATTTTTCACCGTTTTCAAAATGTGCCGGCATCGTGTGAACGCAGTCTAAATCAAGGACCTTATAAGTAAATTATTCAACAAATCTAACTCTTTGAGCACATGATGATCCAGTGGGGATGTGGGGATGATTCCCTAGCAAGGTTCAATAAAATGGCAAAGTCAGGTTAAAACTTTGGATTAGCATTAAATTCTAACATAATTTTACAAAGGAAATATATAAGATAAGGTCGGCCAAAATGGGTCATTAGCAAATGCCTAGATTGCACTGCTATTGCGCTTTGGTCAAAGAAAATCATTTTGTTTCATGAAAAAGACAGCTTAAGCAATTGAAAGGGCTGCAACTTTACAACTAAGAAACTTTGCCTCACTTTCAGAAACGCAAAATGAAGTAACCCATTTTGCCATGCTCTGACACAATGAGCCCACCTCCACCTTATCAACACCTGTTTGAATAAAGCCAGCTTATACGGAACTTCCAGTAGTGAAAAGGTTAACATTTGAACTAAAAAACAGAATTATGCAAAGAGCTAAAGGACCCTCGTAAGCTTTTTGATGTTTTGGAATCTCCAAAATCTTGAGCTAATGATTTACCCTTTTCCTGCCAGCGAATAATACAAAATTACAGATTGACAATCATTCCTTCGAGCAATAAAGCTACAGTCAACGTGAAAGTGGCTCGAATTTCCAGCGCCTAACGGTTCACCTCAACAGCGATAAAAACAGAAATGAATGATATTTCTAGGTTAAAGATTAAGACAGTCATAGACATGCTCCGAGTCTGCTTCCACGGTCCGTCTGACTTGTTCCCTTTACGGTAGTTCCTATATTCGCCATTCCAATATTCCGTCAAGGCAGAAACAAACTCCCTATTGTTCCATGACGGAATTCTGAAATAGCGGATCAGGGAGATATGAGGCAGATATCGGTCCGGAAAGCTTCAGGAAATAGACTTGGAGCAAGTCTAAAATAAATGCAACTATTATAGCAAGTATGTGTAGTTATTGCCTACCTGGTAACGAGGTTTGCCTCCATCCAGGTGCGACTCGTCCAGCAGAGGGTGGTGAAGGTAAAGCTGACGTATATGGCGGTGATGGTAGAGATGATGTAGAAATTCGAGGGGGTCTTGGTAACAATGGCGCCTCATCAATCGGACTCTCCTCAAACGAACTTCTTCCATTAGGGAAAGATGATGATGGGCTTACGACGTAAGGATTTTCAGATGCTGAACGCTCTGCAAGTAAAGAAAAATCGAGTCCAAGAGTTCATTCCCATTTAATACTGGAAATAAAACAAGCTTTATAATGGTATAAAAATTCCAGGCTATAATGAAATGTCTTGCTTATTATCAACTTTATCAAATGAGCGCCAGTTCGTAACCTGTTTTACCTGCCAAATTTTTAACAACTAAATTTCTTCGGCAACATGGTTTTGTTCAAAAATTTGATCTTGCATGTTCAATTATTTTCCAGACACATTATCTTCAACACCAAATGTATCTGAGATGGATCTTATTTGAAGGTAAACAAGATTTTGTTACGGCTGTGAAAACATAGGGAATATAAATTAGTCACCTCCAGTGCATGAAGCACCCGAAAATTTGGACTGCCGATATTTTCGAACAGTTGGAGCGTAAGAAAATTTTAGCGTCTGAAATTATGTGTTGTCCTCCGTCGCGAATATTTTTACACAACAGAAAATCACAGCAAACTTTTTCATATTATCAAAATGGAATGTCTTGCTCAAAAAAATCGTTTCATCATTGCACAGGCATTTGGAACGACGAAAATTATCTACAGGGTATCTCAAAATAATTGTGCCTACATTTGTGTGGCTACTGTGGAGGAGATGTAGATTCAATTAATTCGATGTTTATTTTGCCCCTCGTGCCTAAAATTTTGTTGATTTTATTCACTTCACTTTAAGAATTTGCTTAGACCAAATCGTCAAAACTCTGGTTTAGATATGGAGGCAAATTTGTCCTTTGAAGATTAATATCGTCACTCTCAAAGCATCAATATCAATAAACGAGGTATCTATGTTCAAATTGGCTATTGAGGTATGTCTTAAAACTAATTTTGGATTGATTCACGCTATATTCATATCGCTAGGGTCGGCCAAATCAGTATACTATTTTTGGGACACCCGGTACAATCGTCCAAAATTTTTGACGTCTAATGTGTATAAAGCCTAAATTAGACATACTTGTTTCTTCCTTCTGTTGATCTACATCTTCCTGGCCGTCTCCTGAATTCCTCCCTAAGGGAACAAAATGAATATCGTGAGAGAACATGAAGAAATGCATACAATACATGATGTTTAGAAAAAGATTGTAATGTTTTTATGTTGACTGTTTTTTTGTGTATTTAGAACCAATTAAAATTAATGTTGTTTATTTAACTGATTTTGTATGTTGTGGAATTTTAAAATGAATGGAACTGAAACCGAAACTGAGATATTTTGCTTCAAAACCGGAAGGCTGGACGAGTAGCCGAGCGGCTTTCGGCTTCAGTTCCCTTTCAATAACAGCAGGTAAGCTTGGTCGACCCCGGGTACTAGCTGGTCACCAGGGTGAGGTTGGTTGAGTGGAGTCCAAATTAAGACGGGCGACCTTCCAGATGCCTGACCAACCCACTCACCTCCCTGTCCATCTGAAGGGACGATTAACTTAAGTGGATCGGGCTCAAATTTTAAATAAGGTGGGTGTGGAATTCTTTTCATTTTTTCTTTGAACTGAATGGCTTGAAAAGGACTTTAATTACTTTATTGTAAAATTGTTGTGGAAAGTGTTGTGGAAATCGTTATCATTATCAGTTTCAAAATGGCGGCATTAATCATATTTGAAATTGTGACGTCATCAAATTTCTAAATCATAAACCAGAAGTGTGATGGGTTTCTGCTTGCTACCGTACTGTAGCCCTTTACAAACTACTGTTTTCTTGAAGGTTGTATCATTTTGCCTCTGTTGCTTCAGGATTTACACTGATTTATTCCAAAATTTCCCATGAATTTTCCAAAAATCTTACCAAAGGATCAAAATACAGCCATTTTGAAATTGATCAAGACATCAGAAAAAATTCCCACTGAAAATTTGCAGCAAAATGCTCGACTTTTACAGCTACATTTTTAGAGATTTGAAAGATTTAAGCCGTTTGCTAAGCTAATGGTGATTTCATACTTGATGCAACTTTTTTATCCGAAACTGAATCTCCATTTCACCCATGTTGTGGAAAAGACCTGATTGCATGGGCTGATGATCCTGCAGCACTCTGGACTGGAAGCAGTGATGGCACTATTTGTTTCTGTCGTAGATTAGCTCAGCCGGGTTCCTCTTATTCAGAATTATCGCCTATGTTAGCCCAAAATTAGCCCGACATACAAGTGAAGCGAACCTTAGTATTTATTAGTAAAATCATTTATGTATATTCAGTTCTACTTTAGTTAAACGTTCTCTTTGTTAATGACTGTGGTCTCCTGCAGTCCGTGGTATCGCCCTTGCAGTATCGTAAAGTAGCTCGCATGAAGTGTCTTAGTAGTTTATTTGTACAACTTTATGTTGAATGAGAAAAACTTTCTATGTGCGATGCAACACTTGTCTCAAAAAAGTTGAGTCAGTCCTTTTCTTTCCTTCTTTTCCATCTTTTTTCTTTCTTTCTGGAAACCTGAAAAATTTCTCGGACTATTGATGCCACGGTCCGTTATTCTTCTAACCCTTTGTGAATAAAAAAGGCATATAAAACAAAACATGAGAATTTTCGTACCTTCACCGCTGGTAATTGGTTGTGGATTCAATCCTGCATATTTTGTTCTCATCAAATAGTCAACAGCAAGCACTGGACTTGGAAAAGGGGCGTTCTGAAAAATGCAATCAACAGGTTAGAGGCCCTTTACATGAGACCCCACATGAAACTTAGGGCGACATGAACTCATGCCGGCATGAAAATTTGAGAAAAATCACTCCTGTACATGAGACACGATATCAACCTGATATGAAACTTTCCACCTACGTCATGCATCTTTCCCGCGACTTGGCGTAAATATCTGAGCAGGAAAACAAAGGATATTTGGTTTCGTATCGTTCTGCTCTGAGAAAAATGTGTTTAAATGAGATGTTCATGCCGGCACGAGTTTCATGCCCCCCCCCCCCCGACATGACTATTCATGCCGGCATGAAAATGCGACATACATGAAATTTTAATGTCGCCCCGAAATGAAAGTTTTATATCACCCAGACATCATGTAAACACAACAGTAGCTCAGACCAGCACCCGATATAAAATTCGTGCCAGCACGAAAACTCATTCCGGTGTAATATGCATCTCTGAATCGCATGCGCATGCCCTTGCAGGGACGCATATTACACCGGCATGAGTTTCATGTCGGGACTTATGTATTTTATGTAAAGAGCCTCTTGGTTGAATAACGGTCATTGATTGGATGCATATTGTTTCACTATGAATCCCGGTTGGTATGCTGCTCACTGAATATCAAAGCAATGATATTGAGAACTACTTTGTTTTATTCCTGATAGGTCCAATTAGGTTCAGTAATTTAACTGGCTGTAATCGGCCATGCCTTCCGGACGAAATGGGAGATTTTCTGCAGAAAGCCCCTTTCGAAAACTTGCAAAAACAAATGAAAACAGCAAGCAAGATTTCCCTTTCTTCTCCTTCCTAGCAATGATGAAACTTGGATGTGTTCATGTATTTTGTCCTCTTGGGAGAATGGAATCCTCCAGAATAAGATACAGAGAAGACTTTCAATCCCCTAACAGGAAAGCACGTGCTAAAGCGTACTGAAGTTACCGCTGTGAGGGAAACATATTATGGAAGCTTGCTCGTGATTCTAACACTTTTTAAAGGCTTTTCGAAGGTATATTTTTCAGAAAATCCCTTACAGAATCAGGATGGAGTGACAGAGTTCAGCCAGAAAAATTCCAAAAATAATTGAACATGTTAGCTATTCAATCAGGTATTGCAAAATATCATTGCTTATTTACTCAGGGAGCAGTAGCCTCTCAAACACCGGGCCTTTCTTTGACTCACCTACTAACTTGAAGAAAATTGGAACAGAACAATAGAAAAAACTTACCGGAGATGACTCAAAAATGCACCTTCCATGATCCGATACTAATAATATTTTATGATGTCTTATCTTTTCGATATCCCTGAAAAGTGTAAGGAAACCCATTTTAGATATCATATGCACCTTAGTACGAGGATATTATTCTAGCAATGAACTCTCTCAAATTTTTGCAATAATTAATCTATGAAAGTCCCTTGGGAATTATTGTAAGTCATTTGTGTAAGTCATTGCAAAGAATGTTTGGGGTATCTCATGAAACTGTGATGTCTTCTGATAAGGCATCTGTACTCAGACTAGCGTAAAAAACGTGTCACGGCGAAAATACGAGCTCTAAAATAGACCTTATTCCACGTGATTTCTGCAAAGAAAGTATGGGAGCAAGAAACCACTTAAACTTCCTGCAAGAAACTGAATTCAGCGCAATCTATGACAAACTACGGCTAAATTTGTCATTCTATGCAAAATCTAACTTCATATCACTGTTTGCCAAGACCTGCGCTTTCGAATGATGTGGATGCAAATTCTAATGATGAGGGAGTTGAAGAAATTTATGAAGCAAAATATTCCTAAAATTTGCAAGGGGCCAAATCAAGAAACCAAAATTATACAAAGCTTAGAAGAATCAAGTTCCACTCGCCAAAACCTTCTAAATGATTCCTAGTAGGCAATAAAAAGGGCAGATTTTGTAATACAATAGCATCAGTCGCTTTGGTTCACACCTCAATTCAAAGCAATTAACCAATGCAGACAAAAGAAATTCTCTCAAGCAGAAATTGAAAACAAACGAAGCCGCAAAGTTGCCCTGAAACCAGTACGGCGAACTATCGTTTGGTGCAGGCGAAGGAAGGTTTTTAAGAGAAAGTATGCACTTATAACGAAAGAAGAAGGGTAAATCTAAAGTTCTGCCTCGCGGATTTTGTTTATTTGATTCAGGAGCTGAGGAGTGACTGCGTTCATCTGAGCAATAAATATGCAAAATTTTAATGCCCTCTGCTCGGTTTCTGAATCAAACAAACAAAATCCGCGAGACAGAACTCAAGATTTACCCTTCTTCTTTCGTTATAAGTGCATACCTTCTCTTAAAAACCTTCCTTCGCCTGCACCAAACGATAGTTCGCCGTACTGGTTTCAGGGCAACTTTGCGGCTTCGTTTGTTTTCAATTTCTGCTTGAGAGAATTTATTTTGTCTGCAATGGTTAATTGCTTTGAACTGAGGTGTGAACCAAAGCGACTGATGCTATTGTATTACAAAATCTGCCCTTGTTGTAGGCAACAGTTTGGAAAAATATTGCAGTTGTATGTCCGAAACTAGTCTTACTCAGCATAGCTTTCAAATACTCAAAAAGCTGGGTGTAAAATCATATGACCTATTTCTCTGAACTGAACGGTTTCAAAGAAACTTGAACTATTTTAGAGTACATCTGCCGTTGGACTTTTCTGAAATCTTCAATATTTTCAGAATTCAAGTGTTTCCCTTCTTTTTTAAGAATTCAAGAAAATCTTCGAAAAAAACTTAAAACAGTCGTAATTCCAAAACCTGTTGAAGAAAGATCCAATAATTTCAAGAAAACCATAGTTTATGGATGTCTACAATATGGCATCAAGCAAAAATCTTTCACTCTTCTGGTTTATGATTCAGAAATTTGATGACGTCACATCCTAAAATGAGTTGAAATCTAAAATAGGCTGTAATTTTGACAAATATTCAAGATTTCTGAAAAGTCCAACGGTAGAATTATTGGAAAGTACGTAAAGTTCCTGTCAAAGCCCTTCAATTAAATAAAATAGATCATAGAATTTTACACCCGCCTTTTTTCGCAGATTTAAAGATTTGCAACCTGTGCTGTCCTACTCCACATAATTTTTGGCAAGCCAAAGGTCTGTGAATGAAGCCTAAACTTACTTGATGGAAAGTACATAACGATCTTTACTCTTGTCAGTCGGACGCAGAAGATAAGCGCCATATTGTTGATGATTTAATAGTTGCTCAGCTTCTCCTCTCGTGATATCTGGGTAGAACCAACTATAATGAGAAGAGCAAGGTAATCAACACTTGAAATGGCAGTTATCAAATGGTTGAGATATCAAAGTTTGGGTGTTTTTGCTTGGCATCAATTCTTAAAACGGTAGACTTGGTAGACTCGGAATTGATTTACTGACGAATAGACCTTTCGCAATTTGGATAAAGGGATTGAGGAAAGCACGGTCCATTCTGACAGCATTGGCAACGGCAGGAAATCAATGGAGTCCCCTCCTTGCAGCTCGTTTGCATCTCCCTGAAAACTCTAGTTTTTTCGATTTACTTGCATCCCTCAAGAGTCACGATACTTGTTTCGACTAAAAAGTTTTTTCTCTGGATTATTTAGCCATCTGGTCATCCTTTCACCCATTGGTGAGTATATTTTGAGCCACCTTACTGCAGGTATTTGTCTTCGGCTTTGAAGCGGTCCACTTTAGGCACAACCGATCAACATGCCTAAATTCAAACTTGCGTGAACACTGGACTTGCAACAAGTCTCTCTCGCGGCAAAAACTTGAGAAGGAAAAAAAGCGAGAGAAGCGTCCTTCCTCCTCTCGATCTGTGTGAGCTCCTTCAATGGGGAGAGTGCAGAGCCACAGCGGAGCGAACGAGTGAGCTCACACAGATCGAAATGAGGCTAAGTAAATAAATTAGGCCATGCGATGATGAGGAAAGCAAGCGGAAAGCGAATTGCAGCAAGCTGAATATACTGAATCGACAGGACAACGGAGAGGATGGAAAAACAAAGAACACACAAATAGGTAGGCCTGAAAGTTCTGATTCTTTACAACGATAATTGATTAATTAATCTAACATGCACTTCCAACTTTTCCCGAAACCCATGCTATAAAAAGGGGAATAACTGGTGACTGAAGATATTGACTCTAGGCAGCTACATAAGTTTCAGTGCTTTGACAAATCGGGATTGGTGTAGTTAAGTTTTTTTTAGCAATTTGGTTTACAAGAAGTGAAAAGAAATCATATTTAGACTGCGTTCACACGATACCAGCACATTTTGAAAACGGTGAAAAATTCGAGGGATAGGCCTCCTGTTCACACGAAAACGGCACATTTTTTGCCGGCAGATTTTGAAAACGGTAGATTTTGAAAACGGAACTCTAATCGGCACATTTTGGAAACTGCATCGTGTAAACACTTGAAAATGACGAAAACAGAACAGTTTTAGCCGCTTTTGGAACGATACTGATAGATTCTTAGGGCGTAGGCACACTTCTTTGGCATCAAAGCCTTGCAACGAGTCTTTTCCATCTAATTTCCTACCGTTTTCAAATTTATCCGGCATCGTGTGAACGCTAGCTCAAATTTTGCAGCCGTCACATTTTTCACCGTTTTCAAAATGTGCGGGCATCGTGTGAACGCAGTCTTAGTTTAAGACACAAATAGACGATTACGCTAAAGATGGCGGCGAGGAACTTTTTAGCACGATGCACTGCGTTCTTTAATCGAATTCCTATAGAACTGTTAAGGATTCGTAATTAGAACGCAATGCATCTTGGTAAAAAGTTCCTCGCCGCCATCTTTAGCGTAATCGTCTATTAGCAACGTAAAAGGAGATCCTCACCTTGGCATTACGAATACAGGATCATACGTTTGTTGGCCAGCTTGATCATCAACGCTCAGCTGCTGTTCCTGACAAAAATTTTAAAGAATGATAATATCAAAAGGCTTATGTCATTCTAATATTTCCTTCATAAAGAGTCAGTTATATGCTTCGAGGAAGAAATGAAAGGAAAATGAAAATAGTCTAGGGACGTTCGAAAAGGTCCAACTTTTCTTAATCAGTTGGTATGGCCAACAGTTTCAGTAAAGATAAGTCAATACTAACCAGACTGGATGACAAATCTTCACGTGGAGAAGTGCTGTTAATGGAGCTATCGTCAAAAGATGATAGAGGACTGCGCGGCAACTGACTCAGAGGTATTCCCGCTACTGTGTTTGCTGAAAAGATATAAACAATTATCCATTTATTCTATCATTTATCTTATTACCGAATTGATTTAATCTACTTCCACAATATGCAATTTCCTTAATAAAATCGGCTCATGTCTATGAAGCCAATTGCTCTCTCCGAGGTCTCCGATATGTATATACATCTCGTTGTAGCTGTTCACATACCGGGTGAGTCAAAAAAAAAGTTTAAGCGTTTCGCGGGCAATGTAATAAAAATTATTTGATCGATATTGAAAACTAAAATGTTAATCTATCACTCAAAGGCTTACTTGGATTAGAAAGTTTTGTTTGGTAAAATCACACATCTTTAAGACCCAGCAATTAGCTGAAATTCTGTAAGGGGTTTGTATGGGAATCGAGAATTCCACATTCCATTCTGGTCCACGATTTATGTGGCACTGAAGCTTACATTGCCAGTTTGAGATGCTGAATTCGAATTTCAATAGAAGGAAAAATCATGGACCTGAGTGGAATGTGGAATTTTTGCTTCTAAACATGCTCTTTATCAGCATCTTTCTAATTTCTGGGTCTGTAAGTTGAGGGATACTATCAAACAAAATTTTCTCATCTAAGTTTACCTTTGACTGATAGATTAACATTTTAGTTTTGAATATCGGTCTCATACTTTTTATTCCACAGCCCTCCAAACGCCTAAACTTTTTTTGACTCAGCCGGTACAAGGTGGGCGAAAAAGTAACCCTCAAGAATGAAATTCCTGTTTCAGTGACACAATCAAACAATACGACAATGGTGATAATACAAAAGTTGAATACCATGTACATGAGCTGAATAATATGACTTTTTGAGGATGCACTCGTTGTGAAACACGTATAACAAAGAGTAACTCGACATTAAGTACATATTTGAAACACGTCTAAATTCATATCTCAGCTCATTTACGGTACCCTTCTGTGTTGCTATCAATATTGTCATGTAATACACAAGACGTATTGCTGCAATTAAATTGTACAGAGAATGTTCCCAAAAACTGGACTATGGAGTGAAGGATAAATTGGTAAATGCTGAAGAAAGGAAGACATCTTGCCATAGGAGAGATTTACATTAAGATAATGTATTTTCGTATTTTGAGATGTATTTAGCTACATTTGTCAGTGAGACTCAGACTGAAGCTAGCTATAAAAAGATGGCTGCATTTAACTTTGTTTTGATCTTGGAATGCAAAAGAAAGGGCATAACTCCTCTGGGCCTAAATTACCGATGATCGTAACTGTTTTCATTATTCTGCCAATGCCAAGTGTAAAGAAACTGATATTGATATTGGTCTTATTGACATCGTATTGAATTAAGTCACTAGGTATTCTAATACAGAACCTCTTTTGTTATAGCTATCAGTGTACAACTAAACTCGCAAAGGGAAGTTTATGGAGCTGGATATCAACAAAAACAGAATGCCTTATTTGATAAATATAAGTACCTCGTTTCTTCAACTTGCTAGGACTTGGAGTAGGATCTCTTGTTTCTTTGAAATCCAAATCTCCAGGGAGTGGGCCAGGAGCGTCTGCCTAAAATGGGACAAGTAGGATTCAGCTCAAAGATCAAAGCCAAGTCTCTCATCGACTTTGTTTGAAACTACTGTTTTTGGATAAATGCAATCTTAAGAAAATTTTGACAATGATTATAAGAATCAAATTACTTTCAAAGTCCTTCTTGGCTCGTTCTGACATTAACGAGAGGTATGACATTGGATAACCATCGATTACCTCGATCTTGGAGCTGTTTTGCATCACAAATAATCTTGGGGTCCCTGATTTCAGCTGTCGCGTTATTTTTTATCTTTGAAAGCTCGCAATTCGGTGGACTTTAAACCGACTGGCAAGATTCTGGTCTCTATGATTTTTTCAAAATCTTATGTAAAGAGTTTCCTTCCAATGAGCTTGTTTACACATATCAAATGAGTCCTTGCTTTCGCTCCATTCCCAAAAGATATACCTACAATACCCATTCCACTTCAACGAAGTTTTAGCGGGATGACTATAACTGTACATTTTCAACTGTTCTAACAATTCAATTCAAAGGAGCAAAACTTAGATGAATGACAACAGTCTACAGCCTTTTCACGTGATCATTATTTATCAGTATATAATCAAACGTCAAAATTTTTTGGGACACTCTGTAGGTAGAATAACATCATGGATGGATCCCGCGGGGGGGGGGGGGTACTTCACTATAAATTCATACGGGGGTGTGCGCCGCAAGGATTTCTGTTACGACCCAATCCGAGAAATTTGGTCCGATATTGATTCCCAATCCCCGAATTCAACCGTCGTTTGCCTCCAAGATTTGAATTTTCGAGGGCTGGGAAAGAGAATTTTGGTCCCAAGTGGCCACTGGAACGAGGCTCCGATCTGAGCACGTTTTTCAACACACAAAAAATACCTGAAATCTGTTCACCTGAAACAGAGCACGTGTTGCTCCAAATAATTATCCTGTTGTACTTTCACTCACCGCCCATTACCAGAATTTTTAGTATAACAGTAAACCCCAATCCCAGAAAATTCCAAGTGAAAGTATACCCCAATCACAGAAATTATCAAGTAAGAGTACATCCCAATCCCAGAATTTTCAGGCCAAAAACTACCGAAAACTATCCCTGTCTTACCCCATAGTGAAGTATCCTCCCTGGGGGAGGGTGGATATAAAAATGACATATACTTACTCTGTTGATGAGATCAATTGCATGGATCCACCTTCTGCGTAATATATCATCGTTGGCCTAAGGATTTAAAGGAACAGTAGCATTTATCAACAGGGGCAGTGCAAACTTTAAAAATTCTCGTAAAAAATCTGCTCATCCCGCATAATTTTTCAAAAAGAACCAATTTCCCCGTCAACCCTTTCATAAAAAATATACATTCCCCGTATCCTTAGGCATCAACTGCTGTTATTCAATACTTTTATGGCAAGATACTCCAATACGATACCAACAGTCAAAGGCCTTCTTTGCATTAATAACATAGTCCTCTTGCCTGAGAATTATTGGAAAAATTTAAAGTCTTTGAACAAATCTTCTAAATTTTATATCATTTAAAATTTTCTTCTTGGGCACTTTAAACTTGATCCTTGTCTTGCACAGGGTCACAAAAAGATACTACTCACGCAGATTTGCCCAATTAAGCGTCTTTCCCCGTTCTATATGGTTTTAAAACAGTAGTGGCTCCGTTGCGCTTTGCACCAGTCATGTAATGAAATGAATTCTGTACTGTCCTTACCCTCAATCGATATTTCTTCTTTCCCATTTCCATAATAAATTCTCTCTCGCTGCCTTTCTTGCTTGTGCATGTTGTCTGACGAACTTGAATCCCGATGAAACCGACGTACTACAGAGAAAATAAAGGGCGTGAAAACTTATGATATCCTTACCAAATGGAACTGTTAAACATTCTGGTGCTTAGTTGTTACACAATCTCTAGCAAAGCAAACAACGCTAGAGCGCTTTACTTCAAAATCACCGTGATTCTGAAATTTTAGCCCGGGGAGGGGTGTAACTTCCATATATGGAGATACGGGTACGTGCAGCCCATAAGGATAACCGCGAAAATCCTTAAATATGAGTCTCAGAATTATCCATTAGAAATGGGTAGATTTTTGCCTTGCAACGTAAAAGGTTGTTGAGTTTAGTATTTGCAAGGTTGGGTTTTTATCGTTATAGCTATGTAACGTGCTTGGTTGCAACTTTACTTTCATATTTTGCATTTAAAGTGAAATGAAACTTGATTTCTGAGATGTTCAACAGGCTTTGTCTCCCAAAAATCCATAATAATTGGTATTGAAATTGACCAAAAATCCTTAAATATGGCTCTTCCCCTAAAATGCTGGGCGGCACGTCCCCGTCATCCCAAGACTTGAGTTACCCGCCCCCCCCGGGCATTTTAGCAAGGGTTTCAGGATAGTTGATTATTTATTTACCTTGAATTGATCCTTGTGTCTTGTTTTCTCATCTTATTTTCTGCTCTGTTTCGTCTTCAACTGACGTGTGCAACTGACGTGTGCAACTTAACCTGGGATTAGGCCCAATCGCTCTCAAATTGTTCGAATATCACTCTCTTGCATTTCTGTGTCTTAGTGCGCCTTCGCAAAAGAAAGGTTTCAAACTGCAGGGCCTGAAAGGAAAGATTTTTCCATGGCTTTGCAGTTTGAAACCATTCTTTTGCGGAGGCGCACTAAGACACAGAAATACAAGTTATATTCGACCAGCTTCATCATCATCATCATCATCATCATTTATTTATTTTAAGTAGGCTATAAAACTAAAAAAGAAATAGCTAAATTACAGCTAATTGAGGCCTACTTTATACAATTAAAAGATCAAGAAAAAAAATAAATAAATAAATGTACAATGTATATATATGAATATAAATTACAAGATAAAAACAACTATCCTGTTAGGAACCCAGCTTGAGAGCAATTGGGCCTAAACCCACGTTCAGTTTCACAAAGCATCAGTTGAAGACGAAACAGAGCAGCAAACAAGACAAGGAAATAAGACACAAGGATCAAAACAACGTAAATAAATAATCCATCAAAACATCCGTGTCCTAATACCCTTGATTTTAGTGCTTTTTGGAAGTTATCACTTTCTTGACTATGAAGTGCAGTAAGTCAGCAGCTACTTGTCCGATGGGCTACAGCAGTCTCAAATTCTAATAAGTTGAAGCCTGTGCTATGAAACTTTGCAGGAACGGAGCAATAGATTATAAAGCTCCTGCACAGAAGCCACACAAATAGGGTAAATTTTCTATGGACAGTGTATTCCTTGTGGTTGGTCATTTTGACTTTCCTCACTAAGTTTACAATTTATGGAGCTTTTATAGTTGTCAAAGCTTCCTATATCGATCCTCTGGACGATCCTTTCCAAAAATAATGATGATGTCAAAAATGCTAGAGAGTAACAAGTGGCAAAATGGTCTCTCCTACCTAGGACCTAAAATCTGGAACAATCTACACTCAGATCTAAAGTCAGCTGAGAGCGTTAACAATTTCAAACATAAGATTAAGGAAAATTTCTCCAAAGAGCTCCAAAATCGAGAAGACGACCCTTATGTATATTACTAAATTTCCAAAATTTGCAAATAAAACAAGATTCCATCATTATTCTCTAAATTGATCTAGAATCTACATTTTTACACTTTTCTTTCAATGATACCGCTGGGGGGGGGACCATCATGGAAACAAGGTCACACTGACATTTTAATGCTATCCCTGCCATTTCAAACTGGGGGAGTTTCTATGATGGATTTTTATCTTAGATCTTAGTTTGTTTTTCTTTTTATTATTTTGTACACATGTAATTAGCTTGCTGTTTATTTTCCTTTAGATCTTTTATAGCAAGTTCTAATTTTAATTTGTGGCACAATTTTATATACATACATATCTACATATGCTCTTTCTGGAATCATGGTGAACGGCCTGAAGTTCCTTTCGATCTATTCAGTTGATAGAATTAGGCAATAATATTTCATACAATTAACTTTAAAATTAGCGGAGATTCGAGCCCTTTGCTATAACGGATCGAGCGAGCTGTAAACTTCCCAGCTTACTACAAAGTACCGGTACCTTCGAGCTGGTGGGTAAAAAATAGGTACACGTACAAATGATTCACGAAAAGACGCTGTATTGAGCCCCAGGGAGGGCGGGGGGGGGGGGAGTTGGTAGTTCAAGGTGACGTACCCGTTGCAAAATGTACTTTAGCAATAACTGTATGCAGTGAGTGCTGCGCACTAGTTTTAGTAACAAAAGTGGTTGGTGGAAACACGACCTCACCGATTCTGCTTTGCGAATCAAAAAGTAAGGGAAATAAAGGAATAAAGAGAACAAGATACTCAGACGAAAACAATATAGATTTTCTATGACTAGAAGCAAGCGCAGGCTTAATTTAGGTCCTATTTATACCCCTTTAGCTACCCCACATCTTCTCGCTTGAAAATAGGCGCTATAAGGTTTCCTTTTAAATCAGCTGATGTATCAACAATCGAATGAGATTTCTTTGAAAACTGAAGCATTTCCATGGGATTTCAGGTATTTCTCGGTGAAATAAAGGATTCCTTCAAAAGGGAACGAGATTTCTACGGAGTGTTTTCCTTTTGTTTAGACTTGCTTCAAGTCTATTTCCTTTCTTCATCAGTATCTGCAGAGGAACTAATTTTATGGAAGAAAATGCGAAGGAGCAAAAATTGAAAAAGAGGTGGGACGAGGGGGAGGAAGTAATTTCCTCTTTCCTTCCCCCGTCCCCGCCTCGTTTTCAATTTTTGCTCCTTTGCATTTCCTTCCATAAAATCATTTCCTCTGTAGAAAGGAGATACTGATGAAGGAAAGAAAAAGACTTAAAAAGCAAGTCTACACCGGCTTGATTATAAATAACTTTCTTAATCCCCAAGATACCCTTTATAAAAAATTCTTACGGAGCGCTTTGAAAAAAGCATCACATGCATTAATCTCTAAATTTTATAAATTTAATAACATGTGGGAAGGTTAATGCTTTCAAAACCAGAGGATTTTAAATCTCCATGATTCTACACTTCCTTTAATTGTTATTGACTCAAACATAAATAGAGCTTGATGTTTCAAAACATTTTTCTCTAAAAGAATAACCAGCTATTGGAACAAACTAGGATGTGGATTATGTTTCAATTCGACACAATTTTGGGCTATTTCCAACGACTTTCCTGTCATACAAGTCCTTTTTCTCGATATCTAGAAAGAGAAATTCCAAGGTTAGTGCGCCTGGAGATGGAGGAACTATATAGGGCATCCAAAAGTGCACTTGGAGGTCCAGGGAGGGCCCAAGGGCTTGCCAAATCCTTGGTATCTAAAACATCATAAATTGCCCATTATGAACACTAAAGGCTCCCTTTTTTACAATTCACTTTTGACAAGAATTTGATCACTTAGAAAGATTGAACTGTTACTATATACTTGAAGACTGCCCAACTGGTGAAATTCACAAAATACAACTTTAACTTTTTCAGGTAACAAAAAAGACTCCTCAGGTATCTAATCAAAACATATGATTTAAACCTGACAAAATGATAATTACCTTTTTGGAGAAAATTTCAAAGCATGTCTTTGAAAAATGGGGGAAGACATTGGCAGGGGGATCCAGCCCAAAGTTGAAGGAGGGGTGGCCTGCAGAGAGGGCTCCCAAACGATGAATGAAAGTTAGTGCATGCCAAAGGTGCGGGAACATTTCTGGATTTCTTATTGAGAACATTCTTTGGTTTTTCTATTAAATAACATCATGATTTGTATGTTTGCCCCAAATTCTGATCGAAACAGTCAAAAAAGAGTGTCTTAGGGTCACAATGAGGGGGGGCACTACTCACCAAAAAAGGGGGCACCAAGCTGAGTTTCCTTCATGAAGGTGGAAAGTGATTGCCCCCATGCCCCCCATAAACCTGCCTCTGGGCATTGGCACCTGCAAGCTCAATGGCTGTATGGCCTCAGACAGATGTTCCAGTATCCTTCCTCCCTCAGCCCAAAGCTGTCAGGCCTTGGATTGAGAACAAAGAACAAAGTGCTACTGTAAAAATCCCCAGGGTCCAATGCAAACTTTCTCTTTACATCTAAATTGACACACCCTTGATCTAAAAATGTGTAAAGAATTAGAAATTCTGGTTACCTGTTCTTTTGCATGTGTATTTTGATCTTTGAAGAAAAACATATAAGTTCCTTTTAGCACGACCCAGTAATTAGTGAACTAAAATAGAAGAAATATGGTCAATACAAAGTATGTAAACTTTACAAAAGGAGGGTGGATGGGAGTAACTGAAAACCAACATATCTTCTGATGTGTTAGTACTGCCTTCTGTTACTGTGACAGAATTCAAATATTTGCCACCAGTTTGTTGACTTGTGACAGGTTTCAATTTACCTGTACTTAATCCTAATGTTTCCTAAAGCCCACCATGATATAAAATAACTCTGCTCCTAATTTGAAAATTATACTTTTCCATCAGCTTGGCAAATCAACTTTGATAATTGCTCCATTCAATGTTCAGGGGCCTTAAATACACCCTATTGAGTCAGGCCTTCAATCAAGGAATTATTAGCAATTTTTCTAAAGGAGGCTCTCATGCTTGCAAAGTTGCACTACATCACCTTGAAAAAAGTAATCATCAATGATCAAACATTCTGATCATAAAACATTGTGATACATACAACTCATCAACTCATTAAAAAGTGTAACTTTCTCTAAGGATAGCAAAATTTTGATTTTCAAAGACTAACTACTGAATTCCATTGAATAAAGAATCTAAGGATAACTTTCTTCATTGTGTTTCAAAACATGAGTACAGAAAGTCTTTCTCAGAACAAATCATGGTATCCTACACTGTAATCTTTTAAAGATATCTAATCCATAATTCCAATCATTATTTTAGTTCCAATGGTACAGTTCACTCTCTGAAATAGTCAACTGTTCATTTGAATGGTCAACCATTAAATGAATAATGGATGTGGCTTTCAGCGCAAATATGCCAAGTTTCTTGCCACAATATGAAAGGTAAAACAAGTTGAGATAAATCAATGCACTTCCTTGTCCAATGTCAATGATAATAATACAGAACAAAAGATTCTCACCCCTCTTTTTTCTTTAAATTCCAACCAACTTTCTGTGTACTTCAGCTTGGGAGGAAGTGCATAAATGTCTTCCATTTTGTCTCCTGGGGACTCCATCTTTCTGCCTCTGTAGTGTATGATGGAGTAGTTGATGAATTTGTGTACCTGGTAGTCAATCAAATCCACTCGACTTTCCAGCTCGAGAATTTCTCCAAGTTTCTTCTCGTGAGTTGATAAATCTTATGAACAGAACCTAAATCAAAGTGACACTTAATAGGTAAGAATCAGATTGGTTATCGGTTCAAAGTAATCTATATTTCACGACAACGTTTCAATTGACCTCCAATCAGCTTTCTTAGGCCCTTCTTCGTGTCTTTCTTCTTTCAATGCGGCAAACCAAAGACATTTTTAGGCCCATTCTGAAAACCAGTCAACAAATCCTGCCGTTTCTCTAAATGGACAGTTTATCCACGAACCAGAATGACATAAATTGAATCTCCAATGTTTTGTTTCTTCATTAAAGATACTTCTCCGACAGTAAACGAGCAATTACGTCAAAAATCATAAGTTAATTTATCCAAACCAGATTGTTCCTGCAGACCATTTCAATCAAATGGCCACCACAAAATCTTTTCCCCGCTGTTTTCTTTGAATTCGCTTCTATTGTTCTCTATTTATTGTATTCTTTTGTTCTTATTCTTTTGAAATGCATTCCTTAGTGAAAAGCCGAACTTTTTCTCAGAAAAATGGGGGCAAAAAGTGGGCGTTGTTTTCACTGTTCTGTCGCAGTGTCAAGACATAAAGAAATGTGCCCTTATATGCAGTGGCGTAACGGAACAACTCGGGGCCCTTAGTAATTTAGCTACGTAGGGGCCCCTTGAGGCAGCAGATAGATAAAAAAGTTTGCCAAATTTCCAACATCAAAACGGTATTTCATCGGCAGAATCAACTTGAGCCCAGCACATCAAAACCCCCATAACCAGCGTCTATGGAGTTTTTTATGAAGGCATGTTTGCACAGCGAAGCGAGCTACATTTGGGGTATCCCATCGGATTTTTTGAACCATGCTCTTTAGAACATCAGAAAACGCATCTTTCGTAGAACTTTCACCATCAAATTCAGACAGGAGTAGACGCCTTACGCTGTTTTACAAAATGATGAATAACCTGATGTCTAAATATACAATGGTTCCGATCCCACAACTTCAGCAATCACAGTACTCACTTCGCAATCAGGATGTCATTGGGCGAATAAGGGCAAGGACAGAAAAATTCAAATTGGGTCTTTATTGAGTTTGCAAACAAAATGATATGAAGGCCATGCCAAAACGAGGATTTCTCATATCAAAGGAAAAAAACCCGGCTTAGGATAAAAACATCTCAGTTTCCTTCTCAGTTAGTAATAAAGACGCAAACGACGCTCCATGTAAACCTCCTTTAGCTAATATCTGGTCTGTTTTTAAATGCTTCTTTTAAACATATTGCAATTGGTTTGAATTATTGTTGATTATTGCATGATTTCCTGACTCAGGAATCGGTATGGGGCCAGTATGAACTGTAGTCGACTAACATATGGACCTCAACCTCAATGCGATTAACACTACATTATGTGCTAGTCCCATTTTCAAAAAAGCTATGTTTTTATGCGGACCTACTCCAATCATTAAGCTGAGACTGTAACGTAATAAAACTGTAACAGATATTAGTATCCCGTTTACATACACTGCTCCTGTGTCAATAACGTAGTCAAAAACTTGCTCTGGAGGGAACAGTAGCAATGTCAAAGCTCTAGGCCCCTCTGGGTGTACTTGAGTCCAGGGGCAGCGCCATGGGCAACCTCGTCCCCAGGGCCTTTCGTCGTATTAGCATATCTCCGTCCCCCATATGACAAAAGGCCCTGGGGACGAGGTTGCGCCATGGGGTGGATTGGGGTGGACATGTCTTGTCCACCTCCACTTTTATAAGTCATAGTCGTTTGATTTGTGTAGCTTGGGATTTTATTTCTTAGACCTTTAGAATATTCTTCTTTATACTTGTGAGGGTATTTTTAAGAAAGGTGTCAAAATTAACTTCTTTTGCTTTCTCGTTAATAAGTGGCCTGTGTTCCAGATTGGGAACACAAGCTAGTTTATAAGTCGATCATGTTAAATCAATAATGAACAACTATTTTATCCTCTCATGCAAAAGGGCTTCTTCCGACGAGCACATATCCGTCAGATGATAGGACAACATACAACCCAAGGACCGAGATACAGGGGATCCAGGGGGCCATGGCCACCTCAAAAATTTTCAATTGTTGCAGTAAATCTTTATTCATTTATTAGTATTTCAGAATATCAGATAAGTACTCCATTTTCTTATGTATATCTCGCTCAATTTCTATCTTTCATAAGTTTAGGTACCCTGGGTACCAGAGCCTCAAAATTTAAATGAAAGGAAAAGTTTGGCTCTGGTACCCAGGGTAAAGTTTAGGAAGCCCTTTGGCGGTATTTACAAGGTATGAAACTTGTCCCACACCAGAGCTATACGTACATCCCAACATAGATTTACCCGTAAAGTCAATCTGTATTGAGGAACGAAAATTAGCGTTGTCTTAAGTCAATTTGAGAAGCCTGGTATCATATTTTTCCAGGGGAGTACCCCCAGACCTCCTTCTGCCTTTTAGGTTTTTGCTCACTTTCCCATGGCTCCCTCATGTAAAAAATCGTATCTCGGTCCTTGATACAACCCTCTCCCAAGAACTTCTCTAAAAAAGTCACGATGAACTAAGAATGAATCACTCGACCACATACTTTCACAGATGCAACTGAAACTTCTTGCTTCATCTTCTTTAGCTAAAACCTCATGAGTGACCATATAGAAATGTGGCTCTTGTGGCCAGAGTTTTGGTAAATTTTGGTTGTTTTTTGCTGATACAGTTGCTGACTCAGAGGTGTCTTGGACAATGTGGTCTTTCTGAAAACAGGATGCAAATTTTCCGAAAAGCCTATTTCCGGGCAGTTCTCCTTGAACCTAGAGGTTCAAGGATGAGGCTTTGTTGCAGGCAAGCAAAGATGCTTACATATATTTATGTTATAAGATACTAAGGTCCGGGGCTTGTAGGCAGTTTCTTAATTTTTGGGCCATTTTGCTACCAAAAGTTTCTTGCGTGTTTCTTAACTTTTTTAGATAATTAATTTCTTCAAACGTGCTTCCAAGGTATAGTAAATAGTTAGGGAGGTTATATACTCACACTCAGAGATAAAACTAATTTTATAACAACAACAAACTTCTACACCAGCATTAGAACAAATATTTTCCATGAGAAGTTGAAGCCAAAACAAATTTATCAATGGAGACTTATTGAGTGTGCGGTGCAGCACACAGTGGTGTTCAATGTCGAAACTGTCTTAAATGACTGGGAAAATTAAAACTTCAAACTACAAAGCTTTTTTAGCTTTTCAAATTCTTACGGTTGCTTCTTAACTTTCGAAAAATTGAGCCTACTGTTTCTTATAAACTGTTTCTTATAAAAAAATAGGTGTATTGGTTATCTTCTACGTCAATCTAAAAACGTGCATTGTTGCACTTTTTGGGAGCATAGGACCTTTCGTGAATAGTATCTGCTATTTGCTGACTTCTTTTCTCGAAGTCAAAGTCCATATCTGACCTGAAGTGTAAACTGAACCTGTTTGGCGGGTATTTTCCATCACATTTTCAGCTCAAGGAACTTTACGAATATAATATTATGATCGTTATGTAGCTATTTCACAAGTAAACAATATCACTTCAAAATGAAAACTACTTTTAGCGTCAATCACATAAAAAATACACAAACACAATGAAGGCATACCTTTCTCGTGAAAGTGAAACTCAAATCTTGATTGGCTTGGCCTAAGCAGTCCTTTTATCTCTTTGATCCTCGTTTAGCTCAACAAAACGAATTTTTCCAAATCAGCAAAAACGAACTTTTCTTGGGCATATTCTTTTTGAAATCAAGTGCATTTCTGAAATAAATGCATATTCATAGCTTTCATATTTGTCTGGAAAAAGCCCCTTCATTCTTGAGACTGAACCAAATGGACTTGAATCTACTTCCTTGTTCGTTGGCTTTTATGGTTTGTCTTATCTTACTTGTGTTTACTTTCTTTCTTTTGTTCAGACCTGCAGGGCCTGCAGCACTTTCTGAAACGTTCTGATTCGAGGTTCCATCGCAGCGGAACCTCGAATTTTTGGGCTCACCAATGGCCCACTGGGTCTGGGCACTTGGGCCGCAAGCAAAATTGTGAGAAACGTCTTCACTCAGCACATTGACTCTTGAAAGGAGTTTTTCCAAGTCGTTGCCTTGCACCCAATAGCAGCAAAATGTCGATGTTTCTGAGAAAAATCAAACGCCACCAAATGCGAAGAAAATCATTCGACATTTTGCAAAAGAGAAGTCTAGCAGAATGCCATTTTCGCAAATTTTATTGCTCATTCTTTGAGTTGAATTGCTCAAGAGAACATTATGTAATTTGCTATAATTCCAGAAAGAACATCAAAAGTATGAACCCCGGGGGGGGGGGGCACTTCGATGTTTTCTGTACCGGGTATTTGCCGCTGGGCAGGGTATAGTTTTCACCATTCTTGCTCCCGAGCTGGGTATCGTTTTCTGCAAAAATGCTCCCAAAAGGGTATACTCTTTTCAAATTTTTGCTCCCAGACAGGACTATAGTGTATTTTCTTGATCCTTTGCTCCCAGACAGGGTGTGGTTTTTTGCCATTTTGCTCCCAGACGGGGGTATTAAAATTGAGGAAAATGCTCCCAGACAGGGTAAAAATCACAGAACCTCAAAGGCACACACCCGTACATATTAGGACCAAGTGCCCCCCCCGGGGTATGAACGTTAAGTTTGGTATTACAGTATCTTTATGATCATGAAAGGGTGAAAAGGTGTACGACAGGAAGTATCTAAAGCTAGCGATACTCAATTTTTGAAGGTCCGCAAGATGGTGCTAGGCAAATCTGTAGCTTTTCACGCTTCAGCAATTTGATGACGTCACAACTTCAAATTAGCATAAATTCTACTATAATTCTGAAGATAATCATAACATCAAGAAAGTTCTCCCTAGGATCGTGAGAAAACAACTAAATTTATAATTTTCCTTTGTCCTTTGATTATGTAGTACTTTTGGGGCAGAAACTTTCGCGGGCAGAAACTTTCGCGATTTTCGCGTTTTTGGTATTTTTCGCAAAAGTTCCTGCCAAGGCATAATCTAAATTCAAAATTTGCGAAAGTTTTTGCTCGCAAAATTATAGAAAATTCTCTACACGCGAAAGTTTTTTCTATCCAATTTTTTCGTTTCTTCAAGTTTTTGCGTTGCTATCCTTAATCACCCCCAATCTTTAGTCTCTTGGGCTATAAAACCTTGTAAATTGTCACCGTGACTGTGGATAGTACTGCAAATGAATAAAAGATTGTTTTTTCCCTTCACTTTTCTTCAGTCGCAAAAGTTGTTTCACGTGAAAATGCATCTTTTTTTCTCGATCGCGAAAGTTTTTGTCACGAAATTTGCGAGAAAAAACGTCATTTGCGAAAGTTTATGCCCTTGATTTTGCGATTTTTTGATCTCGCGAAACTTCCTCCCCGCGAAAGTTTCTGCCCCTGAAGTGGTAGCAAGTCCGAAGAGTATGGCCAAGTGAGCCTCCTTTTGATTCTTTGAGCACGCTATGATCACGTGAGGAGCACATGACAAAACAGAGCAGGATGATCAATCAACTGATCGCTCGTGCGCCAAAGCCAAAGCCACAAAAGATCCCTGACCAAGATATTGAAATCGCGAAGGAAAGCAACAAAGACTCGTTTACAAAACATTGTAATTCTCGTCTATGAATCAACACTTTCCACACGTGCAGGTGCTTTCAGGAACAATTTGCCAATTTCAACCTGCCAAACGCAATTTGAATTTCACACGAAAAGGAAGGCCGCCATTCTGCAAACAGAAAGAAATCGTTGACGCTGGGTTCTTTTCAAGCTGCAATTTGACCGGTAAGTTATGTCCTTCCTGTATTCTTCTGACATACAAGTGTTTTTGTGGCATAAGATGAAGTAATTATAACAGAACAAACGCTCTTCTTCGAATGGTAGATAATCTTTCGATCAGATTTTAATATTTAAAAGCCTTGCCCGAAGGATACTCGTCTCGTCTGTTTACTTTAGGCCAACGACGAAGTGTCGTTTTGATATCACATCGCTGGCATGCTGCGAGAAACACCCTTTTCGTGACGAAGCCTTCGCATTTTAGAAGTATTCATTCGGGCAATTGGGTGACTTCTAGTCTCCTACTAGCCAACGCGTAGACCCAATGGGTCTACATGTAGGCTAGTCTCCTACAAACGGAGGCAATATACCAGAAAGACTAGGTATGAAAGACTTTGGAAGCCAGCACGACTCAGTTCATCATGAAGGGAAGGGACCACTCAGTCAGTCCAACGATTTCTTGTTTTCCGTCTTCTTTTTACGAGGGGGCGTGAATCCATGAAATATTTGAACGAAAGCTGTCTCTATCATGTGGAAAACATCTTCGTAATCTCTTCAATTCATGCTCAACTGGCGTTGTTTCTTGCAGACCACTTGTCTTATTAATCTGATGAATCAATTGTTCTTTTCTGAAACATTTAAACAAGCCTTTTGTTCTGATCACTCTTAGGGTATTTTTAGCCCTTCGAAACATTATTTTGGGCGGCTTTGCCCGGTCATTCAAAAGTAGCTCTCGTTGCTACTGGTTGCAACGCCTGTCAAAGCAGAGTAGGCAGAAATTCCTTCCGGCATTCACCCCACATTCCCACATTTGAAACTGATCCCAACAAAAAATTGCCGAAGATTTTTCAATCTACCCCTCCCTCCTCCCTCCATCCCTAGCATGTGTTAAAGATCCCACATTAAAGTATTGTTGTTGTAGAAAATAAAAGAATTTGAACCAGCACTGAAAGTTTCTTGAAACCATCAGATTACTCAGAATTTCTTACGAGTTACTTTTTGTAACGATTATAACTTTCATGTTCACACTACCTATGCTCTTGTGAACATTTCAAAATGAAGTGTTTGAAGCCTTTCCAATTGTCAGACATTACTCGAGTACCTTCAAAATAATGTGATTATGTGACGCAGGAAACAAATAACTATGTAGTAAAAAATATGTTCCCAGAACTGGAGTTTCTCTAAAGATTAATTGTTTAAAATTATTTAAAACCGATTAAAACTATTACCTTTCCTCCTTGTTCCCTTCTGAAAAGCATAAACCCTCCCAAATCGCATTTCAATTGGCTCCCTAGGGTTTAAGATGCTAGCAGAAATTTAACGAAAATAACAAATACGGCTGAAAATCCGGATCAAAAATGGTCACGCACAGTTTGTTTAGAATTACGACTTCTTTACTGGGGATCAGTCGCCGTTTGTAGCATCGAAGGCCGTCGTTTTAATTTGCCTGCCCAGTATTTTATTAAATTTTGCTGGCTTGCAGATTTATAAGGCAAGAGGATTTTAGTGTGTACGGGAAGAAAATTCGTGCAGGGCAGCCTGCGCAGGCTAGTGCAGAGTTGTCAAAATAGACCTTTTAGCTATTCTGCAAAAGAGACTGGATCGAGCGTTATTTTTATACGTTTTTATACGCGACGTTCAATCGAGTGGCGTTAGAGCTTCTATCAGTATTGTGCAGATTCGAAAATTCGACAAAATGTAGCGAAATGCCGTTCGATTGTGATATTTTCAGGATAGCTAAAAGCATACTTTATGATCACAGAAAAAATGTGGAGCAAATTTTACGTGAATATGATATTTGCGGATTTTTTATGGATTATTCTTGAAAACAAAAGGACTTTTGCCAAAGGTGTACGAGATTTTTGGAACAAATCTCTACAGGTCTACTCTATCTCATTAAACTTAGGGTTTTTTCTCAGCCAATCAAATCTTCACACATTCAAGCACAATTTTAGGGATACCATAAACCCAATGTGCTCTTCGGACGATGGTATCGAGGATAAACTGTTTGTAGTTGCTTTACCCCTTCCTTGCAATACCAAGCAGAGATCTGCTCGCTGGAGTTTTTGCTTTATTACGATCATTTGGGTAAACAATTCTCCAAAATGATTTTAAAATGCAGATTTTATTATACCGTGACAAAAACTTTCCAAACGAACTTAATAAAGATATACTACTGCTAACTCTACAATTTGTCCATTAATCTAGTCGATTTGACCAGGAAATTTGAACTCTGCTCTACCGGTCAGGTGAAAACCGCGGAATTCGCCCTAGGGGGGGGACTCAGCACATACTATAACGGGGGGTTCAGTCCAAGAAATTTTCAGGCAACCCAAAAATATCACTTCAGCTTCATTGCAACCAAAAATATCAGCCCATTTGATACTTAGGAACCTGTACATTAACCTGACCCATGTCGCAATTTTCAGAACGTTGACTTTAGGCCCATTTCAAATTGTCGAGAGCAAGCTGTCGGCTCCCAATCAAGAGAGAGACGATAAACCATGAAATGAAGACGAAACGAAATACATTTATTCATTTAGAAACATTTAGGCCAGGTCTTGTGGACATGATCAACACCCAAATCGTGTCCACAATACCCATGCTTACGCATATTTTTTATAAGAAACTAAGAATTTAGGCCAGTACTGAAAGTTTCTTTAAATTATCAGATTGTGAGTACTCGGAGTTGCTTACGAGCTTCTTAAAGTTTCCTTAACAGTCTTCATGTTCAGTACCTGTTCCCTCATGAAAATTTCAAAACAATGTTTTTGAAGCCCTTTCCAGTGTTCAGACATTACTTAAGTACCTTCCAAGTAATATGATGCAGGAACAAGTGAAAACAATGTAGAAATATGTGAATGATTTCTTCCTTTGTCAAAATAAATTGGTTCTTGAGTTATATTTGCCCAGTTCTTAGTTTGAGAGTTAAGTTTCTTATGAACAGTTTCTTATAAAAAGAAATACGTGTAATTTGCATTCAAAAGGACAACGTTGTCAACAGATCAAGAAGTGAGCTCGCCTCGTGGCTTATCAAGATTTAATTTCTTTCGCTAACACGATTTTCATCATTCATGCGTATGAGGTTTATTTGCGTCAGCGTCATAGCTCTTTCTTTCTTTGCCAAGGTTACTTGACCAAGGTTACGACACGAAGAAAAGGCTGAACTCATGTTTGCGCGTCGTGTAACCAACTCATTTCACAAAATATGAACACATCTTGAACATGGAGCTTCCCTCTGCGATCACCAAAAGCAAGCTGCCTGGCGAAAGTGTTTCACTGAGAGAGAGCATTTCTTTGGAATATGACTATGAAAGGAAAACTCGAAAACACTGGCCATGGAAAGCAAAGACCAAAGCGTTGTTAGTATGCTGTATGCTGTCAGTTGCGCTCTTCGTGTTGGCAGTTTACCTTATAAAACACCATATGAAAGGAGATGGAATCAATGAAACTCCAAAAGAAATAGCTCATGTTTCATACGATGTTTGCGGAAATCGCTCTTTTCATGGTTGCAGAGAAGGTAAATTTCAAAATTTTGTCGAATATTTTGGAATAACTTTCTAACTTAGCTCCTTGAAGCAAGTTTTACATGATGAAGTAGCTAGCAGTTACAGGAATAACGGTTAATTGATTAACAAGCAGGCTTATGTTATTGCTGTCTAATCATTCAAAATGTTAGATCCTGAGACAATTTATATTCACAGGATGTTCTGTTCTTTACGTTTACTTTTTAGTGTTAAAGATGCAAATGTTTCAGTGCAAATGTTTACGGATGTCGGTACAGACTAATTCATCATCAGGCAGTAGTTTCGAATCCTCTTTCACATTCTGGAAATAAGCCATAGCCAATAGACCCATTTCACAATAACATTCAATTCGAGGCAAAAGATGTGATTCCCTGTGCAACGAGAAATCTACATTGTATCATTATGCTGCTACTACACGTACAAAACAATTTCATGCGTTGCTGAGAGCAGGCACGCTTTTGAGATTTCGATCCACCATTAAATCGAGGCAAGTGATGTTCCTGGAAGAATTTCAAAAGAAGTGACGTCATTGTGAAAGGGGTCTATTCAATTTGTATGGCATGAAGGGATACATTGCGTTGTCACCCAGGATGCATTGCGAATTGGTCCAACATAGCACAAAAGAATGACACTCGCTGTTTACTTTCCTATTGTTTTCATCGATCGAGAAATCAAATAGAAAAGGTTATTTTTAGATTGCCCCAGTCACAAAGCTAAGCTTCTTTTTAAAGACAAATGACGGAGATATAAGGTGACTTAAATCAGGGGCCTGGGCAATCTAAATATAATCTATTGTATTCCATTGTATTTGATGATCTCGAGAGATTTTCAAAACAATTGGACAAATGATGGCAGGTGCCTATCTTTTGTGCTATATTTAAACTAGACGCAATATACACGTTTTTTTATAAGAAATTAGGATCAGGCCATAGTACTAAAAGTTTCTTAATTTTACATGAAATTTCGTCCATTTTAGTACTAAAAGTTTCTTAATTGGTTTCTTATTTTTTGAATGCATGAATTGTCAATGTGGTCGCTAACACTGCCACAGATATGTTTCTTGATATTTAAAACATCATATAGGAATAAACAGTGTTCTGTTATGTTGAAAACACAAATGGTTAGATAATATTGCCCAATGATAAAGGTTCAACGATCTATTTGCTATAAAATTCATGCACTACAAAAAATTGTGAAATTTCCGCATATTCTTTGTGTTGGAAAATTTGGGGAAACGGGCACTTTTCTAAAAGTTTCTTATGAGGGAAATGGAAATTTCCGTTTCCCTTCAATTTCCCAGAGAAAACTGTCCGTTTCCGTTAAATTTCATGCAAAAACTAAGGGAAATTTAGGTATTTCTTGCTGTGATGCTTTTAACTTTGAAAAGTTTCTTAGTACTTCTCAGATATAGTACTAGAGTTTCTTAAAATTTTGGCCATCTTAGTACTAGTTTCTTATAAACCAGTTTCTTATAAAAAACCTGTATCCGTCATTTGCCTTTAACTTCGTCGCTTTTGCTTTTTTACAGTCATCCTACCCTCAGGCCACATCAATCTGCAGCAAAGAATGTCACAAACTTACGATAGGAAATCAGCCCGTTTTATATCTTATTTTGAACTTAAGTCACTGACATTTTGCACCACAAAATGTTCAGAATTTCTTTATCTTGTTTAGCAATTGCAGTGTGGTTTTCGATGAATATTTTCATAAGCATGTCAGCACAGTTGCGTGATTGTGCTTAGTAAAATCCACATTTTTCAATTGTACATTCTGCCCCATGCTGTGAAAGCTTTGCTAATCATAATATGCAATGAAGCAAATTCACTTGTGTGGTTACCATGTTTACTTACTTATGTTTACTCACAAAGACCAGTTGGATGCACAGCCACGCAATAAATTTAATTCATGAACACAATGCTTCGTCTGCATAACTTCATCCATAAATTTGTAGGACTTACGCAATAAATGCAGTTCATCAACTCAATACATTCAATTCATCGTATTTTCAGCAGCACAATTTGTTTTCATCACATACGTAGTACAACACGGAAGCTCCGCCTGCCTTTCAGAAACACCCTTTGCACCTCTGCACCTCAGAGCCTGTTAGTCCATTAGCCCCCCTTACAGTCAAAGCAGAAAAAGCATACCACCTATGTTTTCAGTATTCAAAATAGAACCGTATCTTTATCAAATTTTGTTTTCTTTGCATGGCAAAATCCTTGAATGATCTTATTTATTGTGGTTTTCAGGGGAAAGAACTCCTTGTAATCCATTGTGCTCCACCAACGGAAGCAATATTGAAATAAAATGGAGGCAAACAATAAAGCAATGTTTGAATAATCGTCTAATCATGAAAATCTTTCTTCAAATAATCATCGAATTTACATAGTACGCTTCTTTCGCTTTGACTTTAACTGGTTTATTTTCATCTTGTTTGTAAAGAGCCGTTGTCACCCTGGGTCCTGTGCGGGCACGCTGAAGTTTCAGTGTCTACAAATTAAATTTGGCCCGATCGGAAAGCGTGGATCCTCACAGCGGTAGTTGAACCACTGAGTAAGTTCGTTGCACAAGGGATCTCGGTCCCAGTGAAAAGGGGACGGCAGATAGAGGTCTGGAAACTATGCCATAGAGTCACATGATGGTAAAATGTTCTTTGCTGCCCTGCTGGATAGAGCAGACAACTGCGCACGCATGCGCAAAACTCGTATTTTTAGCCCCCCTAGCTCCCGGCAACAGATCCCAAAATTAGGCAACACTTGAAATTTTCTTCCCATGGCCTTAAATTCTTGATTGATCATTTCAAAAGCTCATCTATTAAAATATCTCAGAGTGGTCGAAGACGTCATTTTACGCAGTTTCTGCTCTGTCGCCCTGCTGCTAGTTTTTGGAATCGTCTGTGATGGGCTTCAATTATTATCATAGATCACAGCAAATCGTTCGAAACTTGCTTGTCTTCAAGTAAAATGGCCTATGTCGTTAATTACTGAGAATTAATCTCTCCTATTTGTAACGATGTTTACACTGCTGGTGAGTAAAGAATGATCTTTGCACGAAAATGTGATTATTTGCCCGCCTTATATGCGGGTTGCACAATACATTATCTTTCATTTAATGTTATTGTTCCCACAGTCTCTATTTTCAGGTTCAATTGCGGGTTTTCTGGTATAAACATCTTTCATCTTTAATAACACCAGTCTGCCACGCTTAAGGATCGCGCTAGGACCACGACAGTATGACGTAAAAATGTTTTGTTTGGATTAACATATTTGCAAGTCAGATCGCCCGTTTTCTACAGTTATTTCAAGACTCAGAAGGCTTTATTCTGAAAGAATCTTGACTTGTCTCATTGGGATATTGGTCTTTAAAGTTGTAGCAACTGCACAGCCTGGTTTCTAGTCGCTGAGTTCTGCATATGGAAGAAAACGCGTCCATGAGGAAATATATAGCCAAATGCTGTACCTTTCCCGGTAGCAATAGTACTTTTCTGCCATCTTTGAACTTCATAATTTAGTCTGCACCCCTTCCATGACGCGTTATGAATTAAATTAGGGACTTCAATACAATATTTTGAAAATGTTAGGGGCTGAGAGACACGAAGAACGAACGAACTCCATCTTCGTCCGGACCAGTGGCGAAGCCACAGAGGGAATAGGGGTCCGGACACCCCCACTTTCCTAAATGAAAACATGGTTCCTGAGATTGGTGCAAAAATGCAATAAAATTGGTCTCCCAGGAAGGGGTAAGCCAGATCAGCGTTCTTGTCATGTAACTGAATGATCTAATGAATATTCTTAACAAAAAGAACTGTAAATATAGCTAAAAAGGGCGCTGCCTTCGTTTTCCAAGAGTTTTAAGGGCTTAGGCACGCTAACGCCCCAGACCCCCTCACTTTTTCAGTGCTTGGTCTATCGCTGGTCTAGGCAGATGATTAGTGAAGAGATTGAGTTTGCTTTAATTTGACAAAGCAGTCTCTGAGTGCCCGAGCCTCCGACAACACGACGCACTTCTCGATCTTCTTGCCCAGCCGCAGCTGCCAAGTTGAGGTTCCAATTTCGGATCCTGTCTCTCTTCTTCGCTCCTCAAAACTGTGGAACAACCTGCTATGCCTTATTCTGTTAACCTTCATACATACACCTCCCTCCCTCCCTACTTTAACCACAACTGACTCGTTCCCCGCCTTGGAACTTCATTTCTCTTCACCAAGGACCTTGACAAAGGACATTTCAGTCTTCTTTGAACATGAATTGAGAGGTTATTTTCCTGACTAGGTTGAAGGTGTATTATCCAATACGGAAGGCTTCACACTTCACCAATTTTTCTTCCTCATTTTTGTATCCATTTAACTTCACATATTTTTAAGTTTACGCTGCAGGGCCAATTTCAGAACAGCTCTTTAATGTGAATTGGAACCGTGGAGAAATAATTCCAAAATGAAATTAAAGTGCAATGTCTCTTTTCTACTCTAGGTTCACCGTGCCCATCGCGAAAGAGGCGACTGGTAAGTGGAACGATAGCCTCTGAAGATGCATGGCCATGGATGGCAGAAATAGTATTCAGAGGGAAACATTATTGTGGAGCTGTTCTGATTTCACTTAACATCATTATTACTGCAGCCCATTGTGTCTTCCATAATGAAGATAGACTGTACCCCAATGATCTGGAAGTGAGGCTAGGTAAGAAAGAGTTAGTAACTACTTGTCATCGAATACAGGTCACTGAGATTTGCAATAACGCAAAATTACCTATGCAAAACAATTGAATTCGCGAGCATTTTTGCGTGACATCTAATAAGAGCGTCAATAAATGTCTGCTGTTTCACTTCCTCCTCCTTCAATTTCCATTTGATGTCTTGAAATTTTACTGATCAGTTACATTCACTTTGATGATTATTGGACTCATGTCGGAGTGAACCCACAAGAGAGTTCCCAAGAAATTAAATCATAGGAAATTGAAGCTAGATTTCATAGGGCTCAAATCTTTCCAATCTTTAAAAAGGTGGGTGTACAGCTCCTTTGCACTTTTCTTTGAATTAAAGTGCTTGAAAGGAACTTTGGGTAATTTGCTTTGAATCTGCCGTGGCAATTTTTTGACATTTTGATTAGTTTCAAAACGGCGGTATTTTGATTATTTTTGAAAAATTCATCAAAAATTTTGAAAAACTTAAAATCATCGTATGCCTTAAATTAACTGAGGGAAATTGATACAATCTTCAAGAAGACCATAATTTATTAAGATCTACACTGTGGTGGCAAGCAGAAATCTGTAGCTCTGGATTGATAAATTTATCACGTCACAGCGTCAAAATTAATAAATGCTGCCATTTTAAAACTAATCAATATATCAAAAATTGCCTCGCAGATTTACAGCAAATTACCCAATGTTCCTTTCACAAACTTTAATTCAACGAAAATTGTAAAAGAATTATTCATCTAGCCTTTCAAAGATTTGATCCCTATCCTCTCATCATGTGTATTAAAAACTTATTGTGTTGCCTGCCGTACTCATGCAGAGCCTTTTTAACGGGCAAGGGACCAGGAATCGTGGGGCGATCAATTGTTCTAATGATCTCAAGAGACAACAGGCTATTTTTCAAACGGCACAAAATCCAAAGAATGGACTAAGGAGCACTTTCCCACATAGCTGATACGTTAACAGGCCCTTACTCGTCGAACATGAGAATACAAGATAGAGTGGCCAATGTTCCCTGACCTCTTTCTACTAGAAAAAACTTCTTTTATGCGTGTTGCACAATGTTGAATTGATAACAAAACAAATGAAATAATATAAATTGCGCTACGAACAGAGCTTAGTAAGCTCTGTTCATTACTAACATGTTCATTACTAACATGTTCAGCTGTACATTACTCTGTTCGTAGCGCAATTTATATTATCTCTTTCTACTAGCCTTTCGTACCTGCCCTCTCATAACTAGACCCTCTAGACTCAGTACAATGGCCCAGTTATCCCAACAACAACGAACGACACTTTCCACATTTTTTTATCGAGTAGAATTCATCAGTAGCGATAATTCTGACGATGTAAACAATCTAACTAAACCTGTGGCTCTTTAATTGTAGAGAAACAAAGGCAGCCCCGTCTTCGATATTCTATGCGAAAAAACCCCGCAAACTTTAATATGGGAATTTTTGATAGCCCTTTTGTAATACTTATTGCAATTCGTTTGAGAACAGGTAGATGAAGCAAACAGGTTTGGATTAAATGCATGTGTGCAAGGAGCGAAATCAACGACGATTAGATAATGGCGCTAAAGATGGTGGCGAGGAACATTGTACCAAGATGCAATGCGATGTAGTTACGAATCTTTAACGATTCCAGAGATTCGATTGAAGAACGCAATGCATCTTGGTTAAAAGTTCCTAGCTGCCATGTTTAGCGCACAATCATCTATTATTGTAATAAGTCTACTTTAAAGTGGGAATTTGTGTTTTTTTCATTTTGTTTTTGTTCCATTAATAGGTAGCTCAAGAAAATTATCGACGGACAAAAACACACAAATATTTAGAATATCAGAAATACACATTCACCAATCATTCAAACTCGCCACTCTGCAAAATGATATAGCTATAATCAAGATAGAACCTCAAGTAAATCTCACGAAATCAGCATGGCCGATCTGCTTATTTGGTCGCGATGGAGCAAAACATAGACGTTTTGGCATCATGATTGGTAAGATTTCAACATTGTCATCATTTTCTCATCACGCTAGCGAACCTATACGCACTGTTGTTGTGGATACGCCATACAGAGGCGGGGTATTATGCTAACGTGGTGGGGTATTATGCTTGATGTGGTGGATACGCCATACGGAGGCGGGGTATTATGCTAACGTGGTGGGGTATTATGCTTGATGTGGTGGATACGCCATACGGAGGCGGGGTATTATGCTAACGTGGTGGGGTATTATGCTTGATGTGGTGGATGCGCCATACAGAGGCGGAGCATGATGCCCCACCACGTAAGCACCGGAAGAAACCGGAAGAAAATTTGATGATACAATCAATGCAACAGTATTTAAATTTTAGCCACAAGGAGGCTTGATTTTAACGACAAAGAAATTTATTTTGGCTTAATAAAGAATCAATAAAGTTTGTTACAAAGGGCAAAAAGAAGTTCATTTTTCATTACTTTCGATTGTTCACACGACGCCATAATCTAATTTTTCCATTTTCAAAATTGCATCGGAATCGCGTGAACGTAGTCTAACCTTTAGATACAATTACATTTTCTCTATGAAATCTTAGATATCTCATTTCAAATACTTATCTCCTTTTTAAACAACGTAAAGCCGGTTTTCCACTAGGCGGATTTTTCCGCGCGCAGCGGAGCGGCTATTGTAATTGCATTGTTTATTTCTAACAATGGTCACTTCTGGTCGCTCCGCTACGCGCGTATTTGAAAGTCGGATTGACTTCAACTTTTCCGCCGCGTCCTATGGCGCCAACCAATCAAGTCGCTCGAAGGCTCTGACACATGACTTCAGTATTCCACGAGAGGGGGAAAGCCACGGCGATTGACGAAAAACAGCTCTGAAAATATTTTTAAAAATTCTTGGTCATTGAATTTCTTGGAAATTGAACATCTTTGTTAGTACGCGTGCATTGTTTTAGAAACAACAGCCGCTCCGCTGCGCGCGGAAAAATGCGCCTAGTGGAAAACCGGCCTAACGTTCAACCTTAAGTCGTGTTACAGCTCGGAGATATTTGTCATGCGAAGCATTCCTGTTAGATGAATTATTTCTGCCACTGTAATTTAGAAATGCTTTGTCACTTTCCGCAGTTTATTAGCTTTTGGGCAAAAGAGAATGCTGTGCGTAAAACGTTATAGACTGATTAGTGGGGATCAAGTTCTGTGTCATATTGATACACTAAAGGACTTATTCACCCGATTCAACCGTGATCTGCGCGCACAAAATTCCTCATGCGACTTTATTTTGCCTCAGATAAGTTTATTTCAGCCTGAGCAAGTTTGCAATGACCTGCATTGCTAATCAAGGGCTAAAATACGCTGGATTACATGACCCAACTTTAATTAATCTTCAACTTAGAACGAGAATACAGTCTGAATAGGGCTTAAATGTTTAATTCGAGTTTATTGACGATATTGGGAGATCGTGGAAGTACGAACTTGAATACAGCAAGGGTTAAATCCTGTTTTAAAGCAGATGTCAGAGGGACTTGCGATTAAGCGAAATTGTTCGCGAGAAACGTCTACGTATTTCAACTGGCGGGCTTTCGCAAGTAACGTCTACTCTTTCGGCATGGTTTCCACATGTGTACTTACGGAAGTTCAGTCTTAGGGAGTCAAACACGGTATGATACCGTCATAGCATACCAAAGGCGCCAAAGGCCTCATTAAACGAGCAAGGCTGACCCCGCCTACAGAGTTGTAGCCCCGATGAAAAGAAATGAAATGTTGTGTGTGATTACATGTAGAAAATCGTTTTTTGGTTGCAAAGTAATTTTCGCTTGAAAATTTAAATAATTGGCAATATGACAGCCTGATCCATGGGCAGTTTAAAATTTTGGGAAGCTAGCCTTCATTACAGCTCTCCCAAGGGCTTACATGAGAAAAAACGTAATTGTTTCATCCCTTTTCACAGCCCTTTTATGCATGAGTGGGATCCCAACTGCCAGTGATGGCCTACTTATTATAAAATCGTATCTTTTCAGATTTA
The DNA here is from genome assembly GCA_964020215.1 of Aurelia sp. 3 sensu Dawson et al. (2005). Classification (NCBI taxonomy): domain Eukaryota; kingdom Metazoa; phylum Cnidaria; class Scyphozoa; order Semaeostomeae; family Ulmaridae; genus Aurelia; species Aurelia sp. 3 sensu Dawson et al. (2005). The sequence continues at coordinate 17,573,396 of OZ026580.1, forward strand.
TTACGTCTTTTATTGACGAAGATATTTCACCTAAAGTTGTCCACCTCAGATAACGGGGCCAACCCAGTTTATATATCCAGGCCTTTAAAGGGAGCAGGTTTTTTCATTACTTTATTTTAGGTAGGCCATGAGCGATAGGACACCCAGTGTGAAGCAGTTTGAAATTTATATCAGTTACGAGTCACCTTAACTTCTTATTTTTTGTGTTTTGAACTTATTTTCACTTGTATACAGCCTCTTTCACTGTTTCGTAATTTTGAAATTTTCAGTTGTGAGCCATCTTAAAGACAAATGACGGATATATAGCGGCAAATTTAAAAATAGAACACAACTTGGCCGCCTGCCATCATTTGTCCAATTGTTTTGATACAATCTCTGGAGATCATCAAATACAATAATGGAATACAATAGACTATATCTAGATTTCCCAGGGCCCTGATTTAAGTTGTCTTAGATTATTTCTTATAACGCCTAGCTTACAAAAAGAGCAAAAGATGGCCGCGCCTGCCATCATTTGTCCAATTGTTTTGACAATCTTTTGAGATCATAAAATATATAGGAATACAATAGACTATTTTTAGATTGCCCAGGCCCCTGATTTAAGTCGCCTTATATCTCCGTCATTTGTCTTTAAGTGCAGATCTGCCTTTTAAGGTGGCTCACTACTGGAAATTTCAAACTTACGAAACAGTAACAGATGGACAGATGGATGGGTACCAAGTAAAACATAAGTTCAAAACACAAAAAACAACAAGTTAAGTTGTACATTGGACGTCCTATCGCTCATGGGTAGGTTGGAAAGATTTGTAACCATTTCTAGCGAATTTAAGCCTGCTATGCATACTCCATCCAGGCATGTTAACCCTTTCCAAAGAACGGCGAAGTGAATTGCTTGATCAGGCATCTGCAAAAATTTTGCTCAGTTCTGAAATAAGTTATATCCAAATTAAAAGGCGAAACTCAATCACAACTTCAGATGCAAACATTTTTGTGTCTCACCCAGTATATTCCACCTTCAGTCACAAATAGTGTCCATTCATTTTCAGGTTGGGGAAAAACAAGCTACACTGCACAATTTGCCACAACCCTAAGAGAAGCATTAGTTCCCATCGTGGACATCAAAAAGTGCATCAAATCAAATAAAGGACTCTTTGATGACGTCAATGTTGACGGGCAAAACAACCTATGCGTTGGCTTTGGAAAAGGCAGACCAGAATACGGATGTAACGGGGATAGTGGTGGACCATTAATGGTTCGATCACATGAAAATAGATGGATGCTGATTGGTTTAATGAGCTGGGGAGAACCCAAATGCTCTTCAGTACGGACCAATAGCTATACGGTATTTACAAAACTTTATCCATATTTAGATTGGATAGGAGATATATTGCAGAGAACTAAAGATTAGTTTATTTTTGTTATAGAAGGAGCTCTCCGTAACCAGACAACATGATTATTGCTCGTTCAGTTAGAGCCTGTAGGAAATTCTAAATTAAAACGTAAGTTATCCGTATGATACATCGAGGCTTCCTAGTTCGTTATTTCGTTTCTGATATATCGAGCGGCAATTTTAATCCACGTGCGTGGCAGATTCACGTGACCCAGTGCCATGGTAAAATGAACATGGCAAGGCTCTAGGTCACGTCAATCTTCTACGCGTGGAGATCAAAATTGTGAATCGATATATCACAAACGAAATAATGAACAAGGTAGATTCTATGTATCACGTGGAAATATTTTTGAAACAGAGTTTCCTACAGCCCGTGTTTAAACATGATTGATCTCTTAGCCGTTCTAACGCAATCTGGATCAAACGATATCTTGATTATCTACATTTTTTGGAATTTTCGAATGCGCGCAACAGAGATAGATGCTCTAACGCCACTCAATCGATCCATCTCGTGTAGAAATGTGTAAAAGTATCCCTCGATCCAGACTCTTTTGGAGAATAGCTAAAGGTCTATTGCATCAGACCAACCTCGTTCCTGTGTTCTTACGTCGTCCGCTGATCACGAATCCGAATGAACACGCTTATACTTATGCTTGATCAAAACGAATGTTCTCTGTCTGTTTCGGTTGTATGTTTGTCGCGTAGAAAATCTCACAAGAAACGGCAGGAACAAAGCAATACATTTGAGTCTGCCTTGCAAAAGTGGACTCTGTACACTTGGAGCATCTGACTGCGGAGAGTGAAATTATTTTAACAGAATGTGATTGGTGTAGGGATAAAAAGGCATAAAATAGTATGTCCGGGTCAGCTTTTAATACAAACGTTCTCCTTAGGTCTTTGCTTTAAAGGAGCCATTTGCCAGGACCGTCGAGAGGGAGTAGAAGGTCCGGGGCCCCGTAAATATTTGTGCCATAAAGTGTATCATTTCTATATACCTCTGCAGTGCATTTTTATGTCAATGTATCTGCTCTACAACAGTATTTGCAAGAACCGTCTACTTCAACGACAGTATAAATGTCACATACCAAACGGTCGCATTGACATTTCTGTTGTATAGAAACTGGTTCTATCTTAGCGAGTCTGTGCTGTCGTTGGTGTCGCAGGGTCGTTGAGTTACCGTTCACATTCAGTCTTTTTGACCTTTTGAGTCGTTCGTTCCCTCTGGCACCTCCAGCAACTGCAGCAACGTGGTTTGAACAAGGCTTTACGAACATAAAACTGTGTCCTTGATTCATAAATACAATTTTTTGCATAACCTTTACACGGAATGTTTAAGGAATTTTTCAGAATAATTAGTCTTAAAAGGGGCGTTTCCCTCATTTCCTAGAGTCTACAGGGCGTCGTCACAAGAAATTCTCTTGGGGCTGCCCCCAATCCTCCCTGGGGCCCATCCCCATAAAACAGTCAACGGCCCGAGCTGGCTTTCGACGTCCCTGCCAATTGCCGTCTACATTAGCCAAAAATGATTTTTTAGAATCAAGGCTAGATGGTAGCCTCACGACATAGTCCCAGATATCGCAAAGTAGCAACAACGACAACAACAACAATAACAACAACAACAACAACATTTCCTTTTTTGCTCAATCTGGGCCTTATGGACTTTGATATAAATTTTTGAGACGGAGATGCACACGTTTACGTGTGCCCTTTGGAACGAGGCAGCAGTGTAGTCTCGGAAGCGAGGCAAGTGACCCTCGACAGTTGGAAATTCTCAATGCTGCGGTGAAGTTCATGGGAGCTAATTGGCCTTAAAACTGAGGAACTCCTGATTCACAGTGAAAGGTTTGTTGATTCTTGGATTGAGGAAACATTCGTATGGATATTTGTGGCTTTTGTTCATGGCTAATATCACTGTAAACTTGAATTCTGAGCTGTTTTAACATTGGAGGTTTGAGCCGGCAACTTAGGCCCATCCGCCATTGCCTGGTGTTCCTACAGTGTTGCTATGGTTTCCATATCCAGTTATGAAATCGATAGGGGAAATCTTCATCCCAAATTTTAGTATCAAAGTCCATAAGTCGTAGTTTGAGCGTCCATCAGTCTATCAATAGCGATAACTACGAATATGCAATCAGTCTAGCTAGATGGCAGTTCTGTGAAGACCTGCTTTTTAACGAACATTCCATTGAACTAATTTATATTGAAAGTTGGCCCTCGGCAACAGAGTGAAAATAAAGAGTGAGAAATTTACTTTAGAAACATGTACATAGGGGATGTGGATTGTGTTAGAAATTTATTAGTTATTATGAAATGAAGTTTCGTTGTGTTAAATTGGTTTCTTTAATCGAAAACAGTCTTCACTTATGCGCGTCGTTTAGTTATTGACCTAAACGTCGCTGGTCCGTTTTCAAGTGATCTATCTCCTGATAAAACATCTTTGAATTCGTTAGCTTATACTGCATTCACACTGACACAGTTAAACCAGCTTTATCTGAACCAGTTTAAATTTCAACCAATCAAATGACTGGATTGTTGAATTGACCAGTCAGAGGGCCCTATTCGAAAACCTGGTTTAGTTGAAGCTGGTTTAATTTGCAGTGTGAATGGGGCATGAGGCCTGGTTTTCATTAAATCGTAATTCATCGCCAATCATCGGCGATGAGTTACGATTTATGAAAACCAAGTTCTTAGGAGCATCGGCGATCATCGGCGACCAATGCCGATCAACTTTCAGAATCAACAAAATTTGTTTTCCACAGCATATCGGCGATCATCGCCGATGCTGTATGTCAACAATTTCATATGAAAGCAGAACATCGGCGATCATTTAATGAAAACCAGGCTTTATTGCGTGCCATGAAAGCTTCTGCCAATGATGCCAAAAGTGGAATGATATCACAGGGAACCCAGTATTATCCTGTCTTTTTATTGCTTTTTTATCTTTTGGACTGTGCTTAGCTTCTGTGGCACTTGAACTTATAGTAACTACTACATCAGCAGTATTAATGATAAATTTAGTCCGATTACCATGCACGCCTCGCTGCACCTCAACATATCATGTTCAGAAGTTCAAAGCACAAATTTTTCAGCCTGACTGCATATTTATGGCTTCAGAATTGCTGGACATGCGCGACCAAAAGTTTAAAAAATTACATTAAGTCTGAAATACCTGTAATGCTAAGTTGCTGCCAAGGAAGGCTAAAGCACACAAAGAAGAACACCAAGACTTGATATAAAGTCAGGTTTATCAGAATTACAGCATAAGCATTTATTTACATTTTTATTTATATCTTATTGAAGTTAGACATCTTACATAACATTAAAAAATATCCTAGATTTAATCAGGACATGTTTAAAGACCTAATGCTAACCATGATCCACTGCGGGCCGAAGTAAAAGCAACATAAATAGGATTTAGGCCAGCAACAACTTTCGCGGCATATGAAATCGATGTTGGCCTTGCAAAGGCTATGGCTATAGCAATGTGTCTTTAAGTGCAATTTGTAGCAAAAACTATTCGTTGTTGTGACTAAAGATTTGTGTTTTTGTCTCCCCTCCGCCTTTTAAATGTGAATCCCTGAAGGAAAAGTGCATCCTTGAGGAGTTTTTTCGAGATACTCTATTTTCAGGCCAAAGAGCCTTCCCACTGGCGGGTAACGGAGGAAGGGAGGTTACGAAAAATTGCAGAAGCAAAACACGTTTCTGCAGGAACCGTAGCTACAAATTGCGAGTTTTTCACAAGGTAGCAGAAGCATATAGTTAATTCATCAAAAGGCTTGCAAACGTTAAGGCGGGCTTCCGATCAGCAGAATTTCCTGAGCAAGTTTGAAATAATCAAAACAGTTTAGAAGTTACGATGGTTTTAAGTATTGTTGAAAATTGTTCTTGAATTCTTAAAGGAAAGAAAAAACTCTTAATTCTCAAGATATTGAAGATTTCTGGAAAGTCTAATGGTAGAATCAAAGCCAAATAGGTAAAAGTTTCTTTCGGGTCTTCTGTTCAAAGAAATAAGTCATCTAATGTTAAAGGTTTTGAACTTAATGCTTGACAGTAACTCTTCTTTGCATATATTATTTTCACTTACTTGTCTTTCTATTTTCTTTGTCAGGAGTATTTGAAGAAGTCTTACGTGCACCACCGCCGCCGCCTATGTTTTTCAGTTCAAGTCCTTTATCCTGTTCAGGTTCTGGCAATGTGATGTCCATTCCTTCTTTTCCAGTCAAGAAATGCGCTACAATCAATCCTCTTCCCTGAAAAAGGAAACGATCTTTTAAAGTATGATTCAAATCATTTCAAATATAGGACAAAACATTCAAGGCACTTAACAACATGGCTCCAGCCTACCTGAAAGATATGTTGAGGTTGCAAACAAGTGATAGATACAAATTGAGGTCAGAAAAATCTGTGGCCTTAATAGTTCCAAGGACAAAATTTACATCTCGTGGGGACAGAGCATTTTGCACTGCAGCCCCTAGGCTCTGGAACAAATTGCCTGTTGAAATTAGAAGATCTCAGAGCGTCCATACTTTCAAAACAAGATTAAAAACCCATTTATTTGATAATCATTTTAACATATAAAGGACATCTTTTAGCTTTTCTCGCTGTAATGTAAAGGTTTTTAATTCGAATTTGTTCAGCGCTTTAGAATATATGTGTATAGATTTTAGCGCTCTATAAGTGCATATTTATTATTATTATTATTATTATTATTATTATTATTATTATTATTATTATTATTATTATTATTATTATTATTATTATTATTATTATTATTATTATTATTATTATTATTATTATTAATATTATTATTATTATTATTATTATTATTATTATTATTATTATTATTATTATTATTATTATTATTATTATTATTATTATTATTATTATTATTATTATTATTATTATTATTATTATGGGTAGGGTAATTAGACACCGCGGTTATGCTTCAGCTTGTATGTTTCTGCAGAGGAAAATTCATATCGCTCTTTCAGATTTCGAACTACCTCCTCCCTACCGGTGTATAACTTCTTCCTCCGCAGGTAGAAGCATAAATTTACGGAGGTCAAGCACAACTGCGGCATCTAATCACCCATGTGCAAACACAGGGAGCTCAGGAATAATTGGCAAACTCAAAAATAAATTGCACGAAGTTAGCGACTTACTCTGCAGACCTTCCAGAACAACTGCTGCACGAAATTAAGGGGAAAACGATGGCAAAGGCTGCTGTTCTTTGCTCTCCATTTATTTGCTTTTGACTCATCCTATACAGAATTTATGTTCAGCTTACCTTAACTCTGACAGGTCCACGAATCATAGTTTCGAATCCTCCAACTTCATTCAATTTCTCCTTGAACTCGGGACTGATTTGAATTCTTAATGGGGGTCCAGTAGCTTCAAGATGACTTACATACTGCATTGTTTCTCCATAAACGCAATACCTTGGAGTTGTCATTCCAACAATGCCCCCAACCACGGGTCCTGAAAATTGGAGCTGAAGGTCAGAATAAAATTCTTCTTTTGGGCGATCATTTCAAAATAACGTTTGAGGTGTTTTCTGCACGAAGAGATGTTTAGGGATTCTGCAGGACTGTAGCAGCATTTTTTCATCGGTAAGGGTTTCTGCTGAAAATCTACCTGACATATCAGCTAGGTAGCGTAAAACAAGCAAAATTTGAGCGACTGAAAATCAACGCGAAATTTCAAGATTCGTCTTAATTACATGCATCGATAATTTCCGGTAATAAAGTCTCCATTTCAAGGCATTTTTGTTAAGAACTTACCACAATGACAGCAAATCCTTAATCTCAGCGTCATGAATGGTTTATGTCTGATTTTGAAGTCACACATCTTGGCCATCAGTTTCAAGGATAACATTGCAATGTTTCTTACATGACGAATACCATTCTTTTTCGGGCATCCAGAGACCACAGAATATTTTTCGTTGTAATTTTCAACCTGAAAATAGACCATAACATAATTTCTAGGAAAATCCAACCATTCTTTACCTGGGAGTTAGTGATCTCTCGTGGGGGGCTCTGGTAGCCAGTGTAACCGCCCTTCAGATAATGGTTTTAAAAGACAATAAGAAGATGAGAACGCCTGATGAAATTGATTTTCGAAAAGAATTGAGTTTTCCACACCAAAATAAAGTGTTCTTCAGTAACTAAAGTCCGTATCCATTAGATTTCATCTGAGCTTTGCGATAACGCAAAATTTAGTTGCAAAAAAACTTTTACTGCTGTTGTTCGCGGGCATTTTTAGGTGAAATCTAATTTGAGACAGATTTTCGATGTCAAGAGATATTTGCCATAACGCGAAATTATTCATGCAAAACACTTCAATCGTTGTTATTCGCAGGCATTTTCGCATCCAATTCTGAAGCCTGAGTTCATTGCTTCATAAACCGATAAATTAGATGAATTTCATTTAATAGACCGTCTATTATTGTATCCATCCGTCGGCCAAATTGTCAGTCAGGCAAATACTGATCGTAGTGTACCTTGAAAACATCGAATCGATCAATGATGGAGTCGAAGCATTTGTTCATATCATTCAGAAGATCAATGACCTGGAAGAAACAAAAAGTTCTTAGCAGTGAAGATGCTAATGTAGGAATAATACTCCTGCTGTTCCATCGTGGTTCCATCCAAGGAATTTTACTCCTGACGGAATCTGACGCTCGATCGCGAGGGAATTAGCCTCTGTTTTGATAAAAGACTGGTCTGCTGGCTTGAACCATAACATGACTAACTATGGACAAAGGTAGCCTGCAACCAAATAAAGTAATTGAATGGGTAGATTCGTTGGTTGAAAACCAAACAGGGTAATCTGCAAATTCCAAGTCTTTCCAATGCTTAGACGTTAGTGAAGAACTATCCGAGTACACGTATTCTTTAAAAGAAACTAAGAATTTGAGCCAGTATCGAAAGTGTCTTAGATAATCATATTTTGAGAACTCTGAGTTTCTTACTAGTTTGTAAAGGCTCCATAATAATATGACCTGTGCACAGGTGGCGGAGAATGGTTCAGTACTTGCACGATTCAGTAATACATACAAATGTATTAAAATTTAGTCATACCTGCCAGTTAACTGTGTTAAATTTCTCTGGAATCCTCCATTGGTTTCACCGACTCCTATCTCCACTTCATGTTAGGCCCAAATTGTGTTGTGTTGTTGCATGCCTAACAGGACGTGGAGATAGGAGTCGGTGAAACCAATGGAGGATTCCAGAGAAATTTAACACAGTTAACTGGCAGGTATGACTAAATTTTAATACATTTGTATGTATTACTGAATCGTGCAAGTATTACTGAACCATTCTCCGCCACCTGTGCTGTGGACCGCTGTCGATGGGTGGGGAGAGGGGGAGGGTTACCAGACCATCATCTTTGAAAACTGTAGCAACAACGGTTATTTTTTCACACTAAGAAATCAATTACTGCAAAATATTAGTCCCAGGAAGATAGATAGGTAGCGCTAATGGTTAGCGATCTTTTCATGTGGGAGGTTGTGAGTTCGAACTGTTAGCTGGCTGCCTGGGGTATCATGCCATTGGTCATAAGCGTACGGGAAGCTAAAAACTGGGGGAGCTGCCCGATAAAATCCACTGTTTACGAAAATTTTGCCTAATTTAAAGCACATTTCTGCTCGATTATTGGCAATTTTTGCAAAATTTTCGATGGTGGGGGTTGTAGTCATCCCAACCCCATGTCTCCTGGGCCTTTGTAATTGGTCATCAAAAATTTCTGTATGCTTCTCTCCTTGGAGAAAAGCTTCAAGTCCTTGCGATGAACTGCCAATGGGAAGAACTTGCGACAATCATGAACAAGTCCACCAGTAAAGGAAGTCTGGTGGATCCCTTCCTTGACGGTCCTTCCACCAAACTATAAACTAAAATTTTCTTTTTTTGATGTTGCTTTCGACAAGGCATAAAATACTTCAGGCTCTAATCCAATCTAAATCTTGGCGGAAAAAACACGAAAGAGAGGTATATGGTGATTTTAATTACCTGTAATGGGTGGCTGGTAGTAGTAATCGCTGAAAAATCAACGATATCTGTTAACAAGGCAGAAACACAATAAAATGTCTCTGGTACTATTACTTGTCCCAACTTCAGCTGCTGTGCGATGGTTCTGTAAAAAGAAATGAACAGGTCATCAAAGCTGATCAATGAGTGTGCAGAGAGCTGAAACAGGGTAGTCATAGTCTACATACTCCATTGGCTTGGTTAAAACTCTGTCACCCAACGGACTTTAACGATTAAGGTGGCTCTGCGCTTAAGGTGGCTCACTACCGAGAAATTTCAAAATCACGAAACAGTGAAAGGTGGTTGTATACCAAGTAAATATAAGTTTAAAACAAAAAAACAATAAGTTAAGGTGGCTCGCAACTGATATAAATTTCAAACTGCTGCACACTGGGTGTCCTATCACTCATGGGTGGACATCAACCTTTACAGCCTAATCAACTCACTGTTTTGGAAAGATATGAGACTGCATGCAGCCGATGCTAACTACTTACTTTGGTAGCATTGTATATAGCAATGATTCAACTTTCTCTTTTTCTTTACTCAGTTGTTCAGTTCTTTCTTTCACTCTTCTCTCAAGATGATTTGTATATTTTTCCATCATTGCCAACATATTGTCCACCAAATTCTGATTTTCGTTTCTAGATAGAAGAAATCAAGAAGTTTGAACATTTTGGTAAAGCAAAGTCTACGAATCTTTTAGTTATTTTGATGCAAATATTGGAAAGTTTTTACTATTCTTCATCATCATCATAATTAAATTCAAAGAAGGTTGAAAGTGAAAGATATCTCGAATTCGAACAATTATGCAGTGCAGTAGAGTACAGTGCAGAATCAATCTCCACTCAGTTCCAATCTACTGAGGGAGGGGGGGGGGGCGGGGAATGAATCAGCCGCCCTGACTCCAGAGATGCCAAAACTGGCCCGATCCAGTAGGTTTGAATTCTGGGTGATTCCAGGAACAACTTTTGCGCATCTTCTTCATACCAGATTACGAAAGTCCTTTTAGTTGCTGCACTTTAAATTTCAGAAATAGGAGAATTGGCGGGAAATCAAAGCTTCAACAAAAAGCGGAGTACAAGAATTGCGACGATAATCATATTCATATTCATTTCAAGTTTGACAATCCCAAGGTTAAGACAAATCCGATGTTAAGAGAAAAAAACTTGATGATGACTAGTCCATGGTTAAATTGTTATTGACGTTTCGAAGCAATTCTCCGAGCTTCAGCATCAGCCTTACATGTTCCTAAAGCACGAGGTTATCTTTATACTCATAAGGACAATACACAACTAAAAAGGCATGTTTACAGTTCCTATGTGTAGAAAAAGTAAAAAGGCAAGCTTAAAGGAAAAACGATTAAAAAAGAGCTAGGGGAAAGAAGACTTTTGGGAGTTAAGTGAAGGAAGATCACCTAAAATAAGTAGACATCCGTGGATAAGTAAATCAAAGTCATTGTCAGCTCTGTCCAAAACTGCATTTCAAAATTCATTACTTGTCTTTAAGTCCTTTTAGTAACCCCTGCATTTCAGCACCAAATAGAAACCTTTCATGATCACTTACTTGTCTTTCATAACATTTTTCAAAAGTTTCCTGATATCTGCAAAGGTTGGACGTTCTGCAGCAAATTCATGCCAGCATCTTCGCATCAAATCAAGTATTCTTCCATCAAGGCCACTTTGCAGTCTGACATGTGGACGGAAAGGTGGCAAGCATCTTCTTTGCACAAAATGTACCAAGTCTAGAAAGCAACAGGAATTTTCAATGAGAACATTTCTAGAAAAAAAGAAATTACAGCAAATCTTTGAATAGGTCAGGCTTATTCGAGGGAGGGAGTAGATGGCAGCTGAGGAGAACTGTTAACATTTAAGCGTTAAATATGCAAGAATTGCAATGCCTTCTACTCGGCTTCTGAATGACATAAACAAAATCCGCCACACAGAACTTTACATTTACCCTTCTTCTTTCGCTAAGATCACATAACTTCTCTTAAAAGCCTCCCTTCGTCAGCATCAAGCGAGAGTTTGCCGTACTGGTTTTAGAGCAACTTTGCGGATTTCTTTGTCTGCATTCGCTGATCACTTTTAATTGAGGGGCGAACCAAAGCAACTGATGCTATTGTATTACAAAATCTGTCCTTGTTACTCTGGTAAACATCGGTACTTTCAGCACCATGCTTCAAAACCAAGCTGCACTAAAAAGAGTGGACTTGCTACAAGTCTCTCTCTTTTCTCAGCATATGTTTTAAGGTGCAAAATGTGAGGGCGAGGGAAATGGAAGGAGCGAGAGACTTGTCAGATTAGGAAATCGAAATCGAGACCGTAACACAAAGAAGTAGATAATTAGATTTAATCGTCAGTATGCAGCGACACGTGTCGCTCATTTGATTGGTTTTCTGCCTACATCAACGGATTTGCCGGTGGACAGAATCTTGTCCACCGTCTGTCTACGGACAAAGGAGTCTCGCTTTCAGTTTTCTAGTCCTACAAGTCTCTCTCTCCGCCTGTAATTTCTCCCTGTTTCTGCTCTATGTCTTGTGATGACAAGAGAGAGACTTGTAGCAAGTCCATAAAAAGAGCTAAATTTGCTGATTCTAAAAACAATCACAAGATCAACTATATTGGAAAAATAATCTTATCTAAGATCCACTGGCCAAAAAACTAAGGCGTGCTATCATCGAGTAAAAAACGCTTACATCTAGTAAAAGTGTAGACTTGTGCCTTTTTGTCCCTTGCTTCCCTGTGTTATTTGATTTGTTGATATCACTTGGCCAATAGGGACTCGTAATATTTCTCTCAAACTGTGGGCCCACTTTTCAAAATGACCTAAAAAGTAGGAGTTCTCTTCCACTCAACAAAATCGCTTCAAAGTCTGGTCTAAAGAGCTTGAACATTGAAAGGGAAACTTCCAGTACAAAGAATAATATTTTCCTGACCTATAAATTGCAAAATGTATACCTTTCACGCAGTAATCTTCCCTTGTAGAAACAAAATATATCCATCGCAGCTGCGAGAACTCTAGGCCTCGTCAACTGCTTTTTGCATGGAACAACAGCAACTGTCTTGAAAGCACCCCCTGACTGGATAAAAACTAAATTCTAGCAATTTGATTGCTGAATACGGAATCACTCTACGCGGGCCTCAATTGGGCTAACTTTTCAAGAGTAATACTATGAGCCCCTTTTGATTAAGTGACATCAGCAGATCAAAGAATGCAGGGAACAAGGGACGAAAACGCATAAATCTACTAACGTGTTCAGGCAACGATACCCTACAGTGTTGCAGCAGTTTCTGCACAATTCCAGTAAATTAGCTTGAGGCTGCAAATCCAGTCCGTCAAATGCAGATACTGTTACTCTTTTTTGTCTGTTATCTCCTTAAAACATGCCTTTTGATTTTCACGAAAAATATCTATTCTTTCCCCTTATCTATGTTACAGTAAAGTCTTGCCTTTAAGAAACACATTACACAAAGACAGCCTGATTGGTTTCTTATGTCAAGATATACTTCTTGAAAACAGGGTGTGTATACCATGGCATAAGAAACACTTTCATACTCCAACCAAACAGCTGTCAAAATTTTTAAGAAAACGTTTTTGAAATATGCACTGTTGTACGAGCCTCTAATGGTCTGAGCCAGTATTGAAGGTTTCTTGAAAGTATAATAATTTGGGCTTGAAACTTTCATTCTTGTTTCTAGAGAATTGAGACCTTTTGGAGACATATTCAAATGTAGGCCTTATAAGATTGCTATGTACCATTGTATAAGAAACTGAGTTATAATGCAGTTTCTTAAAGACGGGACTTTAATGTACTCCAAGCTCAGCAATTTTAAGCATTTCATTCCTTCCAAATGATATATTAGTTTTACTGACCTTTTGCTGGATATCCATAATTTTCGTAAGGCATTGTTTTCGTGATGATCTCTGATAAAATGATTCCAAAGCCATACACATCTCCAGGCTTGCTTTTCTTGTTTACAGTTAAACTTAATAATTCTGGTGCTGTCCACAGCAATTCTACGGAAAATATTCACGCGAATAATGCAAGCATGACTGCAAAGTATTCAAATCTGATAAAAAGGGGGAGATAACATGTTACGAAGCGTATAAGCGAACGGCTAGAACAATCTCTCTCCTCCCCTGAAATAAACCTTTGACTCAAAAGCTTTCAGTAGTAGATGTAAAGAAACCATAATTACAAGGTATTAAATCTAATATCAAAATTAAAATTCGACCAGTAATAGCTTTCTAACATCTTCCGTTGTTTTTCATATCCTAAACGTTATGTTATTTTGTATTGTTTTGTCAACGGCCTAAGCCAGATAAGCTTACCTTTCTTAGATCACATAGAAAGTCCCAGCCAAAGGACTGAACAATGCTCAGTGAACAAACTTTAGAGAAATATTGAGTGAAAAATTCAATCTTTTCTTGGCCACTTTGTTCTGCGTTGTTCAGTGATGTTGAGCGATGTTGAGCGTTGTTCAGTGAAGTTTGATCTTAGTCAAAAAAGTTGAGTGAACAGGATTAAATTTCTAGTGTTCTGAGGTGCTGATGAGCGATGTTTAGTCGTTTGGCCAGGCACTGAGCTTTGTTCAGTCCACACATTCGTAATACGGTGATTTTTGCCCGCCAAGCGCCTGTGTTATTCATAGTTTGTGTTGATATGTACATACAGTCGATTGTTTGACTGAACTATCTACTGTGATGCAAAAGTTAATCATACGAAAGAAGAGAACAAAACTTTGAATTAGATTATGTGGCATCAATCTGATAGTAAAGAAGGGCCTAGTCCTGGCCTCGGTGAAGGCGATTTGGCCCTTGTTGAAATAAAAAAGTCCCTTTCGAAGGCAAAGAGACTTGCAAAAGAGACAAAACCACTTTGCCTAGTAGATTCCAAGCCCTGACTACGTTGCTCTTCCAAATGTTGAGCCAAAAGTTCAGTGAAAAGTTCAGTAAATAGTGCAAGTACTGTAAGCTGGCTTAAAGAATACAAACAATTGAAATTTTACAGCAAAAAGGCTGAATTACACTTTAAGGCGTCAGAGGATGACCTGCGACAAAGATTCACTGACAAGCAACAAGCAATCAAATGATATATGCGAAGAACTGAATTGCCAGTGAAGGCTTTGCTATCATTTTCGACAAGACACTGAATATGCTTCGAGAAATGAAGAAATGGTGTTGTGGCTGCGTGGTTAAGGCGCAATGTTTCGAATCTCGTGGGTCTACCCGCGCGAGTTCGAATCTCATCGCTGGCACTAGGAACCACAAGCCAACAGCCAACTCAGCTGTCCATCCTTCGAGATCGATAAATGATTACTCAAAGGCAACTCTGATGGCACAAGCCGTGGTGTAGCTGGCCAGAAGTCTGCCTGCGTTAACAAATAAATATTGCTTGCTTTTCTTTCTTTCTTGCTTGCTTGCTTGCTTGTTTGCTTGCTTGCTTGCTTGCAAACCAAATTGATTTTCACCGTTAAATTTGCCGGACACAATGAATAAACGCCTCCTTCTAACAAATGTCTCAAATTCAACTGCGTTCACACGATACCGGCACAATTTGAAAGCGGTGCAAAATTCGACAGATAAGCCTCAAGTTTACACGAAAACAACATAGTTTTTCCCGCCACGTTTCGAAAACGGTAGATTTTGGAAACAAAAATCTAACCGGCACATTTTGGAAACGGAATCGTGTGAGCACCCGAAAACGACGAAATTGGACATCTTTCGGCGCTTCCAAAACGATGCTGATAGATTCTAAAACTGTATGTAGATTTCTTTGGCATCAAATTCTTAGGGAGATTGTAACGAGCCTACTACTATCAAATTTCTCACTATCTTCAAACTGTGCCAGTATTGTGTGAACATAGTTTTAGTAAGCACAGCAATCAGCGGATACGCTAGGTTCAGCCAAGGTTCCAATCTTTAAATCTACGAAAAAAGCGGGTGTAAAATTCAATGACCCATTTCTTTAAACTGAATGACTTGAAAGAAACTTTAGCCACTTTTCTAGGATTCTACCGTTGGACTTTTCGGAAATCTTGAATATTTGTCGAAATTACAGCCTATTTTACATTTCAGCCCATTTTATGATGTGACGTCATCAAATTTCTAAATCACAAACCAGAAGAGTGAAAGAGTTTTGCTTGATGCCATATTGTAGGCATCCATAAACTATAGTTTACTTGACAATTATTTTATCTTTTGCCAACAGGTTTAGAACTTACGACAGTTTCAAGTTTTTTTCACAGATTCTCTTGTATTCTTAAAAAAGAAGAAAGAACTGTAATTCTGAAAATATTGAAGATTTCAGAAAAGTCCAACGGCAGATTTACTGTAAAATAGTGCATGTTTCTTTGAAGCCGTTCAGTTCAGAGAATAAGTCATGGAAGTTTACACCCAGCTTTTTTAAAGATTTGAAACCTATGCTGCTAGGTTCTAAAGATTGTCACTTGCGATCATAAGAGTAAATATCTTACTTTTATATTTTTCCTCATCAGTAAGAGTCAATTTGTATTGAGAAGAAGGCTCTTTAAATTTGTCCAGACCATAATCTGAAATACGGCATGTCCATCTTCTGTCAACAAGCACATTGAATGATGTTAGGTTACCCATAGCTCCAATGCCATCATGAATTTCTGCCATACCCTAAAAGGCAAAAACAAATACACATTGAATTTATTTCTACTTTATCCTAAAATTATTTACCCACGATTAAAGTTCTGTTTTATAATGAACCCTGCAACTTAAAGTAAAAATAGCCTATACAATATATTCATCAAGGTTATAAATTTGCAACACATCAGAAACTTAAATAGAAAAGAAAAACGAAAATGCAAAACAAGCTTTCCGTGAATATTTTCAATTCAAAGCCTTGACTTTGGTTTTAAACGACTGGACAGAAGGGGCTAATTTGATATCAGAATGGAGTCTGTTCCATATATAAGCTTCGCGGAAAGCAAATAACTTTTAACCACAAGCTTTTCTCATTCGAGGTATTGCTTGATCGCATTTAGTATTTGGTAAGACCAGATTGTGAACATCGGATAACCAGGATAAATCTGACAAGGGTTGTCGGGTACAAGTCTAGTTAGGCATGGTAGATATTGAAGGACCTAATCAACCTTGAGACTGCAATAGTGCCATTCGGCTAAGGTTTGTTAACACCAAATCAAAGTCAAGTAATCGATATTTTGGTAATTTAATGTTATAATCTTGGACATAGATATAATCTTGGATTTAATGTTATAATCTTGGCAAATTAGAATAACACAAAAAGATTCTAATAGTTTGCTAAACTCTTCAAAAGCTTTAGTATATTCTCATTTTTGAATTATGGGTATAAATCTTCATTGGTCACATAACTTTAAATGGGTGTCAACACACCTTAGCCAAATATTCCTGTATATTCCTTGATAAAATTGTGTGCCTCCATTTGGAAAAATACCATCCTTTTCAAGGGAATTTCATGAACTCTTAAAGAAGGATTGAAAAAGACAGGCAATAACAATAACTTTTTAATATCAGCGAATAATTCCACGGCTCACAGTTGCAATGTGGCTACTTAGTAAAATTTTTCCTTCCATCGATAAATATTACTCGTTTTAAAATCTTAAGTTGTAAAGATATACATACCGCTGCAATATCGGCCGCAAATGAAATACGAAAAACCCAATCTAAACTGATGTCTTCATTCGCCAATACATCCTGGAAGTAAAAGGTAATTCATAAGTAGAAGTGAGCTCCAAACTGCCATAATTTTAATCTGCATCATCATCATCATCATCATCATCATCATCATCATCATCATCACCATCACCATCACCATCACCATCACCATCACCATCATCATCATCATCATCATCATCATCATCATCATCATCATCATCATTATCATCATCATTATCATCATCATCATCATCATCATCATCATCATCATCATCATCATCATCATCATCATCATCATCATCATCATCATCATCATCATCATCATCATCATCATCATCATCATCATCATCATCATCATCATCATCATCATCATCATCATCATCATCATCATCATCATCATCATCATCATCATCATCATCATCATCATCATCATCATCATCATCATCATCATCATCATCATCATCATCATCATCATCATCATCATCATCATCATCATCATCATCATCATCATCATCATCACCTCATTCAAAGCCCCTTTCGAAGGACGGATCCATCCATCTGTGAAAGGTCGTTTTGCCAATTTTGCAAACATTCTTTCAATTGTTCTCAATGAGTGATTATGCATCATCGATGAGTGATTATGCAGTAGACCTTCACATACATACCCGTAAGCTTCCCTTGGAACAATACGGTGACACAAGACAGATCCTCGGCGGCTCAACAATGACTCCCAAATATGGATTTACATTTGAACTATGAATGTCACGTGCCTGAAAAACAAGGGGCAGAAAATCTTAAAAAACCATTTATTCAAAGGCAGTCTGTCCCCCTTTGATGAATGAAAAAATAACCAATCTTTATCGCAAATCCCAAAGGTGTTTGCTTTATCCAAAGAGGTCAGTGCCATAGAGACTCAGTGATGTATGAATGTCAATGTAGTGAAAAGTAAGATTCATTTGTAAATTCATACACTTATGAATATATACTTCGGTGTATGCTGGATGTACCAGTTGGTAACCTGGGGGTACATAACACCTTGAGGGTACGGGTATGTGCCGCCCATATGGGTGGGTTTTGACCTACATTCTCTGAACAAGGTTACTTTCGGCAAATTTTCCTAAACCATGGGTTGGTTTGGCTGCAATCAGCAAAAAATAATTGGAAATGGAAACTTTTCCGTCGAAATTCATCATGAAAGTGGACATGAAGGAAAATTTTGGCAATTAGCTGAAAACTGGGTGGCAGACCCCCATTCATCCCCAGGTTGTGTATACCCAGTTCAAATTACATCACATTTCATAAATCGATATTACTAATGATTCAAGAACTTTTCGAACTTACCAATTTGATTTCAAGAAGCGTGTCTCGATCTAACTGAACTGAAGTTTTCTTTAGCTTCTTAACGAATACATTTTCATGCTGAAATGATAAAAAAACAATGTTAGAATGGACAGATTGCAAACGGAGCGAAGTTTCTTGGACAAACGTAGTGATGAAGACAAATTTTGAAAAAGAAATAAAAGAACAAGAATATCGTTGGATTGGGATCAATTTCATGTATTTCATGTTCATTTCACCTTCTTTGAAAACAGCACTGATAAAAGAACTGGAGGAAGGAAACGCTTGACACCAAAGCAGTACCTCTGTTTCCTTTGGCTCCCACGATCATGACATATTTTGCTCTTTAGCTGTGGAGTATTTTCAGTCATTTTGAATCCTCCAAACTCCGAGGTTAAACCAGGCTAACAGGTGGGTTAAATAAAACTGGTTTAAATTGATCTACGTTAGATTTAATCCAATTTTTTCTCTGTGTGAACGAAACTTAGGCTAACCTGGTTTAGTTTAAATTTCTCTGAACCTAGTTTAAAGGTCAGTGTGAATGGGGAATAATTTGATGGAATGAATACGACAAAAGTTACGCAGGATTGAAGAAAGGGGAAAGGCGGCCCAAGATCGAGAAATTTGAAAGATTCCATGAACCTGCCTGATAGCAGCAGATGACTAAAAATGAAGGAGCACTGGTTGCAAATATTCAACATCTGATGGCAATGAATCGACTAAGACAAACTCCAAAACACAAAACAATATGACTAAGGAAAAACTACGAAATAACAAAACGACGTGATATCAGCTATGGCCTGTTTCAAACGTGCCATGAAATATTAGGACAGCGAAAGTCTCTACTGTTAGCAGTGATGCTTTGTCCACATCTTTTTTCTACATTTTTACCTGGCATCTGAAGGTAGCCTTAGGACGCTGAGAAGATAAGCTTATCGAAGCAGTGTCCTGGCCCTTCCTCTCCACGTGACCACACCTCGTGATTCCTTCAGCTTGGAATTGTGTCTCGTTCGATTCCTGCCTTCGTCCTCCGGGACAACTCCGGCCATTTGCACATAAAAAATCCCAGCCCCCCCCCTGGGCATTTGACATACGTTCCTCACATTGACCTTTAAACTAGGTTTAGAGTAGTTTAAACTAAACCAGGTTAGCCTAAGTCTCGTTCACACAGAGCAAAAATTGGATTAAATCTAACGTAGATTCCCTGGCCTCCAAGCATTTGTGCATGAAATTTTGGTTGACCCAAGGGATGCCAGGGGGATGGTCAGGGTAGCAATTGAACGACACATTATAGAGAACTGGCAACACTCCTTACTCTACGTAGAAGCTTCGACAGGGCGGGTACTCGAACCGCAAACCGTCATATCGGTAGTCAAGCGTGCTACCAAAGCAAACTTTTTTACAAAATGACCACAAGCCTCCTATATTTCGTCCCAAAAGGTCAACAAGGTCTTCCCCAATCTTCCGTTTTTCCATGAACAATGACAAAGGAGTCATTTAATATGAGAGATACAGTAAACTCATAGCTTTACCAACCTTGAACAAAGCAACTATGCCATTTTTGTGGTCGCTCGCAGACGCTGTTGAACCATCTTTGTCTGCCAATGAATCGTTCTGAAGCAAGGAAAATATTTCAAACTGAAACTTTTCTCCTGAAATAAGACAAACTGGAGAAAACTGGGATTAATGATAACATTTTTTTGACAAAACTTTTAAAAGAGCCTTCAAAAGGATTGTCATCATCGTGGCTTCCAAATTATATGAGAAAAAAATGATGGAACAGAGCGTTACAATAGATCAAGAAAGGCTGCACTTGACGAAAGACCACCGGGTGAGTCAATAAAACGCCAGGAGATTTTCTGCAGAAATCCCCTTTCCAAAACCTGCAAAAACAAGCGAAAACAGCAAGCAAAATTTCCCTTAGTTCTCTTTTCTAGCAATAATGACTGTTGGATGTGCTCATGTATTTTGTCCTCATGGGAGAATGGAATCCCCCTGAATAAGTTATTCACACTAGGAGGAAGCCTTTTCAACAGGCCAAAACCAAGGCACGTGCCAAAGCGTGCTGAAAATCATCGCTGTGAGGTAAACACATTAGGAACTTTTGCTTGTAATTTTAGCACGTTTTTAAAGGTTTCTCAAAGGGACCCATTTTGGAAAATTGCCTACAGAATCTGAACGGAGTGACCGATTTTAGCCAGGAAAATTTCTAAAAATAATTGAACATGCTAGGTATTTAATCAAATATTGCAAAATATCATTGCTTATATATTCAGGGAGCAGTAGCCTTTCAAACGCCGGGCGTTTCTTTTGACTCACCCGGTACCATGTGGTGGTAAGCACAAGTGTGCCGCCCTTCTTGCTTACAATTTTAAAACTCCATGACATCATGACCAAAAACGGGTTGGGGTGTGGGGTTGGTGTAATACTACTACTATTCCTTAGGATTCATAGACACTTTATCGTCACGCCAAAACAAAATGGCGTAGAATTCTAAAAATAACAAAACATAAATTTTGCTCAAAAGCGTTACTGGATTACCCTTGATTAAATTAAAATGCACAAGGGTGTAGGAATAAGCAACTGAAACTCAATACCTTGAGGGAGCCGAGATCGTCAAAACTGTGGTTTGACTTTTCATCTACTTCAATTGTGCTCCTTTGTATAATAAGATCTGAGTATTTCAAAAAAGATCTCTTGTTGTTGAAGATATCATTCTCGTATTTCCGCTGCCTATCAAAGAAAAAAGGCACTGTTATGACTAAGATGCTGGTTGTCCCTTTGTCTGATCAAGTCCAGTGGAAATGGGCAAGAAGTAGCTGCGAGTTTCATACACTGGAAAGGTCCAAGTTGATACTGCTTCCTTTTGAGCAATTTTCACGTTACGAAAACGCTTCACTACAAGGGCTTTTCTAAAGTGCTTTATGAAAAGGAGCAAGCACCTACCAAGCATCCAACCGTATTGTTTAGAATAACCGAGAAGCGAAGCTTGTTGAAGTTCCTTGAGCCTGAAATAACAGAGAGTTGGCGACTTTCCTCACTCGAGGTAGCAGCTTCACTACAACTAGCTCTCGAACCACCAACATTTAGTTTGGTAGGCCAGCTGGCTACCACTTAGCCAACTTGGCCACTATCAGAAAATCAAACTACAGCGAATAAGGAAAGTTTTTGCAGAACCCAGTTACTTCAATACACATATTGGGTGAATCAAAAACGTTTGTCAAAAAAGTCAAACGTTTGTCGGGCTATGGAATGAAAAGTGAGTGACCGATATTCAAACTAAAATGTTAGACTTTCGGTCAAAAGGCTAACTTAGATGAGTAATATTTTTTTTGGTAAATCAGTCATCATTGAGGCCTAGAAATTAGGAAAATGCTGGGAAGAGGCATGCTTAGGAATGGGGACTCCACATTCCATTCAGGTCAATGATCTACTTGCTATTGAGATTAAAATTCCATTCTGAAACTGACAATGTAAACTTCAATGCCACATAAATCATGGACCAGAATGGAACATGGAATTTTCGATTGCCGTCCAAACCCTTCAGAGGCATTTTTCTAATTGTTGGATCCTAAAGATATGTGATTTTACCAAACAAAATTTTCTCATCTAAGTTAGCCTTAGACTGATAGATTAACATTTTAGTTTCGAATATCGGTCACATACTTTTTATTTCACAACCCACCAAACGCGTAAACGTTTTTTTGACTCACGTGGTACTTACTTATACTTTCTGTAAGCAACAGCCAAGACTATCACAGCTGCCAATGGCACAAAGATAGCAATCAAAACCGTAGATGACTTTACTGATCCATCTGCGTGGAACGAAAAGAGAATCATAAAACTTAATCCGTCCTTATTATTCTAACATTTGGTGAGGCATAACAAGGGAGCACCTGGACATAACTCTCTATGATTCGACACAGAAGAAAGAATAAGTCTGATTACATCTGATAAAGAGTGTGTTAAAGGTTTACGCGAAAGTTAAAGTGATAAATTGAACGTGACATCCTTGAGACTACCTTTTCAGGGACTTGTTTCTCAAAGTATCATAGTTTAAACCATGAATTTAATGCTAACAGTTTGTTGAGGGAAATCTATCTTCCGTAGGTAGATACGAGATTTGTATCCACCATTTACCAGAACACACCGTTCTCCTCAGTCTCTTTTTTAATTATCGAAATGGTCTATTGGACTGGATTACATTTCTGCAGTGCAGCAGTGTTTGTTATTAGCGAACATTTTTTTCTGAAAAGCTACCCTTGCATAATCTGCTGATGTCTACCAGATTTCCTATGCCGTACAGCAATGCTTTGCAGCCTTTTAAAGAATTTATCTATTTCATAATCCGACATTGAAACAATCAAAGCTAAAAACTGACCAGTGGATGTCTCTAGGCAATTAACTACCCATTTGGAGACTGCAAGAAAATTACGCTTTCTAAAAACAAATGCTACAGAAAAATGCTTTCACTCGATTTAAGTTTGATTAAAATGACCTTCACATTGGCTAAGTCATCTTCAAATTGTTTTGCGGCAAATACTTACTTTCGATCTTGGTTCTAGTATGAAAATTCGATTTTCAATGAATAAAATTTTGTCCTTCCTCGAACAAATAAACTTTGACTGAGTCAGCAAGAACCTTTTTGGGACCTTTTGTAGGCCACTTGTTACCAAAATCTAATCTCTACTTCCCAAGAGCACTTCCTTACATTTCATCGATTTTAATTCTTCAATCATTAGATAACACAAGAAAAAGCAATGCTGTGCTTAAAGGGAGAACAAAGACCAGCAGCCTTTGCAATCGTTTGTTTTTGTTTTTGTGAATTTCGTACAGTCAGTTATTCTGGAAGCTGTGGAGAGCAAGTGGCTGACTTTGCGCAAAGCATGCTGGTCTTTGTACTCCCTTTAAGGTGGCACGTTTTTCTGACACATCAGGAACAATAGTTTTAATCAGGCACAGGTCACAATGAAGAATACCAACAGTGAAGACTTACCAGGGCATTTGTCATCCATAAATCCGCATGTCTCCCTGTCTGGAGGAGGCTTTTGTAGGTTGCCAAGAAAATGATACTTTGTTTTGACAGTGACGTAATTATTTGTTGTGCCATCAAAAGAAGCGACAACTTCTTGCGAGTCTGTTGGATGCTTAACATTGATGAAGTTTCTAATGACAAGATGCGGAACACGATCACCATATTGATTCATTTTCACTCGACCAGATACACCTATCAGAAGAGGAAGAAACATTAAAGAGACCCTCCACGGCAAGGTCTCTTTTCTAGGGCCAACCTCAGCAAACTGGCCGATTGAAATAGTGTTTGGGATATCGAATTTATGTATTTGACTAGTAAAATTGTATGTTGAATTCGCAAAATACGGGGTAAACAACTGAAAAGCTATAACATATATCCTTGTCATCTGATTTTGTGAATAACCCTCTCACTAATAAGAGTCCCTATGATGTGTCCGAAATTAAGTAAGCCCCTCGGAGTCTTAATGGAGATTTCACGGTAGATATGGTAGGAGTTAAAAGTGCAATCGGTTCTAGTCTGAAAAATATTTGGACGCTTCCATAATTTAATAAATTAAATTTTCACTTACCAGCGAAGTCCAGTGCAAACATCTTTTCCGCAATAAACAACCCGTTTCTCACCACCAAACTTTCATTATAAGTTGAGTTTAAAATTGTGAAATTAATAAGTGGCAAAGTAACATTTCGCAGCTCTGTAAAATTGGTATGGTTTCCAGGCCATATACCATTTTGCACGTCAGTCTTTGTGAAATTTGTGATGTTCAATGATGAGAGAACACCAGTGTAATTTTTCATGATCTTGTCGTACAGGGTCGATATAACGTGATCTTGATATTTTGATCTGAGAACTTCTTTTAAAGCAACAGCATACGCACGAACAGCATCATAGATGTAGAACGCATTATGATTGATATCCTCCTAAAAGCAAGAACAAAATCAGATCAATTACAGTAAAAACCCGCGTATAAGAACCTACAATTTTGGAAGTCAGCCTGATTAGGTTCTTATATATTGAGTATTTAGTGGGAAATTAGGCTGTACGGGTTCTTAAATTGGTTCTTATTTAATTCAGGGCTTCCAGGTATTTCTTTTGTTCAGATTGAAACTTCAAGACCATTATTTACTGTCAGTTGAGATGCACCTGAGTTCACGAGGCCTTATTCAAAACATCAGTTCGTGGAAGAATCAGAAATTTTACAGAATACAATGAAAAGCTTTCAAAGCGTCTTTAGAGCTCTTTGCAATTTACACATATGGCAGAATCAGTACGTATAGGCTCAATGACAAAGCAACTAGAGTTTTGATCTAGTTTGATGATCTCCGCGAATAACAACCTATTTCAAATTTCAGGCTGAATGGGTTCTTATATATTGGGGGTCTAATTTCAGAATTTTCAGCCTGTAGGTTCTTAATCACTAGGTTCTTATACGTGGGTTTTTACTGTATGTAGGAAAACATATCCGTTTTGCCTTGCGTTCACATTGCTCCTCTGTAAAAACGGAGCTTTTCGAAAACGCTAATGAAAACGCATAAATTTGAAAATGATGAGTTTTGAAAACGATCCGTTCTCAGTGTGAACGGCAAAAACGGAGACATAATAATAATAATAATAATAATAATAATAATAATAATAATAATAATAATAATAATAATAATAATAATAATAATAATAATAATAATAATAATAATAATAATATACGAATATTTATACAAGATAAAACACTTCAACGAATCATCGTTGTTATCAACGTGTGTCCTGTTAAAAATAATAAATCAAACTGAATCTTATGAAATTTCCTATTTACAATTTTTCGATAAAATGAAAGGATAAAAATATTTACAATGGTTCTTTTGAAAACGCTTCACATTCCTTTGTTAATATGCTGTTGATTACAGTGGTATTCGAAGTCGCGATTGGCGCCTCTTTTACAGATCTCAACAAAAGGTTTTGTTTTGAAAAGGGGATTAACAACACAGTTTTGCTGGAGCAATGTGAACGCCTATCGTTTTCATAGCGCATTCATTTGAAAACGGAAAAATGTGAACGGACAGCGTTTTCATCAACAAAAACGGGTAGAAATGAAAATTGAGCAGTTGTGAACGTAGCCTCAGGAAAAACTTAACCCACTTAACTCACTGCGGGGTGAGTGGCCGAGTGGCTTATACAGTCTTCGTCAGGTGACTGAAGTTAAGCTTGGTCGAGTGAGGTCAGATTTCGGATGGGTGACCTCTGAGGACTGACCTCGCAACTCACCTCGTCGTCCTTCGGAAGGGACGTTAAACTAGGGGTCCCATGCCTGGATGCGGCATGCACAGTGGGCCTAAATTAGCTTTCAGTAGCTAGAAATCCTGACAAGCCCACTCAAAACAAATTGAAAACAAAACAAAACAAACAAACTTTCATTAGAGATTTTTTAGGAAATGATAAGATTTGAATCAATTTGACGCATACCATCTGAAAGTACAATGTATCTTCTTTCCAACGATATCCAGGTTGGGTGGATTAATTGAATTTTTCATTGCTTAATTAACGTTTTCGTAAGTATGGTCGATTTTAGATACCAGAAAGTCATTGGACATTTACATAGACAATAATCCACCTTTGTGAGAGCATATTCTATCATTATCTACAAACGCACCTTACGAGGATGAAATTGTCTTTTTCCCTCCTCAAGGCATCACCTCAAGTGCTTCTAGGCCTGAAATATTTTGTAAAAATTTTTTCATAATTTTTGACCCGAAAAAGGGACTGATCTTGCTTTTGCAGCATGCTGCATTTGAAAATGGCCAAACTTAAGAAACTAAAATTTAATGACATATAATTCCATTAATGTATCCAAACTGCATATAATTAGACAAAAGAAAGATTGTACTTTTCAGATGGTATACATTACATCTACTCAAATTTTGTCAAATTTTGTCAACAAAGATTGTAAATTATTGTTGGGTTGCAATTTTTCTGAAACATCCAGCAGTAGGGGTTGGGTCCCGCAAAGTAGAAACACGTCATAAGAAAATGCTACCCGGATGCCCCAAAGAAATATTCCTGTTTGAACACGACCAAAATTGAATTGTAAGGCAGATTTTGAAATTTCTACTTTTCTTTGCAAGTAGATGAAAGGCCAAATTATTTTTTAGGCATAGCTGATCTTGTGATCTGCTTCAAAATTAGTAAACCCTTAAGAATTCATGGCTGGTATCGAGCATACAAACGCCCTGAATCCACCAGCCATATTTAGACAGCGTCGAAAACGTTTCATTTTCATCGGTTTTGAGTGATAACACAGTGTCGTTCTCAAAAAGTGCTGATTAGAGCTCCGTTTTCAAAATCTACCGCCTTTAAATCTGCCGGCAAAAAATGTGCCGCTTTCGTGTAAACGGGAGTTCTATCCGCAACATTTTCACCATTTTCAAATAGTGCCGATATCGTGTGAATGCGGTCTAAATCATTTTGGCTTTTTCCAAGTTGATATAATGTACTTACACGTTTCATCTGAACCCAGAATGGTGCTTGCAACAATTTCATTTGCAAATCAGCAAGAAAGATCTTCTTCAGGTCATTTGCAGTATTTGTACCAACAGCCGATAAAGATCTTGGAGATATATCAAACCATCCTTCAACTAAATCCTTTTTATACCAGGAAGGTGTCGATAGTCCCTTCAAATCCCATGTGTGTAGATCCAAGGATATAAAGACGTATTTTCCATTGTAGAGTCCGTGTTTCTTGGCAGCTGCAGCTAAGCGCATTGTGTGCTGACCGTCAACAAGGAGCAGAACAACTAAAAAAGAAAATTGGGTTAATCAGTGATTTCTACGGCCAATTAGTCAAGTACTTACTAGCACTTTACGTTCAATTCAAAGAAATACGTCATAAATTTTTACACCCAGCCTTTAAAAGATTTGAAGCCTGTGCTTATCTAGGTACGTATGTTTAATTCGTCGCAAAACTAAAAATTTACAATGGTTCAGTATAAATAATAGTTAAAGGCCAAGTCCGGAGTTGGTATAATTGTCGATAAAATGAGAGATTACGTCGTTGTGATTGGTGTGTGGTACTTTTTTCCAACGTTTTCTCTGCGAAATTGCGTGTTGCAATCCGCGAGATGTGCGAAATGACGTCATAATTCATGACATCATTTCGCACACTTCACTTTCGACCTGAACGATAGTTTCTTGCCAGTTACATTTTTACATCCTTTACACTTCGGCATTTTCGTCCCACTTGCGTACAAGATGTTTTCCCGCAAAAAAACTGAAGATTTTCCGATGTCACAATATAGCCTCTAAACCGAGGCTAGTAAACCGAGGCTAACCTCCTTATCGCGCAATCATACAAAATGGCGACGACATTTTGGCCTAACTTACGAATAGAATTATGCGAAGTTACAGCCGGTAGAGATCCCGAAACTCGGAAAAAAGTCTCAATTGGTGTTCAGCAGTTGGTAAGGTTGCTTTTTGACACAAATCTTATAAACCCCGGACTTGTCCTTTAAAACACAATATACATAATAACTTTGATAAATACAAGTGAAAACACCTCTAATTATAGTGGCAGGTATAGCATTAAAAGGTCGAGTTGACTTTATTTCCATAATGGTCCCCTTATAGGTGATTGCAAAAGATAACAAATATGATAATTTTATGTGCTTTTGGCAAAAGCATAATTTAGTAAGGCCGAATCATGAATGTGAAAGACGAAGTGTTGTTTTAGTACAACACATACACACTGTTTTCCAATCTCTCTGTACATTTTGGAGAAAATTGCTTTTGATCTTATGCTTAAACGAGTTGATATTATCTGTAGGTCTAAAATCAGAAGACAGGCTATTCCATATTTTTGTCCAAAGTAAAACAGATAAAGCACGTCCTAAAAGATGCTGTGAAACCTGTGTGGCAAACTCACTCATGGCCCATGCAAAAAGGGGTCTATTAAGAATGAACGTGAGCAAACATGGATTACAGAAGAAATATTTCGATCAGTCAAAGTCTTCTTGACGTAACTCACACAGCCTGATAATCCACCACGAGTTTTCACGGTTCCGATTGCTGTAAAAAAACGATACTCACTCCAGCAGTCCCCAAAGGCTATCTAGGAGAGAAGGGGCCGGCAGAGGCACAAAACATAGCAAAAAGAGATAATTTGGCTGTATGGCTCAATAACAATCTAACAAATCATTCATACTTCAAGAAATATTTACTTAAAAAGGAGGTGTTTGCTAGACGTTTTAGACTGCGTTCACACGATGCCGGCACATTCTGAAAACGGTGAAAAATTCGACGGATAGGCCTCCCGTTCACACGAAAATGGCACATTTTTTACCGGCAGATTTTGAAAACGGTAGATTTTGAAAACGGAACTCTAACCGACACATTTTGGAAACGGCATCGTGTAAACACCTGAAAATGATGAAAACAGAACATTTTCAGACACTTTTGGAACGAGACTGATCAACTCTTAGGGTAGCTTCTTTGGCATCAAAGTGCTGTGACGAGTTTTTGCCGTCGAAGTTCCTACCGTTTTCAAATTGTTTCGGTATCGTGTGAAAGCTAGCTCAAATTTTGCAGCCGTCACATTTTCACCGTTTTCAAAATCTGCCGGCATCATGTGAACACAGTCTCAGTCTGACACTGGTCAAAGCAGATCGAACAAGAAGAAACGAGAATCAATAATCTGAACCTATTTGCAATAAAACATTTTGACACTTAGAAAAGTGTCTCGGGAGAGCAAAATTTTTCTGGTAAAATGGCGGACACAATCTTTGAAAGTGGATACCACAGGGCTTTAATGAAAGATAAACTGAACTCCACGAATAAATTCGTGTCCTATTCGTGATGACCAATGAGACAGCATAAATGTATCTGGAAAGCTGTCCTATGACCCATAAGCCTTGTAACAAATGGGACGCGGACGCTCTCCAACCCAGATCTCGAAACAAACGGGTTGCGTAGGGCGGGAAAGATGAATAAGATAAAATTTCATAATCATGATCAGAACCCATCAGAACTCTGTTTCGGATTTCATCTGATGCTTTGCTGTGACCACTGTCAGACGCATTGTTAAGCAAATAGGCCCGTTCTTCGTCGCTATTTTGGAATACTTACTTCTTACTGTAGATCGTTTGATAGCCAGAATATTTGCTTCTGCAGATGACGTACGATGTCCTTCAATAAAATCCTTATAAAATGGGATGTGAATGTGATATTGATTTTCAAGATCAATCTTAATTGTTGTTGATGCTGCTGACCATGTGTCTAAATTTGCATGAACGATCCCAATACGTTTCCAGTTCATGCTCTCGAGGAACCGACCAAGTGCTTTTGTTGTTATTTTAGGTGAGGCACTCGCATAGGCCCGCAGTCTTCCAAACGTGGGGTATTTCGCTTTATCGCTCAATGTTGATGTGGAGCAACCATGTGATAACATGGGTACGCTATGATATGTTGCTAGGAAACCTGCAGTTAAACAGCCCTCGTTGCATGATGGGCCTATGATGGCGTCAACGTTAGCGGTGTATTTGAGTTTAGCAAATTCCCCAATAGCTTGCTGGCCAGTGCAGCTTGCCATGCTTCCAATTTGGTAATCCAAGCGTAGATGGTTGGCAGCCAATGGGTCATTGTTGATTTTTTCTACAGCAAGGTCTACAGCTGCATGTAGGACAGTTGTCAAATTTGAATTTTTCTCGATCAATACTCCAATTTTCAGCTCATGTCTGACTGATTCGACCAGACTTTGAGTGCAGGCCAATATGGCGAGGCTGAGCATAGCGTGGTATAATGAATGGATCTTCAGCATAGTCAACAGCAGTTCCAGGATTCCTATGAAAATATAAACAAGAAGTTAAACCGCAGTTAGCAGCTGGTGCTTGCCATTTATGCCAGAACAAAATAGCGACCTACAAACCTATGAGGGAACTCCCTATTACTAGGTGACCGGGAGGTCAGGCAAAAGATATTTTTCAAAACCCAAAAATAACTAAACATGGAAGATTTTTAGATACTAAAATATACCAATTGCTGCATAGTACATAAAAACTAGAGAATTTATAGCTTTTCCTCCACTGCATTGCAATATTTCGGACAAAAATCTACTTCATGCGCAGCTTATCAAATTTTCGCAAAAGCAGCCCCAAAAATATACCCATTATGTACAAAATGGCATACCCAAAGGTATACTACAGTAGACACTCTTTCCAAACACAAACAGTGTCTGCCCCCTCTGTCATCTAACAAATGGGAGTCCTCCTCCCGAGCCTATGAATTACAGCTGCATCCTTAAAGATCGGCATGTGGCTCAAAAGCTCATATGAGTTATTTTCATATGTCCTTCAGCAATACTCCAAAGGAACAAACGGTTCACCTGGCATGAGAGATGAAGTGTACTCAATCACGTTGCTATACATTCAACAAAGGTGGTGTATTTTGTCAATACAGATAAAAATGTTTCAGAAAATGGAGAAAAAGCTGCTATCACAGTTGTCCCATGAATCAAAAGATAAAGAATCCATCCAGATTTACCTGTGAAATTTCTGCAGTTTTACAGCTTAACTGGATACTGTTTGGACTGAGTTTTGCACCAAAAACAACGATTTAAAATCATGAACATTTTAAAGAGATCTCCTGAAGAATGAAAGGTCCTGTACTAGAGTCTGCCTTAAATTAGGTGTCAAATAAGCCTCCTCAATTGCCTTTATTCGCAGGAATTTTTCCGAAACATAGAAATTTGAAACAGATTCTAGCTTAACTTCGGCTGATCAAAAACTTTCCGAAGCGCTACATGTAAAATTCTAGTATGTCAAGAATAAGTTTAGGTGTTTGTCAAAATGTACAACTGTCAATCATCAGTCCATTTCATTTGAAGTATAGCTCATTACATTATAGATTTCTAACAACTTAGGTGTTAACAGTTAAGCAATGGTCAATTTTGCCTGAAACTGTTTCCGAAGTTGCAGCAAAAAAAAAAGGAAACGGGAAGTCGATTAGATCTCGTCCATTTAACCCCTTCAAACTAAAAGTTACAAGAAGGTACATCTTCATGGAGGAATTGCAAGGATTGTTACAGCACATTTGGAGACATCTTTTAAGTAACTTTGTTTACAACGTCGAAATACAAGGGGACAAAAAAGAATTTCACATGTTTGAAAATTCGTAATGAGAAATACCTCAACCATGCTCCGGATAACGAATTTTCAAACAGGTGAAAATCTGCTAGTCTTAATCAATCTTTATGAAATGAATGTTCACAGACAAAAGCAAGCCTTTCCACTTGTTTTTCAACAGAGAAGGCTCCTACTCTGAGAAATTCCCAGTCCATGCAAAAAAATCAACTGTTTCTGTTACCTTACTGCTAAAGTTACTATTGTACTTTTTGTTATCTTTTGTAATATGTTACTGTAACAAGTTAATTGGTGTTACCTTTTAAAGGATTTTACGCCAGCGAAATTTAGAAATGAAGCTGAACTGAATCGAAAATCAGTCGATAAATTAACACGGTAAACTTCAGGAAACATCGAAGCTTGATCTAGATTCAGAAAGGATAACATCAAATTGCTGAACGTTTTTAATGCAGTAATTACTGAAATTTCTCTTTAGTGATTCTGTGTACGCTAGCATCTGAGGTGATATCAACATTTTACTCAGCAATCTTGGAAACTTACTTTTGGACACAACTTTCGGCAAACCAACCACGAAACGAAATAAATCAAGACGTTCGCACTGTTGCAAAGTATCTGCTGGTGTTGAAACCGAACATACATTTAGAGATGAAAAAAACTTCGTGAAGTTATAACTAGAAACTTTATAGAGAGAGCTTGGACGACAAAAAATACTATGATTTAACACACTGAGGCCTTTCAGACTCGTGTCCTTATCAAAGTGTGATTTCGATTGAAATGATATTGATACATTCAGAGATGAAATGATATTGATATACAATAACGCGATATCACGGACATACCTGTCTCTGTTAATGATATCAACTTTCCAGTCTTGTATTTTAGCTAACAGCAAAACTATGCCTCGCAGCGAATCTCTCTGAAAACATCATGTAGCTACGTCAAGAAGTTTCTGGAATTCCAAACTGTTCGCCTGAGAAATAAAATAAGGCGTATTAAGATGACGATGTCATTACGAGCAAAGCGGTGACCAGAACCAGCGGACCACAACGTGAAAGAAGACTGCTGACTAGCCCACAAACGCAGGTTGCTGTATACATTTTTGCGGAGATTTTATTGAAATGATTCAAGTTGATATTTTGAATATAACGAAGAGAAAGTTTT
Source organism: Aurelia sp. 3 sensu Dawson et al. (2005) (assembly GCA_964020215.1). Lineage (NCBI taxonomy): Eukaryota > Metazoa > Cnidaria > Scyphozoa > Semaeostomeae > Ulmaridae > Aurelia > Aurelia sp. 3 sensu Dawson et al. (2005). The sequence continues at coordinate 17,606,126 of OZ026580.1, forward strand.
GAAATGATAATAACGTAGCAATTTCGCTTAATTATTCATCAATAAAGATACAGGTACCCAGTAGGGATTATGCTGATAGAATTCTGCGTGCCCTGCTAATTGGCGCAAATACGTTACTGTAGAAACAAGCATTGACTATACAGGATGCCTACCAGGTGTCTGAACGTGTTTTAAACCTGCGGTGAACAGCTTAGTTCATATTCAATAGGAAAGCTGCAATGTTTAAAGACACCGAAATAGATTAACAAAATGGTAGAATCAGCTGAAGGCTCCCGGCTATTGGTTGATAAGGATGAATAGTATGTTAATGTAGCGATTGCCATTTTTGCCTCTATGTACTATGTACAACTTAAATTAAGCAGCCTCGTTTTAGGAATTAGTCAAAATTTCTTCCTTTTGTTCATGTGAAACTTTTGGATTTAGCACACGAACTTTAGTCTTGTTACATAATAGTTACTTCATCATTTTAGTTGATGCTACAGTAAAAAACCCGCGTATAAGAACCTACAATTTTGCAAGTCAGCCTGAATAGGTTCTTATGTATTGAGTATTTAGTATGAAATTAGGCTGTTCAGGTTCTTAAATTGGTTCTTATTTCATTCAGGGCTTCCAGGTATTTCTTTGTTCAGATTGAAACTTCAAGCCCATTATTTACCGTCAGTTGAGAGGCACTGAGTTCATGAGGCCTTATTCAAAACATCAGTTCGTGGAAGAATCAGAAACTTTACAGAATACAATGAAAAGCTTAAGAAGCATCTTTAGAGCTCTTTGCGATTTGCACATATGGCAGAATCAGTACGTATAGGCTCAATGACAAAGCAACTAGAGTTTTGATCTAGTTTGATGATCTCCGCGAATAACAACCTATTTCAAATTTCAGGCTGAATGGGTTCTTATATATTGGGGGTCTAATTTCAGAATTTTCAGCCTGTAGGTTCTTAATCATCTACTATATTATTCGTTGCAGTCGGATGTGGCGTCATTCCCATTGTCCCTCGCCTCCAAGTTTCTTCCTCTTTAGACATTTCGACAGCGAGAACTGCAACCTCACTGATGTCAATACTAACATCAAAACATCGCCTAGCCTTCCCTACCTCTTTATCACGGCATATTTTGGCAGTTATCGTTCCCGTGAAGGGGTTGTGGGAGCATTTCCACACCCCACTTTCAGCTGTGCGAGGCCTTTGTTTCCCTTTGTGCTGAGCTTGAAATCCTTTGTCCTCCCATTGTTGTCTTACGATTCATGACGTCAGAAAATGGGTGTCCTTCGAAACCCATTTGAGGGGTTATTTGATTTTTTAAAAATCCCAACATGATCTCTATTTGCTCGGGATGGGTTGGGACCCATTTGGAGAGGGATTCACTTCCGGGGGTTTCATGGGGGCTGGAGGGGGTCGGGTGCAAATTCCCCAATTTCCCATCCCTCGCAATGCGTTTTGCACTTGATTTGACTAAGATTTGTGTTTTGATAACGCTGCTATGTTTCCTCCCTACAAATATGAGTAATTCAGAGAGGGGATGGCTTTCCAGAGAGCAAGAAATGTAAGATTTATCATTTTTAAGGGCACTTTTTAGCCCTTTCTCAGGGTTCCCTCTTTTTCCAAGGAGGGGATCCCCGTTCTTCAACATGAGCTGGGTTGTCACACAAAAATGTTTGACAGCTATTTCTGTCCTTGATATGTTACGCGAAATGTTTTTATAAGAAACTAAGAATTTGGGCCAGTATTGAAAGTTTCTTAGAATTATCAAAATTTGAGTGCTCTGAGTTCCCTACGACTTCTGTTATGCTCATCTGGCAGTCGTTTGGGGCCTAATGCGCTTTGTCTTACATGTTATTTGGCACATAAAGCATCCTTTTGACAGTGCGTATTCATGAATGTCAAGAATGCTAACGACTAATTTGCCAAATTCTGGAGTTTCCTGCAACACAGACGATGACGTGCCAATGCATATGCACTTTTGGTCAGTGTTTCCGGCGAGCCCCATCTTGCGTCTATATCTCCTCCCATCCTGCTTTGCGAGACGAGCCAAGGGAATGAATTTCATTGGATTAACACGACAAAAAGAAGGATATCACGATATGGACGAGGGCACCTCACAAACAGGAAACGAAAGTTTCAGTATATGGCATACATACAGTACGGTGCAGTGCAGGGCCGTAGAATGCTGCTGTGATTGGGGGAAGGGGGGGGCAATCGTTCTTACAACATTACAGAACGACACATCTAACTAATGCGTCTGACGTAGCGCCTTGAAGAAAGGAAACGGACATTGCATAATTTGATTTTATTGTAACAAATATAAACCAAAACTTGCAAGTCAGTATTCCACCAAAACATTGTAAACAACAACAATTAACTCACATAAGACAATGTAGGGAATTGGTAGCAACGAGGGGCAAATCACTTCTCAAAATAGCGCACGTGATTTTTGTGATTTTGAAGTCACATGATTTTTTTCTGTGACTTTTTTGTGATTTCAGTGATTTTTAGTGATTTTTTCGTGTAATTTTCAGTAATTTTTCAGTGATTTGTGATTTTTGGTGCTTTTTGTATGTGATTTTTTTGTGATTTTGTGATTTTTGTTTGTGATTTTTTGTGGCTTCAAGAGAGGTGTACGAAAAAAAATCAGTGATTTGCCCCTCGGATAGCAATTCCTATTACTGTACTGTCTAGGGCCGTAGGACGCTGTTGTGATGGGGGCAATTGTTCTCACGGGGGGCCGACGGGGATGTGCCATTTTTCGGAGCATCATTTTCGCTTATTCCCCTGGAACGGGGTATCAAAAGAAAGAAATTTTTCTGGAGCCGGTTGAATAATGTGATTAACAGCTGTCAATGACAACAGGCAGCAAATTCCACTCCTAAGAATCACTCGGTACGACGGCGGGCCAGCGCGGCGCCGCAGGCGCCGCGCGGCAAGCCTAGTTAGGTTCTTATACGTGGGTTTTTACTGTATTTGAAGCACAAAGCAATTTGAGCAGGGTTATTTAGTTACACTTATAGATTGTTATGGAACCTTTAAGAAACTCGTACGCCCAGGGGGGCACTCAGCAGATACGCATACGGGAGGGTCAGTCCAAGAAATTTTCAGGCAACCCAAAAATATCATTTCAGCTTCATTGCAACCCAAAAATATCACCTCATTTTATACTTAGAAACCAGTAAATGAACATAAAATGTCCCGAAACAATGCAAATAGAAAAGAGCATTACTTCTAATGAACCCAGAAATATCAGTTCAACGATGTTTGGTATCAAAAAATATAATGAACATAGTTTTAGTTTTCTTTGGACCCAAAAATATCACTTTTCACAATATTCTGACCCAAAAATATCAGACTCCCCCCGTATGTGTATGTGCTGGGTGCCCCCCCTGGGCTCGTAAGAAGCTCTGAGCACTCAAAATATGATAATTTTAAGAAACTTTCAGTACTGACCCAAAATCTCAGTTTCTTATAAAAAAGTGCAGTTAATATTTAGGCAGTAGCATGGCAGTAGCTAACAAATTTTGGTGACAAGGTAACAGGGCTTTGGTTGTGAGAAAATGTTGATCATTATACCAACCTCAAAACTCACAGCCAGAGCATTCACTGTCCTCCAAACCACTTCATGTTTTCATGTTTTGACAAACCATGCACAAACCAAATATCAAAACGTTTCTTCTCTAATATTGGTGAATTCCTTTCCACTTTATAAATTGCATCTTGACTTTTTTCTTTCTTATAACTCCATGCATTTTCAAGTCAGCAAATGGACTTTATGTTTTAACAATTTCCGTCGTCCAAGCTGCTTAAACCACTGTCAGTATACAGGATTTCTTCTTTCCATTTTTGCTTTAAACAATTCACTAAAATGATTAATTATTACTGGCTATACACCTAAACTAATGATGACTAAATTGAAAATGACGACGATATGATATTCAAAATAAAACAACATTCTGGCAAATCCCATTATTCAATCAGGTAAAGCTACATAATCTAAAAACAAGAAATTCAAACAAAAATCTTGATGTTTCTACAAAAATATAATTTTGCATCAGCCATTTATCCTGCAGGCCTGTCAGAACAAAATTCATACTGGAGGGGGGGAGGGCTGAAACAAGGTACAAGCAAAGCAAGCAAAAACCGTGGTCTGGGAGCTTGCCCCCTGGAAAATTTTCCATGACCACGCCCTTTAGATCATTGGAAAACGCCCCATTTTTGGAAAATCTGCCATTGATGGACGCAAAGGATCATGTCTGATGGGAGTCCTTCAAGAAAAATTTTGAAATTTTTGAGTTGTATTATATCAAAAGAAATTGCATTTTGATAGATTCTGGTACCTTCCTTGAATATATTTGAGTTCAAAAGTTCATTCCCAGGACATTCGATTTTACAGCTCATTTCACTTACAAAATCAGCAAACTTCAGTGAATTATTGGGGGGCTGAATCCCCCCAGCCCCCCCACTTCCAACCGGCCTGTCCTGAACAAAGTTGCTGTTTATAATTGGTGGTATGTGATTAAGATGTCACAGATCTGCGATGTGGTCAACATGTAGCTTAGCAGTTATCACAAAATTTGAAGCTCTATTCCAATTCTAGCCAACAGTAATCTGCAAGCCATTACGGGAAGGTACCTGACTGGAAAGTGACAGGAAAGTCTGCATGGTGCACACAGAAAATGTATGCCTGATTATTGTTTTTACAAACAAGTACTCTGTTACTACTCTTAATTTGTAAGGTTGACATTGCGCTCTGAAGTACTCCCATGCCCCTAACATAAAATGCAGAAGGATTTAATGATAACGAGAGCGGGTAATTATTTTCAGTTCTCCATCATAGATGATTTGTTCAATAAGATCTCCATTTTAACAGAAAAATCTGCATTGCTCTTGTATATTCAATTTTGAATGCCCATTGAAATTTTCAGGTGTACAAGTCTCATACTCAGCACACTTGCTTAGAATAAAGGGCCTGACTGACTCCGACTGTTCTCTTCTTGCATATTCAGTGTCCGTTTTGAAAAGTTGCAGACTAGTCTAGCTTGTCCATGTGTCACATCACATATCATAATTACACACCACAGTTACCAGACACGCTACAAAACAATTAAACTTTTCCCTGGGTGACAGTCAAGTTTCATCATCTGGTCCATCATCTTTTAATTTCTGAGCTTGACCTGCTTTTCCTGGTGGTTCGTCGGATTTAGGCCTAGGCCTATCATGGGCATGGTGGCCATTTTGTCGAGCTCCAACTTTTTTAGATGCTCTTGTTTGAACTGAATAAAATACCAAGGCTGAAAGATGTAGACTCCACTTGCAATTCCTAAAATTGACGCAAATAATAGCTGACTGAATGGTGGAATACTTCGTCCAAACATTGTACATTCACTGAACTGAGCAGCGATGCTGCAGCTTTCTTTAGGCCTACAGGCCGTTGGCCCAACAGCAACACACCAACTCCCAAGTCCCGCCTTGGCAAACTTCGAGAACGAGGCGATCTGGTGAGCAGTCAAAGTGCCAATCAAACCGAATCCCTAGCCAAAGTGAGGGAGGGCCACAAAGAAGTAATATGGGCGTCTGGGGGCGTGGTCCCTAGGAAAATTTTTCGTGGCCACGCTCACTCAATGCATCCAATACCTTATCCCTTCCCTCCTGTCTTGCGACAAATCGGCGGGGCTATTCTGCTCTCCCTGCTGAGCCCTCTTCGGCCCTCTTCCCTCCCTAATCTACCTGAAAAAGAAAATGAATGAAGGTCAGTTTTGTCATGATTTTGCTTCGCAGTGGACTTGCTACAAGTCTCTCTACATTCTCAGCACATATTGTAAGACTAGGAATCCAAACCCGCGCTGCGCGCGGGTTTGCAATTCCTAGCTCCTGCGGAGGGCTCGGCGCCTTCGGCGCCTGGCCGCCTGCGGCGGCTAACACTGATCAAGTGGCGCGCTTCGCGCGCCACTTCCTCAGTGCCGAGCAGCCTGCAATGAAGGCATTGAAATATCCATCCAACTGATGTGATTGAGACCAAAAGTCATAGTGACCAAAACGATTTTTAATTGAAAAGCGCCTTGCAGACTGACGTGCCCAGAATTTTTTCCGGAATGGTACATACTGGTGACTTCAGTATTTACCCATGCAAAAAAATCATTGCATTCTTAAACTTCTTCCCAATGAAGGTTCTATCCTGCGATACTCTTAATGTTACTTTACTTATTTACTGTCCGGTATTCCACTGTTCTCTTTTATACGATTCTTCGATTTCCTGGTCAATCCTTTACTGCTGTTAGAACCCGCATTATAGAAACTACTACTTTTATTAAGACACCTCACACTAATTCTTTTGAGAAATGGTACCCCCATATTCATATAAGAAACAAAGAAAATTTTTACAATATCTAATGGGAAACGAACAGGTTCCTTTGAAAGAAGTGGTTTTCTGCGATACTCTTAATGCTACTTTTCTTATTTACTTTCCGGTATTCCACTGTTCTCTTTTATACGATTCTTCGATTTCCTGGTCAATCCTTTTGTTAGAACCCACAAAATAGAAACTTCTACTTTTAAGACACCTCATACTAATTCTTTTGAGAAATGGTACCCTCATAAGAAACAAAGGAAATCTGTACAATATTTAATGGGAAAGCGAACAGGTTCCTTTGAAAGAATTGGTTTTCTGCGTTACTTTTAATGCTAATTTGCTGTTTACTGGCCGTTATTCCACCGTTCTCTTTTTTACGATTCTTCGATTTCCTGGTCAATCCTTTGTTGTTGTTAGAGCCCACAAAATAAAAACTACTACTTTTAAGACACCTCACCCTAATTCTGTTGAGAATTGGTACCCTCACATATTCATATAAATATAAGAAACTTGACTCAAATGGGAAACTTGTATGAGAAACTCGATTCACATAGGAAACTTATACAATATTTATTAATGGGAAAGTGGACAGTTTGCTTTGAAAGACGTGGTTTGAATTTCGCGGGTTGTTAGTGTGTCCACATGAAACTCGGATTACTGTTGAGCAACACTGAACAAAAGTAAGGCAAACAGCTATGGTTACATACAAGATTATGATTTAGGGTATCGACTTTCAGTCACGAAATCGGGAGAAGCTAAATTCACTCCGTCATGTAATTTCTAACTATAGCAACATAGTAAAGGCCCAGTAAAAGCTGTTTGGTTTATATTTTCGAACTGGGATTTCAGCAGCACTCAGAGTAATGATACAGGTAAATTCTTCGTTGTTATTTATAGATTTCAAGTAAACTTAAATCTTTAAAAACGGTGAAAGTAAACAGTTATGAGGATAGTTTCCTTCGCTGAAAGAGTTGGCAAGCATGCTTTGGGTCAGTCTAGTTTTTCGACCAATGGACGGAAATCAGTTCTGTTTTCACAAGCCTGTTGATAGTTGATCTTGCTACAATACCGTTCTCTTGTTCAAAACAATCTATGTTCTCAAGGACTCGAAGAACGAAGTTTTTTGCAAAAAGTTCACTGTTAAGACTCGTAGCGGACGATGCGGTTTCCACAGGGCGAGGGATTTTGTCCACAGGGCTAGCTCTGCAGATATCCAAGTGAAACCGCAAGAAGGCTTTTTCGCTCCTGGCCTCGCTGCCTGGCGTTTTTGGGCGAAAAGAAGCAGACTTGTGGAACTTAGGTATTTTCGCGGATTTTTTGACGCGTAAATGCACGGGCTAGCCGGACGGGAAGAAGGAGATCTCAGTGACGTATGGATTAGCGTTTTTCGTTTGATCTCACCGCTCACCGCTTAGTTATAGTAGATGTAGAATGTGAGGGCAAGGAAAATGGAAGGAGCTCTCTCCGCCTGTTTTTCCTCCCTCTTTCTGCTCTACACGTTGTATGTCTTGTGATGACAAGAGAGAGACTTGTGGCAAGTCCAGCTTCGCAGACGCTGTCGATAGCAACAACTGGCTAGCATGTCTTGATACTTTCTTTCAAATTGTTCTTTTTGTCAAAGCAGCGCAGCAGAGATTTTTCTCTACGAACTCTGCAGTTTTGGTCAGGTGTCCGTCTTGTCCGACTGTTTGGTATATCGATAGGTTTGTCCAATCAGCACCCGCTACATATGAACCACTTCAATAAATCTTTGTTATTCAATGTTTATAGAAAGGTCGAATCAAATGCTGTTTCGTGTCCTTCCATTTTGCCTTGCATCACATTACGTCAGCTTGCCCTTAGATAGAGATTCGTGGCCATAGTTAGATTTTTACATCTTATTTTCAGCGATAACGTGAACCAAACAAAGGGGATTACACATCACAACTTACATAAAAAGTCAAATGATGTAATGATGTAATGATGGCATGGCAAGAATATCACAACGTCTGCTGCACGATGAAACTCCGATGAAATCCACATAAAACAAATTAGGACCGAGGCTAGGCCTGTGGGTGAGTTGCTGCCCGAGCAGCTCTCCTGTGTACCGGACTCTGAAAAATTAAGTGAAAGTCTAGCGAGCCTCATTTTTGGCAGCCTGTTAACTAGTCCTAATTTCGTTATTTTAGGCTACATTTTAAGGGTCTGGTACCTAGTACTCATGATATTGTAAAAAAAACCAGCTAAAGACACAACAGATTTTATGTCATTTCTCCCTTTCTTAGCATCGAATGTTTTTAAATTTCTGGTAATTGTGATAACGGTATTGTTGGAAATCTTTCAGACCAGATCCAGGGGCCTAAACATAACAAGTTATTTCATCTCGATTAATTTTAATGTCCTCGTATTACGAAGCTGGTTGTTACATTTATAACGTCAAAGAAAGGCTAACTGCTGATATAAACCTACTACTAGAAGTAACTATAAGTTATCAACTGCTCGCACTCTTTCATATTTGTGAACTCGGATAAAGCCACACTAAATTCGTAAATGAATGTTCTGCTGTCCCCTTGAAGTGGAATTGTTCGTTCCATTATTCCGTATTCCATGTTTTATGAAGGTAAAGGAGGGTATTGAACGCAGGTTCAACAGATTATTGCTTATTGTGTTGACTTAATCCAGTTGAAAATGTGATTGCATGTAAACACTGCATGACGTCGATATCATTGTTGTGCAGCATTTGTGAATGTTTCGTATCGATACCACACGCCGGTCAGGGTCAGGGCTCACACTAAGCCAAGCTTCGTTTCGTTGGGTGAAGTTGAATCATTGAACAACTCCGTCTTACAGTTATTTACGCCGTGTTTGGTATCTTAGTCTTTTTATGGCCAAACGAAGTAGCGAAATGTGTCGATGGAAGATCTGAAAGTAGTGTGAAGGTGCACAAACTTATTGCCTGTGTCTCAAAGGGAAGTTCAAGTTAGTCGCCCCTCCTCTGGGATAGGCCCGACCGCCATCACAGTATCTTGGCAGGCCTTGGCAGACAAAAGAATATCATGACTATTGATCATTGTTCACGAAGACAAACATGTACACAATCAAACTGTAGTGACAAAGGAATTGTGGCCAGCGAATCTTTCAATTTAAACTAACCAGCGGTAATAGATAATCAGAAGTAACAAAGCAATACAATAAACATATGCGTGGACATCACAGAAGGTTGGCTGGATCACTATAGTAATCTCGCTCCTTCGTCGCTCGCAAAAATGCACTTAAAATTTATAAGCACAGATCTAGTGAGATTTTGCCAGCTATTCTCCTGTCGATGAAAAACCGCCACCTTTTCGAACCCTTTTTTCGAGCATTTTCTAAGAATCAAAGAATCAAATTTGATCAACAAGGAACTATACTGTGGATCAAGGGGCTACAGTGCAGCAGTTGAGATGAACTGATAGAAGTTTCAACTTGTTCTTTGCCAGTTCAAGTAATGTTGAGATTTTGGACTTGGAATGCCGAAAGTTAGAATGGAAAGTGGAAAAGAGGGATTTATCATAGCGGAACCCCGCGGAACAAAGATCTTCAACGATTTGCCACTTATCATCTGAAAACTGAGCGGTACTACATTCTTTTCAAGAAATCATTGAAGTGAAGGAACATTTTATCGATTAAACTTTTGTAACTTTGTCTTGGACGGGTTTTTGATGAATATGCCATTTCACTGGATACTGACAATTTTTAGTTGATTTTGCTTGCACATTGCAGATGGTTTTCGTTTTCGTGCACCTATGGGAAGCACCCAAGTCAGCAGAGCGTCAGAATGCCTTCGGACGCTCGGACAATGTCCGCAGGAAATTTTGAATTTGGACAAAACTCACAAGAAATTCCTATGGGAAATTCACTGTCTGTAAATTACATATTCTGTCTTTGTGGTGATTTCCCAAGAAAGTTTTGAAGAATGCGTAGTGATAGCCATCTCGCTGAATGCTAACTTATTAAAAGAGGCTATCGTCTGTCCTTTTGTATCACCATTCGAGGCAGGAAAGTGATGAAATGTAATTGTTCTCGTTAACAATGGCCAGACATTCAGGACAATATTCTTCCGCTTGGCATAACGGAAAAACCAGATCCAGGACCAGTCGGACCGGACCCTAACTGACCAGACCCTGCAGAATGCCCATTTCATTTCTAATTTTCCAGATAAATGATAGGGCATATTGATAATGGGCTACCTGCTTTTCGTACACAGTGGAGCCTACTCCTTGGTTCCTAGAATCCTCCTTTAGGTGTAAACTGTAAAGTTGTATCGTCCTAAAATGTAGAAAGCTAAATCGTAGTAGGTTTACTTGGTAGTAGGTTGTAGTAGGTTTGCTTTGTATTCAATTTTGGCATTTTGTGTTATATGAATCTTTCTCTGAATGTCAATGTGAATCTTGTCATGGGAAAATGAAGTAAGCCAAAGGGCCTTGCTACACTAGGTTATCGTGACTTTCCACTGGAATTTTGCCTGTTGATTAGATGACCAGGGGATGATCAGTGTACCTGAACGTGCATTCTTGCAGTTAATGTGGTATTCACAGCTTAGCTATTTCTGTTCAGCGATGATTAATGCATTGGTCTTGTCTTCATCTGAATTGAAACTTCTGCGCCACCATTACAAACTTAAGGACGGCAAGCAATCCTAGGGGTCTGGTCCGTTAGGGTCCGGTCCTATTGGTCTTGGGTCTGGTTATTCCGTTATGCCCTTCCGCTTGCCTTCCTTCCGAATCTTGTTTGGATCTTGAAGTGAAACGAAATTCTAATCAGGAACTCAGAATTCTTCCAGTGAAGTTGTCTCGTCTTTTAGCTGTGCTACTTGTATCAGCAATGTATTTGACGGTAAGATTGTTTACTGTACTTCAGAATAACATTTTCTGCATTGAAGCTGTATAATGCGGTGTATCAGTTGCTGGAATCCTTGTTGTCAATATCCGACTAACCGACTCAACGAATTGAAATATCCAAGTTGATAATCTGATACCTGAAACTTTTTCACGAAAAGAGTACTTTCATCGTCAAATACATCTTAAACTTAAACATTCAAAAACAATGCTTTGTTTATAAAGTAGACAATTCGTTTAAATCATTATGATATTTTATATTCTATTTTTGCATACGCGTGCAGTACTTGCTAAAATTTCTCCCAAAAAACTTCTCTCATGAAAGTTCTTCCTAAAATCTGAAAACTACATTCTCTCTTCTACCATCAGTGAAAGGGTCAATATGTCCGCGAAAAAGTCATACCGCAGCAAAACACTGAGGGTGAAATGTGGCTACTGTTTTATAGATATAAAGAACGAAAATTTAACGAATCATTGCAGAAATGTACACCAACTACCACCAAGAACTAAGGGAGAAGTATCCATCGAAGATGCATTTTCTAGATCAAAAGACGAAAGCAAAAGAGCAAGGTTAGAAGATTCAGATGATGCTGCTGATGAAGGTGCTGTTGTGCTCGCAACAAGTAAAGTTATTAGTGATGAAGCCACGGAAATAGCTCAAGTGCATGAGAGTGACTGCCAGGAATCCCCGGAACCGTCCGAAGATGACAAGACGAAGGCTGAAGGAACTCCCATCGACAACAGAAATAACGAGGAATTTAGAGCAAACGCCATTGACATAATGGTAGGGCATTTTGAGGAACTGAAGAAAGAACTAGTAGGATCTACACAGCATCAACTACAAGACATTTCAAAGCGCTTGACAAATTTGACGGATGATATAAATGTAATAAAGAAGTCAATGGAGCCAACAACTTCACAAAACCAAAAACAAGAACAAGCAACTGCTGAAAGTGACTTTGAAGGAGATATGCTTTTGACTTGCAGATCAATTCACAGCATAGTGAAACTATTTCCAGAGCTAGAATATGTAGAAGAAGATGGATGCTTGTACTGTCGCATTTGTTGTCCTGGCATGAGCGGTAATCAGCCTGCGTCACGTGGTGCTACAGTACTTGGCACTTTTAACTATGATCCAAACAATGGCCTAGCCTTCAGCATGAATGAGACCTTGCCATTGCAATTTCGCCATTTGAAAAGTCATTTGAAAGATCATTTGAAAGATCAAGGACACAAGGCCAATGTGGAAACAAAGCAGAAGCAGGACGAAGACAGAGTCAAATTCCAGTTCAGAAACCAATCCATTGGAATGCGACTTGCAAGGTTCTGCTACACTGGCTACAAAAAGGGCCGATCTTATGCAGATTATGAAGATGAAATACTTCAAGCTGTAAAAAATGGCCTTGACGTTGGTGATATCAATCATAGTAAGGATTTCCCAATGCAATTTCGCCCATTTGTTGCAGCAGAGATTCACTCACGAACAACTTCATTTATGATAACAAGGAGCAAGAAGACGGGGCTCCTCCCACCATTGAATATTTGTGCAGACAAAGGAACAAATTTCCATCGGACTCGCCAGTTCATCACTGTTGTTACTGTTGTTCCTGATTCTGATGAAGTGCTTCAAGTAATTTACATCGGGCAGCCTGTTGTCGAAAACCATGATGGGAATGGGATTGCAGCTAGCATAAAAAGTGGTCTTGATCTTTTCAAGATACATCCAACTCAGATTGAAGGAGCAAGCTTTGACGGCCAGTACTTCCATCTTTCAGTACCACAGCATCTTGCAAGCCAGTATGGTTTAAACGCCAGCACATTCATAAGCACTTGGGACCCAATGCACAGAGCCGGTCTGGTGGATGCTGCGATACGAAAAGATGAAACTTTTTGCTGGCTTATCACGGTCCAAATGACCTGTCAATCAATCTTCAAAAAATTCAACTGGGGAAAGAACTATGAACTCCTGGTCAAAGCTTGCAAGATATTAGACACACCAATGGCACGTCTTAAAAACTTTAGCGAGACACGCTTTGCGAACTATGCCCGTCGTGTTTTTATCAATTTGAGGAAAGACTACAGACCTGTCACTCTGAGCTTGAAAAAGTTATCTCTCTCGTTAAAAGATGGAAATTCGCAGGAAAAAGAAAAAGCAAGAGATGCAGACGATATGTTGAATCAAATTGGAAACATCAGGTTCTGTCTGTCGCTTTCTGGCATTACTGATCTTTATGACCGCTTTGGCTGCCTAGTAAACATTTGTCAGACCGTCAATATTTTACCCCACGAGCGGTATGATAAGTTATTGAAAGTTGTGCAAGGATTTGATGAGATGGCTAGGGCTATCGACCATTCATCATGTAATGATTCTGCTCAAGAATCACCTAGCCTGTTAGACGAAGAAGAAATGGCAGAGAAGCAGCTATGCTCCTGGCAAAACTATCACAAAGATCTCAAAAAGGTTCAAGATTCAGGAAAATATATGGGTGTGGTAATCGATCAAGAGCAATATACAAGTCAGTTCCCCTCTGAAAGCAACGATGTTATTGTGGAGGTGAAAAGAAATTTGCTGTCTTTGGCTTCACGTTTGTTTAAAGATCTGAGGAATAGCATTTACAAGAGAGAGACAATAACTGTCGTAGAGAATATAAGAATTATCTGCGACTTGAAAAGTCTTGCTGTTCAGATACATGTGAGAGGAGCTGTGGTCACTGGCTTTACAAATGGTAGAAGGTTTCTTAAGGCTGTCCGAGCAATGACAAGCTCCGTTGAAGATGTTTCTGATGTAGATATACTGGAGAACTTCAAAAAGCTTGTTGGAGTTTTAGATAGGATGACACGTGGCAAGAATCTCAAAAGAGTTACAAGTCTAGGCTTACTGAAAGAAATCTTAAGCAGCAATAATAATCTCAGCGAGGGTATCGAGCTATCCTTGCACTGCATATGCTGCGCGGCAGTGAAAGTATCCGTAGAGTCCATCGTAGAATCGATGATTTCTGTTTACGAGAATCACTTCGATAGCAAGAGACAATTAACAGAGGAACACGCCCTTGAAGAGATGCAAATCGCTCAGAACGGACCACAACTTGCAAAGGCAGATGCGTTGCTCAAAGCTGCGATGGACAGGTATTGGAAAAGCAAAGCTGGTACGAATGCGTGGCATTTTGTTCGCAGTGGAACCAGTATAAGAGACTTCTGTTCGAACCAAAGCAAAGTAGTGGCGCGAAAACTACGCCAAGCATCAAAACTACCCTTCATGGGATAATCCTTGCTTTCTATGGCAGTAAAATGATTGACAAATATGATAATGTTATGTAGCATCAAGATATTGAGTCTCTAGCCTACTTCCAGGTCAACATCGTATTCCGAATCAAGGAACCAAACTGATTTCCAAAGAGCCTAATGAAGCAAACTGATATGAATTGAGGCCCCCTGTTCTCACTCAAACGTGTCCGCACACAAATGTACTTTTCTTTAAGGGTATGATGTGATTAAGAGACGAAAAGACTATCTCTATTTACACAACGTGTATTTCAGTTTACTATAATTGCTAAAGTTCGTCTAAAAATTTTCATCCAGGCGTTTGATTCAATGTTTGATCGCTTTTCATTTTGATCGATTCAGTTGTTGTGATGAACTGACAGGAAATAATTTAGCAAAAAGTTTTCGTCCGCAGGAAATAAAAAATTTTCTGACGCTCTGCAAGTCAGACCCAAAACATGTAGACCCAAATGGCGGATCCAGGAACAGCCAAAAAGGAACCGGCTCACTTTTTGGCTGTTCCTGAATCCGCCATTCCAACATTCCGTCAAGGCCAAACCAACGAGGACCGACCGTGAGACTGCATTTTAACGCACAAAGTATGATAGAATATGACGTCATATTGGGTTGTTGCCTCTCTCACCTCTCGGTACTAAGCTCCAAAATATCTTTGAAAGCAGTATTGTTCAGAAAAGTTCTAGCAACGGGTTTTTCATAAATGGTCAGCACTCAGCACTCCACTGCAAAATGGTTGTTTGCAACGAAGCAACGACGTGAAGGTGGGATGGGAATCACCGAAAAGCCTCGCAAGAATATTTCGCATTGACCAATCAAATCAGTGGAAATTATCAACAAATATCACGTGATCAATTTTTCAGCTGACAGAAACCTCAAATCACGTGACAACACTGGCGGCATAATAACAACAGAAAGGTGCGTCCTTCCGAACAAGAAGGGTTTGCAAAGCAATCGGAGGGCAAATCAAGAAGCAAAGACGAAGATAATGAGCAAGAAAGATAAAGATTGGACGTTTGTGAACGATGATGGCTCGTTGCAGGTTCGCTATTGATTGATTTATCCAATTTTGAGTTCTTGAATCACCTTCGTTTCACAGCTTGCGCGTTTAGGCCATAACAAAACAAAGTGGAGGAAGCCTATTTAATTACGATTTCGTAGCCATCCGCGGTGCCTCAGGAAATGCGATTGTAACATGAAACAAGCTGCACAAAAGCTTGTGACAAACAGCAACAGAGTTTCTTTATGCTTTGCTTCTCAAAAATCTCATCTCCCGGCCAAACAAAGCATTATTTGTATTTCGCAGTTTTGAGACCAGCTCTCAGCGCTGGCTGCTGTACAGGCAAGGGATCATTGTTTTCTAACGAAAAATAGCGAAGACCGCGCGTCATTGCAATCGAAATCTTCAGTTGTTGAAGTCTGTTAAGGCTTTGCAGTTTTCTAATGTTTGATACCGTTGGGACAAGAATTCCTATGATTTATTAACCAGCGGGGTCCGTGATGACTTGTCATTCGTCTATTTACAAATTCATAATTTTGCACTTTATGTGGACAGTTGATTGATCAATATTCATGCAAAGTTTTCGAATGATCAATAGTTTTACAAGCGTGTATTGATTAAAAAATCATTAATATGCGGTTTGGGAGAGGGTAAAAGTCCATTGTTGCTCATTTATTGCCAAAACTAAGGAAAGAACCCGTCTGTATTTTCTTCCAGCAAACCATAGACAAGAAGCTACTCCCGACAGGTTAACACTTTACCCCAGAAGTTTTGAACTCAACATTATCCAATGCAAACTAGGGTCACTTAGCAACCAAGGGTGGCGTCAAAGGGTGGACTGGGGTGGACATGTCCACCCCACTCTCCTCAGGTTGGTATTTATTCCTAAGCAAAAATGATATAAAAAGCGTTAGTTATACCTTCTGGCAATCAATTCTACCTCTTGTCCACTCCACTTTTTCAGGGCTAGTGCCACTCCTGTTAGCAACTACCCTGATACTTAAATATGACAGCCCTTACAACTACCCAGACCTTGCCAGTTGGCTTATTAATTTTTTCACCACAAAAGTTTTCAAAAAGTAGATTACTTTTTGAAAAATTTGAAGGTGAACAAATTTTTAAGACTCGATAGAAGAATACACCATGCAGCTCACTGAGTCTCACAAACACAACAAATCAATTTCTTCTTTAGTCCAACAAAACTATGATACAGTATGCTTGGCAAGGTCACAAACAATTGATTTCTCTACTTGCAGCCAGAGAATGATCAAGCAAGCTGTTCCTCTAGCAGCAATGGAAGTAAAAAAGATTCTGACTCCGAGCAAGAATTTGAGGTTCTAGCAAAACCAACAAACAGTGAAACAACAATTGGTTCTTTGATGAATTTTAGAGGGATATTTATCAAGGAAGATCATTTTGGAGATGAAATACAAGATAATGATTCAGATATTGAAGTCCTGAACAAAACTACAAAAGACAAAGGTGAGTGTTGATTTGCCAGATTGCCCTCACTTTCCACCCATACAAAAATATAGGGCCTTGCAGAGCCAAAACCGGGCCATAACCAGGCCCTATTGCTCATTCTTGGCCATAATTCACCATTGCAAGAACGTTGCAAAATTTTTGCAAGGCTCTTGCAAAAACGTTAGCCTGGTGCATGGCTTGATTTTGGCCCTTATCAGGCCTTGCATTAGAGTCACAGCAGCGATATTCTGTGGCTATCGATGTTAGGCTAATGCAACGCTCATGTTAGGTTTGTTGTCGACATCTTTTGGCAAAACCGTTATGTTGTTCGCACTCAAATATCGCTCATGCCATGCTCTTGTTGGGGCTTTATTAAGGCTATCCTCCTTTGGGAATACTTAGATAAAAGTGTTTATTGTGCAAATACGATGGATTTGAGTTTGAAAAAGTACGAAGCACCACGTGTAAGAGTCCAGCTAAGTGTAAAGTTTCATCGAGGATTTTTCTAAGGTTTGCTGCAAGAAACTTAAACGCACCAAGATAGATAACGTTTGATGCATCTGAGGTGAGTATAAGTGTTAGACAACCTGTTCTTTCTCCTTGCAACAAACAGTTTGTTTGTCGTGGGAGTTAATATGCACAGCATTTGTAGGTTTGTAAACGATTCGTCATCCCATGATCATCCACACGTTTCCGCATCGTTCCCTATGAGCATCATCCAAGATGGAAATAGAGAACAAAATAAGAGTAATGTTATTGACAACAAGGTTTGCCAAGGCCAGGCCGGGGCACATGTTCAATAGCATGAAAAACTTGGGAAGCCTGAAATCGTTCTCAAACCCTACCGGAAAAGGTTCGTCATATTCCCCAACTCGAGAATTTCGTCCAACAAATTTGGTCTACGAAAAGTGCAACAAGTAAAGATTGAAAAAGTCTTTTCGAAGTTTTCGAGCTTTCCGAGCTGTCTGAGTTTTCGTCTGGGACAGATTCTCAAAAAAGAAGTGATCGAACTGTTTCAAGGCTGCTGCAAGCTTGCTTTTGGCTTTATTTTGGCCTTGCAAGCACATAAAATAAGCTAGGCCCCAATTGGCCCATACAAAGGCCTTTCAAATGCCAGACTAAATGTAGGGCCCATTTTAGGTCCATGTATAGTGTGCTGCAAGGCTGCCTTTTCAATTCAAATTTTTGGCTCATGCCAGTGTAAAATATGGTTATGGCTGCAAGGCCCTGTTTAGGCTGATGCAAGGCCATGTATTTTCGTAAGGGCAGAATCAAATGCTTTTTCCTAAGGGCAGAAACTTTGCTGGAAGAAACTTTAACATTTTGGCATTCTTAGTTGATATTTTGTGAAAGTTGAATTAACAATCTTCGAATGCAACATTTGGAAAAATTTGTTCTTGCTAAACTTCCTAAAACATAGAATCAAATGCTGATATTCCTCTATATGATTCTTTTGCTGTAGTCTTGATAAAATGTAAGGAAATCCAATATGATCTTGTTTATGGAAAACCCTTTCAAACCATGCTGCTAAAAAGCATAGGTATAGATAGTTTTGGAAGAGTGATTGAAGAGTTGAGGAATATGAGATATGCAAAAGCTTGATAAGAAACCTATTTTTGCAAAAGTAAAACTAAAAACGGTCACATTTTCTGCAGATCAAATGTTTTTAATGTGAAAGTTTCTTTCCACTTGTCTGTCTCAAATTGTACAAATTTTGATAAATGAATTCAATTAATGTGTTTTTGCATGGAGCAATTGTGCATTTGCACAAACCTCATGTAAAATCTTAACCTCAGGGATAGACATTGATTCATACACTTGTTGGGACACCTCATGCAATGCAGTTCCTTGATTCATGACCAAAACTGAAAGTACTTTCAAATGCAAATGTCTGTCTCTTTTAACATCAGCCTCAAATAATTTCAGATGAAAAACATTCAGGTTTATGTATTAGATGTAAGATTTATCAACATACATTTTCCCACATTATTACATAAACCCTTTGATGACTTTTAACTTGAATATAAAATCAAATTATATAACTGACACGTTAAAATTTACCACCTGCAGGCAATCAGTGTACAATGAATGACAGCGATGGAAAAGAAAGCATAGAGATACTGGAGTCAGGATTTGACAACACAGATTTGCTTGATGCTGCCTCCACTGAGTCAGACAATGACTTCATTGCTGTACCAAATGTGAGAATTTATGATGAAGTTAGCACTGACTCAGATTATGAGAAAGTACAGAACTTTGGGGAAGAGGAGCAAAATGAAACTGATGAAGCAGAGAAGTTTAAAATGGAAGGTAAATGTCTGTAATGACGAATAATTGTGCTTGTAAATTTATCACAGCCTAGACCTTACATCTGATCTGGAATGGAATCTAGTATAGTGTAGTATCCATTAGATATTAAATTGTTTATTGTTGTCGTTGTATTATAGTTTTGAATTGCATGTCTTTTCATACTGGCCATGGGGTAGCTCGATCATAGCATCGTCACTGTAGTGTTGTACAGTATTTGGAAACAAATAGTAGCATTTAAGATTCATTAGAATAAAACTTTGTCTTTGTTTGTTATGAATGGCATGATGTATTCCAAGTACTGTACTGTGTTTAAAAGAGAATTTTGCATAAAAACCAATCGTTCTGAACCCTGCAAGACATCTTTCTGCAGCCAAACGTATTACTTGCCTTTGATTTAAATGACACCATTTCTTTGCATATTTTACTTTGAATATTAATTCTAGTTGACTATAATAGTGCTAAAAGCGAGGAGTAAAGAGCTGTGTTTGCCCTGAAACCATTACATGAATTGAAAATTATTGTAACAGAGGAAACCAATGATACACATGCCATTCATAACCAAAAAAATACCCAGAATCAAGGAGCCTTGGATACATACACAAATACTACTGCGAATCTTCTTTCAATTCTTTTTCAATCAAAGGTCGACATAACACAACATTAAAGGATGTTGTGGAAGATCCAGAATCTGACAATGAGTATGATGGACTCCTACAGCTCTTTGAGACCAAGGACCAAGTAGAAGAGGGAAATGTTGAAGACATTTCAGCGTTAATTGAAAGACTGGTCAAGGATATTGATGAGCCTGATAACAATGAATATGCAAATGAGATGCGGGTTACTGACGATGGAATTGTTTTGAGCACATCGATGTTCATCATTTTGCTGTGCTTGAGTGTGTTTGCAGGGCTCTTTATTGGCAAGGGTAAGCTCACTTTAGACATTGCATCGTTTGTTCTTTTTGCTTATATGAACCAATCCCATTACATTACGAACATTTTACTCGACGCGTCTCCCCTGATTTTCTGGTTCTCCAACAATGGAGGGCAACGAAGAGACATGTTATTCATTTTAAACAGTGTGTACGCTGAATGAATTGCGAATTTACTAGATAAACAGGAATAAATTTGTAAATAAAGGATTAGGCAAATTCACGTGACGATATAGACTGACGACGTGATTCCTTGTATTCGTTCAACATTTATAATCTGATGTTTTAATTTCACTCATACAAAGGACTCACAACCAAACGGATTTTAAACAGGGACTAAAATCTTACGAAAAATCAGAAGAAACTTAGAACATCCTCCATCCTACGAACGTCGAAAGAAAAGTCGAACGTCCCTTCGAAGGTCATTTCGAGCGTTGCTTCGCGTCGAGAAGTCGAACTTTGAACTAATAACCAATCAAACGCTACAAATAGGCACGTGGGCTGACCATATTAAGAAAGTAGCGATCTGATTGGTCGCGCCGTGAACGCGGCGGACTTGGCCTAATTAGTCCCTGTATTGAAGCGTGAGGACATAAGTCCCTCAACTGAAGCGATAAGAACAACGACAACGAGCGTAAGTTAGAGGGACTTATGTAATGTAGTCTAGTGACGATATATGTGATACAAACCCGTCTTTTAAAGTTGATACCAAACTCACTCCTCGTAAGCCGACATATTTTCTAGTATCGACATATTTTCTAGTATCTAGGGTCTTGAAATCTGTTGACAATTTCATAAGAATTGTTTCTCACAATGCAATTCTGAATTACCTCTGTCAGAGTATACCACTACAAGACATCCGACATATGTTACTAATTTATGATATCAGTGCAACAAATGCTCTAGGAAGTAATGACATTCTCTACGTGCTGAAGTGAAATAACAATAGAAAGGGTCCTGAGATCACAACAATACAGCACGAACATTCAGATTACAGATAGAGGTAGACCGTAAGGTATCATCACCGCAATAACCGAGGGGCAATTCACTGATTTTTTTTCGTACACCTCCCTTGAAATCACAAAAAAGTCACATACTAAAATCACAAAATCACAAAAAAATCACATCCAGAAAGCACCAAAAATCACAAATCACCGAAAAATTACTGAAAAATCAAACGAAAAAATCACTAGAAATCACTAAAATCACAAAAAAATTACAGAAAAAAATCATGTGATTTAAAAATCACAAAAATCACGTACGCGATTTTGAAAAGTGATTTGCCCCTCGGCAATAACGAATTATCTTTGATTTTGTAGGAATGACATGCCTTTCCCAGATCTACAAACTCGAGCAGCCAATAGTTACAACCCAAGCCAAACCAGAAGCCACTGCTTTCAAGAGAGCAAATGTTACAAACCCAGAAGTGATCGTTTTTGTAAACAATAGCGTGTACAAGATGAACTATTCGACAGTGTGGGCATCGAAGTATGCAGGATTCAAAGATCATGATATTCGTTTGGCATACCAAGAAATGCAGTTGAAATACCATCATTTGCAGCAGAAATATCAGAATTTGAATGAACAATATCACATTACCAAAAAGGTAATTTGAACATTAGTTGTGATAGCCTACGTTAATACTGTACCGGTACAGCTGAGATCTTTTGGGGCAGTACAAATTTATCAACCTCGTTCCCAAGGTGTTGTTACGTCATACCCTGATCACGAAGCCGAATTAACAACGAACTAGAGGTAGAGCAACCAACTCACTCTTGGGACGAGATTGCAAATTTATTACATCACATGGCCTGTGGAGACGGAAGGTTCTTACAAAATAATCTTCTCATCGCCACAATCGCTACAATTACAACTCACTTCCCTACGCTTGTAGAAATAGTACAGCTCCGTACTGATCTGATTCTTTATGAAACCTTTCAGCTGCTCTACAAGCAGTTCGATTAAGTAGTGTTGAGCCTCTATCGCTATTGTGTACATTCGAATATTCTACAAAATGTATCAATCTGTTGTTCGATTCGCATTCTTTTTTAAAATTTAGCTGAAAGATCTATTGGGCCTGAATCATCTGCTGCTTTTTTCTTACAACCATTGGGTCTAAAATGCCTTGAAAATCAGTTTTCTAGAAGTACTGTAACATAAAATCTGGTGTCAGTGCTTCGGTAAAGGATCATTCTTGCCACAAAAGTCAAAACCACCTTCCTCTAAGCCAAATGGTGATCGGTAGACGACGGAGCGACAGAACCTCGTCGCCGATGGATATTTTTCCGTTTTTTTACAGCTCTAAGGGAATAAGGCCCTCAATGGGGCGATAACAACAACAACAATTCAACTCAATGACATGAGCGTAACTTGAGGGTCCTTATGTAGTATGGCTAATCTATAGCCTAGGTCTGCCGATTTGAATTGAATAATCATCGTTTTTGCAGGTTATGTTGTTCTCGAAGAAGATGCGAAACTTTGAAGCCACCAAGAGACAAACAGACAACAGTAAGACGAAGGAAAACGAAAGCCAATCCAACACTGCAAAGGAGCTGCTCTGGTGGAAGATGCGGGCTGCAGTCTGGCGACAGAAATATCTTAATCTAAAGGTCAAATTCTTAGATGTTCAGAAGAACCTCTCGATGGCTAAGGAACAAAACGTCACATTTAAAACTTGTGCTCGTTTGTTGACTCGTTATGTTCCTGATTTGAATGTGGCTGCGTCTGAAACAAGTGATCGAATTGCCAATGGTGCAAAGATGTGCTGGAGAAAAGTGCTGAGTCCGGTTAATGCTGTTCGGGAACAGATGGGAACTGGTTTGTTCACCTTTAGCCGGAGCGTTGATCGATTCTGGGATGAGATGAGAAGTAAATGGGACAAAAGCACATGGGACAGGAACACCTGGCACAAAGCAAATGAAAATGAAGATGTCAGGGGCAAAGCTGCGTCAAAATGGCGCAAGTTTAGAAAGATGTTTGCCATGAGTAATATTGTTGGGTCCCTTGGATGGAGAAAGAACCCCAAAGGTATGTTAAGGAGCAATGAAGAGGCAGAAAATAAAGTGCGTTCAGAGAAAGAGTATTGTAAGATCAAATCAAATGGGGTTTTGAAAGAATTCATTGACAGATGGAGTCATGATGCGAAGATAAAAGCTGAAGAAATCAGCTATTTGCCACCTGAGTTGGAACAGGACAACAAGATGGCGTCCGCAAATGTTGAAAAAGCTGAACATGAAAAAGATAATATGGAAAACGAGGACACTTCTCCTGAAACTAATGGAACTGAATCCTTTGAGACGGAACCGACCGAAGGCAGTCGCAAGAACAAGAACCTTGTTTTTGTAAACAGAAGGGGGAGTGACGTTTTCAAGCCATGCACAAAGTCTGATGAACCATCTTCAAGGCAAGCCAGTGAGAAGGAGGCCAAATTGAAACAGAGGTTTGAGGATTTTGAGAATATCATCAGGAGACAATCAAACAGACGGCGCGAGAAAGAAAAAGATTTTAAAGATAAGATGGCTGAATTTGAGACGTATCAAAATAAAAAGCAGGAGGAAATTCAGAAAAAGCGTGAAATACTAGAAAAGAAAATGAGATACCATTCTAATAAAAAGCGAAATGAAAGAGCGGAGTTGAAGAGAAAAGAGGAAAAAATGGAAAGAATTATTGGACGGTTGCAAAGAAAGTTTGAGAAGATTGTAGCGAAACAAGTTAAAATGCTGGAACGAAAGAAGAGAAGGATCGAGAAAAAATTGAAGCAGAGCATCAGGAAGAATGAAAAAGAGAAGAGAAAGCTTGGCAAGGAGAAAGAAAGATTCAGATCGAAGATGTGGAAAATTGAGCAGAAAATGAAGAACTCCGAGGAAGAACTAAATGCGAGGAAGGAAGAATTTGAAAAATGGAGCAAAGAAATGACGGGAAGGTTAGCGAGAGAGCAATCTGAGAATTTTAATAGGCAATATACTGAGCAAAAAAAGTGGGAAAGGAAGAAAGAAAAGGCTGTGAGAAAAATTAACGATAAGATCCAAAGAGAAAAAGATAAGCTTGAACGAAAGAAATACGCCATGAATTTGAAAATTGAGCAACTTAAGTCCGCGTTACGAAAGCTTCTTCAAGAGGAAAATCAGAAAGCAGAGGAGATTAAAAAGAAGGATGACGAACTCAGAATGAGGCACAGTCAAGTTGAAATGATCAAATTATATTATGCTGGAAGTTTGCAGCAAGAGAAAATCAAGCAAGAAGAGGCCAAGCAACTGGTCTGGCAAATGAAACAACGTGTCATCAAGCTTAAGGAAGTCCATGATGAAATCTTAAAGAAATATAAAGTCATCCAAGAGAAATTGAGCGAAGAAAGGCAGAAACTGAAAATGGAGGAGGTGAAACGTGAACAGTTTACGTTCTACTACCCAAAGGTGTACTGTCCTGATCAAAACTACTGCCATGGGTTGAATGTCAAAGGAGAGAGTTATGCAAAGGTTAC
This sequence comes from Aurelia sp. 3 sensu Dawson et al. (2005), assembly GCA_964020215.1. Classification (NCBI taxonomy): domain Eukaryota; kingdom Metazoa; phylum Cnidaria; class Scyphozoa; order Semaeostomeae; family Ulmaridae; genus Aurelia; species Aurelia sp. 3 sensu Dawson et al. (2005). The sequence goes on from OZ026580.1 coordinate 17,630,779, forward strand.
CAGTGATGGTGCTAATGAGCCGAACGTCGTGTTTTGCCCCAAGAAAGATTTTTGCAGTGGCTATGGAGGTCTTCAGCAGCAATTTGAAGAGGTTTACAAAATGTTTGATAGAAAGAATTGGCAAAGAGAAAACCAGCAAGAAGAGGTAATTGAATGCTGAGTTAGTTCACCTGGATTTCTTATGATAATCTTGAAAAATAAGTAGAAGGCTTTCCAAAATTCAGTTGCCATTTTATATGGCGAGCTTTGCAAAAAATGTGCTAAATGATAGTGTGAGGGGGTCCAAAAGAACTATGGAAAAATATAGAAGCGAAGCTATTTATCCATTATTGGTAAGTTTAAATAGAACATAATCGTAGCCAGGGGCGGCGTCAGTCGCCAAAAAGTAGGATGGACCGGCCAATGGAACGAAGGAAAAATGAGACTCTAGGTTATGCCTCCAGAAAAATTTTAGGCCCACGCCCTCCAGAATGTCGGAGGACCCCCCTTTGCAAGGTAGGATAGAATTGTGTTCATCATTGATTTGACAAGATAGACTTTATTTGCAAGCCCTAGTTCACATCAAACTATGAACGAGAACGTAAATAAGTTAAAGTATCCTCACACGTAAAAAAGATGAGAAGAAAGATAAAAAAGTCTTAAGATCTAAGAAATAAAATGCAATAAGGTTGGTTGTAAGCTAGACGGACCAATAGACTACGACTAATCACTGAATTGTTGGTTGAATTGAACTGAACTAGAAACGAGTACAGTAAAATCCCGCGCATAAGAACCTAAGATTTTGAACTCAGCCTGTTTAGGTTCTTATGCTATGAGGTACATCCCTGTAACTCCTTTCCCACAGTCTTTATGCTGCAAACGTTCATTGTAATTGATTTAGGTTGTAGTTAGCGTATAGTGATTAGTTTACAAGTATTCTTTGTTTTCTTTTTGTGCATTGTCCTAGTAGTGTTCACTGTTTTTTGTTTTATGTAAGAACATGGGGTAGCCATGCCATTTTGCTCCTCACGTTATTGTCCCTGTAGTGTTGTGCAGTTGTATAGTATTAATATGTAGAGTAGGTAAACATGTATTGTAAGAATTTTATATGGATAAAAAAAAGAAGGTACATCCCGTAATCAGGGTGTAGGTTCTTAACATAGGGTCCAAAACAAATGCCAGAAACGAAGGATAGTGGAAGGTTTAGCATTGGAACATGGTGGAAATATGGCTAGCAACTCTTAACTCTACTTAAATAGACAAAAATGTAAAAACTGAAAAAATCCTTTAGTCAATGGGGATGAATTTTCTCATCTCTTGACCAATCCTTACCTCAAGCTTTACCCAGTTTACTCCTGCAAGCCCTGCCTATCACAGTTCTGTATATGTTTTGAAGTCCATCCATGAAAGAAGTTGATTGAAAAACAGGTTACAAACAGATATATTTCCCATTGAATGAAAGACTGAGATTTGATACCCTTTATTAAGAACCTAGTTAAAATATCAGGCTGAAATGGTTCTTATTTATAGGGTACAAAACGTACAATTTCAGGCTGTAGGTTCTTAATAAATGAAGGTTCTTATGTGCGGGTTTTTACTGTATCGACATCTGGGGACGCAAAAATTACGTCCCCCCAACCTTTCTTTTTATCGAATTTAGATGTATAGAAAATCAAACCTGAAAAAAGTGGGGTGGACATGTCCATTACAATCCACCCCGTGGCGCCGCTCCTGATCGTAGCTAATCATTCTTCGGAGGTAAATAAGCAAATTCGAAAGAAATGTTAAACATTTAAATGCAATGTTAGATCTTTTAAAGAGCTGATACATTCATTTTGACTCATCGGTTATTTCACAGCTCTAGCATGTATCAAGTCTGAAGACATTTATTTACTTGCCAAGTTACTGCAAGACCATTTTTGGTGTTATTGATTTTAGCTGAATACATTTCAAGCTGTAGCTATACTGTGAGAAGACAGACAAAGAGCGCTTGGGAAAATAGTGTATAGCATGATTTAGGGCACCCCTTAGAAGGCGTCAGGAGCATTTAACCAAGATAAATTGCATTCTTCATTGAAATTAACAGTGAAATTTAAGAATAATAGAAATTTAATCATTGAATAACAGACATCTTGTCAAATCATTTTTATGGAATAGCTACAGTTCTATTGCGTTCCCTTAGCCTCATTGAAAATCATATCAATTTCAGGTCACGGTACCTCGACAGAAAACAGCTCTTCGCCCAGTACCCCCAAAGTCACACCAACTTGCAAAGACAAACCCGTTCTTCGTCGATCTACCAACGAACGCAAATGAAACTGCACAAGTGAAAGAGCCAAAACAGCAACAAACAACAACAGCAACACCCAAACCGGAACAGGGCAAAAAGCAACATGCAAAATGGTATTATTCGACGGCGTCCAATTCAGAGCAGGGGGAGAAGAGTGAAGGAAAATGGTGCTCATCAAGAGCGTCTAAGCCCGATCATAGCGAAAAGCAAGATGGAAAATGGTATTTCCATCTTATGAAAGAGCGAGCTAAACAACGAGCAGTACCATGGAGCTGGTATCTTTATTGGAGCCAAGGAAGGAAAAGCTGGCGCACGGCCCCTGGGAAAAGCGAAAATGACAACTGGTACTTGAAGTTCATGCAGGAACGCGAGAGACAGCGCGAGTCACCTGTGGATTGGTACTTCAAGCGGGGAAAAGGTAAAGAGGAGGAGATATTCAATGGGAAACCAAACTGGGTTTTGGATCGTGCTAAAGGTCGCGAAGATGCTAGGAAGAAGGAAGGATTTTATTACTGCTGGTAAATTTCTGTTACTCTGCTCCTTAAGGTTAAACACTTCTTCTCAATAATATTTTTAATTCTCTGTTATTCAATATTACCTTTAGGTCTTTAATACTCTTTATTTCAACCGTTCACCAATGTGTGATTCTTGGCAAAAATTTGCTTCCTTCTGGGGATTCAAAAAAAAGATGTGTTGCTCTGTTTATTAAAGGTTTGATAATTACTCCACTCTGGCCTTTGGGCCCCGTTTACACGATACCGTTTTCATTTCATATCGGATTGGTTTCATATCGGATTGGCCTTCTGTTTACACGATACCGTTTTCATTCCATATCGGATTGGCCTCCAGAACCCCAATCCGCTATGAAATGAAAACGGCATCGTGTAAACAGGAGAAATTTTCATCTCGGATTGGGTAAGGCAATCCGATATGAAGTGAAAACGGTATCGTGTAAACGGGGCCTTGATCTCGGGTCTGCTTACATGTAGGAAATGTAAGTCACGCTTGTTTACCACGTTTCTCATCTTGTTTGTTCTCTGGTATGAATTTGCCATGCAGCGCATCATTATTTAGATTTGCAGAAAATGAACCGAGTTTTGTTGGAAAAGTTGTCATCTATTCCCTTGGTCCTCCTTTGATTTGATCCCAGTTTACCCACTAGGGACTTAGGTCTTGGGTCCCCTTACACATAGGAGATATAACTCACGCTTGTTTACCGCGATTTGACAGTTCTTAGGCTGCGTTAACGTTGCACAATCTTTTGTAAGCGCTTAAAGGCGCGTGCAGAAATCCGCCACACTGATCCCTGATAGTGTTCAGACTGCAAAATATTTGCATGCGGAAAGAAGCTTGCTCATGCGAAAAGCTTGTTGGTTAGCAAGCAGATTACTTACACGCGCGGCGCGTGCAAGCAAAATCTATTGTGAGCTTTTCAGTTCACAAGTGAAAAGCGACCTGCTATATGGGATCCAAGGGAAATGTCAATCTGAACAGGAAAACGCAAACAAAAGCGCGTTTACGCAAGCAAAAGCATGAACACAGCCTTAAGGTACTAAGATGGCCGAAATTTTAAGAAACTCTAGTACTATGTCTGAGAAGTATTAAGGAGTTTTTAAAAGATAAAAGCATGGATATAATAGTAAATATATCGTTACACCTTTATTCTTGAGCAATATTAACTAACCATTTGTGTTTTCAACATAACAGAACACTGTTTATTTCAAAATGATGTTTTAAATATCAAGAAACATATCTACAGCAGTGTTAGCGACCACATTGATAATTCTGCAATCAAACAATAAGAAACCAATTAAGAAGCTTTTAGTACTAAAATGGACTAAATTTCATGTCAAATTAAGAAACTTTTAGTACTATGCCCTGATCCTAGTTTCTTATTTTAAAAAACGTGTATTTGGACTACGTTCACATGATTTTGACACATTTTGAAAACGGTGAACAATGTGATGGTAGTATAATCTTAGCTAGCGTTCACAATTTGAAAATGGTAGGAAAGTGTGACGTAACAAACTCGTTGCAGTCTCCACAAAAATTAATGTAAAAGAAGTGGTTATGAATCGTTCAACCTCGTTTTGAAAGAGAAAAAAAATGTTCTGTTTTCACAATTTTCGAGCGTTCATACTTTACGATTGCCGTTCTCAAACTTTGCGGTTAGAGTTTCGTATTGAAAACCTACCGTTTTCAAAATATGCCGGCAAATTATTTACCGTTTTCGTGTGAGGCCTATGCGTCACATTTTTCATGGACCTACTGTATTATCGCCCCTCTTTTCATCGCTGCTAGTCAGTGACATTTATTACTTGTTTTGGGTACATGGTTTTAACATCAGGTATATTCATCACATTTTTAGAACTTTTTCACAATTAAGTTTGATATTAAACTAATCGTATTGGTTATATATTGGTTGTATTCGTATGTTTTTGTGGTCAGTTGTTAAGCTTCGTTTGTTTGCTATACCCTTTTCAAACTGGTACTTCGATTCTAACATTGACGGGATCTTTCTCTGGTCGGCATCGGTCGGCATTTGTTCTAGCCCAAAAGTGAAAATTATCAAATATACCTTTTGCCAGTGAATTTTGCTCCATTTTATCCAACATGTCATGGGATTGTAACACCCAGTTTGAGTTTCATCTCAGCTAAGGTGGTCAATCCTTGTCGACTTACTGCCCTTACTCGTATTTGCATAGCTTTGTGGTACATACTTTTTATAAGAAACTGGTACTGAAAAAGATGGCTGAAATTTTAAAAAGTATGTCTGAGAAGTATTAAGAACTTTTAAAAGTCAAAAGCATGGATTTCATAGCAAATACATTACATGAAACTTTATTCTTGAGTAAAATTTGTGTTTTCAACATAACAGAACACTATATGATGTTTGCAGCTGTGTTAGCAACCACATTGATAATTCTGTATTCAAAAAATAAGAAATCAATTAAGAAACTTTTAGAAACCAGTTGAAGGTGTTGTGGCGCCGTAGTGTAATCCTCTGACATTGCAGCCAGAATAGTCAGGCGGAGTGGGTTCGAGTCCCAGTAGGGCCCCACCACTTGAGCGTCATGACGAGGGGTCGCGGACTCGATTAGGTTTGCTCTATTTCTGCGATCCCAGCGCTTGGCGCTGAAAACCGCAACTTCACTTCACCTTCACCAGTTCTGAACTGGACAAAATCTCATGCTAAATTAAGAAACTTTTGGTACTATGGCCTGATCCTAGTTTCTTATCAACGAACGTGTAGTGAGATGGTGGGATTTATGTATTCACATCTTTATCATTTAGTCATATCTTCGTCTATCAAGTGTCAGTTTGTTACAGCTGTAAACCTTACCCCGTGCAGCAAGGTACAGCTGGAAATCGTGTGTTTGGCCCTTATTTATATAGTGTTGTTTGTAGTTGATTTGTACTGAACGTTAATCTGTAGTCTATAGTTATTCATATCGCTGAATTATTTCGTAGTTTCGAGATTTATAATGTTGATTGATTGTGTATGCTAAAAAATGAAAAGCACACTTTAGAATATAGCTCTATGTTCTTATATGCATGCATAGTCTTATGGCTATGATGCAAGTCACCTTTGGGAGAGTTCAACAGTTTTCTTCTTGCCAGAAGAAAGGGTTAGAAACTCAAGTCACCTACAAGGCAACTTTATTGAATGGATGATTGGGAAAAAAAATTAAAACGTTTCACGCGCTGTCAGGAAAAAGTGAAACGGTTCGAACAATTTTAAAGAAATTGCCTCTCGTAAAAGTAGGATCGTTGGTATCAAATGAGTGACAGTTTTGTTGTTGGAACTGATCGAAAGATTAATAGATTTATGTGCATGAGCTCATATGAGGTGTCAAAGTTAGACCCAGGGACTTTTTAGGGTTTACGCATAATTCTTGTATCTGGGTGAATCTTTTGGCTCTTTGCAGTGGCAATTCATGCTCTTTTCTTTCGAGTTTGCAGGTAGATTATTAGGGTCTACTTACCCTGGGTACCAGACTCTCTCAAAAAGAGAATTTTTTGAGAGTCTGGTACCCAGGGTAAGGTCTACTTGAAAACAGTATGATTTTCTCGTCGGTGTTTTGTAAAATCCATGCATCTCATCTTGCGTGTGTCTACGTGAATTTTTTCTGGGTTCTACATGTTTTGGGTCTGAATTGGACGCCCCCGACAGGATATTTTCAATCTGCTTTTAATACTTTCATTTGTCGTCGAGTTTAGATAGTGATACCCTGGGTACCAGAGCCTTTATTAGGCTCTGGTACCCAGGGTAAGACCATAGTTACTGGAAACTATGGTTAGACTGAGCTCTTGTACCCTGGGTACCAGAGCCTCGAAATTTAGATGAAAGGAAATTGGTAAGAGGAAAAGAGAGAAGGAAGAAAGAAAGGAAGAACTTTCTTTCCTTCCTTATTTTTTTCTTTTTATTATTTTTTGGCTCTTGTACCCAGGGTAGAGCAAGATAGGAATCAAATGTTTTAGCCGATTTTTGCTCGTGGCCCATGGCCGGAAACCTTCAAAGCCTCATTTTCACGGACCAATCAGACAGCGAATAAGCGAAGAAGACAGAAGAAACGTGTGAAAATTTTTCTAAATTTTACCTACCTTCATAAAACGCAACCAGGACAAAAAACAGCTGGAAATTTTCCGAACTTTTTTGAAGATATCTGCTCGCCAGATATTTGGGTATCAAGGATTGGATGCCGGTTAAAATAACACGTGGTTTCTAGGAGTTGTGGCCTTTTCAAGACCGATGAGGCAGTAAGACTTGAACAATAGAAATTCTGGGCGAGAGACAATGGCAATGACAATAGTGTTTGTTGTAAGAACGATCCCAGAACGCTAAATATCTATGTATCCAATTGTTCTTGCCATTGTCCTTCCACCACAGTTTCTTTGGTTCAAGATTCAATGCCTCTTCGATTTCTTTGTAAACTCGTACGGTTAGTTCTCACATTTCAAGTCATATGGCAATGCTCTAGGGAAATCTCTGTATTATGCTACTTTTTGCATTCATGGCACAAGTTTTCGCTGAGCGAAATGAGTTATAAGATTGAAAGGAGGTTTTATCAAGAGGTTTTATCACCTGATTTGAAGTAGCGTAAACAAGCCTCAAAAAGATTCTGCGGGTTTCGTCGATTGGAATCGCTATATCTCCACCAAACCATGAGGTATTTAAACCGGCATCCAAACCTGGACACCCAAACATCTGACGAGTAGACATCTTCCAAAAAAATTCGGAAAATTTCCAGCAGGTTTTTGTCCTGGTTGCGTTTTATGAAGGTAGGTAAAATTTAGAAAAATCTTCACACGTTTCTTCTGTCTTCTTCGCTTATTCGCCATTTGATTGGTCCGTGAAAATGAGGCTTTGAAGGTTTCTGGCCAAAGGCCACGAGCAAAAATCGGCCAAAACATTCGATTCCTATCTTGGGTAGAGCTCTTGTAGCCTTCGCGTAGACCCATTATTCCAAAGAAGAAAGGGTCTACGCACGAAACAAAGAGCAAAAGCTTGCTACGAGGTTTCTGGATTTCTGGAAACTTAATTTATGCAGCCTTTGTTTAGACGCGCTTCACAAATAATTTGAAAAGAGGATTAGAATAATTAATTGGGCGGCCGTAGCAAGCCTTTGCTCTTTGTTTCGTAGACCCTTTCTTCTTTTGGAATAATTGGTCCACGCGCAGGCTAAGCTCTTGCCCGCTCTTGCCGATTTGGGTGATTTGATTTGACACTGCGCTACCACTATGTAGACGCTGCGAAGCAACAAGACTTCTACACGCATGCGTACGTCCCCATTGTAGCATCAAAAACTTTCTTTTGGTCTGATGGCGGCTGCAAACACGACATTTTCAGAGTAATCAAGACATTGTCAGAGTTTTTGGGAGCGTTTCAGTCTCGTGAAGGTGTCGAGGAAGGCCCAAGAAGATAATAGCTGGGTTTGATACTTTTCTAGGCAACTATTTTGATGTGTTTAAATGCTACATAAGTGGGCCTAACTGCTGTCTTGCCAAGACATATACATCAAAGATGGACCAGAAGAACACGAAGGCAATCGCGCCAACTGAAGTCCAAGTTTTGGAATTTTTTAAATTCTACTCTAAAGAAGTGAAAAGACCGGCCATGGGTTTGCCATTGAGAATTTGCAAAAAAGATGAATGCCAATTCAGGCAGAAAAATGAAAGCCATTATCACTGCAAATTTTGTGAGTTTACAAGAAGAGGGCTGCAAACTGAAAGAATGCTCAGGCATCTAATATCAAAACATCCATGGGAAGTTGGTGTACACACAGAACCTGATCCAAATTCCGTTGAGAATTCAAGGAACAGAGGAATTTCTGTTCTGGATCATAACTATACAGTGGAGCAAATTTTGCCATCAAATGAGTGTATGCCTCACTTGGAGGGAAACATCCCAAGGAATGCACATGAAAGCATAGATATGGCAACTGAAAATCAGGAAAATAATCCTCAACAGATGCTAAATGCTGCTTTACTTGCTCAAAACAACACAAACCAACCAGCAACACAACAACCAGTTGGTCCCGCTGATAACCTCCCACTCCCAAGCCCCATGATTGATAGTATATCCGCTAGCATTGATGAAAATCAGACATTAACTAATGATTTCATAGACAGGATATTAGCTGACCCCATGTCTGACACAATTCAGGCAGCTAATTTGATAGACAAAGGACCAGATCATCCTAACACTATGACAAATGGCTCCTTTGTCATATTAGAGGGGCAGATGAGACGACCACCTATTGATGGAACCAAAATATGTGTTATTCCAAAATGCACGAAGTACCATGAAAAGTTGAGAACATTAGTAAGGTATAAACATAGAGGAAACTGGCAACATACCGTGGACTGGGAAAGTACAATGCTGTTGCTAACATTTTACAAACTGGATAAAGTCACAGATCCATTCAATAAACGTATTTGTGCTTTTCATTGGAAAGAATGGTATAATTTCAATTATAGACTCAAAAAGAAGATGCCAAAACGCATAGATGCCAATACACAGACTGAGACTAAATACCTTTGATAGGGTAGCTAACTTAACAGGTCAGGTAAATTCCAAATAAAGCAAAGGGTTACATATCACTGAAAAGATGCAGAATTATAGTCCATGTAGAATTAGTTCTGGAGTCAGGTAGCAAAAATAAAGGTGACTGTTCAATGATGGTGTTAGGGAATTTTGTACCATGATCCTTTGTGTATCAAGGAATTTTTTGATCAACTTGGTTGTTTTATTTCTCATGACATATACAGATAACTGTGATCATAATAGTTTGTTTTATGCCATCTATGGCAGGATTGTTTCTTAAATGCATCTAGCACAATGAAACTAATACAAGTGCAACAACTATAATGAACTAAAAACAAGAAATGAACTAAAATGAATAAAAGAATGTGCAAACGTTGTAAGGATTCTACCAATTATGCTGACCATTGACTAACACTTCATACTTTGAGGTCAATTTTGGTTGCAATATAAAACAATTCCTGAAATGAAGTTTCTTATTCTTAAACTAAATTGATAACATCAAAAAAATATAGTTTAAATCTTTCTTGAATTTTATCATGGCTTCACAGATGATGATCAGTTGGAATGCCCCCCTTTCACAGACGTGCAAATGACCAATTAATCACTTAATTCCTTGTCAATTTTGCCTTTTACGTCATCTGTTATCAAGCTAGTATCTGTTATACTAATAACTTTGTTTCTTGAGTTACTTCCTCTTCGTATTGCCATTGAAGACTTTTTCACTCCAAGTATCTTACTGAGATACTTTAGCAATTCTGTGTTAGCTTCTCCATCCCCTGGTGGGGCGTGAATTTTAACTCCAAGGCCATCAGTATTTGAGAAATCTATGAGAATAGGGACAAACCATTTGTGACTGATGAATAAGGAGGGTTGCATTGTAGTTTTGCTGTTAGCCATTGTGTTGTTTAAGATCTGTGAGCGTAAACTATAATAATTGCAAAATCCACAGGTTAAACTCACCATTGCTTATGCCACATTCAGCTGCATTATTGCTGTTCTGTTACTTAACTTATTTATCACTATTATTTCTTGTTTCTAGCAAATAAATTTCTTTTATTTGTCGTATTATTTTGTTTAATTTTGTCCATTTATCTATTTTCTTTTTTCATCAACAGAGCCTTCATTATTGAAGTTGTTGATTATTATAATAGCAGTAGTAGAGAGAAAACATGGTGCAAGGAAAATTAACTTTGGCATGAAAATAAAAGCCTAAGCTTATTTTTACACTATGAGAATGAGAAGTTACAAGATAACTATTTTGGCAGATGAATTATGGTCAAAATGGTTTCAGAAGAATGCTTTGAAATAGCATAAAAAATGTCTTATCAAGGAATGAGATCTGTACGAGAAAAGGATGATTGTTTAAAAGTCAGAACTCAAAGCACTTGTAAAAACAATAGTTGACTATGGTAAAAACTACAGGGTGTCCCAGAAACACGTGCACTGTTTGAGCAGCTACCGTGAAGGAGCCTAGAATCCAATTCTCCTGCTTTTCAGAGTTATGCATGGAAGATCTTGACAAGTAGTGGCTGACTTAAGGAGCAAGAAAGTCAAAATTAATGGTTGTCTCAAAACTAGAGGATTTTTCCTTATAACTTGAATGTTTGCAATGAATCAATCTTAACTTTACATTTTTTACCTGGAAACACATCTTGAAGTAATAAATGACCAAAAGGCTCAAGAATATTTGCAAAGAAGTCTTTGGAAAGCAATTATTTGTTGGTTTAAATCGATTTTATGACTCCGGAGAAGAAAAAAGAATTGATGGGTGTATTCCATGACCTGCGGCACTGTTATTGCAAATAACCATTTCTAGCAACCTCAGATATGTTTTTCTAATTGGTTTTCACATCTAATCTATGACTACCTGATTCACTTAAAAAAAACTAAAAAAAAAATTGGGCTAGGCTAATTTTACACTGAATTTCTTTGTTTAAGATTGATGGAGAAAACAGAATCCTCTGGTTTTGAGGCAACCAGTAAACTTCACTTTCTTCTCCATAAAGCAGTAACTACTTGTCAGATTTACTGAAACTTGATGCCAAACTCTAAGCAGAAGTCTTTTCTGTACACATTTCTGATCACCAGGAAAACTGGATTCATGGCTCCTTCAAATGGCAAACGTTTTTGTGACACCCAATACAATCAAAGCTGCTATATCTACTTTTGAAAAAATACATCAGTTGACTGGTTGCATATCTGGGCTGAATAATAAATGGGCAAAGGGTTTAGAGCAATACAAATTCAATGTGCAACTTGGGAAGGCATTTGTTAGTTTTTCTCTACAACTAGATTCAATACTTCACACTTTCAAGAATTTCAGTCTAAAGTTTCAAAGTGAATTGGGCAATTTTAAATTAAAAATTGGATGATATGGCAAACTGAAAGAAATAAAAAATTGTTTTGAAAATAAGAAAGATTTATTAGCTAAGTTTTTACTTAGCAGTTTCTCCTTCTAGAAAATAAAACGGAGCAGGATGTTTTCAAATTCCATTTTCAGGACTTACCAGTAAGAGCATTCTTCTTTGCGCCCGGCTTTATGTTCACCAGTAAATTCAATTTCTCTGGTTCGTTGTTAGTTGTGAAGATTGCTGCAGACTCTTCTTTCTGCTTGCCTAAAACTCTGTCCTTTGCAGAGTGACCCTTACTCTTTGTCATCCTGTAAGGAGAACTGCTGCTTACCCTTACAGCTCTGTTTACATTCTGAACTGCCCTTGACAAATTCAAGGTTCGCTTTAGCATGAGTGTAAATTTGTTGTTCCAAGGAAAGACCGATTGACCCACATCCAGGTGCAGACAAGGAGGAGGAAGGATGATGTTTGGAGACTTCTTGTTGTTGTTGCTGCTGTTCTGAAATCTTTCGCGCCAAAACCAAAACTGTGGTATCAGAACTCGGGAGAAGCATTCATTCGGAATGTCGGGTGGGGTGGGAGTGTCAATGTCACAAAAGCGTAGGTTTGAGCTATTGTGAGACTTTCAGGTCAGGTGCATTATTGACAAAACAATTGCATATTCTTCTAAAACAAAAGGAAAATCAAAATTACCCCATGATTACCCTGCGCAGAAAGTTGACTGCATAGAATGCTGATACGCATGCGTCCTCGCCTGAATTTAGGCCCACTGCGCCAAAACATTTTTTTACTTCGATTTCGATTCAACGCCGACAGGCTGCACCAGGGCACCAGGGGCTGCAAGCTGAGAGAAAAATTCTTTTGCATGTTCTTGAGCAATCTGCACCGTACACGAGTTGTGGAAAAGATTGAAACTAATCTGAATGGTCTTTGATAAAAGTACCTGAGTGAAAGTATACATTTGCAACTTCGTGTGTCTTCGGCGCAGGCAGATTTTTCCTCAATACTGATCAGAGGAAGCACGAAGACAATGGGTACAGACAAAACTTTCTTGATGCACGAAATTCAAATTTTTGAATATTTTAAGTTCTACTCCCGGGAAAAAACCCGAACATCGCAAGGAATGCCTGCAATGAGAACGTGCGAGCTACCAAACTGTACAGCAAAGCTAAGAAATGAAAGTCATTATCACTGCAAGCTTTGTGATATCACACATCGGGGTCTGCAGAAGAAGAGAATGTTGCAGCACCTTGTTTCAAAGCATGCTTGGAAAGTTGGTCTGCATAACGAGCCAGATCCAAATTCAGAAGAAAATTCAAGAAATAGAGGATTTTCTGTTCTTGATCATAACTATACAATTGAGCAGATTTTGCCATCAAAAGAATGCATGCCACTTTTTGATGCTAGTATGACTGGCATCATCCAGGAAGGGGCTGATAATGGTGCAGATCAGGAAAACAATCCCCAGCTAACTCATGATGAAGTGAATGAGCAAAACAATGGCACACCACCATTTAGAACAGAATCTATTGATGCAATCCCAACACCTTTGATTGAAAGTATATCTGCTAGCATTGATCAAAACAGAATCATAACAAATGACTTTATAGACAGGATACTGTCTGGTCCTACCCCTGAATCAATCCTTGCAACTAGTTCAGCAAATAAAACGGCACCATCTCCTTTGAACACACAAAACAAGCCATTCACAATGGTCAATGGCCAGAAGGTGCAACAGACTATCATTGACCCAACCAAAATATGTGTTATTCCAAAATGTACAAAGTACCATGAAAAGCTAAGAACCTTGGTCAGGTATAAAAAGAGAGGGTTTCAAAATGAAGTAGATTGGAATGGAACAATGTTGTTATTAACATTTCACAAACTAGACAGAATCGCAGATCTATTTAACAAGCGTATATGCACTTATCACTGGAAAGAATGGTATAATTTCAATTACAGGCTCAAACAGAAAATACCAAGAAGAATGGATGCTAATACACAGACTGAGAAAAAGTACCTTTAATTGCTAAACTTTGTGCATTAAAAGAGTGCAATAAAGACATATAACATGAGACCTGACAAGTTGCAGCAAGGATGAGGCTGGACAGGGCTAGATGGCTGTATCTCTCATATTCAATAACCCCTATCATAATCTAGGCAGATCCCACACCATCCATGAATAGCTTCCAGCTCTATCAAGTGTAATCTACCACTAGTTGTCACAAAGTCTTTTTTCATGAAGACAAAAGCATCATTCAAACCAATTGAACTCTGATCAGGTCTTTTAACTTGATAACAACACTTTCAAAGGATTACAACTTAAAAACTTTAGCTGCAGCCAGGTAGTTTGACATATATGTCTAAGAATTGTTTAGTATACTTACACAAAAGGGTCATGACTGTACATTGTATGCAGGGTGTCTCATAAAAAGCTCCCCAGTTTTACATTCAAATAACTCTTGACCTGCTCACTCTAGCAAAACAAATAAAACACTTTCAAAGAGTGTAATAATGCAGTTTCTGAGTGAGCATTAGTTTGATTAAATTGATCAACGGAGCCAGAAATGGGAGGGAGGGTGGAAGATCATCAAAGCTGGATCAATTATTTTGGACCTATCAAGCTTTTACTACACCAACATGTGCAACTGGTAAAACCACAATGATTGTGGCCATAGTCCTGAATCACCTCAACATTAATGATACGTCTGCAACTGACTTATATCTTGAGTGTATGAAATCCAATTTCTGCAAGCAGGACTAAAGTACAACCAAAAACTATGTAGAGTTAAAAACGTCTTTCGATGTCAGTTCGGCTCTATTTGCTTAATGTAAAAGTTAAGGTCTCTTTCGAAAGAGGAAGAGAAGCGTAATATCCTTAAGCAGCATTTTTGAAATTTAAACTTACAGAAGGGGGTTGAAATCAAGCCTCAAAAAAGGCAACTCTTAGCCCACGCAGCCACCGAGGTTGAAAAATATATGGCTGAAAAGCTCTATTTAGCTGTGTCCAAATCTGTGCTCGGTTTATTTGTTAATGCAATAGGTTTTTGTCTACATATGAAGAAACGGCCAAGGGTTAGCAGATTTTAGAAGAGTTGGTTTCCCCAAAATTGGGGGAAGCAACAAGTCGCTATGGCAATGAATAACACAGCCTTTAACCTTTATCACAGTTAAACTGTATTGAGGATGGAAGGTCATCTTAAGGGAGTTTAACCGAAAGTCACTTTCTCGTGATCATTGATGCTCTCGTGATCATTGATGTTTGGTCAAGCATCTTAGACAACAAATATTTCTTGAAAAAGCACATGAAATGTATTGACTGTAATCTCTCAAGCAGCTAAATTCGCAAATGAGAGACACTGCACTACTGCAAAGGTTCTTTCAAAGTCTGTAAGTGTACCAAATTTAATTGTTTAGAATCTAAACAAAATATTCTTTCAAGGAAACCAACAACATTTAGAAAGAAAAAATGAATTTCGAATAAACTCTCTTGAGACGATCTTTCATGCTCCATACAGTCTTGATGTGATTAAAGTCTCTATCGTTTGTTGTTGTAGCGTCTCAGTGCTTCCCCCGTTATTGAGAAAGCCAGATTTTCCAAAATCTGCTAACCTTTGGTCATTTCTTCGTATGTAGACAAAAACCTATTGTGTTAAAAAAATAAATGGAGCATAGATTTGGTTACAGCTAAAATTGAGCTTTTCAACCTCGGCGGCTGTGTGGGCCAAGAGTTGCTTTTTTGAGGCTTGATTTCAACCCCTTTCTGTAAGTTTCTCTTCCTCTTTCGAAAGAGACCTTAACTTTTACGATTAAGCAAATAAAGCTAAAATAGTGTTAAAAAAGTTTTAACTCTACATAGTTTTTGGTCGTACTTTAGGGTGTTATGATGGCAAAAACTGATAAGCATTTCATTACATGTTGATAGTGTAAAATGCTGCATACAAACAATGAAAAGTTGATTAGATTTGACAACCCCTCCACCCCCCCCCCCCGGTATTTCACAGTATTGCTCAATTTCATTAAACTAGTCATCATTTTGTACCTGCAGTACTATGCTTTGAGAATGCTTATGCTTTTTAAAAATTTTGCTAGGATGAAAAGATATTTGAGTTTGAAATTGGGAAAGTCTTTATGCGATAACCTGTAGACTTGGTTACCTGGTGCTACCTCAGTGGTGATCTACTAACACTTTTAAACTGCTTAGAAGTCCAAGATTTAGTTTTTCCAACAGCCCCTTGATTCCTTGATTTAGTTTGTTCATGGCTTGCTTTTTTCTTCTCTACTTTGCTTTTAAAAACTCTCTGTGTATTTATTCTATTAACTTGAGTATTTGTCTCATTCTCAATATCATCATCAGATAGTACACTCCCTTCTTTGACTGCTTCAAGTCTTTCTGGTGCATACAGATGAAACCAAATCTGTCAAGAAATTTGTCTTGCATGAATAAATGATGCAAAGAGGGCAAAAGAGATGAGCCACTCACAGGCAGTTTTAGATCAGTTTCTTGCAGACACTTGGGCTTAACTCAGAGACAGTAGATCTAAGGGTAAATAGGAAAACTGAAGCACACAGGATGCACACAACAATGACTTTGAAGTTAATCATTGAGGTTCTGATATTTCTTTGGGGGGATACCATAGTGGAATGGAGGTAGAACTGCCTGCCATAAGCATCTGCAAGGTATATTTTCCATATGCCAGGAGATAATCTATGGTATATAGCTCAACTATTAGGTTTCAAGATTTGAAGCTCTGCGTACACTGGTGTATGCCAAAATGCAAGGTCTTGTCCGCTGTACAAATATGGTGGAAACCACCTCAATTACAGTCTGGGGGGATACATCCCCCACTGCAACTCAGTTAAAGCTGACTTTTCACAAAACAGAGAGTGGCACTGAATACTTCAAATTAACGCATCATGAGCACAAAATAACCAAACAAATTATTTTTGACAAAATTTCATTCAAAACGAATAAAGTAGGCAAGTCAAAGACTTACTTTAGTTTGAGGACTTAGCCCTGTGTCTGTAAATAAGTACTGCCAGCAAGGAAGGCCAAGGTGAATCATCATCATTCTGAAATAATTCAGGAAGTTGTCTGACAAATAATACCATTGCAGAGCACGATCCAAAAACCAAATCTCGGGAATGCTTGTTGTGAATCCTGCAAAAATTGGAATTGGCAATAAAAAAGATATTGATCTGGCAACAACATTTTGACACCACAAATTTTATGTCTCTAATTAAGTTCTCGGAAAATGTTATTCCCATAAAACAGAACTGCACTGTGCTTTCAACAAGGCCATGCTGGTTTTGGAGAGATTTTCAATGGCTGATAAAAGTCTGAGTTGAAGACTTCAGATCTCTGGAGAAATGTTGAAAAATCAACAGCATTTTCAAACACATGATCTAAAAGGAATTACTGTATATATCAACATGAATATGTCAGATATAGATTTTAGTAGAGGCAAACACATTGCATGGACTCAACATTATCATAATAACATTTTCATTTACTGTACCTGCTTTTAGATCTTTATAAACCAAACATACTTTTCCATTGCCATCGCAACTATCCAACTCATAAACTCGATGTCTGTCATCAAAATGAGGTTTGATGTGACCTGAAAATAAATGAATATACCGAAATTTTAAAACTGTTGTAGTTTGCAAGATAAAGAAATAGGATCAAGTTGAATAGGTTATTCCCTCTGTTTATCCAGCTTTCAAAAGCATTTAAAACAAAGGTCCATACTATGTGGAATTTGCAAGGGGATTGTTCTCAAAACAATAGAAAGGATGGGCTTTTATTATTTTTGCATAAGAGATGCTTTGGGGGGGGGGGGCAATGTGCCCTCAAAGACTATAGTCTATAGCTATTACAGGATCTGAAACTAAACAAGAATACCAACTGATATCAAAGATGTTTTCAACACCAAATCATATTAAAAAGAATACCTTGGTTGTCCTCTGCATCAGATTCACAGTCAATATCAGCCAAAGTTGGTCCATCATTGCTTTTAGAAGATTTTGATGTGGTTAGTTTGGTTAGCCTTGCAACTGAGTTGATTTCCATTCTTCCAAGCTGTACTATGCCACCTACGGAAGAGCATGGTATTACAAACAACAACAAACCCTGTGAGGGTGTTTGGTTTCACATTGAAAAAATGATTGAATGGTCTTTTGGTGGAGGGAAGAATTCAAATACAGCAATGATGTGCCATCTTTCAATGACAACATATCAATATCTACTGATTTCAAACTTTTAATTCCATTAGTTAAGATGTTTTTCATTGGAAAAAATAGGCTTCAAAGATCTGTTTGAAGGTAAAGCCAAAATATGGTTAGACACCAGGAGAATACTGTACATAACCTGCCAGGAAAAGAAATACAGAGACATCATTGTGGAGAAGAAATTGTTCTTAAACAAAATCAGCTTCTTGTAAAGAAAAGTTATGTCACTAGCTGACCGCTTCAACTCTGCCACCTGGTGATATTTACAGCTCTTAGCTTCGAATATATCAAAGCTAGTTTCCTCAGGGCTAGTTTTTGAGATAACTGAGGAATCTACTGTTTATGCTTCCTTTAAAGTAAGACATGATCAATAGATTCAGCAGATCAATGAATGTAAGCATTTCAACTAAGAAATGTTTTACTTCAAGGAATGTAAAGGATGTCTGAATTGAATTTGCAGTTGCATAATGGATTCATAGTAATACATGTTAGATAGCTTTATTGCAAATAGAAAATAAGTGATGTCGGACTACAGACCTTTAAAGCTGATACTCCATTGAATCAGCATTCCATCAGTGGTTTGATAAAAACTTTTTAATTCTTTTGGAAGCTTGCACATATATTTCTAGAAAATAAAGGCAGATGTTGCAGTTTCTGAAAAACTGTCATTCTAATCCAAAATCAACAAATGGGGGTAGTGCAGGAAGATTATTTGCCAATATTTCTGTTGGTACTATTCCTGGTTGATCATGGGATCATATACCTATTGTCCATCTATTATCCTTGCCCATGCACTTTTCTGCACTAGAAACAGTGAGTACAGTCTGGATCATTTAGCTTAGCATCTTTTTTTCTAAAACAAATGAAATTCTAGAATACAATAAGCGAAACAATTCTACTCTATCTACTGTTGAGATGGAGGCAAAAATATAATGTTATCAAGTCATCTCCAAATTCAGCAGAACAAATCAACTATCAATTGACAAGGAAATGATAAACTACGCTTATTAAAGGACAGCACCAACCAAAAAACATTATATCTACAAGATAAAGATTCTATATACATTATTGTAGTCCAGGGCCATATGTTACGGGCTACTCCACTCCCAACCCAACGAGTGTGGAAAACTGGTCCCTAATCCCCCAAGCAACCATCAACCGCCCAGGAGCTCTGAAACCCTTTATATTTTAGCATCTCAAATATTTTACACAAAAAGGTTCGTATACGAGGTTGAAACAAAACATGAATGAATTCAAAACAAAATAAAAATAAATGTTGACAAGGATTTGCTAACGTACAAATGGGTAAGTTTAGGGTAAAATGAGTAGGGTAAAATAAATATAGAAAATTTTGCAAGAACCTTTGTATAGAGTTTTGCTTTCCTCAAGGTAGAAATGTTTGAACTACCCTCCTGAATGTTTGAATGTTGACTTATAAGTTCTAAGTCAATTGCTTTGGAGTAGACTCAATAGACCTATTTCACAATTAAATTCAATTTGAGGTAAGAGATGTGATTCCCTGCATAGCAAGAAATCTACATTGTATCATTATGTTGCAAAGACATGTACAAACTATTTCATGCATTACTAAGAGTAAGAGCGATGCATGCTTTTGTGATTTAGACTGTGTTCACACAATGCCGGCACATTTTTAAAACGGTGAAAAATGTGACGGTAGCAAAATTTGAGCTAGCGTTCACACGATGCCGTTTTCACAAATCCATTGTCAAAATCTACCGTTTTCAAAATCTGCCGGCAAAAAATGTGCCGTTTTCGTGTGAACGGGAGGCCTATCCGTCACATTTTTCACCGTTTTCAAAATGTGCCGGCATCGTGCGAACGCAGTTTTAGATCCACATGATATCGGGAAAGTGATGTTCATGTAATTTATTTAAAAAGAATTGATGTCATTGTGAAAGTGGTGTCTATTGGAAACAAAAGCAAACCTGTTCCCAGGCATCAACAATGGATTGATCAGCCGGTTTCTGGTCCATCATTTTCACATCTTCGACACCCAGATGTTCTTCTGCAGCAGAAACATATAAGCCTTTTAGGACCAAATATAATGCTGTTTTTAGTAACTGCAGTTCTCCACCACCAGGTGATAATCATATCATTTCATAAGGATCCTGGGTGCATTCCGAGGCCTTTCCGCCGGAGAAATCCGGCGGAGAGCCATCTTTCGATTTCCCCACGCCAAGGTTTTTGGCGGAGAAATCTTGTTCATTGTGCTCTGGCGGCAGTTGGTGTGGTGCAAGTGACCATAAATTCAGTAAATATGATGGAATGGAAACAGTAGTTTTCTTCACTGTTTTTTTCTCCGTTCTGTTTTTGGGCTTATCACCCCAATCTATTATTACCCAGTGTTCTTTCTCACTTTAATCAACACCACCAAATTGGCACTGGCGGCAAATCCTGCTATGCCCACATCCTTGGCGGAAATATCCGGCGGAGAGAAAAAATGGAATGTACTATGAATAAGGATATGTTAACAAGAAACCAAACTTTCACACCATCAAAAATTAACAGGTTTTACTGTAAAAATGATTTGAGAATATTTGGGTTGATTCTAGGGTCTTTCATATCCTTAAAGTCTTATCTAAAAACGACTCCAACATTTCTAGTCTTTTTATTAAGAGAAAATCCCACGTATTTTTTCTGTTAGTTTGCATTACTCACTGTTTGCATGCATTTGGTTGCAGGCTGCCTTCGCTTGTATCTTTATTTTCTGTTTGTATTTTCTATTCCTTTTCTCTGTAATAGTTATGTGTAGTTTTATGTAGCTTTTAATTACTTTTAGAAAGGCTGCAGGGTAGACATAGTATTTCGCTCCCTGTGGCATCGTCTCTGTAGTACTGTAACGTAGTTTGTAGGCAGGGGCGGCGTGGCCCACCGGGACACCGGGAAATCGTCCCGGTGGCCCCTGAAAATCATTCAGATATGGGCCCCCAAAGCTAAGCTAGAAGAAAATTATAAGTGCACGCATTTCTTATAAAATGTAAGACAAGGCAGAGTCAATTGACTCTGGACAAGGCTAGTTTAACATGTGTACTATCAAAGCATTTGCCCCACTAGGCTCTCACGCTGTCCCACATCTGAGGAGAAATAGCCCCACCAGTGACTGGGCCCATTGAAAAACTTTGAATTTTACGACCATTGGGCAAGAGCCCGGGCAAGACCCAGAAATTCACTTGACACACAAAGCAAAGATCATTGCTTTGCACAAACTTCCATACTTCCAAACCTCCTCTCGAAGGCCTCGCTTTAGCGAAGTCTTTGGTCTCAGTTCAGAGACTTTCTCGAGCCATTTGTTAAATCTTCAGTTTTGTCTGATCTTCACTGATTCAGAAACTGAAGTGATATGGAAGGTCCCGGTAGCTGCAGAGTTAATGCTTGCGATACTTGATTGTTCATAATGGTGCAATGGGGACATGTATTTAATTGAAGTTGAGTGAAATTGCGTGTGTGTCTTGAATCGAAAACACTTGCCTTCCGTGATCTAGTTCATGCAGATCCAGAAGCAGTGGCGTGGTCTTGGGTGAAGATGGGGAAATGCCCCCTCCACTTCCGTTAAAAGATGGGTCTCGAGATTCTTTCAAAACAAGGAGAATGTAGTAGAAGTTCGGTGAAGGTAAAGTAGGGTAAGAATACTTCCGAAAAATACTGGGAGGTGACTTGGAGAGTCGTTTTAAGCCAAAGTAAAGGGGAAACATCGTCGTCGTTTGGCTAATCTAGACAAAGTTGGCGAATTTGGCAAACACAAAAGTAAAGAAGGAGGTACTTGTTATTTTTACTAATTTTTCCCCACCACCTGTGCTCTGAAGTGCATTTTCAGCTAATCTAAAGGGCGTGATCGAAAAAAATTTCTGTAAATACTTCTTAAGAGATTCTTTCAAAACAAGGAGAATGTAGTAGAAGTTCGGTGAAGGTAAAGTAGGGTAAGAATACTTCCGAAAAATACTGGGAGGTGACTTGGAGAGTCGTTTTAAGCCAAAGTAAAGGGGAAACATCGTCGTCGTTTGGCTAATCTAGACAAAGTTGGCGAATTTGGCAAACACAAAAGTAAAGAAGGAGGTACTTGTTATTTTTACTAATTTTTCCCCACCACCTGTGCTCTGAAGTGCATTTTCAGCTAATCTAAAGGGCGTGATCGAAAAAAATTTTCTGCTCGCTTCGCTCGCAGGGGCTCTCATTTCTCAGCCCTCTAAGCCAATGAAAAGATGTTTTCTCAAAAATTCCCCCGGATATGCTAATTCAGACAACCATTGCTAAAAATGGTCAATAATTCTTTTCGGGACCGGCAAAACATAGGGTCGGAGAGAAGCATTCTAGGCCAAAGTAGAGGACGTGTCATCGAAACTTTCCCTGGGGGCTTCGCCCCAACACCCCTTACTTTCATACCCTGCTAGTTGATTTGCTTTGGCCGTGTCACTTACCATCAGTGCCAAAACATATTGCACATTTCACAACTCATTCAGTAAGCTATTAACTTGGTAGTTTGAAGGTTAAGAAGAATTGTGGTGCAATCGGTATAAGTTTCTGTCAAGCCATTCAAGTATTAATCTTCTTAACGACTTGGAGCATACGAAGCTCTGTGACCAGGGGTGGCGCCTGCCCTGAATAAAGTGAGGTGGACAAGAGATGAATGGCCATAAATTCGTTGTCAGAAGGTATACCTAAAGTTTTTTATATCATTTTTGCTCAGGAATAAATACCGAACTGAGGAAAGTGGGGTGCAAATGTCCACCCCTGTCCACCCCGTGGCGCCGCCCTTGCTTGTGACAACCTTGAACGCCATTCTTTGAAAGATTTACTTTTGTGAAGGTTTTCAGCTAGAAAAATGCCTCCAAAATTATTTAATCAATAATAGGAATTTCTAGTTAAGATGAATCCATCATCATGGCTTTATGATGCATTTAACCATTTACATTCATAAATTACTACTGTTTGCGAATATTCTAAAGTGTGCTAGTTAGTTCTTTTTGGTTAACCGGTTTTTTCAGTTTGTTGCGTCCAGTGGCGCTGCCACCGCTGAAAAATCCGAAAGAACTAGGGGGGAGGGGATTTCGACGTAATTTTTCAATCTAAAGGTATGCTCAACTAATTTTATGCCATTTTTCTTTGGCAATTTCAGCGGACTTTTGGGATTGGCAGTCCCCTAAGTTCCCCCGTGGCGCCGCCACTGGTTGCGTGGATTACTGTGGAACCATAAATTATAAAAGGGGGACAGGATTCTAATTTTCAGAAAGGGACTTGAGGCTATCATGGGCCCCTTTTCGACAAGCTTTTCCCGGGCCCTTAATTTTTGCCACGCCGCCCCTGTTTGTAGGTATTGTAATTAGTAGTATGTTTGTAAAATTTTTAATTGAGTATAGAAAAAAAAAAAAAAAAAATTACTCACTGTCAGTATTATCATCGTGCAATGTCAATGGTGAAGGATACTGTTCGTTAGAAATAATTGTGATGTGAAGGACTTCCTGACCTGACCAACTTACACAATGAAAAGTTTAGAAATATTTCAAGACTTCTTCGGAACAAGTTCAACTTTTGGCCTATCTAAAAAGAATTGAATATAAAATGTGCAGTATGCTGTTGATTGATAAGTTCACATTTCATGGAAGGAAGCCGACTTCTAGCCATACAAATTAACCATAATACAAAAATTTGTCAGTGTGCATTTCATTCTCCTTTCCATCCAGCCCCTTCCTTACCCAGAGATTTCAAAACACCAAGCGTAATCTTGTCCAGAACATCTCTCATTTTGAATTCTTCTAGGCTCATTGCTGGTCACTTTGCTGCCATCAAAATCGTCCTTCTGCCATCCAACGTCGAACTCTCTCAACTGTGGCTTGGCTTGCAGTCTTGTAGCTAGGCCAGTCATAAACAATCGAGAGAACTGGGCCCGATTGCTTCCGCAGAGGTTCGGATAGAACTGCGCGCCTTCTTGGCGACGTGTTGCGTTCGCCGATCCAGCCACAGGAAGCCCAAATGGCTAAAAAACAGATTTTCATTTTCCATTTCATTTTAAAATATTTATACAGGTATAAGTTTCATATATTTATACATGTTTTTCAAACTGACCTGTTAAAAAATAACATAAAATAAAGGAAAATAGGCTAAACTAAGAACAAAAGAAATTTATATGCCTAATTTACAATATACAATGCTATAATACCTAATTTACAATAAAACATAATAAAAATGAAGTAGAAAATAAAGTTACACCGCTCTCATAGTCGTTCCTTGAAAGTTTTCAGGGAGGGTGCCAATTTTGCTTCTTTTTCCAAACTGTTCCAAAGTTTTGCACCGCGATATGAAAAAGCCTTTTGGCCATTGACAGTCTTTAGTAACGGTAACCTTAGATCAGTTTCTGTTGAGCGCAAAGACCGTTCTCTATCATCTGAATATTTTGTAAATAGTTTTCTCATGTAGACTGGGGCAAGTGAATTCAAAGATTTATATGTTAGCGTGGCGGTCTCTTTTCTTATAAGATTGTTGATAGTCGGCCAGCCAAGGTTCTGAATTAGTGGAGCAGCAGAGGCATCGTATGGGCTATTTGTTACAATTCTTGCAGCCCTGTTTTGAATTTTCTGCAGGACGTTAATTTTTGAATTACTACAGCAGCCCCAAACAGAGCTACAGTAACTCAAATGGGGCTCGACAATCCCTCTGTACATTTTGTTGATGTCATCTTTGTCCGTAATACAGCAGTATACAATATGAAACTGACTCTCCTATTCAATGATAAGTTTATTTCAGAACAAGTTAAACATTATCACTTACGTTTTTCAAAGAATAATTGTTGTTTCTTTGTGTATCTAACTCTGGTATTGTAGAACAAAGAAGCATTGTCTTCACACCAACCTCCATCAGGTCTGCCATTTCTTATTCAAATTTGGAAGTCAAGGCAACCAGGCAACCAGTCCTACTCGATCTGAAGTCGAACTTTATCGTACATCAAAATGAAGCTCATTTATTCCTTGACGAACTGTAATACAATTAGTTGAAGTCAGTTTTAGAAATAAAAAATTATTAATGCTAAAACAAGGGGTAGTCATCGCCAATTTGCTTTCCAACTATCCTCTGTACAAGCATCTGGGCTTCGAACTCGAAATTCGCGCTCGAAAGTCGAACAGCTTGCAGAAGAATCTAATGAGTAAACACCCGTCTTTCAAGAATTTAAAGAGTAAACATCGTAAGAAAAAACGGGTGTTTATTCATTAGATTCTTCTGCAAGCTGTTCGACTTTCGAGCGCGAATTTCGAGTTCGAAGCCCAGATGCTTGTACAGAGGATAGTTGGAAAGCAAATTGGCGATGACTACCCCTTGTTTTAGCATTAATAATTTCTTATTTCTAAAACTGACTTCAACTAATTGTATTACAGTTTGTCAAGGAATAAATGAGCTTCATTTTGATGTACGATAAAGTTCATTTGGAACTTGGTGTGCTGCGTTAGGGAGCAATTGAAAACCAAAGTTCGGGATTTGCCTTTGGAAAACATTCATTCCTTGTTAAAAATTAAACATAAGAACTGCACACAAACTGCGAACCGTTAATCGGCGTTATGTGACGTAATATATTTGCCTCGACTTCAGATCGAGTAGGACTGGTTGCCTGGTTGCCTTGACTTCCAAATTTGAATAAGAAATGGCAGACCTGATGGAGGTTGGTGTGAAGACAATGCTTCTTTGTTCTACAATACCAGAGTTAGATACACAAAGAAACAATAATTATTCTTTGAAGAACGTAAGTGATAATGTTTAACTTCGTTCTGAAATAAACTTATCATTGAATAGGAGAGAGCCAGTTTCATATTGTATCCTACTGCTTGTATTACGGACAAAGATGACATCTGTTATTTAGCCATTTGGGCTTCCTGTGATCCAGCAAGACATTCATCGAGGGCTTCAAATCTGTCTCCTTTTCTTTTAAAGTGGATATTGTTCACTTGCAAGCTTATTTTGGCAAGCTTGTATCTATAAGATTTTCAGAAAAAAGGGCAAAGAAGAAGTAAAGATTTGCAAAGATTTCCTCTTCCCGGATCGAACATCAATCTCAGAGGGAGAAAACTACCAATGAGCTCTTTTGCATCAGCAGCGAGATGAAACGAATTTGTAAGAAATTGGCAGGCAATAGGCCTTTTAGCTATTCTACAAAAGAGCCTGGATCGAGCGATATTTTTATACATTTTTATACACGAAGTTCGACTGAGTGGCGTTAGAGTTTCGATTGCAATTGTGCACATTCGAAAATTCTACAAAATGTAGCAAAGTATCGTTCGATTGAGATTTTTTTCAGAATAGCTAAAAGGTCTACCAATAAGAGTCTTTCGAAGGTGTGATGCAGTGATGTAATCCTCTCACTTTCCAGCCAGAACAGTCCGGCGGACATGTTTTCACCACTTCACCTTCATCACCTATGGCCTCTTTCCCAAATGGTGTTACCCTGGGTACCAGACTCTCTCTCAAAGAAATTGGGATTGAAACTCTACCCAGGGTGTACTCCCTAACTTCAATACGGGGGATCCATGCCATTAGTTGATAGCCCCAAATATTGAGTCTAATGTTTTGCAGAACCCAAATATTGCTGTTTACTTCTGGGGCCCCTATGCGAAACGACATTCATTGAATGGGCCAACCTCGTCCCCAGTACCTACTAAAGGTTGTGAATGGGCCACAGCAATGAATCGCACATAATTGCAAGATGCTTCCTTTCTTCAGATTTGTGGACTCCAAATGTAGAATTATTGTTTTTTTGTTATTCACAGACCCGCCCTAGATAGATCTGACGTAAGATTTCGGACCCCAAAAATTGGCATGGACCCCTTCGTACTGAATGTTAATGAGTCCAGCCCCCCCCCCCCCCTAGGAGACTCCAGCTCTATTATTGAAGAAGAAAGTCAACATACGAAAAAACCCATCAATGCACAAATTTTCTCCTGTCTTGCTACAGCGCAGCCTAAGTAACTGAAGTTAAAAACTGTGGCTAATCATTACGAATTATCTAATCTATACATAAAGATGTGTGACGCCTAGAAATTAGTGAAAAACATATCCTCAACATAACATCTCCAGTTTCAATTAAAATCCATGTTAAAGTCTCTTCTACACTACCATCTTAATTGAATCTATTTACAAAATGTTACAGGAAGATAATAGACTTATGATAACGAGTCCCTTGTATCCCTGCGGTAAATCTTGCTCTGGGGGACTCGTAATGAAACAGTGAAAATGCTGACCCTATTTTCTGCAATGATCAGTGAAATTATGATGGAATCAAGGCTTCGAGTCTCGAATCCCGTGGGAATGTTATCAGTCGTTCAATCGAATGGAAAATTCTATCATATTTGCCGCAACCATAGTAGTTCACAAATCTCGCAATCTGATTGGTACTAGAGGAAGCTCAGAGTTTGGGACTAAATAGGGTCAGTTTTTTCAGAGTAATGTTATGAGTCTCTGTTGACCGAAGCGCCATCATCTGGTCAAAGGAGCACATAGAAACAAGGGAATCCATGTTATAAGTCTAGAGGATACGTTGTTCTACTTTAAATCCAACTTTAGGAGAACTGCAGTAAGGCTAGGAAAGCATCAAACCTCTGCCTCTTTGAAGGAATACCGTATTAGGCCCACTCTTTTAAGCTCCCATCTTTTAAAAAGCAAAACCTTAAAAATAAGCCCATACCCCTATTGCACCAAATACAAATGGGAACTATTCCATAAATTTACTAAAGCGATGCAATTTTCTAGTTTCCACATGGTTTGTGTTTATACTGCACTGGATTTATGTATCCAATAGCAAAATGGTACGTATATGTTGGAAAATACGAGGTGAAAGTCCCACAATTGTACCATTTAGAGCCTTGAAAGCAACATTACTTCCAAGAAATCTCTCTCTACTACGCCTCGCTTTCTTCCATGTCTACTCTGCAGAAGGGCCAAAGCTAAGGGGGGGGGGCTAGGGGCGTAGTGCCCACCAGGACACCATTTGTTGGAAATTTTGCTCTCTTGTAGGAATTTTTGTAATTTAAATGACTTGTTTTGGAGGATTTTGAGGAGAAATAATGCATAAAAACATGAACAGATATTGCTGAATTCATGGCATATTTTTGATTGATACTCAATAATTGTGTTGATTTCAAGGTTGGATTGCGAAATGTGGCCAAATTTTAGTTAGATCGGTCATATAATGCATAAAGTTAACGTATGTTCCTACAACTGTCGTTGTTGCTGTTGTTGTTGATGGTTTTATCGTCGCAAAATTTTGGTTTTTCACCCCCCCCCCCAGTCAGTCATGGCTGGTATCGGCCTTGCTCTGCAGCAGGAATCATCTGAAGCCAAGGTGGAGGGATGAACCATTTTCACTAATTAAAGGCACTGCTCATCCAAGCATCTACAAACTTTATTCACGAAATATGTCTTTCCCAGGACAGTCAGGCCTGAAAACCGATTAGGACTTAACCTGGGTAGTTATCTGGTTACCTGCAAAAGATGAAAGTCTGCCCATTTATGTAATGTTAGTACGATCTGAGCGTTTCCCAATTCAACATATTAGCTACGAATCACGCAGCAACTCTATCATTTGTCATTTGTCAAAGATCAAATTGAGTTGTCTGACTTTAAAATGTCGCTCATTAAATGGTACTTCATCGCCGATCATTGTCTTACAGCATCTGTGAGGATCGACAATCATCGCTGAAGCTGTAACACATAGCCCCCGTGCAGACTCTTGATTGAGAGTCTCCATGCAGGCTGGCAGCACAATGATAGGCGATAGATTTACAATTCAATGAAGAACAGGCTCTAAGGTAGCACTTTTTAACACCAAAATATGGACAAACCGTTTGAACTAGGTCCGTCCAGCGGCCAACGATTAATGTAGGGGTCGTCGGGGGTTACCGAAAACCGTAAAACAGCCAAAATTTTTCAGAAAAACTATAAAACCGCCTCAAAGGTCAGCTTAAAGTGTCACAACATTTTCCCACTCTTTGAATGGTATCGCCTCGCTTCTGTGCTGCAGACTACTGCCTCGTTATCATTTTTATGACCCAAAATGGGAAAGCTAATTCCAGTGCCTCAAATTCGCTGGAAAAGGTGAAAATTAGTAGATTGTGCACAAAATTATATCGTACTGGACAATTATTCATAGCTGTTATCTGCAATTTTTGTGATAATTTGACATCTCGAATCATATTTTGTGAAGAAATCTGAAAACCGTTGAGAAAGAGAGGAACCGTAAAACCCTCATTTTTACGTTTAAAACGTTCCAAAAACAACTAGAAACCGCAAACCGTCAACCCCTACGACCCCCACATTAATCGATTGATAAATGAATTCTGCATAATCGATTACCATCTGGCGTAGTCGATTAATCGGTTAGTGCAGAATAATCGATTAAATGACTACATGTAATTCCTTAGCTAGCTTGAATTGTAATGCTGTGCCGAAATAACCGATTTTGATCGATTGCGAAAACATAATCGATTTTCACAGAAAAGAAACCGGAATGCTATTGAAGAAAGAGAATGACTTTTCGAGTATTCTGTCTATAATAGACCCTTTATGGAATCTTATTCTTTTCATTCAGGCCTTCAATTGATCGATTAATAGACAATTTTGCTAGCCTACGAGTATACCCGTAGGCTACAATTTTCATCCAATTAATCGAATAGGAAAATGATGGTCGATGGTCAGGCCTAGCTTGAACGGACAATTTCTCTAACACGGTCCGCTATGGAAAGAGGACAACCAAAGTATTCGACGTTGACACCCTCAGATTTTGTCAATCTATTTGTTCATTGATCTAGAAAATATCTTACAGATGGATTGTTGTATATACACACAAGACGTCTAAAATCAGACCAAAATTCAAATAAAATGAGCAAACTTCAGACGCCTCGTACATCAATATGATTTATCCATCCCCGAGTGCGCAAAGGGCTAATGTCAATGTTTGCCTAAACTTTCCCAACACGTGGTTCTAGTCTATATAGCCTTCAATACGATATGGATACGTTTAGTAATGTGGAATGTGAACACTACCAACAGTATCATCATTCATGAATACATCTTACCAAAGGAATTGCACAGACAATTCTACGATGAAAAAAGTCCGTTTAAAAGTCCATCCGTATTAACGTCGTAGCCAAAGCCAAAATCCAGCTGCTGATTGCGGTAACAAACCTCTTTGTGCTTGGCATCATGTTTTGGGGGTAATTCCGATGTTATGAACGACATCACCGAGAGTTCTCTAGAAGTGAGCTTTTTGTTGTCAAGGAGATAAGATACCCATCACAAAACCAATATGAATCATGCAGGCCTTCACTTCTTTCCATCAGGGTTTCTCGGGTCATAATGAACTGAGCCATAACCGAGGCTATCGGCTTTCGTCACAACGAGATTAGCTGATAACATTCCTCCGGGACCACCATGTGCTTGGCTGCTTGAATGAGAGGGTGGGTAACGACTTTTCTCCATCTCAGAAAGGTGTTTATATGGGCTTCTTTGTCCGCTCATCCTTTGTGGGTATCCTTTGCTAGAACCTACGTTACCATACTGAAAAGATGGTTGGAAGAATGGGGCTCCATAAGGTGTGCCGAACTCCCTTCGTCCGTCTCGACGGCTGTCTCCAATGGGCGTTTTAGAGTCTTTTGGGACAATGTCACCACTCTCCATTTGCTGAGCACGAGATGCAGCAAACATTTCACCAAGTCTGAAGTTATTAAAAGGACTTCCTTTGGCGCTTCTTGAAGGGTTACTGGGCTCACGGCTTTGGAAACCTAGTGGTGAAGCATGTGGGTAGAACGGTGGCCGATGGCTATGTCCATCCCGGCTAGAAGGTCGCATTCTCTCAGCGTGTGGATGTTTGCTTGGTTCCTGCCCAAGCTTCAGTCCCATATCACTCTTTTCAGCAAAATATTTCGCGAAGGCCTTTTCATGCTCCATATGAGAAGGTGGTTGCTCAAAGCGTTGATGGGCCAAAGAATCGACTTGTGACATTCCAGAGCGCTGTCCGTAATAGCTACTTCCGGAGTATGGGGTTGACAATCCTGGGTAACCCTCAACAGACGGCGGCAGCGATCCTCCGAAAGGAGTTGGAAGGCGATGAAGATCATGCTGTAGGAACTCAGAGCGAAACTTCTCAATTTCAGATGAAGGATGACCGGGATATGACGAACCTTGGCCATATGCGGGTGACACTGGAATACTCTTGGTCTCCATCTAAAACATTACATAGTCAGAAATAAATCACAAACATTAACTACTTGGAAATTCAATGAAATATCAAGCCATCATTTGGAAATAATTTCAGCTTGAAGTGAGACGAGTCTTTTACATCAGGGATCTTTCTCATATGACATTATAATTACTTGTTTTTCCAAGAAACAAAAATCTATACCATATGTCCTAATCAAAAAGGAAAACTATTTAGACCCACCTTTTACGGCAAATTTAGTATAAAACGTTTCATATTAGTAAACTTTCTTTCACCCCTGTCTATCGGTCATATTTCGCAGTTAACTGCGCAAACTCAATAGAATCGGTGTTTTTGCTTCCTGGAAGGTGCTTTTTGCTTCATTTGCATTCAAAACTATTGTTAGCATTTTGAATAGATACAGTTTGATTCAATTGGAAAGCTGAAAATATAAACCATTCTTATGTCAATAATCTTTAAGTAAGGAACAAGCGTTTTTCAGACCTGAGCCAGTTTCTTATCAAATGAGGTATTATTTTGAAAATCAGGGCTGGTATTTCTTACATTTGTGTTTCTTGTATGCGTGACACTACCGTGCTGCTTGCCCCTTATTACTCGCACTCGCACTCGCACTCGCACTCAAAGTAGATAGACTCCCATTAGTAGATATTAGTACATATTACTCGCACATTCCTCAGCCACTGGATGCTGGATTTATCAATCCTTTGTGAAGGTGCAATGGAGGAGAATATGTAAAGAATTTTCATTGAAAAATCCAGGAGTGACCGTAAACGGGAAAAGACAGTGATGATGGGAAATGTGATGACCTCATTTGCCAAACCAGGAATCTGGCATGTTTAACCAAACCGAATGAATAAAGAATCATTTGCTCCTTCGACTATATACAAAGAGATGCCAAAGACCGTCACCGAAACCAAGTCTTGTGGTCAAATCCCTGGTAAAATCAAAAGCTTTGTATCACTATAAACGCGACGCAGCATGGATTAAAAGCATGAAACTTTACTGCTACACTGTATTTTGAGTTCTGTATCTAAATCTGACGTCTAAAATTTCTTATGAGAACATCTGAAAAAATTACATAATGGTGGCAATTCGTCAAACATCATTGACATCTAGCCGCTACACTATGAGCAACAAGAACATACAAGACATTGAATACCAACTCACCCTTTCTCTGACATGACGATCTGCTTTGTCCAACGCAGAACCGGCCATACTCTGAAAGCGGGAACCCGGAGACACTGGTCCTCTGATAGGTATGTCACCCTTCGGCATAGCTTGCATTTCTTGCGCTCTGTGATTGAAGAGGATGAACTGTTGGTCATAAAGCGGGCACAAGCAACCTTGTAGCTCATAAGTGTAGGGCAAAAATTTAAGGCGCACGGTTGCAAATGACACTAACTCTCGCCAAAAAAGTGCCAATAAATTGAAACGCAAGACAGTTGCTTTTAAATTTGTGGTCGTCCGTTGGTCAATAGCATCTATCGCAAATAGCAATATTTGGGTGTCAAATCAAAAACCAAGGTTAGAAGTTGTAACTGAAGAAGATGAAGATAAAACTCAAACAAGTTATAGGCCTAATGTGAAGGAGAAAAATTCAACAACGACGAAAGGCGCGTAAATATGATCTTGGAAAAAAATTAAAGATTTTGATCAGGCTCAAATGCTGAGGTCAAAATAAGTTTCAAACGCCTCTTGTACTGAGGTCTGTTGGAAGTACAAGTTGTCATATGGTATTAAATTCATGTCCCTATCCTGGAAGTAACTATCTCGTTTTAGTTCGCATTGTGTCGGAGGCAGAGATAGCGATTAATGATGAAGTTTCATATATACCTCATTTGCATATTCCTGACTTCATTGGCATAATGGCTCTCTACATGCCTCGTTTTCAGTTTCTCCCGTTCAGCCTCGAATATTCTGGTTGCCTCTGCTTTCCTCATATCTTGCTTCGCCTTCTTTTCAGCAAAGGCCATTCTGTCGTGCTGCGTAGCAGGACTTTTCCTCTTACCTTCAGGAGAAACATATTCCTCCTTCACTAACATTCCAGTCCTCATGTCATCCTGGGGAGCACTCATGGAGTGAATCACACTGGTTCGAGTGTAGTTACATGTAGTTGCCTGTTTACGAGATGGATGCTCAAGTGCCCCGCGGGAACCCTCGATATCCTTTGCACTGCCAACTGGAATTTGTTGAGTCTTCTCTACTCGAATTTTCCTGGGACGTCCACGATCCGGACTCGGAATCAATCGATCGCCGGTTAGTGTGAAATGGGATATCTCTGGACCTTCTTGGATGTTTTCTACAAAGAGAGAAGGAAATGAAAAATGAACTGAAAAGGAAAATCAAACCACACCCTTGTCCCTTGATCCAGGCATTATCATACATGATGGACCGCAAAACACATTCAGCTGTTTGAAAATTTGTAGTAAGGAGAATACTTATTGAAATACATTGTAACGGAATGAATCAAAGTTTGACTGTTAACCGAATGCAAGGCATGAAAACCCACCTGACCATGTAACCGGGTGGTCACAGGAAATTTCAATTTACAATGAACTGCATGAAACATTTCCACATATATCCTCTTTTCATGTATTGCTCTGGTTTTCACTTTTCACAATAAGGAAAACAACTGACAAATTGCAGTAAAATTTACCAAACATAGATTGTATCTCAGGTACAATTTACAATCAAATATATTGTATACAACGAATACAAGATCAGCTTAGAAATCATAAATGGTTTGCCTTGTGGGGCCGCCCAAGTTTGATCTTACTTAATAGAACTTTTCGATGTCTCGAGTGAATTTAAATAAAACCGATCTTTACGTCATCATGCATAGCCATCATTGGATACCGACCTCTTCGAATAAAGCTGGGCATTTTCACAATTCTGTTTTTGCAGGAAATGCAAGCATGACTTTTAGTCCTGTTGCAAGAAAGAAACATCTTTCCATGCACTGACCAAAGGTCTGTAGAAGTATTTTTGTGTTTTTCTTCAATTTTTAAGGGCATTATAAATTATGGTAAAAATAGATTTAATTACATGAAAAAAGAACCTACAACCTCCTCAGTTACAGCAAAATGCAAATCATTTACGCTATTGTCTGATAGAGATTTGATTCTTGACTCTTGAGCGGAACGAACTGTGTTTTAGAGTGCCCTCACATGAGCAAACTCAGACCGGTCTGAGTTTCAGATCGGTTTGAAACTCATTTCGGCCTACGGTCAGAGCCCTTAGCGCGCTCACATGACACAGGCGAAATGAAACTCAGGTCGAACTGAAACTCATTTCGCTTTCTCAGGTCGGTCTGAGTTTTCAGGTAGACCTGAAATGTTCATGTGAGCGGAAAAATTTTTCATTTCGGGGCGAAATGACTTTTCAAAGCACGTGTGATTGACATTCCAGGCGTTCCTTTGGCAGTCAAAACAATAAAGATTTCATTTAAAGTCACCCAGCTGGATCTAAATGCTATGAATCAACGCCAATATCTTCTACAAAACAATCACAATTGTTCTAATTGCGGAAGGGACGCCCGCATTGTTTAATATTCTCAAACCGGTCTGAAACTGTTCATGTGAGGGGGAAGCAAATTAGCAAACAAGGCCAATACTCAAACCGATCTGAAACTCAGATCGGTTTGAGTTTTCTCATGTGAGGGTAGTCTTAGTTAAGGAATTTCTGTTTACTTTGATCGCGGGTTTTAGGCCACTTTTCACGCATTACGACTACTACGTTCACATAACGTCGGTATGTTTTGAAAACGGTAACAATGTGACGGTAGCAAAATCTGAGCAAGCGTTCACACAGCACAGGCAAAATTTCCAAACGTCGGAAAAATGTGAGCAGCCATTTTTAATATCGCGTATACAAACCAAAATCGGTGATCCACACTTTTGAGAAATAATCAGCAGCCTCGTTTTGAAAGAGCTGAAAAATGTTCCGTTTTCGAGTGTTCAAACGATGCCTTTTCAAAATGGGTCGGTTAAAGTTCCACTTTCAAAATCCACTGTTTTCAAAATCTGCCGGCAAAAAATGTGCCGTTTTCGTCTGAACGGTGGGCCTATCCGCTACATTTTTCTCACTATTTTCGAAATGAGCCGGCATCGAGCGAACGCAGTCTAAATTTCACCGATATTTCGTACGCCCAGAAACCGGAACAACAAATCACAAAATAACTTCAGCTTTTTGGCTATCAATTGAACTTTAACTCAGCACCGTACATCAAGTATTCTCTACAAACTTGAGGCAGACTAATTTGCGATAGACTTACTAACGTGGGAGAACCAAAACTGCAAGTTACAACAGTGTCTTATTATCTTTGAACGCAGGTTGCACGGTTTTTAGATTTAAAAAAACCGAGCCTCTAATCTCTTATATAGAAGGTTCATTGTAAAGGGTTCTTGACCAAAAAATAGGTGCAGCGCATTGTGACGATATGAATTTGTTTCGTACCTGTTTGTATCTCTTGTTGTTTGCTTCGTTCACTTTCTGAACTGGGCGTTGACATAACAGGACTTGGGTATGGCACTGATGCACTACCAGTCTGCTTAATCTTCTTACCACTTTGATTAGGACTTGATCCTTGTTCCAGTTTCTTCATGTATTCGGCAGCTGCGGATCCATGGTCATATGGGCTGCCGGATTTTCGCCCCATCTCCTGACCCCTTCTCATGTGCATGGCTTGCTTCTCTTTGCCTGGTGAAAATTGTGGTCTTTCTTGTGTACTGACTGGCTTCTGTTGCGGTTGACGATAAACTTCCTGCGGGACCCACGTTTTGGCTTCAATCATCTGTTTGTCAACATAAGAAGTCGGAGACAGATTTTTTGGAGCTCCTGAGTGGTCACCTGCGGTCGGTCCTTCCCCTGTAATTGAATTAAGACAAACTCCAGTGTTACTCAAAAGTGAATAGTCTTCCTTGTTTCAATTCTAGGCGTACTTATCTCAAATTTCGTCATCCGCTTTCCAAATAAACCTCAACCTCAACCAATATCAACAACTCGAGCAAATATCCTGTAACTAATAGTCATCGCATATATCTTTAGTTTTCATATTGATTATTTGTTCTTCATTATATATTTTGTTACATCTTATCTTATTCTGTATTCGTGTTTTGTTAATAGTTTAGATTCGTTTTGTTTAGTAGACGACGCTCCTTGTATTAGTGTAGCAAGTCTGATGAATTGAATTCAAAACTGAATTGAATTGAATAACATAGCGCGTGCTGCCTGTGGTTGGGTTGCTAAGAGAGTAATATGACAGTAATAGAGAAAACGAAAAAGCGAAACTACCGTGTGAGTCAATAAAAACGCCCGTCTCTTGAAAAAATCCTGCTCTCTGATTATCGATGTAATGATAATGAAAATGGTCTTACTTTATCCCCGATATGTCAAATTAGGTTTAGTAATTTACCCGACTTTATTTGGTCATTCCTTCCCTTTGAAATAGGAGATTTTCTGCAAAGGGTTCCTTTCGAAAACCTGCAAAAATGAGTGAAAACACTAAGCAAAATTTCTCTTTGTTCTCCTTCCTGATAATAATGACTCTCGGATGTGTTAATGTGTGTTAATGTTTTTCGTCCTCTTGGTAGAATGGAATCCCCATGAATAAGTTATTCACACTAGGGGGAAGACTTTTCAGCCCGCTAATAGGAAAGCATGTGCTAAAGCGTGCTGAAAGTCATCGCTGTACGGCAAACACATTTGGGAAACTTGCTTGTAATTTTAGCATGTTTTTTAACGTTTCTCAAAGGGGTTCATTTTAGAAAATCGCTTACAGAATCTGAACGGAGAGACCGATTTTAGTCAGGAAAAATTCTAAAAATAAGTGAACATGTTAGCTATCCAATCATATATTGCAACATATCATTGTTTATATACTGAGGGGGCAGTGGCCTTTCAAACGCCGGGCGTTTTTTTTTTGACTCACCCGGAATGACATGTAATTGAGTCTAAGTCAAGCGTACTACCATTGAGCCCCCAAATTCATGCAAAGAAAGCTGTCATAAGCTTTTACATAATCATTCTTTAATTGTTACAGCTAAATAAATGAAAACTCTTTGGTAGCCTCTGGAATTCGACATAAATGGAGAGAAGCACGATGGTGAGGGCGGCTTATTCATAATTTTTGCTCAGAGGGGGGTTTATTAGAGAGGGAGGTTTGACAGAAAGGGGGGCGAAATAGAGCTTCATGGAATTTGGGGAGAACAAGTATACCTTGGCTTCCATCCTCTGCTTGCTTCTCGGTTACGAACTGGCCTTGTGGTCCAAATCGAGACTGGCCTCCGCCACTCATCTTCAAACCTCCTGTGATGCTTTCAGGTTTAGTTGCTGGCTTCACGATTGGCCTTCCTGCACTGATGTTGGGCTGTAGGAACTCCGGTTTTTGCTGCAGGTTTCCTAAAGGATAGAAGATTCAATGAATCGGTTATATACACCTATAGCTGCTCATTGTGCAATCGAGAGTTAAACCAAAGTACAAAGCGCATCTGTGGAAAATTTTGTAAACAATAACCAAATTGATATATATCTTTGATTTGATAAGGATCGAAACAACGACAAAACCGGTCTATAATTTTGATATGAAATGCTTTGAATCGAAGTTTAAGTGGGTATATGTTTCTGCTTTCTTAAGATAATGAAGAGAAAATAAAACTGTATCTCCTGATGACGTCAAACGATTGGCTACCAAATACAAACTGTGGTATCAGGTGAGTCGAAACCATCGGCGACTGCAAAGTTTTTCATAACAGAAAGGATGACTTGAGTAACAACAGAAATTCTGCAACTGGTAAATATGGCCACATTTCTTTGGTGCTTTGAAGGGGCAGGGTCACGTAACCGTAAACGAACTTGTTATCTCTAGAATCTATATTGTTGCCCACACGTGACCATTGTGCTCTGTACAGATTTTGGTGGATGGGGTGAATCCACAGTAAAGATACTGCTAAAAAAATCCACCAATATCTCTGCAATCATACAACATATGAGTGTTTCGTCTGTTTCTGTACGAAGTACAAGAGTCCATCTTCAAAATAACACTTTCATTTTGAGAAAAGTAGTGGAAAATCACTGTGATATGGCTGAACAAAAATACTGCAAAATCGTCGTTTCGAAAGAAGTTTGTTTACATTACGTGACCCAGCCCCTTTAAGAGAAGAAACTTTGAGATTGGGCAGATGTTTACTTTTTCGTTATTTCACAATGTGAAACTAAATCGAAAGTAATCGTTTAAGTTCTTGTGCAGCGACACATCCAGTAATCAGAGTGTTGGTCCTTAACGTAGGGAAATCGGTGAATCTAAATCTTAGCCAAATTTATTTACACTCTTGGCACTGCCCGTCACAGTTCTGCAAATAACTGTTTTTTGAGTCCATGAAAGAGGTCAACTGGCAACAAGGTTGCATTTAAATCCAACAGAATGAATGAAACCCTTTGTTATGAACTTGGTTAAATCAGGCTGAAATTGTCCTTATTTACTGGGTACAAAATATATAATTTCAGGTTTTAGCGTCTCAATAAATGAAGGTTCTTACATACGGGTTTTATTGTATTCTCGATAATACTTATCAAGATATACTTAAACGCCATAGAATAAAGAAACTACGGCGTTTAAGTATATCTTGATAAGTATTATCGATCGTTTTGCTACTAATACGTCGCCACACGCTGCACTGTTATTTGAATTTATTGTATTCTATACGTTACGCAAAGATACCACGGAATAGTTGACATCTCAAGGTGCAATATGGTCCGTCTAGCTATTCTGAGCGAATGCTGAGCTCCCAAAACAAGTAGGAACCATCAAAACATCATGAAACTTCCGAAGTGGGCGAGTGTGGGGTGGGGATCTGAACCTATATCTAATTTCAAAATCACTGTGGACATGAGATAACTTCAACGTCGTTATTCGCTTATATACCGGGTGAGTAAAACGTTCTCGCATTCGAAAATTCATAGCATCTAGAGTACTTCACAGATTTGAATGATTCAAATGCTAGTTAAGAGCTGAAAGATCAAAACATTTTTGTGATTTTCCTCGCTGCCCTACGAGCACCAGAAATACAGGTAAATTAAATTTTACAAAAATTTCATACTGGGTGTCCCAGAAAAAAACGCAACAGATTTGATCGGGGCTAGCGGCAAGAATTTGGATCAAATCAATTCAGAATGATTTTTAAAATAATCCTCGATAGTTACCTTGAAGATAAATACCTTATTGGTTGATGATGATGCATTGACAGTAGGAATATTAATCTTGAAAGTAAAATTTTGCCTCCACTTCCAAACCAGAGCTTGTGGGTTTTAGCCTAAACTGCAAACGCACTGTTTGGGGAATCTCCGGAATTACCAGCGAAATACGAGCATGAAGCCTTGTGCTGAGGAAAGTATTTGAATAGAAATCCAAACCTGAATTTCACAATCAAATGCATTAATTTTGCCCTCAAGAGAAATCTTTCTTTATTCTACGAAGTCTCAAAAGTTGGAATTGCATCTGTTAAACAGGTGAACTAGTTTCCTTGAGTGAGCGTTCAAAAATAAGTTACTTCTGCAACCTTCATCGTTTGAATGAAATTCATTCTGTATCATCTGTGTCAGCATTATTACAAAACACAATCAAATACACCCACGGGAAAAGTATCCATGAATAAGATCCTTGAAAATGCTCTCTCGTGCGTGGCTGTTTGTGGGCGCACTGTGATTCATATTTCTTTGTGTAATATGCAATAACATGTTCATCTTTAGATTTTCTATTGAAATGTTTGCTTAAAGTATGAGTTCTTGCTCATAACTACTACGTTTGAAAGCCTATGTCTTGTAACTCTTGAGAAAGATGAAACGCCCATTGGATGTTGTTCTGTGTGAGGAGAGTCCTTACGATTTGATCAATGTTTTAGGCCATTTTTCACTCACTTGGCAACAAGAGATTATTATAAAGTTGAATCTACCTATACTTCTGCTACTGGTATGACAGCGAGAAAAATCACAGAAGTAAATCGATCTTTTGGTTTTCAGACAGAACTTGAATCATTCAAATCAGTGAAGTACTCTTCATGCTATAAACTTTCGAAAGAAGGACCTTTTTCTGGTTCACCCGGTACTCTTCAGTCACTTAGGGACCTTATTCTATGCAGTACTGCAGTTTACTAAAGTCATGGGAACCAAACCGCTTGTATATGAAACGGGACAAGTTTATAATTCATTTAGTCCTGGTTTGAGTGATAAGGGAGGCTGGAACTCTCAAATAATGTGGCACCAACGAAACTTGGGTCTCCTGTAATAATATGCTTGATTAATTTCTTCACTCTTAAGAAGTCAGAGAGGTATTAAAACAATAGAACTCTAGGTATTCTAGCTATTCTACGAAAGTCTGGATCAGGTGATATTTTGATACATTTTTATGTGAAGGTTCGAATGAGAAGCGCAAGAGCTGTATCACCATAGACCTTCTTACAATTTGGAGAAAGAGACTAGGGAGAGCGCGGCCCATCCTGACAGCCTTGGCAACAGCAGGAAATAAGGGGAGTCGCCTTCTTACAGCTCGGTTGCCTTTCCTCCAGACTTGAGCTGTTTTCGATTTACTTGCACCTTTCGAGATTCACATGATAGTTGTTTGGACTAGTAAGTGTTTGCTCTTCTCTGGATTATCTAGCTATCTGGTCATCCTTTCATCAACTGGTGAGTGTATTCTCAGCCACTTTATTGTAGGAATGTGTCCTCGGCTTTGAAGGGGCTCAGTTTATAGGCCCAGCAGATTAACAGGTCTTAAGCTTGGTTTTCATTAAATCGGAATTCATCGCCAATCATTGTCTTACAGCGTCGGCGATGATCGGCGATGATCGGCGATACTCTAAGACAATGATCGGAGATGAATTATGATTTAATGAAAACCAGGCTTAACTTCAGACTTGAACGAATAGAAGCAATAGAGTGCCTCAAAATAAACTCACAAATGGATGGAAGGATGGCAAGACGCCTAAATAAACAGGAAAGTCTTACCATACCAAGCAAGTATCATGCAACTCTTGACACGTGCAAATAAATCGAGAATAACTCGAGTTTGCAGGAAGCTGCGACTGAGATGCAGGCAAAACGTTTATCACCGAGACGGAGGGGATTCCCCGATTCCTACTGTTGCCAAGGCTGACAGAATGGGCCATGCTCTCCCCAGTCTCTTTTCCTAAATTGCGAAGAGCTCTATTGTGAACATTCAAAAATTCTTCAAAGTATATGAAAATATCGTTCGATTAAGACTCGATTTTAGAATAGCTGAAAGATCAATTCCAACAAAGAGATCATTACCTAGTGTCCGGTCTCTCCTCATTAATCCTTGCTCAGCTCTCTGTCCGGACGAATGTGGAAGGATAGACGTTGAGCTTGGGCTAGAGCCTTCTTTGTTCTCATACTTTCTGGTAGATTTTGCTCCTTCGTCGCTCTTGTTTGTCGTAGAGACTTCGTCAGATATGGTTTCACCTTCAGAACTGATATCCCTCGCTGACAAAATATTTAACAGAAATCAAATGTGGCAGACATAAAGCAGGGCAAGACAATGTCACGTGCCTAGATATGGTGGAAACTAGCGAAGTTGCTATGTAAATGAAAACGCAAAAAGACGTGATTAAGAATCTAATAACCTTGCTCTGTGCTCATCTAGTTGTTCTGCAGTTATTTAGCATCTTGTCTGGCACCTTTTACTGCGTAAACTGGGCAGGTGTTGCATGAGTTTAAATTATGATGATCATGCACGTTAGTTGATATTTAATGTAGAATTACACTCAGTTTTAACATATATCTTGGCATCATGCCTTTATTTTTGTGTCGTGTTTGTCCGAAAGGTTTTTTCCGAAATTCACGAAAAAGCGTCCGAAAGTTTTTTGTCCGAAGCTGTTTTTCCGAAACTCTTCGGCCCGAACCTTTTCGATTTTAATATACATGGCCAATTTTTACTCCTTCATTTTTGCCAAGTGATCATAATCATAATCATAAAAACCTATTTAAAGTTGGTTTACTTCTAGCTAACAATAGCTAATTTACACCAACTATCTACACAATATACAAGACAACGAAATATATAAAAACCCTAACTTTTAAGTGCAAGTGTAGCACGTGCAGTTGTTGCCATCCCAGCAACGTATTTCTTTTTTGAACTTCACGAGAGAAGTTGTCAATTTTTGGTCATCACTAAAAGCATTCCACAATAGACTCCCTCTAAAGGATAGGGAATTTATTCCATAGCGCTGAGAACTCACCGAGGGGAG
Organism: Aurelia sp. 3 sensu Dawson et al. (2005); assembly: GCA_964020215.1. Classification (NCBI taxonomy): domain Eukaryota; kingdom Metazoa; phylum Cnidaria; class Scyphozoa; order Semaeostomeae; family Ulmaridae; genus Aurelia; species Aurelia sp. 3 sensu Dawson et al. (2005). The sequence goes on from OZ026580.1 coordinate 17,673,149, forward strand.
CTTGCATAGTTCCTTACTCCGAAGTTGTAGGGAACATCTTTTTTGACAAAGAAATCCCACATGTACTCAGGATTGAGATGGTTCACTGAGATGGATCAAAGACCAACAGTTTCCCAGGTTTAGCTGATCTTGTAATTGATTTGTTTCGAAGCATACAACAAAGAGCACGGAGAGTCTACTTACCTCTAGCTCCGGTGTTCAAGTAATTCAACAGCATCGGAGAGAAGTGGCGTCTTACATCTACCTGAGAAATTGCTCTCTGAATATCTGATGGCTCAGCGAGATCACCTGCTGCAGAATCAGCTCCTGGATAAAGTTTAGCCGCCTGTTCTTGTCTCAGCTGGTTATATAACGATTCTGAGAAGAGCGTAGCAGGAAATCCAGGTTGATCATATCCCAAACCGCGTGGCGGAAAGGTCTGTGATGCTGATACACTAAGTTTTCCTTCTTTCAGGAACAAATGAGATCCTAAACTTCCTGGGAGTAATTCTGAAGAACTAGCAGGTTCATCGGGAGAGGAAGGGACCATGTCTTCACTTTTGATATCTTTACTGAATATCAATCGACGCAATGCTTGTTCAGCTTGTAAAGGGTCTCCCGATGGAGACATGATCATTTCTAGTCTTAGTTTCGCACGAGCATCTTCTTCAGTCTCTGTTTTCTCCTCAGTGCTGCCTTCCTTCGGCTTTCCTTCACCATCTGTCTCGAACTTATCACCAGTTTTCGAACCTGCAGTTTGCAAAGCATTGCTTAGACTGTTATTGAGAGTCTGAGGATTTAACGACGCTAACGTTGGGCTAAACTGGGCGAAGTTGATCCGTGAGTTGAATGGTGCAAGCCCTGCTTGATTTCCAATTGAGAACAAGGACTCAGGCCTCGCCATATCTAATCTGCCACCCTCATTATTAGCCGATAATTCAGTGGCAGCTTCACCGGATGATGGCTCTAGCATAATTTTCGGGACTTGCTGTGAGCTTTCCTTAGCTTTTTCGGCTTCCTCAAAATTGCAATCTGTAATAGAATCAACAGCATTTTCTTCCTCTGTCTTTATCTTCATTGCCGGGACAATACTCACAGGAGCATTTTCAGTACTAGTTGAAGTTGTCACAGTACTCGCAAAGGACACCTGGCCGTGTGAGCTTGATTGCACGAGAGTTTTTGTTGTTGTGGTTGATTCGGATGATGCATCAGCTTGTTTGATTTTAATCTCATGAAGCTGGCTGATGGATGGTTTTTGGTCAACGGGAATTTTCGCTTGCGTTTCCTTTGCAGTCGAGGAAGCTTCATTTTCAGCTGCCGTGACTCGCTGGCCAGATGCAGTCACCTACGGGGTAAGTAAATGCGTTGATCAAAAACTGCGGAAAACTCCTGGGAAATTTGGAAATAAAGCATAATTTGATACGAAAGAATGCAACGAAGGTTATGATCAGGACCAGCTCTGCAGATGTTGAAAAAGATAAATCATTTCACCATTCAAAAACTGGACGAGACATTTCCATTTGATTAAGGTCCCGTTTACACGGTACTGGATAAATATTCGTACGGATAGCCTTCCCGCGCACACAAGACATTCCTATCCGCATGACAATTAGCGCGGCTATCCGTAATAATTTTCGTCCACCTGCAAAAGCGTACCATTTTGAAATTAATCCGGATAAAAGTCGTACGGCACCCGCGCAAACGCTTTTGCCGCAGGGCTATAGAGAATTGCGCTAAAGATGGCGGCGAGAAATTTTTTACCGAGATGCACTGCGTTCGAATTACAAATCTTTAACGATTCTATAGGAATTTGATTTAAGAACGCAGTGCATCTCGGTAAAAAATTCCTCGCCGCCATCTTTAGCGCAATCGTCTATTGGTACGGATTCACAATGAGAGTGGCTACAATAGACCTTTTAGCTATTCTACAAAAGAGCCTGAATCGAGCGATACTTTTATACAGTTTTATTCGCAAGGCCACAGGAAGCCCAGGCAGTTAGTTAACTGAACAATGATAAGTTTACGATCGTAAAATGGTTAATTGTATTCTACTTTTGTGTGTTATTTGTTGCACTTCTCCACTGCTGTACTTCTGCACTGTACTGCATAATTGTTCGAATGCGAGAGTTCGATACAAAATTTCTTGCTGGTATTCTTTTATATGTAAACAAGGATTGCAACTAATCTTCAAGCCAAATTCAATAAATTGTTTTGTCCTCGCTCGTAATACAGCATCCATGCTCCAAATTCGCAATGCAACATATCAAAATGTTCCAAAGTCATTGAACTATATACTCTCCAATACTTTATTTCTTCATCATCAATGCTTAAATTGCAACTTTTTTACGTACGTCTCGTCAGATCACGTTTCTCCCCATGCTCCGGCCATCGAACGGTCCCAAAGCGATCGAAATTCGAATTTTTTCGTCTGCCTGCCTTGCTTTGCCTTGCACAGAATGTACACAGGGATCCCCCGGTCCATCTGTTGATCGATTCAAACCGAAACTGCGCTCTATGGTATGCCAGGGGGTCCCTGTGCACATTCTGCGTAAAGCTAAGCGTAGTCTCAGAAGCGAGGCAAGCAACCCTCGATAGATGGAAATTTTCATTGCTGCAGTGAAGTTCATGGAAGCTAATTGGCCTTAAAAACAAGGAACTCCTGGTTCACAGTGAAAGGTTTGTTGATTCTTGGATTGAGGAAAGATTCATCTGGATACTTCTAGCTTTTGTTCATGGCTAATATCACTGTATACATCAACTTTGTGGTGCTTTAGCATTGAAAGTTCGAGCTGGCAACTTAGGCCCATTCGCCATTGTCTGGAGCACTGAACTGTTGCTATGGTTTCCATATGCAGACGTGAAATCTAGGGGGGAAACTTCATCCCAAATTTTAGTGTGAACGTCCATCAGTCTATCAATAGTGACAACTACGAAAATGCAATCAGTCTACCAAAATATTTCGCAACATCGAATTTATCTATATTTTCAGTACTCATAAACCACCAGAAAAATACAAAAATACTTCACTCTTTCGACAGATTTCGATTTATTCAAATCCACTGAGTACTCTTGGCGTTATGAATTTTCAAAAATGGGAACTTTTATCAGGCTCACCCAGTCTGATTTTAAAATCATGTAAAATTTTTTAACAGAAACATCACCCAAATACCGTAAAACCTCTATTTAGCCCCCTCTCTATTACGCCCCTCCCTAATCAATCCCTCAGCTCTAAGCTAAAAATATAAATAAGCTCCTCCTCTCTATTAAGTCAACTTTAGAGCGTCCGAAACTAAATAAGACCCCCCCCCCCGGGGAGGGGGGCTTAATACAACTTTTACGGTACATCAAACTTAAAGACCCATTGCTAACCATGATCCTTTGTGCGCCGATTAAAAAGCAAGATAAAGGGGATTTAGGCCAAAAAGGACTTTCAGATAACACGAAAGTCGCCTTTGGCGCCACAAAGGATCATGGTTAGCAATGGGTCTTTAACGTCTCAGCACTTTGTTTCCCACGTTGCAAGTTGAAATGAGGAAAAATACAAGCAACTCTTACCGGGGGTTTAGCATCCTCTGCTTCAGTCTTATTTTGATGTGCATGGGCTTGATGATACTTCAGACCATTTTTGTGACTGTATTTCTTGCCACAATTCGGCTCAGGGCATTCGATCAATGGTGGACTTAATTTTGGTCGTTTATTTGCACCGCAATCAGAACCTTCTCCGTTGCTCGATTCTGTTGGTCTTTTGAAAACTACCGGAATACCAACCGGTTCCTTAAATGTCTGGTCCGGTTTCGGCTCGACGGTCTCTTTGGTTTCTTTCTCATTTAGTTCGGGGGATTTCGATTTCTTCCCCTTTCTTTTACCATTCAGTCTTATAAGATCTGCAGGCTTTGGGTTGGCTCCTTCCGGAAATGGATCTGGTTTTATCCTGCAAGAGATCAGAATTCGAGTCAGGATAGATCAATAAAACAAAAAAAGAGCTGCCTGAAGGGAATGCTATGAATGTACCGTAGCTTGCCAATCACAGGTATCAATCTTTACAGTCAAAGCAAGAGAACCGTTAACAATATAATAAAAAAATATTTGATTATTCCAAATCAGTATTGCATTATTATTCGAGAAATGATAAGAATAATGATATGACATGTGCTGTAAGGCGCGCGCATTGCCAATGCATTCAATGCCATGTTTTGTTTGTTTCCAGCACACACATCCGCACACATCTGCAGAACTATAATCCAACCACAAAGATTCAAAATATTATCAGGGGAGACCGGGACTAGAAGCAACAGGGGCAAGTTGTAACAGAGGGTATTTCTCTGTCGTTATTTAAAGCTATGCACACTAGCTTTTGTGAGAATGAATTAATACAGTTTTTCTTGTTGCTCTTGCCAGCGGCTATTATTTTAGCATTGCTATCCCCTCTTTTGGCCTAAAAGTAAATGTTTGGATTTCAGAAAATTTCTTTCTGCAGTGTGCCATAGTTAATGTGAATTCCTTATTCTCATGCAGTATTGGAGTAAAATGTGTATCGTTTCTCCTGAAATCGACCTTGAATGCTATACCGGGTGAGCCAGAAAAAAGTTCCCACTTTTGAAAATTCATGGAATCAGGAGCACCGCACGAATTTGAATGATTTAAATTTTAATTCAAAGTCGAAAGATTGAGTATTTTTATGATTTTTCTCGATGTCTTACCAGCACTGGAAGTATCGCAAAATCTAACTTTACAAAACTTCATGGTTGCAAAATGATTGAAAAATGACCCAAAACATTTAAGAACTCTCCGTTCACAGAACAATAGGCCATGGCCGTTTCACCTTTCTTAAACAAGGGCAGATTTTGTAATACAATAGCATCAGTCGCTTTGGTTCACACCTCAATTCAAAGCGATTAGCGAATGCAGACAAAAGGAATTCTCTCAAGCAGAAATTCAAAACAAATGAAGCCGCAAAGTTGTCCTGAAACCAGTACGGCAAACTCTCGTTTGGTGCGGGCGAAGGGAGGTTTTTAAGAGAAGGTATGTGCTTATAACGAAAGAAGAAGGGTAAATCTAAAGTTCTGTCTCGCGGATTTTGATTATTTGATTCAGGAGCTGAGGAGTGACTGCGTACATCTGAGCAACAGATATGCAAAAATTGTAATGCCCTCTGCTCGGTTTCTGAATCAAATAAACAAAATCCGCGAGACAGAACTTTAGATTTACCCTTCTTCTTTCGTTATAAGCACATACCTTCTCTTAAAAACCTCCCTTCGCCCGCACCAAACGAGAGTTTGCCGTACTGGTTTCAGGACAACTTTGCGGCTTCGTTTGTTTTGAATTTCTGCTTGAGAGAATTTCTTTTGTCTACATTCGCTAATCGCTTTGAATTGAGGTGTGAACCAAAGCGACTGATGCTATTGTATTACAAAATCTGCCCTTGTTCCTTTCTTAAGGATTATATGAAATCAATTTTCAAACAAATATTAAAAATTTTCAGTCCCATGGCAATAAATGTGAGATGGATATCTCTCACCCATGAACAATCACATTTTCTTTATTGATCTGTGCGAGGAGTCCTTTTTGATTTGATCAATGTTTTTAAGTCATTTTGCAACCATGACCATGAAATTTTTGTAAAGTTAAATTTGCCGATACTTCTAGTGCTGGTAAGACAGAGAAAAAAAATCACAAAAATACTTTAATCTTTCAGCTTTCAACTAGAGCTCGAGTCATTCAAATCTGTGAAGTACTCTTGGTGCAATATATTTTCAAAAGTGGGAACTTTTTTTCTGGCTCACCCGGTATTCAAATGCATTTTTCCAGAGCAGTGTATTTTCAAACCTCGTCGGTCTGGGCAAGTTGTAATAAAACAAAAATTCCACCAGAAAACAAGCAAGTTCTTTCTGAAAGCTATTCAGCCAAACGTTCGCTATTCGTAAACATTTGTTCGATATTCTTTATGTGGAATTTAGCGAAAATCTAAAGGCACTAAATTTGGGAGAGCCATAAGAAAGTTCCCACATTTGAAAATTCATAGCACCAACGGTACTTCATAGATTCGAATGATTCAAATTCTAGTTAAAAGCCTAAAAATTGAAGTATTTTTGTGATTTTTCTCATTATCTTACTAGCACTAGAAATATAGGTAAATTCAACTTTACAAAAATTTCATGGCTGCAAAATGACAGAAATATGGTCTAAAACAATGATCAAATCACAAAGGACTCCTCACACAGACCAATAAAGAAAATACAGTTCTTCACGGGTTACAGGTATTCACTGCCCATGTATGGCTTTGAGACTGAAAATCTATAGTATTTGTTTGAAAATTGACGTCCTATAACTTTCGGGAGAGGTGGAAGGACTATTGCGTATTGCTCTGTGTAAGGAGAGTCCTCTTTTCAGTCATTTTGCAACCATAAAATTTTCATAATGTTGAACTTACCGATACTTCTAGTGTTGGCAAAACAGCGAGAATAATAAAAAGCAATTTCATTATTTCAACAAGGTTAATCGCAGAAAATCAAAAATAATTTTTCATTTTTCTCGCATTTTTATGAGCAAGGATAGCATATCAACTTCAAATTTGAGAACATTCATTGGATGCAAAATGGCTGAAAAGGGGCCTTATCAAAATCAAATCGGAAGAAATCTCTCACATAGAACAATATGCAAGGGCATTTAAAGGGAATTTAAGCATCTAAGCCCTTGTAAAAATAGCCTTGCAAAGTCAATAGGCCATGACACATGCCGCACCATATCTGGGTAACTGATAGACTGATGATGATGAGTCCCTTGTATCCCTGCGGTAAACCTTGCTCAAGAGGGACTCATAATGAAACACTTAAACCTGGCACTATCTCCTGCATTTGATTGATCGAATCATGATCGTAGGACTGCCATAGCTCTGTTCAACGGTCACTCCTCGGAAAGAAAATGCGACAAAAACTACGTTAAGCAGACGTTTCATCAAAGAAACTTGGTATAAATCCGAAGAAGGAAGTTCACTTTACCTGGTGAGTGCAAAATAAGTCTTTCAACGCTACATTTTCCATGTTTTTAAGACCAAAACAACCCAGAGCAATTTACAACAACCTGCCGCAGCAACTTCGTTCAAAATCTAGTCAACTGCATCATTCGAAATGAAAATTCGACAGCATTGTTCTTGGCCAAATCTCGCAACTGATTGGTACTGGAGGTTTGGGCCGAAATAGGGCCAGGCTTTTCAGAGAAATACTACGAGTCTCTATTGACCGAAGCGCCATGATCAAGTCAAAGAGCACAGGGAAACAAGAGAGTCATTGTCATAAGACTAGGTAACTGATTACTGAAACATGATATGCTGATAACTGATCTGGGCTAAAGTCTGACTGCAAATGGCTTCAGCCACTTTCATGTGCTTACATTTCCTTTTGATCTCTATAAAAGGCTTTAGGTAATAAATTTTTAGGTAAATACAAAAGTTTTCGATCCCATGGTAATAAATGTGCAGAACGCATCCTAAACCCATGAAAAAGTATCTTTGTGCTATTCCAGGTGCTGAGAATTAACAAACGTCGCAATCTTTTTTAGCCCATCGGGCATAACTAAATTTCGACCGGGTGAGTCAAAAAAAAGTTTAGGCGTTTGGAGGGTTGTGGAATAGAAAGTATGTGATCGATATTCAAAACTTAAGTGTTAATATATCAGTCAAAGGCTAACTTAGATGACAAAAGTTTGTTTGGTAAAATCTTTAAGACCCAACAACAATCAAAATGCTTGTAAGAGGTTTGTATGGGAATCGAGAATTCCTCATTCCATTCTGGTCCATGATTTATGTGGCATTGAAGTTTACATTCCCAGTTTGAGATGCTGAATTCCAATTTAAATAGAAGGTAAATCATGGACCAGAATGGAATGTGGAATTTTTGTTCCCAACCAGCATTTTCCTAATTTCTGGGTCTGTAAGATGAGGGATACTACCAAACAAAATTTTCTCATCTAAGTTGACGTTTGACTGATAGATGAACATTTTAGTTTCGAATATCGGTCAAATACTTTTTATTCCACAGCCCTCCAAACGCCTAAACATTTTTTTGACTCACCCGGTACATTCTAAACTTTTCCTAAACCCTACTACAACAACTTTCCTCATTAATCGACCTTTCAGAACATCAAGTAAAAAAAGCATATGCCAGGAAACATAAAAAGTCATACCTTTCGGAGGCCCATCGGCTCTTTCGAACATCAATCAACGCTCCCGAATAAATCTTATTTCGCCATCTAACATTGAGGACGACAAGACCTGTTAAAATAAAGGGAAAATGCAACTGAGGTTAGGCAAACAAAAGGAGCAAAAAAAGGAGGAGCAGATTTTACCCAACATTTTACCCAACATTTTACCCAAGGTGCACAGTAAACTAAATGAACTGAGTTACTTTCTAATTCATTTCATTCAACCGAAAATAGCTTTATTCATTAACTTAACTACAATGCACAGGTAGTAGTGAGGTCAATCTGGCAAGATTTTACATAGGTGTGCCAAATAAAGCAGCACGGAAAACACATTATTGCTATCGCTCGTATGATCATTCGATACATGTAACCTGAATCTCACTGAAAACATGGAGGGGTTGGGCGGGAGGGATCCTATCATTCGTAAAAGTACTTGCTATCGACTTATGTGATTCTCCACCCTTGAAGAGCTGTTAATATTTGACTACTAAGCACGCTTCCATGGAGAATGGAGAACGTGCAACAGTATTCCCTTAAGAAACTTAACAACGCTACTTCAAAACAGTTTCGTATTGTAATGTTAATAAATTCATTTACTTATTGCAAGAGACAATCAACAAACATTGCTGGGAAATTTGATAAAGAACTTTAGGCCAGTTCTGACGTATTTTGAGAAGCATTCTAAAAACTCGCTTGTAACTTAAGACAAACACTACTGACTTTGACAAACTAAATTTTCTTGTCTGAGTTAGCATTCACGGCACACACAGGTATCAACACTTGAAGAAAGAAATCTGTAAGGGATCAGTCACTGTTAATGGCCGGGTAGGAGGCCAGAAGATATTTTTATTGATAATGAAAAATTTTTATATTCCCCTCCATTTCGTCACTAAAGTTTTCAAGGACCCCTTGTCTTTTAGCTGTAATTTTTTGGACAAATTTCTAAGCAACATATCATATTTTCTGATAACAAATGACGAAAAAAGAAGATAGAAATTCTTTTAAAGGAAAAAGGTGGTTCCTGGAGATTCATGAACATATTCATTTCTGATACTGTGAGGAGAATGCAAGGTTTTACAAAGATCATAGAAGGAAGAAATTTTCGTTTCAGATAGCTCAGATAAGTTTTGTAGTTTTCATGGCCCCCCTTTTCAGACTTCAAATTTTTAGTAGTCCGCCTTTCACAGCCAAAACTTTCTGGCAGCCCCTCTAAATATCTTCCAGCCACCTACCCGGCCTTATTAATGATCCCTAAAATGGTTTGAGAATCACAGAGTGACACCTACAATATTTCGCACGCAGCCTCTTTCAGTTCTCTAGCTTATCAAAGTTAGCTACACCCGAATCAAGCAATGGTTAGATAGCAAAAAGAAATAACATCAATTTGCTAAAGTTACTATCATTAGCATACGGGAAGAAAAAATCCAGGGGGGGCTGCCCAACACTAAGCCCATTGTTTACTAACATTTTGGCCCAACTAAGGGCAAAATTATGCCCGAGTGGGACTTATTTTCGAGGATTTTCCAAAGCTGGGGGGCTGCCGCCCCTGCCCCCCGCATCGTACACTTGTGTGTGGTTACTATCATCTGCAACATCTAATCATTCTGGAGGCTGTTGATTAATTTAAAAACACCACAACCATGCACATCGGACAAAAACTCATAAGTTTGGTTTCCCTAGGCTTTCAATGTGAAACTATATAAACAGTTCCCGATTATGTACTGTAATCAAGGCTTTTAGAAAATTGTGGTTACAGCAAGAGGTTGTTTCTATTATGCATAACGAGAAGAAAGACGGCCGATCATGAAACCTGTCTGCGTTTGGCCTGTTCGCCCTTAAAGATTCATTGTCACCTACGACCTATCGTGGGCGACAGAGCAGAAACTGCACAAGCATGCGCGAAAACTCGAAACTTTGAGCCCCACTAGCTCCCTGCAACAGATCCCGAAATTCGGCAACACTTGATACTTTGTTCCTTGGGCCTTAAACTCTTGCTTTATCGTTTCAAAAGCTTATCTATCCAAACACTTCCTTATCTTAGATTGCTCGATGACGTCACTTTACGCAGTTTCTGCTCTGTCATCGTGGGCACGTTACAATTTCAGGCCTCCGTTCAAACTAACCCCTTTTTCCATGAAAACGGATATGTTTAGCTCCGTTCTTGGATTTGTGTTCACATTAAACCTCCCTAAAAACGGAGCTAAATGAATAAACTGACAAAAACGGAGCTACACAAAAGCACATCTGTAATGTGTAACATAAAAAGGAGGAATTTGAATACGCTAACAACAACAAGCCTAACAAAAACAACAACAACAACAACAAAAAATGATAATCAGGTGTATTTTTGCGAACAAGTGTGAATACTATTTGAAAGGTATTCGTTGTTATCTGAAAACGGAGCAATGTGAACGAGGAGAAAGCATAGCTCCGTTTTTTGGAGTAAAAACGGATCAAAATGAGAACAGATTACAGTAAAAACCCGCGTATAAGAACCTAGTGATTAAGAACCTACAGGCTGAAAATTCTAAAATTAGACCCCCAATATATAAGAACCCATTCAGCTTGAAATTTGAAATAGGTTCTTATTCGTGGAGACTAAATCAAAACTCTAGTTGCTTTGTCATTGAGCCTACACGCACTGATTCTGCCATATGTGCAAATTGCAAAGAGCTCTAAAGTCTCTAAAGATGCTTCGAAAGCTTTTCATTGTATTCTGTAAAATTTCTAATTCTTCCACAAACTGATGTTTTGAGTAAGGCCTCATGAACTCAGGTGCCTCTCACCTGACAGTAAATAATGGGCTTGAAGTTTCAATCTGAACAAAAGAAATACCTGGAAGCCATGAATGAAATAAGAACCAATTTAAGAACCTGAACAGCCTTATTTCCTACTAAATACTCAATACATAAGAACCTAATCAGGCTGACTTGCAAAATTGTAGATTCTTATACGCAGGTTTTTACTGTAGTGTGAACGTGGCCTTAGACTATAGATCTATAGATCCGCGACAGGAGTTCACCAGCTCTGTCATGTTAAACGACAGAAAAACGATTTGCTTTAAACATTACTTGTCTGCCGCGTTTAATGAATCCACTCTAGGCCATATGGTCGGCGATTTCCAAAGTGTTATCTGCCGCTGCGCATGCGAATTTTGAAAAACAACCATTTCAACCAGGGAGCGCCGATTTGAACCATTTGTCATTCCTACAGATTCTGCCGTTTTTATTACAGTTTTATTCAACCAAGCAAAAATACGATTATTAAACTAGCTCTGAATCTCAATGGTATGAATATACTTTGAAATTCGATTTCACAAACAATTTAATTTGCAAAAACTACGAGGAGGGTCCTTGTTTCTATGACTTGTTTACGTGTGGGCAATCAAATATTTTCCTGGGCACTGAGAACCTGTCATGAATCTAATAAAAATGCTTATCTATCTAAACTGGGTAAATGGGTAGTTGCTACGGTGCTGTGAAAAGAAATGAAATGAAAATGAAATTCATTTGCATAGCAAGATTCCCTGGCAAGATTTTGGACCACACACTGCGCTGCATTATGAAATATCTGCCATCAAATATTAAATGAAAAATAAATAGCTAATTCAAGCATTATTGATGGGAACAAAACAAGTCAGCTATTCTGACTTGTCTGTCTTTCCAGATTGAAAATTGTCAGCTGCAAATTCCTTTTAATGGGTGGTCAACAGTTTTTATGTCACACCGACTCCGCAAAAGGCCTAAAAATAGCTCAAGATATTCGAAAAACAGAATCTTGCTGCGCTTCATGCACGAATCCACACATCGAGTTTCAGCGTTATCTTGTGAAACCATGCTCCTTCTTGGCCGCTTAAAGGAAACAGACATAGTTAAAAGCTGGCTCAGGCCAATTTAAAAATGTAACCTATTGTATTTGATAACTTCACATCATCATCATCATCAAAATCATCATAATCATCATCATCACCATCACCATCATCATCATTATTTAAAATTTTAAATAATGATGATGATGGTGATGGTGATGATGATGATTATGATGATTTTGATGATGATGATGATGTGAAGTTATCAAATAGTACATCTGGTTTTCAAACAGACCTGTTAAAAATCCAAGTTACAAAGAAAAATTAGTTGAAATCATTTATTCATAAAGGCCCAAAATTCATGTAAATAAGGCCAACTAAGGTAAAATACAAAGGAGGGATATATAGATATATAATCCGAAGATTTTAAAACAGAGTTTTGAACGCAACCACAGCTTTATCCAGGCTATTCGAAAGGGTGGTTCCTTTGTAGCAGAAAGATTTGTAACTTGTTTTGTTGTTTTGTTTAGTTCAGTTTTGTGTTTGCCTTGTTTTTGTTTCACCTGTTTTCATCGTGGAGCCAAAGAAACAATGGATGCGTAAGCGTTTAGCCGACTTATGGTGGCTACAAGATATAGCTATGTCGAATCCCTTTAAACTGGCTTTCCACCAGGCAATTACTGTCACGCGTGAAAATACAGAAAAAGTTTGGTGGAAAGTTGGACTTGCTACAAGCCTCTCTCGTGGCAAAAACGGGAGAAGGAAAAACAGCGAGAGAGACTTGTAATACTTGGCATGCTCATTAAAAATTTCCGGAGGACTGGAAAATAGCGCGTATTGCACCCATCTTCAAGAGTGGAGCCAAGGACGACAGGTCCAACTATCGCCCAATATCCGTTCTTCCATTCATATCTAGACTATTCGAGAAATTGATTTTTAATCAGTTTTATGAATACCTGGACGCAAATAAATCACTATACGAGCATCAGTCTGGTTTTAGACTCTTACACTCGGTCGCTACTGCCCTAATGGCTAGCACCAATGATTGGTACCTGAATATAGATAACGGAAAATACACTGGCCTAATTTTTATTGACTTGAAGAAGGCCTTCGACACGGTCGATCATGAAATCCTGTTAGAAAAACTTAAAATGTATGGAGTGACTGGCCTGGAACATGACTGGTTTACATCTTACTTGGATAATCGTAAACAATTTTGCAGGATAAATGGCTCTTCTTCTGATGTGAAGGGAATAAATTGTGGAGTTCCTCAAGGCTCTTGTCTTGGTCCACTGTTGTTCCTGATCTACATCAATGACCTGCCCTTTTCCCTGCAAAAGTCTCATGTCAGCATGTATGCTGACGATACGACCATTTCGCTCTCTTCAAAAAGCATTGGTGACCTGCAAAATGACTTAAATTTAGATCTTCTGAAGCTACAAGATTGGCTGCATGCAAACAAACTTTCTTTGAACGTTGTGAAAACGCAGTCGCTTATCATAGGTTCTGGACCAAACATCCGTAAGATAGAAAGCCAGCCTGATGCTCAACCATCTTTTTCAATAGGTGATCAGGAAATTGAAATGATTGCCAATGCAAAATACTTAGGTGTTCAAGTAGATAGTCAACTAAACTGGGACAAACATGTCGATACTATCAAGACCAAGGCTAACCGAGCCCTTGGACTTATTAAGTATTCTAAGAAATATCTTCCATCTGATGTGCTCAACAAAATGTACAGAGGGATTGTCGAGCCCCATTTGAGTTACTGTAGCTCTGTTTGGGGCTGCTGTAGTAATTCAAAAATTAACGTCCTGCAGAAAATTCAAAACAGGGCTGCAAGAATTGTAACAAATAGCTCATACGATGCCTCTGCTGCTCCACTAATTCAGAACCTTGGCTGGCCGACTATCAACAATCTTATAAGAAAAGAGACCGCCACGCTAACATATAAATCTTTGAATTCACTTGCCCCAGTCTACATGAGAAAACTATTTACAAAATATTCAGATGATAGAGAACGGTCTTTGCGCTCAACAGAAACTGATCTAAGGTTACCGTTACTAAAGACTGTCAATGGCCAAAAGGCTTTTTCATATCGCGGTGCAAAACTTTGGAACAGTTTGGAAAAAGAAGCAAAATTGGCACCCTCCCTGAAAACTTTCAAGGAACGACTATGAGAGCGGTGTAACTTTATTTTCTACTTCATTTTTATTATGTTTTATTGTAAATTAGGTATTATAGCATTGTATATTGTAAACTAGAAGTAAATAATATTTATCAAATGCTGCTATTGCTATCTTACTTTTGCCGCGTTCTTGTTCCATGTTCATTCGGCAATCAGAACAATTGCGATTGTTTTGTGGATAATATTGGCATTGCTTCATAACATTTGGATCTATGTGGGTGGCAGGTTAATACAATGGCCACTGTAACCTCTTGTCCACCAGGTCTGACATAAACACTCATCATTGGGAGAGCACATGCAATAAGCATCTCTTCAGTCTGAGTTAAACCTTGCAATTCTCTTGGAACTCTTGATGGAATCATGTCATTCTCTTTTGAAAATCTTTTAGGCAGTTTCTTATCTCTGGAACATCGTGCACAGGAAAAGTTTTCAGACACTGCTACTGACTTCACTGGCCATGTCTCAAAACAAATTTTGCACTGTTTCAATGAAAATCTACTTGTTTCATGAAATCTGTTCATGTTAATTTTTGCCCAAGCTTGTTCATATATGAAACCATTACTTACATTGAATTCTGCCAAGTAATTTATCTTATCATGTTTTGGATGTTGATTCTTATTCTTCTGCATTCTAGGCTTTTGAAGTTGCTCTGTCATTTGCAAATCTGTGTCATCAATTTCTTTAGTGGCTTTATTCTGCCGATTTCTTGCAAGTCTCTGTGCCCTTTCAGATTCAGTTTCATTTGCAAGCTTTCTGGCATTAATCTGCCGCTGTTTTGCAAGCCGCTGTTCCGTTTCAAATTCAGTCTCATTTGCCCGTTTTTTGTTTGTATTCTGCTGCTGTTTTGCAAGCCGCTCCATCCTTTCAGATTCAGTTTCATTTGCCAGCTTTTTGGCCCTACTCTGCCGCCTTTTTGAGAGCCGCTCTTTCCTTTTGAGTTCAGTTTCCTTTGCTGGTTTTTTGTTTCCATTCTGCTGTCTTTTTGCAAGCCGCTGTTTCCTTTCAAATTCAGTTTCATTTGCCTGTCTTTTGGCTTCATACAATCGCATCCTTAAAAGTTGGTCTTGTCTTATAGATTCACTTTCATTTGCTTTATACCATTGCATTTTGGCAGGTTGCTGCTGTCTTTTACATTCACTTTTGTTCTTGTAGTTGTTAGAGACAAATTGATTTGATTCTTTCAACTTTTGTAGCTGTTCACTTTCATAATAGTTTTGAGTTGGATGTTTTCTTTTCCTTGGGTTGATGGTCAGGGCAAATTCCTGTGACTGGGAACAATTCAGATTATGGAAAGTGACAGAAACCGCTTCAAAGAAAGTAGCATTGACTTCAGTGGCTAACAATTGTAGGTAGTTTTCTGAGGAAAATATGTTTCTTAAACTTAACAGCACTGCCTTGCCATTCATATCTGGCATGCCCAAAGGATTTCTGGCATGAGAATCAAAAACATAAAACCCTGAGTTGGGACTGTGAATAATTGATATCATGTACCCTTCTAATATGAAAATTGCGGAGTTGTCATTTGTGAAAACATTTTGAAGCGATGTATGCAAAGGAATGAATGGTGAATCATTATCATTTTGTGTATTACAAAAGAAAGAGCCTTGAAAAATATCACCAAAAATAACTGAGCTACCTGAATCATCAAATTCATTTAATTTGCTGTGTATGTCAATTTTTGGTCTTGCAACAGTAGCTTTTGTTGCAACAATGGGCAATTCACTGTTCATCACCACAAGGGGTGATTCACTCTCTCTTTCCACAATGGGAAAATCACTGTTGGAGGCCTCAATAGGGATTTCCAATGTATTGGCTTTTGTTGCCATAAGTGGCAATACCACAATGGGTTTAGTTACACTTGGTGTTACAAAGGACAAGTTATTGTTACCTTCATTTGCTGTTGCAAAACAGACAGTTGTTGGCAGCTGCTCAACTGATAAATTTGGGCCATCAGGAATAAGTGCTCTTTGTAATGCATCCAAGAACTGGGAATCACCAATGTTCAGAATTTCATCAAGTGTCTCAGGCTGCCAATTTGTAACTGCCAATTCATGGTGGTGGTAAGCAAGTGAGGTTAGAGCCATAAAACCACACTGTCGTCCACGTGATTCTTCACTGAAAGATGCATCCCCTTGGTGTAGGTTTGCTCTTGCAACTAAGGTAGGCAACTCCACAGCTGAATTTTCAGAATGGCTGTTGGTCGATGTAGTTGTTGGTCCTGGGTTCAATTCAACATCTCCTGCCAAGAGCAAAACAAAAAACAAGGAGAAACTTGAAATACTAACGTAGGTATCATTTGGTCTAACACCACAGCTCCTTGAAATTTTCCTTCTCAATTTTGAGTATTGATTCTTGATCCACCTACCAGTGGCTAGCAGTGGTTTCTGGTGTTTATGAGTGAAAGCGAAAGCAACGCATGGGCCTTCGTTGATGACGTGGTCCTGCCACCTCTGAAATCTGTCCGCTGTAAAACAGCACAAGATCAACAAAACAGAGCGGATGAATAGGAAACCCCTCATATTTTGAATGAAATAAGATGTAAAAGGTGATGTTATACGTACCAGAGCGCGTGAATTTCCTCCTCTTCTTCTCGCAATGATCGTGAGCCTTCCTGAGGTGATCGTGAGCCTTCCTGTCCTGAGGTACAGCGCGGTAAGCATTGTTATTTGCGTTTGCATTGAAAATAACCCTACCAAACAACGATCCAAAATTCGATCCCGAATAGATAGCTGCTGCGCATGCGCAGCAGCAATTAGGCATATAAATTTCTTTTGTTCTTAGTTTAGCCTATTTTCCTTTATTTTATGTTATTTTTTAACAGGTCAGTTTGAAAAACATGTATAAATATATGAAACTTATACCTGTATAAATATTTTAAAATGAATGAAATGAAATGAAATTTTTTTTAAAATAATATTCATGAGCTATCGAGCCTTGCTTCCATTCTAATAATAACGGGTTTGTTGTCAACTGTTTCATCGAAACTTGAGTCGGCCATTGTCAAGGAACACCGTAGAGTCTCGCTCTGTTGTATCATTGTCCTTTCTAAGCATATGATTGGATATTGGTTTTTTGTTAAAGGATGCCGACTGGACAGAATCCTGTCCAGCCAACGACACAGTCTACCAAGTATTGCAAGTCTCTCTCGCTTGTTTTCCTTCTCCCGTTTTTGCCGCGAGAGAGACTTGTTGCAAGTCCAGTGGAAAGTAGGATCGATTCCAACTACACTATTCCCACGACCAGTCTACAATATTAATCAACATCAAGGGACAGAGCACAACTTAATGATCTTATCACAAAAATAACATTCTCACACTCCCACTTATCTACATCTGCTTGTATTCTTGTTTTCAAAGTAATGTTTGATCAGATTTTGATCAAGACGCGTGATAAAAGCGTCCACAAGAAAATAAAAGCAAAACCATTATATATCACATTTCACTACGCCTTGAAGCACTACCCTTTCAGCAAACAAGATACCTAATTCCAGTCCGTGTCGTCTTCAAATTTTCAAATTTTCAAACAGAGCGACACTAAAGGTTCTAGCGTTGACAT
Organism: Aurelia sp. 3 sensu Dawson et al. (2005); assembly: GCA_964020215.1. Classification (NCBI taxonomy): domain Eukaryota; kingdom Metazoa; phylum Cnidaria; class Scyphozoa; order Semaeostomeae; family Ulmaridae; genus Aurelia; species Aurelia sp. 3 sensu Dawson et al. (2005). The sequence goes on from OZ026580.1 coordinate 17,690,878, forward strand.
CAGCATCTCGTCGACCAGGCCTAAACGGACTTTGAAGGCCACCTGGCAATTTTCCAAATGGTTTAACACTCTAACAGAATTACGCTCTCTTCTATTATTGGAAAGTTAAGGAGTTTACGGACAGGACGAAAGTTAGTGATAAGCAAAATGAAATAAAAAACATCTCACGCTTCAAAAAATGCAATAAAAAGATTGCCAGTAGGTCAAAGAGATTTTACAAATCAATCAAAAGGATTAAGAAGCCTGTATATCCCGTTTTCTGAGATCAGTGTTGAAGCCTTATCATGATCCTCACTTGAATTTTAGTTTCTAAATAATCCTGCGTCCAGCTCCTGATAATAAAAATTTTAAACACGACTTTCATTGCTTTGCTGTACCATGAACTGTAAGAAATGTGTATATTAGGCCTAAGTTAGACCCGTGCTTGTACTACTGGCAAGATCAGTCCCATCTTACTTTCCTCAACTTTCTCTGCCCTTCAGCTTTCCCTGATACTTTAACATCCTCACCTGGTGTTAATAAATGTTCACTTCATTCCGTTCATCCACATAACCTGTTGTCCTATTTTTGTGGCCTATTGTCTAGCCTCCGCAAAATTACCTGCAGCCGCTTACTTTGCCTCCTGAGTAACAATCTTCTCTTGGTTATCTCGCGATTTGGAAGAGATTCGGAAGAATGGGCAATTGTGCAATTGACAATAGCTTTCAACAAGATAAAATAAGTCTTTCTCTTATTTTCTTATTTTATCTTGCCTTCAATAACGAACTCATATGATCGTACTAAACCAAAACAAGGGCAGATTTTGTAATACAATAGCATCAGTTGCTTTGGTTCACACCTCAATTCAAAGCGATTAGCGAATGCAGACAAAAGAAATTCACTCAACCAGTAATTCAAAACAAATACAGCCAAAAAGATGCCCTGAAACCAGCACGGCAAACTCTCGATTGGTGCGGGCAAAGGGACGTCTTTAAGAAAAGTAATGTGCTCGTAACGAAAGAAGAAGGGTAACGCCATAGTTCTGTCTGGCGGATTTGGTTTACGTGATTCAAAAGCCGAGCGAGGGCATTACGATTCTTGCATATTTATTGCTCAAATGTAAGCAGTTACTGCTCAGCTCCTGAGTCAAATAGACCAAATCCGTCAGAAAGAACTATGGATTTACCCTTCTTCTTTCGTTATAAGCACTTAACTTCTCTTAAAAACGTCCCTTTGCCCGCACCAATCGAAAATTTGCCGCACTGGTTTCAGGACAACTTTGCAGCTGTGTTTGTTTTGAAATACTGGTTGAGAGAATTTGTTTTGTCTGCAGTCGCTAATCGCTTTGAATTGAGGTGAGAACAAAAGCAACTGATGCCATTGTTGTACAAAATCTACCCTTGTTTAATAAGCCCATAATCAAAACAAAAATACCGTCATCAGTAGAAACATGGCTGTTAGCTCCTGTAAAAGAACAGCAACTAAACCTGTAACTAGAGAGAAAACTGTTGCATTCTGCAAGAGAAAAACGAATTAATCTTAAACTCTGAGAGAAAAGATATAAGTTAGCAACTGAAATAAAGAACAACACTAAATAACCAAAAACGTGTTTCGTCGCACACTCGTAAGTTCGGTTTCGTGCGAGGAACAAATTGTTGCTCCAAACAGAACAGGCCGCTTTAGAGGGCGTGTTTCATCCAGCATTCCTTGCAAGTGTCCTCTCTTGGTTGGTCTTTGTTGTCGCCATTTTCATGGCCCATGAAACTGGCGACAATGAAGGCAACCCAAGAGACGTTAGACGGCACGTGCAAGGCATACTGGATGAAACAAACTCTTTGAAACCAGATGAACTACAGAAACTGTGCATCTCATATCGCCATTGGTTGTACACGGTGACCCAAGAAAATGTGAAACTTTTTGAATAGTCATCAAACATTTATCATATATCTGAATATACCGAACATGGAATATTCTTATCAGCATTTGCCTCAAGGGAAAATATCGTTTAAATTGCAAACCTCTGAAGTGGCTTTGCATTCATTGCTTTTACAAACTACCTTGTTTTGAAGCATACTCGAAAATCACGCGAAATTACTACTGAAGGCTCTTGTTAAACTGGCGTGGATTGCGATAGTTTATTCTGTTTTTGTTGAGGATACCGAGGACTGCCCCTTTTGTCTGAGGCCTTTGTTTTGCTGGTAATGTTCAAAGCAGATCAACAGCCGAGGAACTTATTACCATGCGCGAGAATCTCTTTGTTTCCCTGCTAATCATTGTTTGGATTGTGGTTGGATTCTCCGCCCGCATTATTTCCACAGACCAAACATGCTTTCTGCGCATAATCACAGGTTTCCTTTTCGGGGGATAACCGTTGCTTGGAACATTGATGATTCGTATCCCCAACAAGTTTCTAATGGATTTCATTGATTTCATTCGATTCAGTTCGATTCAATTCATGAAAGAATTCAATTCAAGTCTGATATTCAACAAATGCAAGGAGAAATATGGCTGGCTGCATCTGCGGCTGCAACAAGTTAATGCTGAGTAATACCACAAAGTTATTTTCATGCAGCATGACATTAGGCCACCTTCATAAATAGGGTTGCAATTCATGACGACACAAAGCTCCCAAACATCATTTAGAACCATAGACGCAGGAAACGGGGGCACTGGGGGCACATGCCCCCCAAGTTTGTGATGCTTCCTACGTCCCTGTTTGGAACTAGCCATGATGAGAAAGGAGGAATCCAAGCATGCAAGTACAGAAAGGAAAAGGTAGAAGGTGCTTCACAAATACATCAGTTTGCTTCCGAACATCATGCCCAAATTTAGGCTTATATTTCGTACGACTACGTCAGGTTCTTTGAAACTCTACCTGCATTTGGGAGGCCTAAATCTCCCGACGCACTCAAGCATGACAGAAAATCCAATGAAAGAACTTACCCCCTGACGTCTCATGTAGCACAACACCATGTAGATTTACAGCTGTACCAGGCTTTGCAGGCTTTTCTGGGGGGTCACAGTTCAAATTCTTGGGTGGAATCAAGCACAACAATTCCTGTAAAAATGTAAAAAGCAGATGTAAATTCCTTGACTTTTGTCATGCTATCAATATAGAAACCTCAAGGCCATACTGGTTGAACTTATCTATTAGGACGACCAAAACAACTTTTTAATTCCGACAGCATTTGACAAACCTGTCTTCTGTTCATTGTGCTTTGTGATTTAAGAGGAAAGAAGAAAAACATTCTGGCGGACTGTCAAGGTCATTCTTTCCTTCGGATGTTTGCACGAGACCTTGCAAGGCTACTGAAGCAAAGGCCAATGGATGCTTGCTTAAAAAGATTTCTTATTTTGTTTACGAGTTGCAAAGCGTTCTTATACAAAAAGTGTATTACTAACCCAAAAGATACGAGAACCATAATTCTTTTCTACAGGGTGTCCAAAAAATTATGTTCCGTTTATGTGGCTGCTGTGGAGGAGCTTTTAGTTCAATCATCTCATTTTTGACACAGTTGCATAGGTAAAGTTTCAAGTTAGAGTTTGGGACCTTGTATGAGTCAATCTAACAAGAGATTGCTGATTTATGGGAGAGAAAGGGCAAAATTAGCGGTTGCTTCAAAAACAGCACTTCTGTTATTCTCCAGCAATGTCAAAATAAAAGTAAGTTTTCAAAGAACCAGTTCCAGGGTCGTATAGCATAGGTTTCAAATCTTTAAAAAGCTGGGTGTAAAATTCTATGATCTATTGCTTTGAACTGAACAGCTTCGAAGAAACTTGAACTATTTTACAGTAAATCTGCCGTTGGACTTTTCTGAAATCTTCAATGTTTTCAGAATTACAGTGTTTTTCTTCTTTGTTAAGAATTCGGGAAAATTTTCGAAAAAAACTTGAAACAATCGTACTTTCTAAACCTGTTGACGAAGGATCAAATAATTTTCAAGAAAACCATAGTTTATGGATGCCTACAATATGGTATCAAGCAAAACTCTTTCACTCTTCTGGTTTGTTATTTAGAAATTTGATGACGTCACATCATAAAATTAGCTGAAAAATAAAATAGGCAGTAATTTCAACAAACATAAAGATTTCTGAGAAGTCCAACGGTAGAATCATAAAAAGGTGGCTAAAGTCTCTTTCAAGGCATTCAGTTTAAAGAAATAGGTCACTGAATTTTACACCCGCCTTTTTACACCGATTCAAAGATTTTAAGATTTGGAACCTATGCTGGGTCGTAACAAAATTTTTAATAAACCTTATAAAGGGTTAGCAGTGTTGTCTTTTCATAAGAGGACCCTTTATACCTTTAAGAAAAGGAGTGAAAATTATAATACGATGCCTGAACCCCTTCTGTGAAAACTTACTTTATTTATTTTGGCATTGCAGGAGAACAATCGAAGTGCTGTTTTTGAAGCAACTACTAATTTTGCCTTTTCTCTGCCATAAATAAGCAACCAGAAGTCAGATTGACTTGAACAAGGTCTCAAAATCTAAGTTGAAGTTGACCTATGCAACTGCGTAAAAATCGAGATAATTGAATCTAAAGCTCCTCCACAGTAGCCACACAAACGGGGCACAATTAGTTTGGGACACCCTTTATCAAAAGTCAAGAAACTGTTATTTCAAAAATTGGGCATGACTTAAGAAACCCTATCCTAACACATCCAGAGCCAAGTTTCTTTCAAACCAAACGAGCGGGGCCTATCCAACCCCCTGGACATCAGTATTCCTCTATGCTGCCATAACAACAATAGCGGTCATTCATTAGCCTTTTACCACAATTGCAACTCCCTAACCTACGCATTGCAAATGACTCATGCTACTGTTATATTTATAGCGTTGTTATAAGTATATTTCATTCTCATTCTTTGTAATCACCAAGTACGTTACCATCCCAGATCAACATCACAATATGAAAATAAGATTTATTACTATTTCAGGATGCGAGTATCTCCAAAGTTAAAAGCAAAATACTGCCTTGTGGTTTTTATTGTTCATTATGCATTTCTGAAGAACTGTGGCAAGAATTACGATGTTTCATGCACAATATAAGAACAGCTTTGTTATTGTTACTTGCGTTATTATGAACCTTACCAACAAATTGCTACACTAAATATTATCCGTCTTGTTCACCAATAGTACAGGATCTGTACAAATATCATTTCCTTGCCTTCAGAATTCATATGAAAACTTACGAAGAATTTATAAGAAGTCGTAAGAAATTTCTTTTTAATTTGTAAATAAATTTAGGTCGGATATGAAAAATTCTTCAAAATTCTTACGAAGTCTTCAGAATTTACTACAGACAGTTCATTCTTGTGATGATGTTTAGTAACCTAGTACTGTGAAACATAAAAAAACAAAGTTAGTTTCTTCTTGTATTGTTTTGTATTATATAATTTCTTGTGTTGGGATCTAAAGATATGACAAACTGCGAAGGTTACTCATTTCTCAAAATGTAACTTAACAAAAATAACATTTTATTCTTATGTTGGGATTTGAAAGGGCCTAAACAAAGGGCCAAAATGCTAGCCATATTGAATGTGGCATAGCATTCTCCAAACTTGCAACACTGCTCCCACAAAACTGTCGTGAATATCGGTCAGGATTTAAAATTAACAACCTCGAGCACAAAGTATGTTATACTCGACGCAAAAAAATTTTATGCATGCAAAAGTAACGGAGTCGTTGAATAAATCAATGAATGTTTTAAACAGCTGACTGGGATGTTCAAATGCGTGCTTCAGCAATGGTACACACATCACTGTGCTTCTTAGCTCGACAAACGAGTCGAAGATTCTCCCTGGTTTTATTGGTGCTTCGTCCATTATATTTTGCTGTTTTGTAAACAAAAAATGTGAACAGCAGTGACTGTATGTTTTTATCGTAAAACAGTTGTTTTTGCCAAAAATATTTCTCAACAAAAAGACCACACAACGAAAAACTTAAAGCGATATCTAAAATAGCAATGGCGAGAAGTGAACGATTAGGAAGGGAACAAATGACATGACTCCCCCTAGGAAAGGTGTCTGATGTTCTGTCTGAAATAGGATTCAATATAAACGATTTATCTCAGAGTGCTCTTTTAAATGCTTTATGGTACCCTGGTACCCAGGGTAGCTTCATGGAGACTCTAGGCTTAGTTGCACCCTACATTGACGCACCGTTACAGCAACCTTAGAATACATCTTAGAATCTGGACGAATGAACTGAGCTGCATCACTCCTCCCTCCATCCCTCCCTGCCTCCCTCACCCCTTTTTTGTTTTCATTTCCATTGTTTTGTGTGGTCCTTGTTATGTTTTATGTCTAAATGTTAGCTGTGGAGGAGATGTGCTAGTTCACACCCATCCACTTTCGTTTTGTGTAACTTTGTAGTTTTCTTGTGTAGTTAGTCTTGTGTAGTTGTAGTTATGTATTCTTGTAGTTTCGTAGGTTTGATAATATGATAGAAAATAAATGACATGACTGTGTCTCTGAAAGAATATAAATCATGGTTGCTGAAACCCAAATTAAAGAGCCATTGTCACCCAGAGTCCTTTGCAGGCAGGCTACAACTGCAAACTGTCTTAAAAATCAAATTTGGCCTACAAGAATCTTCAGATCCACCTGAAGTAACTGAACTGATTGGTAGCGCAACTAACGTAGAGCTTTTTTTATATAATTCAATAAAATGTTACAAATACATATTAAGATATTATTTTACAATACTACTGGAACAAATATCCCATGGGAGCAAAAGGCAGTGTCTACCGAAGAGCTTTCCGATCAGTTTTCAGCTTTCCTACAGCGGTCTGGATCCATAGCTCCCGCTTAGGCCTTATTTGACTTCCACACAGTAATTTTGACTTTACTCACTTCTATTTTTTATCGTAAGAACTTTGGTTTGACTTTTTAGATATTAGCACTTGCAATTAGGTTATTTTAGGTATTAGCTTTAATTTTGTAAATTTTTAACACGGCCCCCTGTAAAGAAGTCTTAGACTGATAGGACCACCGTTTATAAAAAGGTGAAGTCTAAATTCTGGGTCGAGTTCATTCCATTCAGAAAGGCAGTGAGGATAGACGCTAGATTGGAATTTTTCTGTTCTTGCCCTTATTCGTCCGATTACATCCCTTTTGCGGAGGAAATACTGAGACTGCTGAAGTTGGGGGATTGGATCCAAGGTATATTCAGGGGTTAAGTGGTTTACTATTGGGAAGGTTTGCGGCTTGAAACCTTTCTTGTGTGAAGGCGCATTAAGACACAGAAATACAAGGGAGTTCTATTCGAGCAACTCGAGAGCGTTTGGGCCTAACCAGACTCAGTTGTGCACATCAGTTGAAGAAGAAACAGAACAGAAAACAAGACAACAGAACAAGACACGAGGATAAAAACAAGGTAAATAAATAATCAATAAAAACATCCGTGTCCTAACACCCTTGGTTGCGCTTGCGACATCATTGAATTAATCGCAACTTTGACCTCACAAATGATACGGGACAGAATCTAGTACATTATCCATTAGTTTGTAGTCGTTTGTAGCGTGGTCGAAGTTAGTTGAACGTTGCGTGTCTTCTTATATTGGCCATGGGGTAGTCATTGTCTTTCGCTCTCCATGGTATCGTACCTGCAGTGTTGTATTGCAACTAGAAGGGTATAGTTAAACGTAGAATATATACATTGTAAATTTTTATAAGCTGATTCTTATTGTGTAGCTAACAAGTCAACTTCGCTGACAACATTTGTTCGGTCAAAATCGGTGAAATCTGCCTCAAGTTACATGCGATTTTATAAAAGTATTGTGGATCTTGATCCTTTAAACTAAGGCCCCCTAGTGTAACGATTTCTGGTTCTTTGCTATGAAGAGAGAGACTAAGGCAAGCCCCGAAGGCCTAAGCCTTGATAGAACACACAACAACTCTTAGCGCGTGACTGTTTCCTAACTCGATATCGACGAAGTCCCTGATCAATTCTAATTCAACAATATAAAAGCATATCTCATAAAGGCAACGGTGTACAATAGGTCTTGGCAACGCATCTCGTTCAGCTAATTACCTAATTCCTTTTTGCCAGTTGCATTGACGTCATTACATACCAACAACATGTTTACAATCGTTACACCATCCCCTCCCTTTTAAAGTCTACTTGGTACGAACAACTGTTTCTTCATTCGAGTCCTTTAGAACCGTCCGATCTAGAAAGCTAAAATAAAATGTCTGACATTGCAAAAAGCTCGGAAGCAATGGCAAAGAAGGATTTGTTTGAGCTCCAAGCTTTGTAGAAAGTTGCCAGACATCGCTGTAAAGATTCCTTTCCCTTTCCAGTAATTGGTACCCAAACATGCTTTCTGCTGCTTGTTAACATGATACATCGCTTGTTGATTACAAATCACCGCTGCAAAGTCACGTTCCCTCTGCCAGCTTTGAACATAATCGGCACCGCCTTCTTCTGTGCGAAAATGAATACATCACTTGATGCGACAAAATCATCCCACGCCGCTTAGTTAATTCTCACTAAATTCTTCCGTACGCACCAAATTTTTGATTGCCAAATGCCAAATGAAAACTATAAACGACTCGTCTTCTTCTCCAGTTAAACCTTTCTATTTCGATTATTCTTGCACGTTTTCACCTCCGTTTCCCGTGCTTCATCGTGATTTTTGACCTGGTAATGTGTAAAACGTTGTTGGTCATTGTCCCTTGTCTTTCTCTGGTGCCATGATCTCATGAATTCGCTCACTCAGTGGCCTTCGACGACGATTTTCCGTTCTTGCGCTATTCTTTCATTCTTTTTACTGTCGACTCTTCTCTTCCCTCCATATCCGACCTCTGTCATCAAATGTAACGATTTCTGGTTCTTTGCTATGAAGAGAGAGACTAAGGCAAGCCCCGAAGGCCTAAGCCTTGATAGAACACACAACAACTCTTAGCGCGTGACTGTTTCCTAACTCGATATCGACGAAGTCCCTGATCAATTCTAATTCAACAATATAAAAGCATATCTCATAAAGGCAACGGCGTACAATAGGTCTTGGCAACGCATCTCGTTCAGCTAATTACCTAATTCCTTTTTATGTTTGAAGAATGAAAACATTATGGAGGGGCTTTTCTCCAACCGGAAGGAATACACCTACCTATATACCTATATACCTATAGAGGAAGGAATCAGGAATGTTGTAACAATAGGCATATTATTCTTACAAACAATCCAAACAATCAATAAAGCATTTGAGGCATTTATAAGCATTGTTAATTTACACAATCAAAACAATTTAGAGATATTTGCATCAACAATCGAATTTAGATGAGCTGCCAAACTCTGGCTGTTAATGAATTCATCAGTTGAGCTGCCAACTCATTAAAAGGCAATTTTCCAAAATCTGACTTCTGTGACCTGGCAAAGTTCCCTTACTGTTTGAAATCTTCAACATCGATGACTGTTTTCATGGGGCAAACAACTCATACTAAGCTATCGAAGAACAAGTGTTGCACTGTCAAGGTACCAGCTGGTTTCTGACTAAAGTAAAAATTCGTCAGTAGTATCCTTCACCATTTTTTCCCTACATATGCACGTATTTTTTATAAGAAACTAAGGATTTGGGCTCCTTAACTCCTTAAAATTCTCGAATTTTGAGTACACAGAGTTTCTTACGAGTTTCTTAAATCTTCCATAACAATCTTCATGTTGATTACTATCGGAGCCTTCGGCATGATTTCAAAACAAGGCTTTCTTGAAGCCTTTCCAGTGTCTAGACATTGCAATCAAAACAATCGAGCGAAATAAAATCTCTATCAAATTTTGATGAGTTGCCTATCGATTGCTCCTGATTAAGGCTAATTACTACGTGTGCCTAACAAACTCTCGCTGTTAATGAAATCATCAACAGAGTTGCAAAGTCATTAAAATGCTATTTGCAAAGTTTGACCTGGCAATGTTCCCTTACTGCTTGAAATCTTCATATGGACGACTGTTGTCAAGGAAACCAACCAACCCATGTAATACTATCAAGAAACAGGTGTGGCACTATTGCAGTGGCAAATCTTGTCGGGCAAAAGTAAAGAATTTGTCAGTATCATGTGCTTTTCGTTTCGATACATCCGATGTAATAATTCTGACGCTTATCAAATCCTACATTAAACAGTTGCAATTGCAGATAAATATTCTTTGCTACATGAAGTAAGCTACATGCATGATCTCATTCTTCAAACATGGCTAATGGGAGCCTTTAATTGCCAGTTGCATTGACGTCATTACATACCAACAACATGTTTACAATCGTTACACTAGCTTGGATCAAATTTCCTAACATCTCAGCTATGTGAAGAAACTCAATCGAGATTACTGTTTATGGAGCCAACTGATCTGTAAATAAAGGGCGTGAATCATAATTTGATACCTCATTTCGACCCCTTTTCACCTTTCTTTTAATATTGTCCAGCTGAATAGCTAGTGAATTCGATCTAATTTGGTGCAGGATTTTAGGCCTACTACCCATATTTTTTATCACAAACTAAGAATTTAGGCCAGTAGTGGGATAGCGTAACTGTGAATAGGGGGCAGTTGCCAGCCCGCGCAATATAGTCGAACATGATTGATTCTATTTCTTTGATTAAGATTTATGGTTTTTAGATATTTGGTTCGTTGGAAATAAACTCTGAAAAGATAACCCTGTCAATTGATAAATGGTTCCTAGCGAAAAAACTGATAAGATTTATGGAAAATTTATTACATAGTCGTTAATTGGGCAGACAGAAAAAAACGACATTTTAACGTGTGAAAGGTTGATCAATAGATCAATTTTAGAACGAGTTTCAGAGTTTTAGTAGAAATAAAGGTTTGGAAATTCTATTTTGAAATACACAGGAAAGTTACAAGTGATTAAACCAACTTGAACAAATTTTTGCGGTTGATTTTTTATATTTTATTTTGACGACTTATAAATCGACGTTTTGAAATTTGAAGTTCCTGGATTGATAGATTTGAAGTTTAGATGAATTATAACAATGATTAAACAATCGATTGAAAGATGAATAAATAAATAAATGATGCATTCACAAGGTTCCTCTGATTTTGAGTTTGTTGAAACATTCCTAATAAGTCATGAGTAATTTCGTAAAGATTAGAATTTGATGGAAAATTTAGTAATCTAATATGTTTTTTTTTACATTTTATTTCAGATGACTCCTCTGCCTCAGACAAGCCTCATACTCAATACGTGTTCCCTCAAGAAAATTTCAAAACACTGTTTTGGAAGCCTGTTTACACATCACTCAAGTACCTTACAAGTACTATCATACAAGAAACAAGTGTAAATGAAGTAAAAATATTTTACAGACTTATTTTATAAACATAAATAGTATCTTAAGTTATATTTTCCCAGTGTTGGAGTTTCTTAAATCTTTAGCGATCTGAGACCTGATTTTCTTACAAGCAGTTTCTTGTGAAAAATACGTGTATAGCACCCTGGGCACCAGAACCAAAAATAATAAAAAGAAAAAAATAAAGGGGAAAGAAAGTTCTTTCTTCCTTCTCGCTTTTCCTCTTCCCAATTTTCCTTTGATTTAAATCTTGAGGCACTGGTACACAGGGTACGTGTATAGCATCTCCATAAAGTCACCTGTAACTATGGCAAAATGCCACCCCCAGGGGGGGGGGGTAACTACCATACATGAAGGTACAGGGTGTGCCATTTTTTGGGGTGCCTTTTTTCGAGCAGAAAATAAATTTTGGGGTACCATTTTTGGTAAGATCACAAGTAGTCATAAATTTTGGGGTGTCATTTTAGAAAAATGACTCTTTAGGGTATTGATTTTGATCAAATTTTACTTACTTGGTTGAGATTTTGTATGGCTGTCACAATTTTAGGGTATACATATTCAATGGCCTGCAAATTTTGGGGTATCATTTTCGCGAAAATTTATAAATTTTAGGGTCCGATTTCAGACGTCAAATGGCACACCCCCGTCACTTGCCTATTGAAGTTACCCCCCCCCCCTCGGGATACCACCGAACGTAATGAAGTGATTTTCTCATCTACGTTCACATATTAGCTACAACAACGATCATCAGTTCTAGAGAATCACATGAATAGATCACATGAGCATACTTGGAAATTTTTTCATTGTTTGAATTACCCACTACATCAAACAGATCTTATTCCTTTCAGAACTAAGATGGCGTAATTGAAAGTAAACTCGAATATGATTAGGACAATCATAAATGATGATGCCAATTGCCTATTTTAAGTTACGAAAACATGCCTGAGAATTCTGTATATCTAAATCCTATAAACCTGATAAATTACAAAAATAATTTAAGAACTGTGGTATATTTTAAGCCAGTCTTTGCTTCCCAAGGATTCACCACTAAGGTGATAGACAGATGATCCTCTTATGGCCTTCCTTGAATGCGGTAACCGGGGGTTCCTCTCCTCCTGTATCAAATGCATTGTTAAACTCATGCGATGAGCTGATGATGGAACGAACTTATTATTGAATTGGATCATCCTTGACGCGTCAAAATCGACATCTGGTTTCATGCGACAGACTGAAGATGAACCAATTGCACAATACTACCAATTTAACGCATGCGTCCTTTTTCAGTAGGCCTAGGCCTACATATTTCGAAATGGCGCTGTTTACAATAAAAAAGAATGGCCGTTTTTAGTCGACTTTTCCGTCAAAGATCACTTGTCAATGGGGGTCAGTTATCCCCTGGAAATGGGTTCATTGAGTAGAAGAAAGTAGAGCTAGCTAGCGATTCACAATGGCAATTTTGTGTACTATGCTGTTGTCCCAGGGGGGGGGGGGCACTCAGCACATACGCATACGGGAGGTCAGTCCAAGAAATTTTCCGATAACCCAAAATATCAGTTCAGCTTCATTGCAACCAAAAATATCAGCTCATTTTGTGGCATTGTACACTTAGAAATCTGTGCATGAACATGATATATCATAAAACAATGCAGATCAAGGTCAGAACTGTCTTTGAAAGGAACCCAGAAATGTCAGTTTAATAATATTTGATGCGCTTAAAAATATCATCAACGTGATTTTCAGTTTTATTTGGACTCAAAAATAACACTTTCGCCAATTAATCTAACCTAGAAATATCGGACTTACCTCCTCGTATGTGCATGCGCTGAGTGCCCCCTGGGTCTGTTGGGTTGTGCTGTTCTTCTGGGTCCAAACTGCTGCAGCTGGCCTGAGGAATCTTAACAGGACATACTGACTTTGATATTTCTTTGAGCCTCACAGCTATTTCTCGACAAGTCAGCCTGGTAGCTTGATTTAAAATTAGCCATCGCCCTTCAACAAAGGAAGGTGGAATGTTCAGTCTGTGGAAACATGCTTAAGTCGGTAATTTTAACTTTTACTTGAATGATTAATTTTCAATTCATTTTAACATTTTCATACATCAATTTTAATCCGAACTTCATATTTTCAAAGTCCATTATTTCAATTTCGCATTTTCAATTTCAGTTTCTTCTGTTCTAGTTTTTCCAGGTACTGTAAGACAACCTCCTGTTTGTTCTCTAGAACGCCACACAACCAATAAAAGAAACATTAACCTACCTGAGCCATTTCAGCTTCTTGCTCGGGGGTCATTTCCGTGTCATCCACAACTGATTCAGTTCCAGTTTGTTCATCTTCCTCTTCATCTTCCTCTTCATTGTTTTCATCAAAATCATCTTCAACATCATCATTATCGTCGTCCCTGTCATCATCATCTCTGCGCCTTCGCCCCCCGTTACCCCCATTTCCCTGCCCTCCACCACGTTGCTGTCTGCTACCACGACTTGCCCTCCCTTCGCCGTTCTCGCTTCCATCCTGAGACTGTTTATCACCTGAATTTCCACCTCTCTTGCCGAATGATTTCTTTCTAGGCCTTCCCCGACCGCATGTTTGTACTCTCATTTCAGGAGTTTTTCTCCTCGTAACTCGCTTCATGCTTTCGCCTTTCACTTTCAAATTTCTCGTTCGATCTTTCAGGTTGTAACGCCTGACTATAGCACCTTCGATATCCTGCGAAATACTTGCGATATTTTCGAGCTCCACACTGGAAATTTCTGTGTTTTCAATGAGATTGTTTCGCTTTCTCGAACTCCGTGCGCGATCCACTTTTCTGTATGATCTCAATAAACTGTTGACGCTTTCAGTTATCCCTAGTCCAAGATTATCTGCTGAATGATTATCCTCAAATTCCCCACCAATATCTAAACCTGGGGCTTTTATCTCGGCTGATTCGAGCGATGTTTGATCAATGTTTTGTTCGTTGTTATTAAAAACATCTGTGCCCTGCTCCTGGCAAGCTCCGGCGCTGATCTTGCTGTCAAAAGAACCTAAACCGATCGAGATTGTGTTTACGTCTTTTATGAGTTCAAGAGTCCTTTCTGTGTTCGGTTCCACGTTTAATTTGAATTTCTCATCAATCTCATCCACAGTTTTGCTTGAATTCTCCCACTCTTCCTGGGAGTTCTCGTCAGTTGCATCTGCTTTGTCGACCTGTTTGCTCTTGAAAGATCCGTCTGCCAAATACACGACATTCAAAGGCTTCTGCGGTTTGAGCGGACGAGTAACCTGCCTAACACCCATTTCTTGTGGTTGCCAGCAGATTAAATCGGAGTGAAAACTAATTTTGGCTTGTGAAACCTCATCCGTCTACGAATCGCACAATGGAAATTCTTCTCCGCAACATGTGTATAGAAAGCCACGCTTGAGGTTACAACATGAACTCACCTGTAGGCAAATGAGAGAGATAATAATTCATTAAAATTTCACCTCGCAAAATGTGGATTTTATTAAAAAGAATGGTTTATCTTCGTACAGATGTGGATTTACGCCCACTCTGTTCGAACTGAACGCAAATTTCGTAAGCTTTTCGCTACTACCGACGATTGGCAAGATAATGACCTGCTGATTTGATTACTGTAGATCTAATTTGAGACGGAGCAAGGTCATCAGCGAAGGCTATTCATGCTTTGAGGTTTACTAAGGAAAAAAATAACTACCCCTGGATACTGGCAGGTAGGTAGGTAGGTAGGTATATGTATTCAATGTGGCTAGCCTGCGAAAGTCTGAGAGACTTATTTCCAGCAGGGGCCACGGATGTTTTACCATCAGTCCGCCGCAACTACCCGCCGCAGCTACCAGATTTCCCTCACATGGCTCTGGTCGACCCGGGCTAGAGTCGACCAGAGCGACCAAACTGTCCAGCGCGGGATTTGAACCTACGGCCGTTCTGACCTTTGGCTTACGAGTCAGACGCCTAAACCACTCGGCCACGCGCTCTCAATGGCATCGAAATTACGTCCAGATGGCATCGAAATTACGTCCAGAAAATTGAACGAGGGGCATGGAATTTTATCATCTATTGATTGATCAACCACTCCCCTATCCCTACGTGGTGACATTTACCAGCCAGTGAATAAAGGGTTTGTAGACAACTCACTTAACTTTGTTAACAGCCAGTTAACAGCACAGACATCGTCTTTATCATGTCAGACCCTAGACTTGCCCCAAGTCTATTTCGTCAATCAAAAAAAAGTTGGGAAAGGGAAAATTAGGAAAGGCAGACTCTGTATCAGGCAGACTTATTTACAGATGACGAAATAGACTTGGGGCAAGTCTAGTCGGACCCCAACTTCATTATCATTGACCCGATGCGGCGAGCCTCGCTTCCAATTGTGCAAGCCCAATGAGGCCAAATGTGGGCTAATTTCAATATCGCTGATGTGGGCCTACTGTTGAACGCAGAAACATGGCCAAAATTTCCAAGCAAGATGGCTGCTAGCCAGATGACGGTGTTGTCTCCATATGAACAAGTCTACAAAACTAATCGACGACCTTGTAGGCTTGCTACGTCGCCGGATGCCAAACTTTCGTACATAAAACCTTCTTATCATGAAAGCCTAGTAGCCAAAGGATAGTTTTTGACCCTTTACTGTGAAAGGACAGTAGATAACAATTTTTCAGTCCACAAATGAATCTCCGGACAAAACTTTACCGAAATTACGAAATGGGAGGAGATTCATACAATAAAAAGCAAAAAATTTTGCATGTCAATATTTTCAGACATAGCATACTGTACGTCCGAAAATTTTTATGTCCGAAAATATTTCGTAGTCCGAATATTAAGTGTCCGACATTGTTTGCAGTGTAGCAACATGACAGATTTTCATTGCTTGAAAACATAATGTCTTGCTCACGAAACGCTTTGCATTGACCAAGATGTGGTGAGAGTGTTGATTAGGGAAAAATGTTATATTTGCTTAAACTAAATTCATCCTAGCAATAATCCTGAACGATAACTATTTGTGGGGCATAACGGAAAAACCAGACCCAGGACCAGTAGGACCGGACCCTAACGGACCAGACCCCGGCAGAATACCCATTCATTTCCATGTTTCCAGATGACTGATTGGGTACATTGATAATGGGCTACTTGCTTTTTTACACACTAGAGCCTATTTCTTGGTTCCTAGAAAGCCCCTTGAAGTTTAATAATGTATCATCTTAAAATGAAGAAAGCTAAGACAGTTGGTTGTGGTAGTTTTGTTATCTAAATCTTGCTCTGAATGTCAATGAGAATCTTGTCCTTGGGAAATTGAAGTGAGTTACAGGGCCTTGCTAGAGTTGATCATGCGTGGATCTTCGTGGGTCTTCTTTCCTTTCAACTGGAAGTTTGTCTATTGATTAGATGATCAATGTAGCATAGTGTGCATTCTTGCAGTTTATGTGGTATCCAGCGTTTTAGTTATTTCTTTTCAGCGATGATTGTATTGGCTTGTCTTCATTTTTGAAATGAAACTTCTGTACCGTCATTGCAAACTCACGACGGAAAGGAATAGGCATTCACAGGAGTCTGGTCCGTTAGGGTCCGGTCCTATAGATCCTGGGTCTGGTTATTCCGTTATGCCTATTTGTGGAAATTTCTGATGAAGTCGTCTGAAAATTCTGTAGAAAAGTCCTTTGGGATGAATTACCCCAGATATCCTTGCATTCAAACGACAACACGAGAAACTGCAAGGCCATCTAAATTCCAAGATATAACCTTGAATATGGGGAAAAAGGCTTTCATTTTCAGCTCTTACTGCGTGGAACAGCATCCCTCTCAGTATTAGGGAACTGCCAACCATCCCGCTGTTTAAAAGAAATTTAAAAGCTCATCTAAAGGGCCGAATTAACGTGTAACACGACTCCCTGGAAGAGCACCAATTAGGCCCTAACAGTTCTCACATTGTATCATAGATTGTAATTTGGATTATTTTTATGCTGAAGGGATTTTGTGTCATAAACGATTTAATATGAAATATGACTATGAAATATGACCACTTTAATGAACAGCCTCGTTTTGGAAATTATTCAAAATTCGTTCATATGAAATTTTAGACGCCAAATTCGGATTTAGCACCCAAACTTTAGTCTAACCCTAAGTTTTCATGTTGCTAGCGGTTGTAGTGTTAATTTTATGGCGATGTAAAGTTTGAAAATCCATAAGGGATTTGACCGTGAAAATGACTCGGGGTGTAAAGTTTCACCCCGAACGACTTTCCACGGTCAAATCCCTTATAAATTTTTGAACTTTACATCGTCATAAAATCAACATCACAATAGTTAGCAGTTTAAAAACATGTAATGAGACTGAAGTTTGGGTGCTAAATCCCAATCTGTGCTCGAAATTTTCATATTAACAATAGGAAGAGATTTTGACAAATTTCCAAAACGAGGCTGCTTCATTAAAGTGGCGTAATCCGTGAAAAAATGTTCGAAACTTTTTGTCCGAAATTTGTTAGTCCTAGATCTTCGGCTTTTAACACATTCCCCGTTACAAACAACCCCTTTTTATGAAAATTTCGTGCTAGCGCAACACTGAGTCCCAAAACATTCTTAACCAACCCCCTGCTTCCTTTGAAAGAAAGAGCAGATAAGCCACCTTATATGGGTGACGTAATATCTGACTGTGGTCTGAAGATTGTAACCAATAATAGTCTATTCATAAAACATCCATCCTTATCATCAAAACACTTGCAAGTTAATAACAACAGCAGAGACCACGCTACGCTGGCAAACAGTTGGCTACAATAGGCTTGCCCACTCAAGGACCGAGATACAGGGGGGTCCAGGGGGGCCATGGCCCCCTCAAAAATTTTCAGTAGTTGCTGCAGTAAATCTTTATTCTTTTACTATTTTAGTATTTCAGAATATGTTCTTATGTTTTTCTCGTTCATTTTCTACCTTTCATTAGTCTAGGAAGCCATTTGGTGTATTTTGAGGTTACAAGTTAACAAACTTGTCTCAAACCGATGTCAAAACCACAAAAACTTTTTCGTTTTCTTGGGGATGTGTACATCCCAATGTAGATTTACTTGTAGAGTCTGTCTGTATTGAGGTACAAAAATTAGCGTTGTTTGAACCAAATCTGCAGAAAGTGGTCTCGAATTTTTCCAGGGGAGTAACTCAGACCCCTTCAAGGTCTTGGTTCGCTTTGCTCTTCACCCGGTTTGCCCATGGCCCCCTCATGTAAAAACTTGTATCTCGGTCCTTGTGCCCACTAACAAAAGCCCACTAGGGTCAGTAGGCCTACAACTCCAGGGAGTACCACTACAGATGAATGTATACAAAAAAAGTACCACTACCCCCTCTGGGGATACAACTTCTGACGGGTATGTTATCGCTCCACTGTTCGCTTGGCTTTCTGGGTGGGAAAATTAGAGCGTTCATAAGGGAACGGTACGAGGTCGCACCATTTCCAACAATTGATGGTCATGGACATGGAACGAAAATCTTTCCAAAATGAGACGTCATCTGAGATTTGCGAAAACGCAAAAATTCTCATCCAAATCATTTCAATTCTGTTTATTAGCGGACATGTTCACGTGCCATCTAATTTGCGATGGACTGCAATATTTTATTCTGACTTACGAAAAATCCTGCTTGCACTTAATTATCAAGAAAACCATCGTTTGAGAATTTCTACAATATGGCATAAAGCCGAAGTCGAGGGGCGTATCACTCTGTAAAAATCTCGTACACCTTTGGCAAAGATCCTTTTGTTTTCAAGAAAAATCCATGAAAAACTCCCAAAAATCCTATTGTTTTTTAAAAAATCTCGTACGCCTTTTCGGAGGAGTGATAAACCCCTCGGCCGAAGTCTTTTGTTCTTCTGGTTTACGATCTAGAATGGTGATGACGTCACGTCCTGTAATAAGTTGAAACATACAACACTCTGTAGTTTCGAAAAATCTTCAAGATTTCTGAAAATTCCTGTGGTACAATATAAGCAAAGTACCTAGAGTTTATTTACGCTATTCAATTCATGAAATGTGTCATAGAATCTTACATCAAACTTGCTGCAGATCTGAAACACTACCCTAGGTACCAGACTCTAAAAATAAATGTATTTTAGAGAGTCTGATACCAAGGGTCCTGGAACCTATGCTAGTGCTGACACCATTGCAACAGTTCAATCCTCTTTACGTGAGGTAGTCAAGGATAAGTTCATCTCAGCTCAATTTATGGATTATGAGGCGGTTTAGGTTTTAAGACAGGCATAGAAAGATAAAAACGTCTTTGTGAACACGACCAAAATAATTAAAAAATTGTCAATACGTTGATACGGTTTCAAGCTAATTGAAATTGGTCTTCACAAATGTAAACCTCCCGAAAACGGATGAATACGGAGTATGAAAATATGGTTACCGGGTGTCCCAACAAAGGTAACAGATTTAATTAGGGCTAGAGCTAAGAATTTAGCTTGAATCAATCGGAATAATCTTGAAACTTATCCTCGATAGTTAACTTTGACATAGATACCTTTTTCATTGATACTGGAGCATTGAAAGTACACATTTTTATCTTGAAAGTCTAGATTTGTCTCCCATTTGTCTCCATATCCGAACCAAAGCTTTAGGTTCAGGTTGGAAGACAAACCCAATCAAGTTTGATTGTAGTATTGTTAGCTGGATGGTCTAAGGCTATTCCAAGAAACTGATTTCATGTAAAACTGAACCAAATATTCGAATATAAGATTAACTGAGACTAGTATGAATATGATTACTTGAATAAAATATGTGAATAATGCGAGTAAGTTGAATATATGATCTGAGTATGTAAAATCCAGTCTGAAAAAGAGTCTTTATCCTAGTTCCAAATAACTAGCTGCTATGCAAGCATACTCCGCGCACTATACAAGTGTCGGTTTCCTACTCGTCCACTGTAGTCAAGTGACGTCTCTCTCTCTCTTAGCTCAATGTCCAAGTCCTTTAACACTATCAATACTAACGTTATACGTCATGTCTTAAGTCACGTGATAGGTATCAAATGTAAATGTGGTAATAACGGTTAACAACAATAAATCTTTTTAACACCTCCCTCCTTAGTCTAGAGCTCCTGCGATAGTAGATATACGAAATACATATTCAGGGAGAGTTCTACAAATGGATATACATCTAAAAGTCATTATATAAAAGGAAATAATTGGAAAGGTCTCACCGAATTGTCTTGTCTCTAACTTGACTCTCAAATTCTTTCAGTTTCTGTTGACACATAAGGTTCATTTCTGGCTCCCAACTGTCCTCGAGATTCTTGTCTTTCCATTTCACAAGATAATGGGTCACCAAACGTCCAGCTCTGTTACGAATTCTCTTCTTGTCCAAAATTCTGTCAACCTCGTATTCATCAGCAGACAAATATTCATCATCACTATCGAATTCCGCGTTTATGTTGTCCTGTGTTTCTTCACTCTCAATTTGTTCTTCTTCAACTGCGACAAAATCTTCCGGCAAAGGGTCTGATTGTTGATTATATGCGATAAATGTCTTTAAACGATCACTATGTACAATATCTCCATTTTCTAAACGATAGTTCACTGGCGATAATTTCTCCTCAATGCGATAAGGTCCGTGCCAGTTATGCACAAGTTTCGACGAAAGTCCTTTACGATTATTTGGCGTATATAACCAAACACGTTGTCCAGGTTCATACGATGGCAATTTAGCATGTTCGTTTCGATTCAGCTCTTGTCGTTGTTGCGACAACTGTATATTGTCTTGAGCAAATTTCTTTGATTCTCGCAAACGAGTAACAATGTGAGCGCGATAATCGTCGGCGTTCGTAAATATTTCGTCTCTTGGCAACAAACTTACATCGATAGGTAATCTTGGATCTCTTCCGTACAAAAAATAAAATGGCGATTCTTTAGTTGTCTCTTGAATTGCAGTTCTATACGCGAACAGTGCATAAGGAATATAAGTATCCCAATCAGTATGATGCTGATTAACATACATTGATATAATTGTAGTCAGCGTAGCATTAAATCTTTCAGTTAAACCATTGCATTGTGGACGATAGCTCGTAGTGTTAATTTTTACTGTATTTACAAATTCACAAACTTCTTTCACGATTTTAGCGAGAAAATTCTTTCCACGATCAGACAATAGTTCTCGAGCGGCTGAATGGCGACAAACAACTTCCTCGACGTAAATCTTCGCTACGGCCTCTGCTTCTACCGTTTTCATCGCAAAACACTCAGCCCATTTCGTCAGATAGTCCGTAAAGACAATAACGTAACGATTTCCACTCTTCGAAACTGGAAAGGGGCCTAAAATGTCAACGCCCACACGATCAAATGGTCCTTCAACTGGCAAACTAAAAATTGGCGCTTTTGTCTGGTTTCTTGGAGTCTTCTTGGTCGCACAATCTACGCAACTTTTACACCAATTATCGATTTCTGTATACATTCCTGGCCAATAATATCTTTGTCTGATTTTCTCATATGTCCGCATAAATCCTAAGTGTCCGGCAGTTATTTCCTCATGGCAAGCAGTCATTATTTCTGTCCGCAAACCATTGGGAACCGCTAGTTGTTTTCGAAAAGGCTCACTCCGAAATCGTGCAGGGGGCTTCTGAAGATGAAATAATAGCCCATCCTCAATGACATAGTCATCGCACATCGCTACAATTTGTCTTGATGATTTAAGATCGTCCGGTAATGTTCCATTCTCCTTAAAATCAATTATCTTGGAAAATAGTTCATCCCTTTTCTGAAGCGTTTTTACATTTTCAGTATCGAAACCGGTGTCAACAAAAGCAACGAAAGGCTGCGAAATATTATTCTCTTGTGGAGCTTCATTATCGACAGGCGGTCGTCTAGATAATCCGTCTGCATTTCCGTGCCGTTTACCTGGCCTATGTTGAATCTCAAAATCGTAACTTTGCAACGTTAGCGCCCAGCGTCCTAATCTTCCCATAGGGTCCTTTATGTTATACAACCACCTGAGAGGGTTGTGATCCGTAACAACAACAAATTTTCTTCCGTAAAGATATGGTCGAAAATACTTTATACTCCATACAATAGCAAGTAATTCGGCTTCTATAGTAGGATAGTTCTTTTCATTTTTCTTTAGGCTACGAGAAGCATAACCGATGACACGTTCTTGTCCTTCAATTTCTTGCCCTAAAACTGCTCCTAGTCCGTTTGTGGTTGCTGCATCAGTGTACAGAATAAAAGGTTTCGAGAAATCTGGGTATCCTAATACTGGTGATTCAGTAAGCTTTCCTTTTAAAATGTCAAATGCTTTTTGACAGTCACAGTCCCATTGAAATTTTTCTCCTTTGTTTAACAATTTGAAAAGAGGTGCAGCAATGACTGAAAAGTTTTGCACAAATCTTCGATAGTACGAAAAGAGTCCCATCACACTACGTAGTTCACTTACATCACGTGGTACCGGGTAGTTTTTGATTGCTTCTAGTTTCTTAGGATCCGGCTTTAATCCGTTTCTAGAAATGACATGTCCTAAGTAGCTGACCTCCGTCTTAGCAAAATCGCATTTTCGTGGTTTTAGTTTCAAACCTTCTCGACGAAAACGATCGAAAACTTCTTTCAAATGCTCCAAATGACGGTCAAAAGTCGATGAAAAGACTATTACGTCATCTAAATAGACTAAGCAGTTTTTCCATTGCAGTCCGCTTAACACTACATCCATCATACGTTGAAAACCGGGGGGCGCATTCACTAACCCCATTGGTAATACACGGAATTCAAAAAGACCGCTCTTTGTTGTAAACGCAGTCTTTTCCTGACTGGCTTTGTCTAAGGGAACTTGCCAATAACCACTCGCAAGGTCCATGGTACTAAAATAAACAGCATTTCCCAGAGTGTCTAAAACTTCTGATATCCTTGGTAACGGATAAACATCCTTTTTGGTTATAAGGTTTAGTTTTCGAAAGTCTACACAAAACCGATGACTACCGTCTTTCTTTTTGACGATTACGACGTTCGAACTCCATGGACTTTGTGATGGTTGGATTATTTCTCGATCTAACATGTTTCTCACCTGGCTATCAATTATTTCGTTTACGCTTTGAGGGGTTCTGTAAGGTCTCTGTCTCACTGGTGAGTTGTCCCCCGTATCAATGCTATGTGTAAACCGCTTTGCACGCCCAAGATCAAGGTCATCTTTAGCGAAAACATCATCATAATCCTTTAGTAAACTTTTGAGTTTTTCGCGGTCATGAATCGAAAGATCATCCGAAATGTGAAACTCGGGTTCTTTAGCATTTTTCTCAGCACGCTCATCACAAGCATTTTGCTCATGGGCAAACACCTCAGTTTTAACGCTTTCACTCTGTGCCTCGATCACCGCAACTTTAGAATTCGCGTACAGTTTTATAGAATCATCCCAAGGGTTTATGAATTTAATCGGAACCGTACCATTTTTGACAGTTACAAGTGCTCGTGCTGTCAAGAGTCTTTCATTACGTTCTATAGGGCTTGGTTCTAGAATACCGACCTCGTTTTCGATCCAACCATCAACCTTACCATTTACTATTACCTCACAACGTGACGGAATTTCAACTGTCTCTAATAACTGAACAAATGTTCTCCGCGATTCAAAAACATCTTTGGTAGGGCCTACCGAAATTTTTACGTCTTGAGTTCCGATTCGAGCGAGTAAATTTACAAAATCAATAGTCACATTCGATTGAATCATGAAGTCTGTTCCGAGTAAAATATCATATTTAAAGTTTTCAGCTATATACACAGGAAAAAGCCATTGTTCACCGTTTATCTCGATCTCCAAAAGTACTTTCCCTAAAATCTCAACGCTCTGCCCAGTGGCAGTTTTTACCTCAGGGCTTCCTTGGTCTCGAAAGAATGTAGGTGTTACATTACTTAATGCATTGAGGTATCTACTGCTGATCAATGAAATGCCAGCACCGCTATCGAGTATAATGTTTGCCTGACACCCATGAACTTTTCCCACAAAGGTTACACTATGGTATAAAGAGTTAATCCCCTGCTCACACACATCACGCAAGTCTACATTGCTATCGGGGTTTTTCGAAGGCGCTGTCTGTACCCCAACTTCGACAGCGTTTATTCGTTTAAATTACTGTTACCTGATTTATTGTCCGGGCAGTCCCGTTTGAAATGTCCCACACGGCGACACCCATTACAAATTGGAAGGCCATTCGATGCACGTAAATTTCTTGCGACTCCACGGCCACGATTTCCTCGATAAGTTCCGCGATAGTTCTGTCTTCCGCGAAAATTCTCGTAATAACGTTTATCACCTTCATCGCTATTCTTCGCCACTTTCATATCCGCCAGTAAGGCTTCAATTTTCCCCAATCGTTCCTCAATATTTGGCTTTGGCTGTTCCAGCAAATTCACTTGAACATTTCTTGGACCTCCCTCCTTGGAAGCAAACGTACGCGACATTTCCTGAGGCGGTTTCAACCAAGGGGCAGATCCATCAACGTACTCGTCGTTGTATTCCATGCTTTTGGCAATTCTTACGGCATTTTGGAAGTTATCTGGATCTTGCAGAATAACCATCCGTTGTACCGACTTTCGCAAACCAGAAATGAAATGCTCCCTCATTAAGCGATCCTGATACTCTGACGGCATATCTGAATAAGCTCTTCTCGTCAGTTGTTGTATGCTCCTCGCAAATTCTTCAACCGATTCTACTTCGCCTTGTTGTCGGCCATACAAATCGGAAAAATACAATCTTCGAGCTTCCTTCGGCAAGAAGTGTTCTGTTAAAACCTCCTTCGTCTTGTCGTAGTCAAATTGCACTGCATCGGGCATTTCCTCCCATACATCAGCTGCTCGATCTCTCAACAAACTTGGCAAAATTTCGGAACAACGATCTTTGCTCCAATGGTTAGCTCTTGCACACCGCTCAAACTCTCTCAACCATTGCTCGAAATCTTCTCCTATTCTCCCGTAAAATCTGTTTGGATTTGAAACAAACTTGGCTTCGTTATTGCTAGCAGTGGCAGTTACAACTGCGAAACTCTCGTCAAGATCCATGGTAGTTTGTCTCTTAGTGTTTCTCCTTCTTGACATTTTTCTACTTGGCTCAGTCCAATAAAACGATTAATTGATGTATCCCGCTCCTGTCACCAATGTTAGCTGGATGGTCTAAGGCTATTCCAAGAAACTGATTTCATGTAAAACTGAACCAAATATTCGAATATAAGATTAACTGAGACTAGTATGAATATGATTACTTGAATAAAATATGTGAATAATGCGAGTAAGTTGAATATATGATCTGAGTATGTAAAATCCAGTCTGAAAAAGAGTCTTTATCCTAGTTCCAAATAACTAGCTGCTATGCAAGCATACTCCGCGCACTATACAAGTGTCGGTTTCCTACTCGTCCACTGTAGTCAAGTGACGTCTCTCTCTCTCTTAGCTCAATGTCCAAGTCCTTTAACACTATCAATACTAACGTTATACGTCATGTCTTAAGTCACGTGATAGGTATCAAATGTAAATGTGGTAATAACGGTTAACAACAATAAATCTTTTTAACAGTATGTTTGAGCAAGACTTCAGCATGTGATTACTGTCAAGCTTGATCAAGCTCTAATCATACATGCAAGCTGGCCAAAATTGCGTCAACACACTCTTTCAAGCTCCTTCAGCCAAAACCATGCTCCTTTCACGCCAGCGCAAGCTTGTTATAAGCTGAACTTTTCGACTTTTTCTTGTTGGTAATTAACAATGCCTGAATGAGAAACGTAAACTTAACAGCTAAAGAACTAACTATATTTTTTCATCCATTTTCGGGAGCACCATAAAACCAAATGACCTACTGTACATACCCTACGGAAAGTTTCTATCATTTATCAATACAAGACAGCATGATAAACAATCCCTTGCTGATTTGACTATTAAATTTGTCAATAATTAATGGGAAAAAAAGAAGTTCATTTAATCTAAAAGGTCATTTGCACTTGAGTTAACAACTATTCAGGCCCGTAGCAGCTATTGGGGCCGGTCGGGCCCGGCCCCCCCCCCCCAATAATTTCCAAACGTTGAATTTTTTCATTCTTCATATATAACGTAGAAAACTGATTGAACCAACAATAAAATTACTCTCCAAAATGTGTTTCCTTGCGCCCTCCCTCTTTCAGTACTGTCAACGTCCCCTAGGTAAGATAGGAAGATAAGTATAAAGCACTCCAATTGGGAGTCTAGAAATGGGAGCTTTTTTGCACTCTCCTATCCTAACTAAACATTTCAAGCAATCGCCAACGGGCTTCTGAAGTGTGTGTTGCAAGTCAAGACCTATATTCGGTCAACAACAACAAACAACCGCCTCAACAACCAATGTGCAAAAAGAGAGAGTTGATAAATTCAACCCCCAGCATCTCAAAGGAATTCGTTGTAGATTCCGATGCAAGAAAATTTGATTTTAGAAAGATCAGCCCTTCTGACATCAGAAGCGCTTCGTCAAGTTATACGAAAAGTACCCAAACTTCACAGTCTAAATAACAGACATCTAAACTACGAGAACTCGCGACGCGTTTGACCAAGCATTCTTGTGTCGTAGTTTAGTTTCAGTTAGCCTATTTGAAATAGGTCTATATATTTCGATCCATAAATTTCCTATTTCGCCTGCGGACCTCCGAACATAAAATTACCTTTAGCATTCACAGAGGGGTGTTGCCAAAAGAAAATTGGTCATTGCTCGAAAATTTTTTCCCGGACCCCCAGGAGCTTTGCACCATAACCGCGAATTGGTGCCCCTCCAATCTGAAAAACGCTCCTACGGGCCTGCTATTCAAAATACAATCTCCCCAAAATCTAGAGGCTTCAGAGTATAAAATTTGCAGTCATCCACCATGAGTGGTGGGACACTAGTAAATTAGATTAGGTTAATTTAGCTTCTTTACCTACCTTGAAATGCCATAAGATTCTCTTCCTTGACATTGGCAGCCTGTCTCAGCCAAGTTCTTGCCTTGAACTGAAGAGCTCTGTCACATGTGCTTTCAAAATGTTTGGGCCTAAATTCAACTTTGTTATCTCCTGCGCATTGCTGTGCCTACGCAGTGAAGTTCGATTTCGAGACCACTGCGTAGGCACAGCAATGCGCAGGAGATAACAAAGTTGAATTTAGGCCCAAACATTTTGAAAGCACATGTGACAGAGCTCTTCAGTTCAAGGCAAGAACTATGGCTGAGACAGGCTGCCAATGTCAAGGAAGAGAATCTTATGGCATTTCAAGGTAGGTAAAGAAGCTAAATTACCCTAATCTAATTTACTAGTGTCCCACCACTCATGCATCCACATAAAATCTTACCACACAGAAGAATCGTCTTATAATATCATATATAAAGAATGCTATAGCACCTTTTTGCATGCTAAATGACAAATTTATCACACCATGAACTGAAATGATGTTAAATGACTGAAGTAAACATTGCTGCACCTTGAAATCATAGCTTTATTCATCCCAAGTCACAAGTATATGACAAATTATGTAAGGAAGAGTAGGTAGGAAGCCACCTACACCATTACAGTAATCTTATTTTCATATAGTATTTTTATACATGGGCAGATAAAAAATTGTAGATTTCAAGTTATGCACATTAATTTCTTACAAGTCTTTCTTTCACCTAAAAGTGTGCTGTTGAATTTGCATTCCATTCAAAGAAGGATAGTGAAAAAATAACATTAAATTATTTTATGCTTCTTTCTTGCTTATACTTTTCATGATTCAAATTTTGATCTTACACCAGATGTCCCAGACAAAAAGGATGTAAACATACTCAGTTGGCTCCAGCAATGTGAATCTAGCTTTATTCAATCACTAATCACTCTCAAAATGTTCCTTGATAGTTACCTTGAATAAAGGTACCTTGTTTGTTGACACTGATGCTTTGAGAGCAGAAATATTAATCTTCAAGCTCAAATTTACCTTGACATCCAAAGAAAGAAGAACTTTGACCTTTTAGCCTAAGCAAATTCCTGAAGCACATCTGATTAGCTAGAAACTTAAAGGGTCTGTTTCATCCAGCATACCTTGCACGTGTCGTCTCTTGCCTAACCTTTGTTTGTCGCCATTTTCATGGCCCATGAAAATGGCGACAACAAAGGTAAACCAAGAGACAACACGTGCAAGGCATGCTGGATGAAACAGACCCTTTAAGGGCCCTGGACAACATCAATGCAGTGCGCTCTTTTTTTCTTCCTTGTTTCCCTGTGATTAAGATCTTCTGCCAGACAGAAAAGATGGTGCATGACTACTCAACACAGTATCTAGTTAACACCTTAGAAGGCTGGAAGGATTAGCCAGCAAGTTGCCACTGTTACAGTGATATTCTTGGATGATGTGATATCAATGGTTTCTCATTTTTTCAAATCTAAGGTTATCTCTCATCATTACACTTTCTAGTAGTCACTTGAAGAAAAAAAAATTTAAAAAAATCTGTTTATCCTTCACAGGTTTTGAACCTGGGTTGTGCGCATGAGAGGAGGAAGAGCCTACCACTTTGCCAATCATGCATTGTTAGTAATGAGTTGCCGCTTTTGTACAAATTGACAACAACGGGCGCAGAGGATGCTGGTTGACCAGGCCCCTTTAACAGGTGATCTGACGAGAAAATTTTTATTGATGCAAATGAATAGCACTTTTGAATGATAAAGAATGTTGCTTATGATTTTGTGATACTTTGGTTCATTTTCACGTTATCCAGCACTTTTTTGTATGATTTGCCGATGATGTCATTTTGTTTGCAAAAAGTAAAGAAAAAAGTGTATTGAACAGAAGACCTGCACTTGGCTGCAACATCCGTTGGGATGATCAGTTCAAAATTGCACTGAGAATTGCTATTCACCTAAAACAAACAAATTTTCCTTCAACCTAGACCACAAATCAAAAAGAATTTTGCGTGAAATAATTGCCTTTACTTCTCTGTTCATGAACAATTTTGTAGGGTCTACTGGGCTAAAATGGGTGGCTTGGGGTAAAATGGGCAGTGTTGATTGCTGGAAAACAGTGGACCCAAAAGCTGATAAAGCTCTCACTATGTCAAGGAGGGCAGTTTTAAAGGTTCTAGCTAGAGGAAACTTTGAACAAAGAATGTAGTACAACTTAACAAGACATCTTTCACCCTACCTATCTTTGCCAAACCTACTAATTTCACCTCAGTAGATCCTAAATTAGAAAGGAAGGCAAAACTTTGAACTGGTGGTGTTCTGAAGGGAAAATTATGTTTCAGGTTGGTAGGGAGCTTTGATGGGATTTTGCTTTCTTTAAAAGGCAAAATTGGCTTAATCACATCATTTTATCCAGCTTGCACTGGACCTGTTACAGCACCTTTGAAAAAACAGTTCAAGGACAATCTTATCATTTGCGAAGACCAGTAAGTTCTCTATACACGCACAAATGACCTGTGATTAATTGCACTGTGGCTTAAAAGGATATTTCATTGGGCAGCTTATGAGCAAAGGTGAGGAAATGTCAGATTTGTTGTGTCTGCAATGCAAATTGCTGTGGAAACTGACAAAAACAAAGACTTTGTAGGCCAGCAGCATGAAAAGAAGGGCAATTTTTGTTGAGACCTTGGGTGTGCAAGACGGGTCCTCTATTGTTTATCTATTTTAGTATTTTTAATGCACAACGTTTTCCTTTGGTGTGTAAGTGCCAGGCTGTCCATACCAATTGTAAGTGAACACAACATGTGTCTCAGACAGTATAAGACCAGAAAATAAACTTCTATTATGGGTGATGGTTTTGGTGTTTGTTGCATCTGGTTCACTGCCATCTTATTTACGGCTTCCAATACAGCTTTACTTCAACAGGAAAGCTGTAATGGCAGCAGTAACCATCCCCGTGTGCGTCAAGTAAAAATTTTGAATTTTACTTGTTTTAGCCCACACTGTAAACTTTGTATCTTGTGCATGCAAGTTGAGCCTAAGCAAGACTGCGCGGAAAAATCATTGTTGAGAACAATAGATTAAAACAATAGATCCTTTGTTTATTGATAACAGCATGGCTCAGGTTGAGAACCACCTATGTTCCTGTGCGTGCAAGATATTGCGCACCCAGTGCAAGCTTTCCAGTCTGGGACAGAAATTCATGGCATTGTTGAACAATGTGATGCATCTCAAAGAAAGAAAATAAGATTTCTTTCTAGAATATCAAATATGAATTGCACTCCATTCAGCAATCATTTTCTTGCCACTTTCATTCCATTTCCATCAATTTACCTCCATAGATTAGAAGTTTATCCTTCAATTACAATGGAAAACTGGTAAATAACCTACTCCCTTGATCATATCTCCTTCTTATCTTATCAACACTTGGCAACAAACCAGGCAATGAAAACTGCCACTTCCCCCCACCTTAAATCAATTAGTCATATCATCACACAACCTGAGAGTTGTCAGTTGTAAAATTATCATGTGCTGAGCAGCAAAGTACAGACCAGGCTTTTTCCAGTTTAATGAAGGGCTTGGTCTTGGTGTTCAAGTTTCCTGGGGCAATATGTGATATTTCGTATCTGTTTTGGATCTTGAAAGTGGTGTCATATCATTGTGGTAACATATTTAACGATATCCTGATGATTGATCATTGGCAGATGCAGGGAAACCTTCCTGGTAAAACAATAATAGAACTGACTGACAAAAGTTGCATGAGCTAAAACAGACCGACCCCATGGCTGTTTGTTGTTGACTTTAGCTTCTATTCTGTGGGCCATTCATATCAGGCATTGAGATACTTGGGACGTTGAAGGTTTGTTTTTGTTCGCTGAGGCTGTAAAATTAGTGTAAAATTCATTATGGTAGACAGAATAATGATGAATCTTGATCACGGGCCAACATGCCAACATACCTAATCCGAGCCCTCACCCCTGTCTTCAACTGTTCAACATGAAACTAAACATGAACGAGCCACGAAAAGAAACTCACCTCCTTACTCTTTGCCAAAATATCACCTCTAAACACAGCACAAACTTGACAGATCTCTCATGGTTAACAGCATACAATTAACAGGATGTGAATGTTCAATTTGTTGCCAACAGGTTCCAATTGTTTTGTTGGCAATGTCGATTTTCAGGAGGGCAATTTGAGTCTTCGCAATACTTCCCAAGTCAGGCCAAGTTACGACGAGCTATCCATTAAGACAGCTTGAGCTTAGGCCCTTACTTCAATTCATCAACAATAGAGTTTGGATGTTGATCCTGAAGCTGGTATCAACAGTCAATATGGGAGGATGATTTCCGTGTGTATTACCGGTGATTTGCCTCTGTCTTCTGAGGTTTGTTTCCAGGTAAAATGGCGATGAGAGTGTTGTACTTTTGAGAGCCACAACTGCACAGTAAAGACGACCGCATTTGTTTCGATGACAAAAGAAAGTTGAGATGGCGCGGTCTTACACGGGGGTATTTACCCGTGAGAATTTCGTCTCAGGGGGTTTGTTTATACATTTATCATCAATCTCAAAAGAACAAGGGCAGATTTTGTAATACAATAGCATCAGTTGCTTTGGTTCACACCTCAATTCAAAGCGATTAGTGAATGCAGACAAAAGAAATTCTCTCAAGCAGAAATTCCAAAACAAACGAAGACGCAACGTTGCCCTGAAACCAGTACGGCAAACTCTCGTTTGGTGCGGGCGAAGGGAGGTTTTTAAGAGATGTAATGTGCTCATAATGAAAGAAGAAGGGTAAATCTAAAGTTCTGTCTTGGGCATTTTGTTTACTTGATTCAGGAGCTGAGCAGTGACTGCGTATATCTGAGCAATAAATGTGCTAAAATTGTAATGCCCTCTGCTCGGTTTTTGAGTCAAATAAACAAAATGCCCCAGACAGAACTTTAGATTTACCCTTCTTCTTTCATTATGAGCACATTACATCTCTTAAAAACCTCCCTTCGCCCGCACCAAACGAGAGTTCGCTGTATTGGTTTCAGGGCAACTTTGCGTCTTCGTTTGTTTTCAATTTCTGCTTGAGAGAATTTCTTTTGTCTGCATTCGCTAATCGCTTTGAATTGAGGTGTGAACCAAAGCGACTGATGCTATTGTATTACAAAATCTGCCCTTGTTTCTCAAAAGAGATTAAAAGGCGCGAAAATATTGTTTTCTCGAGAGAGTTATCTCTGTTTGTCTTGCAAACAATCATTCGTGTGCTCTAAATTTTGTTGTCATGGTGAGAAAATTGCCATGAGAACCATTAGCAATTGGAAGGAAGGTTCATAACAATTTTTCATTTCATTTTTTCATTTTCATTTTTCATTTTAACTTTTTTATCCATGGTAATCCACTCAATAATAAATACTGCTTTACAGGGAGCCATGCAAAAACAAAATCTAATAATAACTAAAATATATAATATACCCTATTTACAATAAAACAGGAAAGAAAAATGAGATGAGTCATAGTTTGGCTTTATAGTTTCTTCGAAAAGAGCAGAGCGACGACGATGCTTTGACAACACTATCTAGGTCACTCCAGACCTTAGCCCCTCTGTACGCAAACGATTTCTGACCAGTTGATGTTCTCAGTAATGGTAATCTAAGGTCAGTGTTAGAGTTCCTCAGCTGACGGTTAGTAGCTTCAGATACCTTTTGAAATATGTTTCGCAAGTAATCTGGGGCAAGAGCATTCAGAGATTTATAGACCATCTTGCTCGTCTCGAAATCAATCAGTTCTCTAATGGTAAGCCAGCCGAGACTCTTTATCAAAGGCAAAGCGGACGTGTCATAGGGGCTGTTCGTGACTATCCTAGCGGCTCGATTTTGAAGTTTTTGCAACTTATCGAGGGCTGATGCACTGCAAGATCCCCAAACAGGGCAGCAATACCTAAAATAGGGCTCCCGGGGGGGGTACTATACATATTTTGGGTACGGGGACGTGCCATCGGGAAGGGTATCGATTTTCACGATTTTGGTATAAGGAACGGTATCGATTTTCACGAATTTGGTATAAGGAACGGTATCACTTTTCGCGATTTTCACAATTGGTATTGGATCCGGTATCCATTTTCGGAAAATTGGTATAAAGTCGGGTATATATTTTTGAAAAATTGGTATAAAGTCGGGTATACATTTTGGAAAAATTGGTATAAGGAACGGGTATGTTTTTGAAACCTCGATGGCACGTCCCCGTCCAAAATCTGGTCAAGTACCCCCCCCCCGGGATAGGGCTCAACGAGACTTCTATACAGCATAATGAGGTTTTCCTTAGGTAGGTATCGTTTAGAAGCGTTTTATTGGAGCAACAGGCAGTTCAATTTGAAGCACGCATGTATTCTCTGACAAAAATGATATTCCCTAGAGCAAGAATTTTATTATAACACAAAATATAAAGGTTTGCTCAAGACAAAGCGATTTGGCAGCTTCAAGAGTAGATCTCACACCTTCTGTGTAGATTCTACACCTTCTGGTGATTTGCCTTCTCTTCTCTGTTTATTTTGATTTGATTGAGTGCAGTCTGACGTATAAAGGCAAATCTCTTTGAATCGTTTTTTCATCACAAAATTTCACCTTGCTTTGGGGGAAGACTTCAACCTCGATCCCAGGGCTATCATTGTCTTGGAAATTGGAAAATTGGAAAAGACTTATTACGATGAGTCTCTTGTATCCCTGTGGTAAACCTTGACAAAGCGTCATCATCCAGTCAAAGAGCACAGGGAAACAAGAGGCTCATCGTCATAAGTCTACTGTACCATGACTGTACCTTGCTATTCTGTGGCTGCAGACCATGAGCGTTAGGACACCGACACCCAGTGTGTAGCTGTTAAATCTATATTAGTAGCGAGCCACCTTAACTTATTGTTTTTTGGTGTCTTGAACTTGTTTTTACCTCGTACACAACAAACAAGTTCAAGACACAAAAAAACAATAAGTTTATGTGGCTCGCTACTAATATAAATTTTAACAGCTTCACACGGGGTGTCCTAACGCTCATGTTCAGACCAGCGCTTCAGACGAACTCAAACTCTAGCGGCTACGGTGGCCCATGCTGCAAAGCAAAACTTTGCATGATTCTTTATTTTTTTTAGAC
Organism: Aurelia sp. 3 sensu Dawson et al. (2005); assembly: GCA_964020215.1. Classification (NCBI taxonomy): domain Eukaryota; kingdom Metazoa; phylum Cnidaria; class Scyphozoa; order Semaeostomeae; family Ulmaridae; genus Aurelia; species Aurelia sp. 3 sensu Dawson et al. (2005). The sequence goes on from OZ026580.1 coordinate 17,725,148, forward strand.
CTCCGCTGTTTTGGTATCAACCTGTTAATTTTTGACTTTGCATGCCAAGGATATTGCGTCATGAATAATCAATAAACAAACCAACATACCAGTTTTGTTTCAAGTGAAATGGGGGGTTTGTTTTGCAAACATTTTAGCATTTATCAAAGCGGAAAGGAAGGCTTGAAATGTTGCCCACATTTTCCTCGCTTCTTCGCAGCATGGGGATGTTGTGCAAATTTGTTTGTTTAAACATGTGGATTTGAAGCAGATACCTGAATAGCAAGCTGCAATCGATAACAGTGCACACAGACGCTGATCAATAGCTCACAAGGATTTGCACTCGTTGTCTGTCGTCTAATTAGATGCCATGTGAAAATGACCCTGAAAATGCTCACAAAAAACAACAACTGAAATGTTTCGATTTCAAATAAATTTTGTGCTGTCGCAAATTGCACGCAACATCTAATCAGAGCGTTTTTGTTTTGTTTATAGCGCAAATCAGATCATTTACTTTAAAACTAACTTTAATTTAGTTCAACAGCAAAATGCAGCGGAAACTCTTTAGTTATAGTGCGAGTCCGCCCTGGGGGGGGCCGGGGGGGGGTACTCAAATATTATCATTTTCAGGATTCCGACTCCGGTACAGGGTATCATTCTAGTAAAAATCGGCTCCACGACAGGGTCCATATTTGTCATCTTTGACTCAGAAAGGTCGTTTTAGGCCAGTTGCACTCTGCGAATATGATTCAAATCGCCTGGATGGCAATACTTCCACATTTTTCGATAGATTTCTTACAAAGTTTCCTTTGCAGTGCACAATTTTGTCTGAAGAAACAAACGACAGGATATTATTTAAGAAAATTTCACTTCGGGAAAGGGTATCATTTTCAGGAAGCTGAGTCCGGGACAGGGTAGCTTTCATATTTTCCAGTGGCACATCCCCGTATGTTTGTAGAGCAATCTCCCCTCCCCCCCGGGGAGTCTGTATTTTACATTTGTACCTTGATTAGTAGACCGTTGGAGTCAATTCGAATCGCCTTGATCTTGCAAGTAATATCAAAGGCAACAAATGCTAACAATTATTGCGACGACTAGCCTCGTAGGCTGCTGCTATTTCTTCGCTATATCTTTTGTTTTAATTTCCCAATATTTATAGCTTTTAAGTTTCAACCGTACAGGCATGTTATGTTCATCACATAACGCGTTATCACATGTCGAACAAGCAGATATACACGGGAAAAGGACACAAAAACCTATTCTCAATAACAAATGATACAAAATTCCTTCTGGTACAGCTGCCAAATAAAATTACGTCACAAAAAAGATAACACGTTTGGCGGGCAGTAGAATAAAAATAATCAGGCCTATATACAAAACCAAAATGTTAATCTATCAGTCCAAGGCTAACTCATCTTTACGACCTAAAAATCAGAAAATGTCTGTAAGGGGTTTATTGGAACGAAAATTTCACGTTCCATTTGGTCCATGATTTACTTGGAATTGAAACATAAATTCAATGCAGAGCTGTCAGCTTCAGAAATAGGATTTTAATTTCAATAGCGAGGGAGTCATGGGCCAGAATGGAACGTGGACTTCTCGTTCACATATGTTAACATGTCCCTTAAGTCTTTCTAATTTTTGAGTCTTAAAGGCAGTCTGTCACCCATTTGATTGGATGATTTGGACAATGCAAAGAATAGGAAATTTGAATGGCTGGCCGTAGAAAGTCAAATACTGTTAGCCCTCCTTTGTTTCAAATACACAGATTCACAAAGAAATCTGTTGTGTTAAGCTCTGACTTTGACGCGGCCAATCAGAGACGTGACAGACTGCCTTTAAAGAAGAGCGATTTCACGAAAAAAAATTTTCACACATATCAATTTTGAATATCAGCCACATAGACCATCAAAGGGTTAGCAGTGTTGTTTATTCATAAGAGACCACTTTCCACTTTTTAAAAACTGTAGTGAAAATTTCAATACGATGCCAGAACTCTTTCTTGGAAAGATTACTTTATTTTGACATTGCTGGAGAGCAACAGAAGTGGTGTTTTTGAAGCAACCACTAATTTTGCCTTTTCTCTGCCATAAATCAGCAACCACGTGTTAGATTGACTAAAACAAGGTCCCAAACTCGAATTTGAAGCTTAATCTATACATCTGTGTAGAACCCGAGATATTGAATCAACAGCTCCTCCACAGTAGCTACACAAACGGGGCAAAGTTTTTTGGGATACCGGGTGACCCAGAAAAAAGTGACCTGACGCGATCCGTTATAGAAAAACAACTAATAGACGGATTGAGATGATTTAAACACAGTTCTGTCGCTAATAAACTACGCTACTTTATGAGTATGTTTTGCAATTTTTTTAAGCACGGTAAATTTCCAGAATTAAGGATTTCGTGGAAAATGGCGAGCTTGAAATCGTGAAAAAGTCACCACAAACAGGAGATTGATTTCAAGCCACTTCACATCATGAAAACAATGAGGGGTATACTCTGCTTCAGGCTTGGAATAGGCTTCTCAGTCGAAAGTTTCTAGCGAACGTTGCTGGTCCCTAGGTACCTATGCATTTGGTATCAATTTGCCTTGTGGCTCATGGATTTTCAAAGATGTTAAATTTTCCACGCAAATCGAGATCTTCAAGAATTGTTTGCAGAAAAAGCAGGAATACCTTTGTCCCTTGAGAAAAGAATGTTTTAGGTACCTAGGGACAATAATCTTGCTTTGAAAACTTTCGAATGAGTTGCCTATTCCAAGCCTGAAATAGAGCACGTTTCTCATTGTTTTCAAGATCTGAAATGGCTGTAAATCGATCCCCTGTTTTTGATGACTTTTCCAGGATTTCAAGCTTGCCATTTTCTTCGAAATCCTTGATTCTGGAAATTTACCATGCTTAAACAAATTGCAAAAAATACTCGTAATGTAGAATAGTCTTTCAATGACAGAACTACGTTTGAATCATCTCAATCGGCTTCTTAGTTGTTTTTCTGTAACGGATCGCGTAGGGTCATTTTTTCTGGGTCACCCGGTACTCTGTATTCTTAGTCATCTTCTTTCAGAGCAATGAATAAGATATCAGCTTCAGTTTCCATCTCAGTTTCAGTTCATCAGCTTCTTAGTCATGCTAATTCAACAAGGGCAGATTTTGTAATACAATGGCATCAGTCGCTTTGGTTCACACCTCGATTCACAGCGATTAACCAATGCAGACAAAAGAAATTCCCTCAAGCAGAAATTTAAAACAAAAGAAGCCGCAAAGTTGCCCTGAAACCAGTACGGCGAACTCTCGTTTGGTGCGGTCGATGGGGGGTTTTTAAGATAAGTTATGTGCTTATAACGAAAGAAGAAGGGTAAATCTAAAGTTCTGTCTCGCGGATTTTGTTTATTTGATTCAGAAACCGAGCAGAGGGCATTACAATTTTTGCATATTAATTGCTCACACGTACGCAGTCACTCCTCAGCTCTTGAACCAAATAAACAAAATCCGCGAGACAGAACTTTAGATTTACCCTTCTTCTTTTGTTATAAGCACATACCTTCTCTTAAAAACCTCCCTTCGCCCGCACCAAACGAGAGTTCGCCGTACTGGTTTCAGGGCAACTTTGCGGCTTCGTTTGTTTTCAATTTCTGCTTGAGGGAATTTCTTTTGTCTGCATTGGTTAATCGCTTTGAATTGAGGTGTGAACCAAAGCGACTGATGCTATTGTATTACAAAATCTGCCCTTGTTTGCTAATTCTCAAAAGGATTTGCAATAGATTTCAAAGACCTAGAAGACACTTACCTAATGGTTACATTTCCAATGGTTACAAGTGGTTAGCAGCACTTACCGAATGGTTACATTTCCTATTATTCTTTGTAGATATAATATATAATACGTTGTTCTTTTCTTTTCTTACTATTGTCATTTTTCGAACTATTAGCTGATAGGGATTTGTGGATAAAGATGATTAAATGAAATGAAAGAAAGACTTGATAGCCCGTTCTAGGCAATTTTCCGGCTATTCTGAAAGACTGAAGTTTTAATTCTTTTGGATTTGCCAAGTGACCACCATTTTGAAAACAAGAAAATATATGAAAAAATACTTCCATCTTTTAGCTATTAGAAAAATCAATTCCTAAAGTTATCGAGCACCTTCTTTTGTTGCAATGATTTTTGTAACTGGGGACATTTTTTTGACCCACCAGATACAATCATGAATTATCCATTCATCTGCATGAAGCACTTGTCATTTTGAAGCAAAAAGGGTAGCTTAGATATAGAACTTCATTCCACTAAGACTGCGTTCACACGATGCCGGCACATTTTGAAAACGGTGAAAAATGGGACGGCAGCAAAATTTGAGCTAGCGTTCACACGATGCCGTGCCGGCACAATTTGAAAACGGTAGGAAAATTGATAGTAAAAACTCGTTCCTGGACTTTGATGCTAAAGAAAAGTACCTACACCCTAAGAATCGACCAGTCTCGATCCAAAAGCATTGAAAAATGATCTGTTTACGATGCTGTTTCAAATTTATACCGGTTAGGGTTCCGTTTTCAAAATCTACCGTTTTCGAAATCTGCCGGCAAAAAATGTGCCGTTTTCGTGTGAACAGGAGGCCTATCCGTCACATTTTTCACCGTTTTCAAAATCTGCCGGCATCGTGTGAACGCAGTCTAAAATAGGTCATGCCAGATGCATCATTTTGGTAAAGCGGTATAATTACTTATTCGACGTAGTACCTTTAAATGTCCGGCTTCGTGCTCGCATCAGAGTTCGTGTCCGTTGGTTCCATGCTCTCTGAATTCTTTGGCGATAAAGGACTTTCCTTCCTTCGTTTTAAAGCCTACAAAAAAGAGCAGAGATATTAAATCAATGTAGGCACAAAATCTGAGGGAGTGAGTAAATACTGGGGTGCAAAGGCTCTTAACTTAAACCGAAAACTTTTCAGCACCTTAGAGCACGAACATTTTCTGATGATCTGGCAAAAACGAAGCGACAATAGCTTATACTGAGATTAAAGTGCTAGCATGAATTCACATGATCTTCTGAGTTTAATCACAACAAGATATGAGATAAATCCTACACGGTTAAAACCAAACCGACATAAATATGCAATGATTTTTGACGCCGCTATCTTCAAAACTTGCGTAGGCAGTGGGAAGCAAAATTGAAGAAACAGATTAAATGAGTTGACTCGACGACGTGATTCCTTGCATTCGTTTAATATTTTGAATCTGATTGAGCGATATACTGATCTATCGATCTCATCTCACAGATCGATAAAAGAATGGAAGGGTGAAAATTGCATATGCGAAAATTGCTGTTAGAAACAATATCTTTGGAAATCCCTCCGCGAACAGTAGTCATGTAAATCGATGTAAATATACTTATTTTCTTTATATTATTGTAAGTTTTCCAGTACTAACTACTGTACTAATTAGCTATTGTAAATACTAACTTTAAAAAATTTACTAATGACAATAATAATATTTAAAAAAAGCACAATCTAAAAATTAATAACAGAAAGGAAAATGATAAAAACACAGCTGTTTTACTTTCCAATACGTTTCGATTAAAATCTTCACCAGTTCAACAATTAGTTCAACAATAATGACAATAATAATAATATTGAGAGTTATGTAATGAGTGTATGGAAAATCCACTACGGACCATTGTTATTTGTTTCTTTAAATAGCGGTTGGATCATGTGATGGGAAGCAAGCTCCAATTGGAACGTAATGAAATGTGCAAGCACCGTGGGCTTCGATGTGAAGAGGAGGCGACGAGAAAGAAACATAGGCGATAAGATAATAACAACAAACCTGGTAATATCCTGTGTGATATCCCACCATGTACCATGACATGAGCATGTTTGCTAGCGCATCGTCATTACCATTTTCGATATCAGGGGGGAATGCCATAGGAGGAGGGGGTGGTGGCGGTGGAATTATTGGGTCAGGCTGGAAAAAGGAACAATGAACATTCAAAAAATTAAAATTTCTACTGAGTTAGTGACAAAAATCGATGAAATTTATTTAGCACAATAAATCCATGTTACAGAGAAATCGTTCAAAAACAGCTTTTGAAGATCACTTTAAAAAACTTAATTTACGCCTGCAAAATCACAGCAGTCTGCAGTACTTCATTTTCCTTGATATATTTTGCACTGGTAATACAATTAAGAATCTAGTATCTACCTAGCTTTTTAAGAGGAATGCCTATGTTAAGGGACGCCTATGTAAGGAACACCTTTTTAAGAGGAATGCCTATGTAAGAGCCAATGTTAAGGAAGCAAATATCGAACGGGAATCACTTCAAAAACCTCGCACATTCTAATAATTAAAAAGTTCTAACAATTCTTCAAAAGTTCCAGAAACCCTTAAGATCTCAAAATTTAAATGAAATCTTTGCAATCTCTAAGAAAATCGTAGGACGAGAATAAAGACAACAATCATGTTTGTATGTTATCAGTTAAACGACATATCCAGTTGTAAATAACAGTAATGTAGGCCAAAGGCCTAAAATATTCGACTCAAATCAATACTTTAATGTTCTAGAAGTTCCAGAACGTTTCGAATCAACCATGATTAATTATCAACCCATGAAACTTAGAGTAAACAAGCTATTTATAATCAACATGTATTATCAAGATAGATGCAAAACACTCTAACTTATGTAATTTAATTATCAAAGGAGAAAAACAACGAGCCGAAATGTACCTGGGGAAAACTGGAATTGACGATTGAATCATTGTTGATTCGAAACTTTCCGGAAATTCTAGAACATTGAAATAATGATTTGAGTCGAATATTTTAGGCCTTTGGCCTACATTACTGTTATTTATAACTGGATATGTGGTATAACTGATAATATACAAACATGATTGTCGTCTCTAAGAAAAACCCTAAAAATCTTCAAAGATCTAAAACAACCAGATTTCTATTTCTCACCCAACAAATGATACAATGTCTCAAAAATTCTTTCAAAACTTCAAAGTCTGAAGATCTTAAAGTCTCAAAAAGTCTTTGAAAATTAAAAAAGTCTTTGAAAATCTTCGAGGAAATCTCAAAGATTGTTGAATATCAGAGAGATTTTTGAAATTCCAAAATCTGGTAAAAAATTTTTTGAAAGATTTGCCGATTTGCCCCTCTGCTGCAAATATATCGTGAACACAAATTTTGTGTACGTACCCGATTAAAAGATGTATTTCCAAGCGCTTCAGGAAATCCACGAAAAGGTGAGTGTGGGTGTAGATGTGGTGGTGGTGGTGGTGGTTGAAACTGCAAGGGAAGAATGACACAAAGATAAGCTCTGTAGTTGAAAAAGGATTCATGTTTTATGGCAACGAAGACTCATGCAAAAGACAGATTGCAGCAGTTTGCGAACAATTTTTGAAAAAAGTTTTGGTGTCACAGAGGCAAAACGTGTGAGTCAACAAAAAGATAAAATCTTAAGTGGGCCATGGAGTAAAAGTGCATAAGGGAGCAGTCATAAAGTATCTGCTATATGGGGGTGGATGATATTTGGATGGGCCATGAAAACTTCTGCCATGACTTTTTGGGGCTATGAAAAATAATCAGATGTATTTTATGGGGCCATGGCAACGGCTGCAAATGCTACAAAAATTTTTTTCTGTTACTTTTCCTCTTGACACTTGCTTTTCTGTTCATTTCTTTTCTTCTCCTACTCTTGTTTAGTTCAGTGGCTAACCAGTACTTTATTATTAAGTTATAATTCTGGAATTACACTGCCTGTAAACTCATCGAGCCTACATTCTAATAGTCTGTGTTCCAGACCCCTTTGAAACGAAAGGAAAGCTAACATTCTAACAGGCTAACATTCTAAAAGCTAAATTATTTTATGGGGTCATGAAAAATATCCTAGTTCTTGCTATTGGGCCATAAATAAGTGAATAGGTATCTAGGATGGGACCATTAATTTTTTTGCTAGATTTTTGGAAAATCATCCACCCCCATATAGCAGATACTTTATGACCGCTCCCTAACCGATATTGAAAGCTAAACTACTAAAGTATCGATTCAACAAATTCAGATTATGACCTAAGAGTCCGTTTTCTAAGAACGACCACAGGACAGAGATGCTTCTCTTATCAGGGTGCGAAACTTTGGAACGGTTTATCTAAAAAGACTAAAAATACGTCAACTTTGAAAAATTTTATGAAAGCCATAAAATGATCTTCCGTCCTCGAAGAATCAACAAAACCCCCTTTTCGTTTTTAATGTTTTCTTTTGAAATTTCTTTTTAACGATTGTAATTAGGTTATTGATTAGTTATTTTGTGTAAAATATTTAATTTAGTTTTAGTGTATTTTATTGCATGGCCCCCTGTAAATCAGTTTTCTCTAACTGAGGGGCTACCATGCCTAAAAAATTGAAAATGAAATGAAATGAAATCGCATTATACATATCGTCCTTGTATCGCATTATACCTCCAAGGCAACAGGAAACCCACGGGAATGTGCAGTTAACCAATAGGAGTGGCGGGATTCTGTATTGCCTCATTTTTGAATGAAAACTTAGACTGCGTTCACACGATGCCGGCACATTTTGAAAACGGTCAAAAATTCGACGGATAGGCCTCCCGTTCACACGAAAACGGCACATTTTTTGCCGGTAGATTTTGAAAACGGTAGATTTTGAAAACGGAACTCTAACCCGGAAATTTTGGAACGGCATTGTGTAAACAATTGAAAATGACGAAAACAGAACATTTTAGCCGCTATTGGAACGATACTGATCGATTCTTAGGGTGTAGGCACACTTCTTTGGCATCAAAGTTTTACAACGAGTTTTGTCGTCTAATTTCCTACTGTTTTCAAATTGTTCCGGCATCGTGTGAACGCTAGCTCAAATTTTGCAGCCGTCACTTTTTTCACCGTTTTCAAAATGTGCCGGCATCGTGTGAACGCAGTCTTAGTCAGGTAATAATCAAATTATCTTAAATCTTAACTTGTAGAGCAAATGAAAGTATCATTCCTACTTGAAAATGCAAGAACCGATATGCTACTAAATAGAGTACTCTAATTTAGATCTGATTAAGTCTGCTAGGGCACTGATTTTCCGAATTATGACCACTTGTCATGTTTCTTTCCTCGAAAAAGAGTTTGTTCATCTGAAAACAAAGTACATTTTCATGTTTAGTTCAATGCACATTATGAAAAAAATCGGCAAAATTCTGTAAATCTGTGAAATAAATACGAATCGTACCTGTGAAATGAAGTCAGATGGTGGATAGAACGGCGGAGGGAAACCTGGGAACATATTGCTATGATGGTCTTTATTGCTTCGATCTCGTCTGTGATGATGTCGGCATTCATGTTGACCTGCAGAAAATTAAGCTCATGCATTATATAGCGAAAACAAGAATTCCACGACAAATATGTAAGTAGTTCAAACTTTGTAGCAACTCAGAGGATGCTAGTCAATAGAAGAAAGGTATCAAATGAATGTCACAAAAACTGGACATAAAATCAATACGAATGGTTAGAGCTTTGTCCATGTGAGTTGAAGAGAAAGCTCCGTTAAAGAAAAATTTGAAATAATATTCAGTTTTCAGATTTAATGTGAAGCAGTAGACACACGACATAGGCCAGTTATTGCAACAACAACAACAAACAAAAACAACAACACTTTTCGCACTTTGATCAATTTATTTAATTGAGCTAGATTTTTTGCGTCCATCAGTCTATCAATAGCGATAACTTTGAATGCATATTCAGTATGGTGGAGAACAGAGGGCTTTACTCTCTTGGGAAGTCAAGCGACTTTTTTAGAAGTAGTTTTCCAAACTGTAATGGACCTTTTCACAATTTGGAGAAAGGGACTGCAGTATCGAGTAAGGCTTTGAAGGTGTAAATAAATAAACATAACTCGAGTTGGCACACAGATACGACCAAACCGCAAGCCTTTCTCTTATTCCCGTAAAAGAGAGGATTCCCCTTTTTTCCTACTATTGCCAAGGCTGTCAGAATGGGCCGTGCTCTCCTCAATCACTTTCTCCAAAATGCGAAATGGTCTATACCGAGAGAGCCAGCAACAGGTTCCCGCTTTCAAAAATTCGTAACACCAGCAGTACTGTTGGACAGGAATGAATCAAAGTCTTCTTTAATAGCTGAGAGCTTGAAGTATTCTCGTAATTTTTCTCGAGATTTTATGACAACTAGAAATGTAGATGAATTTGACTTTACGAACATTGCTTGGTTGTGAAATGTCTGTAACAGACTTAAACACTGGATCGAATCATGTAGAAACTCCTCACACAGAATAATAAAGAAAGTACAATTTTTCATTGATGATAGAATGAGAGTCTTCAATACTTGTTTTAAATCTATTTCTTTTAACTCCTGAGGGAGATAAATGCCCTTGTGTATTTTTTCTACATGCCTTACGGTTTGATAAAGTGCCTAACGCCCTTTTTCAGGCATTTCGTTGCCAACTATACTTCCAGTGCTCATAAAAAGCAAGAAAAACATAAAATAGTTTGGCCTTTCAACTTTTAACCAGAATTTGAATCCTTCAAATCAAACGAGTAGTCTTGGTACAATGGTAGCGAATATATCTCATATAATGAAAACTTTGATAGCCCAGTCTTCGCACAAACCTTTATGTGACAACAATTTGGCGAAATGATATAGCAAGTTTTTAGGCAACCTTGTGCGATCTATAGAATAGGAATAGACTTACAACGTGTCTTCTTTAAATTCATATTTTTCAGAGATGCTAAATGCACTTTGCGTTTTGCCTTGCTTCTCGTGAAGGTTACATCACACCATTCTGAGTCAAACAATATGATGACTGCTTCTTCTTCCTTTCCAGTTATTGGATTCATGGTGAGACACACATCACCAATATTCCAGGATTCTACCGACTGAAAAGAAGATATAACTGATCAAAACACAATATTTGGAATGGCAGAGATTCAAATCCTGCAAATGAACTCTCTTACAGGAAGCAACTGGACATGGCGAAACTTAAGTAACTCCAAAATTGCACCGAGTGACTCAAAAACGCCTCAAAATTGGCTACAAAAGCTCAAATTTCGAACAAGCCTACGACTCCATATTCAGATTTTAGCTAGTTTGCCGAGAAATTTGTCAGTTTAATGAAATTAACGGTAAACTCCTATGGAGATATTCTTCTGAAATGGCCAGCGTCTTGACGAATTGTAACAATCTTCAGTTAGCAAGAGAAAATCAAACTTACATGCTCTCTATGATTCCGCTTGTGTGTATCATCCAAATTTTGATATTTTGTATCATCTCTGCTATCATTTTCTCTATTTTTATCAAAAACATCTCTCAGGCTGACAATTTCTTCATTTCCATAATGATCAAATCTAACTACACAAGAATCTTCTTCTGGTAACAATTCGATTATGACTCCATCGTACATTAGTCCATCAAAATAATATAATGCTTTGCATTTGTCGCCTATATTCCATTTCATTTCCTAAAATGAAAACACAAATCAAATTCTTTTCACAAGTTATAGCATGGAGAAGTTCTAACTAAAGCTCTTCCCAAAAATCAAGCAGCTCTCCCTTCCCTTTTCTGCAGCTATCACATTGTTGTCCCAGCCCCCAACCCCAGGATAGCTGGGGCTGATGTGGGGCTATTCACCAACTGTTCACTGAAATTTTTTTTGCCCTGGACAGTAGGGATATGCGGGATGATTTGCTTCTCCCCAAAGCTTACAGCTTCACTATAAAACAAAATAACGCCAGAGATGCAAATGAAAATTGTCCAGGAGGGTAGGAGGGAGAGGAACCAAGGATGTACATATATTGTAAATTTTCAGAAAAAGTACCCTCTTCTAATTACCAAACCTTGCCCAGTTTTATGATGAATTTTGGAGAAAACTACCCATTTTCAACTATTTTTTTTGCGAATTTCAGCCAAACCCATCCATGTCTAAGGAAAATCTGCCAAAAAAGGACTCTTGTTTAGAGAATTTTGGGCCCAAAAACTCACCCATATGGGTGGCACATACCTGTACCGTCAACATGTTATGTGCTTCCACGGGAGAGGAAATAAGTGGAGTGGTATCAAATCTAGATTATTTTAGATGGCTTGTTGCAAGAAAAAACACGCAAATGATATCTTATCTGGACAGACCTTGAAATGAGCAAACGTTAGGTGCTTGGTTGATCAAGCTCCTCCATTCATTTAGGCGCTTGATCAAGCTCCTAGATTATTTTTGTCTTTGTACGAAACCAGGGAAACCCAATTGAAAGCTCTGGAAAAACGAGCTACAGTTACTGTTTTGTCTGAAAATTTTCAGTCAAAATAACATCAATCATTGAAGAAGAATAAAAAAAATATACGAAGGCCAGCATTGCCGTTCGAATAAGATGGAACAGCCTTGGAATGCCTCCTGCAAAGTTTGCACTAAACTTTTATAAACTGCTGCTCTTCGTTGATAACTTTAACTTCTGGCCAATCCAACTGCCCTTTTCTAAGAGTTGAGCAACGATGATTCTGTCATATGATCAGCACTGGCCACTGGCAGACCAGTAGAGCTTGCAGCTATTTTGCTTCAACGTTTGCACTGAGGAAATCGTAGTGGTAGTCAGCATAGAAGCGAGGCAGCTTCGTAAATGGCGTAGACAATGTGCTGACCGCTACTTTGGAAGCGAGTGAAATTTTACGAGTCAATGGAGAGAAGGAAAGACAATTTATTGTAGTTTTACTGAGATAAAAAGGATGGTTTAGGCTGAATATTTTGTTTAAAATACATTCACAAATCGCAATCATGGATCATTAAAAGAAACACCTTTGATCTGCAAGGCGCTTGAACAATCGAGCCAGTAGAATTTTCAAGGCGAGTGTGGAGGCGCTCGGGCTCGATCGAGCGCCTCTCATTTCAGGGCCTGTATCTGGATGTTCTTTTGGTTGAGATCGTAGCATGGTCTGCCAGGTTTCACTTTTGCCAGAATCCTTCATACAGTGATGACAATGGTTAATCCACAACCTACCAATGCCATCAAACTGTCTAGTATCAAATACGCACTTCTGGAATCATTAAAAATAAGAGAAACACATACAGGCCTTTGCTTCCTTCCATTTCTCTGATCTTGCTTTCTTCTTGCCTCTTGCTTCTTCTTATGCCTGATAAAAAATTGAAAGTTGTGATCACAGGCAAAGTATTCAAATCATAGCTGCATCTGAATCATGACCATAGCAATGAAGACCTTTGTAAAGATTTCACAATTGACTTCATAACTTGATTCTGAAGCTGAAATTCTAAAAACGTCGTCTTCACAGTACCATCACTTTAAGGATAATGGATATCAACAATTAAAGCTCACAACAATTTGAAGAATTTTCATTTTAAATTTCATTTGTCAAGCAAGCATTAAATCAAATGTTTTGTAACATCTCTCTCACACAAGATGGCAATATTCTAACTATGACTGAAAAATTAAATGTTTAGTACTATATATACTTGAGCTATAATTTGGACAAGATGAAGCTAAAATGGCTTACCTCTTTTTTGCATTTGATGCAGCCTTTTCTTCATCACTATTGCCATTCAATGAATTCTACAATGAACAGAAGTGCTTTCAACTTTGCCTCAATTGTGTTTGATCTTCCATTTCCTTCATCAGTGAGCAAATTACATTCATTCTTACAGTACAAGCATGTACACATGAACATCACAAGAGTTATTTACATTATGATAAGAATTCTTCAGAGACATCTGAAAGACTTTCATTTTTTCTAAACAAAATCATTAGGCAAAAAACCACTTTAATGTGTGCATTTACTGTATAAACATGAAAATGCAGACAACAAGCTTGTTTTTCTTGCAAGAAAACAGCAAGAACAAATCCTGTTGGTGAAGTGAAATTTCCATTGAAATTCTAACCATATTTTGATAGTTTTGGGCAGTTGTCATCAAACAAGCATCTTCTTACCAAATAAGGCCTAAACTTAACTAGGCCATTTTCTATAATGATGATAAGCAAGCTAGTTACATGTTTTTATTTTGAGTAAAAATTCAAACTTGAATCTTGCAGTGGGAGTGAGCATGACATGCCTTTATCATATCCATGAAATGGATGTAGGCACAATTTGCAGGCAGCTTACCACATGATATAAGAATGTTAATCAAAAAGTGCATAGCTATGAAAACAAAAAATGAAGATATCCCAGTTTTATACCTTGTACGAGTCTACAGCTTTGTCATAAGCTTCTATCAGTGCAGTATCATCCCAAACATCTTCAGTATCTTCCTCATACTAGCAAAAAGAAAGCCAAACACATTCCGTCAGTCCTTTCAGTTTTAGAAAGTTGTCTAGAACATTATCAATGATTTGATTGCAATTTGTTTGTTTTTGTTTTCAATTTGTTTTGACTGGGCTTGTCAGGATTTCTAGCTATTGAAAGCTAATTTAGGCCCATTGTGCATGCGACATCCAAGCATAGGACCCCTAATTCAACGTCCTTTCCAAAGGACAATGAGGTGAGTTGTGAGGTCAGGCCCTGGAGGTCACCCATCCAGAGTTGGCCTCAATCGACCGGGCTTAACTTCAGTCACCTGGCGAAGACAGTCTGGCGATGGCGATGGCGATGGTGAAGCCACCTGGCAATGGCGAAGCCACTCAGCCACTCACCTCTTCATGGAATCTAATCATAGCCTACATAGAGTAATTGAAGGTGCAGTGGTGCAATAAATTCTATGACTTTGCAGCCAGAACAGCCCCATAGGACTCCACCACTTGAGCGTCATGACAAGGCACTTAAAAGCGCAACTTCACCTTCACCTTGTTTACTTTTTGAGTAATTGCCAGCTAAAGTCAACTAGGTAGAGTACTTTTGCCCGGAATGGCTCTAATATTGTTATTCGTCAGAATCACACGCTCCTCTTTCGACGTGAAATAGAAGGTTCCTGGATTTGATATTTTTCAAAAATCCAATGAAAATGTTTTGCTGACTAGAAGCTTTATATAAAAAGAAGATATAAAAATATGAAGCTTTTCAGGCAGGCTATCTTCCGTCGACTTGTAAGATTTGTCAAATCTTTCATTTGCGTTGATATTGGGTTTGATGGGTCAGCTTGTGTTTTTCCACTTTTGCACATTTGATATCCAGTTAAACTGTTTCACAGTTCATACCAACCTGTTAAGATTAACTTCTTACATTTATCGCAACATCTTGCAAATCCTCATTGCCGATACATGGGTATTTTTCAGAAGGCAGATAGATGGGGAAAAATTCACCCTGAATGGGTCTTTTCTTTTCAAATGACTGCATGTAGCAATTTAAGTTTAAATGTGTTGGTTTTGTGTCAGTTTAGATAGGAAGGGTGCTACTTTAGTTATTTTGATACACTTTGAGAGTTTCATCAACTTTGGTGTCTCAACTACTTTGAGGATTACCGCAACAGCTGAGTTTTACGTAAATTTGAGCTACATCGGTGCAGGAAAGGCACAATCTGTTTGTCAAAGTCTTGTGTTGTCAAGAATGTAAAAAGCCGGATGCCATAAACACATTTTCTTAAAGTCCATCTGGTATGGTAAATGTTGCGAAAGAATATCAATTCTATTTGTGTGATTAGACCCATTCAGGGCGACAGGTAGTTCCGATGTAGCTGAGTTCTCACACAGCAACAATGCAAATGGAGAAATCCTTAAGGCGACCGTCTCAAAAATATTTGGTTAGTGTCATTTTGACCGAAAAATATGGGTCGGTCGGTCGGTCGGTCAGCAACACGATCAAATTTTAATTTTTTCCACATTTTTTAGGTTTGAACTATTTTGAGGACATGAACATTTAGGCCGGTTGTGGCGTCGCCGTTAATAAAAGTGTCATGGTTCTGGAGTAGCTTGCCTCGTTTTCAGTTGCATGTCAACATTTCCCGAAAATCAGCTTGAAAGATATGACATTAGATCAAAGCAAACTTCGGAAGCGGCAAATTGGGAAGTTTCTTGTCGGAAACTTTCTACTGGATGCCATTTCTATGTATTTGTAGGGTATCGGCGGTAAATTCCGGACGGTTAAGGTTCAGAGGTCTAAGGAGCCGAAACTTTCCTTCCAAATTGCAAAACAGAATTATCACGTTCAACTTACATTAGGCGACAGTCTCAAAAATGTTTGGTTAGTGTCGTCCGACCGACCGTCTTCCAAAGTGAAAAAATTCCGATATTTGGGTCGGGCGTCTAAACTTCATATAGGAAAGCTGCAACAAAGATTTTTAGTTTTAGTTTAAGCTTTAGTGACTCTTGTGAGCATATTTTAGCTATAAATACCTGGGAAAGTCGTAGGATTGTATGGTATCCATCCATTCCAGTTGAAATTCAACTGCAAGCAGACCTGAGAGTGCACTTCATGTCTACCGGGGATGTACTCAAGCCTTACAGCGATTCGGCGAGTGGGAAGGTTTCTTCATTTCATCAACAATTAATCGCAAGGATGTAAGGAAGTATGAATAATTGCGTATGACTGATATTTGTCAAATTGCTGCCTGCTTTTTTGTGTCGTTTCTCCGCCAAGTCAGAGTTGAATTTATGGGCCCTTCTTGCCACCATGCAGCATTGAATGCTACGCAGTTACCAATCAGGAAGTTGTTGCTGTTGACGAGTTGTCAAGTTGAACGCGAATTTGGTCGTCATATATGACGGGGGTCTCCAACACCTATCTGTTTTCGGGAGCTTTTAAGGGGCTGAAATGGCACAATTTTCGTTGTCTTATTTGAGTAAATAAAACTTTCAATTATACCCGCACAAAGTGCTGTCACTCTTCGTTTGCATTTTCCATCCACCACCTAAATTGCGCATGAGATTTGCTCTTGCACTAATTTTCTCCATTCCCTTTTTTCTAGCCTACGCGAAGACCAATTATTCTATATTTTGGAACTCGGGAGGCGGGTACTAAGCATATTTTGCAACGGGGATGAGCCGGATTTCAGGGTATCGTTTTCGCCTATTTTTTTCTAGAGCGGGGTATCAACAGAAGGCAATTTTTCTGGAGCCGGTTGTCAAAGCGTGTCAAGGGGGGGGGGGGGAGTTTTGTTAGATAGGGTTTGCATTTGGTCCAATGTTTGTGTTTTAGAGTAGTATACTTTTTACCGATTTTGTTTAGGATCGGGTACCATTTGAACGCAAAAACTCTAGAGCCGGGTTAAAATATATTTTCGTGGGCAAACCCCCGTACAGATTAAGGTCAAGTACCCCCCGGGTTTTGGAATAAAGGGTCTGCTCGTAGGCTACTTCATTTCCAGATATTTCTGTAGATCCCCATGTTTTCAGACCAGTTTCTTAAACAAAGGCTTTATTATGTCTCTATAAATATAATTCGTAGCCTCGCTTTGTAAGTTATCCTTGAAGGAAATGAGGGACAGTCATCAAATCCCATGTAATGCAAAATTACACCCTCTTGACTTCATAGTATAACCGCTCTAAGCCCTATCATTGTCCTCTGCACAAAACAACCTGACTGAAAAAATTTCCGTCATTATTGGGACCGGCCTTTACATAGCGACTTAAAAGCTTTAACACTTTCCCTCAAAAGTATCGTTTCGGAATGCAATGATTTCAAAAAGCCTCATTAATATTCGTGGTCCCCAAAACATGAAAAAATCCGATGATTGTTGAGAGGTCGAACAATGCTGATTCTATTGTTCCCCGTGGGAACAAAAGGTATTGATTGATTTGCAATCTATTGTTCCAGTCAACCTGGTGACTGACCAAGCCATGCGGTTCAAACATCTTCAGCGGTGAAATGGCCGACGAAAATTTTTGTGAGGAAACTGACTGGTATTCTGTTACTGTTGGACTGGGGAAGGAGCCAAAAAAGGTAAGCGATGGAATTCAAAAAAGGTACGCGATGATAGCTTATAGTTCAGTGTGATTCATTTTGATATAAATCTAAATTCACCCGATAATCCCGGGATCATCCCAGGCATACCTTCATGAAAAGATTTTAAAACATTTCCTACTTGACACTGCTCTCTTTTAAAAACATTTGCAAGCAATGTTTTCCATTTTTCTCGTGAAATCTAAGTGAACCATCTTGGTCTTGAACATTTTCAGGATTTTTCATCTGGTTTTTATCAAAGGAATTAGGAATATTCTTTTCATACACCTTCCTTAAAGTCACAAAGAAATCACATACAAAGATCACAAATTCACAAGAAAATCACATGGCAAAAGCACACAAATCATAAATCATTAAAAAATTACTGAAAACTCGCACAGAATAATCACAAAAATCGCTAAAATCGCAAAAAAATCACATACAAAATCATGTGATTAGAAAGTCACAAAAATCACGTACGCTATTGTGAGAAGTGATTTGCCCTTTGAGAAATACATCCATGTCAGTATGGTACCCATACCGCCAACATGGTATCCCGGAAGGGGGGAAGGTTGGGACTCCCATGCTTGACCTGACGGAAGGTGCCACTCAACAGGGTGCCCTTTTGTGGAAATCATGGGACAGGGTATCTTTTTTAGATGAAAATTATGCGACAGAGTATATAGACTATAAATAGAAAGGAAAATTTTTAGAGGTCTCTTTGTTTGGACAATTGATCATGTATACTGCCGCAAAATTTTCACGCGACAGGGTAAACTTTTGGGGCATTTTTTATGCGACAGCATGCAGGGTTGAGAGGGCTTTCCAGACACACCAGTCGCTTTCCTAGTCAAGAATCTCCCCCGACATTATATTTACCCTAGGGTACCATGGGATATTCCATCGAATAAGCGTAGCTCCATAACATTCATTGAAGTGTAAACTATCAATGTGATCGATCACTGCGAAGGCGCGAAAGTACTTCGTGGTACAATAGCTTAAACAGCATTGTAACCCTTTCATGCAAAATTTCTGATCTATTTCTTTCAGTGTAAAACCTTGGCGAAAAAATGGATTGAAGCGAAGAAGTCAGAAAATGTCGGAGAGTTATGGACATCAACGAAAGATGACTTAAAGTTGGAAGCTTATGAACTTACCAAAGCTTTCACTTTGTGTAACGACAACGATAAGTCTGCATTTGAAGCCCCACAAAAGATGCCATTAGAAAATCTCAGAAATGCCATAGAAATTGTGTTTTTAGTGAACAAATATGATGAAGAAGAAACTGCAAACTTGCCGAATCGTCCGAAAAAGAATGCCTTCGCCGTTCTCATGGACAGATCAACTTGCCATCTTCCGCACACAGATGTAAAGACTAGGAAAGATCAACTCTTCAATGACGTTGTGGAGATTTCACGAGAATATGACTTCAAGTGCAGCAAAGAAGATATGGACGATGCAAAGAAGCTGCTGCATTGTGTAACTGATTGTTTGTGGTCTATCGATACGAATCACGCGCAAATCAACAGCGCCTCTTGCAACAAGAAATGCAAAGGTCTCCCTGCTGCTTTCAAAACTATTTATGACATCGAATACCATGACTGGAGAGGCCAGAAGAAGGCAAAGCCAAGGCTTTCTGCGGAAGCAATAACGCGAAGCAGCAATGAGCTCTTCGATATGTTGTCTCTTTGGAATAACGTGAAAGGGACGCCAGACGAATTCATGAAGGTAGGCCTTCAGCTTGCCGAATGCCTTCAATCATACTCCAAATATCTTCAGAATTCCACGGACAGAATGGAGCGTAACAGATCTTCAACAGTTGCCCCAAGAAATGCAGAGACATCATTTACAATGCCAGCACCGTTCGAAAAAGTCTCCAAAGTGAACCCAAGATATTTTAGACTCAATGGTATCATCAATCATACTGATTATTTCCAACCAATTGTCGCAGACAACGATTATGCAGATTTTGGAATCCCAGATGACAGAAAGCTGAGATATGTTTGGTTTAAGGATTTGAAGCTATCTTGCAGGTAAGCCTTGGCCAATTCAAATGTCTTCGTTTTACGGCAAATAAGTTCCTTGCCCAAGAAGAAACATAATCAACAAAAGATGATTGGGGACTTACACTAATTTTTCTATTATAACTGCTTCTTAGAAACGGTGGGCCTCAAATTTTCGAAAGTAAAGAAATAGCCCTGGCTGAATTTAAAAAGCTGAGAAATTTCTGTATATAATTTGCAGTCTTAACTTTCCCTGGTCACTCAAAAAAATGTTTTGACACTGTAAACTAATAGCAACGATTTGGACATTATTTTGAGTACGGATTACATACGTTATTTATTCATTTTGAGGTCTTACAAAGAAATTCAGGAGCCCTCTCAACAGAATTAAATGAACTCTACAATTCAGGCATTGAAAGTATAAGAAACAAAGAAGAAACTGTGATAGCAATATGACCCATAACATAAAAAGCTGCCCACCAGACCTTATAATCTCTTTCTTATTAAAAAATGCGTGTATGCATTATTCTTCTCATACTAACACTTTTCTTTCAGGGTACAGTTGTATCAGTACAATGCCGGGGGAAGAATTGGCAACATCAGCTTTTTGTGGAAAATCCCTGACGGTGAGCTTGATCAGAAGAGTCAAAACATGACAGTGAGGAAAGTATCAAAAATGATTCCGGAATATGAGACTCGCAAATTTGCCAGAGAATTACGCGACAGGTACTCAGAAGTGCCGGGTTTTTCACCTGCTGTTCGAAGAAATTTTGTTCAGTTTCTTACTGGAAAACTACCAGAGTAAGTAAACAGTTGTGATAAATCTTAAATTTCAAGTTTTGAAACGATATTTGTGATGATCTTTATTTGATCGGTGAACTCCAACCTCTGTCCTTTCGCTGATCTGAGATGTGTCAAAAGCTTAGAAAGTTAATCATTGAGTGAAAATGAGCTGTCGGATTTATCTCGGTCATTTTCTGCGCAGCAATATAAAAAGCTCTCCACAAGAATCAAAGGAAGTATGCGCAGCCCCAGTAAAGGAAATAAAGTTCAATAAAGTCAAGTTCAATGCTCACGTTGAGAAGACACTATGATAAAATGTTTTGGAATTCAAAAATCGCGAAAATTTGTGCTGGGTGAAAACAGATTGAGTCCTTTATGCAAAACAGGAATGTTAGAGGTCTATGAGTACATGATGAGTACAACTTCTTATAAAAGACAAGCACAATTGCATTTGGGCAAAATTATCTTTGGGTTGCATCTCTTGGACCCTTGTATTCAGATTCATATTGTTATGCTGTATTACCTCTAACGTTTTTCGTGTATTGTACCGATCTCTATGCAGCTAAAAGTAGATTAAAGTCTGAAGTATGACTTGCTAACACAATGACTAACTTTTTTCTAGGTCGAAAACGGAGACGGATGACCTCTATGAACAATACATATCTATGCCAGCTGTCGGCCGTGAAGCCGCCGAGATCATTTACGACAAGCGAAAAGAGAATTCCGGTCGTCCTGAAGGTGACTTCAGCAAGTTTTACAGGGAGCTGAACAAAATGTTGGAAGAGTATGGCAAAGCTGCAGAAGAGAGGCGCAAATCTGTTGCAACACACCTTCCGTTCGCTGTTTCAGTACCTTCACTAATACGAAAGGTAAGAACAAGTTTTAAGACTCAGTAAAAAACACTAAGTTAACTTCAAGATCTTCACTTCAGAGTCTGCCCTGGACGGTATCAGCCCTGTTGTTGATAGCCTTGACTTTCTGTTTCTGGATGTCACTATCAGCTGTTGCAGAATTGCTTATTACACTTTTCTAATTTTCAGGTCAAAGAAAGAATGATTGAGAATGGTGGTATTCACTCAGCCATACCAAGTGAGACTACTGTGAGATACCAGTTCCTGCCTCCTTCACGTCAGAGTGATAATGCTTTCCGGTACACTGGTCGATTCGATGTCGTAAGCAAGATTCAACGAAGGCAAATCCGCAAATTCCATGAAGATGCACATTACGTCAACGCATATTTCTTGTAAGTTCAGTTCCCTTTTCACTTTAAACTACTGTGTAAGGAAACGTTTACAAAGCCCACAGATATTGGGGTATCAAATGTTTATTTCGCCTGGACAAAACGATGCTTCATAGTAATGAAACTCAAAATTGCTTTTGTTTGGGTTCACAAAGTTATTTTAAAGAAACTTTCGGCTTTATTTGCTTGTATGGAGCCAAAAAAATCTACTGTGACTGGCCCCTTGTCGAATGGACTTTCAAGGCTGACATTCCACCTTTCAGTCCACCAGTATCAATAAACATGGTATTCGCCTTTAAGTTAGCTACCCAGGACTAATTAAAACATCATTAGGAATTGGAGTTCAACCTTATAGCTTGCCCCTTTCAAATCTGCTGCCTTTTTGGGAACACTGACAGTTCTTTATGGTACTGAATGTTTGTATTCATATTGTAGAAATATCAAATCGTGGTGTGCCATGCATAAGTCAAAATGTCAGCTGGTTTTCATGGATGACAAAGCTAAAATCCCAGTTGGTGAACCGGGGACCCCTGAAGCGTCAACGTCACACAACCGCCGGGCCTTAACTTTGCATGGAATTGAAATGGAAGCAAGCGATCACAATTACCATACAGTGAGTATGACACCATCGGTTTCCCTTCTATGTGATGTTCCTGACAGCCCAAATGAATCATTCTACGGTGGACAGATCTTTGTCGGCATCAAGGATTCGGTATTCAACGGCTCTGATCCTCTGCGACACGTGGTCGAGCTCCTGACTATCCTGCGAACAGAATTAGAGAAGCTCCCGCCTTTCCTGGTCATCTTTTCTGATGGTGGAGCAGACCACAACATCACATTTTTGTTTGTCCAATGCGTACTCGTTGCTTTATTCAAAATCTGCGATTTCGACATTCTTAATGTTGGCCGTTGTGCACCACATCAAAGCTACATCAATCCTGCAGAACGATGCATGTCACTACTGAACATTGGCCTGCAGGGCCTGGCTCTTGAGAGAGATCATGCTGGAGTGTTTGAGAGTGGCATACGTGCTTGTGGTTCGATGAAAACACTTCGAGAAAGTGGAGCAAAGTTCCCTGGCTTCAAAGATGCTTTTCTGTCATCAATTGAAGCCCCACGCAAGCAACTTTATGAAGTATTTAGATCGTTGCAGTTAAAGGGCAAAAACGTGAAAGTGTATGAAGCAGCAAGGGATCCAGCTGAGGTTGTGCAAGCACTCAACAAGATAGAGCCAAACATTTGCCAAGAAGAAGACATTCCGCACTCAATGTCAAAATTAAAGAATTACCCCAGCCTTAAGCAATACCTGGAAAGACATATGGTTGAAGGTCTATATCTACTGCAGTTCAGGAAATGCAATGATAAAGATTGCTGCCTTCTCCAGTCTGATGCATTGCCACCACCAATTCCAGCCCCCGTTCTGCAACCTGACGGATGTCACTACATGTCATTTGCTGACACCTACGGGATCTTCAGCACGTCGGAGAAGGATTGTCCTTCTCTGAACAAAAGAGAAGGTTCAAAAAAAGCTGGCGCAAACTTCAAATTTCTGGCAAGTCGTGTGGTTGCATCGATAGATTGTTGTCAGTGTGGGAAGCCAAGATGTGTGTACAGCCATAACGGTTCATTGTCTCTGGAAGCGCAACGCGAGTTAGAAGAAATTCTGTTTTCCTGTGGTTCATTCTTGGTGACAAAAACAATATACACTGCAAGTCACATCAAGTGCTCATCTACTGTTGAGCATAGCTATTATGCAGCCAGGTTCACACATAAGCATATTTGCGTTCATTGTGGATCAAAGGAAATTATGTTGCAATCATTCAAAGAAAAATGCCAGTCATTCAAAACAGTATTCCCAACATGCGAATGGTGCAAGACGAAAGGTCTCGAAGAGATATGCGTGGAAAAGAGTGCTCGTTCAGGAAAAGGAAAAGTAAGCAAAGTTCAGCAATTGGTGCAATCGACGATATCAGCAAATTCCGTGCCAGCACGACGTGAGACAGCAGAAGAGCCAGAGCAAGGACCAGCCGATGATACAACTGAGGCATCCTTCAAGCTGTTGAGCAGCCAATGTGAACGAGTAGAAAACATACAAAGGAAGGTAGCTTTAAAGGTGGCTTGAAGTGAAAATTTTTACTGATGCAAATGAATGGCATCATAGAATGCTAAAAGATTCTTTTTAAAATTTTGATATAGATTTTTGTTTTCCAGTTGTCTGCTGATATTAGCTGATGACATCCTTTTGTTTACAGATTACTAACATTATTATGTAGAAATATACCAGTAACTTTGAAATGTTACAGTTGAAAGAAACTTTTCAGCTAAGCTACGTAAATGCACAATGAATTGTCTTGCAAATTTCTTGACAAAATTATGTAATCAACCTATCCTTCAAAGTAGTGAATAATTTGAAACAAAACATCAAAATATTTGACTAGAAGTTTCTATCATTTGACAGTTCAATTCATTGGCATCAGTAAACATTTTCACTTCAGATCACCTTCAAATACAAACTGGGGTCTTGCCTTTAGTGCATGCTGACCTTCCAAGAGAGCAGCACTGCAGTAGGAATATTTAAACCATTACTTGCACATTTCTTCCAATATGACTTTCAGATGTCATCCATTTTTGTGAAAAAGTGTGACTGAACGAGTCAAATTGCTTCAACCAGACTAATGTGTGTAATCAAGTTAAACATGGTATTTGGTAAGACTCTGCATCACCAACTTGTAACATTTAGCATCATTACAATTTAAAAAGAGAATGGCGTGATCTCATTGTATTCCAAATGGTAACATTTGATTCCCCCATTTTAGCATACTCAATCAAGGATCAGCTTCAGCATGGCAAAGAAGCCAAAATTTCACAACGAAGATGGAGGCGCAGAGAGTAGCTCAGATTCAGGTGAAGAGAGTGAAGACAATGACCCTTGCTCCATATGCAAGAAGGACAATGATGCAAGTAATTCTGCAAAGATTGCTTGGGTTGACTGTGATGTTTGCCATAAATGGGCACATCTTTTTTGTGCAAAGAAATCTTGGAGAAACATAAGGAGAAGGAATTGGCTTTGCATTGAACACAAAGACTGAATACTCCCACAATGCCAATTCAAATTGGCACTTTAGAGGGAATATAACAAGCCCCTGCTAACGTGGAAAGCTCCCTGGTGGGTGCGATGTTAATGAAAATATGACACCATGCTCATCCATGATTTCGCCGAGAAAGGGATACATTTGAAGCAATATCAAAGGACCTAGAATGTCAAAATAAGGGATATTTTTCTTTGGCAAATGTCCCAAAAATGCTTAAATGCTGATTAACCTGGCATCCTGGAATATAATGGATTTTACCTGGCCAACAACCATTTGATGCCCTAAGGTTTATGGGATTCTTCTGTTTTCCAATAAAGATCAATGGCAATAAAATGCATCAATCCAAAACCTTTCTCTTAGAGCCAGTATTTTTACTACAAATTTCTTCAGAGTTCAGTGACATTCCTTTAAAGGGGGTTACCTTCAAAATATCTCCGTGATAAGGGGCTCTTGGCCAACTGGAAGGTCAGAGAAAAGGGTATTCTGTGAAACAGTATGGACGAGCATGGTGTACCTTCTACTACTGAATTGCACCCACCAGTATTTTATTAGAATAGGTCTTGTTAAAAATGGGATGTGGGGCACTCCAGCCCCACTCAATTGAGGAAGTACAGTGTTTTGTTATCACACTCTCTGCAGTTGCTTGTAGCTGTGAACTGGATAGTTCCAAGATGTTTTTCAATCGTATCTTTCCGGTTGAATGCTGCAGTCTGTTTTAGATAGTTTTCACTTTATACGAAAATAAAAGAAGTCCATTGCAGAAAAGAAGATATTGCAAGCAGATGCATGCAAAAGAGGAGCATGATAAGAACAAGTTTTTTACTTGGAAGTTTAATTTCATGATTCAGGGACCTGAGACACTTGACTGGAAGAACAACGTTAGAAGATTTCAGGAAATTTTTTCACCTTCAAAGCAATTTGAGGCCCAGTGTGTTAATGTTAACTTTTTGTTCATTTCATTGTGCATTGTTCCCAATGTTATGTTTCTTCCCAGCGATTGTAGTAAATCATTTTGCTTCAAAGACCTTTGGTTTTCTTGCCTACTGTGTCTATTCATGATTTTATTATAAGACCCGTTTTAGATGACACAACTTTGGCTGTCGTGCTGGTATGCATTTTTGATAAGAAACTGCTAATAAGAAACTGATCTCTCAGCCTCTCAGATTGCCAAAAAATTAAGAAACTCCAGTACTAGGAAAATACAACTTAAGAAACTATTTATTTTGACAAAGGAAATAACTGACATATTTTTACTTTATTTTCACTTGTTTCCTGTATCATATTACTCAGAGGCACTCGAGTACTACTGTCTAAACACTGGAAAGGCTTCAAAAAACATTGTTTTGAAATGTTCATGAATGACGCACAGGTAGTGAACATGACAATTGTTATGAAACCTGTTAGAAACTTGTAAGAAACTCCGAAGACTCAAAATTTTACAATTTTAAGAAACTTTCAGTGCTGGCCAGATTCTTGGTTTCTTATAAAACAAATTCGAGTATGCATTCAAATTCAATGCGCTACTGTGAAGGAGCTTTCCTGCCACCGCAGCACACTCCTTGATTTCAGTCAAAGTAGTGGTGTCCTGGTTGTTTCAATAAAGTCGAAATCCTTGGCAGAGAATGGCATTGAGCACTTTGAAATACAGTGTTATGAAGGACAAAACAGAGTATTTTACAGCATATTAAAAAATTGTATCAAAGAAGTCAATTTTGGTTGCCAGGAGCAGGTTGGGGAACAAGTAAGCAGCACTTCTATGCATATATTGCCACGCTACAGGCCTAAATTTCCTCTTCCTATTGTCTCTTGTTCAAACTTAAAAATTCAGGAAAATAAAAAATTTGATCATATTTCCGACCGACCAACCGACCCATATTTTGCAATCAAAATGACACTAACCAAACATTTTTGAGACTGTCGCCTTATTTTGTGTTTCTCTTCTTAACAGTTAACAATTTTTCGCATCCTCCTGTGATTTCTGTAGCTCTTCTTTTCCGTTGGGTTGTTTAGGCCTAACTTCTCGCGTGGCGGTATATTCCAGACGCAAAGTTTATCGTCGATTTGGCGTGAGAAACGTTACGTTTCGTTGGCGATTCTTTTATATTTCATTCTGCTATCTCTTGAAAGTTATTTTGTTTAGTTTTCATCGGCATCACTCAGCTTGTCTTGCATATCTGACAAGTTGAACACCATTGAGCAGTTGATTGCAAAAAAGAACGTCGAGACCATCTTTTCGAATGCACGCAGCGGCACTGTTCGTTTATGAGGGATTTACAGTTAGCAGGAGTTTATTTTAAAAACTCAAGATATGCGAAAAGATCAAGTAATAGATGGAGAACATGAAAATAAAATGCAAGTTTCTTTTGCAACTAAAGGATTTTGTGAAATGGGTTTCATGGACTGATTGTCCGGCAAATACCGCCGTCCGGAATTTACCGCCGATACCCTTAACGGCAAGTATCATACATTTATGCAAATACTGAAAATCTTTATTCAAATTTCCTATATAACGTTTTAGACGCCCGACCCAAAAATCTGATTTTTTCATTTCAACAGACGGTCGTTCGGACGACACTAACCAAACATTTTTGAGATGGTCGCCTAAGTTGATAGAGAATTACTTATCATTGTGGCAACGTTGCTTTTACTGTTTCTTTTTGCCAATCAAATGCAATGTGGCCCCATAAACGTTCTTAGCAACGCTCTTGGTGGTTGTGGGTTGGTTGTTGTAATATGTTGTGTATGTGTTATACTCACTGAATCTTGAGGACGCTGCCCACCGTTTTTCACCCACAAGCCGGCCATCTTGAATATGTTTTGTTAGCCTCATTATCGCAGTGATTGATCTCGTATCCATTCAATAATTCAACTCAATAAGCTTGTAGCTTCCAGAAACATTCGCGCGCATTTGATTCTCTTTCCAGCTCCCAAGCCAGAAGCAAGTTAGGGATCCCAAGCCAAGAAAAGTTGCCGAAAATCAAGGATGTCTAAGAGGGCAAAGAGCAAGGAAACCATCTCAACATCTGAATCAGATGAAAGTGGAGATGACAGGAAGGTAACAGAAGGAATTTGGGGCGGTGAATTGAAACAATAGCCTGTTGGAAAGTGTAGCACTTGAACACCCGAGGAAACACCTGTGGCTGCTAGACTGGAAAGTTTGTACTGCGCGCGCAGTAACGTACTCGGTTTTCAAACTTGCCCGCGCAGTTGGCAATAAACAAAGGATCTATTGTTTAATCTACAAAGGATCTATTGTTTTAACCTATTGTTCTCAACCGCAAATTTTCAACGCAATCTAACTTAGGCCACCTCATATTGCCCGTGCAAGATACAAACTTTCCGGTCTGGTGTGGCTGTACCGATCATAACTGAACCCTACCAGAACCCCATAAGGTGTGCGATTCTAGACTGTCCCTGAACTGCCCTTAGGGGTATTCAAAATATACGATAGATGACCCTTGTTGCCCACATTGCCCACCCACTTGGCTAAAATTGCCCTGCCTACTCTCTATACCCACAAATTTTCTGTCCAGACAATAACATGCCTGGAAAAAATCAGTGAAGTGACATGGGGCCCCCACAGATTGATTCTCCCATGCAAAACTTCCATCGGACATTTCAAGATGCCCCCCCCAGCCCTTAGAAAATTACTTTAATTTTCTAACAACAAGACTGTTTTACATGTTTTGGCTCTTCTCAAATTAACTCGTATAGGCCCAAGGGGTCATGAAGTTCATTGGTGGCAATGTTTTCTGTGACCAGACACAACAAATTGGGTGAGATGGCAAGCGTGTACTATGAAGTATTAGGCTGTTCAAAAAATCTATGGTATCATTGAAAAATCTGTTAAAAATGAATTTTGAAAATGTGAAGTCTTTTACCCCTCCCCCCAAAATGTCCATTTGATGTTTTGCATGGACAATAAATTTTGAACTTAGCAACATAACACTGAAACAACAACCAGGTGTAAAGAAAATACCCCCATTTGACAACCAGCCACAGAAAATCACCTTCCTTTGATGCTTGGCACTGAGAGACAGAGATGCAAATGATACCCTGAAAATGGCACATCCATGCTGGACAAATGTGTGCAGTACCCACCTGAAAGATTCTCATTCCATGTTTTAAAGTCACCTCACAAAATCTTGTATACCTTTTTTCCATTTGTGCTTCTTTCAATAAGAAATCTGTGTAACTAACTGCAGTCGCAGACAAAACTTGTCTTACATAGTAACAGTCATTGATTTTTTTCTCATATTTTTAGCATGTAAATCGTTCTCTCTCTCAGAAAAGGATAATTTTTTATCAACCCCCTTCCCCAAGTTCAGTGTTGTGTAGTAGTGGTCCCCCTTTGTTTCATGACCAAGTTCAAAGTCACAAAAGTGCAAACCAACATTGATTAGGGGGATGGGGGCAAGCAGACAAGGACTTATGATTGTAAGAATATTAGTCACAGAAAATACACTGATTCAGGTGACCCACAAATGTCTGCATGTACATGTTGTAGTTGTCTAGACTGCATTCTTCGCTGTTCACAGAGAACATATATTCTTCATGCCATCTTTGCAAAAAAATAAGACCTTTTGTTCTTCTATTATGTTATCTGTACACTTTTCTGCACCAAAAACAAATAGTGGAGTCAGGTTAGTTGATGTAGTTGGATTCCCTTGCATCATAGGTTGAAAACAGGCTGGATTTGGTAGTGTTCAAAATGGTTAAATTTAGGATCAAATAGGCAAGGTCAAAGAAGGAAGTAATTTGACAAAGATGCTGATTGGCAGATTCCCTGTCTGAATTACCTTTCTTGATGCTGAATTACCGTGTTGTTTCCAAACAGTCAGCACTACCTGACACTACCTAATTTCCTCCCAGCCATGTGTTATTTAGTGTGCTGCATGTCATGAACCTATTTGACTTGTAGGAAAAGAAAAAGAAGCAGAAAAGGTCACCACCTTCAGAATCAGATGATGAAGATGAGACTGTCTGGGAGGTAACATGTTTAGAAATTCATCAAATTTAGCTATGCTGGATAAAGAGTGCAATTCTTAGCAGATATTTGCAGAGATTTCATTTTGTTAAGATTCAAGGGTGACATGTCCACATCCTCATCTCAGTCACATTTTAAACCTTGTGCATATTATAGACAAGAAAAGACTATGCGGCTGATTGAAATGGATTATGTGAATATCAGACACATGATAATCAAGTGTGATAAAATGTTGAGATTGACATACGGCAATATAGTTTCAGTAAATAAATATAACTTTATGTATCAGTTGAACTAAAATTCCAGGATTTAAATACCGGGTGAGCCAGAAAAAAGTTCCCACTTTTGAAAATTCATAACACCAAGACTACTACACGGATTTGAATCATACAAATTGTAATTAAAAGTCGAAAGATCAAAATATTTTTGTGATTTTTTTCGCTGTCCTACCAGCGCTACAAATATTGGTAAATTCAACTTTATAAAAATTTCATGGTTGCAAAATCACGGAAAAAGGGCCTAAAACATTGATCAAATCGTAAGGATTCTATTCAAATCGAACAATAGGCCATGGGCGTTTCACCTCCTTCAAGAGTTATAAGACATCGATTTTCAAACAAATATGAAAGATTTTCAATGCCAAGGAAATTAATGCCTAGAGGATATCTCGCACCCATGAGAAGTTGCATTTCCTTCATTATTCTGTGCGAGAGGTCATTTATGAATTGATCGATGTTTTGGGCCATTTTTCAGTAATCAATCAACCATGAAATTTTTGTAAAGTTGAATTTACCCATATTTGTAGTGCTGGTAGGACAGCGAGAAAAATCACAAAAATACTTTGATCTTTCGACTTTTAATTACAATTTGTATGATTCAAATCCATGGAGTAGCCTTGGTGTTATGAAGTTTCAAAAGTGGGAACTTTTCTCTGGCTCACCCGGTACACTAAATGTATTGGGCATAGCCCGTCTTCAATAGTGATTAAAAATAGAACACACAGGACAGTAAAGCAAATGATGATATGATAATCAAATATTGATTTTCAAAAATCAAAAATAATAAAAGTTTGATTCTATTGACTTCACCTGCGCTGTGGCATTTGGACAACAGTTGAGCAATGTGTTTGCTTGAGTAAAACAATACGAAGTACTCAATGATTTTGGCAGTATATGAACGCTTTACAGCGCAAATCACGTCATTGTTTGAATTATATACTCTCTGGTCTCTAATAGACGGGGGGTTGGAATAGTAGGGGGGTTGGAAAAAATCTCAAAAATTAATAGCCGGGGTTGGAATAATAGGGGGGTTGGAAAATGGCTGATGACCTTCCTCGGGAAAACGAAGTGAATGAAGTGAATGAATTATTGGCAGTCAATGATTTGCACTTACTTTATATAGTGACGGTAAGACTTTAAAAATACAATGCAATGACATCACAGATTTCACTCGAAAGTCTTAATCTTAGTTGGGTGCATAGAATTTTGTTGTGTAGCCTTTGTCTTGCTTGGAACTTGTTGCCAGAATTAATAAGCGGAGGGGGGGGGGGTTGGAATAAGAATGTCCTGGGTTGAAAATTTTCTAAAAATTAATAAGCGGGGGGACGTCTATTAGAGACCAGAGAGTACTATTCAATAATAATGCAATAATGATTTGGAATAATCAACTATTTTAGGATTATGCTGGTCATGCTTCTCTTGCTATGACTGTAATGTGACAAGAAGTCTCAAGATTTCTTGAGAATTTTCATGGTTTCTTTCATTATGAATACATGAATTACACACGTTAAATAAGTATGGTAGCCTAGAGCTTGAAATAGTACATATAGACATTTCGGGCAATTTAAACACCCCATGGTAAGAGATGGCAGGGATAGCATTAAAAGGTCAATGCAACCTTGTTTCCATAATGGTCCCTCCTGGAGTGCAATTCAAAAGGAAACAGAAGGAAAAGTTTTCGAGAGAAGAAATAAAAAATTTTCATGGAACATAGAATTTTGACTAGACTGGAAATAAAAACTTTGATTTTAAATGATAAATAAGCAATTGTTTTTAGGTTTCTAATAATATATATAGGGGCTATCATTAAGAATTTGGAGATTTTCTGGCCAGACAAACAAGGCGCATAGCGTAGTCAGTATGGAGCCATTGTAGCAGTAACAACTTCACCCTTGGTTTGAAAATTTAAATTTCTGAGCAATCATTTGCCTGACCTTTTTTCTGAAAAAAGTCTTCTTGTTAAAATGTTTTCTTCTACAGCTTGGAAAGAAGAGAAAAGTTTCAATCAACAATTTCAAGGGAAGAATGCTCATTGATATCAGAGAATATTATGAGGCAGGTGATGGATCTGAAAAACCAGGAAAGAAAGGTAAGTTCATGGTTTCAACTTTTGTTTAAGCTATGTCTTAAATTTTGAGAACATTGAAATTCTCCTTAACCTTAGTTGATCCTAAAAAGGCAAACACAAACCAGCTGTTACAGTACAGACATATACTCATTGGCTTATTTCCCTAAGAATTCTCAAGATTTCTCATATGTTCTCAGGAATTTTTAGTTTCTTTAAGGACAAGTCTGGGGTTGGGGTGATCAAGATAACATACAGTAAAGTTCTTTATTTACATTTACATTCTTATGTTATCAAAGTACATTTGGACCCATTTAGTGACAATATTTTCAACATTTATGTTCGCATAATCAGCATATTTGAAAATTGTTTGGTACCAATTTTGAGACAGATCTATGCAAGTTCAATTTATGGACATTTGTGCCACTTTGTGTGCCATTTGGACCAATTAAGTGACAATATTTTCAAATTTATGTTCATATTGGAAATTGGCATGTTTGAAATAGGCTCTTTATCAATTTTGAGACACAACGATGGACTTTCCAATTTTTGAACATTTGTCCCACTTTGTGTGCCGTTTGGACCAATTCAAAATCTTCATCCATATTTCTAATCAGCTTACTTGAAACAGGCACTGTACTGATTTTGGGACAATTCAAAGATTTTTTGGTATGATCAAGGTAACATAAAAGTATTTATGTTATCTTGGTATGACAAATCAAAGTTACCAATTACTGAAATGAGTTCTTTCCTTTGTCACATTTCATTCTTCCCAGTTGCTGTCAATTCCTTAGCCATTCTGATGATCTAGTCCAAATCTGGTTGCTGTGTCACCATTTTCTTGCATGAGCACATGATAAAGAGGCAGGTAAAGAGGTTAGCAGTGATTAAGAGATGAGAAAACAAAAGGACAGCCTCATTTTCATTTTGACAATATGACATCACTTTGCTCAAATTGCTTATTTTTGAATATGAAATTTCTAAAGGAGAAGGCAAAAAATAGTGGAAAAAATGCTGTTCATAGTAGTATTACAGTACTATCTTGTATTTTGTCATCAATCACACAACTCTGAACAACTGTCCTTTAAGAATTCTTGTTTACAAAAGTTCAAAAATTTACATACTGTCATACTCAAAATTTACATACTCAAGAATTCTATTATGATATGAGGAATCCTTAAAATTCCTTAGTGATTCATGTATGTAAAGCATTCTTGAGAATTCTTTTCATGTTTACAGTATGTGTGCAAGGCCAGTGCTGTAGATGTTATCCAAGGATTCATACTCAAGAAGCTCATAAATATGGACAGGCTGGTTTGGTTATACAAACAGTTGAGTTTGCACTGTATCTTTTTTTCCTCTATTAGGTATTTCCCTGTCTGTTGACCAGTGGAAGAAGTTGAAAGAAATTATTCCAAAAGTGGATAAAGCCATTTCTTGAAGAAAGGTAAGTGAGTTTTGGTATGGTGTTTCAGTAGCATACTGGCTGTAGCCATTTCTAATTTTTTTGAAAGGAGTTGAACGTTATCAGTCTATTATCTTCTCTCCTTGTGGTATCATTTTAATTGTATAGTAGAGTAATTGTGCAAGTAGTTTGACTAGTAACATTTCATTGGAATTCCTTATTGGATTATAACAAAAAATCTGCTGGGCAATCTGTCACATTTTTCAGATAAAGTGGCAAGATATTTCACAGAAATCTCATTTTCACGTAGCTGAAAATGTTGCCAAGTATCTGTGTCCTAAATACATTATTTCCAATCTCTTTTATGTTCTCCTCAAGCTTTGCATGCATGAAGAAATGGAACCAAAGCAATGTTAGTGTTGACTTTAAAAGTCTCAATTTAACAGCATCATATTTTATCATCATTTTCTAAAGCTCTTCCAAGATTGCCCATAGTGCTTTATGGCATAAAAAGCAATAATTTCTTTGGTATTTAAAGTGGAGTTCAACGGAAACAAATTTATGCAGCCCATGAAAAAATATGTAAGATTATATTTGTTTAACAGAGCCTTGGAACATTATTTTGGAATTCAGCAAAGGCCTTTTTTGTTTAGTTGTTTGGAATTTTGTTATTTTTGAAACAATGTCAATAGAATATACAGGGTATCGCAGAAAGTTGTGCCCTGTTTGTGTGGCTACTGTGGAGGAGCTGTAGATTCAGTTATCTCAGTTTTTACACAGTTGCATAGGTTAAGATTCAACTTAAAGTTTGAGACCTTGTTCAAGTCAATCTGACACGTGGTTGCCGATTTATGGCTGAGAAAAGGCAACATTAGTGGTTGCTTCAAAAACAGCACTTCTGTTATTTTCCAGCAATGCCAAAATTAAAGTAAGTTTTAAAGAAATAGTTCTATCTAGCATCTTATTAAAATTTTTGCTAAATCTTTTAAAGAATCGGCAGTGTTGTCTATTCATAAGGGACCACTTTCCACTAAAAACTGTAGTGAAAATTTTAATACAATGCCAGAACCCTTAATTTGAAATGTTACTTTATGTGACATTGCTGGAGAACAACTGAAGTGTTGTTTTTTGAAAAACTGATTTTGCCTTTTCTCTGCCACAAATCAGCAACCACATGTCAGATTGACTCAAACAAGGTCTCAAACTCTAATTTTAAGCTTGACCTGTGCTTCTGCGTAGAAACTGAGATAATTGAATCAACAGCTCCTCCACAGTAGCCACACAAACAGGGAACAATTTTCGGGACACCCTGCATATAGTTACCAGAAAATGAATTTTGTTTTTTTCTTCCAAGGCAAGAAGCATCATCATTACTGGATAAAGCTGGGGATTTTTGCCTTCCACAAGGAGACCATCATTCAGTTTACCGTAGATGAAAAGATAGACCCAAAGAATCATATCAGAATGTCCTGTAGCATTAGCTTTCGTAGCTGACATTAAGACTCAACATAAAAAGCCTACTGTAGTTTGTAAGTATCTTTTATTATATTCATTTTTGCATTGGTTAATCAGAATTTGTTATGTCCAAAATGCTTGAAGATAGAGATTTATTGCTAGAAATACACCAACAATTCTTCCTGTCATAGCTCTTTCAAAATGCTGTATAGGCCCATGCCCACATTAACATTGGAGAATTCTTCGCTCTTGACTGATGCAGAAGACTGTAGATATTTTTTATCAAGAATTCTTCAGAAATGAATTCCTACTGTAGGCCAGAAAACCATGTTTACGTGTACAAGACCTGTGCTATCATATACCTAGACACTGATCTCTCATGTTCTTTTCTGTTGAACAATGTGATGAGGGCAAATTTCAGGGAAATAGTTTCATCAATAGATTTTCATGCTGTATAATGTCTTCAGTACCGCAAGACCACAATTGACGATTACGCTAACGAAGGCAGCGAGGAACTTTTTACCAAGATGCGTTGCGTTCTAAATTATCAATCTTTTAAGATGCTATAGGAATTCGATTAAAAACTGCAATGCATCTTAGTAAAAAGTTCCTTGCCACGATCTTTTGCTTAATCGTCTATTAAAGCTGAAGACTATCAAAATGGATATCATATGACAGGTTTTCTTCCATCATACCAACTTTGGCGATTTACAATCTCCAGCCAACAAGATATAACGGACCAGGCATGACTGAAATAGATATCTAAAGTGATATTGTTGAGTCGTTTGATGATAGCCTGACTATCTACATGATTGATTACAGGGAGTACTTGAATAGCAATAGATGATTGCGCTAAAGATGGCGGCGAGGAACTTTTTACCAAGATGTATTAAATTCGAATTATCAATATTCGACAATTCTACAGTATTTTGATCAAAGAACGCGATGCATCTTCCTTCCTAAAATTTCCTCGCTGCATTCATTAGTGCAATCATCTGTTCAGAGCACTTCATTTTTGGAACGCAAGATGGTGCCTGGAATAAACTTTTTCACAAATCATTTTAAATTGAGACGAATGTTGCGAAACCCAATGCAGACAGAAATCTACGCCGTGCCTCCCTTGTTGCAATACTCGTACGGACCATTCTGTCCGTTGCTCAGAACGATGGACGCTTTTGGGATTTTGCCAAATGTCATATCGAGGCAAATTTTGTATTTTAAACATGCCTTAATTTGTGAAGGATGCGTCATCTTTTATCCAGTAAATGTTTTTCCGAAAGAGTACTGAAGATAAACATTGAGTGCTTCTCAGAAAAGATCGATAATGGCTTGCAGGGCAGAGCTACTTGTCCAAAAATAAAACATGGCTGAATCCATTACATACAATATGCTGTTAAAATCATCATCTTCAAAAGAAAACATTTAGTAAGCTTGTTCTCAGGAACGTAAAAGAAAATGCACAAAAAGATTTAGATTTATAATAAATAATGTCCAAGTGCATTGAATTTAAAATTGTCATACGTACAAATAAATTAGGATGCAACTGGAAAGTAGTCAGAGAAAAATCCTAAACACATTGGATACAGTAAGGCCTACCATCAAAGAAACCATATCTTGTCATAAGTCTCCGTGAATCTTGAATGGTTATTAACGCTAGTGAATAAGGGCTGAATTAGTTGAAGACTTTGCAAATGCTTTAGAAATTCTTAATAGACGATTACGCTAAAGATGGCGGCGAGGAACCTTTTACCATGATGCAGTGCGTTTGAATTACGAATCTTTAACGATTCTTTAGGAATTCGATTAAAGAAAGCAGTGCATCTTGATAAAAAGTTCCTTGTCTGCCATCTTTAGCGTAATCGTGTATTCTGCATGTCAAGCAATTGTTGCAAAGGGTTCGATGGAAAAAGATTGATTGTCAAGCAAATCTAAAATGCTTGTTTTGGCCTCGTTTGTTCAGATCTAAAACTGAAATTTGTATGCAATTTTCTAGTCATTTTTATTCATTTTAGCAGTAATATTCCAAGCAAACTTAGAAGTGTATGATCGAGCACTACACCGTAAATTGTCACCTGTAGATAGTCTATGGTTCATTGAAACTGCTACATAATTGGTAATCGGTCATTTCGGTAAATTCTCGACTGACTGAATGCTTGATTTCTTAATTGCAGAGCCTTGCTGTATGTGCTTTTCTCTGCTTTACAATAAACATTAAACAAAATTTACTTTCAACGTAAAATTTAAACTGAATTTGAGATATAGTCACAAGGATGCAGACTGCATCACAGATATAGCGATTATTGCTTTAAAAAGTTACCTCATTTCAGATAACAAGGCCACCTAGACTTATGACTTGGAGTCCCTTGTTTCCCTGTGCTCCTTTGACCTGAACTTATTTAGGCCGAAACTCTAAACCTCCTAGAGACCAAATCAGATTGCGAGATTTGTGAGAATTTTCGATTCGGTTAAACCACTGATAACATTCCCACGGGATTGGAGCTTTGAAGCAGTTACTCCATCGTTATACCAGTGTTGATTGCAGAAAATAGGGTCAGCTTTTTCACTGTTTCATTATGAGTCCCTGTTGAGCA
Organism: Aurelia sp. 3 sensu Dawson et al. (2005); assembly: GCA_964020215.1. NCBI lineage: Eukaryota > Metazoa > Cnidaria > Scyphozoa > Semaeostomeae > Ulmaridae > Aurelia > Aurelia sp. 3 sensu Dawson et al. (2005). The sequence continues at coordinate 17,762,831 of OZ026580.1, forward strand.
AGGTTTACCGCAGGGTTACAAGGGAATCATCATCATAAGTCTAAAGGCCACCTACACTTGTTCCGTTTCTGTGCGTTCCAATAACAATGCTACAGCAGAATACAGTGGAATCTCCATTAACGGACACCACCTCTATACAACGGACTCCTCCGAACAACGGACAAATTTTTTCGTCCCAAAGTCCGGTATGATAAAAACTGGCACTTCCATACAGCGGATACCTCTCTACATCGGACATTAACATTGGTCCCCCAGGTGTCTTTTGTGTGAAGGTTCCACTGCACAAGAGGATTTGGTTCTCAGCTAATAAAGAATAACTTAGATGAATGGGAAATTTCATCACATTTTGGTCGTCTTCTGATTGCTCCTAATGGAAAGCTAGTCTCAACACAGCCTTGTGGCTAGTCAACTTCTGCTGGATGGTAACGTTACGTCATGCTCCTACCTTGCTGTTCGAGGCCTGCTTTGCTGCACAGCCACCCACTTCGGCTCCTTTAATCCAACGCAAGAATCCTAAATTTTCTCCGACTTATTCATTGGACAACTAAAGAAAGGACTTTAAGTGTCATAAAATATTTCGTTGATGACAGAGTTGTCTTCAAAGGCAATATCAATCATGCCTCACAAGGCGTATCAATCGCTTTTGAACGTACAAATGACCGCTTTAGCATGCTTGGAGTGTTTGTTGCAAGGGGACATTTAAAGAGCTATAGTCACTTAGGATCATTTGCAGGGATGCTGCAATAGACCATTTCGACAATTAAAAAAGGATACTGGGGAGAGCTGCTCGTTCTGGTAAATGGCTGCCACGGAGCTTCTACGAATGATAGATTTCCCTCCACAAGAACTTTCCCGCCAAAGCTGTTTGATGCGAGGTCTCCCCCTCGTTACGATGCATATTAGTCATGGGACATCCTTGCAGCTACTTTTTAGGGACTTGATTCTCCAAGATTCGCAGTTTCAATTATGAATTTTAAACTAACAGTTTTTTGTGGAGGGGAATCTATCATTCATAGAAGCTCCATGGCAGCCATTTACCAGAACAAACCGCTCTACCCAGTCTCCTTTTTTAATCGTCGAAATGGTCTGTTTCAAAGTGACTGAAATCAAAGTTGACCGAAGCGATGACTGTGTGGCTCTAGACTCGATTACATGTCGTACTTTCGCGTTTTGCCTGAACTATCGCTACAACTACGACTCATTTCCCTATGCTTGCAGAAATGGATTAGCTCCGTCCTGAAACCTTTTAGCTATTCAACAAAAGGTTCAATTGAGTGGAGTTGGAGCTTCTTTCACCATTGCGTACATTCCAGCTGTATCAAGCTATCATTCCATTCGGATTCTTTTATTAGAATTTAGCTATTTGGCCTAAATCATCTGCTACTTTGTCTCATGAACACCAGGTCTAAAATGCTTCAAAAATCAGTTTTCTAGAATTGTTGTACCATCAAAACTACGTATCAGTACTGCGGTAAACGATCATTCTTGCCATTATCACAAAAACCGCCTTCCACTAAGCCACATTCTGACCAGCAGACGACGGGGCGACAGAAACTCGTCGACGATTGACATTTTGTGCCGTTTTTACATACAGCTCTGGGGAAATAAGGCCCATAGTGGAGCGACAGCAACAACAACAATTCAACTCAACGATATGAGCCTAACTTGAAAGTCCTTATGGAGTGAGGCTAGTATGTATCCATAGTGTTCTCTTCGACCAAATTTGATTTTCAAATTGTCTGCTATTGCAGCTTGATCACAAAAGACCCTGGATGGAAACGGCTCTTTAAAAGGGTGATGTTTGTTGCGTTTTTTATCAAGGGAAGCCCTTTCTGACAGCGATTAGCAGAGGCATTTCAGAAGTGTGGAGTTTCTGAGCCTTGTCACCCGAACAGATACGTCTTCATGGCCTTACATATGTCCTTTCCTACCTTCACTATCTTCCAGATTTTGAGCCTATTTACATCTGTATTCGATCCTCTCCTCTGTACATTCTGACCAGGATCAGCATAGGCCTTTCAGAAGTGTGGAGTTTCTGAGCCTTGTCACCCCAACAGATACGTCTTCATGGCCTTAAATATGTCCTTTCTTACCTTCATTATCTTCCAGATTTGAGCCTATTTACATCTATATTCAATCCTCTCCTCTGTACATTCTTTACAGTGTACACTGCAACACCATTTAAATTTACAATGACACCTGAATGTCTTTCTTAAAACAAGCGTGTCATACCCCCGTCCACAGCATAATATCGAGCAGCGGTTTAAACTGTTGCCTGTCTTGTTACATACTCTACCATGGGTTCCAAGAATACCATAGTCCTTATTTGGCTCGCAAAAGTCTGGTGACGAGTCCGTGAACACGAGGTCACTGGGTTTTATTTTGTATTTTCTGTTTCGTTTGGCCCTAAGTTTAGTGCGCCTCTTATTCATTCTGACCTCGATTGCATTTTTGTATCGATCTCGTAGTGCTTCCCCCACTTGATCCAAATATGGTAAAGGTTGCCAGCACGCTTTCGTGACGCAAGAGCCTGTTGCTCCATGACAACGGCAGACTGGTTTCAATTTACTTTTGTAAACCTGTAAAAAGAGAAGGAGACTTCACTTATATGAGGTAAATTTTAAGGAAATCTTAAGTTTGTGTCATAGTAGATGCCAGAATGAACAGTCCGCGAATAAAACCAACTAAAGAGTTTAGCACGAGTAAAATTGCGTTTTGCGCATCTCGCCTGATAGTTAAAGGGCAGGGTCACGTAATGTAAACCAACTTCTTTCGAAACGACAATTTTGAAGTATTTTTGAGAGGCCATATCACAGAGACTTTCTACTGCTTTTCTCAAAATGAAAGTGTTATTTATAAGATAGACTCTTGTACTTCGAAGAGAAACAAACGAACGACTCGTATGCTGTACGATTAGAGAAATATTGGTGGATTTTTGGAAGTAACTTTATTTTGGATTCACCCCATCCACCAAAATCTGTGCAGAACATAATGGCCGCGTGTGGGCAACAATATAGATTCTAGAGATAACAGATCGGTTTCCGGTTACGTGACCGTGCCCCTTTAAGGAAATCTGAAGTCTGTGTCATATTAGATGCCAGGCAAAGAAGTCTGCGGATAAAACCAATTAAAGAGTTTTGCATGAGTAAGGCCCCGTCCACACTGCTACGTTTTCATATGAAAACGGAGTAAAACTTCTCCGTTTTTGCCTTGCGCTCACATTGCTCCGCTATGAAAACGGGACTTTTCGAAAACGCTAATGAAAACGCATAAATTTGAAAACGGTGCGTTTTGAAAACGATCCGTTTTCAGTGTGAACGCCAAAAACGGAGACATTTGAAAACGCTGCGCTTCCTTTGTTAATAGACTTTTGATTACAATGTCATTCAAAGTCGCGATTGGCGCCTTGTTGACAGCTATTAACAGAAGGCTTTGTTTTGAAAAGGGGATCAACAACACCGTTTTGCTGGAGCAATGTGAACGCCTATCGTTTTCATAGCGTATCTATTTGAAAATGGAGCAATGTGAACGGGCAGCGTTTTCTTCAACAAAACGGATAGAAATGAAAACGGAGCAGTGTGAACGTAGCCTAAACTGCGTTATTTCACATCTTGCCTGATAGTTAATGTTAGAAAACTTCGCAGTTTTGTGAAGGACATGTAGCAGTAGTTGTTGTTGTTCACCAGTGGATTGATTGATTGATTGATTGATTGATTGATTGATTGATTGATTGATTGATTTTAATTTCTTTGATTGATTGATTTTAATTTCTTTAGGCACGGTGGCCACGTCAGTCAAAGGACTGATTTACAGTGGGCCGTGCAAATAAATACAAAAATTACAAAGTATACAAAACTAAAAAACCCTATTTACAAAACGTGGAGTGGAACTCTTAACAAGAAAAGTGGCGTTCTGAAGTTCAAGAGTGACTTCGCGAGTAAAAACTTCGACATAGCTTTTGCACATGTTGTAAGATTTTATATTGTGATTAATTACAACTCTTTTGTATGCTATCTTCAGATACATGATAAAGTGCAGCAAACTGCAGTTATTTTGCTGACACCAGTCGAAGCTGGAAAATCTGGAGTCAAAGCTCTTGAACATAAAATCAGCTTGCAATAGTGCCACGTCCTTTCAAGTATCTGAAAGTCCTTTACAAATGACATACCTCTCTGCCTGCCATATTGTTTTGCTTTGCAATCAGTTTTCGTAGCGACCTCTGCCTCCGTCTTTCACTCATTGGATCGAGAAAATCTTTTGAAAATCTCAGCCCATACACAATATGACTTTGGCATCCTCTCCATGGATACAGATCGTCCTCTGACACACTCGAATCGCGGTAAATGTAATTTCTCTGGCCACAACTGCACCGCTCTAAAGAACCTTGTGAACATGCTCTTGCTATCGCCAAGGCTGCACTCGCTGATGCTATGGCGTTCAGGTATGACATTTCACGTGTACCTGAAGGATGAGGAAATTTGTTTAGCTATTTGAATATATCTAGGAAGGAATATAGATATTATGAGGTATCTTGTAGGATTTATTCTGAGCATATCGTGTTGTGGCGCATTGGTGTAGTCCTCTGAATTTGCAGGCAGAACAGTCAGGTGGAGTGGGTTCGATACCCGGTAGGACCCCACCACTTGAGCGTAATGACAAGGGATCGCGGACTTGATTAGGTCTGCTCTTGGCACTGAAAAACGCCGCTTCAACTTCACCTTCACATCACAGCTTTGAAAGTGGATGATGAATAGGATGAAGGCATCCGAGGAGAGGATGTCCCATCGCAGACCCTTTATGAGTCTAATCACCATGCAAATCTGAGATTTGCCTCCGGTGTTATTCTGTCAATATTTAGGCCAAGCAAATTTTACATACTTTATGAGAATGATAGGCAAATATTTTCCTGGTATTGGAAGCAACCAAGACAGAGCAGAAACTGCGCATGCATGGGCCAAAACTCGTGACTTTAACCCTATAGTGGTTGGGCTATTTGATAGTACTATTTTGGTTGGGGGGGGCAAAAAAGCCCCCCTACCTAACTCTTTACTGGTAATAGATAGAGCGACCAAATTTGGTATGCTAAAAGCCTCAGGCATGTACTTTCTGTAAATATAAAAATTAACTTGAAAATAGCCACCATTTTTGCTTACGTCAGCATTTTCCTTTGCGTGGTCAAGAAAAGCGGCAAAATTGGCCAAAATCAGGAAAATCGAGATAAAATTAAATTTGGAGCATATTTTCCATCCAAACATGGTATTTATGATAGAATGCATCAAATAACACAACATTAAAAAAGAAATTTGCAAAATATTCCACTTCTGCTCCTTTTTTCGCGATAATTGAGATTTGAGAATTTGCGATTTTTCCTGGGTCAGTCCCAGAAAATTGTCTCCCGCCCCCTCATTTTTCAAAATATTTCAATGAAACTTTTTGAGAAGTTGCACAATAAGTAGTTGCAAAAAGTCAAGAAGTTTCATGGCTATAAAATTCTTCCTCGCAGAGTTATTTAAAAAAATCTACTAGGGGGGGGGGCAAATTTGCCCCCCAACCAAAATAGGGTTAAGCCCCCTTGCTCCCTACAACAGATCCCGAAATTAGGCAGCAGTTGATATTTTGTTCTTTGGGCCTTTTACAAAAAGATTATCTTTCCAAACACTTCCTGATTTCAGATTGCTCGATTTACGCAGTTTCTGCTCCGTGAGCAACCAAACAAGAGGAATTTCAAATGTGCAAAGTATTCGAAGTTCTCTCGTGTCTAGTACTACTATTTACCTATCAAACAATAGTAATTAGTTTCGATAACAAGGATTGCATCAGGATGTGCCATTTTTGGGGTGCCTTTTTTCGAGCAGAAAATAAATTTTGGGATATCATTTTCGGTAAAATCACAAGGAGTCATAAATTTTGGGGTCTCATTTTAGGAAAATAACTTTTTAGGGTATTGATTTTTTATCACTTACTTGGTTAAAATTTTGGATAGTTGTCACAATTTTAGGGTATTCATTTTCAATGGCCCTTTAAATTTTGGGGTATCGTTTTCGCAAATATTTATAAATTTCAGCGTGTGATTTCAGACGTTAAATGGCACACCCCTGTCACCCGCCTATTGAAGTTGCCCCCCCCCAAAAAATAGCCCATCTGTATTGATGTTGCACACGTGCCAAACTAACAATGGGTAACCAAGGTAGCAATGCTATGTCTGTGTATTTCCTTTTTTTTCTATTCCTAGACAAGACTATTTGCCATTTACACCTTCAACGACAAGGCCATACCTCGCGCTTACCTTCATGTGATCAGGACATGCCTTACTGGTCTCACAGTCTTATGATATGAACGAGGCTACTTGAAAATGCTGCCTATTAGCGGTCAAATGGTAACTTAAATATGATGATTTCCATCTGAGTTATGAGTGTAATCGTTGCTGACATGTCAACTATTTCAGTAAACAAATGTCGGTTTTCTGTGTTCTTGTATCCGAATTACTTGTCACAGCCATATATCGCGACGGAGCTCAAGAGAAAGCCCTCTTGTTCTTCTGTCTCGATTGAAAAGCACAGACCGGTTTAGGCCGGCCACTGCGATTAACCCGGGCTTAAAGTCCTCTTACATCGCCGCCACAATGGGACCGAACAGTAATCCTAAGCTTCAGCTCTTGTCGTCGTTGTGCAAGGCCCAAAACAAATAATCCGTTAATTGTTTCAAGATTTATGTTGATCCGCGCACAATACGGCTCGGTATCTTAGCCAACTTGGATTACGGCTAAAACGCTTTTGTTTGTGATGAGCAGCGCTGGTTGGTAATCCTCGCGCAACACGGTCCACTTTATGAGACGGATTCGTCAATATACTGTTAGGTCTTTGCAATTAAGATTAAAAAATGCGGATAAATTTAGGCCGTAATCCCTTGATTAACTGATCTCCCAGGTCGAATTTGATATTTTGCTACATTCCGGCCTTAACAGTCACGCTTTTATATTGAACAATCTTGCTTATATGTTCTCAAATTCTATTAGGATGGCTCAGACATTCTGTAATCTAGAAACCCATTCAATGCTCAATGAAGAATATTAAAAACTGTGCGCTCAGCAAAATTAGATATAGCTACTTCAATTAATTTACAACAAGTTCATATCAATACGGATGTATTGTGAGTTAAGCTAGGTTAGGCCTGATACCACATCCTTAAAATAAGAAAGTGAGCATAATATTTGATTACTGAAAAGGAGATTTTACAGCAGGTTCTATGATTAATTGATCGATGTTTTTTTTGTACTCTTCTTATCTTCTTACACTCCAAATTGGTCATAGTTTGCTTCACCCTTCCGTAATCACCCATATATACCTCTTGATATAAGGAATAGCCCCACAGTTCTCACATTTAAAAAGAAACTGAAGGACTACTTGCTACACTAGCATTTAACCCAAAGCACGATCCCTAGGAAGAGCAGCACTTACCACTGTTACATTCCATATTATTCTTTGTAGATATAATATAGTGCGTTGTTCTTTCCTTATTTTTCTTTTTACTATTGTTATTTTTGAAACTATTATCTTGTTGTTGTATTAGCTGATAGGGATTTGTGGGTAAATATGATTAAATGAAATGAAATGAAGACCCAGCCTTAGATTTATCAACCACTGCATCTATCGGATGGGGAATCCCAAAAATACCACAACTTTGACTGAGTACATCTTTGAATATGTTTAAAAGATGAAGTCAGACCGTTGCAAACCTCGTTCTCTATTAGTTAACTTAAATTTTGATGTATCATTTGTTATGCTTATTGATGTAAGAGCATGAGTGGTGGGACACTAGTAAATTAGATTAGGTTAATTTAGCTTCTTTACCTACCTTGAAATGCCATAAGATTCTCTTCCTTGACATTGGCAGCCTTTCTCAGCCATAGTTCTTGCCGTGAACTGAAGAGCTCCATCTCATGTGCTTTCAAAATGTTTGGGCCTAAATCAAACTTTGTCATCTCCTGCGCATTGCTGTGCCTACGCAGTGGTCTAGGCCATAGACCAACCACTAATAAAAGGGAAAAGGGGCCTAAAACATTGATCAAATCATAACGGACTCCTCACACAGATCAATAAAGATGGGTGAGAGATATCCTCTGCACATTTGTTGCCATGGGATTGAAAATCTTTAGTGGTTGTTATTTCTTGTTATTTCTGGCTCACCTGGTATCTAAAAATCAAATTTAGTCTGAGTGGAAACCGTGTTTCACATTGCAATGCAACCTCGTTCCCAGAGTGTTCTTACGTCATACGCTGATCACGAAGCCGAATGAACACCCTGGGACACTTTGGGTGCACTCTGGTAGCAGCCATTATGGATTTCACTTTTTGTTAGGCAACGCTACTCCACGGAAAATGGCCGTTGCTCTAGCGCTAATTCTGCAGAAGTTAAATTGAGATAGTTTTCGATCAGCGTTGATTTTAATGCGTTGTCTGTTTGAATGCGCGATTACGCTTACCATGGCAGTGAGGAACGTTTTACCAAGGTGCACTGCGTTCTTTATCGAATTCCTATAGAGTCTTAAAAGATTCTTAAGTGCAGGACAATGCATCTTGGAATGTTTTCCATCGCCACCGTCTTTTTGATTGTCTACTGAAGAATGTTTCTTGCTAAATGACTGTAACTTTACTCACGTTTTTTATTCATCTTTTCAAATAGACGCCATGATGTTCTTTGCCCCGTGCAATTCCATCTGTAATTTTTAAATTGCACTTGGCACTCTTGTAGTCCTTCATATGTCCCTTGCCCAACGACAATGACAGCTTTCGGATTTTCCCGACATTTCCGCATTTGTGCTCTTGTCATCCATTGAAAGTTGGAGCAGAAATCCCGCGTAGTAAGTCGTTTTGATACTAGCCCAGATTCGAGGGTCAGTAAACGGCTGAATTTCCTGGATAGAAGAAAAGGAAGTGTTTTATTGGGAAGAACTTGAACTTATGATGACCAGACGATTCTAGCATTGGCGACAAGAAGCCACAGGAATATTCTGGCATTGGAAAAATTTTTCAAAACCATTTGGTAGCATTGTATCCAACACTACCGGTTGAGCCAGAAAGAAGTTCCCACATTTGAAAGTTCATAGCATCAACAATACTTCAAAGATTTGAATGATTCAAATTCTATGTGAAAGCCAAAAGATCAAAGAAGTTTTGTGACTTTGCTCGCTTTCTCAAGAGTACTAGAATTGTAGGTAAAGTCAACTTAACAAACATTTCATGGTTGCAAAATGACTGAAAAGGGGCCTAAAACATTGATCAAATCATAACGGACTCCTCACACAGATCAATAAAGATGGGTGAGAGATATCCTCTGCACATTTGTTGCCATGGGATTGAAAATCTTTAGTGGTTGTTTGAAAATTGATGTCTTATAACTCTAGAGAGAAATGAAATGCCCATTTCGTATTGTTCTGTGTAATGAGAGTCCTTACAGTTTGATCAATGTTTTAGGCCCTTTTTCAGTCATTTGCAACTACAATTTTTGATAAAGTTAAATTTACCGATGCTACTATTGCTGGTAAGACAGCGAGAAAAATCACAAAAATACTTCAGTCTTTCAGTTTTTAACTAGAATTTAAATCATTCAAATCTGCCTAGTACTGTTAATGCTATGAATTTTCAAAAGTGGGAACTTTTTTCTGACTTACCCGGTGTTTGCCACAGCAAAATCAATTAGCAATACACATATTATTTATAAGGAACTGCTTATAAGAAACTCAACTCTCAGATCCCAAAAATCAGAAATCCTTCACATATTCTTTGACTTTATTGTCATTGTTTCTTGTATCATATTACTCAGAAGATAACTTGAATAATGTCAAAACATTTGAAAGGTTTGAAAAACCTTCTTTTGAAGTGATCACGCAGAAACAGGCAGTGAACATGAAGATTGATGTGCAACCTTAGAAACTCTAAGTACTCAAAATCTGATATTTTTAAGAAACTGTCAGTACTGGCCCAAATTCTTTGTATCTTATAAAACAAGTCGTGTAAAGAGAAGCCACACACTATGGAGGCGATGTGTCAGAGCGACCGACCCCTAAACGAGAAAGGGCAAAAAAAGAAAGAGTTGAAGAAGAAGGAGAAAGAAGAAAGAAGCTACACACAGTGGACGACTTCAAATGTTTCACTGGTTGCTCTATGATTACAAATTGTCCGCCAGTTTATACGATTCATAAATGATTTCATATTTGATGTGAGATTTAACCTATTTGTGTCTTTTTTCATATTGAAGTTTCATTTTCATTTCATTTTCATTTCAAATTTTTAAGGAGGGTAGCCCTTCATCTATAACAATGATGATTTACAAGGGGCCCTCCACTCAAATACATACAAATTAAAATGTATTGGAAAAAGACTAAATTAACCTAATTACAACTTCGTAAAATACTAATAAAATAGCCTAAGATCTAAAATGAATATTTACAATAAAAAGAAATCCAAATACATATATACACCTACTGATTGTCAACACGTTTGAATTTGTAAATTGTGGAAACATTCTTATGCTCAGCTGAGACGCCATTACAAGATTTAGCACCTCTAAAAGAGAAGCATTTCTGCCCATTTGCTGACTTTTTCTTTGGTACTCTTAGATCTGTTGCTGAATTCCTAAGATTCCTTGAGGTTAGCTGGGATGTCTTTGTGAATAGATTGGACATGTATTGTGGAGCAAGACCATGAAGGGATTTGAAGACCATGATATTAGACTCACTACTGATTAGCTCATCAATGGTCTTCCAGCCAAGTCTTTTTACAAGTGGCAAGCCCGGTGCATCATAGCGACTGCCAGTTATAATGCGTGCAGCCCGGTTTTGTAATTTTTGCAAATGTTTAATCTCAGTCAGACCACAACAGCCCCAAACAGAACAACAATAGCGAAAATGCGGCTCCACAATACCTGTGTACATAGTTCTCAGAGTCTTTTCTGGCAGAAATGATTTTGCATGTTACAAAAAGCCAATTGCTCTTGAGACCTTTGAGGAAACTGTCTTAATGTGTTCCTTCCAATCCAACTTGTTGTCAATCTGCACTCCAAGATATACTGTCTTAATGTGTTCCTTCCAATCCAACTTGCTGTCAATCTGCACTCCAAGATATTTTGTTTTTTGCACAACTTCAAGTTCATCATTCCGAATTTTTAACTTCAAAGATTCACCTTGATTCATTAAAGTTTTATGCTTCGGTTTTGTGGAAAGCAAAGGCTGTTTATTAGTCATGAGTGAGCATAATACCTAAATTTGTAGGAAATGCTCACTGATGAGAAACAACTTCCTTGCTTGAGACTTGTGGATTTGAAACTTAGCCAAAGTTGATGTGAAAATTTGCTTCGTCAGTTTCGGTCAAATGATTACATTGTTTTGATCGACCTCATTACTTTTGTTGCTATAATTTTCACCGCTTTTTATGCTTCTGTGATGTCCAATTTTGGTCGTAAATGAATTGGACGATAGTAACCAATTTGGTACTAAAATTTAAGTTATCATCTCGGCTATAGATAATTGTTTCAATCTTTGAATTGGACCACCATAAGAAGTTGCATGGTCCATCAAACATGAACGATTTTTATAAGGCCAATTTCCAGTCAGTGGAATTTTCCGAGCGGGCGGAATTTTAGACAATGCAAGGTTACTCAGCCGTAACTGTCTATTCAATTTCAGAGCGACATTTTCTCTCGAAGACAATAGAATTTCCGTCCGCTTGGAAAATTCCATTGACTGGAAATCAGCCGTTACTTGCATCAATACATCGCTCCCATTATTGCATCAACTTTGATAAGTCTCTATGTTCCTTTTTCAATTCTGCTTGATTCGATTCGTCAAGTTTTCAACGTTAAGTTTACGAAACCACGACGGCAACTGCAACGGAATGTTGCTTTTCTTTCAGAACTTTACATTCAAAAGATTCTTGTTTTTTCGTTCGAATTTGGTTCCCTTGAGAGACTCTGAAGTTGTTCTTTTCAGTTTCGCAACTTGGAAACCCCATTTCTGGCTTTCTCTCCAGCAAATCTTGTCCTCCAAAGTAAAATTCTGTCGTTTTAAATGCTTGTTTTCAAAGAAAAAGGACGGTTTTCCGGCATCCCTGAATTAGGATGCCTTATTTTGGCCTGTTGGATGATATGTAAGAGGCAGCGTATGGAAAAGATACTTGCTTTACGTGATATCGGTCAACATGACGTTCTAATTGGCGTTGCCGTGCTGTTTTCGGAAGCTGTCTATTGCCAAACAGGTATCCCTTGCTTTGAAGCAAATTCAACATTTTACAAAGCAATTTTTGCTTATTTTGAGAAGCCTTAACTTTTACGATCAACAAATGAATCAGTCTTCTTAAACTTCAATATCTGGCTATTTTCTTTATATACACAAACATTTAATCTTCGTAATCGATGTTTGTCGATTATTTTCAATCCTATTTAAGTTTGTGCACAAGGATTATCAAGAATATTACTCATATCTTTCACACAGGGCGATTTGCAAATACTACAAATAACTGCATAATTTTCGGTAAGAAATTTGATGTAAACAACTGCTTATTTCTACTTCAAACTAAAGATTTACGCAAGGATGATTCAAAAGAAAAATGATAAACATTCTTGTGAGTTAGCTGTGTTTGGATAAGGGCTAGAGGATTACTTCGATCTCCTATTGCTTCATAAGGAAATCTGCTTTTCAGAACGTAAGAAGCTAAGCGGTGTTTTCGATGGCCTATTTTCAGCAATAATTTTATGACTTGCTAATGGATGCATTCAGAAAACTGTTCGATAAAACTTCCGCTCTATTTATTTGCGTTATTGGATGGCTGTATTATGTTTTGATGTGAGGTTTTCAATGGATCACTTGACGCAGGAAATATGCATTTGAAATTACTGCCAGTATGTTCATATGAAGTTGAGGCACCGCATCTTGCAACTTTGCTAGAAAAAATTCGTTCTTTGTGTGTACAGGGAAGTTTTGTTGCAAAAAGGGTTTTTTTAAATCGATTTCCAACAGGCAAATTTGGAAGTCTTTCTTGCCGACAGTTCTTGTATGCCTTGTAAATACAAAAACTAAAGGTATCTGCAGTTCTGTAATATTGTCAGAGTAACTTTCATAGCTCTCAACTCTCAAAGATAAAGTGATTGATAATAGCTATCCAACATTTCCATTGCTACCTTCCATAGCCTTGTTGATTTTAAAAGATGACTGATTCGAAGTTTTGCATTTCACCAAACATGGCTCACGTTTGCTCCTTGCGACCAAACTACCTGATATTGAGCAGTCGGTGCAGGTTTGACTTAATAGAACTTCAATACGTTTGCTCAAATATGCATTAACAATAGTTTATTTGAATCCTTGAATGCTAACTTAATTTTTGGTAAGTTGCATTGTGATGTGTGTCACTTTGCTAGAGAAATATTAGCATGTAAATTTCAAACTTGGCCTATCGTTACTCATCGCTCCAGTAATGAGTTTACAAACAGTTGTCCAAACCATTTCTTTGCTTAAATCACTACCACAAAAATTTGCATGCCATTTTAAAAACAATACTTCTGAAGGTATCTGCAACCAGAAACCTCGTAGCAAGCTTTTGCTCTTTGTTTCGTAAGAACCCTTTCTTCTTTTGGAATAATGGGTCTACGCGTAGGCTACAATTCTTTAACATTAACAGAGTACAGTTCAGAGCTCACAACTTCGAAAATACAGCAGGTAGCAATATGTAAATTCATTGAAAATGGATATCACATTCCGTTTCCATTCGCAAACATCCTTGTTCATTAAATCATAGTCACTATGATTAAATTCATGATTAATTCATGGATTTACAGTGAAAGCGGAAGAAGCGTAACATGTAAATTCGAAAATTATTTGAAAATAGACTTTCATGATTGGATGACTATTCGAATATTGCTTTATTATTTGCTTCCGTTCGATTCAAATATTGCTTTCGTTTGGCGGGGTGTATGAAGGATTACAATAGCCCTTTCATTGGAAATCACATAGCAGTTCCTTTCCTTTCCTTTCGCCAAACACGGTACATGTTTGCTCCTTGTGACTAAACTGCCAGATATCACTAAAGTTTTTCCAGGCTTGATATAATGTAACATCAACAACCTTGTTCAAATATGCTTTAATGGGAGTATATTAGAATCCTTGAAAGCTAACTTGAATATTGGTATGTTTTATGCTCGAAAAAAATGGAGGAGATTAGAACGTGCAATGGTAGTCTACGGGTTAAGACGCTTGCCCGGAAAGCATGAGATCTGTGGTTGGATTCCCGGCGGTGGCACTTTCTAATTTTCTCGATTTTTCCTGATAATTTTGGTATGTTTTATGCTGATATACTTAACTTTATCACAGAAATTTTAGCATTGAAAGTTTAGACTTCTTTCATCATCACTATACGCGTAGACCAGTGATAAGCCTAATTAACACTGGGTCGTTTTGGTAAGTGGTGCAGAAATACCCAAAAGACAAAGGTTTGAAACTCTGAGTCTTTGTATTTTTGGTCTTTTTGCATAACCCTAACGACCCAAACGACTTAGCTTGTCGAATATATTTCTATGCTTGAGACGAAGCAAACTTGAGGCAGCTGAAATGGGGTTTTACCGGTACATGTTAGAGATTCCATGGACAGGCCACGTTACAAATGAAGAAGTTCTAAAGAAAATAGGAATTGAGAGAAAACTGCTGCCAACAGTTAGAAAGCGGCAGTTGGAATTTTTGGGGCATGTTATGAGAGAAGAAAGTTTGGAGAATTTAGCTCTCACGGAACGCACTGAAGGGAAGAAAAGCAGAGGAAGACCACGGATAAAGTACTTGACTAGTTTGAGCACATGGATGGCAGAACATGTACCTGAAGGACAAAGAGGGGAATGAAGGAACAAGAACTGCTAAAAAGAACAAAGGAAATGAAACTGTGGAAAGCCATGATCGCCCATGTCTTGAAAGGACATGGCACATAGAGAGAGAGAAAGATGACATCTGATAGGTCTTTTATTAGTCTATTGTATTTGATTATCTCGTTGGGTGCAGAAACAAGACAAACCCCAAAGAGACAATGGCATGTTTTGCCTCGTTCTTTGTCAAATTTATAGACAACATCATTTTACTCAGGTCATTTACTTCAAATCATATTGAAACGATTTCTCCAAAACTTGTCCCACAAATGCAGCGATGGCGCGACCAGGGGTGCTTGGGGGGCAGGGGCCCCCCAAAAATTCACTGAGCCCCCCGTCGGCACTTGAATTTTTGAAAATTTCTGTGCACTGTCGGCACTCTCGTAACTTGCTTGTTATGCTTTTAGAGAGTGTAGTCGCATTTTAAGCCAATCTGAAAGGTGTGGCCCGTAAAAATTTTGCTCGCTTCTCTCGCCGTCGGCACTCTGACACTTTTTGTCCCCCCAGCATTTCTTCCCTGGTGCCATCTCAGCACAAATGTCTCTTCGTTGATGTGAAATCATTACAAATCTCACACATTTGGTTAACTTGAGCAGGAAAGGGTCATATCGTCTGTCTCTATTTTCGTCCAGTCGAAGGAAATATGATTGCTTTTCAATAACTGATTCATGTACACATTCAACGCAGTTTTTAGTTTAAAATTGTTCCTGCTTATTATGATCGAACGAATATAGATCGTTATTGTTGCATCAAATTTCAAAGCGAAACAGTTTTCTGTTCCTTATTGGCTAGTTACTGTATTAATTTCATGGGTTTCCTCAATCTGTTAGGCAAGATCAACATTGGTAAATTTGTTTTCAGTACCCTAATTTTTAAAAACAATCTTTAGATTCTAATTCTTTCAAATATCAACTTGCCAAGAACATAATTTTATGTTTGTTTGATTGCCAATTTCCGCTCATTATTGCTCGGTTGATGTGAAATCGACCACACTGTCGACCACAGCATAGGATTCGAATCTTTGGAAAACTTTGAAATCAAATGTGTAAAATGTCATTGCCTAATTCTTTCAACTGAAATAGAGCAAAAGGAACTTCAGGTCTTTCGCCATAATTCCAGAAAGAGCATTTTTGATATGATCATTACTTTCAGAGTTAAAGCATTTTTAAGATAAGCAGGAATACATTGCTTGGAAAGTAAACATTGGCCAAAGCTCAAAGATGATTGGACTCACGCCTGTCCTCTGAGGCCAAAAAAATTCCTAGTCTTGTTTTTTTAATGAATTAGAGAAATCCGAAAGGCAAGTGAAATTCAACTTCTTAGCAATGCTTTTGGAAACCAAACTTAGCCTGAACAGTATGTATTTTCCAATATACTATTTCATTTAGTTTGCTATCTTTATCTTTATTATGCGGTTGATGAGAAACTAACCACATTGGCAAATATGTGTAAGGATACGTAAATACACGATTTGATTGGTTTTTCTTGGAATCTGTATCAATATGCTATTAAAACAACTTACTGATAACCAACGATTTCCCTTGTTCCTCTTTGCCCATTCCAATTTCCTCAGATTTACCTGTTTCCCTGCCTACCAATCAATATTTCCGTTTTATCACATTGAAAGAATTTTGTTAAGGTTTAAGGTTAGTTTTTCTTGGCCGATGTGTCTTGACCTAAGACCACACTACTGCTGTACATGATCACAGGTGGCGGAGAATGGTTCAGTAATGCCTGTACGATTCAGTAATACATACAAATGTACTAAGATTTAATCATACCTGCTAGTTAAATGTGTTAAATTTCTCTTGAATCCTATCTCCATATCTCTGTGTTATCGTTTAGTTAGGCCAAAAATTCTGTTGTATTGAAATTCTGTTGTGTTGTTGCAGTTGTATTGAATGCACTGCAACAACACAACAGAATTTCAACACAACAGAATTTGTGGCCTAACTAAACGATAATACAGATATATGGAGATAGGATTCAAGGGATATTTAACACAATTAACTAGCAGGTATGGTTAAATCTTAGTACATTTGTATGTATTACTGAATCGTGCAGGCATTACTGAACCATTCTCCGCCACCTGTGACATGATATGGTATCTCTTCGACTTGTTGCTTCCTTTTGAATACCCTGGGTACCAGAGCCAAAAAATTCCTTTCATTTAAATTTTGAGGCTCTGGTACCCAGGGTACCTTTTGAACGACCTGGGAAGCCATTTAACAAGAAAGTAAAGCGCTCGCTTCGCTCGCACTAAGGAATCTTAGCCTAATAAACCACCACTGTCCATTTCCAAAAGCAATCTGTGTAACTGTTCGCCGGTAGGTTAAAAATCCCGCCTCTAATTATATAGTTCCCAGCCATTTCTATTCCTTCTTGCATTACGTACATTTAAGCCCCAACAAACTTCAAGTACACTACATATTCAGTCTGTAGAATTTGAAGAGATAGCAGAGAAAATTGTCAAAAGAATGTACACGTTCCGAAGACAGTTGAGTTGGTCGACTTCGCAGGGAAGATTACCAAAAATGCGATTGCCGTTAATGGAACGGTTGAGAAAATTTCGGCACAAATTAAAGAATGGTAACCAGATAATGTTTGAAAAACAATTTTCAGGACGTTTGACAAAATCGGCTAAGGTTTATTTATACCCATTTCAAGTCATGTGATCAATCCCATGACAAAACATCTTTTGATTTCTCTGACATATTTCGTGCCATGCAAAGTTGTGCCATGATTCCAGAAAGTAGCATAATACTAAGACTTCCCAAGAGTATGGTCACATGACTTAATATGGGTAAAACAAACCTTAGCCGATTCGGTCTATGATCTGCAAGGTTTGAAGATGCCATCAAAGATACAACATTTGCGCAAATGTCTTTGTATGTTGTATCAAGATAAAATTGATGTTTCTGAATGCTAAAATAATCTTTAAAAGGAAAGCTTTTTATAGTAAATAATAATAATAATGATAATAATAATAATAATAATAATAATAATAATAATAATAATAATAATAATAATAATAATAATAATATATGGGGTGAAGGGTATGAAAGGCTGAATAGCCTATGTAGCCCTATTAAGTTTCTACTATTCAACTAACTATGAATTTGTTGTCACTCAAGGGTATTTCCAGTGCTCAATATTTTCAGTTGCCAAGACATTCGGGGATTTCTAATTTGGTGATCAATTTTTCCTTGAATCGAGTTCATTGAGATGCTTTAAATCCCGGGGAGTAACCCAAGTAACTCGAGTCTTGGGATAACGGGGACGTACCGCCCAACATTTAGGGGTAAGACCCATGTTTAAGGAATCTTTTACCATTTTCATACCCATCTCTAAAGATTCTTGGGAGAACAGTCCTGTTGAACCTCTCAGAAATCAAGTTTCATTTCACTATAAATGCACAATATGAAGGTAAAGTTGTCACCAACCAAGTCTAAGAGTTTAAAAGATAAAAATCAATCGTTGCAAATACAAAACTCGACAAATTTTTCGCAGAAGTCAGAAAGCTACCCATGCGGAAAATTTAAATTCTGAGACCCATATTTAACGATTTTGGAGGTTCTAGACCCATCCTTATGGACGGTACGCTACGTACCCGTTCCTTCTACCAAATCGGGCTTTAAATACCGGTCAGCGCTATGATAAATCAACGGAGTCAACAAAGATGTTGATTTGAAATATCGAAGCAAATAATGACCTCGTTCTGCCTAGGAATGGCATTACGTTTGATGTCTTGTATTATGTCATCGTCTGGAACGATCAGTTCCTACGATTTTAGTTTACTCAGATCTATACATCTATCCTACCACATGAAACAATCTTTTCCTTCTTTTCATATTTGACCCTTACTATTGAGAAGTATGTTATTGCTACAGACAACATCTCTAATTTTAGCATTGAAACTTTATAACATTTATCATAAAACATATATTTTCCATAAAGTACCGACAGAAAAGGAATTAACTTGAAGTTTATGTGAATTTAACTTGCTCATTGATGTTAAGACTAAGAAAGAACATACAGAGAATGAATTATAAATTTATTTTCATAATACTTATTAGTCACACTTTTACATTTACTATCGACACTTTGTACTCTCAATTTAAAGGCTTAAGATCGCTTTTCGTTGCAACGTGGGAAATTTCATCAGATTTTGGTACATTTATGTTGCATAAAAGTTATTAAATATTGTGAATTCTGTATCGCTTGGATAGTTTCGTAAACTATGCGCTAGCCATGTTACAAAATTGACTTAGTATTCAATTTCAATTCAATTTATATATAAACATAACTTGCTACACTTTTACAAGGAGCGTCGTTACTAGCATCAATACTAACAGCAAAAAAAAATAAAACAAAACTAAACTACGATATACTAAATAGCATGAACGAAAAAGAAATAAACGAATTATAGTAAACGAATTATAGTAAAAGGAATTAAGTAAATAGTAAAAGTATTGTAACGTCAACAAGACTAGTCAGTCCTTATTTTTTCCATTCTATTCGTGCCCAATAATCTAAATCATAGCCACAAGAGATGTCTAAATTGCATTCATACTGACACAATTAAACCAGCTTTATTTAAACCAGTTTAAATTTCAACCAATCAAATGACTGGATTTGTAGGATTGACCAATCAGAAGGCCCTATTCGAAAACCTAGTTTAATTCAAGCTGGTTTAACTTGCAGTGTGAATGGGGCATAAATGTATCAATCTTAAGTTTTTCTTCCAAATCTCTCTACATAATAAGAGGTTTTAAAAGTAGAACACAATTTTCACAAAGGAAACAATAGGTGGCACTTGCAGCTCAAGGCGTTTTACTGGGTGGGTCAATGAAAAGTCTTCAACTCATTTGGTAATTGGTAACTTGCTTTTCATTGAGCTGACAGGCGCAAAGGATAGAGAATTTATGTAGGTGGATTTTAGATTCCCGACTATAAACATCAGATAAAGGGTGGGCTCCAACCCAAGACCTTTGTAAACCTCAAATACTATCTGCGGCGTCTTGCCACTCTGCCCACTGTCTGGTAAATGTTGTTTTCTTTTTTTAATTTCACGTAATAGTGATGGCGTTATGTGAATGTGAAGGTTTTGTTGGTTGTGCAGTGATGGGATTCTTTGTCTTTGCAGCCAGAACCTGGGACCGTGCAGCGATTTGAAAGTGAAGGGGCTGACTTCTGAGCGAAGCGAACAAAATGGGGGTCTGGGGGCTTTGTCTCGGAAAATCTTTTTGAGACGACACCCCCTTCGAAGCGGCCCTTATATTGACAGTTTATTGTTGAAAAGAAGTCTGTTCTCATTCAAATAGACTGCATTTCTATATTTGAAGCCGATAATAACATTTCCAAGCAAAAATCATTTATACAGTATTACTTTGGACAACATAAAGTTCTTTGAGTTCAGACCAAAGCCGAGTTGTCACTGGGGGAAATTTTACAAGTGTTTCAGGTCATGAGATTCTGCTGACTTAAAAGTCATAGATTCTTCAGGGAAACGTCAAAACAGATAGCTTCAACCTCAACAAACAACAGTTTCTCAGTTTCAACCCCAGAGAAACTTTCAACCTCCGGGGGTAACCTCAATAGGCGGATGACGGGGGTGTGCCATTTGACGTCTGAAATCGCACCCCAAAATTTATACATCTTCGCGAAAACGATACCCCAAAAAATTTACAGGCCATTGAAAATGTATACCCTAAAATTGTGACAGCCACCCAAAATTTTAACCAAGTAAGTGAAATTTGATCAAAATCAATACCCTAAAGAGTTATTTTTCTAAAATGGCACCCCAAAATTTATGACAAATTGTGATTTTACCAAAAATGATACCCCAAAATTTATTTTCCGCTCGAAAAAAGGCCTGTAAAATTTAGTATTATTGTAAATAGATTTCTCTTTCGTTTTTTTTTATCATAAATTGTAATTTTATTTGATGGCAAAATATACATACATACATATCCCAAAAAAATGGTACGTCCCGTACCTGCATATCTGGTAGTCCCCCCCCGGGTTCAACCCACGTCTTTGAAAAAAGTGAGAGGGGGATGCTTTAGGCCCTGCTAGCCCAATGGCTGCGCAGTCTTTACGATTGTTTAAAATTTCTCAAAATTATCCATGAAATCTTTCAAAAAAGATGATGCCAACATTTTGAAAATAATAAAGATATCAAAAAATTTCCACGGCAGATTTACAAAAAAATAGCGTTAGTTCCTTTCAAGCCGTTCAAGTTAAAGAAAAACTCTATAGAATTTTACATCCAGCTTTTTAAAGATTTGAAATATTTGAGCCTTATGTGCAGAATTCACCACTTCAATCAACAGTCTCGTTTTGGAAATTATTCAAAATTCTTTCATATTAAATACCATTTTTCATGTTGCTAGCGGCCGTAGTGTTAGTTAATTCTATGGCGATGTAAAGTTTGAAAATCTAAGAGGAATTTGACCGTGAAGATTGATTCAGGGTGTAAATGGTCAAATCCCTTATGAATCTTTGAAATTTACATTGTCGTTTCAAAAATATCACAGCTGCCAGCAGTTCGAAAACGTGTAACTTGACCAAAGCTTGGGTGCTAAATCTAGCCTGCGTGAGCATACAAGTCAAATCTTTCAATAGGGCACAGGGAAACCCATAAATCTTCCAATTTCACGCTTATCAGCCAATGGTGTTGCCGTATTCTCGTCACATGACCGAAAATAAGATCTTTGAGACGAATTTTCGAGTACCCTTACGAAAATTAAAATGGACATTCGAGTAATAAAGATACAGAGCTGCTTTTGCCTCGAGTCGATTCTACAGGCCCTACTCCATATTTTACATTTTGCATTTCAAGAAAATCTCATCAGGGATCAGCACTACATCGAATTTCATGCAACCGAAAATAGGCCTATATTCAAATATCATTTGGGAACGCAACAAATAAGATATAGCTTCCTAAATTTCACACCTTACGCGAATTATAGCGAGGAATAAGCTGAAGTTGTTTCTTTGCTTCAGTTTCCCAAATCCTTGACGAGTCTCAGCTATTTGCGACGAAGAAAGCTATTGGGCCTACCTTCATCCACTGCATAATGCCATTATTCTGTTTCAAATCGGCTTCTTTGCTGTAGCAAGGTAGCAGAGCTATTCACCAACAACATAACACCAATTTCCACTATTCTCTGCTGAAAAATTGCCATCAACTTTGGTAAAACATGATGAACTTTCAACAGCTCTTCGCCACACTATCTATTCCAAGTTTTGAAACAGTGTGCTCACGTGGAGAAGTTTCTGTTATTGTCAAAGCGCTCTTGATGTCATAGTCAAGAGGTAGGTCTTGTATCATCTCCTCTCTACAAAGACCTAGCCTTTTTTTAAAAGTGGAAGGGATTAAGGCCGGGCTTTCACAATTATCCTTATTTTCTAAAAGAAGGAAAATGGTGAATGCATATTTCAAATGAATTTGAATTATTAAAATGATAGGGGGCCTAGGTATCTTCGCAAGCTCCAATACCCTTTGATGAAAAATCTCTCATATTCATTCAAATTATTTTGAAATATGCATTCACCATTTTCCTTTTTTTAAGAAATACAGATAATTTTGAAAGCCCGGCCTCAATCCCTTCCACTTTTTCATACTAAAACGAAGGCCAAGTCTTCGTAGAGAGAGGATGATACGAGACCTACCCCTTGACCATGACATCATGAACGCTTTGACAATAACAGAATTTTTTCCACGTGAGCACACTGTTTCAAAACTTGGAATGGATAGTGTGGCGAAGAGCTGTTGAAAGTTCATCGTGTTTTACCAAAGTTGATGGCAATTTTTCAGCAGAGAATAGTGGAAATTGGTGTTATGTTGTTGGTGAATAGCTCTGCTACCTTGCTACAGCAAAGAAGCCGATTTGAAACAGAATAATGGCATTATGCAGTGGATGAAGGTAGGCCCAATAGCTTTCTTCGTCGCAAATAGCTGAGACTCGTCAAGGATTTGGGAAACTGAAGCAAAGAAACATCTTTAGCTTATTCCTCGCTATAATTCACGTAAGGTGTGAAATTTAGGAAGCTATATCTTATTTGTTGCGTTCCCAAATGATATTTGAATATAGGCCTATTTTCGGTTGCATGAAATTCGATGTAGTGCTGATCCCTGATGAGATTTTCTTGAAATGCAAAATGTAAAATATGGAGTAGGGCCTGTAGAATCGACTCGAGGCAAAAGCAGCTCTGTATCTTTATTACTCGAATGTCCATTTTGATTTTCGTAAGGGTACTCGAAAATTCGTCTCAAAGAGCTTATTTTCGGTCATGTGACGAGAATACGGCAACACCATTGGCTGATAAGCGTGAAATTGGAAGATTTATGGGTTTCCCTGTGCCCTATTGAAAGATTTGACTTGTATGCTGCCTGCGTGCAGACTTTACTATGGTGGAGGAGTTTGAGGGCGAAAAGGAAAAGCTACTAGTCTAGCCTTTTCCTTTCGCCCTTAAATTCCTCAAAAATAGTAAAGTCTGCGCGCAGGCTATGCTAAATCCGAATCTGGGCTCGAAACTTTTATATGAATAATAAGATCTTTTGACAAATTTCCAAAACGAGGCTGCTTAATTGAAGTAGTGTATTTATATAAATGGTAACAAGGGTATACAACATTGTAACGGATCAAAGCTGTATGGCACATTGACCTTGGACTCTTCAGTTCTCAAAGCCAGCAATCAACCCACGCTAACTGCAACCATAGTCTATTGTTTGTTACAAGTCTATCTCTTCCAATTCCATCCTTATCAAGGCCTATCAAGAACTCTTTCAAATTAAAAGGAACTGGCCTAGGGGTAAAGAACTATATTGGCGGTTGGGGAATTAGCGACAAAAGGAGATAAAATTTTGTTTTATCCAATAAATTTCTTATTAACCCTATGAAATAAATTAGGTCGGTAAGTCACAATTAATAAAATTTCAACAGCTTCAAAATGCAATTTGGAGAAAGTTCTCAAAAAATCAAATTTAAGGCTACGTTAATCAAATTGCTACTGTTTGGAAGTTATATTAATGCTGTGTTTGTTTTCCTATTGAAATCCTCTTTCTAACTTATATCCGAAAACCTAAAGCATTAACTTTGTCCACCTGATTTTCTTGCTTGCAAATATTTCCCGATTTAGAGATTAGATAAAAATCCAATTCGTCTTACATTGTAGACTTTTGCAAATAGACGATATTAAAAACGATACCAGGGTGTGTTTCGTAAGTTAGCCAGCCTTTTCAGACCGTGTGAACTTGCAAATTCGATATCTTTGGTCCAAATTGGGCATGTTTCCACTTGTTTTGGGAGCCTTGGGATAATATGAAACAATTTTGAATAAATTTAGACCTTTGCCAAGGTATTTCAAACACAGCTTCCAATAAAATCACAAATAACATCTCTGTAGGCACGTACAGAACCTACATGACCTGGCCAATTTTTTACTTTTACACTCATTTTTTTAAGAAACATGGCTCTGAAATATTGTATGGTTTCTTAACTTTACATGCGATTCTTCTGTAAATGTTTCTGATACTGGGTGTTCCAAAGAAAACGCCAAAAGCTACTAAAAAAATCTGAAACAAACTACTTCAAACCCATTATCAATCAATTACTTTCATTCAAATTTATGATGATAAGACTAGTCAAGTCTCAAATAAAATTTCAAGTGAAAAGGTCCGCGAATAGTAGCAATTGAAGTGTTTTGCATGACAAATTTTGCGTAAAATTTCATGTGACATTTAATTTCAGACAAACTTCAAATTTTGGAAAGTTTTTCGGTAGAAATGAAGGGTTGTAGAGTTCAAGATTTAACAAACTTCAAATGTCAAATTTGCCCTTTGGTGACAACAATATTTGATTTGATTTTGATTTGATTTTACATTTTTTTACCCATGGTAGCCCCTCAGTTAGAATAACTGATTTACAGGGGGCCATGCCTCTATCATTGGACTAAAACATAGCAATGGAAAAAACTATTCAGTTGCAGAGCTTTGTTGCCCTGTTTTTGAATTAAAATAGTAACTTCTTTTAAGGTAAGGGGATGACGATGTACGAAGACTTGGGAATTGTAGTAATTCCAGTTACAGATCGATTATTTTGTTGCCATTCTCAAGTTGGTACAAACAGCAGTGTATTGATCTTAGCTAATCAGAAACACGCTCTCGAGTACCGAAAAATAAGAGGGGAGTGAGAATAATCGGGAGGGTGGGAAAATGGCTCGATATAATGAGAACTGAGGGTTGCAACAATTGGAGGGAGGGCTGGCAAAATTGAAAATAGTCGTTTCCACTGGGGGAGGGGGTTCTTCCATAGTAAAGGTACCTGGGGATGTGCCGCCCGCAAGGGTATACTTTTTCAAACTTTCTAGTCTAGCCAAGGGTATACTTTTTGCCAATTTTAGTCCATTTACTCTGGCAAGGGTACGCTTTTGTCAATGTTGGTCGATTTTAGTCTGGGCAAGGGTATGCTTTTTGGAAATTTAGGTCAAAGAAATGTCAAACTTCGGTAATTCCTGTAAAGAAACCAAAATTTTTTTCAAATTTTGGTCCAGAGAATGCAAATATTTGGCAAGTTTGTCTAGAAAATGCCAAATCATGGCACTTTTAATGTAGAAATTAGTTTAGCCAAGGGTGTCATTTTCACAAAAATTAGTCTAGCCAACGGTACCATTTTGAAACTGTGGGCGGCACACCCTTACCCAAAGTTTAGCCAAGACCCCCTCCGGTGGTCGTTTCTTTGTTAAAAATGTATCCTTTTTCACATTTATTCAAAAATTATGTTCATTTTCATTCGATTTTTCAAGAATTAATAAAAGGGAGGTTGGAATAAAAGTTGAGGTTTGGCAAACTCTTCAAAAATTTGTAAGCCGGGAGGGGATGATTATTCGGTACTCGAGAGTAAACATGGCAGCACATTGCAACATCACAATGCAGTCTAGCCTATCTTCCAGACCCCATACGAAAAGATTTATTTTTCTGTGGAGTCTGGTACACAGGCTAAATGCAGTCAAGATCCATCACAGTTACCATGGACTTGTGGGTTCCTTAGAAACGGAAGAGATCCAGTGTCTGTTGATGGCAAGTGTTCACAAATGGAATTTCCAAATCGTTCTTTTTATTTCATCGTCGCTTCTTGATCTTCAGTAAGAATCACACGCTTTGAACACAGAACAGAGATAGCGATATCTCTCCTAAAATTCGTACCTCTTTTAATCGTCATCGGAGCCGCTTCCATCAAAGCTTCTTTATGTTGTCACTTTGTCAAGAAACGGAAAAGATTCGGAACTGGTAGGTCTGTTCTTCCTGCATTACTTGCCAAAGGTTTTACATCAGTTTGGAATCTGAGTCCCATGAGATTGTACCTTGCAACCACCTCAGAATACCGAATCCTGTTACGCTAGATTTCACACTTTTTTCATGAAAGAAACGGAACATTTTGTGGCCCAACAAAAAGCCGGATAGATCATCAGTTCATTTCCATAACTAACCTATTTTATGTGAATTTTAATGTCATCGTATCTTCCTTTATCGCATAAGAATAACAGGTCCGTAAAATTCCATTTCGCACCTCAATGTAAAGATGCGGGGATCTGATGGCCATAGGAACACCAAATGTGACAGACATGGAAGATTTGAAGTTTTTATCAAAACCTACTCCAATTGAATTTGAGGTGGGATCACAACAACGTTAGATGATGTGTTCTTATAATACAAAGGAGCCGAACTTTGGGGTACAAAGAAGATGATGGGTCACAAACTTACACAGAAAATCTGTATGCAACAGGCTTTTTTGATGTCAGTGGTAAGGGTTATCTGATCCTGTCCAATTCCCATTCCTTTTTAGATAAGAAAGAAAGCTTTTCGCAGCTACAGAAATTTTGAAGTCTATCTCAAAAAGGTTTCAAGTGAGATATGCGAGAAAGTAAAATTACTTCTTGCAAATAAATTGACTTTTTGTTCGCAGACATTTTCATGTCACATCTAAATTTTTGATACAGACTTCAGGTCGCCGAGATTCAGATGTTTGAATCAGTTTTACTTTCATGGAATTACACATAGCGATACAGTAAGGACGAATGTTTGAGCGACTGAGAACATAAGTACCTCGTATGCTTTCAAGGTCCCCTTTCCTACAGGGTGTCCCAAAAAATCGTGCCCCGTTTTTATAGCTACTGTGGAGGAGCTGTGGATCTCTCGGTTTTTAATCAGTTGCATAGTTTCAACTTAGAGTTTGAGACCTTGCTTGAGTCAATCTGACATGTGGTTGCTGATTTATGGAAGAGAAAAGGCAAAATTAGTGGTCGCTTGAACAACACTACCTCTATTGTTCTCCGGCCATGTCAAAGTAGAGTAAATTTTCACAAAAAGGGTTCTGGCTGGACTGATGCCTTTTCGTCCCTTGTTTCCCTGCGTTCCTTGGTCAAGAGGGACTAATAACATTACTCTGAAATAGTGGGCCCACTTTAGGCCCGCGTAGGGTGGTTCCGTATTCACCAATCAAATCGCTAGAATTCAGTTTTTAACCAATAAGGGGCCGCTATTCAGAATGTTGTTGTTGTTGCTCTTAAAGAACGGTTGAAGAAGCCTGGAGTTCTCGCAGCTTCGATGGATCTATTTTGCTTCTACAGAGGAAGATTACTGTCTGAAAGGTATGCATTTTGCGTTTCGTACGTCAAGACAACATCATTCTTTGTACTAAAAGTTTCCTTTTCAATGTTCGAGCTCTTTAAATCAGATTTTGAAGCGATTTTGTTGAGTGTACGAAAACTCCCACCTATTTAGGCCATTTTGAAAAAGTGGGCCCATTATATAAGCGTAATATTATGAGTCCCTATTGACCAAGTGATATCAGCAAATCAAAGAACGCAGGGAAACAAGGGACGAAAAAGCATAAGTCTAGGTTCTGGCATCGTATTAAAATTATCACTACACTTTTTAGAAGGTAGAAAGTGCTCTCTTATGAATAGACAACACTGCTAACACTTAAATAAAGATATAGCAAAAACTGGTACAATGTTTCTTTTCTGTTTATTTTCTGTCTGGT
This sequence comes from Aurelia sp. 3 sensu Dawson et al. (2005), assembly GCA_964020215.1. NCBI lineage: Eukaryota > Metazoa > Cnidaria > Scyphozoa > Semaeostomeae > Ulmaridae > Aurelia > Aurelia sp. 3 sensu Dawson et al. (2005). The sequence goes on from OZ026580.1 coordinate 17,790,781, forward strand.
CTTTTCTGGGAAGCGCCCCGTTTCCTTGTCAAAACTGGTAAACAACTGCATTGTTTGGTAGGGGTTTTTGGGAGCAAAAAAGCAGAACATATAAAGAGCTGGGGGGGGGGGGGCAAGGGAGTACGACTGAAGAAAGTACCGGAATCTGATAGCAGAGAGCGCAGAAATCTTTGGGAATATGAAATAGCTGGGAAGCTAGTACAATTTTGAAAGAAGTATACTCCTTTTTTACGTTGAAGCAAGGGAACAACGTACCCCCTAGAAGAGCCTCGCTTCAACATTCAGAGTAAAAAGTAGAAGTTGGTGGGTTCGAATCTCCTCCTGGGAAAGTACCACTGCTGAAGACATAATGTTCCTCTCACTGCAAGCCCTATGAGTCTTAGTATTGGAACCACTAAGGGTAACTTGACGTTTGCTCCATTGAGTACCACTAAGGCCTTTTGACCAAGCAATATTTAGTAAAGAACACGAGTTATTGTGTACCACCAAGATCACTTCGTTTGCAAAACATCACCTCCACCATTCTAGACGTGCCATGCCCTGATTAAACCCATGAGTATGACTAGACTTTGATTTACGATTAACTTTTGCTTCTTCGAAGATCTAAGCCCATTCATCAATCCTGAACATACAAAGAAACGATCTAATGATAGAGAGAAACTTCGAGATTGATATAAATGGATGGACGTAGCCATGATCAATGTCAAATCACATTGTAACTCAGTCGTCAGCTACTAAGCATGTGGGCTATCATTTTCTCATATATCTGATACTAATTCCGAGGAATTCACTATATTTACGAAGGGGTATCAAGGTAAGCCGTGAGTGACGGGTTTGAAGATATTTATTAAAGCCTAAGAGATTTCTAAAAGGAAATTGTTTCAGGTTTGGTCATATTGAAGAGTTAGTCATTCATGCTGTAACTCGAAAACAAGTTTCAATTAGCTATGTAAGCAACGCAAAAAAGAAATGAATGGTGTTGCAATAATAGAGATGGAAAAGAGTTCTCCTCGAATCTGTGTCTGGGAGACGATCTTGAAAAGTGCATCCTGATCAATGGCATGTCCCTGTTTCCAATATAAAGGGAATTTAAGAGCCACGAGGAGGCGAAACCTTCCAAAATTTAGCACACTCTTCGAATTGTGCATCATGGAGTCCTTCAAGAGTGTACATGATAAAATTGGTTTTACGTATAGTACGTCGTTAGATTATCTGTTCTGGAGGCATCTAATTCTTTGAAAAATACGACGTCGTAATAGACTGGAGTAGCCTTTATCTTTCACAGAATTACTCTCCTCAAGAACATACCAACAGCATCACAAGTCAATGTAATCCTTCTACGGTGAAGGAACTTGTACCATTGACTATATGCTTGTACATGCCTGCAACTTAGAAAAAATCTTTTCACAAAATGTATTTTACTCTAGTTATTTTGTCTCAATATCGTTGCAAAACATACAAAGAATTTGATAAAGTGCAAATCAACTAATGCAATTTTGAGGCCATACAGCCATATTTTCTCAACTTTCTACAGCTTCTCTAAAACTTTCCCTTCGCCGTATTTATCCTCAAGCATATTTAGCCACATGGGAAATGATTTTCACCATCGATTCATCTTCAGAAAAATGGAGTGTTTGATAATGGTTGTTACCATTGGGTTTATTTGGAGCTTTAAATAAATTCTTGAATGTTTATCACAAGAATACTTATCAAAGGAATTGTGCCATGCAATGATGCTACGACAAATTACGAAACACGAATGTTGGTAAGAAGAGAACAGAACTGGATAAGCTGTCTTTCGACAATGAAATACTCCAATGAAAAATCCTTTTTTAACCTGCAGGTTCTTACAGAAATTACAAAGATGCACGTTTAATTGCAGCCACAAGATACTGAACGATTTGACCAACTAAATTCAAAAGTAACCCAATTTCTCTCTTTTCCGTTTTCGGTTTTCGGATTTACTGTTCGTAAACTTTAAATTGGCTAAAGAACACTTTTTGTGTGGAGTGCATTTGTTACTAACGAAATCGTTTAACATTAACGAAAATAACGCAACTGTTTGACGTTACCAAAATTTATTTTAGCTTAGGTTAGATGATTTCTGTAGTGATCACGTTTTACTCAAGCACCCTTGAGCTGGAAGAATCTTGAAAAAATGACGGAGCTATATGGTAATTTATAGCATATGGCATTTGAAACCAGAGAGCTAAATTTGAAACTTGGTTGCACTAAAAACTGTTACTTTTTGCAAAAAACTTCCTCGATACAATCGAGACTTCCCAATGATAAACATTGCTCACAAATTAGAAAATGAAATGCCCCATAAAGTGTATATATAGTCAATTCTTGTAAATAGGTTTTTAATATTGTAATTAGGTTAGTTAGGGTAGTTTTATTTGGTATTTTTGTAATAATAATGTTTTGATTGGAGGGGACCTTGAAAAAGTTGAAAAAGACCAAAAAGTTGGGTCCCAACATCAACTGCGTCAAACATTGTCACCTATCATGGCTACAAATTTCTTATCACCGATAACAAATACGTAATCAATAAACGTACAAATTAAACGAATCCTGATGAAAAAGATCCTATCAAATAGAGAAGGCCAGACTTTGATAAGAAAACGATAACACTTCTTTACTCACCACCAATAAGAAAATGTCTCTCCAAAAAAGGTAGTTCCTAGTAAAACCAATAATGTGGTACATCTCATCTTCAAAACTACTCTATAAAATCACATTAATGCCATGCAATGAAATCCCTCAGCCAAAGAATCACGTTACGTCTACTTGACAGTTCACTCTGATCACGATATTCCGTTCAGTCGTCTCGTTTCACTTGTAGTCGTAACATCGATTGGTTGTTTTCACTTTTAGTTCCACTCGTATCAGGTTTTGCCGTGAACTCCTCTAGTTTTCACTCGTATAATCAAATGCTCGTGATCGTTTGAATGTTTCGTTCCACTCAGATCACATTACACCGTGAAGAACTCTTGTTTCACTGTTCTCTTTCGTTTGTTTGTTTTACTTTTTAGTTCCTCTCAGCTCGAATTTTACCATGCAGTCCTCTCGTTCCAATCTTACAAACAAACACTCCTGACTGTTTCAATGTTTAGTTCCTCTCTGATGACCATATACCGAGAAGTACTCTTGTTTCACCTTCTGGAACCAAACTCACTTGTTTGTTTTAATGTTTGGTTAACGTAGTGAGAATCAGCAAATAAGTGAATAACTGCCAACGATTTCAGGATACAAACATTCACAGGTCAACCCACAGACAATTACTCAAATGATAATAAGCCGATAGCTGATAGCCCGCTGCACTTGCAATTTATTATACAAGCCAAGCGCCCTCTTTGAAGAGAAGCGGGCTTATTCTCATTGCTTCCCAGTTCCCAAAAGCAACACATCTCGAAAACTCAGACCATGAACCCGCAAGCTACGGATCCAAGGACTCCTATAGTTTGGGAGTGTGTTGATTTGTGACATCATTCAACACTTTCTACAAACTGTTCCCAGGACCAGCAAGAACACACTATACTGTGTTGGTACAGTTTGATCCTTTACAAAGTTGTTATGCTTCAAGAGCGAGCGTTTATACTGTTCCAGCATAGGTGAAAGGAAACAAAATGTTTATTCGCAAATCATACATGTGTCTTTATCGTTGCTTCTTTCTGCCAATCCCTGCTTTCCTTTGAAGCCCTACCTTAGCTGCTCAAATCGTTCCTTCAAGTTTGCAATGGCGTAATTCAGTTTCTTTGTAAAGGTGAGTCTGTCCTCGTTTGCGGTTTTGTGTTTTTGAAAGCCCAAATTCCTCGTTTTCCCGCCGTTGAAAATCACAAAATCGCAAACGAAGACAAATTTAGATCAGTGTACTTGGCGTATGCGCAGGGTTATCAATCGTTAAATAGATTGGCGTAGGATGGGCCTCCTTTTTAACATTCTCTGAGCAGAACATGGAGGCGATTTCCACCAAACCACCAGGACCAGTCCGTCCTTGGACTGATGCATTGCACTTTCGTTATGGATCCAATTCGTACAGCTAACATGTCTTAGTGTCTGGAAGCCCAGAAAGTCTTGTTTTTATCATACTTCTAGCTCTAGGAAATTTTCTGACGTGTTTTGATACCATCTTTTAACGGAATGCACAAACAAACTGGTTTTTCTGCTTCGAAACTACAATGAAGTTAAAAGGAATGGTAGCAAATCCTAACCTTCTTGATGGTTCTATGGAAATGTTCTCAATGGGTCTGTTTCAACCAGCATTGCTTGCACGCACAATCCATTGGTTGGAATTTGTTTTGTTGTCGCCATTTTCATGGCTCAAAGCAAGGGTGCTGGGACACGGATGTTTTGATTGATTATTTATTTACTTTGTTTTGAACCCTGTGTCTTGTTTTGTTGTCTTGTTTTCTGTTCTGTTTCGTCTTCAACTGAGCGTGGTCAGGCCCATCCGCTCTCAAGTTGTTCGAATAGAGCTCCCTTGCATTTCTGTGTCTTAGTGCGCCTTCGCACAAGAAAGGTTTTTACGCAATAAGACGCAAAAATACAAAGGAGCTCTATTCGAACAACTTGAGAGCGGTTGGGCCTTATCACGCTCAGTTGAAGACGAAACAGAACAGAAGACAAGACAACAAAACTAGACACAGGGATCAAAACAAGGTATAATAATAATAATAATAATAATAATAATAATAATAATAATAATAATAATAATAATAATAATAATCTCTTTATTTACAGTTGGTAGGGAAACAGTTAATATACATAAATAATTATGTACAAACTAATTAATACCAACTATTTACATGCAAGAAAAAGAAAAATTGAAATATAGATCTACTTATTTACATATATTACAGCTACATTTGTCTCCATTCCAGGCTTTTATACCTTTCTTAAATCTGAATACGTTTTCAGCAAAATAAATAATCAATTAAACATCCGTGTCCTAGCACCCTTGGTTGAAACAGATCATGTAATCAATCATTAACGCAAAATCTTACGAAACTTCGAAAAATATTTTCAAACAATTCCAGAAGATCCACGCACCAATGAGCATTAATGATTGGTCCATCTTTTACATTTAGCCAGTTATCCTTTTGTGGCTTCCGCACGTTTTGTATGTCTCGAGCACCCAGCATGCAGTTCGTGTCTAAGCCGGGTAAATTTTCCGTGCATTGGACTGAAATTTGTCTCCTAGGAGGAGATCGCCATCTTTACTGGCGGGAGGTATACCGATTTTCAATAATGCTGCAATTTAAGATCCGGATAATATTCTAAGGATGGATAGCAAACTTGTCGAAGAATGCGTGAAGTGCATTGAACAGCTTTCGCTTTTGGCAGATTTATTCGTTGTTTCTCACAGTGTGTAATGCATTGTTTCCAGGCATCGATTCAACGTTATGAGAGGTTTGTTTGTGAATCTATCGACAACAAACTTGTTTGAACGGAGTGTCATCAGCTTAAAAGCTCCAAGAAGTGCAGGGCAGTGAAAGAGAAAGTTGTTGCTGCCTGCAGAGAAAATGTTCGGATTTCGCGTGCTAGCTACACTACTCCTCTTTAGGGAATCGAGGTCACGGGGGGGGGGGGTTCTTCCATAGTAACGGTACCCAGGGATGTGCCGCCCGCAAGGGTAAAGTTTTTCAAGCTTTCTAGTCTAGCCAAGAATATACGTTTTGCCAATTTTAGTCCATTTAGTCTAGGCAAGGGTATGCTTCTTGGCAATTTTTGTAGATTTTGGTCTGGGCAAGGTATGCTTTTTGGCAATTTCGGTCAAAGAAATGTCAAATTTCAAGAAATGGCAATTTCGGTAATTCCTGTAAAGAAACCCAAATGTTTTCAAATTTTTGGTCCAGAGAATGCAAAAATTTGGCAAGTTTTGTCTAGAAAATGCCATTGTAGTGAAGTGAAGTGAAGGTGAAGTTGCGTTTTTCAGCGCCAAGCGCTGGGATCGCAGAAATAGAGCAGACCTAATCGAGTCCGCAACCCCTTGTCATGACGCTCACGTGGTGGGGCCCTACCGGGACTCGAACCCACTCCGCCTGACTATTCTGGCTGCAATGTCAGAGGATTACACCACTGCGCCACAACACCTTCAATTCATGGCACTATTGATGTAGAAATTAGTCTAGCCAAGGGTATCGTTTGGTCTAGCCAACGGTGCCATTTTGAAACTGTGGGCGGCACACCCCTACCCGAAATTTAGCCAAGAACCCCCCCCCCCCCCCCCCGTGATCGAGGTATCCTGGATAGTTATCTCATGAATCATATCAAGCAACAAATAAAGCAAACATTTAAATTATCGTTCAAATGAGAACTGAAATTTGTTGGTATGAAATTGAAACTTAAAATGTAACTGAAATTGAAATTAAAAATAAGCTTAATATGCACTTATAAATTGATCTGGTTATCCCGGGGGGGCTACATGACTTGCGGATGGACGGGGGTCTGCCGCTCGGTTTTCAGAAAGGCACCCTCTTCTATAAACTTGCTGTCATACCCACTTTTATGGTGAATTTTACCACCTATTTTTTACTATTTTTCGCCAATATCTGGATAACCCCCATGTTTAAGGAAAATCTGCTGAAAAAGGGACCCTTATTTAGAGAATTTGGGCCCAAAAACCCACCCACATGGGCGGCATATACCCATACCCTCAACATGTTATGTACCCCCCTCGCCCTGGCTGACTATCATCAGTACTGTTTGTTGTTTGCTTCAAAACCAAACTAGGAGGCAGGCCTAAAAAAAGCTAAATTTGCAGCTTTAAAACCAACTGCAAGATCGGCTATACCTGGCACAATGATTTAGTCTACCGTCTACTAGCCTTAAAAAGAAATTTAGACATCAGTCATGTAATTAAATTTCGATCAATTTTCAGACACCTGATCTTACACAAAACGGATAAATATTTTTTGGCTGTTTGGTTCACCAATGAATGGATCTTACACAAAACAACAAAGCAACAAAAAATTATGCAAGAAATGTGTCAATTCTTCGTTATTTTGTGTAAGATCTTTTCATTGGTGAACAAAGCAGCCAAGAAATGTTTTATCCGTTTTGTTTCCATTTGAATGAATTGAGCATAATCGGGCATGCCATATCTATTCACGAGTGTTGGAACTGTATCGACTTGCATTATCTGCAGCACAAAGCCTATCGATGCGACTTTTTGAGGAGATTACTGGTGCATGCAGAGAAAATATGGAACGAGACAAATTTGCAGGAAGTTGCTCAAGATTGGATGTTTCAAACGAAGTTTGGAGACATTTAAAAGGAAAATGAAATCAAATTGCTCCTTGAGTCGTTGGTAAGTGAATCTTTTAGCTCAAGAATACAAACTAAGCCGTTTTGGGGCAACGAATGAGTTTTAACCAGTAAAAACTTTAGGCCCAGATCACATTTCTTGCAGAAATGGTTGAAAATCACCTGCGATTTTGAGACATAATTGAAGAGACAGTGCTTTTGTTATTGTTTAGAGTAATATCCATAATCGCTGAAGTCTTTATCCTTATATCTTATTTGCAGCGACTTTTATCAATGTTTGAGTAGACTTGCTCCAAGTCTATGCCGTGGTATATCAGCACTGAGGAACGTAATTACCTCTGTGGGGGCGTAAAATACGAATTTTGCGCCCCCGCAGAGGTAATCATTATCCTCGGTGCTAATACCACGGACTAGACTTGGAGCAAGTCTAATGTTTGAGCGAATGTCATTATTCTTCGACCGGAAAATGAATGTCTCATTGCAACTTAGTAGCCATTTCAGTTTTCGTGAGGGTACTGAAGAATTCACTTCGAACGGCCAATTTGGTATCGCGTGGTTGGAAAGGGGCTATCCCTGCGGTAAACCTTGTTCAAGAGGGACTCATAATGAAACAGTAAAAAACCTGCCCCTATCTTAGGCATTCGATCGATCGAATCATGATTGAACGACTGCCGTAGCTCTGTTCTAGACTGATGCCTTTTCGTCCCTTGTTTCTCTGCGTTCCTTGACCAAGTGACATCAGCAAATTAAAGAACCCGGGGAAACAAGGGACGAAAAGGCGTAAGTTTAAGTCGTAGTTGTAGTGGTATCAGGTATCACTTTAGTCAAAAATCGAGACTTCGACATGTATTGAGTCTACATTTTGCTGTTGGATTACGAGGGGGAGGGAACTCCTATAGGGGGCATGGTATTCATATGTGCCTGCCCGGGTTATGAGTCAATTTGCGATATTTTGCCCGGGTTATGGGTCACGTTTTGTGATTTCAGCCCTGGTTATAAGTCTGCTTTATAGAGATTTGCCTTAGTTATCGGTAAATGTCAGGAATTTATAGCTATTTTTAACTATTATGACAAAAAAAGCTCGTAAAAAGGAATTTAGCTCCACATATGATATGAAGTATAGTCTTTTCAAGATACTTGTGGAAAATTTTGCTCTGTTTATGGGGTTATATTTCAAAATATTACTCTGGTTATGGGGACTTATTTTCAAAATGTTGCCCTAGTCATGGGTCCTAGCTCTGAATTCTCAAAGGTACATATGTACCAGATTCCTTATGAATTACCCCCTCCCCCCTCGTTGGATTATCTAGATTGCAGACAATTTTTGTGTGCTTACAACTATACCAACATTGCACGTCTGTCTGTCACCAAAGTTTTGCTTAAAGAATAGCTTAGCTAGAGATCATGCAATATGGCGCCTTGGAAGTGCTAGATTATGCCTTGCGTGATTCCAGGTAGGATGCATCGCACGAACGGAAGGCGTAAGCGTTGAAGTTCCTCGAAACTTTCAACATTAATGGATTTCAAGTGTAATCACACTTGATCCTAAACTAATGCTTTCCAAAATTTTTACTTTTTCGTTATTAGTAGGTCATGGGGCATCAGGTAACTCTTGTTTGAATGGAACCTGCAGGCCCTCAGGTGAGCAGCAGTTTCTCTTGTACATTGTGTTTTATTCCCTGCCTGCACAGATAAAATGTTAGCTCACGAAATTATGCATGATTCTACGTAGAGGTCTGTAAAATTTTGTTGTTTGTCAACTTATTTTACATCGATTGAAAGAAGTTAGCTTACTATATACAAATGTACAAGTAGACAAATCTAAATCGATGAGCCAATGAAAATTTGGGCCTTTGGCTGACTGTAATGCTTTGGACAAGAACCTACAGGAATTATTCTAGATTAGGTAGTTTATATGAATGAATATTCGGTTCAAAAATATTTTACCTGCTCTGGAGCTTCATATTGCCATATTGGACTAAACTGGAATTAGGCTGACCTGATTTCTAGAGAAAGTGATATGTAGCTCAATAATACTATTTCTGTCGAGCTTCGAAAGTCAGGTGTTAGGATCCATCAAAAGGGAGCCCCATATGCAGAGCACAATAGATGGAGCCCGACAGTGGCGGATTTAGGGGGGCAGATGGGGGCAACTGCCCCCCCCCCTTCACGATGAAAATTCAGATTTGGCGCCCCCTTTTTGGCAAGAAAAGCGCCCCTTAACCTGACCCAAACGCGCTCTTTTTTCAGTGTTTCGTTCTGAATGCGAGGAAACATATAAACTAAGGCGCTATTCAGTAGAAAAACCAGAGAATTTTCTTGAATAAGGCTCCAAAAATTTTCGCGCGCCTTCGGCGCGCTCACTTTCGATTGTATTTTTGGCGCCCCCACTCCAAGTTGCCCCCCCTTCAACTTCGGTCTGGATCCGCCCCTGGAGCCGGATGAGATGTTTTTTTCCGTGGAGCATGGAATATGCATAAAATCACCTCCCATTCGTCTCGAAAGCGTTGTTGTTCGATGGAGCTCGAATGCGGCACTATCTGGTTGGGCATTTTTTGTCACGGGATGCCATCATTGCGCAAAAGGAGTGCAACAATTGTGTATCCAAGCGGCAACTAAAATCGCACTCGAAAAAGGCTCATCGATTATCACTATGTGGCAAATCCGGACTGGACTGCATGGAATGTGGATCTTTTATTTTGGATAGTTGTAAATATGGAAGTGGGTTGCATTTTTTTGTGAAAAACGTTTTTTTGTGAAAAGTTTTGAAATTTTTGGTGTGAATTTTCATTGGGCGCTAAGCTAAGGGCGCCGTAAGTAAAGGACGTACAGTAAAACGCCGCAAACAAGAACATAGCAAAATAAGAACCTGCAGACTGATTTTTGAACAAAGACACCCAAAGATAAGAACCAAAAACAGACTGATTTACTTCAATTTTCTTATGAGATAGTACACTTAATCAAGGAATGTTATCATATCAGTGCAAAGAAACTCCCAACTATTGATAATTGAACACCTATAACAGTTTTCAGGGATATGCAAATTGTTTTATCAAGCTTTATGATATAAATTGCTTTGTCAACAAAAAAATACCATACACTCTAATATTTAAATGCAGTCATTTTCTAGCCTCAAATTTATTTAACACATGCTGTATAGCTATCTAATCATCATAGTAACAAGTGTCTATGCGATAAGAAACACACCTTGAAAATGTCATAAGTACCTCATTAATAAGAACCTAGTCAGTCTGTTTTACAGAAAAGTATGTTCTTGTTTGCGGGGTTTTACTGTATAAAAAGAAGAAGTCAGCGAAGCCCACCCTTAGCCATGGATCTCTGCAATCAACCTAATCTAAAATCTATAACAAAGCCTGTTCAGTTCACTTGATTAATCTTCTTCAATCTGAATGGCGTATGCTCAGCCTCCGCAGTCAATTGCTGGGAACCAGGGGCGGCGCCAGTCCAGAAAAAGTGGGGTGGAAAAGAGATAGAATTGATGGCCAGAAGGTATACCTAACGATTTTTATGTCATTTTTAACCCGTGGCGCCGCCCTTGCTGGGAACCGTGAAAGAGAAAATTATATCGAAGCAATCGCTAACATTTGGAAAAGCTATGCGTTTTCATCTCCAAGTTTGCTTTTTCTTTGTTGCAATCTTTGATCCAAAAATTTCTTCGATCCTAGGATATCTTCATCGTTTCTTAAGTCATCTTTGCCCCACTGTACGGTGATCAAGAGCTAATTGAATCAAATGCAGTGACATGCAGTTTACTAAGATCTGGCACATCACATTTTCCTGTAGTGAACATGGATTTTAGAATACCAAACCGGGGGGGGGGGGTACTTCACTATGGGTAAGACGGGGATGTGCGCCAGTTTTGGGTAGTTTTTGGCCTGAAAATTCTGGGATTGGGGTATCCTTTTACTGGAAAATTTCTGTGATTGGGGTGTACTTTCACTCGGAATTTTCTGGGATTGGGGTTTACTGTTATACTCAAATTCTTTATAAATTTTCGAGCAACACGTGGTCAGTTTCAGGTGAACTGATTTCAAGTTTGTGTTGAAAAACGTCCTCAGATCAGAACCTCGTTCCAATGGCCACTTGGAACCAAAATACTCGCTCCCAGCCCTCAATCCCTTATCCCTTTGACGTCAAATTGTTTTTGTTATTTCTTCGATTGGGTATCAATATCTGACATATATTCTGGGATTGGGTATCAATATCGGACCAAATTTCTGGGATTGGGTCGTAACAAAAATCCTTGCGGCGCACACCCCCGTATGAATTTATAGTGAAGTACCCCCCCCCCCCGGGAATACCAAGAGCAACCAAACTCTCCAATATTTCTTAAAATTTGAAGAAGCTGTTCTAGCTTGTTTCAGCCTACAACAGTTTTCAAGAAATTATCTACCGAAGTACTTCCAAAGTATTAAAAGAAGTCTCATGGTACTCCTTGGATTTTGTTAGCAAACCAGAACTGTTCTTGACTATCCTTAAGATGCCTTGTTCTCAAAATTTACCCAATGTCTGCCAAATTTTGCTACAAGTGCTTAGCAAAACGAGCAGCGGTAGCGCCAGGAGAGGGCTAGAGGGGGCTACAGCCTCCCTGTTGGAAGCATCTACCCCCCCGTTGGAGGAAGTTTTGGGTCCTCGTCGGAGGATATTTGGAAAAATGATGCACAAAAATGACATATTTTTTTAGCCCCCCAGCCGGAAGCTCCAGCCCCTCTGTCGGAACATTTCTGGCACCACCCCTGGAAACGAGCATTTTTCAGCAAAACGTAAAGACAATGTATCAGGTTGAAGCATTGATCATTCTTCTTTGTTACATTGTCTGAAAGAAATGTACAATCTGATCTTATAGTTGTATGGCTACACCTTGAATTTGGCACAGATACTCACAACTTAGTTCTTAATTCTAAGTTAGCCTTACATTGATAGATTAACGCAGAAATTTTTAAAATCGGCCAATTCGGCCAATTCGATTGGTTTTCACAGTCATCTCAAATTAGCAAAATTTTTTTACTCACCTTGGATAAACTGAAGGCGGAAAAATTTCTAAGATGAAGAAAGAGAGCGATGTATATAACACCCCTGCAATCCCTGTGGAATCCGCAGTCCTTCGCAGTCCTATAGTTCTAACAGAATCTTCAAATGATTATTAAATAGCACCGCGGTGCCATGACCCTTACATATTGCGGCAGTGAAGTTTCTTATGAGCATAGCTTGTTGCTATGGAAAGTTTGTTGCTAACATTCAATTATGAAATACAAAATGGCGGCCTAGTAAGTGACCATTAGATATCAAAAATTAAATCAAGGCTTTATCATTTGTGGTTTTGTCCCTCTTTTGTCGCATGATGCGCCGAAAGACAACCTGGTTCAGTTATAAATCACATAGGGTTTATTTCGAAACACGAGTCCTCTCCTAAAGTAGATTTGGATTGAGATGTAGCAAAAACTTTTGATCAAATTAGTTTTAAAGGATTCACTGTGTTGGCAGTCAAAGAAATAGGGACTTTTGACACAAATAAACGGAGAATCTATATTTTAGGAAAGTTTGGCCACTGGCTAGATTTATTCATGAGCTCCTCATTTGCTGCCCATAATAGACCTTTACACAAAATGACAACAGTCTATTGAATTACTGATTTGCCGTTTTCGCCTCGCTTTGGAGTCACCCAACGACGTGCGTCTCCAACGGCAACCCTCGAAATTTGTTCGCAATGTTTAGTTTTGGAAAAAGAGTGCCTTGTTTGCAGCAGTGAAATTTACTTCCATCTGGGAATGCAGGCCTCACCTCGAATTTAACTTTACTTTGTGTAAAGGTCTATGTCGTTCTTGATGAAGCACGTAGAAAGGATAGTAATACTTTTTATTGGAATGTGAAGATACACAAATCTACATTTTCTATAACCCATAGTCTCTTACAAAAGTGCTGAAACCCTGTTGACAAAATCGAATTTTTGTTCCCCCTCCCAGCGTTTCAATGTTGAATAAATTTCAACAAAAGGGGGTTTTCACGCAGATCCTGGAAAAGAATGATTGCTAAAAGCAAACAACATTGATATTGAAATGGGGGGGGGGGGCAATATTTCTGAAAAACGTAGAGTTTCTTAGGGGTCCAACTCTTTTGTAAGAGACTGTCAGTAGTTTTGAACTAACAGTTAATTTAAAGTCTGCGATATTCAAGTTCAACTAACAGAAGGATGAAAGTAAACATTAAAGATCCTGACGTTCTTTGCTTCTTTACTATAGAGATAATGAAACATTAAGACATTTTTGTCAGAAATTATTAGCTTCCTGCAATTCGATGATCGCAGAGGCAGAGGGAAAATTCTTGCAAAAATGACGAATGTTCTGAAGTCGAGTGATTAGGAAGCTTGGAGGAAAGCATGAAACTTTTTTAAGCATTGCTGTAAAAACCGACATATAAGAACCTTCCTTGAGTAAGAGCGCACAGCCGGGAATCTTTAATTTGCACCCTTTCTATATGAACCTTTTCACCCTGCTTTTATGTAGTTTCTTATGATGAAGAGAAACTGCACTGATATAGTTTTCAGTTGTGACATCAGAAATATTCATTTGATTATCATGGCCGGTCATGTAAAGTAAAGAAAATTACACTGCTCCTAGATCAAGAAGCCTAAACACATCAGCAGAGGGCTCAAATCTTTCAAATCTTTAAAAAGGTGGGTGTAATATTGTGTCATATTTTTCTGTGAACTGAATGACTTTAAGGGAACTTTGAGCAATTTGCTGTAAATCTGTCGTGGCAATTTTTAGATATCTCTATTACTTACAAAATGGTGTCATTTTGAGTATTTCTTTAAAAGTTCATCGAACATTTTGGAAAAATTGAAATAATCGTAAATCTTAAATTACTTGAGGAAAATTGATACAATCTTCAGGAAAATTATAGTTTATGATGGTCTACAATATGAATGCAAGCAGAAATCTATAGCTCTTCTGGTTAAGGATTTAGAAATTTTATGACGTCACAGCCTCAAAATTAATAAATGCTGACATGTTGAAACTAATCAAGCTATCAAAAATTTGCTCGGAAGATTTACAGCAAATTACCCAAAGTTTCTTTCAAACACTTTAATTCAAAGAAAATTGTGATAGAATTTTACTCCAACCTTTTCAAAAATTTGAGCCCTATGCTAAACACATCTGATTCTACCACATTGCTAATGTCCCATCGCCTATCGCAGCACTCAACAAAGACATTTCAAAGACTGCAGCCGAAGGAACATTATTGCAAAAAATCCTGATTTCGAAAGTGTTATCCTTCATGCCAAAGAGGAAAATAGTTTGGTTTGCAAAGGGGGAAGTCCTTACTTGCGTATTTTTACTGTATTTTGCCAAGCTTGGCATCATCTGGAATCATGATGACAAGGAAGATATTTCTTATTATTTTTTAACGGCTTTTAGGTGAGGCGGCAGGGAGAGCACAACTCCCACTCAATGCCATTGGGTATAGGCATTGTGCTCTTTCGGCAATTCTCTCCAATTGCATTTCAGCAGTCATCCCTTTTTTCCGACAGGAGCAAGCGGCGAGTAGAGAGAATATCAGTTATAACAAGTAGGATCATTTATGATACAGAGAGATTGCAATCCTTTTAATTTTGTTTACTTTTGCAAAATACTGAAAACAATGATTTAATATAACAAGAATGATAAGTCAAAATCAATTAATCAATAAGTCAATCAAGATATTAAGAACCTTAATCAAGCTGCAAAGTCTTAAATTGGATATGTCAAGGCCGATACCTTGGAGAGACTGACAATGAGAACACACAGGAGGCCTACCCAATTTCTAATGTCGACATTATTCATTTTCGTAATCCGTCTAAAAATTCCAATGCTTGGTGAAACATGCTTTCTCTTTAATAGTAAAACCTTTTACCTGCCCGTCATTTGTTTTTAAACACAATTATTCATGAAGTGACGTATTTAAAAGACTTTGGTTACACTCATTTCGGTCTATCTTTCAGGATTCGTTTGGCTTGATTCCACTGAAGTAGATGAAAAGCGAGTCATGCGAGTTTTGACATTCTCGAGGGATTCTCGATAGAAATTCAAATGTGTCACAGCCGTCTATAACCACCAAAATTTGACTAATAACTTGTCTAATGATACTTTCATTGTTGTCTTAAATTCAGGACTTCTTGAATTATGAGCTTGGAAAGTGACCTGGATGAATTTTTGAAAAGTTGCAGAAAGCCAACAACGTCTGATCTTGTAAGAGCATTTAAGAAACTTGTCGCAACGATAGATCTCAAAATTTTGCCTGCTCCATAGAAAAATATCTTGGCACCTAAATATCCTTGCACATATTTAAAAGACGATGAAAAAGCCCTGACTTGTTTTCCCATGTCTTCCTTTCCCTGGAAGAAACATTTCGCTGCTTCCTGTTGCAAAATTTACAGAACATTAAAGATAGCTTTTTAAATTTAAATCTAGGTAGCAGTTTCTTTCCATTTTAACTCTTAGTCTTTTTTTGGTATTGATTAGCTGATTCTTACATGTACGTCCCTTAGATATTTACTATCGTTGAATAAAGAATGAAAAAAGCGGCTGTACACCTTTTTTATAAGAAACTAGGATCAGGCCATAGAGCTAAAAGTATCTTAATTTAACATGAAATCTTTTCCATTTTAGCACCAAAAGTTTCTTTATTGGTTTCTCATTGTTTGAATGCTGAATGCTGAATTATTAATGTGACAGCTAACACTGCGGCAGATATTTTTCTTGACATATAAAACATCATGTAGGAATTAACAGCGTTCTGATATGTTGAAAGCACGGGGGGGGGGGTTCTTCCATAGTAAAGGTACCTGGGGATGTGCCGCCCGCGAGGGTATACTTTTTCGGACTTCTAGTCTAGCCAAGGGTGTACTTTTTGGCAATTTTAGTCGAGTTAGGTCTAGGCAAGGGTATGCTTTTTGGGAATTTTGGCCAAAGAGATGTCAAAATTCGGTAATTTTTGTAAAAAAACCCAACTTCTTAAAAATTTTGGTCTAGAAAATGCGAAAATTTGGCAAGTTTTGCCTAGAAAATGCCAATTCAGAGCACTTCTGAAGGAAAAATTAGCCTAGCTAAGGGTATCATTTTCACAAAAATTGGTCTAGCCAACGGTTACATTTTCAAACTGTGGGCGGCACCCCCCTACCCGAAATTTAGCCGAGAACCCCCCTCCCGTGGTTGAAAGCACAATTGGTTAGTTAATATTTCTCATGAAAAAAGGCTTAACGATATATTTGCTATGATATCCATGCTTTTAACTTTTGAAAGTTTCTTAGTACTTCTCACACATAGTACTAGAGTTTCTTAAAATTTTGGCCATCTTAGTACTAGTTTCTTATAAACCAGTTTCCTGTTTAAAAGACGCGTAGAAAGATAAGGACCCCGGGGGGGGGGGGGGTTCTCGGCTAAATTTCGGGCAGGGGTGTGCCGCCCACAGTTTCAAAATGGCACCGTTAGCTAGACCAATTTTTCTGAAAATGATACCCTTGGCTAGACTAATTTCTACATCAACAGTGCCATGAGTTGGCATTTTCTAGGCAAAACTTGCCAAATTTTTGCATTCTAAGGATCAAAATTTGAAAAAAATTTGGGTTTCTTTACAGGAATTACCGAAGTTTGACATTTCTTTGACCAAAATTGCCAAAAAGTATACCCTTGCCCAGACTAAATGGACTAAAATTGGCAAAAAGTATACCCTTGGCTAGACTAGAAGGATTGAAAAAGCATACCCTTGCGGGCGGCACATCCCCAGGTACCTTTACTATGGAAGAACCCCCCCCCCGTGATAAGGACCAACTACCAAAGTTCAAGTTTGACCATGTAAGGATGAAGAAATTTCTCTGTTCTTTCATCTTCAGAATGAACTGAATGCAGCTACCCCTAAATTTAGTTTTCGTTCTGCAAATTCTTGTTATTCGTTTCCTTGTTTTTGTCTTTTGTTTCTTCGTTTTTTCCTTTTGCTTCGTTGTTTTTTTCTAGTTTGTTAGTTGTCCATTTGTTTTTCTAGAGTGACAAAGTAGTAAATATATTGTAAGTGCCATTGATAGAGGGAACTCGATGACCTTGTGTCCTTTCCCTCTATGAATGGCACCGTATGAAGTAGTTGTTGCCTAGCGTTAATGTTTTATTGTATATATCTAAAAAAAATCTTCAGAATTCCACAAGACATGATCAAAGTTGCCCTATTATTTTTAGCTATATTTTAAAGTTTCAACTTGTTAACTTTTGATTTGAAAATCTTAAAGCAGGGATCAAATGCTTCACTATTACAAAGATTAGCCCACCCAATAAAGTTCTCTTGTCATAGCACCTTCACCAGTGATTGACGTAGCTCTTGGCAGTCTTGATGTCATGGCAAAGTGCAAAACCAAAGTGAGAAACACACCAATCCTGATCTAGAGAAATCAAACCTTCCGTTTGCAGGCGAGGTAACCATTGACGGATTCACTTGAAATCCGTCATAAACACAAAATGTTTGTTTCTTAAAGCTTTTTGGTATTGAAGAAAGGATGAGGTAACGAGGAAAGGGAAATTAGTGGCTCTCACAGTGATTTAAAGTGGTAACATTTAGATTTGAACCGGTAACATAACTGTCCAGGCGTGAATGTTGTATCATTGACAAGGAAACAGTGGTTTGGCCTACACTCGCTGTTGATTGATGGATATCAGTGTTTGTCGAAAGTTAACGTGTTGTAAACATTTTGCGGTGATTAGACGCTAAAGTCAAGGCCAGATGCATTGATCAATTTACTTAAGTAGTACAACGATGACTTAAAAGCAGCCTCATCAAAGGGACAATCCTGCTTTTTATGAGTCAAGCTCCAGAAATTAAAATTGGACTTTAAGTCCCTTGAGTTTCTGGAGCTTCTCCAAAGAGCCTCATCCATTTACTAATCCGATGTGTTTTGTATAATTTTGGACTCGCCCAAATCTCAATTTCTTTCTCTCACTCGTCCAAATCTCAATCTCAATCTCAGTGAAGGTGTTGTTTGCAGTCAGAACAGTCAGTCAGGCGTGGGTTCGATACGCGGTAGGGCCCCACCACTTGAGTGTTGCGACAAGGGGTCGCGGACTCGATTAGCACTTCGCTACTTCTGTGACCCCAGCGCTTGGCGCTAAAAACTGCAACTTCACTTCACTTCAACTTCACTTCTTTCGTCGGTCGATCGAGCCATAAAACGCGCAAGGTAAAGGCGCTGCGGTGCAATGGAGAAGGAAAAGGTGGAGGTGAAGGGGGGAGGAAAATAAAAGCAAGAGTCGAACTTTTCCTTCATTCACCTTTTCGTATTATCCCCCCCCCCATAGCACCTTCTCCTCCTACTTTATGCATTTTTATGGCTCAATCTCCGTATGAAGGAAGTGAGACCCCCAGAGAGCTGTAGCTGTTTGGGCGCTATGCTATTCTCTCACTATAGCTTTGCACGGTGCTTGACTGCTGTATAACTTTGGAATGTTTCTCGAGGCCCCCAAAGGGAGGGGGGTCACTGGAACCCTGGAGCCCATCATTTTTGAAAGCTTGGAGCCCTGGAGCCCAGACAATTCCCATGGCAATTTTCTCCAATTTTAAGAAATAGAGCCCCTGGAGCCCAGAAGAGCATGCAATGGAGCCCTGGGGAGCCCTGGAGCACAGCAACTTTGTCTTTGGGAGCCCGGAGCCCATTAAAAAACGCCCTGGAGACAGTTTCAGTTTCAGTTTTAGTTTTTATTGACAAATATATCTAAATATGAAATACAAATATATACGAATGAATTTACCTACATTAACTAAAAGAATCAAAATACATGACAATCAACTAATACAGACAACTACAAAATACACCACACCAGACACCGAAGAACAAGAAAGTCACAATACAGTACAGAACATAGAATGAGCATAGGTTTCGGAGGCAGCCAACAAGGCTACATTCGAAACCTATGCTCATATGTATTTAGGTATATTTGTCTAAGGAGGAGCTCTCTAATAGTTAAACTAATCGAGAGAGAGCCCCCCATCTAAAAACTAAAAAAAAAAACAAAGAAAAATTTATTCAAAAAAGAACACAAGACCAGAAAATGTCTCCAAAGAGTGAGATAATTAAAGAATGTTTCCTCAGTTATGGTTAGGGTAGGGTAGGGTTAGGGTTAGGGTAGGGTTAGGGTTAGGTGTAGAATTAAAGACCATAGCCATGACTCGGACCGAGACTGAGACTCGGAGCCCGAGATCCCTTAGGGGGCCTCTTTCTCTAAATGCTCAAACAAATATTATTGAAAATTGTGAAAAGTTTTCGGTTTTGGAAACCTGAAGTTCTTTTTCCCATTTCTAAACAGTTGTTCACCAGAGTTTTGAAAATTTCTAGGTTTCAGAGCGCTTGAATCCCCCTTGAATCTCCTCCGCATTCCGTTATTGATTGATTGATCAATTGATTAGATTAGATTATTGATTGACTTCGGTTGCAAACGAGGTCAGACAAAGATGGACTCCTTGAATTCAGGCGCGAAAAGGACGCAGTGATCAGAGAGAGATATTTCCGTTTCAGAGAGCTGCTGTGCTGAAAACTGGCTTCATCATGCCTGCAAATTTCACTCAAAAGGTAAAAACTGATTGACCTCTGGACATTTTTCATCCAACAGTCGATCCTTTTCATAGGAAACTCAAGTGATCGTTGTATGAATTCAAAATTTCTTCAAGTTCAAGTTTTGTAGTAGGCCATTGGCAACAAAATTTGTGCTGCTTGTGCGTTTGTGCTGCCTAGCTGCAGAATAGGATGGTACTTTTTGACGACATCTCCGGTAGTGTACGACAGTATCGATATAATTTTCATTCAACTAAAAAGCAGCTATGATACAACTACCTGCACCATTCTTCACAGCACGTGTGACAAAGACGCATCGTCTTCGAGTTCCCAACTGCGATTGCGAAAGGTGCTAACAACTATACTCAAAATGAAACCTTTTGAATCTAAATTAAATGAACCAAAATAAAAGGAACATGAAGGACAGTGGCGAAGGAGGGGATAAAAGTTTGCACCCAGACATTTTTATTGCATTTTTCAATCACAATTTTAGTCAGATTTTAAAAGTGGGAGTGTACTACCCCCTCATACCCTGCCCTTGGCTCTGCCACTGGAAGGAAAATAAAGGAAAATGCATATGATCGCTGCAGTTTAAGTGTCTACGCAACAAAAGCAACAACATCCCACCCAGATTGGAATATTTGAAAATAGTGCTGGGAATTTTCTAGCTGGGATGAAGATGGCGTTGCTAGTTTGAACTGAAAATGTGCTTATCAGCTAGCTTGGCACAACTTACATACAGTAAAAAGGTAAAGATAAAGCCCCGTTACCAAATTGTGCAAATGGCTGCATGGATAACATAAAAGTGTGCTGGGGATTAATCCCCCATGCATGTAAAATTTTTCAATCTGGCCTCCCACCCCAGTGGCCAGTCTTGCATTCTGTAAATTTTTCCGCCACATATTTCTGTCAATAATTCAGACTCAAAAGGAATCAACATAGTTAAAAAGCTGGCCTGGGCCCAGACTGCTAACTACGTTGTGTATGCGCCAGGTTGGAAAGTTTGTCAACTGCGCACTGAATGCCAAGAGACTGATGAAATTTTGCGCACCAAAATTGAAATTAATGTGCACACCAAAATTACAATAGCAAGGGATGGCCCAATCTGATTTTTTATGATAATGTTTTATAATCTTATCATGTTCAGCGAGCTCTCGTTCACTGGGACAAATTTTAATTTCTGGCTCATCTCAACTTTGGTTAAAATACCAATTACAACTCAGAGCCCATCTTGTTCTGACTCATCGTGACAAGAATGTGTGCCAGATGTAACTAAAATCCCCGTAATAGACCTTTTAGCTATTCTGAAAAGAATCAGAATCGAATGACATTTTGCTACAATTTGTAGAATTTTTGAATGTGCACAATTGTAGCAGAAGCTCTTACGCAACTCGATCGAACTTCGCGTATAAAAATGTATAAAAATAACGCTCGATCCAGGCTCTTTTCTAGAATAGCTAAAAGGTCTATTCATGCGCACTGTGCACTGATCTTTTTACATTTGCGCACCAAAGTTTTGAAGTGCGCCCTGAAGATCTTTGGCATGCAGTACAAACTTTCCAGCCTGGTGTGCACAGAAGATCTTTCGCGCCCAGTTCCAGGCAGAACAATAGTTTATTGTTTAAAAACAATGGCTAGATGCGCATCTTCTGCGCGCACTTTGCAAAGTTATCAGTCTGGGCCAGGTTAAAAATATATATAATCTATTGAATTTCATAACTTCGACACATGCGGCTTTATTGTGGAGCCAAAGAAACAATGGATGCATAGCTTCCTTTATAGCCTATTTTTTAGCGGCTACAAATATAGCTACTGTATATATATCTATTCCCTTTAATTCATTGACATAAATATTTATGTCAAAACTTCTACTTCCATGAATAACTGACTTTCCTGGCAGCTGAAGCAGTAAATTTCACGCCAAAAACCACTTGGATCAATCAGTATCATTGGGCCAATGATACTGATTGATATGATACTTAGAAATGTTTTCCATGTTTGGATTTTTCTAAGCTTTTAAACCTACACTTGCGATCAATGTATTTGATTGCATAGCCACCTTTGCTTGTACCATCGTTTTCTGTTTGTATTTAAAAGTTCTTTTTTTGTAATAAGTAGTTACATGTAGTTTTATGTAGCTTTTAATCTTCTCTAGAATAGCCACAGGACAGACATGGTATTTCACCTTCGCTGTGACATCACCTTTGAACTATTGCACTGTAGAAATATGTTTGTAAATTTTCAATGGAATAAAAAGTTTTGCAAATTGTTTGAATGGTAGAAAGAACCAAGTTTGGAATATTTTTAATGTCAAATATGCTTCACTCTTCACCGTTGTTTGTGATACTGAGCAAGCAGCTTTGGACATGAATCACGATCTAAGGATCATACAAGAGTGGGCGTACAAGTGGAGAATGTCTTTTAATCCTGACCCCATGAAGCAGGCTGTCGAGGCTATGTTCTCTAAGAAATGTACCACATTAAATCATCCCCCTATCTCTTTCAATGACACGCAAGTTGTAAGAGTTGACGAGCATAAACATCTTGGCATCATGTTGGACTCTAAACTGACATTCTCTAGTCATATTCAGTCAATTATTTCTAAAAACAGACAAGGCGTCAGGATGTTACGCTTTATGTCCAGATACCTGCCTCGGAAAACGCTCAATGAACTGTATAAGCTATATGTTCGCCCACATCTTGATTATGGTGATGTTATCTACCACATTCCATCTAAAAAGTTTGACTTTACTAACAGCTATACATTGAATGACTATGTGGAAAAACTAGAGTCTGTGCAATACTCTGCAGGTCGAGCAATAACAGGTGCATGGAAAGGTACTTCCCGAAAGAAACTACTTGAAGAGCTTGGTTGGGAGACCTTAGATCTTCGGCGATGGAGCAGACGTCTTGTCCTTTTCTATAAGATTGTCAATAATATTACACCTGCCTATACCAGAGACCCTATTCCACATCTTCATGAACTCCCTTACTCTTTTCGAGCGAGAGCAGCGATTGGGCAAATATATGCAAGAACTGACAAATATAAATCAACGTTCTATCCTCATTGTCTGGCAGAATGGGAGAATATTGATCCAGAAACACGAAACGCACCCTCATTGGGTGTCTTTAAGGCAAAATTAAATAAAATTATTCGTCCCACTCCAAAACAGGTATTTGGTATTCATGATCCTAAAGGACTAGCCACTCTCACACAACTTCGAGTTGGGTTAAGCGCACTTAATTTTCACAAGTTTAAGCATAATTTCAATGACACGTTAAACCCGATGTGTCCTATAAACGATGGTGTTGAGGTCACGGAACATTTCTTGCTGCATTGCCACTCATACCATCTGCAGAGAAATAGTCTCCTCAGCCATGTACAAGCAACTTTGCTTTCATGCGGTTTGTCGAACCTTTCCAATGAGGCTAAGGGGTAGTCATTGTCTTTGCTCCCCATGGTATCTTGTAGTGTTGTGCAGTAATTAGAAAAGTATAGTAGAATGTAAATTTCTTTAATATTTTATATGAATAGAGAAAAACCCAGGCATTAGAGTTTCATTCATTCTCATTAGAAAAACTGCCCACACTTTGGATAGCAATCCCATCAAATGCATTGTTGGTCTTGCAGATTGAAAATATACATGATCATACATACTCCAGTACTGAATAATCGTCCCCCTAATGTGTTATGTTTTGAAAAATTTTGCAACTCCCACTTTTATTCCAACTCCTCTTTTATTAATTCTTGAAAAATTGAAATTATAGTAAACATAATTTTTTTAATTAATGTGAAAAAGATACTGTATGAGTTAACAAAAATGCTAATCTTGAAAATTGTCAAGAATTCTTTAGAATTCTTGTCTGTGTGGAAGGCCTGCACTGTAACCAGCATAATTTTGGTGTCTTGCTTTAGGCAAGGAAATAATTAGGCAGCTATCTCTCAGATTTCTGTAAGATTTAATGCTTAAATTCAAAGTTCCTTGTCAGTTGAAGCAATT
The DNA here is from genome assembly GCA_964020215.1 of Aurelia sp. 3 sensu Dawson et al. (2005). Lineage (NCBI taxonomy): Eukaryota > Metazoa > Cnidaria > Scyphozoa > Semaeostomeae > Ulmaridae > Aurelia > Aurelia sp. 3 sensu Dawson et al. (2005). The sequence goes on from OZ026580.1 coordinate 17,814,640, forward strand.
GTTATAAAATTTTCCATGACAAAACTTTTCATCACTTTTGCTAAAAAGCATTCCCCTTGTAATTAGAAGCATTCCTTTGTCATTCAACATCTCTACCCTTTCAGAAATTTGTAATGAAAGGCTTATAGTTGAACATTTTTTGTCTGATAATTGATAGTTTGCAAATTCATGGTGAATGGCAACCAGAAGGAAAAAAGATACTTTTCTTTGAAAAAAAAACAACCACAAAAAATAATTGAAAGGTTTTGGAATGGCTGATGCTACTGTACACTGGAATAGTAAATGTTAATTGTTTAAAAATTGTTGATAAAAATCTTTTACATTTTGCTTCTGTGTTAAAAGATTTGAGAAAGCAGTTTGCCCTGCTACAGCTAGAATTTAACAAATTAGCATCAGATTCAAATTCATCCAAATGTGGAATGAAAATCTCTTCACTTTGCTGTGTTATTTGCTGACACCATCTTTTTCACAATTTTTTAGATTATCATACTTGTAAGAGCTGAATCTTCTGTAAGACCTGTCACTGGAACAACATGGTACTTTGCTCAAGCTCAACCAGGGTGAGAAATTTTATTGGTCTAAAGTTTAGACATTAAGCAGGTATATATACCGGATGATTGAAAGAAGGGCCCAACCTTTAAAAAGCTACTGCTCCCTGAGTATATAAGCAATGATATTTTGAAATATCTGAGTGAATAGCTGCTAGCATGTTCAATTATTTTTTGAATTTTTCCTGGCTGAAATTGGTCACCCCGTTCTGATTCTGTAAGGGAGTGTCTGAAAAAGTTCCTTTTGAGAAACCTAAAAAACGTGCTAAAATTATGAGCAGGTGTCCCTGATATGTTTTAAAGTGACAATTTCAGTATGCTTCAGCATGTGCTATCCTCTTTTGGGATTGAAAAAGTCTTTCCCCTGGTATGAATAACTTATTCAGGGGGTCCGTTCTCCCAAGAGGATGAAAAACACAAACCCATCCAAGTGTCATTATTGCTAAGAAGGAGAACAAAGGGAAATCTTGCTTGTTTTTTTCATTCATTTAGTGGGTTTTTGAAGGGACTTTCTGCAGAAAATCTCCCATGTTAATGGGAAGGAAAGGCTGATTAAAGGCCAGGTAAATTACTGAACCTAATTGGAAATATTGGGAATAAAACAAACACTCTTCAATATCATTGCTTTGATATTTATGGAGCAACATTTTTTCAAATGCTAGCCGTTTTTGTTATTGAAACAGAAACAGAAAAAAGACACTTCTCTCAAAATTAGAAGATTAGATATTTAGCTTCGTACAGATAAATTAAATTGCTCATAAAAACGTCTTCCAACATTAAACAACTTTTAATATCCCCCTAATAACAAATTAAAACATTATTTAGAATGAAAAGATTTTTGACAAAAACAACTATATATAAAAATAAACTCATGTACAGTGTGGCCAAGGTACATGGCTATTTATTAATTTTGAACTAAATGTCCTCAGTTTTGTCAGTTTTTGGTTATTTTCATTGCATTAAGTGATCATAATTTTAGGGTGCAAAATTTTGATCTCATATTTTGTGTAGCATATGTGTTGCAGTGGTTGCAGCTATGTTTTAATTTCTGTACCAATGAACAGGCAACAAATTGATAAACCTTTAATAGTATACTAAAAAGTGGAATTATTTCTTGAGAACTGAAGAAATTTTAGTACGATGGGCTGGTCCAATTTTATTACAAAATATTGTGTATAAGTTGATTAAGGGCATTGCTTGCTGACAGGGATTCTAAATCAGGCAACTGAATAAAGAAACATGTAAAAATTACAGTATATACTGCATGTTTGTGGGCCAAAATACCAATGACAAACTAATAAAAATGCACCAAAAAATGATCAAATATTTTGCTTAAAATGAGATAAATTGCACATAATTTATACAGTGATAAAGATCAGCAAAGTATGATTCAAAATTAAGGTAATATAGCCAGAAAGGTTTTTGGATGCTTTTAAAAATAATGCTTGGACAGACAAGTTTTGGATGACAACTTCCAATTGTCTGAATCTTTTTGATTTTATCTACCGGGTGAGTCAATAAAAACGCGCGGCGTTTGAAAAAATCCTGATCCCTGAATATGAAAGCAATGATGTTCAAAACCATCTTGTTTTATCCCCGATATGTCAAATTATGTTCAGTAATTTACCCGGCTTTAATCACTCATTCCTTCCCGTCAAAATAGGAGATTTTCTGCAGAAAGCCCCTTTGGAAAACCTGCAAAAACAAGCGAAAACAGCAAGCAAAATTTCCCTTTGTTCTCCTTCCTAGCAATAATGACTCCTGGATGAGCTCATGTATTTTGTCCTCATGGGAGAATGGAATCCCCCCGAATAAGTTATTCACACTAGGGGGAAGACTTTTCACTCCACCAAAACAAAAGCACGCGCTAAAGCGTGCTGAATGTCATCGTTGTGAGGTAACCACATTGGGGAATTTTGCTTGTAATTTTAGCACGTTTTTTAAGGTTTCTCAAAGGGATTCATTTTAGAAAATTGCCTACAGAATCTGAATGGAGTGACCGATTTTAGCCAGGAAAATTTCTAAAAATAATTGAACATGTTATCTATTTAATCAGATATTGCATAACATCGTTGCTTATATGGTCAGGGAGCGGTAGCCTTCCAAACGCCGGGCGTTTTTTTTGACTCACCCGGTAGTATACCAAGTTAGGCCAAATGAACCCATTATTTATTGGGATATTTTCTGAAAAAGAATGAAATTTGCAAAATTCAAAGTGTTATGACTCCAACATTCACTTTAAAGAATCTATATATGATGAATCAAAGTGCAATGTTTCATTCTCAAAAGGTGACGAGTTATCTACCTTTTCAGCATTCAAGAAAACTGTTTTCTGTTACTTAATGTTCTCTGAGGGAATCTGCCTAATCAAAATAAGGATAAATTTCTAACTTGAGCTGATACATCAATGATAATGGTTATTTCAAAAACAGGCTGCATTGTTTTTGCAGTATGTTTTTGAGGGGGCATCTCCCTAGGAATGTTGATCACTCCTTACGAATTTGTACACTTTAGACATCCATGAAAGCCTTTATAGGTTCTTTTGTTCTCAAACCTTTCACACTTTTGGGAAGGTGATAGTTACCTTGATTTTTAGACAGTGGAGACATTTTGTGACTCATTGAAATTATTCAATGTGAATGCCTCAAACAATAGCCTAACCTCAATGCAAATGTCATTGTTTAACTTGCAGTATTTGCCTAAGTGTTGTTAGTAGGTTTACATAACACTAACAGCTGCATTCCCATTAATGTCCATATTTGCTCCAGAGATGTTCATGTCTGTTATTTTGCCAGTTACAGAGCTTGACCTAGCAAAGCTGGATCTACCCTGTGTATTTGATGCCTGTTCTCCAATTCTGCTATCATTGGATCCATATCTAACTTTTCCTATCACATATCTATGACCTGTATCCTCATCATCCTCAAAGCGCATACCAGCGATTTCCCCTCCAAGAATTCTTTCACTTGGGCAAGTTGGATGTTGCCTCCCAGCAAATTCAGAATTGTACACTGTTTTGCTAGTCATTGATTCATCTGTTTTGAAGACACTTGTTAATGGTTTAAAAATTCTTGCTGGAGCTGTATTGAACCTCTTAAATTCTTCACGGTGCTCTGAATTTGAATCAAACTTTGTTCTTCTCGGAGATAACTCAATCAGTTCATCTTTGGCCTTGATAGGGAGTGCTGGTAATGATGCCCAAACTTTGAAATCATTTGAATAATTACTTGTGCCATTGAATACACCATCTCTTCCAGTTCGTAACTTTGTCTTTGGTCTAGCACTCTTTGCTGGCTTGGCTTCATTACCAAAATACCTATAATCCATTGATGTTGACTTCAGGACCATTTCTCCTTCAGGTTGTTCATATTTTTGCTTGTGTTTTGATTTGACTGCTTCAACAGGCCATGTTTTGAAATCTTCCAAGTTTGTAGTCATTCTTTCCATTCTCTCATCTGTTTTAAAGACTGTATCAATTGGGTTGTGAATATCAGCTTTCTTGGCTCCGTTATGTTTTTGATAGTCAGTATGCATCAAGGAATCAGAATCAAATGGGCCAGAAGGTGGTTGATATTCATCTCCTCTTCTGATGACCTTATTCTTGACAATGCTATATCTTTTGAAATCAAGACTATGTGATGTATCTAAATGCATTGGATGCCCCTTCATATCTATCTTATCTGGCTGTCTTCCAGTAGCTCTTTTTGGCTGGTTGAACCTAAGAAAATCTGCTTTGTGGATTGAAGTATGAGTGAATGGGCTTTTGGGCGGAGTATATTTGTCACCCCTAGAAACAGGCATACATCTTGCTTGTGCACTCCGTAATTTAAAGTCTGCCCTATTTGTAGTATCCTCTTCAATTTTCCCAGAAGGGATCATCTGAGTCACTGTTTTTAAATATGGTGGAATTTTTGCTGGTTGGGCTCTTTCACCAAGGAAATGAGAATGATATTCAGAATCAACATCCATTTTGCCAGGTGGTGGGACATATTTCTCTGGCTCTTTGGGCTTCCATTCTGGTAGTGGATGTTGCACAAAATCTTCATATTTGGTTGTCTCAAAGTCAATGTCACCTTTAGAGACAAGAAGGTCCTTGGGTCTGTGAAATGGTCCTCTCTTTGGCTTGACGTTCTGAAAGACTTCTCCATAAACACTAACTTTGCAATTATCTTTTCCTGTTTTGACAATCACCCTTGATGGATTAGTTGGGTTATGAGGGCATCTGTGCTTTCTGAAATAGGAGAATATTGTGGGTGTAAACCTATTTTGTTAAAAACAGTTAGTCAAGTCAAAGGAATATGTTTCTTTCAACTGTTTCAGTTTTGACTTCTGACTGTTTCATTTTAAGAATCTAATTGGAAATTTGAAGGCAGGAATACTGCAACACTACAAAAACAGCTGCAGATGTTTCAAATCTAATGACATATACACATATTTTTTATGAGTAACTGCTTATAAGAAACTCAAGTCTCAAATTACCAAAAATTAAGGAACTCCAGTACCAGGAAAATATAACTTAGAACATATTTATTTTGGCAAAGGAATTCCTTAACATGTTTTTCCATTATTTTCACTTGTTTCCTGTATCATATTGCTCCTATGGTTGTTGAGTAATGTCTAAACATTGGAAAGGCTTTAAAAACAATTTCATGAAATGTTCACAAGAGCACAAGTCATGAACATGAAGATTGTTGTGGAACCTTTAAGAAACTTGTAGGAAACTCCAAGCACTTAAAATTGGATGATTTAAAAAACTTTCAGTGCTGGTCCAAAATCTTAGTTTCTTTAAAACCAGCAATTGCATTCGTTAATGAGTGCTACGTCTTGGGAGGTTGGAAAAACTGCACCAACATGAGGAATGTAATAAAACTAAAATGCCTTCTAATTCTGTTTACACAAGATGCCTTTGCCCAATAAAACTTCAGAATTCTCATCACAGTGTAAAGAAGTCTTGTCATGTTGATGGGCACAAGGCCTCACTGTGCTCAGGAGGATTAAAATACATCATGGGTGTAATACCATTCAAAAAAGATTATGGCCAACAGTTACATCATTGCGTTGATCTAATTTGCTGTTGTTTTTCTATCAGTGTTGCAGCATCCCTATCAACAAATTATTCACTCTTACTTTATAGCAAACCAACGTTTTTCTTCCTTGGATCGAGGAGCACCATTGGGGTCTTTCCTTTTCAAGGTCTTTGCCTTTTGGCTCAAGGCCTGCCACAAGCCAACAAACCTAGTCCAATTTTCGTTTTTAAAAGCGACCTCTTAACTGTTCACTTTCATTGACGTGAGAACTGACAGTTTTGGTTTTAACCTAACTAACAAGATCATCTTGACAGTCCAGTTGCATAAAGTAATAGTTTATCTTGTGAAATTGCATTGTTGGGAGCAGGTGGCCATTTTAGATTTGTCTTCTTGTAACTGATTTATTATTAAAACCGTACGTTAAATCAAACCACAGGACGCAGCAAAACACATACCCACAACTGCAAATCTGACAAATACACTTCTTTCCCATTTCTATTTCTCTCGCCTTTATACAAGCCAAACTCTGTCTTCCTGGTTTTCTGTCTTCACTTTCCCGCCTGTCTTTGCAATGGTTTCTTCTCCTTAGCAACACAGCAACATCTGTGTGATCTGGTTGCTTAGGAACGATCATTCCTTTGGACTTGATAATCTCTCAGTAACAAAGGGGGAGACAAAAGGCATTTTCCATTGAAATTAGACAAAGAGCGCTACAAAGAGTCTACAATCACCAAAACAAATCATCACCATCAATATTATCACCATCAGATCTGTGATAATTCATGAAGCGGAGGCAAGGAAACTGCGTAGGAGACGACGAGACTTCCTTCGCAGAAGCTGCTCCATAAAATATCAATCTTTTGGAAATGTTTGAAAATCTTTCGAGATGTATCTCTGGAAACAAAATTTGATAAGTAATACCTGCAAAACTTCTTTTGCCTTTCTTGTGATGGCAAAAAGAAGTAATTTTGAAAGAGATTAGATTGTAAAATTTTCTGATTGAACTTTCGAAGCTTCGACGACCAGCACGCTTTCGAACAAATTCAGCGCTGCTTTTTGCGGGCTTACCACCCAACTAGATCAAGATTTAGTCCCTGAAAAAATTGAGCCGAGGAAATCTGTTACAGAAAGGAAAATGAGTGGCCGATTGAATTGCTTCTAAGATCGTTCTGTTCCTAAAAGACAAGCCTGCGTTATGAGTATTTTTTGCAATTTTGTTCTGCATGGTAAATTTCCAGAATCAAGGTATTAAATAGTTCGTAGAGGAAGGCTTGCATGATTTTCTCACAAGGTCGTCAAAACAGGGGATCCATTTACAACCATTTCAGATCTTCACGACAACGAGGAGCCTGCTTCATTTCATTTCACCCTTGAAATAGGAAACTCATTTGAAATTGTGCATGGAAAGATTACCATCGCTAGGCACCTACAGTATTCCGAAGGTATTCCGAAACACGCTCCTCGTTGGTTTGAAGTTCCTGAAATGACTTTAACTCGATCCCCTGTTTCTGACGACTTTTTGAAAATATCAAGCAAGTCCTTTTCCGTTAGGCTAGGGTCAAACGTCGCATTTTGGTCGCGCCGAATTAAATTGATTTGGATTCGACATCAGAGCGACTCTGGTGCGGCTTTGGGTCAGACGTCGAATATAATTGGTCGCATTTAATATGAAGTTATTCTTACAGATGTGCATCACAGCAACAAAAAGTCTTTCTAGAAAGTTTGGCACGAAAAATAAAATTCCTGAACAAAATGGCTCCGGTAAGGAAGAAAATTATTTTGATGAAACTGATTCAACACAGTCACAGACATTTATTATTCTCGGTAATTTATACATTTGATTCGACATATGTCAAATTCGACGTCTGACTCCAAGACCCTCTCGCATCGCATTATGCGACTGAACCAGTCGAATCTTATTATTTAGGTCGACCCAAATCACAACTGCCGTACTCAATTGAGTCAAACGTCGCATTTTGGTCGCGCCGAATACAACTATTCGATTCGGTGCGGCCAAAATGCGACGTATGACTCGGGCCTTACCGTGCCGATAAAAATTGCGAAAAATACTCATGACGTAGCTAGTCTGTTTGGGACAGAACAATGTTTGAAGCATATCAGTCGGTCACTTACTTTTCGTTCATATGATAGCATTCCTTGGGTAACTTTTTTCTGGTTCACCAGGCAGAATAGAACAGCTTGTTTAATGAAATAAACCTTTAGCTGTTCTGTTAAAGACTCTGAATCGAGCAATAATTTGATACATTTTGTAGAACTTTTGAATGCTCATTGATGGCCATGAAATATGCCACTATAATGCCACTCATCGAACTTTTCGGATGAGAATGTACAAAAGACATCGCTCGATCCAGGCTCTTTTGTAGAGCTGGTAGGTCTATTGGTTGATAATTTACCAACTTACATTTGTAAAAAAAGCCATTCGACGAAAAGTCAGAGTGTGCCTAGAAGTCATTATGCCGAGTGAGCCAGAAAAAAGTCCCCAATTTTGAAAATTCATAGCACCAAGAGTACTTCAAAGATTTAAATGATTGAAATTCTAGCTAAAAGCTGAAAAATCGAAGTATTCTTTTGTGATTTTTCTAGCAGTCTTATCAGCACTAGAACTATAGGTAAAATTCAACTTTATAAGAATTTCATGGTTGCAAATTGACTGAAAAGGGGCCTAAAACATAGATCAAGTCGCAAGGACTTTCATCACACAGAACAATACGCAATAGGCGTTTCACCTTTGTCAAACAAAAATCCCATGGCAATAAATGTGCACTCTCTCACCCATGCCATAAGAATTTGCATTTTCTTTATTGTTTTATGCGAGGCATCCTGTGTGATTTGATCAATGTTTTAGGCCCTTTTTCAGTCATTATTCAACCATGAAATTTTTGTAAATTTAAATTCACCTAAATTTCTAGTGCTTGTAAGACTGAGAGAAAAATCACAAATTCTTCGAATTTTAGACTTTTAACTAAATTTGAATCTTTGCAATCAGTGAAGTCCTCTTGATGCTATAAATTTTCAAAAGTGGGAAGTTTTTTCTGGCTCACCTGGTCGGTAGATAATAATAATGTCATCTTTGCTTTTATAGGCCATGGCTTGGAGCAAGGGTACTTCAACGAGCAATTTATGCGTATGGCCTCAAGCACTGGAAAGGAAATATTGACCTCAAGAGTTTTCAGCCCTACAGCAACCATGGCCAAGAAAAGGCTTCAAGTAAACGTCATCCAAGATCAGCGCAAGATGCTCAGATTCATCTTCAACCGGCCCGTTGCTTCGATAATCCAGCTCTGAACGCTGTCTAATGTTGTAATGGTCATCTCATATGGTTGTCAAGTCATGGTCAGTTTAAATGTTGTAATAGTCATCATATGGTTGTCAACTCATGGTCAAATGTGTACATCTTCACCTAAAGGTAAATATGACCTATGACTTAGAGTCTCTTGTCACCCTGTGCTTCTTGACTTGATGACGACGCTTCGGTTACAAGGACTCATACCTTTACTCTGAAAAACCTGACCCTATTTTGGCTTAAACTCTGCGATTCCTAGAGTACCAATCAGATTGCAAGATTTGTCACTTACTGTGGTTAACGGCAAATGTGAATTTTGGATTCGATTGAAGAATTGAAAGCATTCCCACGGGCTCACGGGGGTTGAGATTCGGAGAAGTGATTTCGTCATAATTCCATTGATGATTGCAGAAAATAGGGTCAGCTTTTTCATTGTTTTATTATGAGTCCCTGTCGAGCAAGGTTTACCTCAGCGCTGATAGAGATCCAAGGCAGTTACGTGGACAGCGCTGGATATGCCGCTTTCATTCCACTGAAGAATTTAATTTCATCGCTCAGCAAGAAGTGACAATCTTTTACCGTTATTTACCAAACTGCATCGTAAAATCTACTCTGTTTAACTTCGGAATGATATCCCGTAAATGGACCTATTCACGGAAATATTAACCTCGATCGGCATTTTGGAGGATTACTGTCTTGGTTCATGTTGTGCACATTAACTGCGATTTAGCTCACGTAGCTGCTCACTTAAGGACCGCTCTCCTTTGTGGAACTAAATTTATAGATGAATTCTTTATTGATTAGAGAAACTCCCCATATGCAATCAGAATTCCTAGACTGATTACATGACGTAGTTGCGCTTCCTGATAAACTGATAACCGCTATAACTACAGATGAAGCGCAGTGGCGGCATCCAATTCAATGCACGAAGCGGAAACTGGGAATGAAGTAGTTAGTCTACAGAATTCCTTGTTTTTTAGGGATAGTTCAAAACTGTCTATTTTATGTCCTCCATGAGCATATGCTGTGATTAGCTGAAAGTAACTGGTTATTGTAGATACCGCTGTTTTTTTGATCAGATGAATTTGTAGACAAATGTTTATTTAGAGGAGAAACTCTCATTTACAAGTCAGGATTCCTTCTAGCTTCAGGGATCTTTCAGAACTGTCTACTTGATTTCCACTATGATCATTGACTGATATTAGCTGGAAGTATCAACTTACCTTTGGTACCGCTGTGTTTTTGATCAACTAAATTTGTAGACAAATGTGTTTATTGATAAGAAAAACGCCCATTATCCAATCAGAATTCCTTGCAGATTAGGGAAAGCTAAAAACCGTCTATTTTGTCTCCTTCATGGCCACGTACTGTGATTAGCGGGAAGTAACTGCTTACCTTTGGTACCGCAGTTTTTTTGATCAACTGAATTTGTAGACAAATGTTTATTGATAGGAACAGCACCTGTTATCCAATCAGATTTCAAGGCAGATTGAGTTGCTCAATTCTATCTTTTCTACTGCAGAATCGTTGGATGCAAGGGATGAATTGGAATCATTTGCTGAAGACATTGATGATAGCCCTGGACTTGAGGTTGGCATCACTTCAGAAAGGCAGCTCACGGTAGCTCTTCACCGTTAACACAAGCCCTCGATTCCTGTCATCTTCAGCAGTCTCTCACGTCATCTCTTTTATAGTATTGGTTTGAGCAACACGATAGATGTGTATTGTGAAGGTAAGTGCGGAAATTTTGCATGGTTTGCACATTTATGACTGTCTCGTATTGTGAATAACTTTCTGATACCAACAAGCTGGTATTCATCGTGAATAGCGAAATGATAACTTTGTTATCATGTTTGTGTCAAAAGTAACAATAGAGTAAATTCTTTTTCCATTTTGATTGAATAGCTAACATCTTCAATTATATATTTTTAGAATTGTTCTTGGCTGAAATCGGTCACTTGGTTCACATTCTGTAAGGTAGACAAAGGAATAATCTGCCTCCCTTTCAATCAGTAGCGAAATCGTTCCGTTTTCAAGCGTTGACACTGAAACGTTTCATGCCGTTTTCAAATTATGCCGTTTTCAAAATCCTCTTCATTTGATGCCGGTTACGAAAACGTTTCAGTGTAAACGGAAGGCCAAAACGGCATGATTTCGTACTATTTTCATTTGAAAACGGTATAGTGTAAACGGGGCCCGTTTTGTTCGTCATTTTTGTGTTTTCGATCGTTACGATTTGATCCCTTGCCTTGTGGGCAAACATCCTCATGTGAAATAAGCGCTTACCTCGATTGACAGTCCCTACAAAAAGTGCCGAATTCAGTAGGCGTCTCATGCATTTGACAGAGGAAATACAGTATCCTAACACATTAAAATCAATCGACTGTGTTCCTAGCGTTCACATACCACGGGAAAGAGCCGCAATGCAATAAAGTTATTTTAGATCAGACATCAGACAAAGAATGACTTCTGCAGAAACTGCATCTGATAAAATTTCCCATGATTTATTCTTATCTAATCCTTCATGATCAATATGATTCCATATTCGAAGCCAAGAAATACCTTTCCCAACCACAAAGATAACGGTTAATCTTTGGGTACTCTTCAAGCGGCAATCCGTAGGCCCATAAACGTGGGCGGAAATCAGACTTTGCTCTGTTTCTTAAACTTTCTTCAAATAATGTTTAAAAAGGTCACTTATGATCCTTGACATAATCAAACATTCAGTGACATTCCTGACTCGATATAAAGTCTTTATTTCATCCCTCCAATGTTTGTCTTTCAGACTGAACTGCCCGCAAGAACTTGCTGGCCTAGTCGTTGCTTGCAGCTTCTTTCGCGACCTCCCTGTTGCGTCTTGTCAGTGGACACATCTTGTCAGTCGCAATAACCAGCACACATCAAAGTTCAACGATCAGAGATTGGTCCTGCTTGATCGTTGGCAATCACCGGTAAGAAAATTTGAATTTAATTAATTTCACAGCTCGTTTCCCCTTACCGCTTGTAAGTGAGACGCCCAATAAGTTGTGAAAAGTATTTCATTTCAATTTTGATCTCACTCTTTAAATTTTTGAAGCAGGCTTTGTAGGTAGTTATCACACCTTTTTTGAATTGATAGGCCCGAAAGGAACTCTGAATACCCCGGTATAATTCAGCTTGCAGATTTTTGGTGGCTTAACCTTACAGGATATTTCTTTGTGGGGGGGATTGGTGCAAATCCTGGGGGTGAAATCGAATCATCGTAAATTATAAATCGGTTGGGGGGGGTGGTACAGTAGATTTTTGAGCAAAAACATGGTTAATGAAGGTCTAAGTGTGAAAAAATGCTGCTACCTACCTGAATGTCCAAGCAATTATAGTGATCAATGCTTTTTAAAGTCATTACGTTCAATATACGAGTGCGCTAAAGATGATGGCAAGGAATTTTTTACCAAGATGCATTGTGTTTTTTTAATCGAATTCCTATAGATTCGTCAAGGATGCGCAATTAGAACGCAATGCATCATAGTAAAAAATTCCTTGCTGCCGTCTTTAGCGCAATCGTCTATTAGATTTGGGAATTTACCCGGGTTCAGTCGCTCATTCCGTCCTGTGGCAATGGGAGATTTCTGCAGACAGCCCCCATCCAAAAACCTGCAAAAACGAGTTAAAAATGACCAAAATCTTATCGGTTATTCCTTCCTAACGAGAATGGCATTTACAATTATCCAGCAAATGCCATCCTCGGTTATCCTCGTTGGAGAATGAAATCCCCCCAACTAAATTTTTTCGTACTAATGTGGAAGATTTGTCTTCTTCCCAAGGGAAAAACATGTGCTAAAGCACAGGCAACTCATTGCAATAAGACAGAAATCATAGTGGAATCTGGTTAGCCTTTCATACACCTTGTGTTTTTTTCTGACTCACCCGGTACAATATGATGGTAAGCAGGATTCTGTCGCTGCGTAAAGTCCTTGTAATTCTTAAAATAATCAAGCTGTAGAGGAATCCACAAAGCAGAATTATACGGGGTGAGTCAATAAAAAGGCCCAACGTGTGAAAGGCTACTGATTGATATAAGCAATGATAGTTTGCAATATCTGATAAAATAGCTAACATGTTTAATTATTTTTAGAAGTTCTCCTGGCTGAATAGGTCTCTTCGTTCAAATTTTACAAGGGATTTCTCATATGTTTACGTTATAGGAATGCCTTGAACACGCTTTAGCACGTACAATCCTCTTAGGGAAATGAGAAGTCTTTCACTAGTATGAAGAGCTTATTCAGGGGATTCAGTTTCTCCCAAAGAGGACAAAATATATGAATTCTAGTTAAGGTGTCATTGCTTGGAAGGAAAACAAAGGAGAATTTTGCTAGTTGTTTCATTCGCTTTTGCAGGTTTTCGCAAGGAGCTTTCCCGCAGAAAACCTCCCATAACAACGGGAAGAAATGGTCGATTGACACCATGTCATTATCGAGCCTAATTGGACATATTGGGGATGAGGCGATACAGTTTTCAATACTGTTGCTTTAATATTTAAGGAGCAGCTTTTTTCAAACGCCGAGCCTTTTGACTCACCCAGTAGAAAGTACCTAAAGTTACGTATAAGCCATTCAATCCAAAGATAGATGTCATGACCGTTGCGCTATCATTTCATATGTGCGTATGTAAAATTTTGCCATACAGTATCGAAAAATAAGTATAGCAAATAATTAGAAAAAAAAGAAATCTAATTAGCTACAAGTATACAATGTAATAACAGTCTAAAAGTTATAATGTGATTTAAAAACAACCCTAGTTTAAAATGGCAGGGATGGCTTTAAAACGTAAGTGCAAACTTGTTTCCATAATAGTCCCCCCCAGAGGTGTCTTTGAAAGAATACTTTTCAAAAAAGAAAAGAATAATTTATTGCTCAAAGTTGAGAGTAAAACAGCATTCTCAGTGCTGTTTATAGATAGTTCTGTTACAGCTTTTTAGAATTGTTATGATCTCGAGTTTGGAGATCTTTAAAGAATTTGTCCTTGATCTTATGCTTGAAACTGTTGAAATTCTGGCAGATTTTAGGTCAGATTGTAGACAGTTCCAGATTTTAGGTCCTAGGTAGGAGAGAGCATTTTGCTTTGTGTTACTCTTTCAAATAGGTTGATTTAGTTTGTTTTTAGATTTTCGAGCCAACTGGTGAGAACATCTCCGACACATAAGAAGGGGCTGAATCATCAAAAAAATTTGAAAACGTTTGTAGCAGTCCATTGTTCGAATCTCTCTTCTGTGGGGAGCCGATTTATATCTTTGAATTCTTTGATCCCTATATGTGCTTTATTATTCAGATTGAAACAGAACCTGATTCATACATTTTGAACTGTTTTGAATTTTTTTGTTAAAGTTTTTATCAAGCAATGGAAATTTCAATTTCAATTTTTCAATTTCAATTCAATTTCAATGTCATGAATATTCTCAGCTAAAGCTACGTGATAGTCAAATATATGTGATGCTAAAATTATTACGCAAAAAATAAAAAACATGTGGAACCTATTTACATAATGCATCTAAACTAATATAATGCTGAAGAGGACATATGGAAAGAACTCTGGTAGAGCTTTCGAGCCATATGCTCTCCGTTAAGTGGTTAGTAGAATGAGAATATTGACATTAATGTAGATATGAGAAATTCTAAATACATGCATAGTCAGTCAAAGTGGGGCTGGATCAGTGTGAAACCCTTTTTAAAACCCTTTCAATATGCAAGATCCCTTAAAGTACTCACATGCTGTCATTTTGCCACTTACTTTTGTTCACTTTGTTTGCCATTGTAGAGTTATCTGTCATCAAAAATTTGAACTCTTCGCCCGTTTGGAACTTTTGCACAGTTGACTATTCAAGTGAGCCATCCTGCTCAAGAAGTACTGTTTGGAAAATTCAAACGGGCAAATGAACTGTTGCGTCTTCGCGAAGCTGTTTATTGCAAGAAAAGTAGGCCTATCCAATTTTGACAGGCCACGATAAATCTTGTACCCGGCCGAATCTGCAGATTGATGATTTAATCTTTAGTTGAAATTTCAAATTATTCTTTGCCATTGCTTGAAGATTTTTGGCGGCCTTGGAATGAAAAGTATAGATTTTGAAAAACAGGTTGATTATATTCTTGTAAAACTCTGATGAAAATAGCAGGGCCAACCCAGAAAGGCAAAGGCTCCATGATTGATAATAAATGTATTGTATTTTACTTCTTTACTAAGGGATCTGTGTCATACATTTCATTGACAAAACTCTCCAAATTCTATGAGAGAGGGCACACTGTGCTTGTTTCACAAGTCTTTGTTCTAAAATAACAACTTATGAGAGACTGGAAAAAATTCAGGTTCAACACTTCCTTATATTTTGGTACATAAATTTGAAAATAGTCAGCCTGCAGTTTCTTATAAGTGAGGTTCTTCTATGAGGGTTTTTACCTTATTTTCAAGGGAAGAGGATTAGTCCCAGGGGGGGGACTTGTTAGTTCAAGATAACATATCCGTTGCAAAATGTTGCAAAACCCAAAATCCTTAGCGGTAGTAGCTTTTAGCCTAAGCGGTAGTAACTTGTAGGCTAGGTGGTAGTAATTTGTAGCCTAAGCTGTAGTAACTGTTTCCGGAAGCAGCAATAACAAAGGTCGATTGTTCCAGACATAATGATGCTATTGTATAGCAGACATGAGCAAGAAAATGACTTCCATTTACTTTGAAATAGTACAGGTGTTGCAGTAGAGGGTTGGATTGGGATGAGACAACCTTCTCCTAGTGTGAGCATATGACATTATGGTAAACGGTTAATCATTGGTCAGAAATTGATTGCAATTTGTTTCTATAAAATGAGAAGACTGAATAACTGGTTAAATCTCTGTCGTTACAGAATCTTACTAACAATGATTCAGTTCATCAAACTTTCTTAAATCTCCACGAACTAATCATATCAATTTTCACAACATTAAGTGGTAGTAAATTTGAAAATTTTTTGACCCTTGGAGGTCGTAAACTGCAGAACTTGAGACCCTAAATTTTTCAACGGGTACGTCACCTTGAACTACCAAGTCCCCCCTGGGGGTTTAGTGCGCTTTTCATGAATGCAAGTGTGCTTGTGATTCTTAACTTTTAGATTTGACATTAAGTAGCACTGACTGCAAGCAATGGAGCAGTGAGACTAATTTTCGATTAAGTCGTTCTTATTTTCTCGGGAGGAGCACTGGTGCTGTTTCTGTGGAGAAGAATAAGTAAGCTTTTTGTAAATTTGGCCCAAGGCTGGAATCCTTTACTCGTGGCTTAGGCTTTAAGTAGTACTGCAAATACTGGAGCCGTTAGAATACTCAAGACAATTTACCCTGTCATATTTGTTCTTGTTTGGAGTCGTGGTCCTGCTTTTGTGGAGGTTGACATACCAGTGAGTAGAATGGTCGAACTTCTTGTAAATTTAGCAATTTAGGTGTGTCTGGGATCCTTTACTCGTGGATTTGGCGCTAAGTAACATTGCAAACAATGGAGTGGTTAGAATATTCTTGCGTTCTTTGCACCGTGGGAGTGGGAAAGAATTTGGTTACACGGAAGGCAATTTTGAAGAATAATGATTGCTGGGTGCTCGGAGGTGTGTCTTGTATTCGTTGTTTCTTGATCTTGCAGTAAGTAACAATGCAAATATTGAAATCTCGGAAAAGCTAGGTGTTCGTTCATATTAAGCCTGATTTGATGCTTATTTGCACCAAGCGATACTGTAAATACTAGAAAAAATACCGCATTATTCTCAGTCTACTGCAGTCTTTCATTTGTTGCAATGTGTAGGAAAATTGCACAAAAAACTGGTGTCATGAGCGGGATGTTCGCATCAGTCTCAGAGGAACAATCTTGCCTGATTGTTTCTGCGTGCTAGGCAACGCCACCACATTTGAAATGGCCAGAGGAATATCATTATATTTTGATAAGTTCTTTCTCCGGATAACTGGCGAAACAATGATGGCAGAAGTTGCTTCTGAAGAACAAGGGCAGATTTTGTAATACAATAGCATCAGTCGCCTTGGTTCACACCTCAATTCAAAGCGATTAGCGAATGCAGACAAAAGAAATTCTCTCAAGCAGAAATTGAAAACAAACGAAGCCGCAAAGTTGTCCTGAAACCAGTACGGCAAACTCTCGTTTGGTGCGGGCGAAGGGAGGTTTTTAAGAGAAGGTATGTGCTTACAACGACAGAAGGGTAAATCTAAAGTTCTGGTCTCGCGGATTTTGTTTATTTGATTCAGAAACCGAGCAGAGGGTATTACAATTTTTGCATATTTGTTGCTCAGATGTACGCAGTCACTCCTCAGCTCCTGAATCAAATAAACAAAATCCGCGAGACAGAACTTTAGATTTACCCTTCTTCTGTCGTTATAAGCACATACCTTCTCTTAAAAACCTCCCTTCGCCTGCACCAAACGAGAGTTTGCAGTACTGGTTTCAGGGCAACTTTGCGGCTTCGTTTGTTTTCAATTTCTGCTTGAGACAATTTCTTTTGTCTGCATTCGCTTATCGCTTTGTATTGAGGTGTCAACCAAAGCGACTGATGCTATTGTATTACAAAATCTGCCCTTGTTCTTCTGAAGAGGATATCATACAATGATTGAGGACTTAGAAATATCTTTCACCTCACCGCCTCTTTCTGCTTGTCAACTTTTGAAGTTTGTGTGGTAACTCTTGGTACGTTTTTGGACATAAATTGTTATTTTCTCTGCAAGTAGCTCTTTCGTCATTTTTACTTGTTGAATTTAGGAAAATTTGTGGTGATTTCAATCTTTATGAAGTTGGTAAACGGATTTTGGTAAAGTTAGCAAACAGAATTTTTAATATTGACGACTTAAGATGTAAAGAGAGATTTGACGTATTGTTGGTAAGAAAAATGTTCTGATTAGCTACTTTGGTAAGCTACATTTTAGTGGTGTTTGCCAAGCTGATGTATGTAGGCTTGATATTCCGGCTTGAAACTTTAATTCAAAGATTTGAACTTTTATCAACGTAAGTTAATGTAACATGTTTTATCTTTTACATGATAACTGACGATTGAACGATGTTTCGTAGTTTAGATCGATTATGTTCAAAGGCCTGATCTCTTCACTATTTCAAATTATTTTGGATAAAAAATACACATAAACATTAAGGTGGGGCTTTTGAGCGTGGCATAAGGCTGTCTGTTTTGATTCAAAGAGTAAAAGAATGAATGAATGAATGAATGAATGAATGAATGAATGAATGAATGAATGAATGAACAAATGAATGAATAAATAAGCTAGTTATCTTCATTCTTATCTTCATTGCCGAGTTCGTTGCCCGTTATAGATCGTACGAAGAAAGTTCTGCTGCTGAGGCATTTTGTCTTGCAGCAGATTGTTCTCATTTTATCCTATTTTATTCATGGAAGGTTTCCCTCAATTCACTTGGGCATAACAACATTTTATGCTTTCACTTTGTCCCTAAGAGTTTTCAAACTCCCTAGCTGTTGATTCGGAGTGTCTATCGATCAACTGATATGACGTCGCCTAACTTTTCATCAAAGTATACTTTAAGCGTTGATGCTGGGTGAACATGCGTTGAAGTCAATCAAGAAAGCTTATATTTTAGTCTATCACTTCCGTGCAAGCTTGCATAAATGTTGAGTTTTTCCTGTAAACACAATTGTTTGTTATTGACAATGTTGTCAAAGTCGTAACAGATCGTCAAAATTGTGATTAATTTGTTCACAGGGCACCCACTAAAATTTATTGGGGTACTCGTTATTTTTTATAAGAAACTAAAAAGTTGGGCCGGTACTGAAAGTTGCTTGAAATTATCAGATTTTGAGTACTGGGAGTTTCTTACTAGTTTCTTAAAGGTAGAACGAAATAGATCCATCGCAGCTGCAAGAATATGCCTCATCAACCGCTTTTTGTATGGAACAACAACAACTTTCTAAACAGCGCCTCCTAATTGGTTGAATATCAAATTCTAGCAATTTGATTGGTGAATATGGAATCACTTTACGCGGGCTTAAATTGGGCCCACGTAATATTATCAGTCCCTATTGACCAAATGATACCAGCAAATCAAAGGGCGCAGGGAAACAAGGGACGAAATGGTGTAAGTCTATCCTTGTCTGTCAGTGAATTGCTCACAAGCAGAAGAAGACCAGTGGTCTGTTCTGTCATTTACAGCGACGAGTTCATCACTCTTCTGGAAAGTCATACGAGAATTTTTGAGACTGAAGGATTTTTAAGGGTTTTTACGGATTTTTCTTGAAAACAAAAGGATTTTTGCCAAAGTTGCGCGAGATTTTTGTAGAGTGATACGCTCCTCCATTTACAGAGCATTGAAGTTCGTTGATTAAGTTTGAATTTGCGATCAATGTTAATTTAGGCTCCCTGTAATATACGCCAAAATTCCAATGGAAATGCATTTATTTACGTCTCAGTTAAAATTCAGTTCTCCAATAAAAACCTCTTATGGAGTGATAAATGTGTTTTTTATTGTCAACTATAATTTCGGTCTCCCTTGTATTTATTTGTTGACACTCAGTTGGATGCTGCTTGGTATAGTTTCTTACCAGTGTCTCAAACCTAACGGACTTCCTCTCTCCCTTGGAATCGGGTTGTTGAAATGTAGCGTGTGGCCGCTGAAGGAATCTTTTAGAGACTTCATTCTGTCACGAACAACCAAGGCTTGTTTGTTTACACGTTTGTTTACTCTTATTTGTGTTGCATATCATTTGTTTATTCAAATGTATTTGATCACTATTTATTCTGAGATTTATTCCTGTTTTCAGAGATCAAGCAAAGGCGAACAGACATCGTTCTTCTTTCTGAGTGACTGTGTTTCTGATCAAGGAAGGCGTGGCGAAGAATATTTCAATGGCTGGCAGACGAAAGGTAACTGTTATGATGTGTTTTCATGAATTATGCTTGAACGTTTTGCTTGAGGATATTCTAACGACGCATATTCACTTCTCAATATTTTTGCAAGTGCCTTGCTCACGAAGAAAAATGCTTGAAAAGAACGGCAACAAGCGAGGGATTGACGGTTCTCGAGGCAGCGTATTTATGCATTGCAAAGCAGGGTACCCGAGACTAAGTGTTCCCATTTGTTCGAGCTGTGTGTTATTTGTCCTGAAAATGAAATGGGAACCAAGTCGTTGCACAAAGCAGAGCATTCTGCGTGATGGTTTTACGCCATTTAATTTCAAAGTTTAACACTTACAGCAAAGCATGCTTCTGTGTTAAAAGTCGTCAGAAGCACTGGTCACATTTTTGCTGTTTTAAGTTGAAAAACTGTTCCGTTTTCCACGGTCCTGAAATTTTGATGTCTTAAAGTCCCATAACTCTTGCGCTGATGCATTGTTTTAAAGGCCAGCTTCCTAGCTAACTTAGGCTGTGGCAGTGAATTTTGGCTCAATTCCACATTTGGTGACATCCAAGCTATGTACTGATGTAGCTACACCCAAAGACCGTTATGGCAAATTTGTAGCTTTCAGTAAATAAAGGACCAAATATGTCGCCTTGGTTTTCTTTGGTATTAACTCAAGCTTTGTACTGAATTAACTCCAGATTTAGTAAATAAATGTTTTTGACTTTTCAAGGTAATAGTATCCCAAGTCTGCTCTTGAGGTCTTTAAAGGTCGTATATTTCACCACAGGGACACGTAGGAAGAATCTCAAATGTTGGGGAGCACGACACTTCAAGGGCACTTTTTTCCTTAAGAAAAAGGGGGCATTTTCTAAGAAATAAAAAGGGCACTTCTTTGTTTATTCCAAAATGTTGCGGGATACGTGCCCCCAGTGCCTTCAGGTTCCTATGTCTTTTGTTTTCAATTTGTTTTGAGTGGGCTTGTCAGGATTTCTTGCTACTGAAAGCTTATTAGGCTCACTGTGCATGCCGCATCCAGGCATGGGACCCCTAGTTTAACGTCCCTTCCGAAGGACGGCGAGGTGAGTTGTGAGGTCAGGCCTCCGAGGTCACCCATCCAGAGTTTGACCTCATTCGACCGAGCTTAACTTCAGTTACCTGACGAGAACTGTTTAAGCTACTCGGCCAATCACCCCGTCTATGTTTCACGATGTCTTTGAACCTTGTGTTATGATAGGTAGATAGTTGGCTAGATCTCGTAACATGTTGTAACACGTTGGGGGAGAAGGGCTTATGGCTTTGATGGCATGTTACAGGAACCCCTTTGTAAATCTTTTTTTGCCCCCCCAGAATTGTTCTTAGAACAAGCCATCTCCCTTGATCTATGGCTGCTCTGCTTGATGCGGTAGCGGGAGAATTCGACGTCACTCGCCTCCGAAGAGGCAAGATAAAGTATTTTAGCAAAGAGTCGTCATTGGTCTGTTCTTTCCACCTCGAGCAGCCATGAAGAGCCATTGTCGTCCAAGGTTGTTGGTAGTTACGCTATAGTTTCAGAGTTTGGAAATAAAATTTGGCCTTCGTAAACAAAAACTATTGATTCACAGTATAGCAGTTTAACAGACAGAATTGCTCAACTAAAGTTGAACTTTTTGTCAGCTCAGCTGATGCAGTGTGGGGCAAGACTTATGCCCTTTCTTCCCTTGTTTCCTGCGTTCTTTGATTTGCTGATATCACTTGGTCAAGAGGACTCATAATATCACTCTTAAAAAGTGGGCCACTTTTTCAAAATGGCCTAAACTAGCGGGAGTTCTCGTACACTCAACAAAGTCGCTTCAGTGTCTGGTCTGAAGAGCTTGAACTTTGAAAAGGAACTCGTCCTACAAAGAATGATGTTTTTTCTGATCTACAAACCGCAAAATGCATACCATTTAGGCAGTGATTTTCCCGTGTAGAAACAAAATAAATCCATCACAGCTGCGAGAACTCTATGACTCATCAACTGCTTTTTGTATGCAAAAACAAGTGTCTAAATAGCACCTCCTGATTGGTTGAAGATTAAATTCCAGCAATTTGATAGGTGAATATGGAATAAGTCTAGTGTGCACCCATTGCTTTCAATGAGGCCACATTTGGTTTTGAGACAGTCTGAAATTTCAGCGTGCTTGCAAAGGATCCTGGGTGACAGTGACTCTTTGCGTAACAAAGAGAGTGCTAGACTATTTATACTGTGGTAAGCAAGATACAGAGAAACGTTCATTTTCTAACAAACAAGAGAGGCTTTTAGTTCCTGCATGGGTAGTTAGACACTGCAGTTATGTTTCCGTATAAGTGCTACTGCGGAGGAAATTGTACATCTTTCCGCGGATGAGGTATCGGAGTTACTTAGAAGGATTAAAAGGAAAATTGTTTCCCTTCTCTCTTCCTCCGATCTCTCATGCTAGCTCCTTCGTAGTAGTAAATGATTCTTCCTCTGCTAAAGAAGAAAGCAGCGGCAATGAAGCACAACTACTGTGTCTAACCACCCATGGTTCCTGTTAAGTACTTCACTACTGAGAGCATGGAGCATAGCTATCAAAATGCCCTTGGGTCGTCGTTGATAGCTTTATGTTCACAACGTCATAAGAGAGGCTATGGTTAGACCAGCAGTAGGCTGTAGATAAAGAAAACTTTCATTAGATTTTTGCAAGCGAGTAAATGGAGAAAGGTCTATTGTTGATCATGAAGGCCTCCCATGGGTGGCTTTAAATATTCTATGGAGAGTATGAAAAGATAACACTGAAGGAAAAGTGTTAGACGCACACCACGACTTAAACTCAACTATCCGTAAGTCACACTCCAAGAAAACACGACTTGTTCCAAACACACGACAATTCAGGCAAAACTCTTTTACGTCAAACTTCTCTACATCAAAAGATCCTCTCTGTCTCTTAGCATTCCTTTTCTGTCTTCCTCTTCTTCTCTCTCTTCTCTCAGCCCGGGGGTCGACATACCCATTAGTAGTGCAAACGTTTTTGGCGGCCTCCATAGAGGGCCTTACAAAAGGCTGTTACAAAAGGATGTTTTTAAGGACTACTTAGAAGACTACTCTGTCACATTTTTAGCGATATCATCAAAGAATATTTTCTTGATGAGTTTTCCTGGCTATCTTGGAATAAATTAATCCAGGAAAATCTTCTTTCTATATCTACGATATAATTCATTGAATATAAACGACATTGAAGATCGTAAAAAGAACCGGCTGTTCTTGAAGAACTTCACTTAGAAGGCTGTACTTTGTTCACTGCGGTAATTTTGGTGGGTGACCTGCCCGCTTGCCTATTACCCATGCTCTCTAGCAACAGAGCATGCGCACAAGGCGAATATCATCAAAAACATTTCTTAGCTGCTTTGATCATGAGTTTTCTGGCCTCCCTGTAACTGATTAATCCAGGAAAAGTTCACTTTTGATATTTAAGATATCTTTAATTGAATATATCAATTAAGAGATAAGAGAGCCAATCAAAGACGTCTATACTTTTGGAACTTCTACTTACTCTTTCTTAGACCTAAATATCTCACTTTCGTCACTTTTTCCAAGTGGGGGCACAAATCATGTCGTAAAGACAAGGGCCTATTCATGGACATGATCTTCAGACAAACACAAAGGTCTGTTCAACAATGTATAAGAGACAATTACTGATTGAGCACACAAGGGTTTTGCATAAGGCATTTTACATGAGCAAAGAGGTCCACTTTAATAATAATAATAATAATAATAATCACTTTATTTACAGTTGGTTGCGGTGTAGCTTGTACTAAAAGTGCAAACTAATAAATACCAACTAAATTAAACTAATTTACAGCAACACTATTTACAAATATTACAATTGCAACCCTCCCCAGTCCAATTTTTTATGTTTTTGCCAAAAACGGAGACTGTATTGCTGTTCTTAATCACATCAGGTGTATTGTTCCAAAGTATGCTGCCCCTGAACGCAATCGAATTTGTACCGAAGGACGCAGTAGATGCCTTGGGAAGAGTGAGAATATCTTTAATTCTCAGATCGTAGTTAATTACAAAGTGCAGGGATGACTCACTACATAGCCCCAGTTATCGCAACTGCAACAAGAATAAGAAAAACAACACTTTTTTACTCTTTTAATTAAAATCAGTTGTTCAGCTTCATAGATTCCGCATCGTAGGAATCACTAGCATTGCCTAGGAAGCATGTGCAGATTTTCCTTGTTACACGGTTTGTTTAAATGGGGGTCTATTATAGTTTGGCCGTTAGGTGGATTCGGCCATATCGTGGATGCGGAATGCGGTTTCAGCAAGAAAATCAGTGCGGTATGCGGCTTTTCTGTTGCAACGCGGTTGCGGAAAAATAGCAATCCTAAAAGAACATTAATCGTACTGAAGAGGACTGACGGTTGCGGTTTATGAGAGAAGATGGTGCGCGGTTGACGGGTGAAAACGCAAATTTTGACGCTTTTGCAGTATTGATTAAGATTCTGACTTCAAACTGGGAGTTCGAGTGTCTGTCACCTCTAAGGGGGCCATTATGGAAATAAGGTCAGCTTGGCCCTTTAATGCTATCCCTGCCACTGTAATTAGGGGTGTTTTCCTGTTACGTTTTTAACCTTAAAGTATTGTATTGTATTGCATCTATTTTTCATATTTATTATAATAACTTGTAAATGTTTTTATGTTGCAAATGATACATACATATATCAGCTAGGTACATACATTTTCTAAAAGGACATGATCTGCAGACACAGGTGTCTCAAAGGCACAATATTTGAGAGTGTTTGTAAGGAAAAGGTCAGGTCTATGGAGCAAGTTCTTGAATAATTTACAGGGTCAGTTTCGAAGCTTCTTTGGCCTCTCATTGGGTCAAATGTTTCGTAAACAATGGCTCTGGAATTTGATTTCGGCAGCCAATCCGGATTCTCCATGCCAGTCCACCTTCGCAGGCATCAATTGCTTGTAATTTATTTGTCACTATCGCCTGCTGTAAAGAAATTGATGATGATGATAATGAAGTTTCTTATTTTTTGAGGGCGCGATCTTTAAACATTGAGGTCGCTTGCAGCCACTTTTTGAAGAGCGGCTGGACAGAGCAGAAACTGCGCACGCATGCGCGAAAACTCGTAACTTTGAGCCCCCTTAGCTCCCTGCAACAGATCCCGAAATTAGGCAACACTTTATATTTTCTTCGTAGGACCTAAAACTCTTGATTTATCATTTCAAAAACCTTATCTGTCCTAACACTTCCTTATCTCAGATTGGTCGATGACGTCATTTTACGCAGTTTCTGCTCTTTCGAGTGGCTGCAGAAAACGATCCACCGTTATACGCATGGGTCTTGGATAAATACTCTTTCTGTCCATTTCTATATCTGTAGCTGACAAAATCACTAAACCACAACAAATGAACCAAAAATTCTATCCATATCTAGTTTCTCCTATGGCTGGCCACAAGCTGTCAATTATTTCATTTTCATGCTTATGATGAACGTTCTTTTATCATAATTCATTCAATGTTCTAAAGACTGTGTTGTTTCTCTCGTTGACAGAACAGCGTGGAATTTTTACGGAATCAGAAGTTTCTACTCAAGTAAAGAAGAACCTGCGGACCTGGTCTGAATTGCAAGTGCGACTCAGGTATGATGCCCGAAACGTTTGTTTTGATAACCTTAAGTTGCGTTGTTAAAAACAACTCCGGCGATGACACGAGACTTTTTATGTACCTTTCGCCAGTTTGCATCCTTTGATTTTGGCGTGGGGAAGCTCATTCTAAAGCAAAGTTTGCCGCATCTGAGGGTTGGCGTTTTTTGTAAATTTCATAAAGAAACAGCCACAGATGGTGTTATTACAGGGTTATGGCGTGGCTGCTGCTTCTTCCACGCGCATTGCAAAGAATGCAGACTTTGGCGACATTCATTTTAAGTCTTTAACTTTGTGAGACAGAAATAAGTTGGTGAAGAAGAGTACCATTTCCTTGAAAATAGAAGAACTACCACTTGTAGGATTTTGAGTGGATTCTGAGGCGCATTTGGAAGTGAAAAAGTTCGCAAATGGTTGGGAGTTTGCAGTTAATAGATATCTGTAAAATTTGTGGCGGGGGCGCACATTATATGTGATTCCTGGAATGCTTGCAGGAGAAATAGAGCATAATAAGGGGCTGAAATCAAAGCAAGGGTTCATTAAATTAGTAAATATTTTATTTATTATTGTTTTGTATCATTTATAAGACAACCTAGGATCCGAGTCTCAGCATATATAGAGTGTTACCAAAAAGTATTCTTTTGAATATTTGAAATAAATGACGAATCAAGCAGTCCATGTAGAAAAATTGTTACGCTCTGTTTTTATATTCATCTCAAATAGTTTATAAGACAGTGACGGGCTTACCTATGAAACGAACAAAGAATTGAAATGTTGTGGTAACTTTGTTTGATAAAGAACGGCACTCATTACTGCAAAAAAGAACACCCGAGGCGCGAATTTTCACGCTAAAAATTGGGCCACCAACAAAAAACGCAGAAATTGTCTACCCTAAAATTTCGCATGTTCTTCAGACGCACCAGACAAGCTAAAGTCCCTCTAACTTACGCTCGTTGTTGTTGTTGTTATCGCTTCAGGTGAGGGACTTATGTCCTTACGCTTCAATACAGGGACTAATTAGGCCAAGTCCGCCGCGTTCATGGCGCGACCACGCTCGAAGTCACTTTCGAAGGGAGGTTCGAATTTTCTTTCGACGTTCGTAGGAAGGAAGATGTTCTAAGTTTCTTCTGATTTTTCGTAAGATTTTAGTCCCTGTTTAGAATCCGCTTGGTCGTGAGTCCTTTGTATGAGTGAAATTAAAACATCAGATTATAAATGTTGAACGAATACAAGGAATCACGTCGTCAGTCTACTACGAAACCAGCATACGGCTCAAATCTTTCAAATGTTTGAATTGCTTGGTGTAAAATTGAATCAAATTTTTCCATGAATTGAATGACTTGAAAGGAACTTTAGGTAATTTGCTGTAAATCAACTGTGGCAATTTTATGATATCTTGATTATTTTCAAAATAGCGGAAGTTTGATTGTTTTTGTAAAGGTTCATCGAAAATTTTGAAAAAACTAAAATCATCTAAATCTAAATTGCTTGATGAAAATTGATACAATTTTCAAGAAACCTAAAGTTTATGAAGGTCTACAATATGGTTGCAAGCAGAAATCTGTAGAGCCTCAAAATCAATAAATGCTGCCATTTTAACACTAATCAAGATATCAAAAAATTGCCACGGCAGATTTATAGTAAATTACCCTAAGCTCCTTTCAAGCACTTTAGTTTTAAGAAAAATGTAGCAGAATTTTGCACCCACCTTTTCAAAGATTTGAGCTCTATGCTTACGAAACCTATGGTTGTGAATAACAGCTATTTTTAAGAGCTAAAGATCCAGCGTGGTAAAGGCCACACAATAACTACCTCATACTGTGTTGACTACGGAAAGCTACTTAGTAACATGACTTTCTGTTACTTTGTGAAATTTACCGAAGATTGCAACTCTTTATAGCATTACAGTGAATCCTTTGAGAATTCAAATGTTACGAGCAATCTGTTGGGGGCTGGAAGGTGCAAGCTTTAGTCCCATGTCTTAAAAATTTGGTGCAGCTAACTCTTCAAAATTTTCATTGTGACAGAAGAAAATGTTCTTTCTGGCCAGTTGTCATCCGGCCCTCTGCCCTTCCGGAGAAGCAACTCCATTGAGTTTCAGGGCCCATGGATTTTTCTTTGGCACTGTCCACCATCATGATTTGACTTTTGACTTCAAACTGTGCGCTCTCGTTGACTGAAAACGATGTAGTTGTCCATTTGGAGCTTTTGGCGCCGATATACGGTGGAAAGGAAAAACTGCTCGCCAAATTCTTGGTGGTTTGGTTGTAATGGCATAGATAGTAACGGCACAGATTGTTAAAGAAACCAAGTGATGCAAAATTGAAACGGTGCTCATGAATTCAGTCAGTCAAGTACAGAAAACCAAAGCAAAGCTGTGATGTGATGATTCAACAACAGACAGAAAAAACCCACCAGCCGTTATAGAATCTCTATTCAAATCTTTGACCATCCGACGGAGTCAAATATCAAATGCCTTTACAGTTGTTTGCTGTGCTCGTAGCTTCGGCGATGTGACTAGGCCCATTCGCGAACGTAAGCAAAAAGAGGGGGAGGGGGGGGGAAGTACGTTGAAATTTTACCACATGGCCCATCCATATGTGATGTGCCCTTAAGAGCCACAACACTGCTAACAAGGATCAAAATAGCAAATTTTCCTTGATACCCAACACCTTTTCAATTAACGGCCGCGTTTTGGAAATATTTGAAAATTTCTTGATACGAAATTTCTGACCATGGATTTGGATTCAGCACCCCAAGTTTGGTCTAATTGCAAATTTTCATATTCATAGAGTTTACGATTTCGATTTTATGACAATAATAAATTTGACAATTTTAAGGGATTTGACCGTGAAAATTACTCGGGGTGTAACTTTACACCCTCAATCACTATTCACGGTCAAAGCCCTTATAATTATTAAACGTTTTATCCTCATAAAATTAAAATCGCTAGCGCTATGAGCATTTAGGGTAAAATTCAGGTGCTGAATGTGAGTCTGGGGTCAGAAATTTCATATGACGCAAGCTGAAAAAATTTCGAAATTTTGCAAAACGAGGCCGCTTAGCTGAAAAGGTCTATTCGCTTTTCAAACACACAGTTCTTCACTTTTAATTCCATGGAGACAGATTGTATTTCACCATGGCATTAAACCGCGAAGGTTAATCTACTGGCTAATACAGAGGCGGTACAAATTAACGACATTGTATCTTCGTTAAGGATGTGTAAATGAACAAAATCAACAGTCACTAAAGTAAGAATACTGTTTATGTTCTTCATTGTACGGAAAATGGATCTTTTCCTTGTTGGTAAAGGAATGTCTCAAGAGCCTGTTCATATGGGACGAGCCAGCCCGCCTGACCGGGCTGGCTCTCCTGGGTGACATTTGAGGGGCAAAGACATACTTTGTTGAAACTAGCTGCGTTGATTCCAGCAGCGAGCTAGCCCCGTCATAGGGTCTGCACGCAGGCTAGCCCGATCCGCCAAGATCTGTGATCTGGGTAGGCGAGATCCCGGTACAGTGGGATCATATAGCAATGTTAGGCAGACTGGCCCGTTTGACCAAGGTGAAGATAATTAATTCCGGTTGTTGCAAGTTCATTGCTTAATTGTGAAAGTCTTGGCCAAGCCACTGTCTTTCAAAATTCCATGATACATTCTAACATGCATGTTTACGAGGCAAGCCAGCCTCATCTTGATTGATTATATGAGTCTTAGTTTTCCGCATTGAATTGGAGGATTTTTGTGTTGTATGAGTGACGTTAAAACATCAGCTTAGAAACATCAGCTTAAATAAAAGGAGTTACGTAGTCAGTCTAAGCCCGATCAGGAGAGCTGACTGGCTTGCTTCATATAGCTACTACAATCTGTCTATGAGAATTTTATGCAGAGAAACTGGTTCTTTTCTTTCCCCGGAAGGTAGGGGTGAGGGTAACTTCTATACTTCAATCGGCAGCTCACGAGGTGTGCCATTTTGATATCTGAAATCACACCCCAACATTTATCAATTTTTGCCAAAAACCATTCAATATAGGTACCCTAAAATTGTGGCAAAAATCTAAGATTTTAACGAAGTGTAGGGAATTTGGTCAGATTCAATACCCAAGACGGGTATTTTTCTAAAATGACACCCAAGAATATATGTATATTTGTGATCTTACTAAAAATGACACCCCTAAGATTTATTTTTTCCTTGTAAAAGGGCACCCCGAAAAATGTCACATTTTGATCTGGTACCGATATATATGGCAGTTACCCCCTGGTTTCTTTCAAGCCAGTCTGTGGCAAAGTCTATGATTACTTGGCCTTTCAAGGAACACTTTGTTTCTTTTCGACGGCTGATTCTTGTTTGGTAATTTTGAAGCAGGCGGTTTAAGTGTGTAAATCAAGAAAAATGGATAACTTCCTTTGTTAGTATACCGTTGTTGCCCAGCATTGTTGGGAATGACTGATCTGCGTCTTGTTGGCATAGGAAGGTATTGGAAGCCGTGACAAAGTTTGTTAATTCTTAAAGAATGGCGCTGCCTTTTAAGATACTTTCCTGTCCTTTAGACAGCTGATGTGTTTCTGGTACTTGGAAAGTCACTTTTTTTGAAGATTTGTAGATTTAGGCAATGGACAGCTGTCTATCTTAGGATAACATTTACAACTGCAAAGTGCATGTAGAAATTGATCTATTTGCGCGGAGGGTGGGGGTGACTGCAATCTTGGGCTGACGGGGACGTGCCGCCCAACATTTAGGGATTAGACCCATTTTTAAGGATTTTGGGAGGAAAAAAACCTTTTGAACTTCCCAGAAATCAAGTTTCATTTCACTTTAGATGTACAGTATGAAAGTAAAATTGCCACAAACCATTTCAAAGTAAAAACAGCAAATTTTGCGGCCGTGTTTGTTTCGATTTACTGGTTGAGAGAATTTCCTTTGTCTGCAGTCGCTAATCGCTTTGAATTGAAGTGTCAATTAAAGCAACTGTTGCTATTGTATTACAAGATCTGTCGTTGTTGCTTTGTCCTGTTTGAAGACCACACTATTTAGCTAAGATAATCTTTGAAAATTAGTACGAAACTGTAGACTCATGACATAGTCGCAGTTTTCGCAACAACAACAACAACAAGAATGACAATTTTTATTTTTGCTCAAACTGGGACTTACGGACTTTCATATACAAATGGACCACTTCCACAATGACGTCAATTCTTTTGAAATACTTCTAGGAACATCATTTACCTCGATATCATGTGGATCTAAATCTCAAAAGCGTGCTTTGCTCTCAGCAACGCATGAAATTGTTTTGTACGTGTCTTTACAACATAATGATATGTTATAGATTTCTTGCTGAACAGGGAATCACATCTTTTACCTCGAATTGAATTTAAAATTGTGAAATAGGTCTGTTTAAGACAGAAATGAATAGATTCATGTGTGCCCTCAGGAACGAGGCTGTGGCGTAGTCTCAGAAGTGAGGCAAGCAACCCTCGACAGTTAGAAATTCTCATCGCTGTGTTGAAGTTCATGGAAGCTAATTGCCCTCAAAAATAAGGAACTCCTGGTTCACGGTGAAAGGTTTGTTGATTCTTGGATTGAGGAAACATTCATCTGGATACTTGCAGCTTTTGTTCACGGCTAGTATTACTGAAAACTTTAATTTTGAGGTGTTTTAGCATCGGAAGTTCGAGCCGAAATCTTAGGCCCGTCCGCCATTGCCTTGAGCACTGAACTGTTGCTATGGTTTCCATCATAGTCATGATTTCGATGGGGGAAAACTTCGTCTCAATTTTCAATTTGTAATCCACGAGTCGTAGTTTGAGCGTCCATCAGTCTGTCAATAGCAATAACTACGAATATGCAATCAGTTCAACTAAACTGTATGTAGCAAAAGCATGCGGGCTCAACTTATCGTTCAGAAAAGTCACATCTGGAAGAGCCAATACAGTAGGTACCTGTGAATAAGAAACACATATTTAAGAAACTCAGGCAATGAATTTTTGAGAAGACAATAGAAAAAGATTGTTTATTGTTTTAAAGATAGGCTGAAACTGAAAACATTATTTCTCATTCGCAAGTACCTACTGTTTCCACAAAACTCAAAATATTAATTCTCCAGTGGAGCAGATGAATAGATTTGGACTGATGAATTATTTTCTGTTTGGTTATGAAATTTGATTTCTGGCGTGTTCGTCCTCATGATACAAAATGTCTCCCTCGTTTGATTCAAACCATGTTGCTTACCGGTCATCTCCGTCTTTCCTGTTTGTTCTTTGACCCATATGAAGTGAAAGACCTATTTGAAGTCATTCCCTGCGTGGGAGCTTGCTTGGAATTGTCCCACGAATGACATTCTGTCTTCATTAAAAATTTCACACGCTCTTCATTTCTGTCCATTCATTCATTCTTTCAACCTACTCTATTCTAAATTTGGTTTGGATTTATGGGTTAATTCTTGGTTCAAGCAATCACTCATTACAAGATATAAATCATCTCCACCAATGCCGTAGAGATTTACTGTTACATAAGAGGAGGATCACATGGAGATACTATACTATTTATAGTTGCGAGCATATTTCCTCAGGAAAGGGCGATCTTTGAACCATTCTTTCGGTTCTAGAATTGTTTATTCATGCTTTATTTAACACAGAACTACAATCGTGGCCAAAAGGTTACTGGACAGCTACTGAAGAGGAAATAAATACAACCTCTTTACAGTTTTAGCCCTCTGTTGCTTTCCAAACCCCTCCCCCCGGTGTCAATGTTGTAGTTTTCCATGACCAGATGGTTTATGAACTGATTTAACGTACAATCTCTTACAACAACATTGACATGGGGGAAGGGGGGCCTTTTACTAGCGAATAGCGAGGTTCTGATCAATCGTCCAATAACTTTTGGCCACGATTGTAGCTTAATGTAAGTCTGGATCATAGTTTTTTTGCATTCCTTCATAGTAAACTTACACGTTAGTACATTTCATTTCAACTTTTGGTATTTTAGCGTAAATTATTATGTAAAGCATCAGTTCTTTCCAGTTCACATAGGCGTAGGAGACAGGGGGGCTGGAAAATTTTGCAGAAATCAGCCATAATCGGGCAGAAAATCGGCCTAAAGTCGGGCAAAATATTCGTAAACAATGGAACTTTTATCGGGCAGCCCCCCTAAATTTTATTTCCTCCTACGCTTATGCCAGTTCATTTTCATTTAATGAAACTACAACAACACACCACATTGGAGCAACAAATTACCATGATGCAATACAAACTAACAAAATTATTATCGAGGAATTTGTAAGTAATCGAGTCGAGAGCACGTAATTGGTTAAAAGCAAAACTTTGAACTTTGGCTGACAATTCAAATTCCATCCATTAAATAAACTACATGAAAGTGATATTGTAATGTCATGGAAAACTGGGTTTGCGCGCGGGCTGGCAGCACGTTGCTGCAGCTCCAGACTTCTCCTTACGTGTGTTAAGAATTGGATTTGAATCGAATGATGTCCATGAAATATAAAAAGCAAAAACAGAACAAGTGATCGTAAAGCATGCCGGCTGCCCAAGAGCCTTTAAATATGCTCATTGTCGTCCGTTGTCTCAAAGAGGCCGGTCATTATTACTTGCCGGGGAAGGAGTGGAAGACATCTGGGAGGGGTTACCAAAATCTTACCTACTTAAAGAGAGGGGGACAAAAATAATGTACATTTTAGGGATGGAGTATGAAATAGTCTGAGATTAATCCCATAAATTCCTAAAATGCAAGTTCTGAGGGAAGTAAGTTCACTTCTAACTCTAGATGAATCATTTTACAGTAATTTTCTAATGCAACTGTTACCTGTTTCTGTTCTCGTCACATTTGAAATAGCATTGTTCTTTGATGTGCTACTGTCCCAATGTGAATCTTCATGCACTTGAAGTCATGACACTATGATGACACCGCTACCTTATATACATGTACTGGGAGGGGGCTGAAAATATTTGCCACAATGTTGGAGGAGGCACCTAAAATTTTCAGGAAAATCAGAGAGGGGTTGCGACAATATCATGGAATATTTTGAAATGCCTTCCACCCCTCCCCAGCGAGAAATAACGACCCATCCCTAATGCCATTTAGCAATCTGCCTCGTCGTCTTTCTGCATTCAGTTTACTTGGTAACATGAGTATCATTCTAAAAACTTGCCTTGGTTATAAATACACAAATCACCATGGTTGCTAAATTTTAAGATACCACAGATTTTCATAGAGGTTGATATGGTTTCTCACTTGGGCATGGCGGCTAGATTTGTTGATGTATCCAGTCAGTTTTCGTTTGGATATTGAGTTATACACTTGTGGTATACTGTTTTATGAATCAGTTTTGCAGAATCGAATGTTGGCTGAGGCAGATACGTTATTATCAGGTAGTTTTGCGGGAAGAAAGTTACTAGGGATTAAAATCGCAACGAAAGTTGTTTGTCCCGATTTCGCAACTTTAACTACCGCAGCAATTAAATATTAACTGGTCCTTAACTTTTACCTCTTGCAACTTTATCCATTTTCCCATTTCAATTAGAATATGAATCTTCATTTTTTCAGCTGAATTTCGTTTCTACTTTTGCATCATCTTTTTGATGCTTTTAAATTTGCAAGTACCTTTCGTAAGACACAATTTGTGCAAATTTAACTATGAGCATTGACTATACTCTGCTATTCTTTCTGAGTTTGCAAGGTTTTGGTGCAGACATGCTTGCTCACAGGAATGAAAACTCTTCACAAGCAGACGGAGTACTGATCCTTTTGTTTTGGCACATTGTGTTTCAGCATTGTTGACAACGAATCAACGCTGGGGCTCATGTTGTCATGCGCATCGAAGCTATTGTTTCGTGCTCTTGTTCTCAAGGATCTAGCTGATTTGCATATTACGTCATTGAAGTAAATCATTAGTGCGCATGCGATCTGGAGCCCTTTTGGGGGATTCCTTGAAACTGCAAGTTGGATTATGACCTCTGTGATTGACAGACAGATAGCGTTGAGAAACCTGTCTTTGTGATTTATAATGTCTTCAGAACTTGTTTTTCCGACATTTGTTACAAAATTATTCTGGAGGTCTTCAAATTAGATTTGTGGCCCCTAAATTAAATCAATTATGCTAAGCATATCAGATCTAAAAAAGGAAGTTTTGAATTTGATTAAAGCATTTTCAGATCGCTAAATCAGATACCATTATTGTTTTCTTTCACACGCCTGGTAACAGTTTCAGAAAACAACGAAATCTCTATGGTTTATAAATTGGGTAAAAATTAGATCGATCTATGGGCTGGAATTTTGAAATTGGATTGATAAATTCGTTAATTTTTTAGCATCAGGGAACAAAAGACCTCTGAAGTATCTTCGAAAGGTGACCCATAATTTCCCAGGTAGCAAATGCCAGAATAGGTTCAAAATCTTTAAAAGGGTTGATGTAAAATTGTATGACCAACTTCCTTGAAGTGAATGACTTCAGAAAAACTTTAGACTTGCCCCAAGTCTATTTGTTTCATGCAGACTTATTACAGATGACGAAACAGACTTGGGGCAAGTCTAGAAAAGTTTAAGCTGTTACGCTGTTAACCCCAGGGGGAAGCACTGGCTCCCAAGAGGGAGGCACTGGCTCTTCGAACACACGGGGAGGTGCCACTGGAAAACTGAAAAGGCACTCTGTCCTGGAGTCAGATTCCCGAAAACGATATCCTGTCCCGGAGTAAAATTTTCAGAACAATACCATGTCCTTTAATTTCTTCAAAGAAAATTGTGGCCTGCCGTGAAAATTTGTCGACAATGTATCAGAAAACGCGGCAATAATGTTCGCGTAAGCAATCGGCAAGGAAATTTTGCGTCAATTTATAAACACCTTCCAAGCATTTCTCATCTTGCATTATTTACAGTTTTGTCCTCACAATGAACAGTTCTACATTTCAAACCTCATCTGGAGCTTTTAAAATGCTAATGCCTTTTATTTGCTTTATGAAAAGTGTTGACCCAGTTCTGTGGAAAATCAAAAAAAGTAGCTGCCCCGTTACGTTTTGAACGGCCATGTTATAAAATAAACATTTCACTGTCCCTAATGGAAAAAAGCTCCCGTTGCACTGCAACATGAGATTTTGCAATATACTCGATGAATTATGCCTCTGCATTGAATATATATGTTAGTTTTAGGACCGCCTACCCTGAGGTCCCATCGCTTCTAGCTCTCATTTTAATCTTCGTCTGTCGAACCTATCAGTCAGAGCATTTATAAGAGTATCATTAAATTGCCATAAAGTCTTTAATCTATAAAAGATCAAAACTTCCTTATCGCTTTCCCTTACCCAATGTATATAAATCTTATTCTGATTAATTTCCTTACGATTTTGAAATCTTTTTCTTCGCTTCGGAGCTTAACGGCTTAACGCCGCTTCGACTGTGACTGAGAGGACAGAATCATGACATTTTCAAGAACTTATAATTCTGGATTAATCGCTTCGTTGGCTTGGTTTGATATTTCTGTTTGTTATTGCAGGATTTGGCGCTAGTCAAGAGCTTGGTACGGTTGCACGTGCATATTCAAGAGAAGCTGAAGATTGTTCCGGAGGTAAGCATTGTTTTTCGTTGGGCAAGCATTTCAGTATTTGAGATTTTTGGTCAAGTACCCGGTTCGTAAACAAATTTTTTCTATCTTTTTTGAAACCCAACAGAAATTTCTTGACAATTTTCAGATAGAAATTCGGTGACCTCAGAAATCGTTGTATGTCGACTCAATTGTCCAATGAAGAGCTACGTCAGATGTACAGAGGGTCCCAAAAAGTATGTGACTTCTAGATTTGAATAAAGTAGAAGGTGTTTGATTAGTATGAGCCATTTAGGTATTATTTGGGAACTGAGACATGTAATTTTCTGTTGAATCATTTTTCGTCAAAATTTGGCAAATTTTGATAAATCAGGGGACCCTCAAAGTTGAGGCTAATTTTTCATATTTTTTACCTTTACTTTGCGATTGCTAGATTTCAAACACATGGCGCTACGGAATAGCTAACCGAGAAATATGTAAAGACTGCAACATTTACTGCCCCTAAATCATTCGTATATGTGTATTATCTGCAGGGGATGAGCACCACTGGTATGATCATCCTATGCATCCGTAGTGGCGGTACCTTTGATACTGCTTGTGCTCCTTTATTTTGCTACAGTTTACCAGTGTTTCGTGATCCATCTTAAGCCTTTCTTCTTTTGGAGTGTACCAAAGTCTAAACAGCTTTACGTTTTGTGAATTTCTCACGATACTGTACACTATTGCTGCTAGAGTGTTATCGCACTACGTATACTTCCAAACATCTCCCGTTACCCACAATCGCTTACATATTTGTTTCTTCCTTTCGCTGCACGTTACAAGCTCTCCTGATCCAGTTTGAGCCTTTCTTCGCTAGGAGTATATCAAAGGCTAAATGGCCTTGTACAGTCTGACGATGACTCTGATATCGACTCGACAACTGACAGTACGGAACAACAACAACTGCAACGTCATGAGCAACAGCAACAGCGACGTAGCTCCTCTCGACAAACGAGACAACCGGAACGTTACGGACAGCCGTTACCATCTAGTGTTGTATAACCATCCATTAAGTATATTCGTTTATTTCTAAAAAAGGGGAGTAATGTAGTGTTTAGACTAGGACCCAGAACCCTCTACGTAGAACATCCAGTGAGAACATCTTAGTCATGTGTTTGTAATCGGATATATTTCGTACACATATGTGCTTTGAGGGACCCAACTCGGAATCGACGTATTGGAACAAGCTTCCAACTATCTTAAAGGCCTTAGCTTTTCTCACGGTAATACATTGCTGTTACAAGAGGAGTATCGCAATACATATACTGTCAGTTATCTCCCATTACAATCACTCTCTTGTGCGTAACTATTTCTGTCTGTGCAACTTATGCGTTTGTTCATCAGAGTGTACTGAAGTTTAACAGCCTAAATTTCCTGATTTTGTTACCTTATTGTAGTACCGTTGCTAGAGTGCATCTCAATACGTACACCGCACGTCATCTTCCAGTGCCATCACTGACCGTGTTTTACTGTTAAAGACAAATGATGGAGATAAAAGGCAACTTAGGGTGTGTTTGATTGGTAATTCCAAACCAACCCAATTCTGAAAACAGTAGACTTCGCAAACATGAAAACCCCAAGGAAACACATTGCCCAATCAAACACAAAATCCTTCACAGCGGCAGGTTGTCAGGTTTCAGACAAAGATTCATCCTGAGGAAAGCGAGGTTTCCAGTTGAAAAACACGATTACGAGTCTGGTGCTTGGCAACGAAGATTAAAGTTACCAATTACCATTGCAATGCAAGCACATTCGTCTCGTTTCAAAGTTTTGCAAATAAGAACGAGCATCTCTCCGAAGTCTGCCAAACCTTCTGCCTATCGGAGGAGAATGTTCAGCAGGCCTTCCAAACCTGCCAAACCTACCGTTTCGGAATCTGGGAGTCAATCAAACACGAATTTTGAGTCTGCCAAGTCTACCGCTTTCAGAATTGGTACCAATCAAACACACCCTTAAATCAGGGGTCTACTAGACGCTATGTATCTGTCCATCTGTCATTTGTCTTTAAGCCTTACTTCTTTCCGAGTGTATCAAAGACTGAATTACCTTGGCTTTTCTCACGATACTGCACTACTGTTGTTAGGCTGGCAGTAACATATGGAAAACAAAGTTGTTGTACGTCGATTGTATCAATATAAGCATAGATTCATTCAAAATTTCAACTTTGTACTGATATTTAGTTAAATACAACGTTTCGAGCTTAGCTTTTCATCAGCTCTTTGTCAGGTTAGGGTTAGGTCTTATATTTACAGTAATATAGTTACAATGAGACGCTATGTCATACGTTACATAGCGAATTCAGCAAGCGATTTAGGGAAGCTAGGAAATCATTAACAAAACTAACAAAGACTCTGGAACCCGGGGTACTTTTCTTTACGAATAAGCTTCACAAACCACACTATTTATTGACTTTGCCCACACCTTGCCTCATATTTCGTTCTCGTTAAAATGAGTATGAATCTTTTTTCATCCAAATAAAATTCTACGATACAAGTTACTGTCTACGCTGCAAATTAGTACTGTACAACTGCACATCACTGCAAGGACACGAGACCACGAGGAGCAAAAAAGAATGACCTTCCCATGGCCATCAACATTTAACAATAAAATACAAGACGCTACCACCAGGACAACACACAAAAGAAAACGAAAAGATGAATGTTCCGAAAAATGCCCCGATGAATGTCCCGAATATACTCGATGCTCCAGATAAATAGCTGCGAGTTTCCGACGTCAGTGTTTGTGTTCTACTTCCGAAGTCGTTCCATTTTATTTTCATATCCAATTATTTGCGAGTTACAATCCCCAAAGGTGGGCCTTTAGTAGAGTATGGGAAGGATCTAAGAGTTGAGAGAAAGAAAGCATTGTCTTTCATTATCTATGCTTCTGAGAACCTTGTGTTGAAGTACCGAAGAAGGATGGTTTGAAGTGCCTCGCAACATGTTTTAAGTGTGTGTCAACAGTCAACATATGGGAGCTCTGCAAGTTTATCTTCTGATCCCATTGCATATTGCTAAGTCTGCTTTTTATCATTCTGTTATGTAACGTAGACTATTGACCTGTAGTCCCTTGTTCCCCAGTGCTCCTTTGACTTGATGATGGCGCTTCGGTCAACAGAGACTCATTATTACTATGAAAGACCTGACCCTGTTTAGGCCCAAACTCTGAGACTCCTAGAGTACCAATCAGATTGCGAGATTTGTGAATTACTTTGGTAACGAACAGATGTGATAGAAGTTCCGATTGGACTGAAGAACTGATAGCGTTCCCACGGGATTCAAGATTCGAAGCTGTGATTCCATCATAATTCCTTTGATGATTGCAGAAAATATGGTCAGCTTTTCAACTGTTTCATTATGAGTCCCTGTTGAGCAAGGTTTACCACAGGGATACAAGGAACTTATCCTTATGAGTCTCAGTCACAATAATGAACGAAGACGCTCTGGACAGTTTATTGACTATATTGATTGCCTGCCTAATTTTGGAACATACGCTCCTACGCAGCATCCTAATACGCTGAGTAGACTTTTTAGCTATTCTACGAAAGAGTCAGCATCGCTCATTGAATTGGATGGTTATCACGGCAAGATATCATATCTTTTCGTCACTCATACTTAGACTGATGCCTTTTTGTCCCTTGTTTCCCTGCGTTCCTTGGTCAAGAGGGACTAATAACATTACTCTGAAATAGTGGGCCCACTTTAGGCCCGCGTAGGGTGGTTCCGTATTCACCAATCAAATCGCTAGAATTCACTTCGGTCATTGGTGTTTTCAGCCAATGATTTGATGAGATCCCGTGTGTTATAACATACATTGTATTAAGGTAGTTTCATACCTACTATGAGTTTAAAATAACCATACTGTAATAAAAACACACTTACACTCTCTTTGCTTTTGTAAGTGTGTTTTTATTATGGTTATTTTAAACTCATAGTAGGTATGAAACTACCTAAATACAACGCTAGAATTCAGTTTTTAACCAATCAGGGGCCGCTATTCAGAATGTTGTTGTTGTTGCTCTTAAAGAACGGTTGAAGAAGCCTGGAGTTCTCGCAGCTTCGATGGATCTATTTTGCTTCTACAGAGGAAAATTACTGTCTGAAAGGTATGCATTTTTCGCTTTGTAGGTCAACACAACATCATTCTTTGTACTAAAAGTTTCCTTTTCAATGTTCGAGCTCTTTAAACCAGATTTTGAAGCGATTTTGTTGAGTGTACGAAAACTCCCACCTGTTTAGGCCATTTTGACCAAGTGGGCCCATAATATATAACCGTAATATTATGAGTCCCAATTGACCAAGTGATATCAGCAAATCAAAGAACGCAGGGAAACAAGGGACGAAAAGGCATAAGTCTAACTCATACTGAGAGAAAATAAAATATCAGATTAAATACATCGTCATGAAGAAAGTTTGGTTTGAGTGATATTTTTTATTCATTTTCATATGAGAGGATCGATCGAGTTGCGTTGGAGCTTCTATCTCAATTGTCTACATTCGAAAATTCTGCGAAGTGTTTAAAGATATCGTTCGATTCAGATTCTTTTTAACGTAGGTAAAAAGTCTATTGCTGTAGCTGAAATGAATGTATGTATATGTATAATTTCGCCAAAAAACAAAAAACTATCAAATATTAAAATACAATAAATCTATTTAAAAAGAAAAGAAAAATCTAATAACAGGTGTGTGATATTAAAATAAATACAGCTATCTAAATTAAAAACACCCTTAGGTAAAATGGCAGGGATTGCATTAAAAGGTCAGTGCGATCTTGATTCCATAATGGTCCCTCAATGAAACGTTCTTTTTGCTTTCATTATTTGGTTCGCCTTATCCTAGACTTATAACATGAGTCCTTGGTTTCGCTCCATTCCCCCAACGATTCCGTCACAATATCCATTCCGGAATAATATAACAGTAAATAACATTTCAATTCAATGGAGCAAAAGTCAGACGAATGTCATCAGTCTAGCTTTACCATACGCCTATCTTCCCAGTCACCCTCCCCCCCCCCCCTCCGAAATATTTTTTGAGACTTTGAAATGATGTCTGCTGTTGCAAGTCAGTAACACATCCCCAAGGCCTTTTGTCATATTGGGTACGGAGACGAAAAGGCCTTTTTGTCGCCGTCCCAATATGACAAACGGCCCTGGGGACAACGTTGTTTCTAGATATGTTTACCACTTGTAAACTGTAAACATCCTTGCCCAATGTACTCCTGCATACACTTTGCAACAGACTCGCAAATCCTTGAGTTGTCTGGAATATCTCTTTACAAAGTGGTTAATTTCATTTCTCTTAGTTAATATGGAAGTAAGGCTTTCTGAGGTATGTTTGTAACGGTAGGCGCCGCGGGGGGGGGGGCGGCACGAATGGACGCCGACACGACGAGAAAAAATATCCCATCCAAAAGATCCGCCAAAGCCATTTTTAACACAACTTGGTGCAGATTATTGGAAAGACGACCTCCCAATCCTTACTTTCACACCTTTGGATAAGTCATGCGAAAAACTAAACTTGTCATTGGTGCAAGACCATACCCCATGCTGTTTACTTTTCCCTAGAAATTCTTTTTGCAATGAATCAAAATTTATCGCAAGTAAGTAGTCACTTGAAAATTCCGCGAATAGACACAACTCAAGTGTTTTAGATGATGGAATTTGCGTTATCGCAAACCTTAAGTTGATATGTAATTTGAGACAGACCATAATCTTTTGACTGTCAGCATAAGAATTCATGTCGTTAGCATCTTCGTCGAAAATTCTCACCCTAACCTCTTACCATTATCAGGGGTATTACCGGGTTGTCTGCTTGCGATCTTGTTAAGTTTCTGTTGAATGGTGTAAAAATCTTTAGCTGCAATTGGTTTTCCACAAGCTCTCGTCTTGATCCGAAAGTCGTGAATTTTCATCAAATGACCTACTTTGAACAAGGGTCGAAGAAGGATTTTTCATTGGCCTCCCATTAAGTGGCGCTCAAATAAAGATGGGTAAAGTGTTGTTTTCCTATAAAGTCGTGGTGCAATTGATTTATGTTTTCTGCTTTTCCCTGTTCTCCTCGATAAACAACAGGATGCAGGGCTACTCGAAGCAAAGCGACTGCACATCGCCATAACAATCTTATCCTGACATGTGTTGTCACATACGTAGAAAACATGCACTAAAAGTAGAAATGCATACACTTGGTTGAAATCATATATTATCTTATCAAGGAAAGAAATTTTAAAACTAGTGATTTTTCTCAAACTGAAGAAAATGACAAAGAACAATTCTAAGCTAGTTTTTGGGATTTTGCAGTGATGTCAGAATAAAATTGTGATGGCGACCTACAGTCACTTTGCTTCGAGTAAGCCTTCAAACTATTTCATATCGAAGAGAACAGAGAACAAGAAGCAGGGAAAACACCATCCATTTCTACAACGACTTCAGAGATGATCAACACTCTAGCCATCTTCATCTAAGCGCATAACCGTACGAGGCGGGAGGGGAGTGCCGAGGGGCGGTAGCCCCCCAACTTTGGAAAATTTGCTAAAATCAGCCCCACTCGGGCAAAATTCTGCCTTTAGTTGGGCAAGAATGTTCGTAAACAGTGGGCTTTGTGTCGGGCAGCCCCCCTAGATTTTTTTCTTCCCCGTGCGCTTATGTCTAAGCGCCACATATTAGGCGGCCACAGAATAGTCGCCCTTAGGCCCTTGTATTGCAAGACTTCGCAATTTCTGATGTACGTAGAGGGTGTCGCGAAGAAAGTTGTGCACTGTTTGTGTGGCTGATGTGGAGGAGCTGTAGCTTTAATTTTCTCATTTTTATACACCTGCGTAGGCCAAGCTTAAACTTAGACTCTGAGACCTTGTTTGAGTCAATCTGAAAAGTGGTTGCTGATTTTTGGGAGAGGAAAGGCACAGCCCGGGGGGGGGGGTACATAACATGTTGAGGGTACGGGTATGTGCCGCCCATATGGCTGGGTTTTTGGGCCCCAGATTCTCTAAACAAGGGTCCCTTTTTCGTCAGATTTTCCTTAAACAAGGGTGGGCTATCCAGAAATTGGCGAAAAATAGCAAAAAATGGGTGGTTTTCTGCCAAAATTCATCATAAAAGTGGGTATGACCGCAAGTTTCGGTAATTAGAAGAGGGTACCTTTCTGAAAACCGGGCGGCAGATCCCCGTCCATCCGCAAGTCATGTACCCCCCCCCCCCGGGAGGCACAGTAAGTGGTTGCTTCAAAAGCAGCACTTGCTTGTTCTCTAGCGATGTCAGAATCAAGCAACCTCGTTCCTAGGGTGTTCTTACGTCATACCCTGATTGCGAAGCCGAATGAGCACCTTGGTACACTTCGATCAAATTTGCCCAGAAATGGGCAAATTTGGAAGCCATTATGGATTTCACCGTTGGCTAGGCAACGCCAACCGACGGAAAATGGCCGTTACTCTGGCGCTAATTTTTCCGAAGATGAATGCAGAGCGTCAGAATGCCTTCGGACGCTCGGACAATGTCCGCAGGAAATTTTGGATTTCAACAAAAGTCACAGGAAATTCATTATCTGTAAATTACATATTTTCATCTTCCCGAGAAAGTTTTGAAGAAAAGGCCCCGAAGGGGCCCCCAGCAACAAAAATTACTTGTCGTTTTACTGTAAAGCTGGTGCTGTTGCAATGATAAAATGACCAGGGGGCCCCGTGCCTGTATGATTTCTCACTCTAATGGAAAGCGTGTTGGTTAACTGTAATCGAAAATGGATGCGTCACTTTTATCGCTTTTCCGT
This sequence comes from Aurelia sp. 3 sensu Dawson et al. (2005), assembly GCA_964020215.1. Taxonomy (NCBI): domain Eukaryota; kingdom Metazoa; phylum Cnidaria; class Scyphozoa; order Semaeostomeae; family Ulmaridae; genus Aurelia; species Aurelia sp. 3 sensu Dawson et al. (2005). The sequence continues at coordinate 17,858,357 of OZ026580.1, forward strand.
CAACAGAAGCTTTGACCAGCGGAGTTCCCAAGTGGGGGGGGGGGAGGGGATGGGACATTTCTCTGTTCAAGAAAATTCTTATCATCATGAAAATTCATAGCTATAGGGACTTGAATGATTCAAATTCTAGTTAGAAGCTAAAAAAGCTAAAATACTGAAGCATTTTTGAGATTTTTCTCGCCTTCTTACCAAGACTAGAAATAAGAGAAAAATCAACTTTACAAAAATTTTATGGCTGCAAAAGTGGCTAAAATCGGACCTAAAACATTTCTCAAATCATATAAAGGACTCTCTTCACACAGCAATAAGAAATGGGCGTGTCACCTTTCTCGAGAGTTTTAAGACGTTTATTTTCAAGCAAATATTGAAGATTTTTCAATCCCATGGCAATAAATGTACTAAGGATAGCTCTCATCCTTTTTCTTTGTTGGTATTTTCTTTGTTGTTCTGTGCTATGAGTCCTTTATGATTTGATCGATGTTTTAGGGCCCTTTTCAATAATTTTGCAAACATGAAATTCTTATAAAATTGAATTTACATATACTTCTAGTGCTACTAAGGCAGCAAGAAAAATCACAAAGATACTTCGATCTTTCGGCTTTTAAGTAGAATTTGAATGATTCAAATCGGTGAAGTTATCTTTGTTCTATGAATTTTCAAAAAAGGGGACTTTTTTTCTGGCTCATCCAGTATAATTGCAAAAGTTCGTCTAAAAATTTTCATCCAGGGTTTTGATCCAATGTTTGATCGTTTTTCATTTTGATCGATTCAGTTGTTGTGCTGGAGAACTGACAAGAAATCTTATAGCAAGAAGTTTTCGTCCGCAGGAAATAAAAAATTTTCTGACGCTCTGATGAATGGAGAAATTGAAAACAAAGACTGGCCCTTATTTGAACCTTTTTGCAGGTATTTAAGCAATAATCTGGGGTCGGCAAGTGTGTTTAATGTGAAAATAAGCTCGTTTTGTTTGGAGCTAAAATGGACCCAAGTTGCAAATTCGGGAAACTTTCACCGCAGCTTCAAAAATAGAATGGCTCGTTCTTCTTCGAATTTCGGAAATATGTTGCAAATGATGGTCGGAATAGGTAACGAATGAGGTTTTATCTCGAGTTACCTCGAATTACCTCGTTTACTCCGCGCAAATCGGAGTTACGGCCCAAAATGGCGAACAGCCAATCAGATTGCCGAACGGCCTCTTGTATCCCAGGGTAGAGGTAGAGCAATGAACTCACTCTGGGGACGAGATTGAGAATCAAGTAAACTTTGAAAGAGGGATTTGTAGCTTCATCGTTGCATTTATACTACGTTTTGAGAAGGGCCTGATATGTGATTGTTTTATAATGTTGTATAATGTTGTATAATGTTGCCAATGTTGTAAAATGTTGTATAATGCTGTATAATGTTGTATAATGTTGTATCATGTTGTATAATGTTGTATGATGTTGTATTATGTTGTATAATGTTGTGTAATGTTGTATAATGTTGCCAATGTTGTATAATAGGTAAACAGCACTACTGTATTAGCCCTTTACAAATGTAGAAAAAATTTTAAGACAGCGCAAAGAAAACTTTTTGTATTTTACAGTGATACACGCCTTTCTTTTGTAGTCAAAGCTTTGACTTCCCCCAGAAAACATCGCTGTTTTTGTTATTCAAGTCAACAGAAAATAATGAAGACTCTGTCACGTACTGACGTCATATTTATCGAACTTAGGCCCCCACAATTTCTCTCAGAATGTATAAAACAGTACTGCAGAATTTTCTGTGCAGCCAACGCATCATTTGAAAAACCTACAAGCAAACCACTGCTGCCTATGTTACTTTACGTCAATAGAAGGATTAATGATCTCTTTTGCATCGATGCCACATGGCTTTGCAAAGTCGTTTACCTATAGAAGTTGATAAATATTCATCGAAATTAGGCCCCTGAAAAGCCACTAAGGACAACTGGCTTCAGAATATTTGATACAGTATTTTTCATGCCTATTTGAGAAGCCTACATTACTGGCAAAACACCATTGCTTTTGTTATTTAAGTCAACAGTAAAGAATTAAGCCTCTGTCATATATTGACACTATGTCTGTCGATTTTGACGTCCGAAACACCTATTGAGAAACACCCTTCGGAATATTTGAAACAGTATTACAGACCTACTGGAAAAACACTGCCGGGTGAACCAGAAAAAATTCCCACTGTTAGAAATTCATGGCATCAAGACTACTTCAAGGATTTGAATGATTCAAATTCTAGTTGAAAGCCGAAAGATCAAAGTATTTTTGTGATTATTCTCCCTGTTTTACCAGCGCTAGAAGTATCGGTAAATTCAAATTCACAAAATTCCCGAAAGATGGCCTAAAACATTGATCAAATCATAAAGGACTCCTCGCACAGATCAATAAAGAAAATACACTTGTTCATGGGTAAGAGTAGCCTGCGTGCAGACTTTACTTGCCAATGGCCAGTAAAGTCTGCACGCAGGCTAGGGTAAGAGATATCCACTGCACATTTATTGCCATGGGAATGAAACTTTTTATTATTTGTTTTAAAATTGATGTGGTATAACTTCTGAGAGAGATGAAACGCCCCATTGCGTATTGTTCTGTGTAAAGAGAGTCCGTTCAATTTGATAAATGTTTTAGGCCTTTTTTCAGTTATTTTCCAACCATGAAATTTTTATGAATTAAATTTACCGATACTTCTAGTGCTGATAAGACAGCGAGAAAAATCACAAAAATACTTTGATCTTTCGAATTTTCAGTGAAATTTGAATCATTCAAATTCATGAAGTACTCTAGCTGCTATGAATTTTAAAATTGGGAACTTTTTTCTGGCTCACCTGGTACTTCTTTTGTTATTTAAGTCAGCGGTACGGAATAAAGACCGTATCATCATGCAATGACGCTATGTTTATCGAAATCGAGGCCGTAAAAACCTATTGAGGATAACTGCCTTCAGGATATTTGAAACATTTACTTGAGAAACGTATACCAATAGGAAAACATTACCGCTTTTGTTATTTAAGTCCAGAGAACGGAATAAAGACCGAATCATATGGAATGAAGCTTTCACTGCATTCACACTGAGGCAACTAAACCAGTTTTATTCAAACCAGTTTAAATTTCAACCAATCAAATGACTGGATTTGTTGGATTGACCAATCAGAAGGCCTTATTCGAAAACCTGGTTTAGTTTAAGCTGGTTTAACTCGCAGTGTGAATAGGGCATTTGTATACCAAAACTTGGCCCTTAAAGACCCCTAAAGGGTCCCTAAACACCCGTCGAGGATAATTCCACTCCGAACATGTGAGCCATTGATACAGGCCTGTCTTTGCTGTTATGAGTATTATTCAAGAAACCTTTACCACTGGAAAAACACTACTGCTTTTGCTATTTAAGTCAACAGTACGGAATAAAGACCGTATCATGTAATGACGCTATATTTGTCGTTATTAATCTGACTTGATCCCCTAAGAAAAGTAAATTGATCCGTTGGAAAAGTAGCGAGAAAGTTCATGACTTGTCTCATAATCCAATATTTCATTGTCGTAGATCGGTGCTGTTTGAAGGCAGCATAAGTGGCTTGTACCTTTTCACAGAAGAAAACATCGATCAACGACGCTCTTGTGAGGTCTTTTCGATTCGAGTATTAACTGTAAGTATAAATGATTATCTTTATGAAATGATAGTAAGCGAATCATGTTTATACGAGATTTAACAGATTTAACATGCATCAATATGTTTCATTGTGAGCTTGTGAATGACGCATTGCAATATTATGGTTGCAGTTGTCGCCATGGAATACTGCAACACTGCTATGTTATGTTGTAGATATTCTAACCAATGACCGGTCACTGTGTTAGCTGCTCAGTGAAAGTGGTTTCAACGACCAGCCATCGTTATGTTCCCTTTTAACGCAAACGACGCAGTTCACCAATATCCGGTTTTTTCCCGCGGAGTGCCCCTTTAACTTGAGTCTTGAAATAAAGCATTCATAATGTTTCATTTGAAAAAATGGTCACGTTGAACCGATGATCGCCTTGATTTTTAATGTCAAGTTGGTTATAGTTGACCAGTTTTATCCTAGGTATGTCGGCATTTTGTGGTCTGCCGTGACAGTCCCCTTTCTCAAGTGCTCAAGATTTGGTCTAAATTTAACGATACCTCTTGCCACGTCATTAATCTATATCATTCTAAGCTCGGCCAAAATTTTTGCCAACCTGTGTGAAAGAAAATGTAAAATGTCGAGGGAAAATATCTGATACCGGGTCAGTCAAGATTTGTATCCATTATTAAAATCATACGGCAAAACTATTGGACCAATTAATGGAGCGGTCATTTTTAATCCTGGGTACCGGGGCGGAGGATTTTTGGCAGGGGTATGAAACTTTTTCCCACTGTTTCGCAGGGATGCGAAAATGTATTAAGAGCAATTTTTTGGGGTACGAAACTATTTTGCTTGACAAAGTTTTGGATGAAAACATTGATCAAAGAAAGAAAGAAAATTTAAGAGACACCTGGAAATGATGAATCACTTGAATGGCGTGAAAATCGCCTGGGACGACTTGGTACCATTCCATAGATCTATGTTTTTGGCACAGAGACTTCTGGATGGGGGTACTAAACTATTTTGCTGAAAGATGGTGGGGTACGAAAACTGTTTCCATGTTCAAGATGTAGTACGAAATTTTCTCTAATTGTGCGAAATTATCCTCCGCCCTGGTACCCAGGATTATAAGTGACCGCTCCCTAAACCATCAGCTTTTTTTAACTTTGATGCCTATTCTACCGGGTGAGTCAATAAAAAAAACGCCCGGCGTTTGAAAAAATCCTACTCCCTGAATATCAAAGCAATGATATTGAAAACTGTCTTGCTATATCCCCGATATGTCAAATTAGGTTCAGTAACTTACCCGGCTTTAATCGGCCATTCCTTTCCGTCGAAATAGGAGATTTTCTGCAGAAAGCCCCTTTCGGAAACCTACACAAACGAGTGAAAACACCAAGCAAGATTTCCCTTTTTTTCTCCTTCCTAACAATAATGACTCTTGGATGTGTTCATGTATTTTGTCCTCATGGGAGAATGGAATCCCCCAGAATAAGTTATTCAAACTAGCGGGAAGACTTTCCAACCCGCCAAAAGGATTGCGCATGCTAAAGCGTGCTGAAAGTCATCGCTGTGAGGTAAACAAATTAAGGATTCTTGCTTATAATTTTAGCACGTTTTTAAGGTTTTAGAAAATCGCTTACAGAATCTGAACGGAGTGACTGATTTTAGCCAGAAAAAATTTCTAAAAATAATTGAACATGTTAGCTATTCAATCAGGTATTGCAAAATATCATTGCTTATATACTCAGGGAGCAGTATTCTTTCAATTGTTATTTTGCCTCTTGTGGCCTATTTAGATGGATGAAAGTAGATGACTAATTTTCAAATGTAACAGATTTCGGCATACAGCTCTAATTTCAGATTCGCCTTGTTTTGTTGAAAACGAAACGAAACGAAACAAAACAAGAAAACAAATAAAGCCATTGCTATGCTAAGTCTCGCTGTTAGCAACTGCAAGATTCTCCTAATATGAGGAGCTTTCAAGACAGGACCATGATTTTAGTTAGATATAAAACGAAGCTAGCTCCATTTTTGAGCAGATACAATAGGTAAAAATCCATGCTGGCCAGATCAAAGGCTTTACGCTAAATAGTTGATTACTGATTTGTCTTATTGATACCACTAAACGCCTTTGGCAAAATATTTCTGTAAATAACATGTGCATTTAACTCGATTTTGTGGTTGTATCTTTTTAAGTGGTAAATGTTGTATTAAATCGTGATATATGGCAGTGTTATGATTAAAATTATTTAAGTTTATTATGAAGGATAATAATAATAATTGGTCTTTCCACAATTATTTTTGCGGTGGCATAAGGAAAACAGAAAGGTAATTCAGGATTAGATTCACTAAATACCTTTCTAATTGTCAAAATACCATCGGAAAGAGCCACTAATGCATTCATAATGTACTTTTTTAACTAGTACGTCAGCATACCATCTGTTAAAGAAAAGTCCGGGGTTCATAAAATTATTGTCAAAAATTAACCCTACCAACTGCCGAACCCCAATCGTGAGTTCTTTCCAAGTTGTGACATCTCCAACTGTCATTTCTTCAAAAATTTTCATAAGTTAGGCCAAATGTCGTCGCCATTTTGTATTTTTTACGAATGCACGATAAGGAGGCGAGCAATGTGAGTGGCATATCCACACATTTGGCAGCCTCGTTCAGATCGAAGTGCAGAATATGATGTCATCTCGCAAATTTCGCATATTGAAATATGTAGTCTCGCAGAGAAATGAAAGCAAAAATTGGAAATAAATGCAACACACCATTCACAGCAGTGTAATCATTTAGATAATCAACAATTACCCCAACAGCGGACTTGTCCTTTAAAGGGTTTGTTTCAACCAGCATGCCTTGCACGTGCTCTCATTGGAATCAAATCTTTACGAACGTTTTTCCTTCGCAACGTCCTCTTCGTGTTTACACCCCCGCATAAGTAATTTTCCACGGAATAGTCTTGCAGCAAGTCAACATGACTATGCTCAAATACACGGCAAAGCAGGTCTGTTTATCATAACTTCATACCTTTAAATAATGCAGTGAAAACTTATTAGGGAGTTTACGAAACCACGACGGCAACGGCAGCTGCGATGCAATGTTACTTTTGTTTCAGAACTTCAAATTCAAAAGATTCCTTGCTTTCCGTTCGAATTTGCTTCCCTTGACAGTCTCTGAAGTTGTCCATTTCAATTTCACAACTTGGAAACCCTGTTTGTGGCGTTCTTTTCTGCAGATCTAGGCTTCCGAAGTGAAACTCAGTCGTTTTGAACGTTTGTCTTCAAAGAAAAAATATGGTTTTCAGGCATCTCTGAGTCATAGAAGGCCTCATTTTGGCCTGTTGGATGATCTATTAAAGGTAGCGCAAGGACCGAGATACAATTTTTTACTTGACGAGCTAAGCGATCCAGAACCTTGGAGGGGTTCTAGGAGTAGTCTCCTGGAAAAAATTTGAGACCACGCTCTTCAAATTGGCTTAACGGTACACTAATTTTTGTTTCTCAATACGGATTGACTTTACAGGTAAATCTACGTTTGGAATGTTTGCCAAAGGCCACTGTAGAGTTATGGTGAGAGTTATGTTTGTTAGCTTGTAAATAACCCCCAAAGAGCTTCCTAGATTAATGAAAGGTAGAAAGTGAACGAGATATACCCGACAGAAGAAGATTGAGCACCTATCTGATATTCTGAAATACTAGAATGGTAAAGAATAAAGATTTACTGTAGCAACTGCTGAAATATTTTGAAGGGGCCATGGCCCCCTGGACTCCCCTGTATCTCGGTCCTTGAGGTAGCGTACGGAAACAATACTTCCTTTGCAGAATATCAGGTGACGTTCTGGCTAGCGTCGCCGTCCTAGTTTCGTAAACTCTTTATTAATCAATGACGCCGTTATGAGCGTTGCCCTGAATGACCAAGTTTGGGCAGGGGTAGTGATTTTAGTTTCAGTATGATACGTCCACACTCCACACAAAATGACCTTCATTTGTTCATCAATACAACCTTCTTTATGTACAACGTTAGATGTTTGTCTTAGCAATAAGCATTAATGGCCACAAGATGACTTTGACAACTTCACTCCACCTAATCCTACCCTCAAAAGTATGACAGCTAAAAGTGTGGTAACCTAGAATTGTTTTAGCTAAAGGGCAGTTTATGCATTCAGGAGGGCATAACGGAATAACCAGACCCAGGACCAGTAGGACCGGACCCCGGCAGAATACCCATTCATTTCCATGTTTCCAGATGACTGATTGGGTACATTGATAATGGGCTACTTGCTTTTTTACACACTAGAGCTTATTTCTTGGTTCCTGGAAAGCCCCCCCCCCCTGAGGTTTAACAATGTATCATCCTAAAATGAAGAAAGCTAAGACAGTTGGCTGTGGTAGATTTGTTTTGTATTAGATTTTGGCATTGTATGGTATCTAAATCTTGTTCTGAATGTCAATGAGAATCTTGTCCTTGGGAAATTGAATTGAGTTACAGGGCCTTGCTAGAGTTTATCATGCGTCGATCTTCGTGGGTCTTCGTTCCTTTCAACTTAAAGTTTGTCTGTTAATTAGATGATCAATGTAGCAGATTGTGCATTCTTGCAGTTATTGTGGTATCCAGAGTTTAGTTATTTCTTTTCAGCGATGATTGTATTGGCCTTGTCTTCATTTTCGAAATGAAACCTCTGTACCGTCATTACAAACTCACGACGGAAAGGAATTGGCATTCACAGGGGTCCGGTCCGTTAGGGTCCGGTCCTATTGGTCCTGGGTCTGGTTATTCCGTTATGCCATTCAGGAGAACAGCCTATGCTTCTTATTCATGGTCTACAAGGCTTTTTACTCAAGAGCATTTTGAAGAGTAGAAGATGTGATGTAGAAGATTTGATGTCATATTACAGGTACATGTACCCCAAAAGCCACAAAAAAAGCGTGTTGTTATAACTTTCTTCCTACTAGTTGCTTTCAAAAATGGTTTTGTGTCAATGAAGGGCTGCAGAAAACGAGGTCTTCCCGTAGGATATCATTATTTTTTACCTAAGATTGACCGAGTACTGATGTGACAAAGTTTCTTGTTTTTCGCAATATGTACCCCAAAAACCGCACAATCAAAAACACGCAAAAGATTACAGCTGATCCACCTATCATTGTGATATTTGGGAAGAATTCATCATTATAAATCAGTAATGGATAGAAAGTATAGCTGCAAACTTATTTTCAGTGGAAGTATCTAATGTACCACAAAACCCACATGGGGTGTACCCCAAAAACTACATTAGTTTTTCACTTATCAAGCCGTTTGCTGCATATCAATCTTCAAAAGCATTATTTTTCTTGATTCTGCATATATTTTGAAATCTGCTGACAATCCGACCTAATAGAGAGGAACTGTGTTATTCATTTACTAGCAATTACAAAGTGCATGTTTTTTCCAAGTATCAAAATATTTGAGAATATCAATGTTCCCGGTAATTTTTTTCATAAATGATGAAAAGTTTTGATGTTTCTATTCCATGGATGAGTTTTCTTTTCTCTTAATTTCACAACTGCATTCATTTCAGAGTCGACCAGACTTGTAACCACCTCAGCGGTTTCATTTATCACCCCCAAAATGTTTGAGAGCTAGCCTCAAATGGTTTAACCTCAAAGTAACCTCAAATGAGAGTAACTTTCCAGTGGTATCCAAAATTAACAGAAGTCTTCTGAAGTGATTGGTTAGTTGATGATATCTGGACAGCAAATACCTATGTTGATTGACTTTTAGAAAGATATTTTTGTTACTGTGTTAAGATATGGGCAATTTTAATTAACTGTCTGTTGATTGAATTGCATAAAATGTTTATTATTTTGTTAAAACATATACCATTTTACCAACTGTATGTTGATTGTCTTGAAGATGTGTTCGTTATTTTGCTGAAAAATGGAAAATTTACTTGCTGTTTTTTTTACAGACTGTCAGGAAATATCTGTTATTTTGTTAATTTTGTTAAAAACTTGACCATTCTAACGTTGACTTTCAGAAGATATTTTGTTATATGGACAAATACCTTAAGTTAATTGCTTACAGAAAGTGTTAATACTATATAAATATATGTGTGATTTTGTTGAAAATACATAACTTCATTTGTTTTTCCGCGGCACACCCTGTACTTGTGTTTTCCATGTTTCAGTTAAATGTACCCCAAAACCACACAAAAAATCACAAAAGTCAGGATGCCCATTCAATAGGTTCACTATATTGCAAGGTAACCATTGTGCTTTTCTGGCATGAGGATACATGGAAGATACTGAAAAACATTGGTTTGCAAACTTAAAGTCAGAATTTGCTACTTGCTACTCGTTCATAGAAATAATCTGTAAAATTTCAAGTTCAAATTTTTGCTTTTACACCTTATAATTTTATTAAAATCCAATTCATTCATGGCAAACCTACATTTTTAGGTAGCCTAGTTACCTAAGCATCATTGATCAATAAGAGTTTTATGTTGTATGCTGCTCCTCTATAGATATTGCCTTTCAACCGACCTTGTGGTTTTTGGGGTACCTTAGTTTTTGGGGTACATGTACCTGTATATAAAATTTTATTTTATGTCAAGTAAAGAATTCTTCAATATCTAGGGTGTAGTAGCCTTTCAAATAGGAATTGTTTTGTGACTTCTGACTCACCAAGTATTTCAGACATAAGTAGACTGACTACACGAGTCTCAGTTTCTTGCATTGAATGGGATGATTTTTATGGCTTCAAACTTAGATTCATGACAAGACAGCTTTCAAAATGGGGACTAATTTAGGCTAAGTCGGCTGCGTTTACGGCGCGTTTATCAGATCGCTCCTATCCAGCCCACGTGATTATTCGTAGCGTTTGATTGGCTGATTAGTTCAAAGTTCGACTTGTCGAAGCAAAGTGACGTTCAAAGTGACGTTCGACTTTTCTTTCGATGTTCCAAGGACGCTCGATGTTTCTTCGGACTTTCCGTAAGATTTTAGGCCCTGTTGGCCTCTGTTTAGAATCTTTTTGGTTGTGAGTCCTTGTATGAATGAAACTAAAAACATCAGATCAAAAGCATTGGAAAAATACAAGGAGTCACGTTGTCAGTCTAAGAAATGGGACCACATCAGAACCACATTCATTTCGTTGAAACTAGGAAGCTGAGGCTCGCATGAGATTCTGACCGAGACTGTATTTGCACTTTGCAGTGTTGTAGACTGTGCTTCGTTCCCCAACTGTACCCATGTTTATCGACGCTACGTGGACCCTAGCTAGACTTGTGGAATGCAGACTTCCACCCGCATGACGTGAGACACCATAACGTGATGGAATTTGCTAATGACCTTATCACAGGATCCTTTTACTTCTCTAAACTGAGAAAAACATGACATTTCGTGACATTTTTGTGTTTACTTGACCTTCGTACTTGTCGAAAATCCTTTCAGGTCCCTTCGTTTTGAATTGGCCTAAAAATTGGCCTACGGTAAAACACAGTGCTTAGTCAAGAACGGGAGGAGTGCACCACAAAAGAACATCAGCGGCAATTTCGAAGACCATATTTGGTTTCACGAGATCGTAAACAAATTCAGTTCCAGGATGTCAGACGCCAACACGTAAGGTTCTAAAAATGTATTGTGCCCAATGCTGTCTTTGAGGTTTTGCCCATGAAAGGGAAGTATAAATTGTTGAATATGATACCCTTTGAACAGTAATCAGTCGGTAATTGGCTCTTTGTTTGCTTGGTGTTTGTTACATTTGTGTCGTCTGCTGCTCAAAAGACAGCTGTTGGAGAAGGGAGTAATCATTGAAGTCTGGCTACGGAACTGAACAGATCTTTTGAACAGATCTTTTGAAACTTCTTGCTGATATTTTGTTCTTGTTTATTTACAGGTGACAGAGTGAAGTGACTTTGAGTGACAGAAGTTAAAAAGATTACAAAGGTATATCATTCATTTCTCTTCCTTTCTTGATCCGATCTCTTCCATGAACTTCTAGTTTGATACGTAAATGTTACAATCCTTGCAGTGCCTCTTGTATGTTTGTTTGTTTGTTTGTTTCTACCTAGCATATAAAGGTAGTCCGTAGGAATAATGCTGAGAAGGTAAGCTGACATCCACAAAAATTGTCCTTCCTCGTCCTTCATTTGCCATGTGATCACCATCTCGTGACCCTAGCGGCCCAAGCGAGATAAGCAATGCTTTACTTGGGTCGCGTAGAATACATGTACTTTTTATAGATTTATCGTACATTGTAACAAATTGTATTTTACGAATAAAAATAAATTGAATAGAGTTGGCAACGCTGCTGACTCCATTTGATGCAGGGCACACGGTCCGTCTCACCACTGAGCCACCCCTGTATCGAAGGGGAGTATCTTCTTTACCCCTGTCTGTACCATGAATTTTCCTGTAATATCACGTGTCATGGTAGGGGGGAGGGGGGTTCGAAGCCATACGTTCAAATAAGATGAAATTGATTCAGCTGCAATGAAAAGAAATAATGATATCTGGTGAGAATGTCTTGCCTGAAATGCTTTTTTCTGAAACGATTTGGAATGATAGTTATTTGCATTGAAGAACATTAGGAATAATAGATATTGATCTATTTGTATTTTTACTGTAGGTGGAATCATCCGTCTATCGTGAAACTTAACTTGAAGAGGTATAAAAGTTGTTGAAAGAGGGAAACGAAAATCAAGAGGAAGTGGAATTTTTAAAGAAATCCAAAGAATTTATTGGTGAGTTTTGATTTTTTTAACATTGCTTGCCGGAAGTGACATAGTTTACATGTATTTGTTTCAACCTTATTCCCCATTCATAATGTCACGGCTTTTTCAGCTTCATCAAGCCAGACTCAGGTTAATTGTAAACAAATCAAATGTATTTAATTTGATTTGTTGGATTGATTGGGTTTTAATTTCATATAGTAGGCCTAAGATTTCATCAGAAAGGACATTTATTTGAAGGAAGTTTTTGTTGAATGGAGGCCCTTGTCACAGACTAATGAAAGTGGCCAATTAAGCAATGGGCACATGTGTTATAGTTTTCAGGAGAATTAGAACTTTTTTGGGAAGAACTGTTTATCTTTGTTTTGTGTTTATTGTAAGATGCTTCTTAACTGAACTGTATATGGAACATGTTAACTTTGGAGGGGCCATTTGTCAGGGGGGGGGGGTACGTATTAAAGACATCATATTTTCAGAAAATATTTTACTAAGTCTATGGTTGGTTATTGTGATTAAATTTCACTCTGTGCACATGTACAGCTGTTGTTAATTGCTCAGGAAACTCAAATCTAGAGCTAGAATCTAGATTGGCCGATCTTTTGTGGCCTGTATATTCACTTATAACACCATCATCATCATATTTGCAATCAACAAAGAATTACAATAACACTTCTATTTGGCATCCTGTCATTGCGTCATGTCATGCTTCCTGGTATGTGCAAAGACGAGTTCGCAGCACTGTATGAGATGTGTTTATTTCCAGTTTAATCTTCACATTTGATAATCCACTAGAAAATTACACTAATGTTATCACTTCAAATGACATCATTGCATGCCTCCTTCCTGGAATATGAAGACACAGGTGTGCAGCATTCAATGACCTGTGTTTGTTGCTGGGTTAACCTCAATACGAACATCATACTTGTTATGGGCAAAAATGGGCAGCAATGCACTGCAAATGCAGTAATAGGCAAAAATGCTTTTCGTATCGAGGAGCAAAAGTGTGGAATGAACTTCCTGCCGATACCAAACAGGCATCTTCCCTGAATAGTTTTAAAAAATCTATTCAGTAATTTTTCCTTTTCTCTTTCTTTTATGTTATATTTTGTAAATATTGTATAAGGTTTTTATAATAGGGTTTTTGTATTGTAATTTTCTTTTTCATCATGTAATTGTATATCAATGTTTTTAGTGGAGGGCCCCTTGTAAAACAACTCTGGTTGAAGGGCTACCCTCCTTAATAAAATGAAATATCAAAAACAGTACACTAATACTGTCATTTGCGATTCTGAGTGATACTTCTTCAATCAAGTGGTTGGATTAGAATGTTTTCAACGCTTGGTAGTTATTTGATCTTTTGTCACAATTTATTTCATTCAACACAGCCTTTCTTTCATTCTGTGGCGACTACAATTTTTCCACCGCAGGCACACTCTCCCACGCCTCATGTCAAAGGCTACCAAGACGTCTTTCCAAAATATTTCACAATTTCATTGAAGGCCCGTGTTTTCTTCCTTTATCTTTTCATATTTTTAGTCCTTTGAAAACGATAGAATTCAAGTAATCAAGTTCAAGTTCTTCCCTGATCCTTTTAGAGACGTGCAATTTGATGCCAGTCTGTTAATCATGGCTTAATGTAGGTTTTTTATCAGAAAAAGAATGACTGCTTTGCTTGCTGAAGGGTCAACATATGGATCGAATCGCCTCACCTTTAGACTGAAGTTTCATTATGGCCCTTGTGATACATGTAACTTCAAGGTTTCAGGTGTACCCTGTTGTTTTGGGTGGTTGAATAAAATTCAACAACGTTTAATCCCTTGACTGTTTCTCTTTGCTTAGGACGTCAGCATTCTACTGACAGTAGCCGCGTTTTTATGAAGTTAAATACAGTTTAATGTCGAGGTGAAAGGATTGGCTGTAAAATTGAATATTCCAGGACTGTGCCTTTAATCTGTCTCAGGTTTAAGACACGCCTACAAGACTTGAAAGATTAGCAATGAATTAAAATTTATAGTCCTGCATATTCTTTCTTTTGAAGGTTACATTGTATAACTATTTATTGCTGCAGTTCAGTCAGTTTTCTATTCTCCATGAGCTGAGAATGAACTTCACACAGCTACATCCTGTCACACATGGTTTTCAAATCATAGAAGCTTGCGTTACTCTCTGCTTTCTTTTGAAAGATGCGTATGCTGTTGTTCTTTTTTAAACGGCAAGCTCTGCAGCCATTTTTTGGTTGCCTTCAAGCCTCTCTTATCTCAGCTGGGAAGGAAACAATCTCGTTCCCAGAGTGAGTTCATTGCTCCACAGGAGGCCATTCTGCAATTTGATTGGTTGTTCGAAAAAAGTGGTAAACATTTATTATTTTTCGAACACTTTCTAATTATTCGAATAACAATTAAGCAATCTTGTCTCTAAGTAACAACCATTACAATAATGCTTTATTGGTTGAAATCGAGTTCGCATAATTAGCGTTGCCTAGCAAATTGTACCTTCATAATAACTGCTAATGCGCCCTCTTTTTGAGTGCATTTGTTCGAAGTTGACCAGGGTGTTCATTCGGCTTCGTGATCAGCGCATGACGCAAGGACACCCTGGAAACTAGGTTTGGAAGGAAACTGCAGTAGCCAAATCGTCATTCCACATAATTTTCAAATCATATTGGCCCGCCTTTATTGTCTACATTTTGATTAGTTTTCTTTCGATAAACGTTTGGTGTTGGCCTTGGACTTCTGTCTCTTTGTACAATGAATGTTGCAACTATTCTTTTGCTAATACTGATAAATTTAGATCAAATTAACATTATGGAAAATCTTTCTCTTTCTTGTGATTAAAATTTGTCCCTTTAGTAAATGAAATCATATTTAGATGTCTTGAGTATCTTTTAGTGCATTTATGAAAGTTTTCCCGCTTTCTACTGTCTTTGAAATCGCTTGCTTTCAAAAGAGAAACTCAGTGGCGCAGTCTTTAGAGTAATGGAACTTCCGACTATTCCAAAAAAAATTAAATCGAACAATATTTTTACACATTTTGTAGAATCTTCGGATGTGTAGAACAATGAAAGAAGCTCTAATGCCATTTGATTGGGTCATTCGAATAAGAATAACCATATTTGGTGAAAATGGTACGATCAAATGGTATTAAGCGGCAGATGCAAGTAACAAAGAAAGTCACAAGTACCTGGCTCGCTGAGGCCTCTCAAACCTATGTTATCATCAGAGTTTGGTCAAAAAAATGTGCAAAAATATCACTCGATTCAGCTGAAAGGCCTTAGCTACGCTCAGCTTAGCTTAACTTTATCAAAGACAAAACGAACTGATGAAGAAGGCTAATGACGCACGACCTAGAACCAAAAAATCAGAATTTCCTAAGTTTCAAGGTGGAGTTAGGTTAACTAAGCAAGAGAGTTATTTGATTTTCACATCGGACGAGTGTAATTAAGTTTTGGACTTATAAGTCACAACATCGCTTTAGTTGCAATTTGAATCCATATCTTCTAGATATCAAAGTAATTTAATAGTTATTCTGGCAAAAGCGAAAGGTTTGAAAATATTTCATTTCATCATTTATGAACAAAATTAATTGTTTCTATAAATGCTACTAATAGGCAGAAACGAAAACAACCTTTGGTCTGAATTAATGTTGGGATTCTCAAGTCACAACATTCATCACTAGCAATTAGGGCTCTGATATAAGGAGAGATAGAAAGCCAGAAAGAGAGATAGATCTGCAAGAAAACATCGTCAAAACTATATAGACATAACATGGGAGCTTCGATCTACCCATCTGATACAAAGTAATTTGATGTTTGTATTACAAAAATACGAATTGAGATATATCCAATGGTTAATGATCGAAGTTGATAGACCTATTTCACAATTGAATTCAGTTCGTGGCAAACGATGTAATTCCTTGTACAGAAAGAAACCTACACCATATCTATGTTGCAAATACACTTACAAATCTATTCCATGCGTTGCTGAGAGTAATGCACGCTTTTGAGATTTAGATTCACATTATATTTAGGCAACTGATGTTCCTTGAAGTATTTCAAAATAACTGACTTTATTGTAAGAGCAGTCTATACCAGCATAGGTTCCAAATATTTAAATCGGTGTAAAAAGGCGGGTGTAAAATTCAATAACCTATTTCTTTAAACTGAATGACTTGAAAGAAACTTTAGCCACTTTTCTATGATTCTACCGTTAGATTTGTCAGAAATCTTGAATATTTGGCGAAATTACGGCCTATTTTATATTCAGCTCATTTTATGATGTGACGTCATCAAATTTCTAGATCACAAACCAGAAGAGTGAAAGAGTTTTGCTTGATACCATATTGTAGGCATCCATAAACTATGATTTTCTTGAAAATTATTTGATCTTTCGTCAACGGGTTTATAAATTACGATAGTTTTAAGTTTTTTTTTGGAAAATTTCCCCGAATTCTTAAAAAAGAAGAACAACACTGTAATTCTGCAAATATTGAAGATTTCGGAAAAGTCCAACGGCAGATTTACTCTAAAGTAGTTCAAGTTTCTTTGAAGTCGTTCAGTTCAAAGAAATAGGTCATAGAATTTTAAACCCAGCTTTTTTAAAGATTTGAAACCTATGCTGTCTATACCACGTTTAATTATGATCCCTGATTTACTTAGCATGGAAATTTAACTTCAACACAATTGTCACTTTCAGGGGTAGAATTTAGAGATAAAAGGGAACTGAAACAACCATTTACACAAGCGTTTTCTTAACTATTTGACATCTATTTTGGAAACCTGCCGGTAGAAAACCTTTCCTAGCCTATCTTCTACCAAGTAAAGTCTTGGGTAGTCGGTCTTGAAAAAGTCGAACTTAATAAGATTACCAGAAAACTATTTATGGCTTACCAGTTCCTCAGAGAATTCCTGTCTGACGACTTTCTAATGAGATATCGGTCGAAAAGTATAAACAGTACATACTGGGTGTCCCAAAAGAAAGTACCAGTGACCCAAGAAAGACTTCAAGAGTCAGATCATAACAAGCTCCCTGAAATCAACAGCTGTTGTCAAATGCTCTGTATCACAGTTAAGTTGAAAGGCTCAGCTATCTTTTGAAATGCTGCGCGATCATTTTAAGCAATGATCACCATCTGAAGAAACCAGATTTAAAGAAACAATCGCCATGGTTTTCCAGTCAACATTTTGTGAAAACTCAATGTAGCGGTGGATTTGAAGTCGTTTGGAGGATTTTTTTTACAAAATGATTGACGTCTGTTCCTCGTTCAAATTCCGTGTTCCAAAGCAAATCAGGGTTCAGCGTTTTCGAAATGTTTTTTGGGCAATAGGCATACCTTACACTGACCAAGCAACATTTCAAAAGAAAGTTGAGCTCATTCAAGACCGACTACCCAAATACTTTACTTGATAGAAGATAGGCTAGGAAACATTTTCTACCGGAAGGTTATGAAAATAGATGTCAAATATTTAAAAGGCTTGTGTAAATGGTTGTTTTAGTCCCCACTGTAGTGTAGAGACTAACCCCCCGGTTTTGCGGTCGCTAGGACCCAGCCCCTTTAGGTCGGGGACTCGAACACGAGGAGCTAAGATGGCGACCACGAATCGAATAAGTCCAGTTCCAAGCCGACTTGGAACACTATACCCACTTATATTTAGATTCTACCCATAGAAATGACAATTATGTTGAAGTTAAATTTCTATGCTAACTAAATCGTGGATCATATTCAAAAGTGGAATAGACTGTTTTTATAGACAAGGAATATCAGTTGCCTCAATATAATGTGAATTTGAATCTCAAAAGCGTGCATTACTCTCAGCAACGCATGGAATAGATTTGTAAGTGTATTTGCAACGTAGATATGGTGTAGATTTCTTTCTGTACAAGGAATTACATCGTTTGCCACGAACTGAATTCAATTGTGAAATAGGTCTATCAACTTCGATCATTAACCATTGGATATATCTCAGTTCGTATTTTTGTAATACAAACATCAAATTAATTTGTATCAGATGGGTAGATCGAAGCTCCCATGTTATGTCTATATAGTTTTGACGATGTTTTCTTGCAGATCTATCTCTTTTTCTGGCTTTCTATCTCTCCTTATATCAGAGCCCTAATTGCTAGTGATGAATGTTGTGACTTGAGAATCCCAACATTAATTCAGACCAAAGGTTGTTTTCGTTTCTGCCTATTAGTAGCATTTATTAGAAACAATTAATTTTGTTCATAAATAATGAAATGTCTTTGTTTCGTGAAACATTTTCAAACCTTTTACTTCTACCAGAATGACAATTAAATTACTTTGATATCTAGAAGATATGGATTCAAATTGCAACTAAAGCGATGTTGTGACTTATAAGTCCAAAACTTAATTACACTCGTCCGATAAGAAAATCAAATAACTCTCTTGCTTAGTTAACCTGACTCAATCTTGAAACTTAAATTCTGATTGTTTGGTTCTATTTCGTGCGCCATCAACCTTCTTCATCAGTTGGTTTTGCCTTTGATTAAGTTGAGCTAAGCTGACCTTAGCTAAGGGTGGTAGACAATAGGCCTTTCAGCTGAATCGAGTGATATTTTTACACATTTTTTGACCATACTCTGATGATAACATAGGTTTGAGAGGCCTCAGTGTGCTAGTTACTTGTGACTTTTTTTGTTACTTGCATCTGCCAGTTTGATATCATTTGTTCGTACCATTTTTGCCAAATATAGATATTTTTGCCAAATATAGATATTTTTATTCGAATGGCTCGATTAAGTGACATTAGTACTTCTATCTTTGTTCTACACATCCGAAAATTCTACAAAATTTGTAAAATATATAGCTTCAGAAATATACTCTAAATGACACAAGATTTTATCCACAAAACAGGTCGGTGTGATTAGAATAGAGCTGAAGAGTTTGTTTTACTCCACCCAGCCACTAAGTCCTTTTCTCTTTTTCTCATTAACTGTCGCAGGTATCTCGAGTGAATTAGCCAACTAGCTATTTAGCTATCCTTTGCAGCCTGCTTTTCTTACATTCATGGTTTGGCGAGTAAGGCGCATAATGCCGTATGCTTTAATTTTACGCTGCTTTGTGATGGTGTGTCCATCAATAGCATTCTAGCAGGATATTTCATTGTTGCCAAGCTGCTGTTGTATTATTATTATTATCATTATTGACCTTTTGTTCCTTTGATTTCCTTTGATACGTTTCCTGGATGGTGCTCAAATTTGGTCGTTTTTACTCTTTCTGGTCTTTCTCAACGAGGTTAACGACCTACTGTAAAAGACCTATTGTGTAGAAATTTGCTCTGACTCTAACTTTCGTCTCTTGGGAATGTCTTTCTTTGGAGGAAAAACATGGAGAATATCTGAGGAACCTTGCCTTACCAAGCTGGAAAGTTTTTGTTTATGGCTAGTGCTCTGCACACTTAAAGCTGTCTAACTGTCTATTATTCCTATACTCAAAAAGAGTCTCAATTGAACGATATTTATGTAAAATTTTGTTGTATTTGTTGAATTTTCGAATGTGCACCAAACTGACAGTAGCTCTAAAGCCACTCAATTGAAGCTGTACGTAAAAATATGCAAGAAGATATTGCTCTGTCTAGATAAGACTCTTCTCAGAAGACTTTTGCAACTGATTATACAAATCTTTGATGAATTTCTTATATTGAAACGCAATGCTCAAATCAGGGCCCGAAGCCTCGTTCTGCTATCTGTACGTTGCTTTAGATCGCATTAGGGTCTCGCCAATGCGAATCTATGTTTTGGAGCCTGTGGGTTTATTGGCAACCCAAAAAGATGTTTCTTAGTTAATCCATGTAATCTTAACTCTTTCATATCAAGATCTGACCCTCTCTGACCACTTCTAAATTGGTTATAAAGATTATTAAAACGCAGTTTACTCCTATGAAACTTCAATTTGAATTTGATTCTTTCATGGATACCGTTTGAGGATGGCTTTTGTCATTATCTAATTGGGAATGAGATTGATTGATCTGAGCTGAATTACTTGTTAAAGCTTTTGGATATCCAGCATGCATTGCGATCATGGGCTTTGTTTTTCGTGGATTACGTGGATTTGTTTCAGTTTGTGCGACAGCAGAGAATTCTTTTGATGCTGCATGAAATTGGGCCATTTTTACAGATAGCGCTGCAATGCATTCCGGTCGCATCAAGAGCTTTCGTTAAGGCAAAAAAACGATCTACACACCTCTGCTTTGGCTTAGCTTTCTTCAGTGACTTGCTGGAGTATTAAGTACAATTATATTTGAACCAATGAGCTCTCCCTTTTTAACCCAGGTTATTGATCTATTGATATCATATGAATCTTTCTGCTTTGTCTTTGATGTGTGGGCACCAGGTCACTGTGCAGGCGTTTGCAGGCTTGGCAACTGTGCAGTTGCAGAAGATGGTGGAAAGGCCGCAAATTTTGACAAGTAGAGACACTCAGCAAGTGCAGAGGCGTGCAGTCTTTACAGAATTTTGCCGAAAAAATCTATTTCCTTAAAAATGGCTTGCTTGAAAAGGACTTTCAGTAATTTACTTTAACTTCACCGTGTGAACAAGGGCAGATTTTGCAATACAATAGCATCAGTTGCTTTGGTTCACACCTCAATTCAAAGCGATTAGCGAATGCAGACAAAAGAAATTCTCTCAAGCAGTAAATCAATACAAACAGAACCGCAAAGTTGCCCTGGAATCAGTAGGGCAAACTCACACTTGGTGCGGGCAAAGGGAGGCTTTTAAGAGAAGTTATGTGCTTAAGACGACAGAAGAAGAGTAAATCTAAAGTTCTGCTTCGCGGATTTTTTAAAGTGATTCAGGAGCTGAAGAGTAACTGTTTACAATTGAGCAATAAATATGCAGGAATTGTAATGGCCTCTGCTTGGCTTTTAAAGCACGTAAACAAAATCCGCGAGACAGAACTTTTGATTTACCCTTCTTTTTTGTCATAAGCACCTAACTTCTCTTAAGAACCTCCCTATGGCCGCACCAAGCCCGACTTTTCCGTACTGGTTTCAGGGCAACTTTGTGGCTTCATTTGTTTTAATTTTCTGCTTGAGAGAATTTCTTTTGTCTGCATTCGCTAATCGCTTTGAATTGAGGTGTGAACCAAAGCAACTGATGCTATTGTATTACAAAATCTGCCCTTGTTCACCGTGTGCACACTTTGTACCTAGGTTATATACTTGTGATACTACAGCTGCTAGTTTTCATTTCTTTTTAAATTATTTGTACAGGGTGTAAACATTTTAAGGTTGTGACGTCGTCAGATATCCTTACAACCATATTACAGACCTTCACGAAGCGTGAAATTCTGTAAGATTCTGGCATGGACTCTCAAAGCCCAATACTTCCCATGCATTAATTTGTTTAAAGTCTTACTGTTCATCACGAAATCCATATAACTTTCAGCAAACAAGGGCAGATTTTGTAATACAATAGCATCAGTCGCTTTGGTTCACACCTCAATTCAAAGCGATTAACCAATGCAGACAAAAGAAATTCTCTCAAGCAGAAATTGAAAACAAACGAAGCCGCAAAGTTGCCCTGAAACCAGTACGGCAAACTCTCGTTTGGTGCGGGCGATGGGAGGCTTTTAAGAGAAGGTATGTGCTTATAACGAAAGAAGAAGGGTAAATCTAAAGTTCTGTCTCGCGGATTTTGTTTATTTCATTCAGGAACTGAGGAGTGACTGCGTACGTCTGAGCAACAAATATGCAAAAATTGTAATGCCCTCTGCTCGGTTTCTGGATGGGCCTAACTGCAAATGTAATGCTTGTCAGCATGTGACAGAGACTTAGCTAATCTTTCTTTAGACCATGTAAATATTTATTTATTTATATTTTATATTTATATTTTACATTTGTATTTATATATTTTATATTCATATTTATTTATTATTTATTTATCTACCAATTTATCGATTTAGATTAGTTTGTTATGTATATGTTGTAAAAATGTTGAAAGCTAGATTAAAATGATCGAGAATAAATAAGAAGACAAACAACTGTCGCTATAAATATGGTCATAGACTCGCTTATATATCAGTTGCTAGTTGCTTTTAATTACCACAAGAGGCGTTCATGATATCTCATTGTGTGAAAGAAAATAATTGATTATTTTCAATCAGTTCAGTTCAGTTCAGTTATCATTTTAAAATTCCACTACATACAATATATTCAAGATTAATTACAACTACAACTAAAATACAAAAATAAAGAAGATAAAGAACAACAAACGAGAACAAACAATTCTATGTAAAGGTATTTCTTAGAGGAGGAGTTCTCTCAATAGCTAGACTAATCGAGGAGAGAACACCCCCTAATTTGAAAGCCTACTGTATCATCTTATATAGCATATTGACTGTTTTTATCTTGCACTGGAAAATATTGAGATTGAATGATGGTGCAAAACAAATATTTCAATTCACTTGGTATTTTGTAGAAATGAGATGTGATTTGAGCCTAAAGCGGAAAATCTTGATCGAAGGAGATTGTTTGATTATATATGGAATTTCATTCCAAGATTTGGCACCTGAATATCTAATAGATCTAGACCATATCAATCAAGTATTTTCTTTTACACACTGTATTTCCGATACAACTGCAACAACACAACACAATGTATGGCCTAACCAATACAGATCGGAGTCTGTGTAACTAATAGAGGATTCAAGAGCACGTTTACATTTACAAGTATTACTAAACCGAGCAAGTATTACTGTGGTGGAGATCGGTCATCAGAGCTTGCATCACTATTGTGCACATGCGAAAATTCTTCAAAATGTATCAAATATCACTCGACTCAATTTCTTTCTTAGAATATCTGAAAAGTCTACTTGATTCATTGCAACGAAGGATAGATCAGGTTCGGTTTTCTTACATTCATTTGCTGATCCTGGTGATCTCATCGCTCATGCCTTAACTTTTATCATCCTGAACGTGCTAAACCTCTAGATGGAGAATATATTCCTCCCAAAAGCTGGGTCATCGTCGTTTGTTTTTGCGTGGTGAATTCAGTAACCAAAGTAACGAATCCACTTCAATTAATAATATTTTTTGAAGGAAGAAAAAATGCGTATGATATCTTTCTATTTGCACATATTTCTTGTTATGCTACCAGGCTGTAGACACGGTACGAGGTTGAAAGGCAACCCTTAGCTGAATTCATGCTTGTGGCATAGGCATAGTCTAGAAAATTGCCCAGTCTTCTTGCGGATAAAGATATGCTTTCGATTTAGCCTCTCTCATTTTTGATAGATGATGGCTCAGTTTACTGAGCGGCACATATTGATTTTTTGTTATTGGAGACTCAGTGACTGCCTTACCCATAAGCGTACGGGAAGAAAAAATCTAGGGGGGCTGTCCAACACAAAGCCCATTGTTTGCCAACATTTTTGCCCGACTAAGGACAAAAATTTGCCCGAATGGGGTTGATTTTTGAAAATTCCTCCAAAGTTGGGGGTCCAGCCCCCCGGCCCCCCCGCCTCATACGCTTATGGCCTTACCCTAATTGCTTTCCTGGCCCCACTACCAAACTGGTACCCAGAGTACCAGTCTGGTAGCAGAGTGAGCACATACCAGAGCCAACGTAAAATAAACATACCCAGGGTACCAGACTTGCTTTTATATGACGCACGAGCCTTGCTTAGGCAAGCCTGATCTTATTTGGGCCAAGACACCTTTCAGTTGTAGTTCACACCAGGGATCTAAAGACCACTAAAGGCTAGCTCCTTCAGCTCCCTGGTTCAAACACAGTAAAACCACGGTAGACTTGGTATAATAGCATTTCATTTCTATCGTATTTTTAAAAGCTTTTGAGCTACTGATATGTATTGGAGCCCTTCTTGTAAGGCAATGCTGTATGAGTATGTTTTGGTAATGTTGCTCAAGTCAGCTGCACGTCACTTTGGCTCCAGATTTGACTGATTATAAGCCGTAGTTTCGCTCCTCCGCCAAACCCCACTACAACTACCATCTTGAGCACCAGTTTGAGCAGTGTCGGTTTGGCAGGCTGTAGTCTCGTTTTGGTGAGTGATAACTGGGACTCACTGTAATCAGTTCAGCTGCAGATGTAACCAAATTTCTTCTTACATGTGTTAAAATATGGCCTTGAGTAGGATGAAATCCACCGGAAACAGAGGATGGATCCAAGGGGGGGTACTTATTAACTTTCAATGCGGGGGGGGGTCAACCCCAGTATTTGGGGTCCGGAATCTTACATTAAATCAATTATTCAGGGTCTGTGAATAACAACAAAGACACAATTCAATATTTGGGATATAAAATCTGAAGAAATGAAGAATCGTGCAATTTAGTGCGATTCATTACTCTGGCCCATTCAATAAATGTACAGTAGTACCGCATAGGGGACTCAGAAATGAATAGCAATATCAGGGGTCTCCAAAATGTTAGCCTCAATATTTGTGGTCCAGCAAATGAATTGTTACATTGACACCCCCATAGTGAAAATTAGGGAGTACCCCTTGGATAGCGGATGGCAATGCATGTCGGTTTTCCAAGAGCCTTTAATCACGTATCCCTTACAACTGAAATCAAGACCATTTAATTCCATCGGGATATCTTCAAAGCCGTCGACAAAATCTTAAAAATCTCTAATGCATTTTAAGAATTGTTTCTACTTTTGCGTGCAAATTTTTGTTTTACCTGCAAGGTTTTACGTGATATTTTTATTTGATAAATGAGCTTTTCATGCGATATTTCGCCGTCAGTTCAATAATTATCATCATCATCATCATCATCATCATCATAATCATCATCATCATCATCATCATCATCATCATCATCATCATAATCATCATCATCATCATCATCATCATCATCATCATCATCATCATCATCATCATCATCATCATCATCATCATCATCATCATCATCATCATCATCATCATAATACTGCCTTACCTCTTCTTGAGACAGAGGCTCAAGTAGAACACTGTCACAGTTTGTAAAGCTCGTTTCATTGGCCTACTTTTGAAGGAGTATGAATTAACAAACATATGGAAATTTAGTTGGTGAAATTCAGCTAAATTCGAAGTTTGTTTCCATGCTAGGGTATCTTTATAAAGGGTCAATTGGCGGTCTACTCTCAGGTGAAAATGTATGAGCATGAAAGGAAGTCAGTCACACCTCTCACGGCTATGGGTTGATAATTTCGAAGCATCGGCTCCTTATCTTACCATTTTCTCGCCTGGAGAGTGCTTTCGTACCCGTTCTTACCATGTTATCTTCTAGCAAAACCTCTGGTGACTCACCTTTGATACGTTGCTGCAGACCACCCCCAAACTGGCATCGTATATGCCAAGGATTTTAGTTGGTGTTTCTCCAAAGAGACACATTCGTTCTTTATCGGCGTGGCGGTTGTAACCAGTTTGTACCACTCTTTATGACAACAACGGAACTGTAGCCACTAATCTTGTACACAAAAGATGAAGGTCCAAACCAATGGGCCACACGCAGTTAGGATGTGATTGGTATCAGGGGATTTGTCACGTAAGATCAGAAATCAGACTGCCAGAAGTTTAAAGGGTCTGTTCAGAGGCGTAGCCCCAGAAAATTTTTAATGGCCACGCCCTTCAGACGCTCGGAAAACGAGGGAATCGCACTTTTTAGCTATATTGTGCATTTGATGCACGTTATGGCACACAAACTCTTCAAATTGTTTTAATGAGATTGTTTCAACAATGGCAGCAAACAGGAATCCCTATAGCCAGTAGTATGTTCAAGCTTAGATAGCAAGGGATATGGAAATGATTGGGTTCTGGGGGCAAGACCCCAGAAAAATGTTTCAAGATATGCATTCAACTTTGGCTTAGAATGCCTCTTCCAGCAGTGTTCAAGCATTTCTTACAAACCAAACCTTGCTACCAACTCTTGAAAAACCATTCTTTGGTTTCTTTTGAAGAATCTCAGAGACCACTTCTTGACAGATCTGCCCGACCTCCCCCCCCCCCCTCACCAATTTTATTAAATTTTTGTGCGAATTTCGAGGACCAACTTTTTGAAAAGTGGGGGGGGGGGTGCTGACCCCCATTCCCCCCCTTGGGTACGCCACTGAGTCTGTTTCAACCAGCATGCTTTGCAATTGCCATTTCTTGGTTGGCCTTTGTTCTCTCCATTTTCATGGCCCACTAGAAATGGCGACAATAAGGCAGATTGCAATTCTGTACAACTTACCAGTACAACCTTAGGACATTTTCACGTGATATCTAGACTCTCAGGTATTAGAAAATACCAGAGAAATTTGGTTTTCCCTCTCTAAAGATTTTTGTTTGCATGGTGTAATGAGAGTTGTATTTACGGAGGAACGTCCCAACAGTTTCTTCTGATATATATGACTGCAAATGTGGCCCAAGAGGCTCCGAAAGCCAACGGAACAAATAATGCATTGTTTGTAAACTAACCAGTCATAAAGTGTGTTAAAATTTCTCTTGGCCAAGGAATTTTTTTCACATGTGTAATGCTTAGACTAGGGCCCAGGACCCTCTACGTAGAATATTTAGTCTCGTGTTTGTAATCGGAGAATGTATTCGTTCGCACTTGTTATGCTTCAAGTGACGGAACTCGGAATCGATGTTTTGGAACAAGCTTCCAGCTATCTTAAACTGGCGACGAGGATGGGACAGTCCTCTGTCTTTCACAGGGATATGTCGTCTTGCCTACAAAATATTGACAGTAGGACTATGGGCACTATTGTTTCGCTGTTCGATGAAACAATAATGATTCAATACTCACCCAAGTCAAGCAAGAATTTTTGTATTCCGTTACAGCATCGTGTTTTGGTCTGTTTTGGTTAGGCCCGATGAAACTTCAAATTCTGAATCCAAACTGAACTGCAACAACATTGCGCCTCCCAAACTTACCCTAACAAAATGCCCTCGCAGCGGGCATTTCGTTGTTTGTTCAAACAGCACAACAGTAGTGTCTGAACTGTCCATGGTAGGACCGAACAACATAACTTTGATTGCAATAATTGTCGATAAAAGTTGATTGACATTAGTAATTTTGCAACATTCACCAGGATCCATAATTCTGTAAGTTTCTTCCAAGTGAAACCTGTGCTTCCGTTACTTTTTGAAAAAGGTACCCCCAATATGAAGCAGTTCTCCTTTTTGCGAATGTGACACATAAGCCAGGGTCGTTCATTGGTCCCATGGAGAACTGTGGAACACACCGGAAAGTTGGAAAATAGTGAGAAAGATTGCGAAAAAACATTGTGGAGCACGGAGATCTCCTCTCCAAAGAAATCTTTCTTCCGAAATGCACGTATCTTTTATGAGAAACTGCTCATATGAAACTCGATTCTCAGATTGCAAATAATTTAAGAAACTCCAATACTTGGAAAATATAACTTTAGAAAGTATTCATTTTAGCTTATTTCCTGTATCATATTAGTTGGAAGGTACTTGAGTAATGTTTAAACATTGAAAAGGCTTGAGAAGGCCTTGTTTTGAAATATTCATGTGGGCATCAGTAATGAACACGAAGACCGTTATGGGAACTTTAAGAAACTCGTAAGAAACGCTGAGTACTGAAAATCTGATAATTTGAAGAAACTTTCAGTACTGGCCCAAATTCTTAGTTTCTTTAAAGATACGTGTATGCAGGTCCAGGATCTTTCTTTCGAGGAACAGAGAAACCTGGAGCTCTCAGAGCCTTTCATATTGAGCTTTCAATGCTCAGATTATAAGCATATCAGACTTTTAATTACCCGACCAATCCTTTTCATATATTCAAAATCCTTGCCAGCAATCTTAACACTGAAATGAAACAAGTTGACATCAAACCACAGATACCATTGAAAATGATAAAAAGCTAGAACGACTGGTCATTTAATAACCTGCGGGAAATTTGGTATATATTTAGTTGATGTTTAATGAGCTACTACCCAATCATTTGGTATGCTTTTGGCCAAGAACCAGGTGACTGCTATCGACAACAGAGCACACATTATCTTACAGCAACCTCAGTAAGCTATTCGTAACCAATTTTTGAATTCCAGTCTCTTGAATGATTTTACATCGGTTGCGTAGGCGGCTTTATTTCTCATAATTGTTATTCTCTCTGCTACGTAGAGATTCATCGTTATAATCTGAAGTTTAGAGCAAAGAGTGGTACAAAATCAAGACTGGTGCAATAAGGATTTCGGTGCAATTTGAATCTGTCACGAAGAGAAAGGTGGCAATTGTCAATTAAAGCTTCTTTGTTGGTGGTAAGTACCTTCAATTTTATCATGACAAATGTTTCCCTCTGTTGGTCATAGAGGCTTGACCTGCTCTACCATGAGTATGAAAAATTTGCGATTTGCTATGCTCACTTTCCGAAACTTAGCTGTTTCAAACAAAAGGATAGTTTTGGATTGTCGGAACTTTTCTCTGTATCAAATGATTTTTGTAAATCTTACGAGGTTTAACCCCACGCACAGTGCTTTTCAAAATTTTCAGTGAAGAAGAGGGAAATTGAAGCACGCCGACTTTGTGACTCGCTATGTACTATATTCTCCGTGATGCGAATGCGCCTACCAGTTCCAAATGAGATGAAATCAGGTTCTTTGCATTAAGAGGCTGAACACTAATTCCTGCAACAAAATGAGCCCACATTTCAAAATGTTTGCTGGAATTCCATTTCAAATCATGCTTTGTCTCCTAACTGTATTGTATCAAACAGTATGCTTACATCCCCATCTTGGGCAAGGGCGGCACCACGGGGTGGACTGGGGTGGACATGTCCACCCCACTTTCCTCCGGTCGGTATTCATTCCTAAGCAAAAACGACATAAAAATCGTTAGGTATACCTTCTAGCCATCAATTCTGTCTCTTTTTCACCCCACTTTTTCGGGGCTGGCGCCGCCCCAGATCTTGGGCCTACCTTATCCCAAATCTTTGGACTTGAGTATTTGGTGATTCAGTTGTTGATATTACCAAACCATAAAAACTTTTATTGATTGGTCCCGTAATTTAATGTTTATTCCAAAATTCTGTTAGCATAATTTTTAACTGAAGCTTATCAATATTTGCAAATATGTACTAAGTCTTCAAAGGAGAAATATTTCAAACATGTACTTTCTTATTTTTGTTTTGAATTTTTAAGGCTCCAAAAAGTGAAATATTGTTTCTTTTATTTCAATTTCTTTTATTTCAATTTATTTCTGTAATGTTTTATTTGGCTCTACTAAAGCGAGATCAAGAAAATTTAACCGCAATCATGTTGTCAGCTTATGAAGAAAATATTGTTTCAAAACATTTCCACATGCGTTTTTGCAAGATCAGCTTTTGGCGATTAATCTAGGAACTTGCTTTGGTCAAATTTTTAACTATGTTTCATAACATCCCTCGAGCATGTAACTTCATTTTCCCGCGTAAAGAAAGCACTTAATAGTAGGATTACCTTGGTAATCATCAATGTGGGGATTGTAAACTGAATAAGTTTATATTGGTGGGGTTTTGTGGCCACCGAACATTATAAATGGGTGTCTTCAAAAAGTACCCCCTTTTGACTAAAAAAAGTGACAAGACGATAAAATATTCAGACTTTTTGAGTTTATAGGTCCGTCTGTTGATCTTTAACTTATATGCACATACCTTGCTTTTTAAAATCGTCCGCCAAACACCGGAGATATATGTTGACTAAGTCAAAATACATCACTTCGATTAACAGCCTTGTTTTGGAAATTATTCAAAATTCTTTCATATGAAATTTTCGATGCCAAATTGGGATTTAGCGCCCAAATTTTAGGCTAATTACAAGTTTTCACGGTGCTAGCGGTCGTAATGTTAATTTTATGATATTTTTTTTCATTTTTGTAAGAGATGAAGAGCCAAAACTATTGTGGATAAGCTCAAATATATATATATTAATATATATTACCATGTATTTTATGGCGATGTAAAGTTTGAGAACCTACAAAGGATTTGACCGTGAAAATGACTCAGGGTGAAGAGTTTCAACCCGAAGGCTATCAGCAGACTAAAGGAAATTCCTGGACAACTATTGTTTCAGTAGCTATTCAATAGAACTGTATGTGCCATAGACTTTGCTCGAAGTCTGTTCCTTCCGTCCGTCGAACCGTTCCATTTATGGTAGTTCATGGCTCCGCCATTCCAACTTTCCGTATGGAATGGCGGATCCAGGAGCAACCGAAAAGGGAACGGCTCGATGGACTGCCGGAATAGACTTAAGGCAAGTCTGCAAGTGCCAAGATTATTGAATAAAATAGACTGCCCAGACGTTTTAACTTTAGCTTTGCCCTGTCTTTGAATGAGAGATCTCGACACGTGCAGGAACAAAGCAAAGATAAAGGAGCAATCACAGTGGGCCAGATTATGATTTTCTTGGACAAAAATCGTTCAAGGCATGATATGGTACAGAATGCTGTAAAATCTGGAAACTGACAAAGAAAAACGTCCTTAAGACAAAATTTCTCTGCTTAGTTATGTGCACTGGTGTCGGAAAATTCTCCTAAGTCCTTATTGAAACAGGCAAAGTCAATGCATCAAATAACATATGATTAGAACACATAAATAAGGAAAGCAGAATTAATGATTATCAATCCATATAATCTGAAATGATTCTTAAAAAGGACAGGCTTTGAAATAGACTGGTCAGAAAAATTAATAGAATTTGACATCGATCTGAAACTTATTCGACGGTGCTCTGTTCCCCATACACCTCATTTTTTTGCTGTGGCAATAACCAGCCTTGCATTTTCTACGGCACCTCTCGGCAGTCAAATATAAATCAAATGGTTAAAGGATGCTTTTGTACTTGTAAATATGCAAAGAAGATGTTTGGCGTTTGCAAGCGAAATTTTGAATTTAGCTTTAAAGCACAGCGTACAAATTGTAACAACATGAATATAAACTGCTTTGAACAAAATCATGAATATGGAACAGGAGTCTGTGCTCAATCGAAATGCAGTCAGGTACACTTAAATCACTGCCTGTGAACGTTACGAAGAGGCTATCGAAATATCTCTTGCTGAAAAATCAGTGCCTGAAAATGCAGTTGGTAAAATTGAAGTTGAGAACTGTAAGGTGCTTGCGGCATTCAATAACAGTTAACATCCTGTGATTTGAAATTGATTAATTGATAAAAAGCAATTTTTGGGATAACGTTGAAAGTGATTTCCTTACTCTATGAGGCATATGATATCAGATTCCACTGATAAAACTTTTATTTGAATTTTTTCATTTTTGTATTTTTGTCCACCCTCTGGCCCACTGTGCAATGGCGCAAGTAAGTTTGTGTCATATACTAAGACCATGACATTTAGCTCGAATCATTCAATTTAATGCACAAGGTTAGGCTCGGTAACGATTGGTTGTTGTTTTGTGTATCTTCTAGAACTGAAGGATATTATCACGTTGAGGAAATTCGTGCTGTTGAATGCCTTTTGAAAGAACTTAGAGATCGTTTAACTGTACCATTATCCCGCAGCTGAATTAAAGTCTGATCTGGTTTGGTGTAGGCTGTTTATGTATACTTGTGACCTGGAGTCCCTTGTTTTCCTGTGCTCCTTTGAATTGATGATAGCGCCTCGGTCAACAATTTCTCTACAAAACCTGATTCTATTTTTGCTATGGCTTTGAGCTTCCTAGCGTATCAATCACATTACATTGCGAGATTGGTGAATTGCTATGGTTACGGGAATTATGATAGAATTTTCGATTCGATTGAAGAACTGATAACATTCCCACAGGATTCAAGATTCGAAGCCGTGATTCGATCGATGAAGGCAAAAAATTGATTGATCTTTTTCACTGTTTGATTACGAGTCCCTGTTGAGCAAAGTTTACCGCATGGATACAAGGGACTTTTCGTAATAAGTCTAGATTCTTTGTAACCTGGTTTGGTCTAAGCTGGTCTACGTCGCTCAGAGGGATAAAGCCAGTTATTAGTCTCGCACTAGCTTTTTACTTATGAACTCTGGCAATATTCCTATCTGTTATGATCACCTGAAATGCTGAATGCATTTGACGCATGGCAATCCTAATAAACGATTTATCGCTTGAGAAATGTCGAGGAGGACTTTTTCCGCCAAATGGTATGCGTAATTCAGCAGAACTTTGCTTCTTCCGTTCTTGTATGCATTTCCTTTGTGAAGTTGAATTCCTTACCACAAAACTTTAGGCCCAAAATCTTTTTCATACTTTTTTAAGCTCAGAGTGGAGGTTAACTCAACATTTTCTCTAATATCAATAGACTGTTGATCAACTGTAGCAGTGACCTAGGTATGCCTCCACATCATAAATTGCAAGAATCTCATGTGGTATTTTTGTTTTGTTTGATGGGCAAAATAAAGGATTTTATTCTAAATAGATGCACATTTTAGCGTCACTTTTTGGCTATCATATCAAGGATCACATATCAAGGAAATATATCGTGTTCTAGAAATATGGAACACGGGCTAGAAATTTGATGTCGCATGGCAATATAGAAGGCGACAAAAGCGGAATGAAAGTGGCCAAGACTTCTCCGTTGATATTTACTTCTTAAAAAGAAACCTTCGATGAATCTTTTTGTGAATCTGAAGATGATAGACTTATTCTTTAGACATTTGTTGAGATATCCTCAACCTTGAGCATGGCTTACTCATTTTTCCCGGTGCATTTAAAAGATGCTTGGATTATTTTGTGCAAGAGGCATCTCACTGTTTAACTGGGTGGCCTCCAGAGGAGTAGAAGTGTATCCCGTAAAGTGATATTTTTCGCACTGCAGATTGCCAAGTTGGTGATATATCTGCTAAGTCTAAAATGCATCTTTCCATGTATATTGATATAGCTGTTTGTCATTTTGGAAGAAATTTGGTCACTCAATTTTAGCGACGAAATGTTTGCGTTTAATCAAGGTTTAATTCGCTTTACGGTTTGTGGAAGGGTCTGGCTAACTTTTTCGCCATCACAGATTATTCTTGGTCATTTACCTTCTCCATTTTTCGCCTTACGTAGGTTATGAATGAGAAGACAAGTAAGCCATTGTTAAATGTGCCAAGTATCAAGATGTTATCAGGGATTATAACGGTTAGGGTATCGAATCATAGCTTGGTTACCACCAATGATATAGAAGCAACACATATTGGTTACCGCAGGTAAATTTGGCTGTTCCAGACAGCATATAATTTTGAGAATGTGTAGTTACGAGTGATAGAAGTCTTCGGATATGCGTTCTGGGAGTATCTTCTTAGGGCTTAACTTATCTTTTGAAGCTTAAACTGATACAAGAGAAAGTAGTTTTGAAATCTACCCTTTCAAAATGGCTGTATAATACTTCCATTAATGCCCATTGGACCAAAACAGAACTTTACATGTTTGAACGTTTGTCTTGTTGGGGATACATGTAGACCCACGATATTGACCCAGTTGTTGCAACAATAACAACAACAATGATAACAACAATAACATTTTTTATTTTTGCTCAAACTGGGACTTATGGATTTTCAGATAAAAGGTTGAGACGGAAACCAATACGTTTTGGTGTGCGCTCTGGAACGAGGCTCAGGTTAAGTCTCAGAAGCGAGGCAAGCTACTCTCGACAGTTAGAAATTCTCATTGCTGTGGTGAAATTCGTGGAAGCTAATTTGCCCTGAAAATGAGGAAGTCCTGGTTCACAGTGAAAGGCTTGTTGATTTTTGGATCGAGGAAATATTTATCTGGACACTTGCGGCTTTTGTTCATGGCTAGTAGCACTTTAAACTTGAACTTTGAGGTGTTCTAGCGCTGGAGGTTCGAGCCGGCAACTTAGGCCCATCCGCCATTGCCTGGAGTTCGTACTTTGTTGCTATGGTTTCCATATCTAGTTATGAAATCGATGGGGGAAAGCTTCGTCCCTTTTTTCAATGTGAAAGTCCATGAGTCGTAGTTTGAGCGTCCATCAGTCTATCAATAGCGTTAACCACGAACATGCAATCAGTCTAGGATACATGAGGTATTGGAATTAACCAAAGTTTGGTGATGTAATTTTTGTGATTTTTGTTCTGAGGAAAGTTTGATTCACAAAAAACTCCGTAACTACGAAATGGGTGGAAAAGGCCTACAACCCTCGGTCATAATTAAAATAATCTCCTCATTGCAACATATTTCGTTTTCCCCACCTCAAGAGTAGAGATTCAGATAAACGCATATACGTTTTTTTGACTTCGGCTATTAACGTAATTTACATTCATCCCAGTACAGTACCTCACGTATTTTGGACATAAAGAATTTTTAGACATGAGAACTTCTTGTTGCTATGAAACGGTTGTATTGAGCATAAGCGTACTCATGGAGATTTACTCATTAGTCCATTCTAGCTGCAATTGGATGAAAATATGTAATTTCTACTGTCGCCCCGCATGGCTTTTCGAGACAAAGTTTGGTTTGAAAGTGAGCTATAAAACTTACCCAGGAAATTGCTAATTGAGTTTTGGTCACATGTAACTAGTCACTGTTTTGGTAAGCTTTTAAATGTTTTACCTGTCATACCACAATTCCTTTGGAAGAGGCACACCAGGGCTAACATAAGAGACATTAAACTTGTGAAGGAAATTGCTAATTAATTTTTGGTCACATGTAACTAGTCACTGTTTGGTAAGCTTTTAAATGTTTTACCTGTCATACCACAATTCCTTTGGAAGAGGCACACCAGGGCTAACATAAGAGACATTAAACTTGTGAAGGAAATTGCTAATTAATTTTTGGTCACATGTAACTAGTCACTGTTTGGTAAGCTTTTAAATGTTTTACCTGTCATACCACAATTCCTTTGGAAGAGGCACACCAGGGCTAACATAAGAGACATTAAACTTGTGAAGGAAATTGCTAATTAATTTTTGGTCACATGTAACTAGTCACTGTTTGGTAAGCTTTTAAATGTTTTACCTGTCATACAACAATTCCTTTGGAAGAGGCACACCAGGGCTAACATAAGAGACATTAAACTTGTGAAGGAAATTGCTAATTAATTTTTGGTCACATGTAACTAGTCACTGTTTGGTAAGCTTTTAAATGTTTTACTTGTCATACCACAATTCCTTTGGAAGAGGCACACCAGGGCTAACATAAGAGACATTATACTTGTGAAGGAAATTGCTAATTAATTTTTGGTCACATGTAACTAGTCGCTGTTTGGTAAGCTTTTAAATGTTTTACCTGTCATGCCACACTTCCTTTGGAAGAGGCACACCAGGGCTAACATAAGAGACATTAAACTTGTGAAGGAAATTGCTAATTAATTTTTGGTCACATGTAACTAGTCGCTGTTTGGTAAGCTTCTAAATGTTTTACCTGTCATGCCACACTTCCTTTGGAAGAGGCACACCAGGGCTAACATAAGAGACATTAAACTTGTGAAGGAAATTGCTAATTAATTTTTGGTCACATGTAACTAGTCGCTGTTTGGTAAGCTTTTAAATGTTTTACCTGTCATGCCACACTTCCTTTGGAAGAGGCACACCAGGGCTAACATAAGAGACATTAAACTTGTGAAGGAAATTGCTAATTAATTTTTGGTCACATGTAACTAGTCGCTGTTTGGTAAGCTTTTAAATGTTTTACCTGTCATGCCACACTTCCTTTGGAAGAGGCACACCAGGGCTAACATAAGAGACATTAAACTTGTGAAGGAAATTGCTAATTAATTTTTGGTCACATGTAACTAGTCGCTGTTTGGTAAGCTTTTAAATGTTTTACCTGTCATGCCACACTTCCTTTGGAAGAGGCACACCAGGGCTAACATAAGAGACATTAAACTTGTGAAGGAAATTGCTAATTAATTTTTGGTCACATGTAACTAGTCGCTGTTTGGTAAGCTTTTAAATGTTTTACCTGTCATGCCACACTTCCTTTGGAAGAGGCACACCAGGGCTAACATAAGAGACATTAAACTTGTGAAGGAAATTGCTAATTAATTTTTGGTCACATGTAACTAGTCGCTGTTTGGTAAGCTTTTAAATGTTTTACCTGTCATGCCACACTTCCTTTGGAAGAGGCACACCAGGGCTAACATAAGAGACATTAAACTTGTGAAGGAAATTGCTAATTAATTTTTGGTCACATGTAACTAGTCGCTGTTTGGTAAGCTTCTAAATGTTTTACCTGTCATGCCACACTTCCTTTGGAAGAGGCACACCAGGGCTAACATAAGAGACATTAAACTTGTGAAGGAAATTGCTAATTAATTTTTGGTCACATGTAACTAGTCGCTGTTTGGTAAGCTTTTAAATGTTTTACCTGTCATGCCACACTTCCTTTGGAAGAGGCACACCAGGGCTAACATAAGAGACATTAAACTTGTGAAGGAAATTGCTAATTAATTTTTGGTCACATGTAACTAGTCGCTGTTTGGTAAGCTTTTAAATGTTTTACCTGTCATGCCACACTTCCTTTGGAAGAGGCACACCAGGGCTAACATAAGAGACATTAAACTTGTGAAGGAAATTGCTAATTAATTTTTGGTCACATGTAACTAGTCGCTGTTTGGTAAGCTTCTAAATGTTTTACCTGTCATGCCACACTTCCTTTGGAAGAGGCACACCAGGGCTAACATAAGAGACATTAAACTTGTGAAGGAAATTGCTAATTAATTTTTGGTCACATGTAACTAGTCGCTGTTTGGTAAGCTTTTAAATGTTTTACCTGTCATGCCACACTTCCTTTGGAAGAGGCACACCAGGGCTAACATAAGAGACATTAAACTTGTGAAGGAAATTGCTAATTAATTTTTGGTCACATGTAACTAGTCGCTGTTTGGTAAGCTTTTAAATGTTTTACCTGTCATGCCACACTTCCTTTGGAAGAGGCACACCAGGGCTAACATAAGAGACATTAAACTTGTGAAGGAAATTGCTAATTAATTTTTGGTCACATGTAACTAGTCGCTGTTTGGTAAGCTTTTAAATGTTTTACCTGTCATGCCACACTTCCTTTGGAAGAGGCACACCAGGGCTAACATAAGAGACATTAAACTTGTGAAGGAAATTGCTAATTAATTTTTGGTCACATGTAACTAGTCGCTGTTTGGTAAGCTTCTAAATGTTTTACCTGTCATGCCACACTTCCTTTGGAAGAGGCACACCAGGGCTAACATAAGAGACATTAAACTTGTGAAGGAAATTGCTAATTAATTTTTGGTCACATGTAACTAGT
This sequence comes from Aurelia sp. 3 sensu Dawson et al. (2005), assembly GCA_964020215.1. NCBI lineage: Eukaryota > Metazoa > Cnidaria > Scyphozoa > Semaeostomeae > Ulmaridae > Aurelia > Aurelia sp. 3 sensu Dawson et al. (2005). Next base: position 17,895,806 of record OZ026580.1, read on the forward strand.
CGCTGTTTGGTAAGCTTTTAAATGTTTTACCTGTCATGCCACACTTCCTTTGGAAGAGGCACACCAGGGCTAACATAAGAGACATTAAACTTGTGAAGGAAATTGCTAATTAATTTTTGGTCACATGTAACTAGTCGCTGTTTGGTAAGCTTTTAAATGTTTTACCTGTCATGCCACACTTCCTTTGGAAGAGGCACACCAGGGCTAACATAAGAGACATTAAACTTGTGAAGGAAATTGCTAATTAATTTTTGGTCACATGTAACTAGTCGCTGTTTGGTAAGCTTCTAAATGTTTTACCTGTCATGCCACACTTCCTTTGGAAGAGGCACACCAGGGCTAACATAAGAGACATTAAACTTGTGAAGGAAATTGCTAATTAATTTTTGGTCACATGTAACTAGTCGCTGTTTGGTAAGCTTTTAAATGTTTTACCTGTCATGCCACACTTCCTTTGGAAGAGGCACACCAGGGCTAACATAAGAGACATTAAACTTGTGAAGGAAATTGCTAATTAATTTTTGGTCACATGTAACTAGTCGCTGTTTGGTAAGCTTTTAAATGTTTTACCTGTCATGCCACACTTCCTTTGGAAGAGGCACACCAGGGCTAACATAAGAGACATTAAACTTGTGAAGGAAATTGCTAATTAATTTTTGGTCACATGTAACTAGTCGCTGTTTGGTAAGCTTCTAAATGTTTTACCTGTCATGCCACACTTCCTTTGGAAGAGGCACACCAGGGCTAACATAAGAGACATTAAACTTGTGAAGGAAATTGCTAATTAATTTTTGGTCACATGTAACTAGTCGCTGTTTGGTAAGCTTTTAAATGTTTTACCTGTCATGCCACACTTCCTTTGGAAGAGGTACACCAGGGCTAACATAAGAGACATTAAACTTGTGAAGGAAATTGCTAATTAATTTTTGGTCACATGTAACTAGTCGCTGTTTGGTAAGCTTTTAAATGTTTTACCTGTCATGCCACACTTCCTTTGGAAGAGGCACACCAGGGCTAACATAAGAGACATTAAACTTGTGAAGGAAATTGCTAATTAATTTTTGGTCACATGTAACTAGTCGCTGTTTGGTAAGCTTTTAAATGTTTTACCTGTCATGCCACACTTCCTTTGGAAGAGGCACACCAGGGCTAACATAAGAGACATTAAACTTGTGAAGGAAATTGCTAATTAATTTTTGGTCACATGTAACTAGTCGCTGTTTGGTAAGCTTCTAAATGTTTTACCTGTCATGCCACACTTCCTTTGGAAGAGGCACACCAGGGCTAACATAAGAGACATTAAACTTGTGAAGGAAATTGCTAATTAATTTTTGGTCACATGTAACTAGTCACTGTTTGGTAAGCTTTTAAATGTTTTACCTGTCATACCACAATTCCTTTGGAAGAGGCACACCAGGGCTAACATAAGAGACATTAAACTTGTGAAGGAAATTGCTAATTAATTTTTGGTCACATGTAACTAGTCACTGTTTGGTAAGCTTTTAAATGTTTTACCTGTCATGCCACACTTCCTTTGGAAGAGGCACACCAGGGCTAACATAAGAGACATTAAACTTGTGAAGGAAATTGCTAATTAATTTTTGGTCACATGTAACTAGTCACTGTTTGGTAAGCTTTTAAATGTTTTACCTGTCATACCACAATTCCTTTGGAAGAGGCACACCAGGGCTAACATAAGAGACATTAAACTTGTGAAGGAAATTGCTAATTAATTTTTGGTCACATGTAACTAGTCACTGTTTGGTAAGCTTTTAAATGTTTTACCTGTCATGCCACACTTCCTCTGGAAGAGGCACACCAGGGCTAACATAAGAGACATTAAACTTGTGAAGGAAATTGCTAATTAATTTTTGGTCACATGTAACTAGTCACTGTTTGGTAAGCTTTTAAATGTTTTACCTGTCATACCACAATTCCTTTGGAAGAGGCACACCAGGGCTAACATAAGAGACATTAAACTTGTGAAGGAAATTGCTAATTAATTTTTGGTCACATGTAACTAGTCACTGTTTGGTAAGCTTTTAAATGTTTTACCTGTCATGCCACACTTCCTTTGGAAGAGGCACACCAGGGCTAACATAAGAGACATTAAACTTGTGAAGGAAATTGCTAATTAATTTTTGGTCACATGTAACTAGTCACTGTTTGGTAAGCTTTTAAATGTTTTACCTGTCATACAACAATTCCTTTGGAAGAGGCACACCAGGGCTAACATAAGAGACATTAAACTTGTGAAGGAAATTGCTAATTAATTTTTGGTCACATGTAACTAGTCGCTGTTTGGTAAGCTTTTAAATGTTTTACCTGTCATGCCACACTTCCTTTGGAAGAGGCACACCAGGGCTAACATAAGAGACATTAAACTTGTGAAGGAAATTGCTAATTAATTTTTGGTCACATGTAACTAGTCGCTGTTTGGTAAGCTTCTAAATGTTTTACCTGTCATGCCACACTTCCTTTGGAAGAGGCACACCAGGGCTAACATAAGAGACATTAAACTTGTGAAGGAAATTGCTAATTAATTTTTGGTCACATGTAACTAGTCGCTGTTTGGTAAGCTTTTAAATGTTTTACCTGTCATGCCACACTTCCTTTGGAAGAGGCACACCAGGGCTAACATAAGAGACATTAAACTTGTGAAGGAAATTGCTAATTAATTTTTGGTCACATGTAACTAGTCGCTGTTTGGTAAGCTTTTAAATGTTTTACCTGTCATGCCACACTTCCTTTGGAAGAGGCACACCAGGGCTAACATAAGAGACATTAAACTTGTGAAGGAAATTGCTAATTAATTTTTGGTCACATGTAACTAGTCGCTGTTTGGTAAGCTTCTAAATGTTTTACCTGTCATGCCACACTTCCTTTGGAAGAGGCACACCAGGGCTAACATAAGAGACATTAAACTTGTGAAGGAAATTGCTAATTAATTTTTGGTCACATGTAACTAGTCGCTGTTTGGTAAGCTTTTAAATGTTTTACCTGTCATGCCACACTTCCTTTGGAAGAGGCACACCAGGGCTAACATAAGAGACATTAAACTTGTGAAGGAAATTGCTAATTAATTTTTGGTCACATGTAACTAGTCGCTGTTTGGTAAGCTTTTAAATGTTTTACCTGTCATGCCACACTTCCTTTGGAAGAGGCACACCAGGGCTAACATAAGAGACATTAAACTTGTGAAGGAAATTGCTAATTAATTTTTGGTCACATGTAACTAGTCGCTGTTTGGTAAGCTTTTAAATGTTTTACCTGTCATGCCACACTTCCTTTGGAAGAGGCACACCAGGGCTAACATAAGAGACATTAAACTTGTGAAGGAAATTGCTAATTAATTTTTGGTCACATGTAACTAGTCGCTGTTTGGTAAGCTTCTAAATGTTTTACCTGTCATGCCACACTTCCTTTGGAAGAGGCACACCAGGGCTAACATAAGAGACATTAAACTTGTGAAGGAAATTGCTAATTAATTTTTGGTCACATGTAACTAGTCACTGTTTGGTAAGCTTTTAAATGTTTTACCTGTCATACCACAATTCCTTTGGAAGAGGCACACCAGGGCTAACATAAGAGACATTAAACTTGTGAAGGAAATTGCTAATTAATTTTTGGTCACATGTAACTAGTCACTGTTTGGTAAGCTTTTAAATGTTTTACCTGTCATGCCACACTTCCTTTGGAAGAGGCACACCAGGGCTAACATAAGAGACATTAAACTTGTGAAGGAAATTGCTAATTAATTTTTGGTCACATGTAACTAGTCACTGTTTGGTAAGCTTTTAAATGTTTTACCTGTCATACCACAATTCCTTTGGAAGAGGCACACCAGGGCTAACATAAGAGACATTAAACTTGTGAAGGAAATTGCTAATTAATTTTTGGTCACATGTAACTAGTCACTGTTTGGTAAGCTTTTAAATGTTTTACCTGTCATGCCACACTTCCTTTGGAAGAGGCACACCAGGGCTAACATAAGAGACATTAAACTTGTGAAGGAAATTGCTAATTAATTTTTGGTCACATGTAACTAGTCACTGTTTGGTAAGCTTTTAAATGTTTTACCTGTCATACCACAATTCCTTTGGAAGAGGCACACCAGGGCTAAAATAAGAGACATTAAACTTGTGAAGGAAATTGCTAATTAATTTTTGGTCACATGTAACTAGTCACTGTTTGGTAAGCTTTTAAATGTTTTACCTGTCATGCCACACTTCCTTTGGAAGAGGCACACCAGGGCTAACATAAGAGACATTAAACTTGTGAAGGAAATTGCTAATTAATTTTTGGTCACATGTAACTAGTCACTGTTTGGTAAGCTTTTAAATGTTTTACCTGTCATACAACAATTCCTTTGGAAGAGGCACACCAGGGCTAACATAAGAGACATTAAACTTGTGAAGGAAATTGCTAATTAATTTTTGGTTACATGTAACTAGTCACTGTTTTGGTAAGCTTTTAAATGTTTTACCTGTCATGCCACAATTCCTTTGGAAGAGGCACACCAGGGCTAACATAAGAGACATTGAACTCGTGAAGGAAATTGCTAATTAATTTTTGGTCACATGTAACTAGTCACTGTTTGGTAAGCTTTTAAATGTTTTACCTGTCATGCCACAATTCCTTTGGAAGAGGCACACCAGGGCTAACATAAGAGACATTGAACTCGTGAAGGAAATTGCTAATTAATTTTTGGTCACATGTAACTAGTCACTGTTTGGTAAGCTTTTAAATGTTTTACCTGTCATACCACAATTCCTTTGGAAGAGGCACACCAGGGCTAACATAAGAGACATTAAACTTGTGAAGGAAATTGCTAATTAATTTTTGGTCACATGTAACTAGTCGCTGTTTGGTAAGCTTCTAAATGTTTTACCTGTCATGCCACACTTCCTTTGGAAGAGGCACACCAGGGCTAACATAAGAGACATTAAACTTGTGAAGGAAATTGCTAATTAATTTTTGTTCACATGTAACTAGTCGCTGTTTGGTAAGCTTTTAAATGTTTTACCTGTCATGCCACACTTCCTTTGGAAGAGGCACACCAGGGCTAACATAAGAGACATTAAACTTGTGAAGGAAATTGCTAATTAATTTTTGGTCACATGTAACTAGTCGCTGTTTGGTAAGCTTTTAAATGTTTTACCTGTCATGCCACACTTCCTTTGGAAGAGGCACACCAGGGCTAACATAAGAGACATTAAACTTGTGAAGGAAATTGCTAATTAATTTTTGGTCACATGTAACTAGTCGCTGTTTGGTAAGCTTCTAAATGTTTTACCTGTCATGCCACACTTCCTTTGGAAGAGGCACACCAGGGCTAACATAAGAGACATTAAACTTGTGAAGGAAATTGCTAATTAATTTTTGGTCACATGTAACTAGTCGCTGTTTGGTAAGCTTCTAAATGTTTTACCTGTCATGCCACACTTCCTTTGGAAGAGGCACACCAGGGCTAACATAAGAGACATTAAACTTGTGAAGGAAATTGCTAATTAATTTTTGGTCACATGTAACTAGTCGCTGTTTGGTAAGCTTTTAAATGTTTTACCTGTCATGCCACACTTCCTTTGGAAGAGGCACACCAGGGCTAACATAAGAGACATTAAACTTGTGAAGGAAATTGCTAATTAATTTTTGGTCACATGTAACTAGTCGCTGTTTGGTAAGCTTTTAAATGTTTTACCTGTCATGCCACACTTCCTTTGGAAGAGGCACACCAGGGCTAACATAAGAGACATTAAACTTGTGAAGGAAATTGCTAATTAATTTTTGGTCACATGTAACTAGTCGCTGTTTGGTAAGCTTTTAAATGTTTTACCTGTCATGCCACACTTCCTTTGGAAGAGGCACACCAGGGCTAACATAAGAGACATTAAACTTGTGAAGGAAATTGCTAATTAATTTTTGGTCACATGTAACTAGTCGCTGTTTGGTAAGCTTCTAAATGTTTTACCTGTCATGCCACACTTCCGTTGGAAGAGGCACACCAGGGCTAACATAAGAGACATTAAACTTGTGAAGGAAATTGCTAATTAATTTTTGGTCACATGTAACTAGTCACTGTTTGGTAAGCTTTTAAATGTTTTACCTGTCATACCACAATTCCTTTGGAAGAGGCACACCAGGGCTAACATAAGAGACATTAAACTTGTGAAGGAAATTGCTAATTAATTTTTGGTCACATGTAACTAGTCACTGTTTGGTAAGCTTTTAAATGTTTTACCTGTCATGCCACACTTCCTTTGGAAGAGGCACACCAGGGCTAACATAAGAGACATTAAACTTGTGAAGGAAATTGCTAATTAATTTTTGGTCACATGTAACTAGTCACTGTTTGGTAAGCTTTTAAATGTTTTACCTGTCATACCACAATTCCTTTGGAAGAGGCACACCAGGGCTAAAATAAGAGACATTAAACTTGTGAAGGAAATTGCTAATTAATTTTTGGTCACATGTAACTAGTCACTGTTTGGTAAGCTTTTAAATGTTTTACCTGTCATGCCACACTTCCTTTGGAAGAGGCACACCAGGGCTAACATAAGAGACATTAAACTTGTGAAGGAAATTGCTAATTAATTTTTGGTCACATGTAACTAGTCACTGTTTGGTAAGCTTTTAAATGTTTTACCTGTCATACAACAATTCCTTTGGAAGAGGCACACCAGGGCTAACATAAGAGACATTAAACTTGTGAAGGAAATTGCTAATTAATTTTTGGTTACATGTAACTAGTCACTGTTTTGGTAAGCTTTTAAATGTTTTACCTGTCATGCCACAATTCCTTTGGAAGAGGCACACCAGGGCTAACATAAGAGACATTGAACTCGTGAAGGAAATTGCTAATTAATTTTTGGTCACATGTAACTAGTCACTGTTTGGTAAGCTTTTAAATGTTTTACCTGTCATGCCACAATTCCTTTGGAAGAGGCACACCAGGGCTAACATAAGAGACATTGAACTCGTGAAGGAAATTGCTAATTAATTTTTGGTCACATGTAACTAGTCACTGTTTGGTAAGCTTTTAAATGTTTTACCTGTCATACCACAATTCCTTTGGAAGAGGCACACCAGGGCTAACATAAGAGACATTAAACTTGTGAAGGAAATTGCTAATTAATTTTTGGTCACATGTAACTAGTCACTGTTTGGTAAGCTTTTAAATGTTTTACCTGTCATACCACAATTCCTTTGGAAGAGGCACACCAGGGCTAACATAAGAGACATTAAACTTGTGAAGGAAATTGCTAATTAATTTTTGGTCACATGTAACTAGTCACTGTTTGGTAAGCTTTTAAATGTTTTACCTGTCATGCCACACTTCCTTTGGAAGAGGCACACCAGGGCTAACATAAGAGACATTAAACTTGTGAAGGAAATTGCTAATTAATTTTTGGTCACATGTAACTAGTCACTGTTTGGTAAGCTTTTAAATGTTTTACCTGTCATACAACAATTCCTTTGGAAGAGGCACACCAGGGCTAACATAAGAGACATTAAACTTGTGAAGGAAATTGCTAATTAATTTTTGGTTACATGTAACTAGTCACTGTTTTGGTAAGCTTTTAAATGTTTTACCTGTCATGCCACAATTCCTTTGGAAGAGGCACACCAGGGCTAATATAAGAGACATTGAACTCGTGAAGGAAATTGCTAATTAATTTTTGGTCACATGTAACTAGTCACTGTTTGGTAAGCTTTTAAATGTTTTACCTGTCATGCCACAATTCCTTTGGAAGAGGCACACCAGGGCTAACATAAGAGACATTGAACTCGTGAAGGAAATTGCTAATTAATTTTTGGTCACATGTAACTAGTCACTGTTTGGTAAGCTTTTAAATGTTTTACCTGTCATACCACAATTCCTTTGGAAGAGGCACACCAGGGCTAACATAAGAGACATTAAACTTGTGAAGGAAATTGCTAATTAATTTTTGGTCACATGTAACTAGTCACTGTTTGGTAAGCTTTTAAATGTTTTACCTGTCATACCACAATTCCTTTGGAAGAGGCACACCAGGGCTAACATAAGAGACATTGAACTCGTGAAGTAAACTGCTAATTGATTATGGTCAAACGCAACACAGGTATGATTTAAAATCCCAAAAAGTTAAAAGTTTTTATACGAATTGTTCGAATGAGTGGCTTTAGAGGTTCTATCACTGTTGTCCGTATTTCAAACTTCTGTAAATGTATTAAGATGAAATATATAAAGAATCCCAGATAGAAACCATGTTTTCTGCGAAACAACAAATCTCCTTTCGTGTGACTGGTTGAAGATGTCAGTTTTACAATATTTAAACTTGATTTGCTATTCCAGTTTCAAAACGTATTGTTTTTCATTTTGCAGGAGTTTCATCCACCGCACTTCACAAAGTTTCAAACTTATGATTTTCAGCGAAACCTTTTGAATGTTCAGATCTTACCGTCTTTGCAAATTAGAAGATAAGTTGGAATCGTTCGATTTAGATTCTTTTTAGAACAGCATAAAGGTCCATTGCAGTTAGATTTATGGTCCTGGTTTTTATTCCTCAAACCTACCCAGGGTACTTGAAACCTTGTCAACGAAAAAGCCCATTAGATTTGAATGGATTCCATCAACTTTCCAAGGAAATTGCTTATTATTTCTGGTTATAGTTCGTTAGATATTTTCTGTCCAATTTGCAAACATTGGTTCACAGCACAATTTTTACAGACCATAATTCATGCATGTTATGTTATCAAAATCAGCTTGGACACCACAGATAGACAAAGTTGGTTCTTCGTCCACCACACCAATTAGACTTTTCCTGGATTGTGGCCAATTTTAGCAATCATTAAATTGAAGTTTTGAATATCAAAATCGAATATGAACGCCCTATATATCTAAGGTCAATGATCATAACTTCCTGTGAAGCAACCAACTATCCCAAGGCAGCCTGGGCCTGGTTTACAGCTATCCTAAGAGTCACTGGAAACGGGGATGCTGCGATCCCAAGTGATCCATCTTCGTTGGATTTTGCCGTGGCATATGTATTCAAAAGAAGGGCAGGTTTTGTAAAAATAGCATCAGTTTTTTTTGATTGACGCACGATTAAAAGCGATTAGAGATTGCAGACAATATGATTTATACGGCCAACTAATCAAACCTTACCTGTAAACAAGCAGGCCATAAAGAAAATACGAATCCTCGTCCCTAACTCACTTACTGTTCGTGCGAATACGGACCATCAAATGAAGATAGATAAGCATTCAGTTAAGTCCCGCCTTTAAGAAACACGTTACTTAAAAGCAGCCTGATTGGTTTCTTATGTCAAGGTATACGTCTTCAAAACAGAATGTGTATACCGTTGAATAAAAAACACTTTCATACTCCAAACAGCCGTCAAAATTGTTAAGAAAGCGTTTTTGAAATATGCACCATTGTGTGAGGATCTAATGGTTTGAGCCAGTACTGAAGGCTTCTTGAAATTTTAACAATTTGGGCTTGAAACTTTCTTTGTTGTATCTAGAGAATTGAGACCTTTTGGGGACATAATTTCAAATATACGCCTTATAATATTGCTATGTACCATGGTATAAGAAACTGAACATGAATCAGCCTGGATAGTTTCTTAGAGGTATTTCATTAAACGAAATCAGGCATGAGTTTCTTATAATGCAGTTTCTTAAAGGCGGGACTTTACTGTATATCAAAGGATGATTTTAAACAGCTAAAGCATCGACTTTAGTTATCTTATTCTAAATCTGAACATGTGAACTGATTAGTTATAGTTTTTTCATGATGTATAAGATTTGTGTATACCCCCGTGAGGACCTTGTGGGCAGAGAAAAAGAAAACAATGAGAGAGCAAGAGATTCTGAGGAGACACAGATCAGAAACAGACGTTAAATGACTGCTAAAAATTTCGTTGTGTGTACACGATACATTGGATGAAGTTTGCGAAGTTAATCAGCAGTTTTATCTTGTTATATTCTTAAAATGTACTACCTCACGGCCGGAGAGAGGTAGTTACAAACAATGTACATGAAGAAATAGGGGTGCAATGCCTACCATGCCATTTGCCAAGTAGCCTTTCAGTAGACTTATGCCTTTTCGTCCCTTGTTTCCCTGCGTTCTTTGACTTGCTGATATCACTTGGTCAATAGGGACTCGTGATATTACGCTTATATAATGGGCCCACTTTTTCAAAATGGCCTAAAAAGGTGGGAGTTCTCGTACACTCAACAAAATCGCTTCAAAATCTGGTTTAAAGAGCTCGAACATTGAAAAGGAAACTTTTAGTATAAAGAATGATGTTGTCTTGACGTACAAAGCGCAAAATGCATACCTTTCAGACAGTAATCTTCCTCTGTAGAAGCAAAATAGATCCATCGAAGCTGCGAGAACTCCAGGCTTCTTCAACCGGTCTTTAAGAGCAACAACAACAATATTCTGAATAGCGGCCCCTGATTGGTTAAAAACTGAATTCTAGCGATTTGATTGGTGAATACGGAGCCACCCTACGCGGGCCTAAAGTGGGCCCACTATTTCAGAGTAATGTTATTAGTCCCTCTTGACCATGAACGCAGGGAAACAAGGGACGAAAAGGCATCAGTCTAGCCTTTCAGTTGCTGTTTCTGGATGACAATTACCCTATTCACAGATGCAAGTTTAAACCAGCTTAAACCAGGTTAAACCAGGTCTCGGATAGGGCCTCCTGATTGGTCGGTCCAACAAATCGGATTTGATTGGTTGAAAGTTAACTTGGTGTGAATGGAGTATATGTATTTAGAACTGCACAGATTTTGGTTACCTGATCTTAGATAATGTCAGTTTTCAAACGAGGAACTCAATTTTTTTACTAACCATTTAAGAAATTTATTTCCCCAAGGAGTGCTCATATTTGAAAGCAAATTTGGGACAGTTTCTAAAAGATTTCCGTGTCCATCAGTTTCGTTTTATCTTACAAAAAACCTCATCTTATAAAGGTTTGATGGAATTTCTTCTGGTTAAACATCTACAACTGATCTTTCAATCTGAAGCAGAAGGGTGTTTCTGTAATTCGATATTTTAAAAATAGCCCATACCAAATTATTTCAAATTAGAACCAGCGGCAATCTTTTTAACCGCACAAAGACCACCATCAGGTGAACAAATTATCTATTATAAATTTTGGAAAAAATTAAGTTTGATGTCGTGTTTTTCAACTGGAAAGCCACTTCAAAGGGTCGTCCTAGGTCAAACGTTTTAGTTGCAATTAAGTTTGTATAAACAATATCATTAGTTCTATCTAGCTTTGTGCTCAGATTGATACAATTTGCCTCTCTGGTGGTAGAGAATTGTGCTGCCTTGTAGCTAAAAAGAGATCCTGTGCCCAGGAGCATTGGGTTATGACTTAGCTGGATATTTGTGGGTCTCAAGCACTGATCTCAAAAGTGGTCTGAAACAGAAAACAAATTTTGAATGAAGTTTTTGCACTTTATTTGATCCTAAGACGCGCCCTTAAAGCATGGGTGGTTAGACACTGCAGTTGTGCTTCATTGCCGCTTTGTTCTTTTGCGCAGGATGAAACTTTTTGCTACTATGAAGGAGCATATCTTCAAACATCCTCTGTAGAAACATATAAATTTTCCTCCGCAGCAGCATTTACACTGACAAATAACTGCAGAGTCTAATTACCCATAGTCGAAGCAAACTATGTGCTACCCTGGGTACCAGAGCGTATGAAAAATCATAAAGAAGTAAGCATGTTAAAAAGTTTTTGCAGGCTTTGGTACCCAGGGTAACCATATGCCCATTTGACAGGATGTGTTTGAAGTTGAAGAGTTAATTTCCGAAAGCTGTTTGCAGAATCTCTAAAATATGAAAATATTTTGTTTTATATTCTACTTGGCACAAGCGAACAACGAGAACCAAGAAACTATGTACAATTTGGCCGTATTGCTCATATGCTAACCTGAAATAGCTAAAAACGAAGGAATATTAGCTACCCCTCAACCTTGATGCAACGGCCATTACTCCTGCGTCAATACTGTCGATACCCAAATCGGTCGACGGTTGAGATTGCAAGAAGACCGTTTGGGGCCTGGGAACGAGGTTGCCTACCTCTTTGGTTTGCCGAAAGTAAGATTGGCTGATTCGTTTTCGTCCGGGATAGAATGTCAAAATTTCACTTCGTCATTAGCAACTGACGCAAAGGATGGCGGGAAGGAGCTCTTTACCAAGATGCATTGCGTTCCAATTAAGAATCTTTAAGTATTCTACAGGGATTCGATTATAGAACGCAGTGCTTCTTGGTAAATAGTTCCTTGCCGCCATCTTTAGCGTAACTGAATTTCCTCCACTTGCCACACTAAACTGTTTGTTCGTAGCTTTTAGGCCTAAGATAGATCCAGTTGATACACATCAGTATCGCTCAAAGAATAGTGTCGTTAATTGAATTGAATTGTCAGCATTCAAACTCGTAAAAGGACTCATTTTGATGTTGGAGTCTTTCTCTGCCTTGGTTTCTTGCCTTGCATCACTATGGCACACAAACTAATTTCCAATATTGTACAAATTATTTCTGTGGCAAACAGTCATCATACTGAGCTGTGCGTTCATTGGTTTCTTATCGCTGCCCCAAACATGCTTATCCAAGTTTGTGGCATTTATAGTCTTTCCACAGGTTATTGGCTATTTGCCTCAACTATGGTTGAAATTTTAAGTAAATTATATTCGACGCATTATCATTATTTCTTTGGTAGCTGAGCGATACCACGTGCCTTGTGGATAGGCTTTGCAGAATGGCAACAAATTTACCTTCGAATATTTTGCGTCCTTTTTCATCTCCGTAAGTCATAGGCTATGGTTGAAATTTTGTGAAAATTATATTCGATGCATTTTCAGGTAGCTTAGCGATATCATGTGCCATGTGGATAGGCTTTGCAGAATGGCAAGAGATAACATGTGCGATATGGATAGGTTTTGCACAATGGCAACAAATTTATTTGTGAATTTCTTGAATGCCTTGGAATCTGCTTGGTGAAGAAATCCTTTTCGTCTTTGTTGCAAGCAAAATATTTCGCAGACCATGGTCAGCGCAGACTACTCGCTTGGCTAGTTTTACGAGTTCAGGGTTTGTATGCTTGATCCTACAAAACAAACTTACCAACTGCTGACGGCAATTCTTACCTTTATTCCAAATTTTTGAGGGTCGTTACATCTGTAACTTCATTGAAAATTCTGATAATTTAGGCCAAATCTGGTTGCTGTGTCACCATTGTCTTGCATGAACACATGATAACGATGCTAGCAACGATTGAGAGGCGAGAAAACAATAGGACAGCCTCGTTTTCGTTGAAAGTGACGTCAGAAGATACATTCTTTGGCGCGATACCACGTCACTATGCGCAAATTGCTTAGTTCAATGCGTAATTTCACAAGGAAAAGGAGAAAAATAGTGGAAGAAAAATATGATACACCATTTATAGCAGTGTTGTCTTGCATTTTCTTATATCTATCATAACCAACTATGGACTTGTCCTTCAAGATATTTTTGCTATCTGTTTTTGGTGGCTCTTTGCCTATGAGAACTTTCATGGCAGTTTTTTGTTTATATCTTTGAAACTTACTCAAATGAATTTCCTAGAGCACTCCTGTGACTATAACTTCCACAATTCCAACTTGCCACCGAACTTGCCCTACGGTTCTACGGATCTAAACCTTCTCACACCTACATAAATTTATCATCTCACCTAAACCGCCATCAAATTATTGTTAACCAGTGACTCAAGTTGGTAAAACTATTACTTCCAAGTGCAAATGATGTGATTTAGTTGTCATTTTTCTCGATGTTCAACATGGTTTTGAGTGACATTAGAGCTTCGTTTTCATAACGTCCTGAGATCTCGCAACCAGAAATATGACCATAAGAGTGAGCCTTACATTTGTTTGTGTATTATGACAACCGCTTCAGTCCTAGCCTTCGCGTAGACCCGTTATGAATCACGGGGCTACTTGTAGGCTACTTAAGTCCTTGTTTTGTCTTTCTACTCGAGATGTACCGCACATCTGTTATGTAGAAACTTGTTGTGGACTTTGGTTGTTGTTGTTGTGGTTGTTGTTGTTGTTGTTGTTGTCGTTGTCGTCGTTTTGTGTTCCCGACAGCGAGGACAACGAAAAGACTGACTGCACGAGTTTCAGCTTTCTGCCTTGAGTTGAATATGTATGTCTGTTAATTGACTACAAATAACGTCTATATTTAACGTCTACAATTAACTGTAGTTAACTGACTACAGTTAATTGATTACACGAGTCGGAGTTTTATTGTACGGGTGAAAGTAAAAAGTCAGATTAAAGGCATCGAGTGAATACAAGGAATCACGTCGTAAGTCTAAACAATGAGTTTTATCAGTTGTTTTACTTCTCTCAGGTGTCGAGATCAACATAGACTGTTAGAAATTTCTCACCCTGCTTGAGTCTTAATCATACCATGTTAAAGTTTATAGAGCTTACACAGCCAGCGCAGTATTTCTACAAGATTTAGTGACAGGAGATTTTTGTTGGATTCATCTTTATCCAACGTTCGTGCATTGGTGATGAAAATTCCCAAGATGGTTGCCAACACGTTGCGCTGCCTATTTATAAAGAAAATTACCGTTGTGCGTCTTATGATATAAGCCTACTAAGGGATTTGCAAAAAGGTATTCCATTTATAGATAAGGGCATCCTTCCAGGCTAACACACTAACTTTAATAGATCTTACGTAGACGATATCAGATCTGAGATCTGAGGTAAATTTAACCTTGACTTTTCACTAATATTTGGTGCATTTGTCAAGATAACAGAATTGACAAAGTCTATCGAAGGCCTACATGGATGAGTCATGCAATGAAAGTTCAAGGTATCTTCCTGCTCTTTTAAGAATATTTTGGTATTAGGCCTTCAATTAGATAGTAGATAGAGAGTGACAACATGTTCGTAATAGACCTTTTAGCTATTCTACAAAAGAGCCTGGATCGAGCGATATTTTTATACAGTTTTATTCGCAAGGTTCGATTGAATGGCGTTAGAGCTTCGATCACAATTGTGCACATTCGAAAATTCTACAAATTGTAATGAAATATCGTTCGATCCACATTCTTTTTCAGAATAGCTAAAAGATCTATTGTCGCTATTGATAGACTGATTGACGCTCAAGTTGCGACTCACAGACTTTCACATTGAAAATTGGGACGAAGCTTTTCCTCTCAATTTCATGTCTGGATATGAAACCATAGCAACAGTTTACTAAGACCTCGATGCTCCAGGCAATGGCAGAGGCAATGGTAGAGGCAATGGCAATGGATCCTGGATGATGAAGGGCCTAAAACATTGATCAAATTAAATCATAAAGGACTCCTTGCACAAACCAATAAAGAAAATGCAGTTGTTCATTCGTTAAAGATATCTACTCCAAATTTATTGCCATGGGGTTAAAAATCTTTAGTAGTTGTTTGAGAATAGATGTCTGATAACTCTTGTGAGAAGTGGGACGCCCATTGCATATTGTCAAGTGCAAGGGGAGTCATTATGACTTGATCAACGTTTTATGCCCTTTTTCAGTCATTTTGCTACCATGAAATTTTTTTAAAGTTAAATTTATCGATACTTCTAGTGCTGGTAAGACAGCGAGAAAAATCACAAAAATACTTTAATCTTTCATATTGTAACTGCAATTTGAATCATTCAAATCTGGGAAGTAATTTTGGTGCTATGAATTTTCAAAAGTGGGACTTTTTTCTAGCTCATCCTGTATTTTCCGCTTGTGCCAAATTTTACTTTCAGACAGTCATAAGATTTTAGCGTGCTCACAAAGAATCCTGGGTGATGATTTATCTGTTAAAGTAATACGTTGTATGAACGTGCATGGGCTAGATCAGAGTCTGGCTGGCTGGCTGGCTGGCTGGGTTGGTTGGTGAGCTTTGAGCATTAGCAATATTTAGTAATCTCAGGAACTTGCAAATCTTTCCGTGCATTTCAGAAATAATCCGAAAAATAGTAGGATCAACAAAGGCAAACAGGCCTACCTGACCATTTGATTATTATTTTGTTGCTGGACATAGGTTAATAATCCTCATCTTATTGGCAGCGCGATAGAGTTATAACCACATTCAACACAAGATGAATAGAGTTCATTCGCATATGTCCGCATGGGGCGATGCCACTCAGTGCGGTTTATCAAAGGGCGACAGAGGTGTATTAAAATGGGCCGGACGTTTTAAATCTCACCAGAAATTTTTAATTGGAAACAATAAAACCTTTTGCTGGGTTGAATAACGATTAGAAGGCTAATTGATTCGAAGGAAGAGCATCGACCGATCATTTGGTGAATATTTAGGTATGTAAACAAGTATGAAAGTTGATAATTTGGAATGTGTTTAGTACGTAATTTTCTGTGCAACGATTGGTCGGGAGTGAATGGGAGCATCGTTTATCGAAGGAATAATCTGGTTAGGTAGACGTTTTAGGAGAGCTTGATAAGGCAATGTTGTGGTCATTAATCTAAATCTGCCGTTTGGCTTCAGCTGAAATCATTTTAAATGTTTCAGATATCGAGTTGTCAAGTTGGGAGAACAGTCAGTAAGGATGATTTAAAAGTTCATTGTGAACATATTGGAGTGTACTTCACAAGAAATAATTTGTCTCCGTCTGGTCGAAAGATCGCTCACAGCATGGTCAATGTCTCTATTGACTATGCTTGCAGCTTCAGGAGTTGGACTTGGTTGCTCCTATCTTGACCTTATCTTGGCAATGCAGCTGATTTAGCCAATGAGAGAGAAATTTTCCTTTCCTGGAATCTTACTGGTCCGACTGAAGTCGTTAAGCACGGGCCCGAGCACGGGCCTATAAATGGGATAGACTTTACTTTACGCTGAGGGCAATCTCCCGATTGAGCCTTTAGAATGAAGAAGAAACGTCCACACAACAAATGGGGCAGAGAACGCAGGGAATAAAAAGAAACGGTCAATCTCGAGAGGTCCTGTGGTTCAAACGTGGCTGGCCATACCCCAGAAGAGTAGATAAATTTTGCTCTTCTTGAGTTACTTTAGAAATAGTGAGATCTAAGAGATCCATCTCTTAAAATAGTCTTCCATAACTTAGTAACATATCTTGTTAATTTTCGCTTGGACTTTGTGATTTTTCCCACCATAATTCCAGCTTTTATTTTAACTTATTTTACTAAATCCAGTTTCATATACTTAGTAAATTCAGCTTCATTCAGAAAGTCATGTTGTCTGTCTATCAACAATTTGATCATTTTAAGTTAACTTCTTTACTTATTGTGAAACATTTGGGCTTTAGAATTAGATTTATTTCTTAAATTTTGGATATGAATGAAGTTAATGATGGATTTTACATTTTTTGGTTCTTTCATACATTGTAACTGAATTTGATTTGTTTTTTAATTTTCCTCCAACGCTTTAGGCTACCTTAAATCATTCATTCAGTACTGTTTCCTTTTGTCATTAAGTTAATGCTCATGTACATGCAAAGCTCTTTTAATTAATTCCTTCGTCTCTGCATATATATATTTATGAATTCATCCAAGAATTTGCTGATTCATTCGTTATTTAGTTTATTTATTCATTCATTCAGTCATAGATTTATTCATTCATTTGTTCCTGTGTCATTTATTTACCTGGTGCGATCAATAGAGCATGATATAGATTTAAGATGTAATTTAAATCAATGTAGATTCAAAAGTTTTCGTTATTTAATACATTGTAACTGAATTTGATTTAGTGTATTTTTCTCCATCGCTTTAGGCTACTTTTATTCATTTATTCAGCATTTCTTCCTCTCTCTCTTTGAGTTAATGCCCACTTTCATGAAGGAAATTTTTGATGAACTCTGCATGCATTTATGAGTTCATCCAAGAATTTACTGATTCATTCGTTATTTGATTTATTTATTCATTCATACATTTATTCATTTATTCCTTGTTTCGCCAATTAACTGGTGCGACCAATAGAACTGTACATAAATATTTAGATTTAGGATATGAATTTAGTCAATCATAAATTCCAAATTTTTCATGTTCTTTCTTGCATTGTGGCTGGATTTGATTTTTGTTTTGTTTTTCTCGTACACTTTAGGCAGTTTTTATCAATGCCATTCAACGATTCAACACTGCTTCCTTTTGCCCCAGAGTTAATGCTCATGTTCATGAAGGAACTTTTTAATTGTGATTAACTACCTTTCCTCTGCATGCATTTATGAATCCATCAAAACATTCGTTAACTCATCATTCACTTTATTCATATATTCATTCATTCATTCATTCATTCATTCATTCATTCATTTATTCATTCATTCATTCATTCATTCATTCATTCATTCATTCATTCATTCATTCATTCAAGCATTTATTCCTTGTTTGATTAACCTGTTGGGTGCACTGAAAAAATAGAAATGAATTCTTTTCTTAAGCTCCAAATAGATCATAACTTCTGTATTGATAGTCCTGTTCCACTGGGCTCTTTTTCTGAATCAAAAAAGTCTGTCTAGCTGATCTCGTTCCTTGGTTCCGTATTCCTTGATGGAATGAGGAACCTGTGGATTGGGAAACTGCGGACTTGGAATGGTCAGACGGATTTCAAGAAAAAGACTTGCTGCAAATTTTTTTTGGGTTACGGAGCTAATTCTGTGTCAGACTAACTACAACAATAACGTAATTTGACGATTTCAGTCACATGATTGTTGCAGGTTGTTTGAGAGGCCTGAACGTCCAGAACTCTGCCGTGAAACCTTGATAACCAGACCTTTTGAATCAGGCTATCAAGCCTGGTTATTAGGTTATCTCCTGGGTGAAATTCTAGACTTTTGGCAAATAATTGGACTCACTGTACTTAGTCTACTTTTACCCTTCAAATTATATTGCTCCAGAAATGTTTAGGTTTTATTAATTACACGTCACATATGGAATCTCCTTTGGGATAATTAGGGGTGGTACGAAAGAGAGAATGTATGTCTGCAAAGCTCTTAGCAAAAGGAAGGTTATCTAAGTTCTTACTATTTTGCCAGTGGGGATAAAATCGCTAGGAGTCGTCCTCGGTGGTTTCCGGTTAATAGTCATGGCCATGATTAGCTATTTTCGAGTTAGGAAGGATAGCCTTATTAGGTATAAGTTTGAAGTTAAAGAGGATGTTTGAAAATAGGGGCAATTGCTTTTGTTCAGAACAAGAAGCTGGCTTACCGTTAAGCCGGACAAGCAATTTCTTGTAACCGGATCAACTGGTTTCTGCCAGATAACGTTTGCTCTTGAATAAACAAACAAATTTACAAGTAACAAAGAAACGGATAGCAAGTATTAGTTGTTGTGAATAAATGAAATGAAACATAAGTGAAGGAGACGACGTATAATTAGAGACATTGTCACACAAGGACCTTTGCAAGCAAGCAAGACTGTCTGAAAATCCAGTTTGGCCTAAATGGAAAGTACACCTGTAAAGCGTGGCACAGAGTTTAAATCTTTAAAAAGATGGGAGTAAAATTCTGTTACATTTTGCTTTGATTCCTCGAATATGGCATCTGAATACTGCAAGTAAATAAAACATTGGCTTTCCAAATTTCGATGCTTTTGAATTTATTAAATACAGAAAGGCTTGTTATGTTTGGCTTCAACAAAAAACATTTCAGGACTATTCCCTGCCAAATTTTCCAACATTGTCTCATATGGGTTGGGTGTGTACAAGTTAGGTGTCTACAGGTTTTGCGGGTTTTGCCAATTTTTCCCGGGAGAATAACTCTGAGTTGAGTTGGTCTCCATGTTAAGATACTGAAGTGTGGAGAGAACAATGGACTATGTCGACAATTAAAAAGAAGACAGGGGAGAGTGTTGTTTGGTAAATGGCAGACACCAAGTACGAATGATATATTTTCTTCCATACAACAGTTTGTATCTGCCTTTTGCCAGAATAAACCACTACCCCCAGTTTCCTTTTTTCCGAGTGTCAAAATGGCCAATATCAGATTCAGATCTCCCATTTGTGCATCATTGCGGTCCATCAATCACGAATTCGTGTTGTGGGACATCGCTTCGAGAATTCCTGCTTGACCTCGACTCAGACATTTGTCTGTCTTTATCTGGAGATTTTCAACTTTTATTTTTCTTCTTTCGCAGTAGCAGCAAAGGAAATTTTCTTTTCTGGTAGTTATATTAGTCTTTACGCTCTTGCAGAAGAAACTCCGACCCTTTTTTTACAACTTATCTAAGATCTTTGAAACGATTTGGAAATTCAATTTCTTAGTTAGATTAGCCTCGCTCTCTGTACCAAAATTCGACATAATCTTTCTGGAATCTGCTATTCTGTTTGTCAGATGACACACTAAGTTGTTTTGCAGACGAAAATGTCAAGAAACTGGATATTATTTTCATACTTGATTGAGCTAACCAGCGTTATGTGACATTTTCCAAAAAGGGCCATAATCAAGGCCATAATCAAATCGTGATTCTCTTTTGCCTCCCTTGGAAACACATCTGCTTAAAGTATCAACGATGTAAGTAGAAAACCACCAGGATTAAAGGTTAAATTACACGTGCTGGTCTTACTAAAAAGTAAGGAGATTCATCACCAGTAAGTTCCGATATGAAGGTCCCTCGAGGAAGAGAACTCCTCTTGCCAAAATATATGCAGGCCTAACAGAGCTAAAAAAGTCTTCACAGCTTACCAAGCTCCAGCACTAAAACAGAGAAAATGGAAGACTGGTACCAAGTTAGCTACCCCACGGGGGGTTCTCAGCTAAATTTCGGGTAGGGGTGTGCTGTGCCGCCCACAGTTTAAAAATGGACCCGTTGGCTAGGCCAATTTTTGTGAAAACGATACTCTTGGCTAAACTAATTTCTCCATTAAAAGTGCCCTGAAAGGGCGTTTTCTGTACAAAACTTGCCAAATTTCGCATGCTCAGGACAGAAATTTTTTTTAAATTTGGTTTTTTTACAGAAATTACCGAACTTTTACAAGTATAACCTTGGCTAGATTAGAGGTCCAAAAAAGTATACCCTTGTGGGCGGCACATCCCCAGGCACCTTTAGTATGGAAGAACCCCCCCCCCCCCCGTGAGCTACCCAGGGGGAATTCCCTATTAGAATGTGACAGGGTTAGAAACAGCATTATTGAGCATCCAAAAAATACAAGTATACTAAACGTAGGCAGAGGCGTACGCAGCGCTAGAAAAGTGAGGGGGCCTGGGGCGCAGCCCCAGAAAATTCTTAGTGACCACGCCCTTCAGATGCTCGGAAAATGAGGGAAACGCCCTATTTAGTTGTATTTTGCATTTCATGCACATTATGGTAGACTCTTTTTGATGAGATTGTTTCATAAATTGCAGCAAACAGGGATCCCTATAGCCAGCCGCATGTTCAAGCTGAGATAACAAGGGATATTGAAATGAGTGGGCAAGACCCCAGGAAAAGTTTTGAAGATATGCATTCTACTTTGGCTTAAAATGTCTCTTCTAGCAGTGTTCAAGCATTTCTTAGAAACCGAAACCTTGCTACAAATTCTTGAAAACACCATTCTCTGCTTAAGAATCTCAGAGACCACTTCTTGACAGATCTGCCCGATCGGCCCGACCCCCCCCCCCCCCCCATCAATTTTATTACATTTTTGTGCGAATCTCGAGGACCAACTTTTTGAAAAGTGGGGGGTCCGGACCCCCCCATTCCCCCCCCTTGGGTACACCACTGAACGTAGGATAGTTTTAGACGCCAAAAACATACTCATTGCTTCATAGTAAATGAAATTAAAGGTTTTATAGCTTTTCAGCAGCTGCACCGCAATTATTTGGTGAGAAACTCATCTTAGCACTCACCTCGTCAAATTTTGTCATCAGCAACCCCAAAGATATATTGATTATGCACGAAACAGCGTACCCAAAGATATACTAGACAACGTTTTCCAAACCCAAAAGATGTCTGACCTCCCGTCATCTACTAGCAGGGAGTTGGCTAGGATGTGTCCTGGAGTTGGCTAGGATGTGTCAATTATGAAAGAATAACCAGGGTGTGCTTTCTTTGAATGGAAATAGGTCATGTTGATATGAATATCGACCTTCTTTCCTTCTCTCTTCCGAATTTCCCCTCCGTCGGGCTACCATGTCAACATCTTCTGGTAAGGCAAATCCATCCCAAAATCTGGCGTTTTACACGCCCTGTTTGTTATTAGTTCAGCCCCCCTCCCCCAGAGTCAGGAAAACGTTAAGGTAACATGTTCACTCGCAGTCACTGACAGTAACGAAGGTCTCTCAAAACTAGGAATAATCTTTTCAAAGATAAAAAGGGTCCTGCCAAAACCTATTCTATCTAGAGGAAGGTCGATTATTTTTCTAGATTCTGCAACCTCAACTTCGGGAGTGAAATGCTACTCAGTTCACGAGTTTCGCTAAACGCTTTTAACGTAACTCTAATCCAATGCACGAAACTAAACGCTCATTCACAGAAATTTGTTAAGTTTGCGTGTTGTCAGTTGAAGCTGCCTTTGAAAAAGGCGCATTGGTCTCTCTTCTCTTTCATATTAGCCCCCATCTACTCAATGCAGGAAATTTTATAAATCACCCATTCAGAGAGATTTTGCGAAATTTGCGTTTTCTGAACACCTTTAAGGTGGAGGCCTTCTTTGTATCCACACAAACTTGCCTTTGTTCGCTAATAAATGAGCCCCTTCTCAGTGCACGAAACTTTCTAAAGCGCTCAATCAAGCGATTTAAGAAAAATTTGCGGCTTTTAAACTTTTATGTTGTAAAATTGTATTCGCAGATATCTCGCAAATTCCTTTTTCGGTCAGTTTTATGAAGCAATCCATTTAAACCATCATGTTTATGTAAGGGCAGCGAAAACCGGCTTTTGATAAAACGCAAAGGAAGGAAGGCCTTACGCATTTATGGCGTGGGAATCCAGCTTTATGACCGTTACATGCCCCTAGATTATGTCACGAAGGTCAACACAAAGATTCTACACAAAGAATGACATTTTCACTTCTTAGTTAGGCCTAATCCGAACAAGATGGCTAGGATGCCTTTCTTTATCATGAAATAAGGTATTAAAACTATTTAGCGTTTGATTAATGTTTTTTAAATAGGCATCTCGTCTTCTTGAAAGCATAGTTGTCTTCGGAAATAGTTCGGTAAAAGAACATTGTGGCGGTTCGGTTCCGTTTGTAGAATTAATATAGTTACCGGACTACGATTTATATTCGACGGAGTCAGATTCATGAAATTATGGAAGCAAGACCTCTAACAGTTGCGAAAATTCACACGGAAAGGAATATAAGCACGAGTTTTACTGCAGTTTTTGATGAAAAGTATATATTGGGTAGTTGCTGTTCCACAAGGATCTGGTCATTAGCCCGTTCTGCTTATTGCCTATCATCTCCACGGAAATATCAGACCATTCCATTTTCGATATCGAGGCTGCTAACTTTATTAGATAATTATGCGTTTTGGTTTCAAGTAAAACTTCAAGAAACCCAATTTCTGATACCCACTCCCAACTACTTATATTGCCAGGAGGATACCAAATGTTATTGTCTCTTTGTTGTAATTTTTGTCTCTTCAATTACTAGTGGCCTCGTTGGGTACAAGATCTATGGATGAAACTGGTCGCAGAATATCAGTTCCAGTTCTTTTATTGCAAAAGTAGAACCAGGGATAAATAGTTTATTATTCCCTGAGTAGAACCTCGAGACTTTACGTCACCAGCAAACAACTCAGATATCTGTAAAACTGTAGCTGTTTCTTCTGGTTCACATATGGAAAATGCCCATCCGAAACGGCGCCATTTCAAGCAATCTGACAAATTTCTTTTATGAGTGTCACAATAGACCTTTTAGCTATTCCAAGAAAGAATCTGAATCGAACGATGTCATCATACATTTTGTAGAATTTTCGAATGTGCACAATAGTGATACAAGCTCTTACGCCACTCGATCGAAAGTCGCGTATAAATTTGTATAAACATAACGCTCAATCCAGGCTCTTTTGTAGAATAGCTAAAAGATCTATTGATGACTGAGCTATGGATCCAAAAATCCTCTTTCGTATCCATAAAAATTTTCCAAAGATTTATAACTTTATTTTTAATGTGTGATCAAACGATTATACTCATATATCAGCAAGTTATCTTGTTCAATAAGCCTCCAAGACCCTCCCTTGCAAGGGTATTACGTTTATTTCCATGTAACGAACAGTGAAGTCTTTCATTTTAGCCACGCCTGTGTCGTTGTCACATGTATTATCAGTGTTGTTAGTTGAGAAGGCATGATTAGAAGTTGCCCTGTACAATCCAAGAAGTACCCACAGCTTAGAGGTTTTACATAACATTATCCTCAAACCGTTGCTTTCAGGACGGTAAGGTAGACTTGTGGCTCAGGTTCCCGTGTTTGCCTGTGCTCTTTGACTTGATGATGGCACTTCGGTCAACCTGTTGAGCAAGGTTTACCGCAGGGATACAAGGGACTCATCGTGATCAGTCTAACTAACGTCTAAGGCTTTTTCAAACACAGCATGTAACATAGGTAGCCGTAGCCAAAGAGCAGCATCTGCTAGAGTTACAGCTACGTTATAAAAGTGGGTCTGATATCATCATCATCATCATCATCATCATCATTATCATCATCATCATCATCATCATCATTATCATCATCATCATCATCATCATCATCATCATCATCATCATCATCATCATCATCATCATCATCATCATCATCATCATCATCATCATCATCATCATCATCATCATCATCATCATCATCATCATCATCATCATCATCATCATCAACATCATCATCATCACCATCATCATCACCATCATCATCATCATCATCAACATCATCATCATCATCATCATCATCATCATCATCATCATCATCATCTTCATCATCATCATCATCATCATCATCACCACCATCATCATCATCATCATCATCATCATCATCACCATCATTGTCATCATAATAATAATAATCATCATCATTATCATCATTATCATAATCATTGTCTTCATCATCATCATCATTTATACAAGAATACCTCTTCACTTATAAATTTGATACAATGTTTCTAGAGTTAAACAAATGCAAGTAGTACCTTTAAAAATTGGGCTGTTCTTCCAGAGGGTCGTCTTTTCGTGTATTTTTTTCTTAGCATTCTCAGCTCTTCAGGTGTGCTTTTAGTTATTTTTTGAAGCGCCCGAGTGTTTGGATTTCTCTAATATTAACTGAATATCGTTCCAAGCTTTTAAGGCAAAGTAGAGGGGTGTCGCCCTGATTGAGGGTATTTCACGTTGGTCGAATATTCCTGTTGAACGAAAAAATTTTCAGAACGAAACTTACCATGAACACCTTCGTAAACTCTTTACTGTTGTTGAAATAAAATATATTTGTCATTGGTGATGCTGTTTTTAAGAGCGAGCTACTCGAGAACAGAGTGGTCGAGAGGGCCTAAATTTCCAACGTCGCCCTGGTTGAGGGTATCCCAATTTTCACATGGTTTCAGGTAAATTTAAGATAACATGATGCGAACATTAGCAGCATATCAGCGATTAAAGAGTTTTTGTTGTTATCAAATGCTTTCTGATTGTGTTTGCTGTGTTTCGTTATCCTAAACATTGACCTTCGTTGCCGCCTTCGTTCAAAGACTTTTCAAGCAAACTGACATCAAGTTTTCCTCCTTCGGTGAACTGAACGATGCTTAAATCAATTTATGATTTAAAAAAAAATAGTTTTTACAGTCCACTGATAGAACAAACCTGTTTTTGCCCCGTAATATGTCCTTTTACAGCAAACAGTAGTCGTCCGTCATGCGTTGACAATGTAGATTTCGTTCAAGAACTGGAAGATACCACAGTACCCTCAACCAGGGCGACTTTAGGCCAATCAGACGGCGTGCAAAAAGAAGCCTGTCGTGGCAGAAGCGGATGCCATATCTCTGAATTTACGTGAAGTACTTATTCTAGACAAGTGGAGCTTGGCAAGAGGCCATTTGTTTGCTGTGAAAGTTTTAACAACGTCAAGAAACCAAGCAAAAGGAAAATTGTGCAACAAAATGTGAAAGGAAAAATGGCGGATGCTTAAAGTTACATCTTAGGTGAGCTTCTTTGTGCACTTCTCCCTCTGTTTGTGGACGGAGTTTTAAGAAACACAAACAAGAAAATGTTAAGCAAATGGAGTCACCAAAATATTTTTGCACACTTTTTGGTTTTAACTAGGCCCAAACGCCTCTTATTCAGCAACAAACGCAAGAGAGTTAAAATCGGTCAAAACGCGTTTACCCTCAACCAGGGCGATACCCCTCTAGTAAAATCCTTTTTTTGGCATGCTCAGTTCTAAGCCTTGGAAATACGGTAGGTTTTGCAAAATTAAAGGTGCGTGGTGCAGTGATGTAATCCTGTGACTCTGCTGCCAGAGCAGTCAGGCGGACAGGGTTTGATTCCAGGTAGAACCCAGAGCCCCATCACTTGAGGCTTGAGCGTCATGGTTATGACAAACATCCCCCAGTAACGAGCCCATCGGACCTTGAAAATACAGCGGGGAAATTACGAAAACATACATTTTCAACGGGGATTAGAAATACCATGACGGGGAAATGAAATTTAGGCTACCATCTATGATGACGACATTTCAAAACACACTGACAATTTAAAAAAACTCGGAAAAGAGAACTTTGGAAGTCTGGAAGACTTTTTGAGATGAGCAAGAGACTTGCATCAATTTTTGGATTGTTTTTACCCTAAGCTAAGATGCCTCAAATAGATAGAACATGCTGCAGCTCGTCCTAAAATCGGGTTGGTATAGGCATTTGCTCGGTATACCTCAGTCGGCCATTCAAACTGGTATCCACACGCACCAATAGGCAACCTGGGAGGGTTGCCTTGCCAGTCCATTGACGTTTTATGCAAAGCTCAATGGGATGTGATTTGTATAGAAATTGGTCGTCATTGTTGTAGCCCTGTGTTATTGTGCTCTTATCTGAAGCCCTTTTGTGTTGGTGAACATTCCTACTATAAAGCTGGTTAAAGTATATTTCCGTAATTATCTCCTCCTCCAACCATACGCTGAAATTGAAAGGAGTTAGGCGGTTCACATGTGTTTTGTCTCATCAGAAGTTATCCCCGTTCGTAGAATTCAGTCGGTTTTTGGAGAAGTCCACACGCTGACGAGTTTATTTTCCTTCCCTACAGAGAACATCCCGCAAGATGGAGCCCCGTGGTTTCATAATCGCGTGTATTGCAGTTTGGATGATCATGACTGAGGTATGTTTTTTGAGATTTTATATTTTCATCTCATTAATGAGATCAACTCGAATTTGTCGCCCATGTTGTGGGTGATCTTCCAATCTATATGTATGAGCCATCGTTATCAAAACACAGACAAGGTTTATGTGGATCCACTTTTGCACACGATCTTCTGTCAGTCTGTCCAAGGAGACCTCGGTTCTCTAGGCTGTCAGAATTTGTCAAGATAATATTGGCCAATGCTTCTTCCATTCCTCGGATTTACTGTTTACCTGGGAGGGTTCCTTTTACCACCGCAAGGTTTTGATACCGTCTGCCAGTCAAGGTGTAATGTAATGGTGAAACTTACAAATTTATCCTTTCTGCTAATGAACTGCAAACACAGAAAACCCTGAAAAAGTGAGCTGCAAACTTTCTTCATCATAAGGAGAGAGATCAGTTGATAAAAGTAATATTTTATCAGTGCGATTGAAGCTCCGAAGAATCT
Organism: Aurelia sp. 3 sensu Dawson et al. (2005); assembly: GCA_964020215.1. Classification (NCBI taxonomy): domain Eukaryota; kingdom Metazoa; phylum Cnidaria; class Scyphozoa; order Semaeostomeae; family Ulmaridae; genus Aurelia; species Aurelia sp. 3 sensu Dawson et al. (2005). The sequence continues at coordinate 17,923,523 of OZ026580.1, forward strand.
TTGCACGTCAACGAATACATATTCTATGTACTATTTATTTATCGTTCTAATGAACCATCTTGAGCTGAGAACCGTTGCAGTATTTGCTCTCCCTGAAAAGAATACAACTTGGTGATATATTGACTTCAAAGTGTTGTTTGTTTTGTTTGTTTACGAATTTCAAATTGACATTTCTAACTTTGGACTTTGCAAAGGAAAACTCACGGCAATATTCTTCAGCTTCTTTCTAAAAGTAAACCCTGGATTCGTGTGGGGTATGCAGTATGCTAAAGTGATGTTAGGCTTTCTGTAAATTCTTACCAGACGTTGATTGCGATTCAGGAATATTGGATGGGTATGTGGTTCGGTTTCACTGTTGCCTCTGCTTCGACGAGGCTGTTCTTTCCAACTTTTGTGTGAAACATATTGCTTCCTCATCATTTTGCTTTCCCGTAAAATTAGATTCAATTCGATAAGGTTCTTTCAATCTAAAACCTTACAATTTGTTTTTGCTTATATGCTGAAACGTTTGAGCAGTAGTTGCTACTTTTAGCAGTAGGAGTGCACTATCATCAACGAGTTCGAAGATGGAACAAAGATGCCTCAACACCAGATTTTGGAAGGTAAAAGTTTAAGTAAACACCGGTCCAGTCCAGTCGGCTGCACTGCAAGGTTTGCAACAGAATGCAATTTTATCAGATTCTTTGTCTTTGAGCGAATTTATCAAATTCCTTTTGCAAAGAAAAAAATTGAATTTTGGAATGTAATCTCAATTTATAAGCTGAATGAGTAATTTCATGTGGATGAGGTCTTTTGTGCAGTGCAGCGTCAGCATTTTGCTGCGTCAACAAAACAATCCGATGGTCAAAAATTATTTCTCGGATCTTTTGGGGGGGGGGTTCAGGGCTTGATGCGAGGGACACTTCAGCCCAAAAAATCTCGTACACCCTTAGCAAAAAATACTTTTGTTTTCATAAAAAAATTTTTAAAATCCGTAAGAATCCTTGAAACATCTCATCAATGAATGATGCCCCTCGGCGTTCTTCGAAGAAATCTTTATCTGAGATCAGCATTTATTTGTTTGTTTTGGAAGTAATACATGACTCACGGGGGAGGGGGGGTTCTTTCATAGTAAAGGTACTTGGGGATGTGCCGCCCACAAGGGTATACTTTTTTGGACCTCTAGTCTAGCCAAGGGTATACTTTTTGGCAATTTTAGTCGAGTTTAGTCTAGGCAAGGGTATGCTTTTTGGCAATTTTTTGTCAAAGAGCTGTAAAAGTTCGGTAATTTCTGTAAAGAAACAAAATCAAAAAAAATTTCTGTCCTGAGAATGCGAAAATTTGGCAAGTTTTGTCTAGAAAATGCCCTTTCAGGGCACTTTTAATGGAGAAATTAGTCTAGCCAAGGGTATCATTTTCACAAAAATTGGTCTAGCCAACGGTTCCATTTTGAAACTGTGGGCGGCACACCCCTACCCGAAATTTAGCTGAGAACCCCCCCCCCCCCCGTGACATGACTAGCACCAGCAAACTATAAAGTACAATTCATACTTTTAAGAATTTGTGGAATATAGGCCCTTGCCATGGCACAGAAATTTTGCAGCGAATAGGTGGCAGTAATCTCGCATATTTGGTGAGAGAGTGATGTCATCACCTCCTTTGGCCATCATGGCTTAGGTTAGGGAAGGGACCACTCAGGAGGGCGCTCATTCTATTGATATTCTAGTCGCCCCATTCCAGCTTCTTTCATGTTGATGTATACTCGTGCTTTAATTCATAAGGCCTCATTTGCATCTCTTAACGCAGCCCAAAACTTTCCTTGAAAACATCAAGACACTTTTGTGAACGCCACTCGCAGGCAATAATAAATCCAAGCGGGGCTGCTTTGGCGATTTTATTCGATAAGCTTTGTGATGTTGTTTTTGATTTTAAATGTGAGGATGGAGGGATCACCAGTCATACATAAAACACGACATTTCTTGCAACGCCTGATCTCTTTACGAGATTTGCCATTTTTAATTAAAATGATAAGCCACTTTTTTGATTGCTTGAGGGAAGTGTTGGAACACTGTTTTATTAACTTTCCAACCAAAGCTGCTCACAGTGGTCTGCAATATAGCTATGCCAAAGACCTGGAACCAAGAGTGGAAGGGGAGCACTGGGAAATCGTAGTTTCAGAACTACTGTAGAATTTTGGGAATCAGGAAGGATTGGGAAAATCATGCTTTCTTCCACGCAGAGCCCACTGTGTCGATTTGCAAAGTCTCAAAACTGATCTGCGATCTTAATGCTCTCTTCAACAGATCTCTGATTTGCTGATATTTAGAGTAGCATTTGGAACTGTTAAAGACCATGATCCTCTGCGGCCCCAAAGTCAACTTTTGCATGATATTGACCTCGTTTCTGGCGGCGGTTCTGTTGTTTCGCATTCTTTTGGCACGCAAAGGACCATGGTTAGCAATCAGCCTTTAAATAGAAGAAAGAAGCTACCAAAACCTGGCCTCAGCCAAGAAATCAGGGAAATCTGAGGTATTGCTCGTTGGAATAGGATGCTTAAACCAGCTGGCATCAATTAGCTGATTGTGTTTATCAATGATAAAGCTAGATTATGTATCCAATGTTAAATAAAGTATCAAAAAGAATGTGTGCACGGACAAAACATAGTCGAATTTAGCAATGCTGTGTTCTGGATGTTTCCTTTGTTCTCCTCATAGGGACAGCTTTGTACCATCGCCTATTGCCTGTGCCTTTGATCTACCTATGGTCTGTTAGGGCCATAGGGAAGCATCGAAAACTTGGGAGGGACAACACTGCAAGGGCACTTTTCATTAAGCTAAAAGACACTTCCCGAAGCAGAAAGGACACTTTTCATCACAATCGCAAAATCTTGGGGCTCATACACCAGTGTCCCAGGTGCTCCCAGAGTCCCCGGTTCCTGTCTCTGGACTATTTAAGTAAATGCAAAAAGAGGTTAACTGTTGGATAGTCCAATGATCGAGCTTAGCCAAATCCTTGCCACAAGACTCTTTTAAACAAGATCTATATCTTTGGTGTCACCATTAATTGATTTTCCAGCAAATTATTTTGCTGTAATTAGGATCTGGTTTTTTCCTGGTACCTAAGACCTCCTTGAAGACATTTGTTTTGGCTAAAAGCCAGATTTTAATTCATAAGACCAGGATCTTAAATTTTTGTGTTGATAAGGCACATTCCAAACATCTTTTCAAAGCCCAAAAGCCCAGTTATGTTTGCAGAACTTCATGATTATGACCCTGTAAAGGGCCCCTGCGGAAGCTAAATACAGGAACATGTCTTTGAAGTGAAGTTGTCACTGCATTATAGAAATTGAAGTTTATTCCACACATTGGCAGAGATACCAGAGGAACATAAACACAAGGTTCACAGCAGTTTTGATGAGAAGTAAACATTGCGTATTTGATGTTCCGCAAGGGTCCGTCCTTCAGCCTGTTCTGTTTACTCACAAAACTAAGGTTGTTACCGTGGTACTCAAATAAACTTAATATGCAATACATGTCAAAACACCGTAGGATATCGTTAAATTTCAAGATTCCAGAGACCGTTATTCTATGAAACCACCATATCTCATACAGCAAACTTGATCAACCGCTTTAGGCCTTAATTTGGAGCCCATGTGAACGAAAACATTCATTCAGACCACTCAAGCCTGCACTTAGACATGTTAAGTATCCCTATTCCATAGTAAGTAAATTTGCAATCCGGAAGTTTCTTCTTGTTAATCATCCAGTAAGCCTCTTTGCCGTTATAGCGAGAAATATCAGACGGGATTTTTATCTTAGACAGTTTTATGTTGCTTCTTGCGTCAATGTCTAGATTGGATGAAAGCTGTAAATCATGTGTCTAACCATTCAAACCATTTTGTCCACCAATATTTGGACCAGCTGTTCTAAGAGCACTGTCACTCCTATGATTCCTGCCGTAGTTTATTTTATTCATCTTTTTTTCTAAACATGTTTACTCTGGAATACAATTCAGGTAAGTAATTAAGCAACTGCTTTCCAATTGTCCCAGCAAGTTACCACTGTAGTTACCACTGTAGTTACCATTGTAGTTACCATTGTCACAGTCATCGAATAGCAAGCCGTATCTTTTTTTCTTATCTCCAGCTCTTGCGTAACTCCGTCCCACGATTGCTGGTTTTTCGTTGAAATAGTCTTTATATTTTCATGCGTCCGAGTATATGTTTCTTCGTAACATAGTCTGGATGATACTACTTTCACACACACAGTTGGTAACTGGAGAACATTGACTGAAGGAAAGGCCTGAGATAACTGAGAAAAAAATTGGCCAAGGAAACTTCTTTTTGTCTGAAGAGGTTGAACATCTTGCAGATGCCCCCCCAAGGGGTCAAAGCTCCCTTGCTCCAGTTTACTCTTCTGTTTGTTCCCTAACGATGAATCACAGAATCTGTCACGTTGTTCCCCCAAAAATACAATTCTGCTTTCTTCTCTTCTTCTTTGTAGCTTCCCTTTCTTTTTTGAAGCTCTTTCATAACATGTGCAAAGGGCCTCGATCCAAAACTTCCTTCTTCAACTGCTTATGACGAAGTGTTCCACCGTTCCCACATTCCATTCCACGTTGCCAAACAGTCTTGAATCGAAGCACTTTCGAAATGTGGGGAGAATGTAATGTAGGATAACCCTATGTTCCACCGTTCCTAATTCCATTCCATGTTTTTGTTTCCCAGCTTTCTTGAATTGAAGCGGTGGACCTTGTGGCGACTACGTAGGATGTCGCTTGAGGCGTAGGTTGATTTCATTGACGTCCATCGCTTGCAATGACAAAAGAACGCGATATCAAAAATCACCTAGATTTCTGAAATAATTGGCCTCAATTTGCAATATTCACAAACATGAATGGGCCTAGTATTGCCTAATCATTACTTGATTACTGTAGGTCTCATGATGTAACAATCGTACTTTATTTGAAGCAGTTGTACGTTATTTGAAGCTCCTTTGAAGCACATACGAAGTCGTACATTGACCTGTAGGCCTAATTGAATTTTGAAATTGACCGAAGCCTACAATACGCTGCAGCTAAGGCCTAATTTCTTTATATTCATATTGTTTGGTATTTTCAGCGTTGCCTGAAGGCTATGTTGGTTAAAGTTCTGGAAATGCATAGCTACTTGGTTTTTCAGTAAAACCGTGAAGCTCACATCATATTTGGGTAAAAGTGCCAATGACAACTGAACCTTCCTCGAAATAAATCATACATCTCTCCCCCCTCCCTTCTGATTTGTGGAACTGTCTGCCAAAGTTTGAGGATATGAGGTCCAAACGCGTTTTTTAAAATGAGTGTTGTGAAGACTCAAGTCAAAGGTTTGTGCTGTTAGTGTCCAAGTGTTGGCAAACAAGCTGCGGTCGCAAAAGCTATGCTGCCTTCACACTAGGCTGCCTGAACGTAACAAACAGTAGCAACATTTTGCACGATGAACGGCAAAGTGCCACCGAAAAGGGGACAGGGGACAATTTGCTCCACTCCAGGTCTTCGGGGTCAAGGGGGCTTGATATCAGTAAGATACTCCTCCACCGTCTTCTGCCAGCTTCGTTCACATGAGGCCTTGTTTTGCAGTGTTGTCCCTGGAACTCCAAAATCTCTCGGCGGTCCCTGCCAAGGGCATGCATGATTCCGTTAGATGACTTTACGCTATTGCAATCCCGTCAAGTGTTCCAGTTTGTTCAGAACACAAATGACGTAATAAGGCGATTTTTTCGCATGCTCATTACAACTATTAGCGAAAAGTCTTGTTTACGATTGCAGAAATATGTTTACGACTAAAAGAGTGATGTTCTTTGTGGTATCGGTCACGTCATTAAGTAAAAGAATTTCTTCATAAACAATAAGTTAATAATGGCATCAGGTTGAGGATCTTTTTCTCTGATATGAGTTCCATTTCTTTGGGAGGGATCGTAAACCACTTTAATTTGATCACATGGAGACCCTGTGGTATTACCAAGGGCGGAGTATCTTAGATTTACGATTTCGATAATTGCGTTCGATATATAGATCGAATTATGATAAGAAATATTTATCAGGGCTTGTGAAATTGCACTTAAAGAGTTACAGTCCCTTCGTTCTTAAGTATCTACCTGTAATGATGTAATGGAGTAGGTCCCAGGCCCCCTAGGGCATAACCACTCCTCGTACACGCGTTGATTTATTTCGTTACTTTGATTTGCTTGCTGCAGACACGCTCGTTACTTTTGCCTTGGCCTTCCACCTCGTTAGTTACAGATAACTACAGAAAATTACACTACCTACCATCTACCTGCATTGCAGTTTCTTAAAATGTCCTGACTGCAAATTGTTTCTTCTTGCTTGGTGTGCCTGGTGAAGAGAAATCCGACGTGTGACTTTGTGGATTACTTTTTCCACCATACCCACCCAACAGAGCTGCTTCACTAACAAGACAATAATTTACGTCATGAACATCAGGAACAATTCTTTCAGCCTCATTAAGGCTTCTTGCTGCCTTCACTTGGTATTGTCTGTTCAATTAGTGTCTAGTTAGAAAATCCGGGTTGCTGCTAATTAGGCTCCTTAAATTGATTTACAATGTACAGCAACTTTTGCCATATTCTACACAGCCCACATTGTCTTCCGAATTGGTAAGGGAGCACACACTTCTCGCTTCCGATTTTACTTTTCAAATTCAACGCAAAATGACATTTTTTGGCAAAATTTCAAGCAATATTCACATTTTCATCCCACGAGACCTGCGCAACTTTGATTAATTGATATCTTCTCATTGTCGATTTGGACCACACCTCCTGCAGCCATTTTTCGTTTTCTGCAATTCAGAACCCATCTTTCATTCCAAGTCAAATTCCATTTCGATTTAAAGTCATTTCGCATTCCATTTCACATTCCGTCTGAATTTCATTTTCGATCGTTTGATTAATTACGCATTTATCGTCTCCCTGTTTCAAAGTTATTTTCCTATACTTATTGCTTGAGTCCCTTGATTTGCTCTGCAAACTAATATCAGTTTGGAAGGGCAGCGTCCTCCCTTTCGATGTGACCGTACATCGTGATTGCTTCAGCCTGAACTTACATGTAGTCGGTGAATATCCCCATTCTACGTGGCAGGTTTAACAGGACTTGAATTCAAACCACCAACTTGCAGGCTGATTGTAAATCGCGCTGCCACTGAGCCTAAGTTACACTACTACGAAGGAGCTGACACTGACAGAGGCGCGAAAGAAGCTCGTAGTCAAGAGCGCTGAATGATTAGAACATGGCTTTAGTTTATGCTGGGTTGACTTACGAGTGAGAAGTGGGCTTAAGCCCCCCTTTTACATGCCACAGAATTTATCGACTTGTTACGTTGTCACCTCCCTTGACTTTCCTACTTTCCTACATTTTCAATAGGCTCTATAGATACTCTTTTTATTAAAAAGCCCGGATAACTCGTGTTTCTTGTTACTGTTGTGAATCAAATTACGGCTTTGTGATTTATAAGGCTCAAGATCTCTTTAATTTCATGCAGCCAACACCCTTTCCGACATGCAATGGCATCGATTCAGACACTTTCCGTTTTCATTGGATTACTTGTCACTGCAGCTACAGTGAAGGAAAACATTTACGGGTGAAGTTTTCAAAAGTTTTCCGATTGAGGTGCAGTGAAAGCCATAGGCACACAGTTAATGATAAAATGTGACCTGTACGTTCATGGAGTACAGTTCATGCTGTTGATCGAAGCACATATCGCACTGGAACTCATGAAATTTCATGGGCTGATTGGAACTACCCATTCCATGTGTGCAAGGGCCTAAAGAGGGTCAAGATTTGTTGAATAGCACAGGGAAATAAGGGATTAAGGCAATCAGTCTATGTTAAACCCTCCAGAAACCAAATGTCCTTATATGTCACAGAGACAGAGATGTTATTCTGGGTAGTGGCCATCACTGTATCAAACACTCCTCCATGGGGGGTTCTCGGCTAAATTTCGGGCAGGGGTGTGCCGCCCACGGCTTCAAAATGGCACCGTTGGCTAGACCAATTTTTCTGAAAATGATACCCTTGGCTAGACTAATTTCTACATCAAAAGTGCCATGAGTTGGCATTTTCTAGGCAAAACTTGCCAAATTTTTGCATTCTAAGGACCAAAATTTGAAAAAAATGAGGGTTTCTTTACAGGAATTACCGAAGTTTGACATTTCTTTGACCAAAATTGCCAGAAAGTATACCCTTGCCCAGACTAAATGGGCCAAAATTGGCAAAAAGTATACCCTTGGCTAGACTAAATGGACTAAAATTGGCAAAAAGTATACCTTTGGCTAGACTAGAAGGTTTGAAAAAACATACACTTGCGGGCGGCACATCCCCAGGTACCTTTACTATGGAAGAACCCCCCCCCCCACGTGCACTCCTCATTTTACCATGGAAACATTCCCTGTATTGATGGCTCTTTTTGATACTATTTTGTCTGAAACTTTAATAGGAAAATCATTAATTGATGAAATTACAAAATGAAATTCACCTTTAAAGCTAATTTTGTCCAGCTTCAATCAAACCAAACTCTCCCTTTATCTCCCCTGAAGGTCTCTTAATAATACCGATGTTTTTAAGATCTAAAGAATACAATATTTACCGCACGGAGATGACTTATTTTCAAATACAGTTTCAGCGGAGTTTTTATGTAACCATGCCTTTATTTCTTAATAACATTACCCAAGCCAATAATGTCTATTTTTGCCAACATTTTAAATCCATTATCGAAGTCCTTTTGCATGTACAAAGTTGAACCCAGATACATCAAAACAAAGTTCAGGCGAATTTTTGAAACATTCAGGCATTCGCACCACAGTTTGGTTCTCTTTGAGGATTTGTTAGTGTTTACAAGGACTAATTTTGCGTGGGTCACTCGTTAGAAACTGTGAAAGAAGTAGAAATGTTACTTACGTTAATGTTATTTTCCCAAAACTGAAGCGGTGCCATACCGGCTTTCGGTGTTAACCTAGTCGATAGATGCAATCAAAACGTCGAAGACACTGCACGGGTTCCAACTTTGAATGGTGGTGTAGAAAACCAACTTATTCCTGCTTGCCCAAAGTTAGCCCGACATGCAAAGCGAAACGAACCTTAGAAATTATCAGTAAAGTTCATGTGTATTTTTCGTAGCCGTATATTTAATTTTAGTTTAGTTACATGTTCTCTATGTTAATGACTGCAGAGTTGTCATGGTCATTGTCATGGCACCCCGTGGTATCGTCCTCGTAGTTTAGTAAAGTAGCGCGTACATAGTGTCTTAAGTAGTTTCGTTTTGTAAAATATTATATTGAATACAAAAAAAACTTATTCCTTTAATGGTCAAAATTACTGCATTTTATTTCAAAGGAGAGAATTTAAGCTAAGTTCGGAGAAAAATATCGTGGCTTCAAATGTGATGGAGGGAAAGTGGCACGATTTTTAAAGGAGAAATCTGGGGTTGGTATGTTTAACGCTACAAAGCGAACTTACCAACTGCTGACGCGAATTCTTACCTTTATTTCATATTTTGAGCTTCCCAACGGCCGACGGTGCTTTGGAGAATCTGAAAATTTTAGGCCCAATCTGGTCGCTGTGTTGCCATATTCTTGTATGAGCTAACAATAAAGAGGCCAGCAGCGATTTAGAGGCGAGAAAACAATAGGACCGCCTCGTTTTCGTTCGAGCGATAAGACGTCATTTCGCTCAAATCACTGATTAGAATACGTAATTTCACAAAGAGAAGGCGAAAAATAGTAGAAGAAGTACTATACACTATTCGTAGCAGTAGCTAGTTTTTAAAAATATTTTATCTTCAATGGCACCAACTGCGGACTTGTCCTTTAAGGAAATAATAGCTTATGAAGGGTTAGTTTATAGTGGCAAGCAGGATTCAATCGCTGTTCAGGCATACGATTTAGGTCCTTTTATATCATCAATTAAAAATTTACAATAGACAATACTTATTACACTACACTCACAGAAAAAAGGTGGTTTCTGGAGTACCCTTTAGGGTACTCCAGCCGGGTACAAATATGGTACCCTTTAGGGTACTCTGGAGTACCCTTAGTGAGGGTACTCTGGAGTACCCTAGGTATGGTACTTCAGAGTTCCTGTAAAATACTGCGAAGACGATACCACAAGGAGCAAAATATCATGTCTACATGAAGAACCACGTTACCACGTAGTGCGAGAACTACATATAACTACTAACTAACTAAATCAAAAGGAAAATGAAATTCACGAAAAGAGGAATTGGCAGTTGGTTGACGGATGGCAGAAATTTGAATGAATTCTATGAATAAATGAATTTATACATTTGATGATGTCACAAGGTTGTAACCTTGAAAATAATCAAGATATTAAAAAGTACAGTACATAAAATTCTTTCCAGCTATTCAAGACAATGATGTAATGTAGCCATTTACACATCACTGTGTGTGCACAATTAGTTGTAAAGATCTGGAAACTATGCTGGCTAGAGCTGTGCTTGATAAAACTCTTTGCTTCGCTTGAATGTCCGAAAAGTTGACCAGAGAAGCATCATGGGATAATGATTACCGCAAAGGCTCATGATTCACAGTGTTTGACATTCATCAAATGACCTTAAGGGTCATACCTGTTATTTTTACGTTATTCAAACAAAGATTTTGACCAGGGTGCATTGATAAGCCGTTACACGTGGTCTTAACGTACAATGGACCCAGTGTATAACTCTTACTTTTCTTTTCCAAATTGGGGAAAATATTGTGTAAATTTCGCCATATGTTATAACTCTCATCAGTAGAGCTTAGCTTAAAAAGCTGCGAATTTCCAGTATACTAGTTAGCTGCTGGTAAATGTTATCGCAATGATAACACTGATTGTTTCTCTCAGTTTGGGGAGCCACAACAAAACGTTCCATCATTTTTCTCCCATCGTGGACAGGGATGCAACTGCGATAAGCTATCATTCTCAGCCTAACATTCTCCGAAGCGAAGTCTTTTTCATGTAAATATTCCTTTATTCTTGCTGAAAAGAAGCATCCGTTAAACACTGTCACTGTATCCATTGGTATAAAGGCCTACTTTATTCTTAATCAACAGCACTGCTGTTGTTGATGTATTGTGGTGTTGCGTTTTGCCTATGCAATACGCAACTTTTAATCAAGGACTTTGTATCGATTGAACTGAGTTCATTGAAAATTGTGGGAAGATTTATGTCTTGAATTGTGAATTGAAATCATAGAATTTGTGAACACCTCTTCGTTGGTTTGATGTTCTTCTCTGTTTTGATATGAAGTGTTGTGTTTAGCAAACCGCTTTTGGAAAGCAGAGATACTTGAACCACCTTTGTACAAGGGTGTGCCCCAAGATTTCTTTTTTCTATATTCATATAAAATGTTTCATCATGTTTCATCAATCTCCTGCTATACGTTCTGATTACCATACAACGATACAAGACTACAGGGACAGGGCCACAAGAGACAAAAGACAATGACTACCCCAAGATTTCCATGATTCGTCCACCGTTATGATGACGTGGTCTATTTTAATGGGTTTTTCAATCCAAATAAGATCCTGTTCCAGGGATTCATCCTTTCGAAACCCACTCATGAAGGGTACGTACATGTCAGTGAATATTGGTACAAATCTCCCTGGAAAGGGAAGTCAATTCATTGAAGACTTGACGTTCTGAAAGGGATCCATAGCGAACCGAAGGAGCAAGTTTTGCTGTTGGAGCGCATATATTGGCTCACTTAGTAATTTACCGAACCAATCTGTGAAAAGGTCTGAAAGAAGCAGCAATCCAATGGAACATTTCGGAGGGCATATAATGGGTCACTTTTTATATGTGCCAGATCAGTTGTGTTCCATTCCTTCGAGGCTTGCAGTCTTGACAAAGATACAGAAGGTTATTAAAGCTGGAAGAACAAGTTTAACTGCCGGAGGGAAATGGAATGGTTCACTTTGTACCTGCCAAGTCAGTTTTGTTCCATTGCTTCAAGGTTTGAAGTCCTCAAAATCATTTAAAACATTGGCAAAACAGAAGGAACTATTTTTGTTACCGGAGGGAAATGGAATGGTTGACTTTTATTTATGTGCCAATTGAAGATATGGTAATATTCCATCAAGGCAAAAGTTTTTAAAAAACATCCAAAATGTTATCAGTTTGTGGTTCCATTCTGGTACAAATCAATGATCTCCACCGGACTTCTTAAAAGAAATTGATTTCTTTTGGTTCCAAGCAAATAATGTTATTTCCAACCGATACTCTTATGTACTAATAACTTTGGCACCCGCTAGCACCCATAAACTCATGATAACGATGGAAGATACTATTAATTATTTATTTACATATTTCCCTTAATTTTTGGTTTTTGTTTCCAAATGAGGTCTGACCATGGATACCTCAAGTTCATACTTTCGTATCAAATGGTCTTTGCACATCGCTTTATTAGCTGAAATTTATGACCAAAATTCGGATATTCAGATTAAACAGGAAAGCTACGGGTTGTATAATTTCAGCGTAAATAGCAGCAACACATATTTATCCATTTTTCTAGCAGAGATTTGCTCAATTAGTTAATGGGATCTGTTAAAAGCCAAATTGAATGGGACACCATAGAAACTGAATTGCGTGAAGTTATGAATCGGTGTAGTATTTACCAATGTTTTTACGTAGGGCTGCGTCATCTTATCACTGCCGCTCCAGGAGTACCAACATACCGCTCTGGGAGTGCCCTGGTGAATCACCTATCGACTGGCCATGAATCGTCTAAGATTTATGCCGATGAGCCCCTTGTATCCCTGCGATAAACGTTGCTCAAGAGGGACTCATAATGAAACAGTGAAAAACCGGACCCTATTTTCTTCAATCACCGGTGAAATTATGATGGAATCACGGCTTCGAATCTCAATCCCGCGGGAGTGTTTTCAGTCCTTCAATAGATTCGAAATTCTATCATATTTACACCGTAACAATAGCAATTCACAAATCTGACAATCTGATTGCTACTGTAGGAATCGCGAAGTTTGGGCCTAAATAGGGCCAGGTTTTTCAGAGTAATATTATGAGTCTCAGTTGACTGAAACATCATCATCGAGTCAAAGAGCATAGGGAAACAAGGGACTCATCGTCATAAGTCTAGAATCATCTATCCTCTAAGTTGTCTTTGTTAGCAGATAGCAAGAATGTAATTAGATTTAATACTCTGGAGCCCAAATTTGACACTTAAAACTTGCGCTGCTGCCCTTCAAGATTCTTTCGAGAAGTCTTTTCGAGCGTTCTTCTATTTCACTGTATCTTTGCTTCTTTGAACCAGAAAATTCTGTGTTTTGAGGTAAGCCAGTCTAACTGTGGAAAGTGTTAAGATATGCCAGGATCTTGTTATGATTACTACTTGGTGGAAATAGACCATTTAGTCAATCAAAGTGGAGTTCAGTGAAGAAAGTTTGTCGTGGTAAATGGCGGTCGTAAGTCTGGTAAATGGCCATCACGGTGGCTCTACGAATGGCAAATTTCCCTCTACAGGACCGTGGTTAGGTCCAGATTTTATGGTTGAAATGAGCAAACAATTGTTTGCAAGGGAGACGAAAGAGATGCCCCTTTACTCACAGGCCTCAAAATTAAGCGCAAGAAACTGACTTGAGTGAGTCGCTGTTCTTCAAGCCAATCAGATGGCTGGAGAACATTTTTTTCATCTTTGTTGAGAGTTAGGCAAACTTCTGGCTGAGATTGGAAAAAATAAACGATGATCTGTTTAGATATCTATTTCTGTTCCGTATCTTGTGACATGGATGGAAGATGGCTGGATTCTGTTCGCCATTGGAATGGAAAAGCCTAGTGGATTTGTGGATACGTTCTTGTCATGCCTTGTTTTGCTTCTGTTCTTGTTTCTTTGTTTCTTTATTTTCAATTTTTTTTTTGAGTGGGCTTGTCAGGATTTCTAGTTACTGAAAGCTAATTTAGGCCCACTGGGCATGCCGCATCTAGGCATGGGACCCCTAGTTTAACCTCCCTTCAGAAGGACGACGAGGTGAGCTGTGAGATCACGTCTCCGAGGTCACCCATCCGGAGTTTGACCTCACTCGACCGAGCTTAACTTCAGTCACCTGACGAAGACTGTATAAGTCACTCGGCCACTCACCCCTGTCCTATGAAGCATAACCAATTGCTTTCATAGGCCTAGGGCACAGAGGGCTAGGGGGGCTGCAGGCCCCAAACTATGGAAAAATTTGCAAAACTTGGCCATGATCGGGCAGAATATCGGCCGTAAGTCGGGCAAAATTTTCGTAATCAATAGATTTTTATCGGACAGCCCCCCTTAAATTTATCACCCCCTACGCTCATGATTGCTTTTAATTTTAGAAATGTAAAATTTCAATAATCCTTTCATGGTTATTTATAGACTATGTTTTTCGATACTAACTTTATTTTCGAATATTTTTTGTTTTTCAATGAAATTGTTGTTATTACCCTCATATTTGTTACCACTTTCGCATACAGCGTAAAATATTTTTCACCATACCCTCTTCTCCTCGCTCTTCTCCACAAAGCAGATTGCACACTCAGAAGTAACCAATTCCTTTATATCTGTTAAACATTCCTAGATAAGCTCCTTCCACATTATTCACGAAACACAAACATCTTTGATGTATTCAGATTTTTCAAATTTTCAAAATGCCTGTTGGTATTTAGATTTGAAGTTTTATCTCTTCTTGTGGTGCAAAATTATTTGAAGTGGGTGGCTTTACTGTCGTAGTTTCGAAGGAAAGACCATATCAATGGTTAGTGAAGTTAAAAATCTGATGGTTTGACCGTGTTTTAGTTGCTATCGTTCTTCTGTAGCAAGAATTCAAGGCTTTTTAACTTGCCGGGTTAGTCAAAAATGTCTAATTGTTTACCCAAATTTGTCATCTGGCAGCACCTACCAAGTTTGGTGACTGATAGTTTGTTTTTATCACCAGGGACGTAGGAAGCATCTCAAACTTGGGGGGGCCATGACACTTCGAGGGCACTTTTTCCTCAAGAGAAAGGGTGCTTTTTCTAAAATTGAAAAGGGCACTTCTTTGTTTATTGCGAAATCTTGGGGGCACATGCCCCCAGTGCCCCCCCCCGGTTCCCACGTCTATGTTTATCACACAAGTAAGAACACAACAATCCCTTTTCAAACAAGCCCTGCTCACGGAATAGCAAACCGATAGAACGTTGATGGCAACAGTGCGGGAAAATACGTTTAGATTTGATCACGTGACCTATCTAAATGTAATGTGTCCATGTATATACAGCCGCAAACACACTCTGTCAAAATACGCTGACAAGATGCTGACGAAGAACCTCAAGCAAAGCACTGTGATTGGTAGAATTTAACTGATCACATGCAAACTAAAAGTCAAATTCCACAACGAGGCTGCCTACTGTGGTTCAGCTCCAGAAGCGCAACCAAAATTAAGTCATAAGTCTGCCTGTATTAAAGCTGGCTATCTTTCACATGAAATAACGTGAAATTTCACGTGAAAGCAGCATAGGGGCTGTATCTATATGGATACATTACCTTTATTTAGCTAGACTTACTCCCAAGTCTATTTCTTCTCTTCATCAGTATCTTACAGAGGAAATACTTCCCCCCGTCCCGCCTCGTTTTCGATTTTTGCTCCTTCGCATTTCCTTCGATAAGATTGTTTCCTCTGTAAGATACTGATGAAGAAAAGAAATAGACTTAGAGCAAGTCTACCTTTAAGCTGGCGACAAGCATTCGATAGCCGTTGTAACAGTTGAAGTACATAACAAAAGACTACTCTCCTACGCAGAGGTTGAGAACCTCTGCATTAGGGAGTAACAAAAGACAGAAGACTTTTGCCGTCCTTAAATTTTTTCGAGGCTGTTATTTGGTCTATTTTTGGTGAGCTGTAAACGCTTAAAATAGTTAATCGGACAAGTTGAGGGAGTAAAGTTAACGAGAGATTTCTCATTCATCATTTACAATCAAGAATTGTGTGACACAACTTTCTTAGTACTACGAGAAATCCGTAACCCTTTTAACCTTCATTGTACCGGAAGGAGAAACTCTATTTCATTCTTACAGGCAGCTTGTTCTATAATTAGTTTTAATCCATTTTGACCATTTGTATCCTTAAGTTTAGGCCATACAGGTATTCTTTAATCCGCGCCGGACAGATTTTCTAGAGGAATGTTAACGAGCACGATGCAGGGAGCAATCCGATTTTCTGATCGTCACAAAGGGGTTTCTGACGTAAATGACTTATTCTCAAGATGCAAGTTAGTAGCCCGAAATTGGCCTATGTTAGATTCTCTGTTCTTTTTGTCATGAAGACTTCCTTTGGCTGAAAAATTGGGGTACTTCAATGCCTGTCATTGCCAGCTTCAGGTCTTCTTCGGCATTGGTCGGATTAAAAATTTCTTGCACGCATTTTGTATGTTTCGATGGCATTACTTTGGAATATCCAGCAATTTTGTTTCACGACAGTTAAAATGTTCTCATAACGCTTCCTCGTTTCTCTCCTTGGCAGCTTTTATCTTTGCAGAGTGCCCTTTGCACATAGACAAGTTTTTTCCTTCACTGTTAAAAAAGAGCACCTCAACGTCTGCTGAGATTTTAAATGCCTTTTTGCTTGAGTTAGCTTTTGTTCTTGGATCATCACATAGATAATAGAATACTATTCTATTATCTATGATCATCAGAAGCGAGAAAATTCTGAAAACATGTTGTCCATCCCATCCTCTTATTGGTGATTTTTCAATTTTTCCACATGAATAATTGCACTGCTGGTGGGCTAGCTTTTAGAAATATTAAGTGGATAGTACATTGGCTTGCCTTAAGACTGATGCAGATTGGCTTTGGTAAATACATTGTATAATTTGTGGCAAGGTATCTTGATTATCAGCTCTGAATCCATGTCATATAGCATAGGTAATGTCATTATCAGTCACATATTTAGGAGTCTTATGCTCAAATGTATTAATGTCATGGTCAGAGAGTGTGACACTTCTTATGTCCAATGGTTAGGCTGGATATCCTTATTTTGCTGAAATTCGTCTCAGTTTTGTACAGTATGTTAGGTGTCCAAAAAAAATTTGCACATTGTTTACCTGTTAGTTACTATATTTAAAAGAACTTTAGCTTACAGCGAAAGATTGTAACCGAATGGGGGTGATAGGCCTTAACAAAACATAAGTACTTTACGGAATCACGTGACTACTGAAAGACGGGGGATCAGCAGGGGGTTCCCTACATACCAACTGATAGCGAACATGCAGCAAATCGAAGTTCCTCAGTTTTAAAGGCACACTGTCGTGGTTGTGATTGGCTAGTTGTGATGTTGAAATCAAAAACAAAGCTCTGGTCTTTGAGTAATTATTAAGCCTTCATACTCCTGGATCGTCTTTTGTTTCGAGAATAAAGGGAATCAGATCATTATCTTCGTGAATTTCACTGTACAGTGAAATTACTGAACCATGCCTAATTCTTTTCTTCGTGATTGTCTTGTTTATCCAATCAGCAGCACGACCGAGTCCCCTTGTTTCAAAATCACAACTGCGAATGCCGTCCGTGCGTATCAAGAAGGTTCCTTTGACACCTGAAGACCGAAGAAGCATTCAGTGAGACTTTGATTATCTTCAAAAGAGAATCACCTTTAGCAACAAAGAATTCTAGTTACCCAATGTGACTGCTGCATCAGGTAAATACCATAAGATCAACTTTGATGAGAACGAAATACCCAGAGGGCCATTTTGTAAGTCCAACGAGCTGACTGCTCATTTTCCGGTGACGATGAATCTAAATGTACGTACAGTTGCAAGACTTTAATAAGCCAAGCCTAAAAGCGAAGATGCTAACGTTTATCTTCTTAGAATCAAGGAAACTTAACTGGGCTTGACTACTTAGGTGCCATTCCGTATCCATTACAAATGCAGATTTACAGTTTGTTTTTGTACGTCTTGCATCTAAGGCAGCAAGGGAACTGCGTAGCAAACATTGCAAATTACGAGAAGGCAAAGTTATCGATAAAACTAGATTCCAATGTGATAGTTGTGTCCTTGTGTGGATGCTGCAACTTAAAACGTTATGTTCGCACACTACTGTAACAGAACTGTAGATTCATTCTTTATCCCAGTTTCTCAATTTTGAGCCTGGAAAGGAACTAGAGAGGACATATTTTTGTATCAAATATGATTGGAGGGCGATATCTAATCCAATACGCTCGAACACTTCCATCATTGGCCCAAATTGGATGATAGATTAGCGATTTTGTCGAATTGGATTAAAATAGGATTATGAACCCGAAAAGGGATTCATATATGCCTGTGGATAGTCCTTGAATGTAAATAGGTTTTCATAGCAAGGGCATCTGACCATTTGGGTGATTTGGCATAGTGGTGAAATTCTGTGTCTTTCCAGCCAGATGAGCTCAGAAAGATGGAGTCCAAGCCTCACCCACACCAGATGAACGTCATGACAACAAGTGACGGACTCTGTTAGCGCTTAGCTTGGGCTCTAAAAAAACCTGCAACTTTACCTGGGGGAGGTACATAACATGTTAATAGTACAGGTATGTGCCGCCGATATGGGTGGATTTTAGGCCCAAATTCTCTAAAAAGGGTCCTTTTCGGCAGATTTTCCTCAAACATTGGTGGGTTTTGCTCAAAGAATAGTTTACAATGGGTCGTTTTCCACCGAAATTCATCATAAAGGTAGGTTTTGGCAATTAGAAGGGGATACGTATCTGAAAATTGGCACCAGTCCCCCGCAATTTACCTGCTCTTCATCTCGTCATTTACGATACTCATATCCGTTCATCCGTTCATCACTGTTACAATTTTATAATTCATGCAATTTTCTCAGATTTTTGCCCCACTCTATCTTATAATGCTTTGATTGCATCACTGCCGTTGGAGCAATTTTGATAGCGTTGCTCAAAAGCTTTGTAGCAGAAGAATGTTAGCGCAAATATTTGGCGGTGCTCTTTGGACCGTAAAGATATTATGTTTGAAAATACATTGCATTGCACTTGTGTTTTGATACCAACATCTATCTAGTATTGAAGAGCAGAGATGCGTTTTCATTTCTGACTCGAAATATTCTATGGCAAGACCGTTGGAACAGATTGTAGGCGCAAATTACAAACACAAAGATTTAGTGTTTGGGAACAGGACGACCCTTCATCGATCATGCTCTTTTTTCAAGAATTGCTTTTCATCTTTTGTCAAGGGCTGACCTAAAGATATGTTATATTCCGCGTTCGACGGTAATATAAGCCCCTTATTTCTGTGTGGTCTGGTGTACTCAAAACCTTCTCCAAGACGACCGCCGTGTGGCCTTCTTACTGGAAACAATAAAACGAATAGTCGCATTACTGAAAGCTGGAAGGAAAAAATGAGCCGTCTCCATCTCGGCGTGTTTCAGTTTTCATTATTTCATCAATCAAGATATAGAGACTTTCTTTTAGTTTTGAGCTTCTTGTTTGCATCTCAATGCAATTCAACGCCATTTTAACGGACCAAAGTACTTCCGTAATTTGCAATGAAGGTAGCATGTGTGCTTTCTGGCTACTTGAAGCACTATTTTTGCAAAGAAAATAGGGTATGGGAATGGAAGCCGAGAATTTAGAATTAATCCACTATCTCTGCTTTGGTTAGGACCAGATTAGAAATTTTTACCGGTGCGAAAACGTGCCATTCTTGTGAGAGCCTAGATATACTTCGCCAAGTCTCTTTTATTCAGTGAGCGTAGCCTGAGTTATAGCGCAGCTGCCTGACTAAATGTACGAGATTTGAAGCAAGTTTAGCCAGTATCATACCATTTTCACATTCTCCTTCTCAGAGGCAATATTAAAACGGGACGACCGATTTGATCTCGCACCGAAGGCGCAACGAGTGACGGGAAGGCCGATTAAATTACGAACTCTTTGATTATTTTCAAGAACTCCTCCACAGCTTCTTTATGGTTCTTGTCAAGGATTCTAACATTTTCTTTTTTTGCAGATCAATGGACAATTTCCACGACAAAATAACCAAAGAAATGCTCAGCACTATCGACGATATTTATCTTCGAGTAGCCGATACAGATTTCGACCAAATGCAAAGATTCGACCAAATCCAAACAGGCCCTCTGCGCGTTACAGTAACCTTCGGTATGCTTCGCCGCAAGCTGGAGTGCGAGGAACATTGAGACCCAATGGGTTCGGTGGAATAAATCGACATTTCGGTAGTCGTCAAGCCCTCGGATATGGCAGCTACCTGAGAAAACTAAGTCAAGGGTATTATCCACAAGCTTATGCAAGGCAGCAGAATTCAGTTAACAGTTACTCACCATACAAAACTGGGTTTCCGTTAAGAGCTCCATCGCCTGGTGGTTATTCGCCTAACTATGCACCACTGCCATTGTCAGCACCGAGTTTATATGGATATGGAGG
Organism: Aurelia sp. 3 sensu Dawson et al. (2005); assembly: GCA_964020215.1. Taxonomy (NCBI): domain Eukaryota; kingdom Metazoa; phylum Cnidaria; class Scyphozoa; order Semaeostomeae; family Ulmaridae; genus Aurelia; species Aurelia sp. 3 sensu Dawson et al. (2005). Next base: position 17,943,928 of record OZ026580.1, read on the forward strand.
GTACCAGGCTGATAGATGGGGGCATTGGAGTAAATGGTCACAGTGCTCGAGAAGTTGTGATGGTGGAGTGCAAGAGAGGACAAGAACGTGTATGAGGTAAAATTTCAATTTGTTTCTTTATTGTTGATACCGTTATCTTGTTCAAGTAAATTAATCATGAAACAACAATATTCCTGAAAATAATGCTTTAACCTTGAGCATGAAAGACACTTCCGAGATGTTGTTCTTTGGAAGTTACACAGAGTTTTGACAAGCTACCGCATAAGTGCAGGTGTAGCATATGGCTCAAATCTTTCAATTCTTTAAAAGGGTGGGTGTAAAATTGTATCACATTTTTCTATGAACTGAATGACTTCGAAGGAGCTTTGCGTAATTTACTGTAATCAGCCGTGGCAATTTTTTGAGATCTTGATTATTTTCAAAATGGTGGCATTTTGATTATTTTGTAAATATTTATCGAAAATTTTGAAACAATTGAAATCATTGTCAATCTGAAGTTACTTGAAGAAAATTGATATAATCTCCTTGAAAGGCTTATGAAGCTCTACAATATGGCGGCAAGCAGAAATCTGTTGCTCAACTGGTTTCAGATTTAGAAGTTTGATGACGTCACAGCCTGAAAATTAATAAATGCCTCCATTTTGAAATAATCAAGATATCAGAAATCGCCACGGCAGAATTACGGCAAATTACTCTAAGTTCCTTCCAAGCACTTTCATTCAAAGAAAATTTAACAGAATCTTACACACGCCCTTTAAAAGATTTGAGTCTTGCTATCTCTAGGGTGTTTAAGAAAAGTCGCAGAATTTAGACCAGAATAGAATTTGGAATCCCCGTACCGTACCCAAACGTGCCGTTTACCAGCATTTACCTAATCTTCTAGCTCTAAATGAAAAAAGGTTTACCAAACAAAATTGTTTCATCTAAGTATGCCTTTGACTGATAGATTAACATTTCAGTTTTGAATATCAGCCACATACTTTTTATTCCACTGCTCGGCAAGCGTGTAAACTTTGTTTGACGCACCCGGTACATTTGTCATTAATCAATTAATTCTCTTCAAAAGCTTGACAGCGAAAGTTAAAACTGATTTGCGGATCATTTGACTGATTTTTATGGTGAAGTCCGTGAAAAGGTTGCTCAATCACTGTTCTGACCTGATCTTCATTTGTTCATCTCTCCCAGATTTTATCTAATAATTCGACGTGACCAGCGTGTGATTGGAAGATATTTAGTAAATGACTTCATATTGTTATTCAATTTTTACTTCCCAAAGTGAAGAGCAAGTGGGTAAGATACTGCATGAAACAAGATTTTGGGACAAACGTTGAATCGTCAATATCATTGCTTCATATTCACCATGTTCCTAAATTGGTTTAAGTTAGACTTTCGTCACAAGCCCTCGTTCACTGATCAACATTCCGTAGAATCAAGGCCCCCATGTGTTTGTTTACAAATTCCTCCCATGGTGCTTGATTACAATTTACGTCCAATCAAACATTCACTATGTTCAGCAAAACAAATTGATCCTGCCTTTTAAATGTTTTAGGCCCTTGCCAAGGGGTATTGTCTCAAAATATTGAAAATTCGGATTGAGCAGTAGGCATAAATTGCATTATTTGGGATTATTTGATTGAAAGAATTTACTTTTCATATGACGATATCAATTAATGTGTGATCAGTGTGAGATTAATTTATTCTTGCGTTTAAGACATGAAGCTACATCACTAAGACGGCCAAATAGACGATTGCAATAAAGATGGCGGCAAGGAAGTTTTTACCAAGATGCATTGCGTTGGAATTGCGAATCTTTAACGAATCCTGTAGGAATTCGATTAAAAAACGCAATGCATCTTGGTAGAAAATTCCTCGGCCCCATCTGTAGCGCAATCGTCTTTAAATGAAGTCACCATGCATTCTGACTTAAGAAGTATCTGACCTCTTGGCTTTTTGAAAGGATAAATCAAGAGTTTAAGGATTAAAGAAGGAAATGTCAAGTGTTGTCTTATTTTGGGCTCAGTTGCAGGGAGTTGACGGGGGGGGGGGGGGCTTAAAGGTTTTGAGTCATATGACACTGCGTATACCCAAAGCTCTAGAATCTACTGACTCATGGTTCTCCATTGGCTAACGTTCGTGTGAAGTGAAACTGAAACACATGAGACTCATTGTGCAACAGCAGATCCTTCTAGTTCGTTAGGAGTAATAATAGATCTTTTAGCTATTCTACAAAAGAGCCTGGGTCGAGCGTTATTATCATACATTTTGATGTGCGACGTTCGATCAAGTGGCGTCAGAGCTTTTGTCACCATTATGCACATTCGAAAATTGTTCAAAATGTATCAAAATATCACTCGATTAAGATTCGATTCTTTTCAGAATAACTAAAAGGTCTATTGATCTGTACGTCATGGTTCACATGATGCAAGGTAAAACAGGTCCATTTATCATGACTCAATGCTAGTAAAGTTACGAGTTTTCGTGCAAGCGTTTGCAGCTTTCTGCTTTGCCCGCCAAATTAGGCTTCAGGGAGATCAACTTGGAAAAAACTGGTCCATTTGATTTTTGGTCAAAGTTCGCTTTTAGAGACATTGGAAATGAGAAAGCTAAAGTCACTAAAATTGTGTTTGATCATGTTGTAAGCAAGACTAAAGTGAATGCTGGGAAATGATCATGCTTAGCTTGCGCGCATCCCCAACAGTTTCCGTTGAGCTGAAAATTTTCGTTGAATTGAATTAATTCCATTCAACAGAAATTTCAACTCAACTTGAACTGAAGGGCATGCTTGCAAGCTAAGAATTAGCCTCACGACATAGTCCCAGATATCGCAAAAATAACAACAACAACAATAACAACAACAACAACAATAACAACAACAACAACAACATTTTATTTTTGGAGCGTCCATCAGTCTTTCAATAGCGATAACTACGAACATGTAATCAGGCTAGCTAAGACTGCTTGCTCCTTTTGCTTGATATTTTCAATCTTGTCAATAAACTTTTACGGGATAGCAAATTAATCATACATTCGAATGAATTGGGAAATCTAAATCCCCAAGTCACCAGGGATGCTTTTCTCCCAAAATTAGTTAGTTGTGGGACTTTGTCTAAGTTGATTTTCGCAGCTTAAGTGAACAACCAAAGAAAGGAAACATCAATCAAATTAATTGACGTAAAAATGATTTTTATGAAATCAAGAGTATACCCTGCTGCATTTTATGGCTCCTAGGGTTATTTTTGCCCTCAATATGGCGGGAACACCCACCGTATTAAAATCCTTTTTACTTCAGATTTCCTTTTGCTTCAAAACTACGGGCTGTCTGAAATGTTATAACTCAATTTTTGTAAGTAGAGACCAGTTGGGAAGCCCGCCCAGTGGTTTGTCTTTAGTGTACATTTCGTTGCTTCCTGTGTAAATAGCTGGAAATCTCCTATTCTTTTCATATTAATTTCAGGGTACTGTATTTTGTACATTAAATGAAATACGGCAAACACCTGCGTATAAGGACGTTGTGGAAAAGAACCCACAGGCCGAAATTGTCAAATAAGACCCCCATTTTATAACGACCAATTGATTGTATTCATTGCATAAGAATCCAGGCTGACTTAAAAAAATTGTAGGTTCTTATACCCTTGCGTGTACTGTAACCCATAATATAAACCAAAGAAAATATCATCGCATGTGATTGTTTCTTCGGTTTGCTTTGTGCATGCACTTGCTGATATCATCAGATGCGACGGGCTCTTGTTTAGGCTCGCGTACTAGACTGACGACGTGATTCCTTGTATTCGTTCAACACTTATAATCTGATGTTTTAATTTCACTCATACAAAGGACTCACGACCAAACAGATTCTAAACAGGGACTAAAATCTTACGAAAAATCAGAAGAAACTTAGAACATGTTCCATCCTACGAACGTCGAAAGAAAATTCGAACGTCTTTTCGAACGTCACTTCGAACGTTGCTTCGCTTCGAGAAGTCGAACTTTGAACTAATGAGCCAATCAAACGCTACTAATAGGCACGTGGGTTGACCATATTAAGAAAGTAGCGATTTGATTGGTCGCGCCGTGAACGCGGCAGACTTGGCCTAAATAGTCCCTGTATTGAAGCGTAAGGACATAAGTCCCTCAACTGAAGCGATAACAGCAACAACAACGAGCGTAAATTAGAGGGACTTATGTAATGTAGTCTACTCGCGTACATGGCAGATCAAACAAAGTAGAACAAGAAGCATAATGTATCATTATCATGAAAAGAGTTTTACCACCCGATCAGTGTTTCTTCCCTCAGTCAATGTCATATTTTGTTGGATTTTTAAAGAGAGCTATTCATATGATCATGCCTTGATTGTTTCAATTTTTATACTTTTCAGTGCAAGATTGTCCATGACTTTGAGTTTATACAAAGGACAAGGCCATAATCAAGGAAACTGCCCTGGATTTGGAAAGGAATTTCAGCCCTGCAATACCAAAGTGAGTCTCATCGATGTTGTTTATTTCTTTTTAGTTACTCAGGAGGGGGGGGGGGCAGATATTATCTTGAGCAGTTCTTAAAGGACATATGTCACGTTAGCATTTGGTTAATACAACAAAGAAGTGTGGAGTGGTATTCCATTGTTTTGTGACCTTTCATTTCTGTTTCACGAATTTTCATTGCAATAAAAATTCAGCCTCTATCCTGTGCTTTGTAATAAACAGTAGAAAGAATTGTATCGTGTGAACCAATCAGGTTCATGACATATGTGCTTTAAGCTTCAGTAAAAGCTTCCTTTGATCTCGGAAACCCCATATGCTTAGACCCCGTTTACGCGATGCCGGTAGAATTTGAAAACGGCATAAAAAAGTGCCGTTTTGGCCTCCCGTTTACACGATGCCGGTAGAATTTTGTTTCGGTTAGCAAGACGGCAAAGTTTGTAATTCTGCCGTTTCAAATTCTACCGGCATCGTGTAAACGGGGTCTTAGATGAACCAAGCAGCCAAAACAGGAGTCTGCTATATCGCAACTGGTCACCAGGATGCAAATTTGTTCACCAAGCAGCATTCACATTATTCGCGCTGCCGGTTACATGTTAGCGGTGAAAGTCTACCGGAAAGGTGTGCCATTCAGGTAGGTAATTTATTGAGTGTAACGTTTCATAGATGGGAAAGAAAATTGAAATCTTGGTTTATTTGTGTAATTTGCTTAAATCTGTTGTAGAACGGAAGACGGTCTTGCCACATTGAGTTAACTCATTTCATTGAATTAAGTTATATAGATTTCCCTGATTACGGTTTTTTGTTCGCGTTCTGCTTTGTGACAAGGGCCGTGATCCTAAGGCTTGGGATGCCATTTGCTTTTACGCATTGGCTGTTCTTTATGTTTATCTAATAGCAAGGACCGAATACAGTCAATAGATGATCAATATTTCATTCTTTGGGGGAAAGACGACGAAGTAGCGACCCGGAAAGCTATATTTTAAGAAGTTTATTTCACAAATTTGTAACCAGAAAAGCTATGTCATGAGATTTCATATGAGAAATTCGAGTCCTACGTGATGTAATGAAAGCTTCTCCAAGAATATGAGATCAAATTTAATTGCTAGTGCGGATGAAATTAAATTTTATGATGTTTTCTCATGATTCTGATAATTCAAACCAGATGGCTTGTAAGAGCATATATTCGTATTCCCACAGATTGAAAGTTGTTGCATGACTTTGCTATATACGTTTAAACCTAATTTGGTGCTTTAAATACCGGGTTGAGAGCATAGGTTTCAAATCTTTAAATCTACGAAAAAGGCGGGTGTAAAATTCAATGACCTATTTCTTTAAACTGAATGACTTGAAAGAAACTTTAGCCAGTTTTCTATGATTCTACCGTTGGACTTTTCAGAAATCCTGACTATTTGTCGAAATTACAGCCTTTTTTCTATTTCAGCTCATTTTGTGATGTGACGCCATCAAATTTCTAAATCACAAACCAGAAGAGTGAGAGGGTTTTGCTTGATACCATATTGTAGGCATCCATAAACTATGGTTTTCTTGAAAATTATTTGATCTTTCGTCAAGAGATTTTTTCAAAAATTTTCTTGAATTCTTAAAAAAGAAGGAAAGCACTGCAATTCTGAAAATATTGAAGATTTCAGAAAAGTCCAACGGCAGATATTCTTTAAAATAGTTCAACTTTCTTTAAGGCCGTTCATTTTAAAGAAATAGGTCATTGAATTTTACACCCAGCTTTTTAAAAATTTGAAACCTATGCTCCGGGTGAGCCCGAGAAAAGTTCGCACTTTTAAAAATTCATGTCACCATGGGTATTACACAGATTTGAATTATTCAAATTTTTGTTAAAAGCCGAAAGATCGAAGTATTTTCGTGATTTTCTCGCTGTCGCAGGAGGACTAGAAATATAGGTAAATTCAACTGCACAAAAATTTAATGGTTGCAAAGTGACTGAAAAGGGCCGAAAACATTGATCAAGTCATAAAGGACTCCTTAATCAGAACTACAAAGAAAATGCAATTCTCACGGGTGAGAGCTATCCTCTGCACATTTATTGTCATGGAATTGAAAATCTGTGGTATTTGTTTGAAAATCATATCCTATAACTCTCGAGAGAGGTGAAACGTCCACTGCCTTTTGTTCTGTGTGAGGAGAGTCCTTACAATTTCATCAGTGTTTTAGGCCTTCTTCAGTAATTTCTCAACGAAGAAATTTTATAAAGTTGAATTTGCCTATACTTCTAGTGCTGGCAAGACAGCGAGAAAAATTACAAAAATACTTGTATCTGTCGTCGTTTAACTGGAATTTGAATCATTCAAAACTGTGAAGTACTCTTCATGCTATAAATTTTCAAAAGTGGGAACTTTTTTCTGGCTCACCCGCTATACGCAAATAAGGAGTTTTCATGATCTCGGGCAAATTTTGATTTTTTTCAAAAGGTGCGATACTCTTACTTAAACTTCATAGTTTATCAGCTGCTTCAGATGCTGAAATAGTTTGCTCCTTTTCCAGCCCTGTGTTTCGGTGAAGTCATTTCAAGATCAAAAATACGATGCAAGAAAACATCAGTGTTCAAGATTTGACGACAAGGAGTATCTTGGTCAGAAATACACATGGATGCCATATATTAGAGGTATGATCGCTTCCCTGCTCATTTTGCCTAGGACAGAGTATGCATTATCACTTCAAAATTTCCAAGCATAGTATGAAAATCCTGAAATTCGTTATACATTTTTCCATTATACCAATTTCGTTGCTAAACCTTCCTCATATTGCCAACTCAAAGTAACCAGATTTTTTAAACTTTTTGTGTTGTTTGTAACCCTAAAGTTTGGTATCCAGTTGCTGTTGCTAAAGTAACCCAAAATAACTTTCCTCTAGTATGAAATTAATGAGCAAAACCATTATCCAGCCCAAAGCCGTGACAGTTTCGGATTCTGCATACTTTATCAGCAAAACCGTGTCAACAAACAGAGATTCATACAATTTGTTGTGTAGTCACATGATCAAGTGGTCGTTCCTGCCCTAAAGAATGACGAAGTTTGATCCATGTCTCTCTCTAGTTTGCTTTCTCACTTTGTACACCTTTGTACCAACACATCATCCAAAGAATTTTCAAAATTTCAGTGTGAAATCGACTACATATGGTCAAATACGGGCACTAATTCACAATCTTGGGTGAACAGTTTTTTATAGAAAAAAAATTTCAAAAATTTCCAAAATCATGTCACTTTGTGAAAAGGTGTTCTGTTTTCATATGGCAATGTGGCTATTTATTCAGCCAGGCAAAGTCAGTTTATTACAGCACAGATCACTCATCAATTCATATGCAGAACTCACTGAACTCAATGAATTCACCTGCAGAAAAGAGATTCGTGTCCGCATGTTGAGTGAGAAAGTCACAGTCTCTTTTATCTTGGCTTTACGGTATATATCTATTATAAATTTATCATATTGCTACAAAAAATTGCCATTGCAAAATGCATCTTTGAATTCAGACAATTTTCTTTCTAAGCTTTGGCTGTAAGCTGCCTTCAAAGTTTTTGTCTGAATTCATCGCTTAATTTAGCAGATCGTATAAACAACCAACCTATACCTTATTTTCTTTACAGATGGTCTCAATGAATGCAGATTGTATTGTATGGCAAAGGGATTCCGGATGTTCGTTGAACTATCTAACAAAGTAGATGAGGGTTCACCATGTGGAAAAAATGGAAACGAAGCTTGCTTTGGAGGTATATGCTCCCGGGAACCACCAAAGGTGAGGGTTTCACATAGATTATACTCTGATTCGTACAAAGCGCCATACAGGATGTCCCAAAAGATATTTGCACCGTTTGAGCGGCTACTGTGAAGGAGCCATGAATCCAGTTTTCCTGTTTTTTTATTTATGAATAGAAAAGACTTGAACTTAGTGTTTGGCACCGAATTGGGGTAAATTTGACACGTAGTTGCTGATTTATGGAGCAAGAGAGTAGAGATTATTTGTTGCCTCAAAGCCAGATGATTTTCACTCAGTACTTAACCTTATAACTTGAATTTTAGCACCAAATAGACCTTAACTTTACCTTTTTTACCAATGAATATATACATTGGGAGCGATAAATGACCAAATGGCTCGGGAGCATTTGCAAAGAAGTCTTTTGAAAGCAACAGTATTGGTACAAGAACATGAACATAAACAGTACTCATGTTTATTTAATTTACTATTGCTCAGAACCATAATCATCTCAATATTGACCAGCAATCCTCAAATATGAGGATATATTTCATTGACATTGTTCATGCCATTCTAGAGTTATGGTGGAAAGCTACCGGGTGAGCCAGAAAAAAGTTCCCACTTTTGAAAATTCATAACATCAAGAGTATTCCACAGATTTCAATAATTCCAAATCTAGTTAAAAGCCAAAAGGTTGACGCATTTTTGTGATTTTTCTCGTTGTCTCACGAGCACTAAAATATAGGTAAATTCAACTTTACAAAAATTTCATGGTTGCAAAATAACTGAAAAATGGCCTAAAACATCGATCAAAGTATAATGGACTCCTCGCACAAACTAATGAAGGAAATGTAAATGCTCATGGATGAGAGATATCCTCTGTACATTAATTGCCATGGGATTGAAAATCTTTAGTATTTGTTTTAAAATCGACGTCTCATCATCCTTGAGGGAGGTGAAACGCCCATTGCCTATTGTTCGGTGTGAATAGAGTCCTTACAATTTGATTAATGTTTTAGGCCCTTTTCCCGTCATTTTGCAACCATAACATTTTTACAAAGCTGAATTTACCAATACTTCTAGTGCTGGTAGGACAGCGAGAAAAATCACAAAAATACTTCGATCTTTCGGCTTTTAACCAGAACTTGAATCATTCAAATCTGTGAAGTAATCGTGGTGCTATGAATTTTCAAAAGTGGGAACTTTTTTCTGGCTCACCCGGTAGGTCAGGTGAAGCTGTTCTGGGGACACTAACGCTTTTAAAGAGCTGTTTGTTAACAGTGATATCGATGTTTTCTTTCGTTCAACAGAAAGAGCCAAAGAGGCCCAATTCTCTGGACGCTGGAGCTAATCCTGCACGTGGAGCTGAGAAACAGCAAGTCCCTGCGAAGATGAAATCGCCACTTGGGTACAGACCTCCCTCCAGACAAAATCCAAACAATAGGTTCAGGCCACTACAGTCTCAAAATTCTTTATTAGCATCTCAGAACCGCATCCATCAGGAGCGGAACAAGTTTACTCAAAATCGAGGACGATTGCCACAAAATCGAGGTGCGCTGCCAAAAAACAGACGACCCCAAGGCCTAGGTCGATTCCCTCCAAACCAAGGTCGCCTGAGTTCATCGCGTCCAGGTCAGTTCCCAAGGAAGCAAGGTCGTTTTAGTCAGAATCGACTACCCTTACCACAGCGTCAGCGGCCTGGCCTTCCAAACAACGGTCGGATACCAAATCAAGGAAGTAATTCAGGATTCCAGGTTTCAAACTTTCGGGCTCTACATTCTGGATCCTCTACAAGACCAAATGGCTATCTCCGAGGTGGAAAATCATCAGATCAGATTCTGCGTGAATTAAATGAAAAGATCAAGTCTGGAGGTCATTTTAATCCAGCTGCAAATGTGAAGGTGGACAAGAAAGTGTCCGGAGAATTCAATAAAAGAGAGGGCTTGAAATTAGGTGAGCTCTTCAGCATCTACCTAAAGTCTGTCCTGAATTAGAAATCACGTGGGATTTGCGAAAACTCAAAATTAATCATGGGAAACACTTTAATAATTGTTTTTATTCGTGAGCAGTTTCACGTAAAATTTAATTTGTGATAGACGTAGAAATTTAAGTGAAACCATGCAGTTCCCGGCATTTATTACTCATTCATCTTGCTGTTGTAGCTTACAACTCTTTTACGTTAGGCAGGCTTCACTTTTAGGAATAGCTTAACAGTACTGGCGTTACTACCGGGTGATAAAAAGGGGCAGAATTCGTAATACAATAGCATCAATTGCTTTGGTTCACACCTCAATTCAAAGCGATTAGCGATTGCAGACAAAAGAAATTCTCCCAGTAATTCTAAACAACGAGGCCTTAAAGTTGCCCTGAAACCAGTAGGCCATACTCTCTTCTGGTGCAGGCGAAGGGTTGTTTTTAAGGCAAGTTATGTGCTCATAGCGATCGAGGAAGAGTAAATATAACTTTCTGTCTGACGGATTTTGTTTACTTGATTCAAAAGCCGAGCAGAAGGCATAACAATTCTTGCATATTCATTGCTCAAACGTTAATAGCTACTCATCCGCTTCTGAATCAAGTAAATAAAATCCACCAGACAGAACATTAGATTTACCCTTCTTCTTTCGTTATAAGCACATAAATTGCCTTAAAAACCACCCTTTGCCCATACCAGTAGAGAGTTTGCCCTACTACTTTCGGGGCAAATGTGCGGCTATGTTTGTTTTGAATTACTGGTTGAAAGAATTTCCTTTGTCTGCAATCGCTAATCGCTTTGAACTGAGGCGTGAACCAAAACAGTTGATGCTATTGTATTATAAAATCTGCCCTTGTTCCGGGTGAGTCATAAAAATCTTACGCGTTTGGCCGGCTGTAGAATAAAAAATATGCGGCTGATATTCTTAACTAAAATGTTGATTTATCAGTCAAAGCCCAATTTAGGCCCTGTTTATATGAGGAAAAACACCTCACCTGCCAGACCCGGGGCTAGCAGGCGAGGTAAATTTCAGTCACTGTTTATATGAGATTTTTCACCTCACCTGTCAGCCCCGGGGCTGAGAGGCGAGGTGGATTAAGGTCTCTCTTCCGTGAAATCAGAAAGAACTGACCAATGAGAATCAACGAAAAATTTCATTTCACCTCACCATACCGGTGGCATTTCGTTTATATGGAAAAATTTCACCTCACCCAGGTGAGATTCCACCTCTTGTGAGGTGGGATTTCACCATACCGGTGGTGTTGCGTTCATCATGTAAACGCGAAATGAAAATACAAAGGATTCTATTGGAAGGTGGAATCTCGCCTCTCAGCCCCGGGTCTGGCAAGTGAGGTGTTTTTCCTCATATAAACAGGGCCTTAGATGTAAAAATTCTCTTGCTAAAATCACTCACCTTAAAGACCGACAATTACAAAAATGTCTGCAAGGGGCAAGTATGGTAAGATAAATTCCGCGTTGGATTCTGGTCCATTATTTACTTGCTATTGAAACTGTAATTCTGTTTCTCACACTGATAATAGCATTGAATTTAAATTTCAATGTCAGCTACCTCATGTACCAAAATGGAACGTTGAATTCTTCAGTCACATACAAACCCGTTACAGGCATTTTTCTAATTTTGGGGCATTAACGATAAGTGATTTTACTGAATAAATTTCCTCATCTAAATAAGCCTTTGAACGATAGGTTGATGTTTTAGTTTTAAATATCGCCCACATACGTTTTATTCCATAATCCTGCAAACGCGTAAACTTTTTTTGATTCACCTGGCATGTTATCCACCTGTTAACAACTCATAGAAATTGGAAAAAATTTTGATTGATTGATTGATTGATTGATTGATTGATTGACTGATTGATTGATTGATTGATTGATTCATTCATTCATTCTTTCATTCTTTCGTTCATTTATAGTAGTTGATTTAGTTTTCCAATGCTTTAGAAGTTTCAGATTTGTTTCAGGATACAATCCAATTTTCAAGATTCCAAAGGGAGCCTCAAATATCAGAGTCGAAGAAGCAAGACCTTCACAAAACTACTTAGGTAAGAAAGCACATTTTGCATGAGATGATCTACTTTTAGGTACCTTGACGAATCTTTTTAAGTGATTGCTCAATAAGAGCACTGCCACACCCATTCCGCTACCTATCCTACAACTTTCGTCACGTTCTGTCAGATGTTTATTGACAAGAGACTAAAAAGCACTAAATTTATCACTACCGGGTCTCCAAAAAATGATCAACAAATTTTATCGAGCCTAGCGACGAAAATCTAGCTTTAATGAAAGGCTAATCGTTTTTACGACGTTCCTCGATAGTTAACTTACTTGAGTGTAAATACCTTATTTGTTTACCTTGAAACTCTGACAGTTGACACATCATGTTGATTTTTACAGCTCAATTTTACCTGTATATCGAAACCAGAGCTTAAAGGTCGAAGGACTGTCTTACATTAAAAATGTAGTTTTGTCTGTGTTGTGCGTCACGTAGGCGATATCTCTATAGGCACACACAGTGCTTGTGTTTTATCTTACAATAGGAGTTCATGAGCAAATATGTATCGAATTCATTTAGAGTCCTGAAAAATGCACGGCTCCACTATTATGAGCCGGAGGAAGGTTTTGCTTGTTAATTGGGTTATTTCTGACAACAGCACCTGGTTTATATTTAGGGTTATGAAAGTTCTAAATAATGCAAGAAGTTCGAAAATCTGGGGTTTTTTTTTTGCTTGATCACATCATGAAGGTTTTACGTAATGAAACTGGCTTTTGGAGGAAGATGCGACCTTTCTCTGGACTCTGAATTCATCTTCCTTTTTTATTGCTAGCTGTAAAAGTGGGCGACGACTACCTGGTGAATGGTCGATGGAGTATTGCTCTTAAAAAGGATATCAAGGCAGCCGGAACTTTGATCAAATACCGACTTGGAAAAGGACCAGGATCAACTGAAGTTATCACTGCTGCCGGACCGACAACGAAAGAAATACAGATTGTGGTAAGTAATAACTGTATCAAAGCTCATTAACAATTGTTATTGGTAAGTCATACTTTTGAATTTGACGACCAAAATGCAGGATGAGCCAAAAAGTCTCAGCGTTTGAAAATTCACTAAAATTTGAAGAATTACACCGACCCTGAATTTGTCGTTTTGATGTGTCAGATCAAAGCTCAAATTGAATTTTGGGATATCAGCTATCGTTCGATTCGGATTCTTGTTTAGAATTTAGCTGTTGGGCCTAAATCATCTGCAACTTTTTATTCACGACCACTGGCTCTAAAATGCCTCAAAATCAGTTTTCTAGAACTGCAGTACCATGAAACTAGGTATTAGCACTTAAATAAAGGTTCATTCTTGCCATTATATCGCAAAACTGCCTTCCTCTAAGCAATATTCTGACCGGCAGAACGATGGAGCGACCGAACTCGTCACCGATTGACATTTTTTGCCGTTCTTACAGCCCTAGGGCATTAAGGCCCTCAATGGAGCGACAATAACAACAATTCAACTCAATGAGATGAGCGTAACTTGAGGATCCTTGTGGAGTGAGGCTAGATATGATTCTTTAATCTACCGGGTGAGTCAAAAAAAGCGCCCGGCGTTTGAAAGGCTACTGCTCCCTGAGTATATATATAAGCAATAATATTTTGCAATATCTGATAAATTAGCCAACATGTTCAATTATTTTCAAAAATTTTCCTGACTAAAGTCAATCACTCCGTTCAGATTCTGTAGGCAATTTTCTGAAATGAATCCCTTTGAGAAACCTTAAAAAACGTGCTAAAATTACAAGCAAAAGTCCCTAATGTGTTTACCTCACAGCGATGACTTTCAGCACGCTTTACCACGTGCTTTCGTTTTGTCGAGTTGAAAAGTCTTCACCCTAGTGTGAATAACTTATTCAGGTGGATTCCATTCTCCCATGAGGACAAAATACATGAGCACATCCTAGAGTCATTATTGCTAGGAAGGAGAACTAAGGGAAATTTTGCTTGCTGTTTTCGCTCGTTTTTGCAGGTTTTCGGAAAGGGCTTTCTGCAGAAAATCTCCTATTTCGACGGGAAGGAATGACCGTTTAAAGCCGGGTGAATTATTGAACCTAATTTGACATATCAGGGATAAACAAGACAGTTTTCAACATCATTGCTGTGATATTAAGGGATCAGGATTTTTTCAAACGCCGGGCGTTTTTATTGACTCACCCGGTATTGCGACACATTTTTGATACTGCCCTTCCTTAAGATTGATTAATTGGTTAATTGATGAGTCGATTGATTGCAATAATTTTGTATATTTGATCAATTTGCTCTCATTTTCTGTCTTTTCAGCTGCTGTTCCAACAAGGACCCCCGGAAGTACACTACAATTACACGCTGAAAGTATTAGGTTCTCGAAAAGACCGGGTGTTTAAAGCAGCGGCAGTTTCAGCTCGTAAGAACACCGGCCCCGGACGAAACTTGAAAAGCAGACCTACATTGCATTGGAGCGTTGATGGCTGGAAGAAATGTACAAGACCCTGTGGCGGAGGTAAATTAGCGCTATTTGTGTATTGTTTTGTTGTTTTTTGAAAGAAGATTTTAGGGTTTGGTGAAGGTTAAGTTGCGGTATTTAGCGCCAAACGTTGTGGAAAAGCTGAAATAGAGAACAGCTAATCGACTCCTCGACCCCTTATCATGACGGTGATAGGCCCCTATCTGGAATCGAACCCCGTCCGTCTGACTTTTCTGGCTGCCTTGACACCACTGCACCACAGCACCTTCAAATCTCTCACAAGAGCAAATTGATAAAATGACAGAAGGAAGAATTTTGGTTTGAAGTAGCTTGCAGGAATGTAAATATTTTTTCAACCACTGCCTGTAGGCATTCTTTGACTACAAAATAACTTAAAAGAAATGAATTAGCTGGTACGTTAAACTGTTTCTTCAGTAGGAAGGGATAAGCTGGATCTTTATTGCCTACTTCGATGCAGATATGCTACGAAAAAATTAGCCACACAGTTGCATTTGTGGCCTGATTTTCGGATTTTCCACTTGATGCCTCAAGACAATTTTTGAGATTTTTGGAAAACATAAAGCAAGGAATTTCAAGAGGAAAGAAATATATCATTGGCTTTGATATTAGAATGCTCAGAATTTATTGTCCTTTCTGATGGAGTATCCATTTTTCCTTTCGAAGAATGTCAAATTTTCTCAAGTGTTTGTGCTGGCCTACTGTCCGCCATTTATTGTAATCAACAATGCTAATATCATTTAATTGTTTCATGTTACAGGTGAACAACAACTAAACATTCGCTGTGTCGCAATATATCCAAACAAACGAACAAAAGTTGTGAAAAGTTCGTACTGCCATGCACTCAAAAAGCCAACACAAAGGAAAAGAATGTGCAACATGCATACTTGTAAACCAAGGTAAGAACATTTGCTGCTTTTTCTAATTTCATGACTGGGTTACCCAGAAGATTTTGCCGCTACTATGAATCCTTGGTTAAGCCTGTATCATCGAATAAGCCCCTACCTCATGGCTAGTTAATTCAATGGTACATTTTGATACATATATTTATCTTTCCTGTGAATTCTTCAGTCCGTTATCAGCTATACTCACAGCCTGCCATCGAACATCAACGTTATTGTTTGATGAGTCCTCCCTCGAACAAGCTCCTATCCAAAAAATTGTCTTTACAAATAAACGTGCGGGACTTGTTCCAGGATTTAAGGAATTGATTTGATTGAACATTTTTTGCAGTAACAACTGAGTTTTAGAAGCTTTGCTCCAATTACTTTGTTCTGCTCAAAATTCATTCCTGGATTATTTTACAGAAATCTCAGAATCTATAGTTTTCTGCAGGTATTCTTTTAAATGCCTTTCAATATATCGAAGGCAGTTCACACACATTGAGCAACAGAGAATTTTTCTTGTTCTTTGAAGTTGTTTGAAGCTAGCAGAAAAGTTTAATGTGCTTGGTGTGGGAAGGGGCGGGCTGGGAAAACACACCAACAAAAATATAGTTTTTACGTAATTTTACACTACTGCCATGTATTTTGGTCTCATTTCTCAATCGTAAATTGAGGTTCCGTATCAGCTGACCTATCCATCCTCAGTAAATGATAAAATTTTCTCCTCAGACAAAATAGGGAATTTCTTTTGATTCTGTCGTAGATGGGTTCTGCTACCATGGAAGCCATGTAGCAAAACATGTGGCCAAGGTGCATTCCAAACAAGAGACGTTCGTTGTGTCAAAATTATACCAACAGAAAGAGGCAAAGTGGAAGTTAATTCACCATTTTACGAATGTGGTCCAAGGCCTGCTATTCAAAAGCCATGTGCATATGTACCATGTTACACTTGGAAGACAGATAATTGGTCATCGGTATGTCTAAATACTTATTTACGACAATAATAATATTCATTTTGTTATTTTAATGGTAATGACTTCAGTGGGACGAAACCATGGCCTGTTTCAAAATAGAAACCTGCTGAAAATTTTGCCTTGAAGTTCATGCAGTAATTTGATCTCATCTGTTAAAATTTAATGTTCATTGCACTTGGCACTTGTTGTGCATTTTGACCATGATTTGATCTTTGCTAAATTCTGATTTGTGTGAGGAAAACGCATCTGAAATTAGATAAGAAATATCAGAAATTAAATTGAAGTTTCAGTACAATTTGATAAATAGCTTTACAAACTGGTTGCATGCCATGGAAAATCATTTTTTGTATGATTTTCAAACGTTGGGTGCATCTTGTACTCGCACGATAAATTGATAAAGGTGGAAATGCCTGAAAAAATTGCTACATTTTTATGTTCTTCTAATTTTTGGAAGTCAAACAGTCGTTAATCATCTGAATGTCATTCATGTTTATATATCCCTTTCACCCCTGGAAGGGCCATATGGCCCAACAGTATTCATTGAGAACTGCGAACTTTTCAGGGGGTAAAGCATTTGGAATTTTGATTGATTTGAAAGGCTATGCACATTGCACTTATCTATTGCTTACTGAATCACTGATTGTGATACCCCCTAGAAAACGACAATCTACATTAGGTTTTCCTGTTAAGCTTAACTTTAGCCGGGCGTGGAGGGAATATAGTTTATACGGTTTATGTCGTTATAACACATAATCTCTTAGATTTTACTCTGATACTCTTTTTTAAGATATGACTCTTTTCTCTCTTTGCAGTGCTCAAAAACTTGTGACAAAGGAGTTCAAACAAGGAAAGCATTTTGCACTTCTGGTAATAGACTCCATAACGATGAACAATGTGATATCAAAACGAAGCCAGAAGTGGCACAAGTCTGTAATCTCAGGCCATGTAGGACATCTTGGTTCATTGGAAAGTGGAGCAAGGTGAGAGCAATTTGAAAGTCTTTTTCATCTCCATTGCTTCGGACTTTTGATGGAACATATTGGGATGGAAATTAAAAAAAGTAAGAGTAAAAGCAGTTTCGTAGTCCTGTTTGTAGCCAAAGGCTACTCAACCGACTTTACACCCTGCCCCCCCCCCCGGTCACCATGCTTAGCAGCATATAGCAGGGTGCAGCCACAGACGGTGCTAGAACTACGGACCAGATACCCATTTATATTTCTGGGTAGTGAAACGCACAATTTGTGTTAACACCTTGCCCAAGAATGCTCCCCTCAAATGTGACCAGTCTTGGTATCGAACCAACGACCCTTGGATCGTGAGCCCGACGCCTTACCACTATGCCACCGAAGCCAGCTAGCCATGTGGAAACAAACACCCTGAAAACCGATGATAACAATATAGAAGGAAAAAGAGAACCTCTACTCGTAGAACAGAGAACGGCACGACCAAAGCATGTTTTTTTACAGTTTTTCCATGCCTTTCTCTGAACTTAATGGTTTGAATGGAACTTTGGGACATTTGTTGTAATTCTCCCGTGGAAAGTTTTTAGTAGTTTGATTATTTTCAAAATGGCGGCATTTACTTTCCGTTGGAAGAGTTTATGAAAAATTTTGAAAAACGCTAAAATAATCATAATTTCTAAATTAAAAGAGGAATAATCAAGAAAGCCATAGTTTATGTATATCTGCCTGTTAATGGCAATTAGAAATCTGTCCCTCTTCTGGTTTTAGATTTTTTGAGGTCACAGCCTCAAAAGAAAACCTGCAGACATTTTAAAAATTTTAAAGTCATCAACGAATTTGGAAAAGAGTTTATTTTTTTTTCCTTTTAGTGCTCCAAATTTTGTGGAGAGGGAGTAGAGAGAAGACCAGTATTTTGCGCAGGAAAAGATGGTTCTGCTCTTTCAGAATCTTTGTGCAAAGACCAACCTAAGCCAAGTTCATTGAGAGCATGCATCAATAGAAAATGTGAAGGAATATGGGTTACATCGAATTGGACACAGGTTTGTCTTTCAATTTACCTGTCTATTTTATCTTGAATTTTGCTAATCAGGAGTAAATATTATAAGCTATAATTTTTTTTACTCAGGGGATCAAGTAGTGGCCTTGCCGAGGAAAAGACATTAAAATCGTTGTAGCAAAGAATTAAAACCAAAGAAAAATTTGAAAAAATTTCTAGTAGACTTTTTTGTCACCAAGGATGCGCCATGCAACCTTAGTGGTTATAACAACCTTTCTTGCCAAAGCCAGGACTAGTTTGAATTGCATTGATACTATCAGGTTTCTATGCAAAAAATTATTGCAGACGCTGCCAGATGGGAAGATTTCATGTAGTTGTAGCAGTCTGAAAAGATTTGCGATGCTTGAATGAAATAGATTTCTACTCCTACTAAGACGTCACACGCAGTTGATGCTGCACAACGCGTCTCACAATGCCACGCCAGTTCTTTCTATCATGTGTCAGATCAGAAAGTCTTTTCAATGTTTGTGCTTCTTTTGATAGGTCTAGTTTAATTCCAATGCTTGTCAGATCTTGCCTGACTGTCTGCAATAGATTTATTGGGGGACAAATAATTGTTAAGGGATTATGATTTCACCAAAATGACATTTTACTGGATTTTTCTTTGAATTTTAGTATCTTGAATCTTTTCAATGAAGTATCTGGACTGTGTACCGTTTTCTTCCTTCGCAGTTTCATTGGAATCATTTGCATTCACTTGAGTTCTCTGTTCTCCTTTTTATCTCACTTTCTCTCCATGTCCTTCGCCTTCTCCTTCTTCATATTTCCAGTTGACAATGGTCCTCATTAGCTGAAGGACTTGTTTTAGTCAGAGTTTTCCTTCACTAACTGATAAGAACATTTTTTAGTCGGAGTTTTCCGGACTCAAGTGAAAGAATATCTATTCTTAAACAGTATCAACCTAGTTGTCTTCGCAAGCTCGACCGAATTTGGAGGCCAGGCCTCTTCTTCGAAAACGACGTCAGGAAACCAGACTGAAACAGTGAAGATGAAGGTGAAGTTGCGTTTTTCAGCGCCAAGCGCTGGTATCGCAGAAATAGAGCAGACCTAATCGAGTCCGCGACCCCTTATCATGACGCTCATGAGGTGGGGTCCTACCGGTTATCGAAGCCACCCCGCTTGACTGTTCTGGCTGCAAAAACAGAGGATTACACCAAGGCGCCATAAGACAGTAATAAGTCCTTTGGAACAAAGATGATGCAATGAAAGACTTTAGTCGGGCGAAAGTATTTAATGTCCTAAAAATCTATTTTACAGTGTTCTGCGCAATGTGGACTGGGTCATATTTCACGAATGGTAATATGCCTGAGTATGAAAGATGGGCTGATGAACCAAGTTTCAGAAGATAACTGTGATCTGACGACGAAGCCAGAGTCACAGAAAGAATGCAAACGAAAGCCGTGTGATCCGGAATGGTTTACAAGCGAATGGAGTCATGTATGTATTTTCGTTCATTCATAGACGTAGGAACCGGGGGGAGGGCACTGGGGCAAGTGCCCCCCAAACTTTTGCTATTAACAAAGAAGTGCCCTTTTTTAGAATGTGCCCCTATTTTCTTTAGGAAAACGTGCCCTCGAAGGGTCGTGCTCCCCCCCCCCCCAAAGTTCGAGATGCTTCCTACGTCCTTACGTTCATGTTAATGATCATTCTTTTTTATATTCAACTATACACATACAATCTCGTCCATTTTTTAGATTCACCTGCATACAATCAACTGCAACTAATACAAAACAAAAAATGCAAAAGTATCATAGCAGTTCAATCAAGATACATAAATCTAGTAAATAGGGGAATTCTTCAAAGAGGGGCTCTCTCAGAAGCTGAGCTAATCGAGGAAAAATCTCTCTCCCCTTCTTGTTGTGCTTAAGGTGTCCTAGAAATGCTACACTCATGAATGACTAATCTTTGGCTGGACAGAACGTTTTGAATTTGCAGAATCATAAAAGTAGCAGTGCAATATGCTGTTAAATTCACAAAGGCCTTATGCTTAACAGCTAGAACAGGGCATAGAAGTATTTCAAGCAATACTTCTCCATGCAAGACGGACAGAACAGAGCAACGAGCAACAGGACCCCTGGACATATTTTAAAGAGTTAATTCATTTTCCTGAATCTTTCCGTATGTACTTTATAGACCTCTAAAATTCTACAACCTGAAACATTTTCTTACTCTCGTGAGACACACGAATAGTTTTCGAAGCAAAGAGGCATCATTTCTTGTCAATCGTCTTTAATTTTTCTTGTCAGTTTTCGAATAACCCTTAAAGAAATTTCTGTTTCAGTCGCTAATAATGGTTCTTCATTTTGCTTAAATGAAACTTTCGAATTAGTTTTAGAAGAAAGATTCTTGTGCAACCATTATTTGTCTTAGAGAACATGTCATTCTTTATAAAGAGTTCTGATCATGTGAGTATCTATTTCCAGTGTTCCAGAACATGTGGTCGTGGAATACGAATTAGACAAATCAACTGTATGCTGAAAAATGGACAACTAGGCAGAGGCTGCCAAGCGGAAACGAGACCAAACGCTGCTATGATATGCCAGATAAGAGCATGTGAAAACGAGATTGATGAAGGAGTAGCCAAGGCAACATTCAGTGGAAAAGCAACTGAAAGTTCACAGGAGGCCTCGGAGAAAGGTTTAAATGATGGTGAAGAGGGCGCTAAGGCTGAAGAGGGGGTTAAGCAAGGCTCAGCTGGTGTAGTTCCCGCTAGTGAACCAGGTAGGTCCACATCTACTGTTCAAAGAACAACACAAAGCCAGCCCATAGATAGGCCAGAAGCTCCAACCGAGTTTTCGAGAGTGCAGGTAACTGTCACGGACAATTCTCGAAGCTCGGTGCCTACTAAACGTATTAGCTCCAAAAGTGGATCTCCAGTAGAAACGCGAGATTCGAAAGCGAAAAAAGACGGTTACGCTGCCGCTGAAACTGTCGTTGCTATTCCTGTTACAAGGTTCTTCAAACGAGAGGAAAGAAAAACAGAACGTCAAAGAGAACTTACGACGACCGAAACATTAACGACAAGAGAGATGACTACTACTCGAGCACCTACTCCGAAACCAACTGCGAAGCCAACGAAAGCCCCACGAAGGCAAGAAGTAAATGTTTGCAGGGATTCTTTTAAGAGTAATTACTGCAGAGTAATTTTGAGAATCGGATTTTGCAAATTTTCAACTTATCGAAAGAGATGTTGTGGATCTTGTGAAAAAAGTTCTGTTAGCATCAGGTGATTTAGTTTGGTGCAATGAGTAATTCGATAAATGAAGCCATGGACAGAATGTAGACAGCCATGCAAGAATTAAAAGGCAAGAACCCAGTAAAAGATCTTTGTTGGATAGACTACTCAAGAGAAAATAGTGACTGTCGGACCGAACTGTGGCCTTCAGAAGGATGGTGAAAGAACATTTATGTCACCAGCTCAGCTCTATTATGGTTAATGCGGCTGCATCGAGTCTGTGGTAATGATTCACTCAGGGATTCACTGTAACCCTTTTTGGACAGTGATATTTTTTTGCTCTTTGAAAATTTACAGAAGCATAATTTTGAAACTTCATCAAATGACACGTCCCCGTTTTCTCCACCTCGTTTAGAAATTTGGCATTTGCCCTTCAGCTGTTTCTTACGAAATGCAGACAAGTATGAAAGTTCCCATGGTCAAATCTGTGGTGCAATTTTAGTCTTTCATGCGATGCAGATACTTTTTAGTGTTTCGAAATCTAATCACAGATATAAAAAGGAGCTTTCCGGTTAAATCTCTCATTTCCTTGGTCAGTTTTCTTGTCAACGGTCAGAACTTCTTAGATTTGTTTCATATCAAATGTGAGGGGAGTTTGTGATAACGCAAAATTACTGTTGCAAAACTTGATTGCTTTTATTTGCAGACAATCTGTGCCTGACATCTATGGTAGATTTTGATTTTAAACTTTTAATCATTTAATTAATTATTTAATTAAACAAACTTTAATCATATCAACGTTGAACTTTTTACTATGAACGGAAAACAAAATCTTGCGTTGTCGAATTTTGATGAGACTCCGTTGCCACAAACTGCTACTGAAAAGCGTTCATACCCCATAAAGTCAACATGCTAATGATGATAATGCATCATTTACCAGACAATCTCAAATGCAGCCTTGTAAGAACGATGTCTTTGCCAGCTAGAGACTGAATCTCGTAATAATAAAATTTGTATATTTAGGGAATCGTATTTTGATAGACTCTTAGTTTTCGATGTAGAGGATTTTTATATTCTATTTATGTCAAATATATATCCCAAATAGTATATCCTACGTGCAAATGCACTTGTCAGTATTTCTGGTTGTATTATACTCAAATATAATTATTTGTAGCTTTTGTATTAAACTTCTAATTTAGTTCTTTGAAAGTTTCGTGTCGTAAGTCGTTTTTAGATTCAAGCTGTTTCGTTTGCAATCAGAGAAGTACATTATCAGGCGGAGAATTTCAGATAAAAAGGCATGTTTTAGGTTTCCTAGCTTTAGTTGAAAGCTGAATCTTTCTGAAATCCTGGAACAAAAACATTGCAATTGTTGTAAGATTCGATTTTTAACTCGTAATGCAAGTGAAAGGTGATGGAGTAAGGCTCTGTGTGAAGAGGTGCTTTACAGTGTGGTGTGATCGAGGGTTCTAGCCCCTTTGACGCATTTCGCAGTAAAAGAGTTTGTAAAGTCTTATTTACATTTATATTTAGTGCTGAGGAAATATAAGAAAATTGAAAAAAGATATTCTTTATATTTTGATTGAGGGTTCTAGCCCCATTTCGCTCATCTCGCAGTAAATAATTTTTAAACAGGCCAATTTATCTAGATGTTCAATGTTTGCAAAAATGTAAAAAAAGAACTCACAAGCATTGTTTTAACCACTTGGCCATCAACGAATGCTCGGTTCATGCTAATTTCTGCATTGAAATCTGTTACAAAGTAGATGTCATGTCATGCGATAACGCAAAATTACTTTGGAAAACACTTCAATCGTTGCCCTTCGCGGGTATTTCCACGTGACATTTGAGGCTGAAATTTCCTTGATATGGATTTTCTAGCCCGTAAAAATCTATGGTCAGCCTGTATGCAAAACAAATCAAAATTTGATGCATTGGTTTGATTGCAAAAGGAACACCTTATGCATGTTCTTTGGTCTCTATGTGGTACCGTGACCCAATATTTATTTATGGGTGTCTTTATAATTATCGTAGTAGCGGTCATCATAATCGTGTCCACTGGTTGGCATGTTGATGCATCACTTCAAAATTTTCACATATTGCCTGTTATTTCGATATGTTAAGCTAAAATGACTGATCACAAAATGGTCGTATATACATTTTGTGCCATGTTGGAAGGCAGTAGTTGTCAAGAAGGAAAGGATTTTCGATGCTTTCCATATTATGTAAGCGTTTATTACGATTGAAACACTTTAAACTATAGACAGTTTTAGGAATCACATTACAACCTATAAGGACTTTCCAAATGAAGCTGATAAAATGCGTTTTTGGAGGCTGCTTTACAATTTCCCCAAAGACTATGATAAGTTGAAAGAGGAGCTAACACGACCATGGAATATTGTCGTATTTTCCATGCTATCTTTCTTACTGCGAGGGTCTCCTTGAATTAATGGTACCCTTGAATGATTGTCTTTCATGTCACTGTTTATAACGAACATAAAGCAGTATAGATTACAACACAGAATAGAGATAAATTGTTCTTATTTTGTGGTAAGAGTTAAAAAAACCGCGTATAAGAAGAACCTACAGTTTTGGAAATCGGTCTGGGTTCCAGTACAATTAATACAATAAATTTGCTCGTAGACAATTTCAGCCTGCAGCTTCTTAATCCACAAGGTCCTTACCTTACGTATGGGTGTTTCTAGACTTATGACCTGGAGTCCTTTGTTTCCCTGTGCTCTTTGAATTGATGATTGCGCTTCGGTCAACCTGACCCTATTTAGGCCCAGATTGTGAACTTCCTAGAATATCAATCAGAATGCAAGATTTAAGAGTTGATATGGTGACGGCTAGTATGATGGAACTTTCTACTCGATTGACGCCATGATTCGAAATTCGAGGCTGTGATTCCATTATAATTCGACTGATGAATGCAGAAAAAATAGGGTCAACTTTTTTCATTTTTTCGTTATGAGTCCCACTTCAGCAAGGTTCACTGCAGAATACAAGGGACCCATCGTCATAGTCTAGGGTGTTTCCTTTAATTCAAAATATCGTATGAAGTTGTCGGTTTGTTATGTCATTTTAAAACTTTTGACGTTTTTCATCACACTGACTACATACGTACCGTAAAGTCATCCAAAAAATTAATTTGAATAAGTGCCCCATGCGCTAGGGGAACTGCTGTAGATAACGCTATCTAATGACTGGTATAGCTCGTAACAACCTCTCATAGTGTTAGCCAAACTTTGTCCAATTTAGATTCGTCAATGCCATGTTTCCTGCGTTGTTCCTAGATGATGATTTAATTTAGATCCAAAATGTTTTTTGCTCCATGATGGGTATCGTGTAATGCAATGTTGCATGTAATTGATACATAAATCAAAATATTAATCAGAAAGCCCCGTGAATATTTGAATTTTTATTCGGGGGCCTTCCTGTGGTTCTGTTGTCCCTTCAGCAAGGGCTCCTCTGGGTCCCTTCTTATTTCTCATAGCTAATTCTGGATTAACCTTACGAATTGACTTTGAGAATTTGAAGCTATAGAAATTTAAAAAGGGTCGTTCTCACTTGACCTCGCATCTTACTAAATGTGCACACACCGCTGCCGTTACTGAAGAAGGAGGAAATTTTCCCTTGACCTAAAAATAGTTCCTGTCTTTGCTTTTTGATGGAATTGTTGCTCACAAAGCAACGGGAACGCACGGGGGGGGGGGTTCTCGGCTAAATTTCGGGTAGGAGGGTGCCGCCCACAGTTTGAAAATGTAACCGTTGGCTAGACCAATTTTTGTGAAAATGATACCCTTGGCTAGACTAATTTTTCCTTCAGAAGTGCTCTGAATTGGCATTTTCTAGGCAAAACTTGCCAAATTTTCGCATTTTCTAGACCAAAATTTTTAAGAAGTTGGGTTTTTTTTACAAAAATTACCGAATTTTGACATCTCTTTGACCAAAATTCCCAAAAAGCATACCCTTGCCTAGACCTAACTCGACTAAAATTGCCAAAAAGTACACCCTTGGCTAGACTAGAAGTCCGAAAAAGTATACCCTCGCGGGCGGCACATCCCCAGGTACCTTTACTATGGAAGAACACATTTTCATCAATTTTCCCGCCAAAACGGAGGGTAAGTTTATGTGGAGGAGATATTGCAACAGCCTCATAGCCCTGTGATTCAAAATTTTCATTTGAAAAGACATCCAAGATGGCCGCTCCTTTGAAAAAGATCAAAGTTCTTGAGCTTGCAGGATTGGCTCCTGTTCCAATGGCTGGCATGATTTTAGCTGATTTTGGAGCTTCAGTTCTACGGATTGATAAATTTGGCGATGCATTAGCTCCCGACAGGCTGGCAAGAGGGAAAAAATCGATTCAAATCAACCTAAAAACTTCGATAGGGGTCGAAATCGTGAAGAAATTATCAAGAAGTTCTGATGTGTTAATCGAGCCATTTCGCCCTGGTGTGATGGAGAAGTTGGGGCTAGGACCTGAAGCACTAATGAAGGAAAACGAAAAGTTGATTTATGCAAGGCTAACAGGTAAAATTCCCATCAAATTTGAATCGGTACCATCACCACACCATAATAACTAACAAAAAAGACTACTGTGCATTAAGTTTTGTATGGAAGGTATGACATTTGCACACCCAAGAAAAACGATAGGGTATCAATAACAAACAGCAGATAAACAATAGAGGGCCCTTCTTGCACGCCTGAGGTCTTGGCGAAAATTGCCTTACTCTCCCATACTGGTGACTGACATTTTGTTCATAAACTGTTGCTTGTGCATGCAAGAATGATGGTGCAACATTTGAGGACAATAAATTATAGCAAGATTAGTAGGATAGCAGGTAGAGGCTCAAATTGGATAAGCTGGAAATAGGCTGAAATCCCCTGCACAAGCATTTTGGTTTAATCCTTGAGCTATGCTTGTGCATCAGATTACAACTTATCAATACATCCCAAAATCACCCTGCAAATCCTTTCTTTTCACCAATTCATTTCTCGTTGGAAAATTTGATCACCATGCATTGATCATTTTCAATATCTTTTAGATCAATTATCCTAGAAATTCAGGAAACAGAAGACTTAGAAATTTGTGAAATGTCCTAGGATTTCTTTTCAAAGTCACCAACCTTTGGAATCGACTCGATGTTCAATTGAGAAGAGGCAGAATCAAGCAATCCCATCGGCTGACAGATAGCCTTCAGGTGTTATTTTTGCAACAAGGATAGTTCACCTGTTGGTTGTCACAGAGGATGCAATATAGGAGGGTCCCGCCACAGGTCAACTTGAATAGAGGTCCACTTCAAATCAAGGCTATAATGAAGGGATCAGTAGGAGGGATCTCTTCCTTTTGTTGGTATAAGGAGGGATAGACTGATCAGTTGGGGGCAAGGGGGTAACATGGGCTGGAGTCTACATGGTGTATTATCATTTTCATATTTTCATGGAAAAGCATTTCATCTGACACAGTGATCACAGTGAGCTTTTCAGTTGGTGTGTTTTCACTGTTTTCATTGCATTTTATGTTGGTTTTGGGTGTGGGGATGGGCCATGTATGTTGGTTTCAGTTCAGGTGGGTGGCGGGGACATATGATCATATAGATGGTTACGGAAGTCCCCATCTTCAGGGGGATTTAGGGGGCAATCTATTGGTTTGCAATGATGAATGTATCATTCATCAGCCTGTAGAAATGGATAGTGTTTTCATACATCTGGTATCACAGGGATCAGGAATAATTGGCAAACTTAAAAATTTGTCTGAAAAAATTATCTTGAATAGGAGCTGCGTAGGAAACTGTGTAGGAATGCAGCTATTCCCTAAGCAAAATAATTAGTTTGTTTGGAGCGTGCTTCAAGCTTGATACTAACTTGCTTTGAGTATGATTTGAGTATACTTGAGAGCTTGATTTGAGTAAGAATTTGCACCGCTTGCGCTAGCTTGCAGCATGTATATTTTTAACTGGAAGGCAAATTCAATCAAGCTTGATTGTAGTATGTTGGAGAATGACTTTAGCATGTGATTATTGTCAAGCTTGATCAAGCTCTAATCATACATGCAAACTGGCTACAGTTGTGTCAGACACACTCATTTCAAGCTCCTTCAAGCCAAAATCATGCTCCCTTCAAGCTTGTGTAAGCTTGTTGCAAGCTGAACTTCTCCTTATGGGTTATTTCAAGGCTTTGCAAATCCTTTGTAGTTTCCTGCTCCTATTCCAGACATTTTTTAGACATTTTTTAAAAGTTTGCCAGTTACTCCTAGGTTTCCTATGCTGGTATCAGTTCAGTTCTGAAGAAAAAGCAAAAGCTAAATATGTCTAAATATGTACTCAGTTTTAGCATATTGCTCTTGGAAGTTTTTTTTCTCAGCAAACTTGAAAAAGGCCCAACAATGAGAAATGGTTTGTCCAACAGGACAAAGTCACATCGTTGCCCTTTTGTACTAACTGAAGCATTGGCTTAAACAGTATATAACTGAGAATGAAATATGCAGTCCTCATCATTCAAATATTGAAAGTTTGGCAGAAGTCATCATTAAAGATTACATGGGATTCATATCTAAATTCTTTTCTTTACCAACAAGATGAGTCCATTAAAAGTACAAAATTTCCAACAAATGAATTTTGGACAAAATAGTTCCAGACAAAAATTTTTGGACATTTTATCACCGTATTTCCGAAATTTTTACAGAAATTTTGGATGACTCAAAAGCTACATATTTTCAGCTTCTTTTTGTTTATCTTATATAAACTAAAAGTTTCATACATTTAAAGATTGTTCTTCATTTTAGGGCTTCTTGGTCAGAAATTTCCACAAATGATTACTGTTGAGGATGATTAGAATCATTGCTCTGATGAATTTAGTTTAATAAAACATATCAACTGTTAAAACTCTTGTCACATTCATTTTCAATGCAAAGCATTTCATGAGCAAAACATTATAGTATCAAACAGTGGAAACTTTTTCTGTTGATATTTCTGTTCTGCACAAAAATTGGGACAGTAAATATTTCAGACTAAGAAAAGTTTGGATTTTGAATCTTCAGACCTATATACAGTAGATTGGTCTGAAAAAATAACAGTAAAAATTGTTTGCTGTTAATTTAGACCAAGTTGATGTCCTAATAAGGAGAGGTATCATGAAGTATTAATGTGATATTTGAAATAAGATTTATTTTTTTCTCAGGATTTGGTCAGGATGGCCCTTTGTCTGGGAAGGCAGGACATGATATCAATTACCTTGCAATCTCTGGAGTTCTTTCATTGATTGGAAGAAAAAGAGAGAAGCCACTTGCTCCTCTTAACCTTCTTGCTGATTTTGCTGGAGGATCTCTCACATGTGTTATTGGCATACTGATGGCTTTGCTGGAACGATCCACATCAGGAAAAGGCCAAGTAATAGATTGCTCAATGGTAAGAGTTTTACATGACATATTACCTTAATGTGAAAATGATAAGGAATTTGACTCGAAAAGCAAAAATAATCAATGTGTAAACTGCCTTCAAATACTAAGAACTGAAAATCAGCCTTGGAAGAATCCCCCTTTTTCTTTAGGATAATAAAGTACTAGAAGCAATGAGTAAATATATATATATGTATACAGGGTGCTGCAAAAGAATTGTGCCCCATTTGTGTGGCTGCTGTGGAGGAGCTATAGATTCAATTATCTTGGTTTTTACGCATTTGCATAGGTCAGGCTTCAACTTAGAGTTTGAAACCTTGTGAGAGTCAATCTGACAAGTTGTCACTGATTTATCCTAGAGAGAAGGTAAAATATTAAGTGTTTGCTTGAAAAAATAGCACTTCTATTGTTCTCCAGCAAAGTTAAAATGAAGAAAGTTTCCAAAGAAAAGGTTCTGGTAGTGTATTAACATTTTTGATACATTTTTTAAAAGTTAGAAAGTGCTTTCTAGCAGTGTAGACAACACTGCTAACCCTTTAAAAACATTTTAGCAAAATTTTAATACGACACTAGAACCCTTTCTTTGAAGATTTACGTTATTTTGACATCACTGGAGAACAAAAGAAGTGATGTTTTTCAAGCAACCACTTATTTTTGCCTTCTCTCTGCCACAAATCAGCAACAGATTGTCAGATTGACTCATATAAGGTCTCAAACTCTAAGTTGAAGCCTGACCCGCCCCCCCCCCAGCACACCCCATATACCCGTATATTACCAACTGAATCTTAACATGATCAACTAACGGTAAAAACCGTGCATTATTAAATCAACTCTAACGAAACATTATAATTCAAACAGATACATTAAAATCAAAAACTTTTGGATGGAAAAAGTCCTGAAAGATTGCTTTGGACAAAAAACTTTCAAAGGTTCTTCGGAAATTTCTGATAAATTCTTTCTGGTGAAAAAGATACCAAAATGTAGGCATGATACCATAATATATGTTGCAACTAATTGTAATTCTATCATAAATATCAACTTACAATATGTGCATGATCATCATCACATCTAAGGAACATTTGAATGAATCTTTTGTTGGATTGAACGGGGGTAAAACTAGCTGTGAACCAAATCAAAAATGTGCTGCCATACGCGAAATGTTTTCAAGAGACTCTTCAAGAACCAAAGTTTTAGAGAAGAACTTGAGCACTGATTGCAAAACAATGATTAATGAACTTTTTATGTTAAGTTTCTTTGTGCTTTTCTATTGTCAATGAATTTAAAACTTTTGGACGAAAAATCTTTCGGACAACACCAGAATTTGGACAAATAAACTTTTGGACAAAAGTTTGTCCGAAAGTTTGATTGTCCGAGAGTTTTCAATCTTAATGTATATCTAAACAATATGGAAAATATGGAAGTTGCATTTGAAGTTTACAGCATATCAGCTGAGCCAGAAAAAGTCCCTGCGCCTGAAAACCCACAGCATCCAGAGTGCCAAATACCACAACAACGACCCGGGTTCCAGCCTCCCAGACATTTTTATTACATTTTTCAATTGCAATTTTTGCCACATATTTTAAAGTAGGGTTGCATTTACCCCCTCATACACCCTCTGGGTCCGTGACTGTACCAATAAAAACAGGGAGTCGAATGACTGAGAAGTTCCGAAGGGGATTGTGTCGTTTCCGCGTGATTTTATCTGCTGCATCAGTTATTTTGAAAATCGGTCGTGCAATGGTTTTATGACTCACTTGGTAAGAAGTCAATGTCTTATGTGTGCTTATCAAATTCAGATACACGGCATTCATCTTAAACTCCCGTTGCAAAGACCCTAGGGATACTTTGCACTTAAACGTCTGTAAATTCTTTCCTTATTGACTAGTGATTATTCAGTAATACAAAGACACGAAAGATAAAGGGAAGTAAAAGTGATCGATTTCGTAGCAAATCATAGAAGTTAGACGCCATCCTGCTGTAAAGGGCCTGAGATGGATACTTGATGAAAATCTGTCGATAATTTATTGCTCATGATGCCTGTTTTAAAATACTTCCCGCTCTAGGTGACTTCTAATACTGCTAAAGAGGGACTGATACATCAAAGATCCAGATTAAATTAGAGAGAGAGTTAAAAATTCCTTCACGGATAGAGTAGTGCATTAGAGCAATCATTTAAAAAAATAATAGAATCATATTGCTGGTAGCACTGAAATTTGAAACAGTGATCAAACTTTGGTGAGATGTACGTCATGGGATCGCGACTTTTAAATATTGACAATAAATTTTGGAGAAACAGGTTCATTTCGTCAGAAAGTAGAAAGTTTTTTCTTAGTTTTCGTCGCTGGGTAATATTCATAATCTTCAAAATTGATTGGGCAGGTTCTTGTGAATAATGGCTTATTCAACGTGTTAACAAAATCCAATACCCTCAAAAAAAAGTAGAGGATGAGGTGAGCTACGGAAATCATTCCTGACTTTATTTTAATCATTTTTTATTTATTCTTTGTATATATATATATAAGTCGACAATTCCCGGAGACATAAACAGCAGAGACATTCCAGTGGCTATTAACTGTTTAAAAATTGTTGAATTAGTAAGTCGGCAACATTTTTAGTATTTTTATTATGGTATTTTTATTATCTAGTATTTTTAAACATATGTTTAGTATAGGGTTTCAAACCGAACTTGGTTCACCATAAGCGAATCTAAATCAAAATAAACTGCAATTCATTCTGAAAAAATTAGGTAAAATAAGGCTAGCAAGTGTGAGTCTCAAAAAGCCTTTTTTATCAACTTTGCTGTTGTAAGACATTTAAACCCATTTTTAGCATGATAGGATTAAAAGAAAAAGTAGAAAATGCAGAAGGAGAAAATTGAAAATAAATTGCTTTTGCAGCAGGCATCACACGGATGATCTATCCAAGGAATGCATTGATCTTGTTTTAATTCCTCCAACTTTCATGCTAAGAGCCATGTCGTGCGTTTTATGAATGATTACAAAACTGATCCAGATTGCAATTTCATTCATAAAATGTGTTGATCTCACGTGAGAATTTTCCATGATTTCATTCATAAATCTGCACCTGGGCAAGTCTTATGCAATATTAATGCATGAGAAAAGTTGTTTCGTGTCACGAAATTAACATATCTAAAGCTTGATCAATCTAGAACATTGATTATGTAAAGATCGCTGATTTTATCTTGATAGTTTGAGAAAGGAACTATAATTTTAGCGTGGGTAAAATTTCACTGACATGTACCAAGTGAGCCAGAAAACAGTTCCCACTTTTAAAAGTTCATAGCACCAAGAGTACATCAAAGATTTGGATGATTCAAATTTCAATTAAAAGCTGAAAGATTGAATTACATTAATTTCCAAAAATTTCGGACGTTTAATTTTCTGACATTTAATTTTCGGACAAAAATTTTCGGGCGAAATTATTATCGATTTTGGAAAGTTTCTGACAAAATTTCGGACATTTTCAAACAGGTGAATAAAATTTCGGACATATACGATTTGATAATGAGTAGGCAAATCATACACCAGATGTAGCAAAATTCCTTCACTCTTTGTCTCAAAACGGAAACCAGCATAGTAATCAAGTGTAAAATACAAGCATTATAAGGATAATCATGAATTAAAGTTGGGGCAAAAGACTTGTCCCTCATGTAACAACAATAACATCAACAATATTGAGAGTAACAAAACAACTATAATAGAGGTCAAATATACGTCTTTTATTAGGAGCTTAGAATTTTAGCCAGTACTGAGAGTTTCCAAAATGATCAGAATTTCAGCACTCCAGGATTTCAAATCAGTTTCATAAGATCCGTCACAATCTTCAAGTTCACTAAAAATTATCATGTTTTTCTTTCATTGAGACATTGCCTGTCCTTCATTGAGATTTCCAAGGTTTCTCCATTAGAACAATAGTAATCTTATAACAGAATTTCATTTCTTATCCAAAGAAATTTTTTGTCATTGTGATTTGCCAGACAATTAAATTTTCGGACCACTAAAAAATTCGGATTCTTAACTTTTTGGACAATTAAATTTTCGGACCACTAAAAACTTCAGACACTTAACTTTTTGGACAATTAAATTTTCGGACCACTAAAAACTTCAGACACTTAACTTTTTGGACAATTAAATTTTCGGACCACTAAAATATTCAGACACTTAACTTTTTGGACAATTAAATTCTCGGACCACTAAAAACTTCAGACACTTAACTTGTTGGACAATTAAATTTTCGGACCACAAAAGACTTCAGACACTTAACTTTTTGGAAAATTAAATTTTCGGACCACTAAAAACTTCAGACACTTAACTTTTTGGACAATTAAATTTTCGGACCACTAAAAAATTCGGACACTTAAATTTTCGGACAATTATTTTTTCGGACTGACTACTCATTTGTCCGAAAATTAAAACGTCCGAAAATTTTGGACATTTTGTGATTTTTCTCGCTGTCATAACAGCGCTAGGAGTATCGGTGAATTCAACTTTATAAAAGTTTCATGGTTGGAAAATGACTGAAAAATAGCCTAAAACATTGATCAACTCCTAACGACTCTCTTTACACTGCACAATACGCAATGGGCGTTTCACCTCTCCCAAGAGTTATCAGGCATCAATTAAAAAAAAAATACAGAGGATTTTCAGTCCCATAACAATGAATGTGCAGTGGATATCTCTCACCCATGAGAAATGATATTTTCTTTATTGTTCTGTGTGAGGAGTCTATTATGATTTGATCGATGCTTTAGACCATTTTTCAATTATTTTGCAACCATGAAATTTTTGCAAGGTTGAACTTACCTATATTTGCAGTGCTCGTAGGAAGGCGAGAAAATCACAAAAATACTTCGATCTTTTGGCTTTTAACTAGAGCCTAAGTAATTCAGATCTGTCAAGCTCTCTTGATGCTATGAATTTTCAAAAGTGGGAACTATTTTTGGCTCACCCGGTACATACTTCTATAAATAATGTGTTTAAGAGCCTTGAGAAATGTCAAGTCGCAAGGAAATTTTTTCACATTGCAGCGTTTTGCTTTCATGCCATTGACTGGACTTTCGCACTTTTTTACCAGCTCAGGCTTGAAACAATAGTTTGATGTTGATCAGAATGACATGAGTTTGAGTTTGATGTGATCAGAATGACATGAGATTAACATCAAATTACCATAAAATTAAGATTAACAGAAAATTTGTTGTAAAATTCACCAATTTTCATGGATGTGAGAGCCTTGAAAAACCTTTTGTTGCCATGATATTTTCGGATATTACAAGTTATTTCTCGCTATGGCGTAGCACTATAATGTTAGGTTTTATCTTGCCATTTTGAGCAAGGTATCAAAAAATTTTAGAATTGTTGAAACATTTTACCTGACGAAGCAAAACCTATGTGGATCTCATATATTGACTAATCTTAGGTTGCTGTAGTTGCTCTGGTAGATGTTGTAAACCATTTTGCCTTGACGTTTCGCAGTATCTTAAGGTTTTTCCGTACTATTTTGAGCAAGAAGTTGTGATAAGCATTGATGAAGTGTTTTACTTGAAAGAGCAAACATGGGGTTCACTCACAAGAAATGCATGGAGGAGCCATAGAAAGTCTAAGGTTGCCAGGTTTCCGCTGAATGTTACAAGACATTTAGCTTTGACGTATTATGACATTTTTTAGTTTTATCTTGCTAGAATGGGCAAGAATTATGACTTAGCGTTGATGAAACGTTTTACCTGGAAGAATAGAGGTTAGATGGATCCTATTAAATTTTACTTTCGAAAGCAACGAGAAATCTTAGGTTGCTATGACATTTGGTGAATGTTGTAAGACATTTTGCTTTGATGTATCACTATATTTTAAGGTTTATCGTGCCATTTTGGGCAAGAAATTATTATTTGACATTTATGAAACGTTTTACCTGGAAGAATAGAGCTTAGACGGATCCAATTAAATTTTACTTTCGAAAGCAACGAGAAATCTTAGGTTGCTATGACATTTGGTGAATGTTGTAAGACATTTTGCTTTGATGTATCATTATATTTTAAGGTTTTATCGTGGCATTTTGGGCAAGAAATTATTATTTGACATTTATGAAACGTTTTACCTGAAAGAGTAGATTTAGACGGATCCCATTAGATTTTACTTTTCAAAGCATCGAGATATCCTAGATTGCCAGGATATTTGATGGATATTACAAGACATTTGGCTTGACGTGGCACTATATCTTCAGAGATTATGGCAAGAAATTATGAGTTAGCTTTGATAAAACGTTATACTTGAAAGAGCGAAACATAGATTTCATTTATGACTTTTGCATCGAAGAGCCATAGGCAGTCTACGGTTGCCAGGATATTGGATGGATATAAGAAGAAATTTTGCTTTGACGTATTCTTATATGTTTGGGTTTTATTTTGATATTTTGAGCAATAAGTAGTTTGTCTTTGATGGAAACAGAAATCATGATTTAAAGTTTAAGAAAACCTTTGAAAATGCTCCCCAAAGTTTAGTAACATTTTAAAGAATCTTTGTAACATCTATTAAGATCTTTGAAAGTCTCAAGTGTTTCGGGATGCTTTTAAATTTGTTCCTAAACTTAAAGAGGGCTTTGAAAGATTTCCTAAACTTTAGGGTTACTATCAAAGGTCCTTCTAAACGTTTAGGAGCACCTTTAACTGTTTTTTATATTCATATAGAATATTACAAAACATCTTACATTCTACTATACTCTCCTGATTACTTTACAACACTGCAGTGAAAATTGGCCGTATTTTCTTCAATTGGTACTGTAGGAATCGCGAAGTTTGGGCCTAAATAGGGCCAGGTTTTTCAGAGTAATATTATGAGTCCCTGTTGACTGAAACGCCATTATCAAGTCAAAGAGCACATGGAAACAAGAGACTCATCGTCATAAGTCTAGGCAGTGGTAACAAAGCCTAATCTGCCTCTTGATTGTGGAATGTTGATCAGTCTGATCTCGGTTGTCGACAATGGCTTTCATGGGTTATTGAAGTGTTAATTCCAGATGAACAATAATAAGAGTGGAAGCTGAGAAGCTGAATGATTCTTGTGACGAGGGGAGACAGGCATTGATCTTTTGATGAAACAAAACTGACTACAACAATCAAGTGCAGCGGTTGCAAGACATGCATCGATCCTTGGCTTTTTAGCCTCATACGGATTTCGTAATGCCAACAGATTGAGAAACACCCATTATCAACTTTTTCCCAATTTTGGTTCAGTTTGTTTTCAATGCGTGAAACACCGCATTCATTGACTGATGCTATTTCTAGTCTAAAGTTTAATAGGTGCCTGGATGGCTAATAGTTTGTAAATTACATTCGAATTTCGCTCAAATTTCTAAATGCAAGATATACTAAACAAAACACTGCATAAATGGAGCAGGGTAAAATTATATTTTATGGGAGCATTTAATGATATTTCCCGTGTTGAATGTCGAAAATTGTGAGAAAATCCCAGTGCTACAGGGTTTCCGTTGATTCTTGACAACGGAAATAGACTTTTACAACAGCCTATCAGAGAAGAGAACCTGCTAAAGTGTTTGATTTGGTCCATAGAGAAGGTGCTTTTTTCCACTGGCCAAATTAAGAAAGGTTTATTTGGGAACGCTTTGATTTTCTCTTTGATTTCTTGGTTGATCAACGCGTTTTGAGCTTTGTAGGAATGCGAGGATAGTAACGACGAAGCTGCACAGCTAAACTGTAAGCCATTGATCTTCATGCACCTACTGTGTGATTAAATCAGTATTTGGAAAATTTAGATCCTTTCTTTTGACTAAAACTTCAACTGAATTTTCTTA
The DNA here is from genome assembly GCA_964020215.1 of Aurelia sp. 3 sensu Dawson et al. (2005). Taxonomy (NCBI): domain Eukaryota; kingdom Metazoa; phylum Cnidaria; class Scyphozoa; order Semaeostomeae; family Ulmaridae; genus Aurelia; species Aurelia sp. 3 sensu Dawson et al. (2005). The sequence goes on from OZ026580.1 coordinate 17,980,903, forward strand.
TGTTATTTTCCGCAGTTCTGTATGCTTTACTTCTATCAGAAGGCAGTTATTAGCCAAATATAACTTTTCTCAAATAAATCAGTAACAATTAACACACTCTGATCCAGATTTTCGACAAAACGTTCTTTTCCTCCCTAAATTTGACTGGAAAGAATTTCTTTTTCATGTTATTTCATATAATCCTTTTTCGTAATCAAGCAGCACCCTATACCAAGGAACATTATTTTACTTGTGTTTGCCCTAAAGTCGGTGAACCAATTTGTCGAGAATGTTTTATTCAAATCAAAATTGTCCTTTCCAAATTAAAAAACAATTTCAAAAATTAATTTTGAGTTTTGTTCCGGCAGTGGATTTGATTTTTTTCGAGTCGATTTACTATAGTTTTGCAATATGGTTTTTCAAACAGTGAATACATTTTTTAACTTAGTGCCTGACGTGACTTCAATAAATCGTTGCTTATCAGTCTCTGAGGAGGTTGCAAAAAGTACAGCTCCGCCTAATTCTATAGATCCATTAACAAATCGACTAAACTTACTTTAATCAAAACATAAACAATATTTCGTGTATCATGTGTCAAATCATTGCAAGTTTTGTTTATTTCAGGTGGTAAGCTTATCGTGCGAAGGTGACCATTTTAAGATGGCAAAATTTTCACGATATCAGGTCTAAACTTGAAGAAAATTTGAAAGTGTAAATAGGCCTGCCTGTGAATTGAACAAACAAGAAAACACTCAGACACAACATTATTTCTTGTTCTTGTTCTTCAGCATTGTTTCAGCTTTGTTCATGGTGAATGTGCTGTATCGATTTGGAGGTGTTTTCCAATATTGTTTTGCAGTGTGCAAATGTAATTTTAACCGTACGCAAACCCTCTGAACATAGTTTTAAAGGGAATTTACAATGATGAATAGGCTTGGCTATAAATTGGAAAAGAAAAGCTCAGACACAGCATTGTTTCTTGTTTCTTTGGCTATCTATTGTTCATGGTGCTTGTGCAACTTCGATTTGAATGGAATGTTTTTAGATTGTTTTGCTCTTTGCAAATGCAAGCTTTTAACCTTGCACAAATCCTTTAAGGGGAATTTGCTTTGATAAATTGTCAACTTACAAACTTATCAAGAGATGGATCATCATCATCATCATCATCTTCGTCATCATCATCATCATCACCATCACCATCATCTTCATCATCATCATCATCATCATCATCACCATCATCTTCATCATCATCATCATCATCGTCATCATCATCATCATCATCATCATCATCATCATCATCATCATCATCATCATCATCATCATCATCATCATCATCATCATCATCATCATCATCACCATCACCATCACCATCACCATCACCATCATCATCATCATCATCATCATCATCATCATCATCATCATCATCATCATCATCATCATCATCATCATCATCATCATCATCATCATCATCATCATCATCATCATCATCATCATCATCATCATCATCATCATCATCATCATCATCATCATCATCATCATCATCATCATCATCATCATCATCATCATCATCATCATCATCATCATCATCATCATCATCATCATCATCATCATCATCATCATCATCATCATCATCATCATCATCATCATCATCATCATCATCATCATCATCATCATCATCATCATCATCATCATCATCATCATCATCATCATCATCATCATCATCATCATCATCATCATCATCATCATCATCATCATCATCATCATCATCATCATCATCATCATCATCACAGTTGATTGTTTCTTCGGGTGAATATATAACTGATCTATTGAGAAATTCATTTATTGATTTAGTCTTTGTTTAACAGACTGATTGCTTGATAGATAGCTAGATAAATTGATCGATTCACTGGTAGACTTATTGATTAATAAATTGATTGATTGATTGATTGACTGATTGGTTCATCAACTTATTGAATGATTGATAGATTCATAAATTCATGGGCCACGTAATGCCATTGGACAACAACCCCACTAGACACGCCTTTACTATTAACCTTATTTCCAAAAAGAAAAGATTGCATACTACATGTTAGTATTTTTGCTTGTGGTTGGATCCTTCAAAGATAACATAATCTGGCTAGATCTCTACCTGGAATCATAATCTGGCCACAAACAAAAGAGAACCATGTGTTGGTTTTAGAAGCGACAAGATGACCCGATACCCAGGTCATGCACCATTATAAAACAAGGCTAAATTCAAATGTCAAAAGCAGAAAATAGCCAGCCGTGGGCCTAGATAAAAGGTGTCTTTGGCAGTCTACAAATTTGTTGAATGAAACAGACAACCATTGAGATGATTGGGACAGCAATTAGATGTCTAGACTTACCCTGTAAAATTTGTTATCTTTTCTGCACGATATACCTTGGGCACCCCAGGGTTGTTTCCTGTTCATGTTGTGACTTACAACTACGGTACACACAATCTGTGAATGCACAATTTTAGGAGCTCCTTTGTGGGCATGCTGAAATTTGGACTGAGAATCAATCTTGGCCTAGGCGGAAACAATCGACCCATACTGTGGACTTGCTCCAAGTCTCGCCCATGATCAATAAACAAACGGGAGGGGAGACGAAGAGAAGGGAAGAGAAAAGGGAAGGAGAGCGAGACTTGTGGACTACGCGTTCCGAAAACGAGGCTCAGTATTCGCCTTCTCAAGTTTGATTGGCTCTTCCGCTAACATGAAAGAAAGCCGCCGGTCAAGATCTTGACCGGTCTCGTTTTCGGAACACGTAGTCCACAGTCTCGCTCTCCTTCCCTTCCCAGTTCTCTTCCCTTTTCCTCTTCTCGTTTGTTTATTGATCAAGAGCGAGACTTGTTGCAAGTCCACCCATACTGAAGTAGTTTAGCTGATACCGGGCGTCCCAAAACAAGTATAAGCATTTGAGTAGTTACTGCGAAGGAGCCTTGAACTTGAAAATTTTTATTTTCAGTTTATGGCATTGATGAGATCTCAACTTAAATTTTTCGACCTTTCATCTCCAGATCGGGTTTTATTCGCAGAGTAATTCACTTAATCAGACAAAATTTCAGAGGGGGCCCAATGGTTGTTGAAAAAAGCTACTCTCCTCCGCGAGGTTTCTTTGATGTATTTCTTTATTAGTTCCGTAGCTGATTCTGGGGCAGCTCAGTCATACTTGGAAGTTTATTGAGCTATGAAAATGAAATTCACTCTTTATTAATTCTAAAGCCCAATATGACTGAACAATGACAACAGTAACGAAAGTTGGGAAGGAAAGATCCTTCAATATTAGAACGGTACTTGACACGGTTCCTGTTCCTTTAGCCTTTCAGTCCTAGAAAGTTGCGTTGTGAAATGTTTAAGTGTAAGCATGGTGTAAGTGCATCTGAAATTTTCAAGAATAGAAATCATGGTTGAGCTTACTCGAAATTTTCTTCAAATGCCGCATAGATAGTAGTGGTAGCATGATTCAATAACCATCTGTCTTTGGCTCCATCAGAAATTTTTTCTTGTTTAGGTGAATAACTCTGCGAATAAAAAGCTGATTTGGACATGTAAGGTCGCAAAATGCGAGTTAAGATCTCGTCTCTACCATAGACCGAAAACAAAACTTTTTTAATCGAAGGCTCCTTCGCAGTAACTCCTCAAACGCTTATACTTTTTAGGGATTCCCGGTAGAAAAGTCTTATAATCAGTTCAATGACTGCATTGTAGATCCATCATCTTTTCTTCCCGCTTAGGCCAAATTTGATTTTCAGACAGCATGAAATTTCAACGTGCCCGCAAAGAACCCTGGGCGAAAATTGCTCTTTAATAGCCTGGAATATGTTTTGTCTTATCTAGGCATGTATTTGGACTCTTGTAGAAGGTTTACCCTAAAATGAATTTCATAGACGTTTTATCAATCATTTTAACTAAAAGTGCCTTTCCAAGTAAGCCACTTGCCTTGTCAAATAAAACTCGCGAGAAATTGGAAGTAAAACTCTCAAAACTCAGATTCTTCTTCAAGCTCCGTGTCTCATGATCTTTTTCTTGACCCATTTTTAAATTCTATAGGTTTGCTTTACAATACCGAGTAAGGATGGCTAATTGGCTAAGTACCTTTGTTTACAATAGTTTTATGCCTGGGATTGCACCCAATACTACTTTCCAGAGCCTCCAGAGATTCTGTGAAGCCATAGCGTGCGGACTGTTGAAACTTACGTTTAATTCTCACCAGACTTCCTGCTTTATGCGTTATCTCAAAGTCTCCAACCTTTGCGATTTATTTCAAAAGGTAGTCTTGTAAGGAATGACCTTATTTGTAGCCAAACAACAAATGACCAGCAAGTGCTTTTAAACATTACGCATAAAATCCTGACATGTGAACAGAATGCGTCCTCCCTGAATTCCACTTGGTGTATCACGCTTTACTTTGGCGCCCTGCAAGAAACGTTTCGCCTCTTCCCCGCACGCCATGCAAGCATACAAACTGGCCTAACTGGAGGGCTCATGCTGCTCATCCTAGTTCCTAGCAAGTTCTTGTTTGATAGGTCTACGCTAATATTTTGACATTTTATCCAAATCTGTGCTCCCAAATCTCGAGCCTAATGCGGAGTTATATGCTTCTCTGCTACTCGTTTTCCAATGTATGCTTGTGTAATGTGTAAAATCTTGGTAAAATGACAAATGTAAAATAAAACCATATTTATTTGCCGATATCAGCTAAACATTGTATTGTTGCTTGAAGAGTGGTACATGAAAACCATAAATCTCTTAGAAAAATACCAACTTCTTTCCTTGCTTCACATTGCAACTTAGTTTTTGGGGATTCGTTTTGCAGTGCAATGTTTGACTTGACTTACGATGGGCGATAGGACACCAAGTGTGTACCAGTGTAAAATTTTAAAACGGTAGTGAGCCACTATAATTCAATGTTTGTGTGGTGTAAACTTACTTTTGGTTAATGATGAGCCACCTTAAGTGCAGATCCACCTTTATGACGGATTAGAATGCGAACTGAACTTCTACTTCATCTAATTATTTTCATCCATATCCGATAATTTCTCTCCAAGCTGTCTACTTGATAGGCCTTGCCTTACATTTTGCTGGAAGAATGTAACAGCTGATTTTGATAGCCTGGGGCAATGACTTAATGATGTGATCGAATGAAAGATTTCCCACGTGGATAGCTCCGTCTTAGTTGACATGTGGAAACGTATTTAGGAGAAATTGCCTAGGGGTCTACTTCATTTCGATGAAGAAGGAATGTCTAGGACTGTGCATGAATCATAAGAAACGTAAGGCATGAAGGTTAGATATTGGTTGAAGAAATTGTGTTGGGGTTCTGATCAGCGGCGGAGCCAGCTGTCAAAAATTGAGGGGCTTGGGGCGTAGCCCAAAGAAAATTTTGCTTGACCACACCCTTAAAACGCTCGGAAAATGCAGGCAATGCCCTGTCATTAAAATTTAGAGTAAATATTTGCCAAGAATATTCATTAGATCTTTCAATTACATGGCAAAAGCGCTTGATCTGACTTACCCCTCCTGAAAGACCAATTTTATTGCATTTTTGTACAAATCTCAGGAACCATCTTTTTTGAAAAGTGGGGGGTCTTGACCCTCCATTCCCTCTTCATTTGTCCGCCTCTGGTTCTGATTGGAAATAAGCTTTATGCTCCGATCTCATGCTCTAGAGTCTATACTTTAGTTTCCTCCCACTAATGGGGACCATTGTTCGATTTTACTTTCAGTCTTGTCTTCCTGGAGTAGTGACTTTATGGTCTGATCAATTGAAAGAATTCCCACGTAGGTAGCGTCCATTTATTTAGCAGACACATGGAAGAGTGCTTGGGAGACATTGCTTGGTGGTCTACCTCAAATTGATAGAGAAGAATTTGCATAGATTGTCAGAAACCTAGGCCTTGAAGAGTGAATATTTTATCTGAAGGCATAGTGTTTGGGTTCTGATTGGGGACAATCAACATGCCCCTATCACATGATTTCCACTTTGTTTTGCCCCCACTAATGGGGATCGGCTTTCATCATTACCTGCTTCAAGTCGTGTCTTGCCTGGGGCAATGATTTGATTCAATCATGTGACCAGATGAAACAATTTACACGTGGATGCCTCATACTTAGCAGACATATGGAAATGTACTTGGGGGGATGCCTGAGGGCTTACTGTCCTTACTGCACTTACATAAAGCATCCTCAGTCAGCACCTTGCAACTAAATGTTTTGGCACTGAAAAATTCATGAAAAGGAATGTGCCTAGCTATGATAAACGCTTGGCTTGAAGGGTGAATAAGTTTGTAGGTTTAGCAGCATTCGACTTGAAATATCAGTTTCTACAGGGCGAATTCAGCCTCAGGGCATGACTTCAACACACTTCTAAGGCTTCATGTTGTTTCGGATTTCCCATGAAAAACTCATTAACACCACAGGGATAATCCTAGATTGAGAATTCTTGTAGTAAAACGTAGTAAGCTCATTCATAAACATGGCCAAGTGTGCAGGTGTTATGATCAGCCATGCATAACGTGATCCACCTTTCATGCAGCGGTTTACTAAATGAAATCGCGTGATGACCACTTTCGTTTTTCCCAGTCGTGTCGGTTCTCTAATTAACCGACCGCCAAACGGACTTAGCAGAATTACGCTTTCATGGGTCACGATTGCAACCGAAAACATTTTCACATATGCATGCATAAATTTCCAGCGAACTGCATGGAGTGGGGCTCGATTGGAATAATTAAGGTGGCTTTGAAGGAAGGAACTTTGCTCAGATAATTAATGAAGTTGCGTCACATGTCAGTTTTTTGCATGCTTCAAACATGAACTTATTTTTGCCAACACTTTGTGATCTTTGTACAGTTAAAGCCTCTTGGGTAACTTACATCCATATGTTTTCAAGAGAGTGTAGTCGCATTTTAAGCCAATATGAAGGGAGTGATCCGTAAAAATTTTCTCGCTTCACTCAAAGTTTGCACTTTGATAGCTTTTAGTCCCCCCTCCAGCGTTTCTTCCTTAGCGCCATCTCTGCAATCAAGTAATAATCAATCAAGACTGTACATGTATGCATCAAAGGAGAATGGCTCAAACAAGTTGCATAAAGGCGAGTCCTGCTTGCAAGCATTTGTACACCTGTATATGAAACATGAAAAGGCACGTACAGTCTATCAAAACCTGATAAAACGCTCAACTTTTCTGACCAATATTTCGGTCACCTCTTACTGCTAGCTAATTTCCGAATACGCACCATTCCAACCAACTGAAGGAAATTACAATAGAGAAAGCAATAGATCTCAGACAACTGTCAACCGATGTCTTCGCTTCCTAAATTCAAAGTAATTACCAACAAATTTTTAAGTTCCTCCGCCATATTCTTGATTAGGCCTCCGCGAAGCACCTTCCTGGAAACACCGAACAACTGTAGCTACTAATCCGGAAAACGGTACTTCAAATGTTGTACCGAAAATGGTCAGAGTTAATGTCCGATTTCTCTGTTGGTGTCTGTTAGAATACGTTTCTGAAAAGCCCACCATTCAAACAGAAGCGCCGGGAAGGGGTGGCAAGGGGGGGCGGTTGCCCCCCAATGTTCTCCAGGACCACTTTTCTAATTCTTCTAATTCCGGCGTAAAAATTGCGGGGGGGGGGGTAAGGCCGATGATCTTGGCAACTATAATGTGTATGAGTATGTGAGTATAGGTTTCTACAGTCTTGCCATTTTAATTCCATTTTCCCACGATCTGTACAGCATTGACTCGAATTTTTTTCTCGTGCCGAATCCCCCAGATCCCCGTTCTACCCACTACCAACGCTCCACGTATTTCATATGTCATCAAGATAGCTTCTAGAGGACGTCGAGGAGAAAGAATTTTGGTAGTTGGGTATAGACATCGTAAAATAGAAATGCTGGGAGGTAGCTGGGAGACTTGTGTTAAGCCATAGCATAAGTTGGCTTTTTGAAAACTTTTCTAGACAAACTATTATAGAATTGTCCAAGACTTGTAGATTTGAGGCCATGGAAATTGGATTGTGAGAACTAGGACAAAGTAGAGTGTGTTTGCGCAAATATTTTCCGGTGGACATGATTCATTGAAAATAGTTACAAAATTGTGAAAGTTTCCCTTTTGGTCTTGGTAAATATGGCATGCAGGATAGGCATTCTAAGCCAAAGAATACCATGTTTAAAAATTTTACCGGAGATGCCAATTTAGATAACTGTTGCATAGTGATCAACGATTCCAATGCAGCACAGGCTAAAATGTGATCGGTAGAAGCGTTCTAAGCCAAAGTAAAGAGCGTATCCACAAAAATTTTCCTAGACCCCCTCAATGTGCCTGGACTTTGAAGTTTCCACTGAACCCGATGCCCTCTTTTTCACAAACCATATATGCTTCGTATTTCTGAATCTGAGAGTACACGATAACTCTTTTGACAATTCCAATACCGAGTGGAGCATGTTAAATTAGTCACAGAAATTTTTCGGGATCCAAAGGTTGGACGCTCGGTCCCCGGTTGGACGTCATTTTCTAATTATGGTACCCTACTCGTGTTATTAAGCAGACTCATTCATCTTAATGTCAATCCATAAAAGGGGTGTTAGTCGCATTTACAGCCAAAGTAGAGAGCTTGGTTCAAGAAAAATTTTCTGGGGCTCCGCCCCAGCCCCATCCCGTTTTGCCCCTCCAATAAAAAATCCTGGCGGCGCCACTGCATTCAAACCGAGTCAAGAAAGCTAAAATCAACAAAGCAATAAATATCAGACAATATATTTCTTTTTTTTTACTTATTGTTGGTCTTATCATTAGCTTATCGCCAGACCAGGTATCACTCGAACAATCTCTTCCCGGGAGCAACGGAAAACAACCATAATCCGGAAAGGGGGTACTGAAATGTTGGATTTGGAGTTAATGTCCGAATTTTTTTGCCAGATTAATTCCTTCCTTTTCAACATGAAGTTTTTATTCTTTGGTAGTCTGTTTTGCAAGATTTGATGCTGAATTTTTCTATTTCTGTCTTGGCATAATCATCAAAGCAGGATTCTTCCTAATCACATTTGAACTGCAAAGAAAACAGCCGTTCTTCTAACCCCATTTGTTGACATTAAAATATCAAAATCTCCGTGAACTGCACTTTTTTGGAACTTTGCCGATCTCCTTCACAGAGGCTCAGTTTAGGGGCGCCTCCGTCGCGAATGGAGAGTCTCTGGGAGGAGAGTGCAACCTTGCTATTAAACTTTAAAGGGCCTGATATCTTCATCACAGTTTAGCGAACTTTTGATATCAAATATTTTCTGTTAAATGCTAGCATTATTTCTGGCTTTCTCATCGCTATCTAGTTCCTTGGTCTCAACAAACTTAGGATAAATGGGTCTCAACAAACTTAGGATTCATCACTCCCTATCTTCTTGAACATTCCAGTCACTTTTCGCTCGTTTTTAACATATCTTAGGCCCAACTTGTTGGAGGAAGACAAATGGGTTACGATCTTTTTTCGAAATGAAAAACAATTTTGCGTTATTAATTTATATCAACAAAGTACCAATTTGTGTGAAAGGTTGTTTTCCAGATCTCTCCTAAAACAACCTAAATTATTTCAATTTTCACGTTGTGTAGTGCGACCGCTTATCGAGAACTTCATGTGGAAAGAAAAAGTAATTAAATTGTGACGTGCTGTTTTCCAGGAAAGCTGCCCCTAGTTTTATTCTTTTCAATAACACAATCCGATTTACCCCCTCCCTTTTCACCGTTAATGTTTTATAAATACTCACCATCCATTAGCGAAGATCTCCATCAAAGTAAATCAAACCATCCGTTGATTGTTTGCGCGTGCGTCATTCTGTTGTTACACCAACAGCCAGATCACAGGGGATCAATGGAATAGTAAAAGTGATTAATATCTTTAAACAAAATCTTATTGTTTGTAAAATAATTGAAGTAATCCACGTTCAACAGTTGATTTTTAAATTTGAGCATATTGCACACTGGACAACGTCACTTTTTCCATTATGTGATGACGAAATAGGCGGTGCTCGTTTGCGTATTCAAAGTGAAAGGTGTAGGGATATTGCTAGGCACCCATGTACAGCTTTGAATTCGAGATTCACTTTGCTGGCAACAGCTTTAGCTGGGCGAAGACACTTTTGATCAGAATTGAAGATCATTCCCAGGGCAACTGACGAAAGGCTGACTTAGCCTGCGTGCAGACTCTACAATGGTGTGGAGGAGCGCAAAGGACCTTTCGCTCCTCTGCACTACTGTAGAGTCTGCTCGCAGGCTATGATTTCCACTCAGCGGCGTTTTCCGAGCGAGCAGAAATTTTTTGTTTGTGAGGCAAAATGTCGCTCTGAAGTTGAAAAGAGAGTGGCTGCTAAGCGACGTTTATAATTCTGCTCGCTCGGGAAATGGCACAGTGTGAAAGTTAGCCTTAATGGTTTAGGTTCTTGTCACGCAAAAGAAAATTAGAAGAATCTTTTGCCGCGTGGAAATTTTATATATCCGTTAACAACATTCATTTATTCATTTATTTGTTTATTCTTTTATTCAGTTATTCATTCATTCATTTATTTACTTTTGGCTGGATAACTTATAGACGAATTAAAGTCAAGCACAGTGATCAAAATGTTGAACTGTTCTCTCCTGGTATTAGGCTCCAAGATATATTCAAGATCTGCACATATGAGCAATCTCACTGCCACGCCAAACCATCCAAATTTCCTCGAAGTGCTCGGCTTTCGTCGTCACTGTACAGTTGGGGTCAATCATACGCGATGAAATCGCAATTTTACGGTACTGTACTGTCAAATCATGATTTCATAGTGTATGATTATCGGCTATAGTTAGCAATTACTACTTATCCCAATCAGCAATCTTTTCATATTTTCCAGGTAGAAGGTGCTGCTTATTTAGCAAGTTTCATGCATCGCAGTAAGGATTTATTCATTTGGATGGGTGAAAGAGGAACGAACCCATTAGACAGTGGTGCACCGTTTTATGACACTTATGAGACAAAAGATGGGAAATATGTATCAGTGGGAGCTTTGGAACCAAATTTCTACCAAGATCTTGTCGAAGGTTAGTACGTTGAACTTAAAAATTTCTTTTGTCAAAGAATTTTGACATTCTTTAGGGGACCATTTAAATACAAGCCATGGGTAGTTGGACACTGCAATCATGCTTCAGCTTGTATGCTTCTGTGGAGCAAAATTATATCGTCCTGTGGAGGAGATTTCGGAAGACTGAATGGCAGGAAGGGAGGATGTCTCCTTTCTTTCCTTCCATCCTTTTCGCTACCTTCTACCTTGAAGTATATAAAATTTCCTCCGGAAGAGCGTACAGCTGGCAATCAAGCACAGTTGCTGTGTCTAACGTAACTGCCCATGTACAAGCGTCAGAACTTTCGTGTGCTTGCGCTTTACTTTCTCACTCACGACAACAGGAAAGTCCTTGAGCATAGGTGCAAGCACCAAAGCCACTCCAACCACATGCAGGAAATTTTATTGGTCAGCTTCATCCAAGTCCTTTGAGAAATGTCTGCACGTTAGATTGATACGGTAAAAGCAAAAGAAGGAAGGAGAGACAAAAGTAAAAATCCACGCTAAAAGTAAAGAGGGACAACTGCCAACTGCCTCTTTCATCTTCGTATTTGGACTGGGCAGTTAATGACTTAGGAGCAAATGGAGCTCTGGACTAATTTCCTGGACTTAAGTATAGAAACATTATTGGAATCTAAAAAGTGTGCGACTTGAAAGCGCTAAAAAGCTTGGTTGATTCCTACTATTTAAGCTCGCTTTTTAGGTGTGATGACCACGATAAGTTCGTAACTTGCAAAATCAGATTTTTATGAAGATCTCTGGCAGTTGTATCTAACTCAAATTACAAAAAAATTATTATCGTTCATGTTTGTTACAAACACATTATTCCCCTGGGTACCAGAGCTGATAAAAATGAAAAAAACCAAAAAGAACGCAGGAAGAAAGGAGATGGAAAATGCACTATCGCATTTTTCCTTTTCCTTATTTTTGTTTCTTTATTTTATATCTTTCCTGACGTTTCTGAGGTATCTTTTCCTAAGACGCTAGAACCCACGGTATACGTCAGTTTTCTCGCCACATCTCCTTACAAAGAAGAGATCAAGACTATTTGAAGACCATGCGAAACCTAAAGTAGCCAGTGTAGCTCTGTTTGTCATCACATCACCTTTTTTCCCTTTCTTCTGAGCCAGGTTTCGAGGTTTCGATTCCGTAAATGTTCACGTCAATGCACGTTGTACACCAGGCCTTGGCGACCATTTTGTTAGGCCTGTATTGGCAATGAATTTCTCCAATGAATGAAAAATAGTTTCTCCCTTCTGTGCCAAGAGGATTCTTTGTATTTCCCAACCTTCTGTACACCTTTATGGTACATGGCAAATTGTAAGAAGGATGTCTCCTTGTCTAGGAAGAATGCTTTGCTGTATGGTCTCCGATCAATGCGCTATAATGGTGCAAAACTTCTGGAACAACATTCAAAGTAGCATCAAAGAATCCACATCTGTTCGAATTTTTCGGCAAAAATTTAAAGTCCATTTCTTGCCACAACTATTAACCAGCTTGAAAGTAGGCTCTCTCTTCTGGAACCTTTATTACCCAAATGAAGTAACTTGCAGGGTCTCTTTTGTACGTTTGATATTCTAATTAATATTCTTTAGCGGAAAATCGGGGATGCTCTCTCCTCAATTAGTCTATCAACCCACTCGTTAAGAAATTCATATCATGCAAATATCTACTATTATTCTTATCCTCTCATTGCTTACGTAAACTATTATTTCATGCATATTCCTTGCTAGTTGGTTGTCATTTTCGTAGTTACTTGTATGCTGAGAATTTGAAATGAATAAACTGAGACTGAAACTAAAACCAGACTCTGCTAAAATTAAAACCTACACTTGCTACGAATTTGCTCATGTTTTGTGTTCCACGTCTTTGTCATCACAAAAGAGAGAGAATTGTTATGATACTTCCAGTGTCAGCCCTTCTCTTCTCTAAGGTTTCATCCCGGTTTCATGTTTGTATACATTTGTATGTCATGATTCGACGTCATACTTCACAATCTTGTTCCTGGCAACGAACCATTACGAACTTTGGTCAATTACATATTTTAGAATAATTAGTTTAGCAAATTTTATCTATTCATTTTATTTATTGTAATGATACGTTCAGTGTCATCCCTTCTCTTCTCCAAAGTTTCATCCCGGTTTCATGTTCGTATACTTTTGTAAGTCATGACTCGACGTCATAGTTCACAGTCTTGTCCCTGGCAACCAACAATTACAAACTTTGTGCAATTACATATTTTAGAATAATTAGTTGAGCATATTTTATTTATTTATTTATTTTATTTATTGCAATGATACGTTCAGTGTCAGCCCTTCCATTCTCCAAGGTTTAATCCTGGTTTCACGTTCGTATACTTTTGTAAGTCATGACTCAAAGTTCACAGTCTTGTCCCTGGCAACCAACAATTACAAACTTTGGGCAATTTTAGAATAATTAGTGCAGCATATTTTATTTGGACGTTACGTAGGCAGAACCAAGAGGAGGAAATGGAGCATCTGTGCCCTCTCATCAATGTTTGCTGTAAACAGACCATGTTCTTTGTTCTCATAAACATTACAAGGAAATACCTTTATTCTGTTTTCGTATTCATCATGCTTTTCTGGCAACCTGGCTTGGACGTCTTCCAAAAGGGAATGAAAACCATCGACCACAAGCTTTAGGAGACAGAGAAGAGTCATATTAAATATAAGCTTGTGACATATTTTTGTTTTCTTGCCAACGGTCAAGTCTGAACGAAGGTGGCCGTGTGGCCTAAATTTGTACTATTGTGCTGATTTAGGCCCATAGGTTTAGGCCATGACCGAAAGATAAATCGAGACTTTGCTACTGGAAATATGACTAAGCATTATGGGAATCACCGAGAGAACGTTAGCATTTTTGGACATGAACTCGACGTGAATGACCACACTGAAGCAAGAGAGAGAGAGGAAATTCATGGACGTCAACAAGTATGCGGTTTTAGAAGAGACAAATATTTAGCGTATCGGGGACGATTGTAGGTTAGAATATATAATCTGAATCTGAATCTGTAGTACACTAGTAATATCCTGTGTTATAAGTCTTCAGAAGACACACTTACGATTAGTGGACACTTGCAGGAACCGACTATGGACATTAGTGCTATTTGCTTGTTATCACCTTTGCTTATTTTAGCTGTGGATAGTAGCAAGCTATTCGGGAATTAAAGTAATGGTTGCCTGTAGGTTGTACTCGTAATTGATAATTAGTTTGAAGCAAGGGGCGATTCCCGTAGAATAGAGTATATAAACTTGGAATCGCTCATTGTTACTCATGTGGCCACTGCGAGCAGTAAAGACATGCCAAGAAAGACCAAAGCTGGTAAAGATAAAGATTGATGGTATGAGTCTTTAAAATCCTTGCGTAAGGTGCCTAGGATAATTAGAGATCCATTTGGGATCTGGATTTGTAGGCTAAGCGACGCTAGAAATTTGCTCTTTATGATCTGTTGATCTGTATTACTGAACTATAGTACAGTTACTATAGAAGTATTCAACACTGTTGGTTCAGGTGAAATTAGGCCCATCTTTCACCTCCCAAACCCAGCGTTTATTACGAAATAAGCGAAAAGTAACTCCCTAGTTGCGTAAAGTTGTGAGTCGATTTACTCAAACTTTCTCGGTAAGTTACTCGTTCCCCCAGGCACGTCCTTAAGACACGGAGTCGTTAAGTAACCTAGGAGTGTGACTTATTTGACAAAAGTATTACATTTGAGCTATTGATTTAGAATTTGAGTATTTAGAATTAGTCATAATAAGCTTGTTGAGATATTATGTTGAGCCTGTTGTTCAGCAATTTCGAGTTATCTTTCTGGTCTTTTCTCAATCAACTTTAGGGTTGGCGTTAGGTCCTTCGCGCTTAGGATCGTGTTTTTATCGTTTTATAGTTACAGTCCTCTTTTTAAGCTATCGGTCAAAGTGTCAACCCAGATTCCCGACACTTTGAGTGGTCCCAACCTCCCGGATAAACCACCATGTCGTCCAACCCTTCCCGACCTTGCGCGTATTATAATTAGAAACTGAATCGCGAAATATAGGATTTTGTATTTAAATTAACTTCGTGGGATCAAGCGTTTTTGGTCAGCGAAGTTATAGGTTAAACGAGAAAAGATAAAAAAGATTCAAAAACAAAATGTCTCAACAGCACGTAGGGTTAGGTTCTGTATCTATTGATTTGGACGATGGTGACGAAATGTCAGCAGCAAGACAACTGTTGGAAATTGGTGATGCAGCTAACACGCAAAACGTGACAAGGAGGAGCAATGTGATGTACCATGGATTCAGGAGCATACCAGTGTCGCACGAATCAAACGTGTATAGGTACACGTCAGGGAGCAGTGCATATCAATCATTTGGTGATGATCAGTTGCAATCAGTTGGTGTCGCACGATCACACGGTGTTGCCCATTCCTTCGGCGAGAATCAGTCGCAATCAGTTGGTGTTGCTCGATCATATGGTGTTGCCCATTCCTTCGGCGAGAATCAGTCGCAATCAGTTGGTGTTGCTCGATCATATGGTGTTGCCCATTCCTTCGGCGAGAATCAGTCGCAGTCAGTTGGTGTTGCTCGATCACATGGTGTTGTCCATTCCTTCGGCGAGAATCAGTCGCAATCAGTTGGTGTTGCTCGATCATATGGTGTTGCCCATTCCTTCGGTGAGAATCAGTCGCAATCAGTTGGTGTTGCCCGATCACATGGTGTTGCCCATTCCTTCGGCGAGAATCAGTCGCAATCAGTTGGTGTTGCTCGATCATATGGTGTTGCCCATTCCTTCGGCGAGAATCAGTCGCAATCAGTTGGTGTTGCTCGATCACATGGTGTTGCCCAGTCCTTCGGCGAGAATCAGTTGCAGTCAGTTGGTGTTGCTCGATCACATGGTGTTGCCCATTCCTTCGGCGAGAATCAGTCGCAATCAGTTGGTGTTGCTCGATCACATGGTGTTGTCCATTCCTTCGGCGAGAATCAGTCGCAATCAGTTGGTGTTGCTCGATCATATGGTGTTGCCCATTCCTTCGGCGAGAATCAGTCGCAATCAGTTGGTGTTGCCCGATCACATGGTGTTGCCCAGTCCTTCGGCGAGAATCAGTTGCAGTCAGTTGGTGTTGCTCGATCACATGGTGTTGTCCATTCCTTCGGCGAGAATCAGTCGCAATCAGTTGGTGTTGCTCGATCATATGGTATCAGTCAGTCAACTGGTGATAGATCTCTCCTCATTCCCCACCTCACCATCTCGCAGTACCAACAACCAAAACAAGCTACCTCCTACCAGCCACCCTATCCACCTGCCCCCCTGCAACCATCCTACCCACCTGCCTCGCAGCCACCCTACCCACCTGCCCCCCTGCAGCCACCTTACCTTGATACCCCCCAGCAAGCAGCCCCAGAACCAATTGGTAGCCCAAACAGGAATCTTCTCAAAAAGACCGAGGAAGATTACGAAATCGCAAAGCAGATGGCAGACAGGCTAATGGCATCAATAAACATGGAAACAGACGATATGGAGGAGCTGTATGACAAAAGGGAGGCTCTACTAAGAGCATGCAAGCGGTTGGAGGAAAGGAATGACAAGGTAGAATTGCGCCAAAAGAAGGCTGGACTGACAATGGATGCGAGGCTGAAACAACTGGAAGAGTTTGAAGAAATGACAACATCAGTAAATTCAGCCTTGAGAAAACTGAGCAACAAGCTGAACAGAGGGGAGCCTAACAATGCGCAAAGACGAAGAACGCAGACTGCAGATACAGGAATTCGCCTACCAAAAATGGAATTAAAGACCTTCGATGGGAATGTCTTGAAATGGCATGAGTTCTGGGAATGTTTCGAGCATGGTGTCCACAACAATATGACATTGCCAGATCATCAGAAGCTGCAGTATTTGAAGAACTGTATGAAGGGACCTGCATTTGTAACGATATCGGATTTGGACATGAAAGGAGATCACTACGAGGTTGCAGTGAAGTTGTTGCAAGAGAGATATGGACACAAGAATGTACTCAGGAAGGCACATTTTGATGGCCTAGAGAAGCTCCCAGTTATCACGAATACCTACGAGATGCAACGACTAAAGAGGTTCTACGAGGAGCTGGAGTGTCACTACAAAGCTTTACTGGCAATCAATGTAAGACCAGAGGAGTATTCAACAACTATGGTGCCCAAAATCATAAGCAAGCTTCCAATTGAGGTTAGAATAAAACTGACGGAGCAGCAAGACGAAAATGAGGATCTCTCAATTGGAGAACTCGTGGAAGGTCTCAGAAGGTCAGTAAAAATTATGGAGAAATGTGGAGTGCAAATCAAAGAGAGAGCACAGGGTCAACAAAAGCCAATGCAAGAGAGAAGACGACCTCAACAAGAAGGCCACAGTTTCAGAGGTACAATTTCCTCGGGAGCAACCTTGGTGTCAAAAGATAGTCAGCAGAAAGTCAAGTGTGATTTTTGTTTGGGTGAACACCAGTCAATAAAGTGCACCAAATATTCACTACCAAATGAAAGAAAAGAAATTCTAAAGAAGTACAAAAGATGTTTTGGATGCTTGAAGCCAGGACATTCGATAAAGAAATGCAACAAGTCCAGTGTTTGTGGCAATTGTTCGAAAGGGAAGCACAACGAAGCGATATGCGTTGCAGAGCAGCATGCAAAGGAGCCAACTGGAATAATAAGTGCCAAGAGAGCATGGCCTACTGCGTCAGTCGCATACCAGACAGTCATTGCAAAAGTAAGAAGCTTGAATGGAACCAAGGAAGTAAAATGCAGGATTCTTTTGGACAGTGGGAGTGCAAGAAGCTTCATGACTCAAAGGTTGGCAGAAGAAATTGGAAGCAAGCCATTGGAGCAGGGGACGAAGCAGAGATTCGAAGGCCTGAATCAAGTGTTCCAAGAGCTGCAAACAGAAAGACACAACATTCATTTGGAGAGTCTGTGTGGCTCGTATAAAACAACAATGGAAGTAAAAACATTGCCAAAAATCACTACAGTTGGAAACCCATCTCCTGTTAGGCTGAAGAAGGTTTATCCACACTTAAAAGACGTGTTCTTCACAGATGTCACATCAAGCAAAGAGCTAGAAGTGCAGTTATTACTTGGAAGTGAGCATCTGGCACAAATTCAAACGGGAGAACTACGCAAATGCAAAATGAGTGAGCCAGTGGCAGTGAAAACAATGTTAGGATGGACATTGATGGGTTCAACTGGCCTTGCTGTTGGAAAACATCACGACAAGGAGCCATCCAACCTCGTTATTGAAGCCCAAAAGACTCCAAAAGATGAAGTTGCAAAATTGTGGGACCTGGAAACTATGGGCATTAAAGAAGAGGACCCGATAGACATGGCATTTCAAGGTGAAATCAAGTTTAATGGTGAAAGATACTCAGTACCACTTCCATGGCGAGAAGGAAGATTTCACGTCCCAATGAACAAGGGCCTAGCAGAGGGAAGACTCAAGAGTCAGCTGAGAAAGCTACAACGTACTCCGAAAGTTTTGGAGGAATACAATGAGATAATGCTGCAGCAACTTAAAGAAGGCATAGTGGAGAAAGTTCCAGATAGGCCAACTGGAGACAGAATAACGTACATTCCACATCAAGCTGTTGTTAGAGAAGAAGCAAAGACAACAAAAGTGAGGGTAGTCTACGATGCCTCTGCAAAGACAACGAAGGGAGCAAAGTCATTAAATGAATGTCTTCATACTGGACCTTCCTTGAATCCCCTGCTGTACAGTGTCATATTGAAGTTTCGAATGCACAACACAATATTGATGGCAGACATAAAGCAAGCATTCCTTCAAATTGAGATCGATCCTGTGGATAGAGATGCTCTCCGATTCCTCTGGGTGAAAGACATCAAGGCAGACATTCCAGAATTGCAAGAGCTGAGATTTACAAGGGCAATTTTTGGAGCCGGACCAAGTCCTTATATACTTTCAGCTACGATACGCCATCATCTCCAGAAATACAGTGACGAAGATGCAGAAATTGTGGAAGATGTAGAAACAAGTCTATACGTAGATGACTACATTTCTGGTGGAAATAATCCCGAAGAATTGTTGCAAAGAAAAGAAAAGCTACAGCGTGTCTTTCAAGATGGTGGATTCTGCTTGAGGAAATGGTACAGTAACGATCCCGAACTTTGCAAGCAGATCAATGAGGAGGCCACAAATGAACAGCGAAAAGTGCTTGGAGTAGTGTGGGAGCCTGAAAGAGACGAGCTGAAAGTCGACTTGCAAATTGAGCAGCCAGAAGACAAAACGACGAAAAGACTACTACTGAGCTGTTTGGCAGCAGTCTATGACCCCCTTGGTGTTGCAGGACCAGTAATCTTGAAGGCAAGGCTGATGCTTCAGAAACTTTGTGCAGAAGGCAAGAGCTGGGATGATACACTGTCAGAGGATGATGAGAAGCAATTTCGAAGATGGTTGGAAGATCGCCATGAGATGAAGTACCTCTCAATGCCTCGATTTGTTGGTCAGACCAATGACAGCCTTGGTGATTGCCGTCTGCATGTATTCTGTGATGCAAGTGGTGCTGGATACTGCGCAGTAGTGTACGTAGTCATGGGTACTCCAACTGGTGTTAGAAGCAGACTTCTTACAGCAAAATGCAGACTGGCCCCCCTAAAGAAACTGACCATCCCAAGACTGGAATTGTTGTCTGCAACAACGGGTGCAAAATTGGCAAACTCCGTATTGCAAGCGCTGAAAAAATGGAACATCTCGAAATTGTATATTTGGCTGGACAGTATCACAGCACTTTATTGGATTGCAAACAAGGGAGTGTGGAAACCTTTTGTCAACAACAGGGTGAAAGAAATTCACAAGTTAGTTCCAGACGCCATTTGGCAGCACTGCCCGACCAATGAAAACCCCAGTGACTTAGGAACAAGAGGAGCATCTGCATCGAAATTGCAGCATTCTCAGCTTTGGTGGGAAGGGCCCGACTTCCTGAAGCAGGACAAAGAATCATGGCCAGGACAACATAAAGAGTTTAAGCCCACCGAAGATGCCCAGTGCGAAGAAAGAAGTCCCAATCTACTGTTGGCCAATGAGGGGAGCACACCAAGTCTATCAACAACAATCGACATAGGAAGATTCAGCACTTTGAAGAAATTGATACGAGTCACAGTGAGAATGCTCAGATTTATCAACAACTGCAGAAATCCCAGAAACAAGGAGACAGGTCACATAACAGCTGAAGAGCTCCAGAATGCAAGAACAGCCTGGGTAAAATCAGTACAGCAGGAGCTGGTGGAAGAAAAAGAATTCAAGTCGCGATCACGAAACCTTGGTGCATATAAACACGAAGATGGCCTGATAAGATGTGGTGGAAGGCTAAAAAATGCACAGTTAACGTTTGGTCAGAGACACCCAATTCTGCTGCCGGCGAGAAGCAAATTCACGGAACTGGTCGTAATGGACTGCCACAAGACAGCTGGACACGAAAAAGTCGGGCGGACATTGGCAGAGATCAGATCAGAATTTTGGATTCCAAGAGGAAGGCAGGTGGTGAAATCATTGCTGATGAAATGTCACGTTTGCAAAGTGTTCTCTGCGAAACATCTCACTGCACCTGGCATGGCCCCCCTTCCAGAAATGAGAGTAACGAGATCAAGACCATTTCAGCACACTGGCGTGGACTTCGCAGGCCCCTTGTATGTCAAGACAGATGAAGGAAAGACGAAGTCGTACATTGCTCTCTTCACTTGTGCCACAACAAGGGCTGTTCATCTGGAACTTACCCCTGACCTGACAGGACCAGTATTTCGTATGGCACTGGAAAAGTTCGCAGCATTTTGGGGAATGCCTAATCTCATAGTCAGTGATAATGCAACTACATTCAAGACAACGGCCATTGCATTGGAGAAGCTTTTCGAACATCCAGAAGTTCAAGCATATCTGCAATCAAACTTTCTCACGTGGCAATTCAATTTGTCCCTGGCACCATGGTGGGGAGGCTGGTTTGAAAAAATGGTTGGCCTAACGAAGGTTATCTTGAGAAAAACACTTGGGAAGGCTTTGCTGAGGTTCTCGGAGATGGAAGTTGTGTTAAGGAAGACTCAGGCAATATTGAATAACCGACCATTGTGCTACCAAGGAGAGGAGCTTGAAGAAGAAGCCTTGACACCAAACCATTTGATCTTTGGACATCGACTGCAGCAATTGCCAGACATACCAGAAGACATATTTGAAGAAGATGAAAACCTAGCGACAAGATTCAAACACATTGAATCCCTTTTGAATCAAATGTGGCAACGATGGAGCAAGGAATATCTCATTGGTCTCAGGGAATATCACAAACCCAAGACGCCCAAAACAGAGTCAAGCTACATGGTGAAACCTGGAGATATCGTACTCATAGAAAATAAGGGATCTCAACGTGGCATGTGGAAGAAAGGAAGAGTGCTCAAGCTACTGAAAGGAAAGGATGATGGAATTGTTCGTGGAGTTGCCTTGGAGACCATTGTCAACGGTAGCAAAAGGAGATTGGAAAGAGCAGTTCAGCAGATTTATCCACTGGAAATCAGCATAAATCAGCAGACGAAGGAAGCAGATAATGCGAAGGAGCAAGAACTGCGTAGGAGCAGCAGAATGGCAGCAAAGAATGCAAAGGCAGTGATCAGCACATTGGCAGAAGACGAGTTCAATCAACTGAAAGATGATTGAAGAGGGGAGTGTGTGCTGATTTAGGCCCATAGGTTTAGGCCATGACCGAAAGATAAATCGAGACTTTGCTACTGGAAATATGACTAAGCATTATGGGAATCACCGAGAGAACGTTAGCATTTTTGGACATGAACTCGACGTGAATGACCACACTGAAGCAAGAGAGAGAGAGGAAATTCATGGACGTCAACAAGTATGCGGTTTTAGAAGAGACAAATATTTAGCGTATCGGGGACGATTGTAGGTTAGAATATATAATCTGAATCTGAATCTGTAGTACACTAGTAATATCCTGTGTTATAAGTCTTCAGAAGACACACTTACGATTAGTGGACACTTGCAGGAACCGACTATGGACATTAGTGCTATTTGCTTGTTATCACCTTTGCTTATTTTAGCTGTGGATAGTAGCAAGCTATTCGGGAATTAAAGTAATGGTTGCCTGTAGGTTGTACTCGTAATTGATAATTAGTTTGAAGCAAGGGGCGATTCCCGTAGAATAGAGTATATAAACTTGGAATCGCTCATTGTTACTCATGTGGCCACTGCGAGCAGTAAAGACATGCCAAGAAAGACCAAAGCTGGTAAAGATAAAGATTGATGGTATGAGTCTTTAAAATCCTTGCGTAAGGTGCCTAGGATAATTAGAGATCCATTTGGGATCTGGATTTGTAGGCTAAGCGACGCTAGAAATTTGCTCTTTATGATCTGTTGATCTGTATTACTGAACTATAGTACAGTTACTATAGAAGTATTCAACACTGTTGGTTCAGGTGAAATTAGGCCCATCTTTCACCTCCCAAACCCAGCGTTTATTACGAAATAAGCGAAAAGTAACTCCCTAGTTGCGTAAAGTTGTGAGTCGATTTACTCAAACTTTCTCGGTAAGTTACTCGTTCCCCCAGGCACGTCCTTAAGACACGGAGTCGTTAAGTAACCTAGGAGTGTGACTTATTTGACAAAAGTATTACATTTGAGCTATTGATTTAGAATTTGAGTATTTAGAATTAGTCATAATAAGCTTGTTGAGATATTATGTTGAGCCTGTTGTTCAGCAATTTCGAGTTATCTTTCTGGTCTTTTCTCAATCAACTTTAGGGTTGGCGTTAGGTCCTTCGCGCTTAGGATCGTGTTTTTATCGTTTTATAGTTACAGTCCTCTTTTTAAGCTATCGGTCAAAGTGTCAACCCAGATTCCCGACACTATCGATAATTCTTCCGTTTCACTATACATCAAGTACCGAATGTTCTGCAGACCGTCATTGCGAATTCACACGTTTTCTGCAATTGTTTCCGTGTTATTGTCCAGCCAAAGGAGGTTTGATTTTGAAGGATCAAGCTTGAGAGTCATACATGAAAGACATTTGAAAAGTATGGAGTGGATAGTTTCTGTTCTGTAGTCAGAACCGTGGGGGTGAAAGGGGGGTAGTTGAATACGACAATACGCCTACTCTTAACGAACAAATACGAAAATCTACTAATGTTCTCGACAAAGTACAGAAATCCATCAAGTACAAGTGTCACTGATACTACTGGTCATTTACATTCATGACGTAATAACAACAAAACGTAATAACTAGAACAACACGGGGTACCATGGCCGACCGTATGATTTTGTGCGAGGATGATAGTTTTCCCCTTCGGATGAAGAATTTCTTTTTGCTTGGCTTTCTTTTAGTTTAATGTCTCCTGATGACCCATATATTCTCTATTGCCTGCCAGGAAATTCCAAGCTTCGAAAAGGTTATTTTCACGTTGAGAATTTTCACTTTTGGTGAGCCCGATCTCAGGCTAGGTTGAGGCCAGAGTTTTTGGTGTTGTTGACAGAGCAGAAACTGCGTATAATGACGTCATCAAGCGATCTGAGGTAGGAAGTGTTTGGACAGATAAGCGTTTTGAAACGATAAATCAAGAGTTTACGGCCAAAGGAACAAAATATCAAGTGTTGCCGATTATTGGGATCTGTTTCAAGGAGTTAACGGGGCTCTAAGTTGCGAGTTTTCACGCAGTGCGTGTGCAGTTTCTGCTCTGTCGGTTTTGTTATAGCTAGCTAAACAACTTCATCCTAAACGGTGTTACCAGTGTTACTCAGTCTGCCGATCCCACAAACTAGCATCGTTTACATGTAAATAATGAGCCATCAAAGGCTCTGCATTCTTCTTTGACACGTCCTGCAGAAACTGCAAGTGCTGAAAATATAGAACAGTAAAAGTCACTTTCAGTGCTGGCACATGACCGCGCCAATACCGTGCTTCCATTGAATAGGATCTGATATCCTCTTCCGCTTGAAACCGAGAGCTTCTGTCCTTGCTAAAAGCTCTTCGAGGATTTGGACCATTCAGCTTAGTAAACAATCCTTTCCTCTTTTGCTTTCCTTTTGGAAAGATGTTTTCCTTTCAGTCCTTCAATATCGAAATTGGAAAGAAAAATAGTTGAGGCTGTAGGAGCCGGAATGTCGTATTATGAATTTGGTAAGTAATAGCTTGGACTTACCAGATTAACCGTCGATTATCCATTCTCTTCATTTTGGTTAAATTACGTGAAGGTGACAATTAATAAAGCATGTTGTTTGGCAGGAATTCTGTCACCTTGGTAGACTTACGACGTGATTCCTTGTATTCGTTCAACGTTTTTAATCTGCTGTTTTTGTTTTCACTCATACAAGGACTCACAACCAAACACATTTTAAACAGGTACTAAAATCTTTCGAAAAATCTGAAGAAACATGGAACATCTCCCCTCGCATCTCCCATCCTTCGAACATCGAAACAAAAGTCGAACGTCGTTTCGAAAGTCGCTTCGAACGTCACACTAAATATTCATATTTAATCGAAGAACTTATCAAAAATCAAGAATGCGATAATGTTGATGTCTTGCAACTCAGAAATAATACATATCCTTGTGAAAGTGAAGTCCTTTTTTCAAAATTTTCCCGGAAAGATCCCCATCTTTCGTGATCTTTACTTCTTTCAATGGCAAATTTTTGCGAAATTGGGGCGTTTTTCTACGATCTAAAGGACGTGGCATGAAAAGTTTTTCTGTGAACAAACCCTTTGACCCCCATTTTTGCTTGCTTCACTCGCATCTAGTTTGAGTCCCCCTCCCCCCAATGTGAATTTCGTTCCGACGGGTCTGGATCTTCTTCAAGAATTTGTTTTTGGCCAAAACACAAAAGCTCCGGTTTGGAGATGGAAGCAGATTTCAGCTTTCAGATTATCATTTCATTTTTGCAATCAAAACATCACTACCAAGAAAATAAGGCTTCTATGTTCATGGTAAATATCGAGAAACATTTGAAAGCAATTAGCCATTGATCAAAGCTAAATTCACATCCCTGGATCAAACCGATCTACTTCATTTTTTGGAGCACCTGGTATAATTTTACCCCATAACTATATCAAACACCGACAGAGTCGAAAAAAGGTGAAACGTTTGCAACCGGTAGATTGCAAGCTGCTCACCAAATTCCTTAAAAAAAAGTGATTATCATTGTGTGGGTAACACATCATCTTAGATGATAAAATTGACCCTTTCAAAATCGGTCAAATTTTGCTCCATTTACAAGTGATTCTATTAAAAGTATTTCTTCACAGAATCGTTCAAAACAGGCCTAACTTTCTGGATCATTTCTTCAACATTTAAGCTTAATCGGGTGATCTCATTGCCTAGGCAATCAGTTGTGTAGATACAGAGTCAACCCTACCATTCTTCTGACATGGGAATTGCTTTCAGCCATTTCTCAGCTGGTCTTCAGCATCGGCTTGCTGAATTGTTAACAAATTTGATAAAGGACTTAGGCCTGTTGTGAAAGGCTGGTTTGGTTGAATAATTTTATTAAATCGCTCATAAGGAAAGGAGGGAACGATTTAAACCAACTAAATTTTGTTTATCTTATTTGCACTATGTTGACCATTGCACAATGTTGACCAGTTTTACGCAATCCGGTGAATAGGTAGTGAACTACTGGCTCAGAAACGTTCTAGCCTTGTTTTTACTATCCCAGTTTTTGGATTTAAAATCTTAATGACTGTCCCTCATCCTTCAAACAGGTCTTGGCTTATCAAATGACTTCCCAATGAACTTTGATGTTTCGTCATGGCCAAAGATGCGTTCAAAATTCACGGATATTTTCTTATCTAAAACTCAAGAAGAATGGATTGAAGTTTTCAAAAACAAAGATGCATGTTTTGCGCCAGTTATGGGCCTAGATGAAGCAGCAGAGCATCCTCATAATAAAGCAAGGAGTTCTTTCACCCGTGGTTGTGCAGGCAACAAAGAATTCTGGGAACCAAGAGCTGCTCCGAAGCTGTCCAGGACTCCGGCTAGAGATGATATCAGGCTGCAGCCGAAGACTGGAGAGCATACTGTAGAGGTATTGCTACAGGAAGGGTTTTCAAAGTCAGAAATTGATGAATTATTAGGTTGTAAAGTGATAGCACAATACACACCATCAGCATCGCTGTGACCAAAATATAATTCATCCCAAAAAGAAGCAAATTTTTCAGTTAACTCATACAACCAATTCCAAATTCAAATTTTTGTAAATTTAGGTAATATAATCAGCCAGAATTTTTAAGAATGTCATGTAAGTAACATAAAGAATTTCCCAACATTCGATAGTTTGTGAAACACTTCACCTTCGCGCAGAATTTGGTTACTGGGGAGGAGAGGAAAGGAATAAACCACTTGTTGTTCCTGCCTTCCCTCTCCTCCTCAAGGACCAAAGTTTGCACGCAGGCTAGAGACAGATGAATGTTGGAAGAAGTATAGAAATGCCATTGAGTATCTGGGCTAGACTTGCCTAAGTCGAGGAAAAGACGACTTGTGCTGAACAACTCATAGCTGAATAGCCGGTTTGGCCTATGGTATTTTGATCTTAACTTTTTTGCAAATATAAAAATGAAGATTCTGGAAATATGTGGGATGTGGTTATGTCACAAATATCGCAAAAAATCTGGTCAAGCGAGGTCACAGAAGTCTGATGAATGACTGATGAGGAGCTTTTCGGAATAAATCGCCCTTTCTTTTCCTTTCCATCCCGAACTGATTTGGCCTGTCAACAAGGACTTGAAAACGAACGAATAATGGAAACGACAACAACAGCAACCAGCAAAGATCAACAGGGCTGCCGAGAGGATTTAGAGGCGCTGGGACAAAACTGTGAAATGAGGCTTCCTAGGGATAAAGTGGGGATAAGACAGAGGACCATCTTACTTTATGAGGCCCCCTAGATCCTGAGGCCCTGGGGCGAGTTGTCCCTCTGCTCCCCCTCAGCGGCCCTGAAGATCAGATCAGAGACTTTTTTGATGACTCTAGAGAAAATAGCCAACTGCAAAAGCGTCGCCAGGAGGTGGACTGCCCTAGCATTTGAAATGCTGCAACTAGAAAAGACCGTCGACTTTTATCGTTGAGGGTTTGAAGGCAGTCGTAGGTGCAACCAGGACGACATCGTTGGTCAGTGCCAACATGGGGAATGGATTCGGATGAACGACGACGGGACAACGAAGTGGTAACCATGTGCTATGCGGAGTACTCAGTACTGAACCCATTGTAACATGAAATTGAGCTGAATCAATGATTTCCTTTCAGAACCCGGAGGATATTTGCTCAGCAAATCCAGTGAAGGACATTCCATGTCCAGGAATTCAGTTATTGGTTTTTCTTAATGGAAATGTTTGATCAAAGATGAAACTATGCATTTCCCTAATGGCACTGTAAGCCTTCTTGGTCGTTGTCATGTATCTGCTAGTCCTTATTACAATGCCATGTTTGATATGCTTTTGCTCACCTTGAAAGCAAACTCTTCTTCGGTTAACTCCGATTTGGTCTTGTTTGTTTGTTAAGGAAGGTCTGTCTCGACTTTTTAGAACTCCGATAACCTCTAAGGTAGCGTCGGGGGGGGGGGGGGGGGGCAAATTACTTCTCAAAATAGCGTACGTTATTTTGTGATTTGAGAATCACATGATTTTTTCTGTGATTCTTTTGTGATTTTTTGTGATCTTTTCGTGTGATTTTTCAGTAATTTTTCAATGATTTGTGATCTTTGATGCTTTTTGTATGTCTTTTTTTGTGATTTTTTTCATTTTTGTTTGTGATTTCTTTGTGATTTCAAGGAAGGTGTACGAGAAAAGTCTGTGATTTGCCCCTCGGGAAGCGTTACTCTACAAAGACCCTCAACTTCTGCTCATCTCATCTTGCCTCATCTCATCTCATTGAATTGAATTGAATTGCATTGAATTGATTTTCTGTCGTTGTTGTCGCTTCAATGCAGTTGTGGTGGCGTTAGTTCAATCAAAGAGTGAAGCTACCATATGTACTGAGTTTGCTCTAAACTGACGGGATACTTTTAGTGCTCCTTTGCATTGCACACGGGAGGAGGGGGTTCTTCCATAGTAAAGGTACCTGGGGATGTGCCGCCCGCAAGGGTATACTTTTCCTATCTCTAGTCTGGCTGAGGGTATACTTTTTTGCAGTCTTATAGACACGGGTATGCTTTTTGGCAATTTTGGTCAAAGAAAAGTCAAATTTTGGTAATAGCTGTATAAAAAGCCAAAATTGTGGTGATTTTAGTCTAGAAGACGAAAATTTGCCAATTCTAGTCTAGAAAACGCAAACTCATGGCACTTTTGATGTAGAATTTAGTCTAGCCAAGAGTATAATTTTCACAAAACTGGTCTAGCCAACAGTACCATTTTGAGTCTGTTGTGGCACATCCCAATTAAAACTTAGTCGAGAACCCCCCCCCCCCCGTGGCTTTGCATCTCATGGTAATTCGTTGCATCAAATCAATCGAATTTCAAGACGCTAAAGATCATGGGAAAAATTCCGTGACGCCATTTCTGGTTCAACCATCTACTGTTCTTGCTTAAAAGCACACAAGTGTTCAAGTGTTTTCTAACTTTCAGTTGTTTGCCGTTCCCTTCATTACTTGTTGAATGAAGTCACGGGACTGATCTTGTTGGCAAGGCCCCTCTTCTTGTCGATAATCTTGGATTTCTTACTGTTTCTTTTTGATAAAAGATTAGTCACGAGTTAATGTGATGATTTTTTGTGAAGCCCACAAAAATATTTGCCTCCATCCTCAAATATCAAATGAAAATATGATATTTTATGCGTCATACTTTTTCCTGCTTAGAGACAGCATCAGGGATGGCGCGACCGGGGGTGCTTGGGGGGCAGGAGCCCCCCCGAAAATTCACTGAGCCCCTCCATCGGCACTTGAATTTTTGAAAATTTCTGTGCACTGTCGGCACTTCCGTAACTTGCTTGTTATGTTTGTAGAGAGTGTAGTCTTTTTAAGCCAATCTTAAAGGTGTGGTCCGTAAAAATGTTGCTCGCTTCGCTCGCTGTCGGCACTCTGACAGTTTCTGTCCCCCCAGCATTTCTTCCCTGGCGCCATCTCTGGACAGCATGATTTTTGTTTAACACTGTAATGTTTCATGGTAGACCAAGAGGAATGCCAGAAGATACCGAACAGTTATTGCAACAGACCAAGAGGAGAGTTTATTTTTATTTCTGGAATAACATATTGTAATGCTGATGTTGTCAACTAAGGGGGGATGACGTTGTATTTTATGTTGATGATCATTATCAAATTTGTAAGACCCAGGCCCCCTGAAATCATAAGTTAGAGTGGCTGTAGCAGAGAGTAGCGGGGCAGAAACAAAGATGGCGTACTTATTGCGTCCACCCTACAATATTCGACAGGCATGATTTCTTAACTGTTTCTCATCCTTATTATTCTTTTGCAACGGCAAAAGTCCTATCGTAAAAGTTGGAACAGACCAGGCTTTCGTAGCGTAGAACTGTGTTACACAAGAAACTTGGCAGATTGTTTCATCCTCTGTCGTGCACAGTCCCTGTTTTGGTCATAGACTATTGAATAAAGTTCTCCAGACACTAGTTCCAGAAAGTAGGGAATGAAGTAAAGAAATCACTGAAATTTTGCGTACACTTTCATCCCAAAGATCTAAAGAAAACTACAGGAAAATCGTAGATGACAGAAGATTCATGATAATCACAGAAGAAACTTCGTGGATTTGAAAATGAATGAGATCATGTTCAATAATTTGATCAGTGATCTGCCCTCGAGAATAGTTGATGATTTTCACAAATATTTTAGAGAGGACCCACTACCGCTCATCCCCCTCCTTTCATGTTTAATATGGCGGTAAAGATCGGGGTTATCCTTTGGGGCATTGGTCAAACAGATAAAAAAACTAATGTACCTATGTTAAGATCGTCACATTTGTTTTACTTATAAAAACAAAGATTGTTAAAATCATTTTTTAACAGCCTGGTGACAAAATCCGGTTTCTAAGTATAAATCCCAGACTTCCTATGACCAAAAATATCATTTTTGGTTAGAATTGTCATGATATGATCTGTGCGTCACCATATTTTTTACGTACTAATAGCGTGATTTGGTGTTTGACACACTATTTCCGATGATAATCTTGCGATAGTTTCACAACAGTTCCTAACTGTTAAAGATAAATGCACTGCTGGAAACCTCTTCGTCCTCATTTACGTCAGGAAAAAGCAACAAGCATCCCCCTCACAACCCTCTATCTGGAGTATTGCGACAGTTTGCTAGTCAACTCCCACAGGCGACGATTGAATGTGATATTTTCATGATAAGATGCAAATCTGAATTCACTTGATTCGATTTTGTGTTGCGATGTAGCCCGCACGGTAAAGTTGAATCAATCTTACGTCGTGATATTGCCGCGCCAGGCTCAATACATTTCGTAGGTTCGCCCTTTAAGCTGATACTGTTAAAGGGAGTACAAAGACCAGCATGCTTTGTGCGAAATCAGCGGCTTACTCTGCACATCTGCCAGAATAACATAATTGAGTGTACGAAATTCACAAAAACCAAACCAAACAATAGCAAAGGTCTTTGTACTCCCTTTAAACCTAAGACTTATGAAAAGATAGGAATCAAATGCTTTTCCTGTGTTTGCCGTTTTGGAAAGCCTCCAGATCTACATTTTCACGGACCAATCAGGCGGCGAAAAGGAGACAAAGAAACCCGTGAGACCGAGACTTCTTCGTTTACACTGCACCAGTACAGATTTGGATCTGGATCCGCAATAAAGTGTAGCGGACCAGCGGGACCAGCCTCTCGTTTACACTTTTCCTGCTTGAATTAGATTGTTATGGAGCAGTGTACAGGGGTGGCGCTAGAAATTTTCCGATTCTATTCTATTTCTAATTCTTTATACACCGAGACCCTTCAGCAACAAAATAACTTTAGCTAAAAAAACATAAATCTAATTACAATCATTTTTTTAAAACAAAAAAAGAAAACTACTGCTGATCTTCCAGGGGGCCGTGTTTGCGTTGGTTTCAGCTCATCAAATGAGTTTTTAACTGTTAGAGGGGCTGGAGCTTCCGACAGGAGGCTAAAATGACTGAAAAATTGTGTTTTCGTGCGTTATGTTACCAAATTTTCTCCAACGAGAACCCAAAATTTCCTCCGACGGAGGGCTAGATGCCCCCGACGAGGGGGCTGTAGCCCCCCCTAACCCTCCCCTGGCGCAACCCCTGGTAAAGGCTCGTGAATCGCATCAACCAGCCTCACTCCACAAGAACCCTCAACTTAGCCCATATCGCTGAGTTGAATTGTTGTTGTTGTTGTCGCTTATCGTTTCAAGCAAAAAGTAGCCTGATTCACAGACCAACGAGGTTCCTCGTTTGGTCTGTGAATCAGGCTAAGCAAAAAGCGAAACTACGACATGTAATCGAGTCTAAAAAACAACTTTGTTGCGGATCCAAACTGTGCCGCTGGCGCTCCTTGGCCGCTGAGTTTAAACGTGGATGTGGTCTCAGTTTTGCTTTAGACGTTGCATCTCTACCTCTGAATTTCACTCTGTTGCCTCTGAATCAT
Organism: Aurelia sp. 3 sensu Dawson et al. (2005); assembly: GCA_964020215.1. Classification (NCBI taxonomy): domain Eukaryota; kingdom Metazoa; phylum Cnidaria; class Scyphozoa; order Semaeostomeae; family Ulmaridae; genus Aurelia; species Aurelia sp. 3 sensu Dawson et al. (2005). The sequence continues at coordinate 18,012,547 of OZ026580.1, forward strand.
GGTGGCCTCCTTGCCATGCAACAATACAAATTGGCGACCAGATCTGGCGTATGGGCCTAAATCATCAAGTCTTGTGGCGGTCAAGACTACAGTTAGGAATGTGATAGGTAGAGAGACGTAGCTAGTTTGACGGCATCATTTCAAAATTAATTTTCACCATTACTTTATGTTGTATTGACCTTTGCATCCGTTGCACCCCTTTACGGATGTGGTTCTTTGGAAAGAGCCTAAAATTCAGGTCACTGTTGGTTTTACAAATCTGAATAATTCCATAAAGTTGCTTGAGTCGAGCATTTGTCTTTCGAATTATTGACGTCAAAGGAATTACTACTCTCACCCCAATCTATGTTCAAACATTGTTTTTGAGGTTGGCTAGCCAAAGACATTTTCCAATTCAAAGGGAATGCGGAAAGTTTGTCTCACCGCAATAGCATTACAGTATGTTATCATTGACTTAAGATTGGATAACCAACAATTTTCATTACATATTCCACAGCATAATCAGAGATAGACTTGTTTTGCTTCCATAGTCAAAGTCATTCACTGCTCTATTTTCTAATGTGAAGGTAGAATGGTGGTCAAAGCGGAACGAAAGACCGGAAGAAATGAAATAATCTCGTCCCCAGAATGAGTTCAATGTTACACTACTCTGCCGTTCTGCAGCGTGACTGGCTATTTGAAAATGATACAAAACAGGGATGGCGCCAGAAACTTTCCAACAGAGGGGCTGGAGCTTCCGACAGGGGGCCTAAAATGACTGAAAAGTTATGTGCGTTATTTTCCCAAATTTCCTCCGACGAGAAGCCAAAATTTCCTCCGATGGGGGCTAGATGCCTCCTACGGGGGACTTTAGCCTCCCCTAGCCCTCCCCTGGCGCCACCCCTGATACAGAACCAAAATCTAGTCCCGAAAAATCGCTAATTATTTAAATAAAGGGCAACTTAATTCATCCACCAAACAATGCTCAATCATACAACCCCAGTCAAACTAGCAGTAGCTAGTTCAAGCACTTTAAACGCTTAAACTGAACCAGGTTATCAAATTTTGCCTTCAATTGGTCAATCCAACAAATCGAATGCATTTAATTGGCTGAAATTTAACCCGGTTCAGTTAGAGCTTGTTTGACTGTGTCACTGTATGTGAATGGGGTATAAAACCTTGCCGCTTGTAATCGAGGTCACATAAGTAGCATTGTTTTGCCCACCACCCACTCTACCACCGTATGCTTGCTTTTCCATCCACTTGACGTAAGAATGCCCTGGGAATGAGGTTGCAAACTACTGAAGAGGAGGTCGCCTAAGGACAGTTTTAATGCATACAGTGGGATGAGTAGCAGCAATCAAGAGGAGTAGTACTGAATTCTATTGTTTCATATTAGTAGTCCCTTGAAATTTGTGATGAGGGATAATCACAGTCTGGGATTACTTAATGATGCAAAACACTTCAATTGTTGTTGTTCGTGGCCATTTTCACGTGACATCTAAGTTGAGACAGACAAGAGCCAAGTTTCTATCTTTATTGTTGTGTAGTGACAATATCTGCAGCCTTCTATTGTTCTGATGATGCTTCTCGAAGTTTTCTCACAGCATAATCCAATAACGAAAATAGAATTCATATGAGAGCCCCCTAACGAAATAGAACTGGGGTCCTATGGTTTCCCATTCTTCCCTTATGAAATGTTGCCTTGAAATTCCCTTCAACGGTACGTGCGAAAATAATGGAAGATAATGTTCCTGTTGCTCCCAGACAAAGAATTTCTCATACTTTCTAACAGCCTGCGGTAAGACTATTTAACTTCAAATTCGATAATGTGGATAATATATAAATTTCTTTTCAAATCATTCGTTTAGACTTTGCGGAATTCCAAGCGTTGCATTATCCTGAAGAAGCCATCAAACATGGCGGGTATTTGAAGAACTAGTGAGAAATGTTATTTGCGTTATGTTCTTTCTTTGAAAATAACATCGTTGATCCAACCATCAAGGCCCGCCCGCCAGTTGCATCTATATCTAAACATGTTGTTTTCGCCAGTGATCAATTGAGTCACCCTCTCCTTGCGAGGTGTCGCTAGGCCTGAAAAAGTGGGGGAGGGGACCGCTCATTACGGAGGAATGAGGTTCTGAAAGGTATATCAAACCCTTTTCAGACAACAAAGGATAATTTCGATGCAGCAGCATTTTGCGAGCGAGCTGAAATTTTTATGGTTCTAAAGAAAGTTGCGGCTGGGCGACGGTTTATTGTGTAAAATTCCGCTCGTTCGCAAAATTCAGCTGTGTGGAGTTTAGCGTTAATTGCTTACGAGTTGACCGAGTTGGCAATATAGATATCACCTGATAAAGGAAAGGGGCACTTGAAGGGAGAAAGACATGAAGTTTTTTGCATTTCACCCGGGGAAATGATAGTTGAATTGCCCATAAATTGCTTCCCCAAGTGCCATAGACGTTTTACTTCCTAGAAAGAGGGTTTGGATCGATCAAGAAAGTCTATCTGGAAAAAGCTTTTCCTAAAAATATTCGGAAGATCGAAATCGTCCTGCTGCTAAATGTGCGATGGTGATATAGTGAGGAAAATGCTGGGCCCAAATTCGCGCATTTGTTTTCGAAATCATGTTGTCATGTGATTTGCCCAATTTGGGGAGGTTTGTCAGTTTTCAACCAATCAAGATGTGGTATCTATCGTTGCAAGATTTATGTTACAAACTATTTCATTAAGAAACAAACAGAGTGATTCTTTTGATGCTCTTTAACACTTTAGCGTATGCGTTTTTCGATGCATGACAAATTTCTTCTGAAGGTGCGAGGATCTGCTAGCGATCAGTGATAGTAGCATGTGCTCTTGAACGCGAATTGGCGAGAATCTGATCAGCTTTATCACTGAGAGTAACTTGACATTGACATTGCAACTTGACATGCTTGACATTGCCGCATTGCCAAGATCCGTCATTTCTTTGGGGCACATCTGGTTCTTTGTTTTTTCTTTTATTTAAATAATGTTTTTTCTTTAGTTTCTTTGTTTTTATTGGGGGGGGGGGGGCTCTCTCTCGATTAGTATACCTACTTAGAGAGCTCCTCCTTAATCAATCTATACTATATACAATCATGTAATGTCCTTCCCTTTTGCTTAGTTATAGTTTTGTATTAGATGTTATTAATTTGGTATTGTATTATTTGTAATGTAATTGTGTAGTATTGTATGTAGTATAGATTGATGATGAAATGAAACTGAAAACTGAAACTGAAACTGAAACTGGCAGCTCGAATTGTGTGTACATTTCCCATTTTTTAACAAATGCCCAGATCAAGAAGAATTGGAAAAGAAATAAATGATTGTGAACAAAAACTGTCTTGTCATGAAGGTGAAGGTGACTGCATGTTTTTAGCGTCAAGTAGTGAAATCACAGAGGTAGTGGCATCGCTAGTCTAGTCCAGGTGACCCACCATCTTAATGCTGATGTGGTGAGGTGAAACCAGAACCGCTACCTCTGGCTGCACAGTCAGAGGATTACACCACTGCACCTTAAAGCCTTCTTGTCTGAAGGTTCCATCTCATTTTTATTATAAATTTCTTCAAAACTGGCAAGAAATATCAAAGATAGCTAAAATGTCAAATTAGAAGCTACTTTCAGCTAACTAATGCCAACAAAGTACCAACTATGTCTTTAGAATCATTGACGAAAAATTTTCAAGAGATTTGAATGCAAAAAGACGAGAAAATTTAGCACATTTGGCCCGTTCTTACTTATGTCATCATGAGATTTTGATTTAAAAACAGAACTAATGAAATTTTGTTCTATCATCCTTGAGATTGACATTTCATAAAAATAGCCTTGCCTGAGCTGCACGAAGATAATAAACCTTTACAGGTGCCAAACGTTATTTGAATAACTGATCTAGGTCAAGAGAGGCGAAAGGCGAAATCTGATTGGCTATAGGATTTGACTGGAAATGGCTTTTCCAGCCACTTTTGTATGTGTGAGGAAGTGAGGAGAAACGCGAGAGGTATGGAACGAGCGTAGCATTTTTAGAAGAGCATGTGACTAGGTAGAGACTGTGTGGGCGTGAAGTGAGAGAGTTTGAGGAGAGACGATAACTAGGTTGCGAAGAAAAGTTGTGAACATAGGTTGAGAAGAATAAAAGCGAGAAAACGAATTTACTGTGTATTTATGAGTCGCCGCTTCGTTACATTTTGGAGGTTCTACCGAGATGGAAATTGTTTATGCTGGATTTAACGTTTGATGTTGTAAATATGTAAATAGAAGTATTTCGAAAGAGACTTCTTGAGCTGTCATGGCGAATCAAGGACAGCAAGCCGGACAGCAAGATGGAGCTGGAGCAGAAATAGGTCAAGAACAAGTAGCCGTAGCTGGACAAGGACATGACAATAGTCGTTTTACTTTTTCTATTTTTCGCAGACCAGATAAGTTCAAAATAGGTGAGGACTTCGATTTGTTCGTGAAGAAACTGAGTTTATATTTCGAAGCCATAGAACTAGAGGACACGAAGAAGCGCAAACTTGCACTTTTGTTTAACTTGAGCGAAGACGCATTTCGATTAGCCGAATCAGTTCCGTTCCCTGATGGAGAAGATGCTTGGCATCAGTGGATTAACGCTTTAAAATCCTTGTTTGAACGCAACCAAACACTGACAGAGAAGAGATACAATTTTAGCAAGAGAGTACAGGAGCCAGGAGAAAGTGTCGACTCATATGCAGTTTCACTCAGAGAATTTGGTGCAAAATGCGGTTTCCAAGGAGAAGAGTACAGCAACCGTCTTATCGACCAGTTTATCCTTGGATTGAAGGACAGACAAACTCAAAACAAACTGCTACAGGAGCCACCAAGTAGTCTTGATGATGCCGTTTTGCTGGCAAGAAGATTCGAAGCAGCTAACGCAACCATGCAAACTTTGTCAAAGAAAGTCAGTTCACCTGTATCAGAGTCTAATGTTTTACAAGTTGGAGCTTCTAATGTTGTTGCTAAAGTATGCTTTAAATGTAATGGTTGGGGTCACTTAGCTAAACAATGCCCCACCCCGTCAAATTTGTCTGAAGTTAGGCCTAGAAGTCAGCAAGCTAATGCAAAGGTTTGCTTTAAATGTAACAAATCGGGTCATGTAGCCCGTAACTGTCGTACTGTTCCTGTGTTTCAACCATTTAACCAGCAACAACAGTTAGGCCAAAACACAAGACAGCCCCCGATTTGTTTTCGTTGTTAGCCTGTTAACGGCCGAAAAAATTAGCCGTAAGCCGTTAGCCGTTCACAGGCTATTTCGTTGTGGAATCGAAGGACATATAGCCAAGTTTTGTCAAACAAAAGCTGAACAAAAACCCGATTCAACCTCTCAAGCAAAACCAAGTCAAACAAAAGATGATCCAAAAATTCGTTTGTCTGCAGTTGCCCCTGCAAGTAAGAAGAAAATCATGTTAATTGAAGCGAAAATAAATGGTTATTCACGTCTTTGTGTAGTAGATACTGGGGCCTCTGTTTCTTTGCTTGCAAAGGATGAATGGGATAAATTGAAAGGCGTAGATGATAAATTATTTCCTTCAGATATCGTAGCAGAAGCTGCCAACAATTCGCCAATTGGAATTTTAGGCAAATCGTCATTGTCCGTACAGTTGAATGAGCACACAGTAAACAAGTATGATTTCTATGTTGCAAATGACATTTCTTCTGAAATTATTTTGGGTTTAGACTGGCTTTTGTCCATACAAGCAGTTATTGACACGTCAAGCCTTGTGATTTCTTTCGAATCAGGCCAGTTACCTATTTACGTTCGAGATACTTCGATTTCTGATGCCTCAGTTGTTACGCTTTGTGATGATATTGTGATTCCAGGGAAGCATGAAATCATTCAAAGGGCCAGGATTAAAAACCCTTCCCTTGAACAAAGTTTGTTAGAGCCCAATTACGAACTTACGTCAAAAGGAGTTTTGGTAGCCCGGGTAATTGTAAAACCGAAAGAACAAATTGTACCGGTGCAAATTATAAATCCGGGAGAAGATCCTATCAAATTGTACAAAGGAACCAATATTGGCTCTCTTGAACTTATTGAAACTGATGATCCCGTTTTGGAAGAAACCTCTGAAAAACAAACAAATGACATTTCGTTTGAATTGAGCCATCTTGATGAAAAAGAAAGAAATCAAATGAACAATTTGCTGCAGGAATACCAAAGTAGTTTCGCTCGAGATTTATCCGAGCTCGGTTCAACATCAGTTGTCAAACATAGCATTGAAACCGGTACTGCTATTCCGATAAAACAGCTCCCCAGGCGTTTACCGAATGCACTTAGGCCTGTTGTAGATGAGCAAGTGCAAGAAATGTTGAAAAATGACATTGTTCGACCCAGCATGTCACCTTGGGCAAGCCCGATTGTCCTAGTCAGAAAAAAAGATGGTACTTGGCGATTTTGCGTTGATTTTAGAAAACTCAATGATGTCACAGTCAAAGATGCTTTTCCTCTGCCACAGATCAACGATCTTATTGACACTCTCTCGGGTCAACAGTATTTCTCCACACTAGATCTTGCATCGGGGTACTGGCAAGTAGAAATGGAAGAAACAAGCAAAGAAAAGACAGCTTTCACCATCCCGGGGGGTACCCACCTGGAATTCAATCGTTTACCATTTGGTCTCTCCAATGCGGTTCCCACCTTCCAGAGATTAATGAGCAGAGTATTAGAAGGTTTGTCCCCAAGTAAATGTCTTGTTTATCTTGACGACGTTCTGGTCATTGGCAAAACCTTTGATGAGCATTGTGCAAATCTTAAAGAAGTCCTTGATGCAATAAAACGAGCAGGCCTCAAGCTAAAACCATCAAAATGTTTCTTTGCACACCCTGAAGTAAAGTTCTTGGGATTTGTGATTTCAGGAAAAGGACTTGCCCCTGACCCCCAAAAAGTAGAGGCAATCCAAGCTTATGAGCCTCCAAAAGATCTTACTGAATTACGCCGTTTTATTGGTATGGTGTCATACTACAGAAGATTCATTTCAGGATTTAGTGACATTGTAGTCCCCCTGAATAGGCTCACCCAGAAAGATGTCAAGTTCGTCTGGGATGAACACTGCGAAGGAGCTTTTAGAGAGCTGAAACACCAAATGATAACATGCCCGACTTTGGCTTTTCCTGATCAGAAATCAGATTTTGTTGTGTACACAGATGCAAGCGATGTGGGAATAGGAGCAATTCTAGCACAATGCAATGACAAAGGAGAAGAAAAGGTCATTTCGTATGCTTCAAGAGCGTTTTCATCAGTCGAGAAAAATTGGTCAGCAACTGAAAAAGAGGCTTATGCTGTTGTCTGGGCCCTACAGTATTTTCACGCTTATGTTTATGGAGTAAAAGTCACCGTGTACACTGACCACAAGGCTTTACAGTGGCTTCGAGGCATAAAGCACCCTAATGGCAAGCTTGCTCGCTGGATTTTGAAGCTTGAACAGTATGATTATACTATTGTTCACAGGCCTGGCACACAGATGCAACATGTTGATGCATTATCACGAGCTCCTATCCGAGGAATAACGATCTCAAATTGGTCCACTGAAGAATTTAAAGAGTTACAGAACTTAGACGAAGATATTTCGACAGTTAAAGACTGGTTACATGAAGAAAAGAAACCTGACAGTAAGCCACAAGAAAGTTCTGATACATTGAAGTCACTTTACAATGTATACGATTCATTGCTCTTGAAAGATAATGTGTTGTACAAGAAATGGCAGGATGATACAGGAGTAGAAAGATTACAACTTGTTGTTCCATCGTTTCTAACAAGTAAAATTTTGAAAGAAGTCCATGAAGGAATAGGTCACCTTGGTGTTCACAAGACCTTTGACATGTTACAAAAACGATTCTATTGGCCAGGATTCCATAACGCTGTAGAAAACCATTGTCGTACTTGCGAAATATGTGCAAAGAACAAAACAGTTCCAAGACCACGATATCCGATGAATCCAATAAAGATCGTTCCAGAACCTTTTTACATGGTTTCAGCAGACATAATAGGTCCACTCAAGACGACACGTCAAGGAAACAAGTATATACTCACTGTGATCGACTACTATACGAAATATGCAGAGGCAGAAGCTTTACCAAATCAGGAAGCTGTCACAGTAGTCAAAGCACTAGAACAGATCTTTTCTAGGCACGGCATGCCATCTATATTGTTAACAGATCAAGGCCGCAATTTCGAATCTCACTTGTTCACTAGTATGTGCCAACTTTTTGGAATTGACAAGAAACGTACCACCCCTTATCACCCACAGACCAATGGACTGTGCGAAAGATTCAATGGAGTACTCAAGCTGTTATTACGAATGCGAGTTAACCAAGACCTCGACGATTGGGATGAGCAATTACCGTCTGCCCTGCTAGCATATCGCGTCAGCAAGCAAGAAAGCACTGGAGTCTCTCCATTTGAGCTTATGTACGGGAGAGAGCCAAAAGTTTCTTTTGATGTCAGGAGGGAGGGAGAAGAAAGACAAAAGCCGATAGGTGGTCCAGCTCAGTATCTGACAGAACTGAAGAAGCGTCACAATGAATTAAAGCATTACGTCACAGAGAAGACAGAGAAAGCGCAGAGCAAACAGAAGAGAAATTATGATCAGAAATTTCGTGTTGAACAAAGTAGAGAATTTGAAGTCGGAGATATTGTCCTTTACAAGAACTTTCGCGCAAGGGGACTCTCACAAAAGTACACAGGACCTTACAGAATTATTAGCAAGATCGAAGGAAATTGCGAAATTGAATCGATTGAAGATGGAAAACGAAAGTTTGTACATTCCAATACTTTGAAGCCGTTCAGTCCTGCAAATTTTACTGAAGATGACCTTTGTGTACCCACCGATTTGGAACACAGTGAATCAGATGAAGATGAGAATGACTTCGTAATCGAACAAGGCCGTCCAAGAGCCATTGATGTAAATAGAAACGAAAATGCAAACAATCAAGCACGTGATCAAAATAATGCAGATCAAAGACGATATAACTTAAGAACTGCAAGACGTGCGCCTGATCGATACGGTTTACCCGTGTTTGACTATTGAAATGTGCTTGAAAGGAAATTTGACTTTCTGTTGAGAGTAACAAAGTACGAAGAACTTTGAAGCTGAATTAAACAATTACACCATATGAAGATTGCAAAGTGAACTGTACAGAACTATTGAAAACGGACAAATAAAAATTTTATTGTAGTTGAAGTATTTTAACGTTTTAAGTTATTAGGTATTGTTTATTGTAATTGATTTATTTTTTGTTTTTGGGTTTTTTGGGAATTTGGCTTGAGTTTAGGAGGAGGGAGTGTGAGGAAGTGAGGAGAAACGCGAGAGGTATGGAACGAGCGTAGCATTTTTAGAAGAGCATGTGACTAGGTAGAGACTGTGTGGGCGTGAAGTGAGAGAGTTTGAGGAGAGACGATAACTAGGTTGCGAAGAAAAGTTGTGAACATAGGTTGAGAAGAATAAAAGCGAGAAAACGAATTTACTGTGTATTTATGAGTCGCCGCTTCGTTACATATGCGTACATTTTCTTTAAAGAATCACCGTTACAGAAAAACCTTTAATCTGGAATGAATGAATATCAAAGGAGCAGGATATGATCCCTGTTGAACTCATCACAAAGTAATTTTCGTAAAAGGCGATGCGAGATGTTGCTATGGATATCAAAACATATCTCATGTATAATTTTGCTGCAGTTTCAAACCCCAATTAACTTTTTACAAGGGCTATGATATGATGGGCCTTTTTCGTTGTTAGAAGCTGGCATTGGACTATACGTATAGAAGTGTCAATTTGCCGCGCATAATAGAAACACTTAAGGGAGAAAGAATACATTGTTTCACTCGATGTGTTCATCACCGAAATCACCCGTAAAGAGAATCCGAAATGAAGTTTCGCTATGTTTAGCTTTCTCAACTGCGCAATTTGTGAGGGTTCTCTTTTTAACAAAGACTATAATGAGTTTGAAAACTGATGTCGGTCTGGTTATTCTTTGTTTCTCTGCATGAAGCCAAAAAGCAATTGCAGTGAATTATTTTTGGCGTTCAACAATTATTTCAGTGTATGCGTTTGGCTGCTAGAATTGTGCAACACAGCAGTATGGTAGAAAGTATGGTCTTGAACGCAGTCTATGTTCTTCCCAAGTTAGGGTTTGCAACTTGCAACGATGAAGGGGTTTACAACTCCCTAAATGCGCGTTACTTTTCGTCATCCCTTTTTTTCAGCAGGTGAAATTTTGGTACCCCCTCCCAGATGTCTTCCACCCCCTCCCCGACAAAAAATATGATCCATCCGTCCGTAATCTTTCAGGTGTCTCGAGACGTTTGCCTATTCAGAAATTTGCTTGTTGTCTGGTAAACATTTCGTTCTGCCAATCCAAATACGCTTTTCAGGCAAGACGAATCAAGTCTCACTAGTTTTATGAAGTATAGAGGAATCTTTTATTATTTTGTTTGAAATTAAGACCGACTGCTTTTTTCCTGATGATTTCTTGCATAAGTGAGTGAAGTGAATCAGTGAAATGATGCTTATATGCACAACCAGACCCTTTCAACTGCAAACAGAACACGCCCATTTCTATTTAGGGATGAAAGCAAGTGTCTCATGGAGTGTGCTTTATATCGAGGTAAATCAAAGGTGTTTTCGCCGATTATAGTACTAGGTTTGTGTTTATATTCAGCCCTTGGAATAACCTGGGCAACGCTTGTTTTGCTTTTTAAATGACCTGAAAAAGCTGCATGGAGTTTGTTTAACGATAAGATTTCTCTCGTGTTTATGGCAAAGGTTTATTGATTATTTATGATGCGTTTGTTTATTTCTTAAAAATCTGAATTCCGACCTGGGAGACTTCGAAAATCCACAGAATGTTGTAAGAAGTGAATACAAAAGTATTCTAAACTAAGTTAAACGTTTCAGATTGTGATTTCTTCAATGGAATGCATCGATAAGTTGATGAAAGTGCGTTTAAGGGCGAGACTTTTGCGAGATATTTACTTTTTCTCGCTTTTATTTCATTGCAAGAAATTTTTACCCACTGTTAGGTTAGAAGGCTTCTTCTGAAGCTTTGTCTGTAGGCCTGAGGAATTTCTGTATGCCTGGAAATGTTTTTGAATTACTTTCAAAACAATTCTGCAAAATGCTAGAATGCTTCTAAGCTAGTTAATGTTTTCAAGCATATAGTTTATGACTCATGAACGAATTTTCGATGGGACGAAATCGAAAGTTCTCAAAGAGCGCAGGTTCGATGCTGAGATGCTTTCAGGCCTCTATGATAGTTGATATACAAAAACAATTTTGAAGGATTCGGGGAAAACAGTTGATAGAATCTATAGGGGACATGGGCCCCCTTATCTGAGCTTACTATCTGCGTATCTCAACGTGCAAATCTTATTAGTGTTTTATGCTTTTTTACCATTTGTTGGTATGAAAGCAGGGTGAAAGCTTACCGGCATTGCGAAAAATGATGAAATTTCACTGTGCTTTTTGTTGGGGGAAATTTTGGGGAAACGGACACATTTTCCATAATTTCCCAAATGGAAAATAAAATTTTCCGTTCCTCTTGAATTTCCCAGATAAACTTATCAATTTCCCTTAAATTTCCATGCAAGACTCATGGGGAAATTTCGGGGGAGCTAGATCGCAAATAGTTTCCTGAAAGCAAATGATACGAGCACAAACAAGATATCAGCATATAGTTAAAAGATTTAGCTATTTTTTGCGGTGTTGCTTGGTCAGTTTAAGGTATGCCTACTGTCCGAAAAATAGCTTCAAAAATATGGAAACCTTGTTTTCAAGTTGATACGTTGAGGGATTTGAAAAAAGCTGAATTCAAAATTTGCTTTGGAGTGCGAAATTTGAATGAGGAACAGGGGTCAATCAATTTGCAAACACGAAATTTCCCCAAGTATCTTCAAAGCCGTTGGCTACGTTGAGTTGTTACAAAATGTTGACTGAAAAATGTTGGAGATTATTTCGCGCAAAATTAGTATCCGGGACTCGAAATTTTCTTTGAATCTGGATTTCGGATGGTAATCATTGCTTAAACCATGCAGCATCTCATAAGATACAAGGCCTCTCAACTAAACTGTGATTCAAAGTATTTAATGATAGCTTTTGATCTCAGGGCGCTAGCTATGATCTAAACTTGCTCCAAGTCTATTCCGTGGTATATCAGCACTGAGGAAAATAATTACCTCTGCGGGGGCGTAAACTACGACGAGGACGCTGCGAAGGAAAAACGAAGGAGAAGGAAACGGAATCAGTGCTGATATACCACGGAATAGACTTGGAGCAAGTCTAGCTATGATCCAGCTCGTGAATTTTTTTTCGGGTCACCTGGTAGTCATTTTTGTCTATTGACTGGATCACTGCAGACTCAGTTTTTCAGACACTCAACATTCTGCAGACATCATAAGATAACACAGCTTAAACTTAAACAAACAAGTGCGGAGCAGCAAAGTAAATAAACAAATGAAAACGAGCATTAATTCGAATGCATATGTTCTGGAGAGCTCAAAATGTGAATTCAAGCTATTGATTTCTCGTGATGCTAGGCACCTGGATAGCTGACTCATTGCATTGAGCCTAACACCTGTCGTATGCATATGCTCATTGCAAATTGTCTGAATAGGCTCAGACTGAGTGATTTTGTCTTGCCTTTCATATAACTGAATGACAGAGCCTGTATGGCAAATTCATTATAATGAATATTAGCGTATTCTAAATCGCTTAGATTGAGAGACGCTTGTCGACTAATCAGACAACTGTAGGCATATGCTTTAGTGCCGATAAACTTGATAGACTGCTAGGTCTACAATGCAGGACGTCAAAATGCCAATAAGACGTTCTGATATCTACTTTTGCCAATAAGTACCCGAAATTAGGGCCTAGGCGGTCCTTCAAAACTTGCTATTCCATTAACTTTGACATTAAGCTGCCTTGACTTCTGAAAAATATCAATGAAGTTTCTACGTAATCTGCTTTATTAGATTGCAAACAATATTCGTGTTCTCCTGCAAGCAACTTTATGCCTTTAAGCACCTCTTTGGCATTGGATATTCAATTAAATCTGACACCAATAGGCTTTGAAGTTTTAAGTGCATGAATGAATTATCAGGCAGTATCTGAAGCATGACTTGTAGTGCGACTAGCAGTAGATTGCGGCATAACGGAAAAACCAGACCCAGGACCAGTAGGACCGGCCCTAACGGACCAGACCCCGGCAGAATACCCATTCATTCCCATGTTTCCAGATGACTGATTCGGTACATTGATAATGGGCTACTTGCTTTTTTACACACTAGAGCCTATTTCTTGGTTCCTAGAAAGCTCCTTTAGGTTTAACAATGTATCATCCTAAAATGAAGAAAGCTAAGACAGTTGGCTGTGGTAGTTTTGTTTTGTATTAGATTTTGGCATTGTATGTTATCTAAATCTTGTTCTGAATGTCAATGAGAATCTTGCCCTTGGGAAATTGAAGTGAGTTACAGGGCCTTGCTAGAGTTGATCACGCATGGATCTTCGTGGGTCTTCGTTCCTTTCAACTGGAAGTTTGTCTGTTGATTAGATGATCAGTGTAGCAGATTGTGCATTCTTGCAGTTAATGTGGTGTCCAGAGTTTAGTTATTTCTTTTCAGCGATGATTGTATTGGCCTTGTCTTCATTTTCGAAATGAAAGTTCTGTACCGTCATTACAAACTCACAACGGAAAGGAATTGGCATTCATAGGGGTCTGGTCCGTTAGGGTCCGGTCCTATTGGTCCTGGGTCTGGTTATTCCATTATGTTGTAGATTCCTGTGAAGATTTTCTGCTTACAATTCAATTTGATACGACATTAATCTACTTTGATATCGTAAATATGTGAATGAGTGTACAAGATAGGATCTGCGAATGTATCACTACACGATATAAAGAGTTCTACTTCGCTTGCCAATAGACCTTTTAGCTATTCTGAAAAAAAATCTCAATCGAACGATACTTTGCTACATTTCGTAGAATTTTCGAATGTGCACAATAATGATAGAAGCTCTAACGCCACTCGATCGAATCTCGTGTATAAAAATGTATAAAATAACGCTCGATCCAGGCTCCTTTGCTGAATAGCTAAAAGGTCTGTTGATGCTTTGTTGTAAACTTTAATTTAAGGACTATTGCTAACCATGATCCTTTGCGGTCCCAAAGTCGACTTTCGTATTGTCTTAAAGTCACTTTGGCCTACCGTAAAAGCTCTATCAAGCCCCCCTCTCTAATAAGCCCCTCCCCTCTGACTCAGAATTTTAAATAAGCATTCTCAAAATTCTATTAAGCATTCCCCCACATATACGAAATTCTAGAATTTACCTAATATTTTCCATTTATTTAGCTACACAACCTTGCATGCTAGTTTTGGTATGGTTTGGGATAAAAATTGTGTTGAATTTATGTATTTGAGCCGTAAAACTGTATGTTGATTCCGCAAAATATGGGCTAATAGAACTGAAAAGCTACCAAATATGTCCTTGTCATTTGATTTTGTGAATAAGCCCCCTCTCTACTACGCCCCCCCTCTGGAAGGTCCGAAATTGAATAAGCTCCCCGGGGCTTAATAGAACTTTTACGGTAAGTCACTTAGTCTTGCTTTTATTCAACCAACAAAGGCTCATGGTTGAAAATGGGTCTTCACCTTTGAATTTGATGCAATAATGCTGTGATGTCTTAAGTATACGGATAAGCATACGATGGGCAACACGTGCATCTTTATGAGAAACTACGGAAATGCTTCAGTATAGAATGCTTCTTTCTTAGTAAAGCCTTTATCAGTTTTCAGAGTTTTCCTCAACAAGAAACAACGCATAAAGGTAGGAAGGAAGCTATATTTTAGCATGTAAAAAGTCATGTTACATTCATATGCATCACATGTGTTAGATTCGACAAACATCTAACGAATATTATCGATCAATTTCCTGCGTTAACAACGACATAAAATTGTTAGCTATGTTCGGAAATTTGAATCCCATCTTCTAGTTTCGTTCAATTAGGTTTCTTACAAGAAGGAATGCATGCATTAGTGTCTTGACACCAAGAAGTTTCTTCTCTTCTTTGCTAATAGCATTAGATATCCAATTAAACTGGACTTCAATATGCGATAATATCTTTAGGACATGAATGGATTATCCGGGCAATATGCGTAAGTAGATTTCAATCTAGTATCAACTTGTGCCAGCATTGAAGATTCTTAAGATATTGATTCTTGTAGTTGATATGACATCAATCTGCCATTATCGCGTGCTATCATGAATGAAACTTCCAGGCAATGGGCATCACTTAGATTTCAATCCTTTCAATCAAGCATCAGCTTATGAAGATTTTTGAGAGATCTCGATTCTTCTAGATAAGACATCAGTCTTCCATGAATGAAACTCCAGGCAAGGTGCTTTACTTAGACTTACAAATGGTTCATTCTTCACTTTGTCGACCTCACTGCTTGAACTTCCAATCAATGCAGTTTCTTGAAAAACTTTCATTTCATAAATTTTGACACTTTCGTTTCAGAATGAAATATGAAGTGAAATGCTCTTCCATTAATTTTGTTCAAAATTATCATGCTCTTCGTTTTGCAAAACAATGTTTACATAGAGAGTGGCTCCATGTTTCAGATCACATTGCGCATTATACTGCTTGCTTCTCCCTCTTTCTCGCAAAATATCCACTAATGAGCCCTCCGCAGGAGCTAGGGGTGTTAAAGCACCCCCTTCACTCGCACTAATACTTCGCAGTGCTACACTAGTCTTCAGAGTCTCCAATAAATGGAAGCTCTCCTGCGTCACATAGACAAGAGGTATTGCAAAATAATTTCTTAGGCAATATATACTTGCATCTTTTTCATGACAAACTGCAATTTTTAACCCGTTCTGAAAATTTTATTAATTTTCCCATTCTTATCAAGTTAAACCTTTCACAGACAATTTTTAGAAACCATGCTCTATGCAAAAGAATTCTTTTTATTTGCAAGAGAAAATAAAAAAGTTGATATGTTGGTATTTGCCATCCTTGTAGGTACTTAGTTTCTGTAAGACCGGAGATCTGTGAGTTTGGTTTCTTACAGAGCGTCTTTAGCAAGAAAGATTAGCTGAATGTCCCATTATCTTCTTGTTCTTTTCTTTTAAAATAAATGCACGTATTTTTCATAAAAAGTTGATAATCGGAGTCAGTACCGAAAGTTTCTCAAAAACATTAGTTTTTGAGCAGTCAGAGTTTCTTAAAAGTTTCTTTTTATTCCCATAACCATCATGTTTTACTTCCTATGCCTTTGTGAACTTTCAAAATGAAGTTGTTTAGGCTTTCCAGAGTTTAGATATATTCAAGTACCTTCGTAGTAATATATCACAAATAAGAGAAAGGGTACAACATGCTTGTGAATAGTTTCTTAAACTATATTTTCCCGTCACTTGAGTTTCTTAACTTTTTGGCGATCTGGGAGTTGAGTTTCTTACGAGCGGTTTCTTTTAAGAAATTGCGTGTAAGATTTTAAAATGTGGCAGCGGTTGCGCTGAGAAATGTTGTGCTTTCTTTGATTTGAAGTATGGTACCAGCAACAATTAATCATCACTTAAATTTCCACCAGGAAGAAAAACGTCAAAGCAATTAAACTTTCTGGTACCAAATTCGATGATATAATTTTGATTACATCAAGAAATTATTTCCTTCCTCTCCAATTAATTTCTTGCACGAAAGAACTTTTCTCTGTGTTGTTTCACATCTTTTGAAACAGCTGAAATTTTAGGCCTTATTTTTGATCTTATAAAGTTTTGTGAAATAATACAGGACCGCGGAGGGGGCTTGGTTCTCGGCTAAATTTCGGGTAGGGGTGTGCCGCCCACAGTTTTAAAATCGTACCATTGGCTCTGGTTGGCCTGACCAGTTTCTGTGAAAATGATACCAATGGCTGGACTAAATTTTGCAACAAAAGTGCCAATTTTCGCTTTCTCTAGGCCAATCACCAAAATTTTGGGTTTCTATACAGGAATTACTGAAATTTGAACCCTCTTTGACCAAAATAGCCAAAAAGTATACCCTTGGCTAGACAAGAAGTCCGAAAAAATATACCCTTGCGGGTGGCACATCCCCAGGTACCTTTACTATCGAAGAACCCTCTCTCCGTGAACAGAAATTGAACCATCTGAATGATTTCAAATTGGTTAGGAGGAACTACCCTGGGTACCAGACTCTCCCAAGAAAGAAATTGAGTCTGGTACCCAGGGTAAGGAGGAACATGCGCAATAAGAAACATATAATGTACACTCACCGGATGTGTGCTGTTTTTGTGTCAAATCTTCTGTCAGCGCCATCTTAACTGATTGCGAATGGTGCTTCGCAATTCGGTGAGTGTACGTTATATGTTTCTTACAGTAAAACCCTGCAAACAAGAACATAGCAAAATAAGAACCGGCAGACTGATTTTGTGAAAAAAGACACCCAAAGATAAGAACCAAAAACAGACTGATTTACTCCAATGTTCTTATGAGATGGTACACTTAATTAAGAAATTTCATCATATCAGTGTAAAGAAACTCCCAACTATCATAATTCAACACCGCTAACGGTTATAACTATAAATGCAGTCATTCTACCCTCAAGTTTATTTAACACATACTGTCTGTACTTATCATAGTAACAAGTGTCCTCGCTATAAGAACCAAACCTTGAAAATGTCATAAGTACCTCATTCATAAGAACCTACTCAGTTTTTTTTTTTATAAAGGCATATTCTTGTTTGCGGGGATTTACTGTATTGCGCATGGGAGGAACACCAAAATAATAAGTAGGTTGCTCAAGATCTTAACAAACAAAAGCATTGTTTTCTTCCGTGGAAAAGATGATCTAGCGACTATTTTTCTCAAAGTGTTTGCCTTCAGATATACAAGGTTTTGCCTCAACAACTGAAGGTGAAGTTGCGGATTTAGCGCCAAGCGCTGAGATCGCAGAAGTAGATAAGCGCTAATCGAGTCCGCGACCTTTGTCATGACGCTCAAGTGGCAGGGCCCTACTGTGTATCGAACCCACTCCGCCTGACCGTTCTGGCCGAGGTTCTGTCTGCAAAATCAGAGGATTACACCACCGCGCCACAACATTCTCAACCAAGTAGGGTTTGTAGAAATGGAATTTGCTCAAGTTTCTGTGAATATTGGTTAATTATCAAAAATTTCTGGCCTTCGAAGAAACTGTCTAAATCCATCTCGTTTACCTCTGACTTATCAAAATTGATTTTGAACTCTAATCAAGCTGAAGTATTAATGTTCAAGGAAAGTTATACGTTATTGAATTTTCTGAATGAAACTCACAAGTTGAGTTCAAGGTTGAATCATATCAATTTGAGTAGTAGTGCTTACATCTCCAATAACAATTATTGCATTCATTCAAGCGTGAAACAGGTTTCAGCAGGTTTTAATTAATAACGAATTGTTTCCAAGTCTCGGCGCCACCAACAAGCTCAATGAAATTCTAGATTCCAGGTTCTTGAATTCTCTGTGTCCTCAAGATTTACTTGGTTGTTCTCCGGGGATTGTTTACACACATTTTCATCATATTTCCTTGTGTTGTTGTTCTTTTAGTTGGTTTAATAAAAATAAAGCTAAAACATGTATCCAACTTTAGATAAGGTATGAAAAAATCCTTCTGAAACCCCCATTCATGCATACCAGTTAAAAGAGCTTAAATAAACTAAGCAATGTCATCGAATGTTATCCATCCAAACGACCTATCCAACAAATCGAATACAATTGCTAGGTTAAAATTCAACCCGTTTTAAGTAAAGCCGGTTTGGCTGTGTCATTCTAAATGCATAGAGTATAAGAAGATTTCTTGGTATTGCAAGATTCTTCCCATTTCTTACATTTGAGCTGCCTTGAGTAGGCTTCTTGCATTTTTTGAAATTTCTGAAACAAAAGATGTTCCTTGCTCTGAAAGTGAAGTAAGACCAAGGCAGTGGTGACATAACAGGGGTGGCGCCAGAAACTTTCCGACAGAGGGGCTGGAGCCTCCGACAGGGGGGCTAAAATGACTGAAAAATGGCGTTTTAATGCGTTATTTTGCCAAAGTTCCTCCGACGAGAACCCAAAATTTCCTCCGACGGGGGGGGGGGGCTAGATGCCTCCGACGGGGGGATGTAGCCCCCCTAGCCCTCCCTTGGCGCCACCCCTGTGACATAAGTCACATCATGAGACCAAGCCAAGACAATGCTCATCATGGAAAACAGTGACATATTAAAACCTTCGAAATTGAATTTACTACAAGAAAAATAAAGCCAAGTTTCATTCTGTGTTTGTGATCTTTTCAAAAATAAATCTATGTTTTTACCTTCAAATCAATAATTACTAGCCTATGTTTTCCATGATCTAGGTTAATTGCATGATGTATGATGGTTCCTTATCGCTGTACTCTGGTGCTCTAGTATGAACATACTTCTTTATAAAGCCTATAAATAACAATTTACTGTATTTACCAAAAAGCCAAGGATCAAAAACCTATATTCTTGTCTAAGTGTAGATAAATGGTTGATAAGAAGACTCGATGACGTGAATGGGTGGTTTTTGCAGACCAAATAAAACCGCGGCAGATCTTTTTCAAAGGTCTTTTATCTGAAATAGTTACGGTATCAAGTAATACTGCCAGTAATAGCATCGATAAAGCAATATTCCCCATAATACCAAGGACTTAAAACGAGCCATTGCTACCCAGGGCTCTTTGTGGGCACACTGAAACTTCAAGCTGTCTGAAAGTCAAATTTGATGAAGCAGAAACCATGGAGACAAGTTTCACTAAGTCAGGGCCGCAGGAAGCAGCTGCTGATTGGGAGGGGGCAATTGTTCTCAAAACAATAGAGAAAAATACATCTAATTAATGCTTATGGCGTAGCATTATGATATTTATTTCATTCTATCTGCTGATCCATTTATCATCTGTAAATGCCCAAATGCCCCGTGACAACCATTTACCAGATTTGTGCCCGCTGTTTACCATTAAAAATATTCCTCTTCTCAGAGCTCGGAGAGTAAAGGTGACTGGACAGTAAGTTACAGGAAGGGGAAGACAGAGATGTAATAATTGTAGCAACAAAATGGGTAGCACTGGGTGATTCAAAAATATTTCAATATTTGATGAGCATTACATACATGAATTGCCTCCATATTTTAGCGATTCAAGCACTGAATATAGGGAAAAAGCCCGGGGGGTCACCTGAGTTTCCAATATACGGGGTTGTGCGATTAGAATCGCAAAAGTGCCATCCATAAATCCGGAAAATTTTCTGAAAATCATACCCATAAATCCGGAATTGCCGAAATAGCTCACCAACAAATGAATTTTTGCAAAAAACCATACCTATAATTCCGGAACAGTAAAAAATTGCTGAAAACCATACCCATAAATCCGGACGCTATCATGAAAAAGGCACCTTAAAAAGTAGCACAACCCCGTGCCATAAGTTAACTTACCCCCCGGGGAAAAAGTAACTTAGATTTTAAGATCATTTGATAAAGATTGGTCATGCCATCCTGGAGCAAAGGACGATTTTGATTCGAAATACCCTGGGTACAAGACTCTCAATTTGTTTTAGAGAGTCTTGTCCAGGGTAGATTCGACGTTTTTTCTGAAAATACTTAGAGGGTACTGGAAACTGAACTAAAATTTTGAAAAGCTTTGGGCTCAGAGCCAATGAAAATCAAATATCTATTTATGATGATAAAATGAAAGTTGTTGATCCATAGAAATATACCAGTATTATGGTTTCTGAAGTTGAAATTAGGACAATATTTTGTTGGTAACAAAACTAGTAAACTTCTAGTCTTTATGCAGGGTTCTTTTCACTCTGAGAAAATCTTCTTTCAGTTCAACCATTTGGCTTCGATTGGCCTAAAGGGCCTTTATTCAAATTAACATTGGGAAAATGAACATGACTTTCATCATATTCACTGCTGTTGCGTTAAGAAAAATCTTCCTGGTAACTATAATAGTTCCTAAAGTCTTTATTTTCTTTCCTTGAGGCTTTGCAATGCCGCTCGATGGTTGACTGTTTGTCCGAGTAATCCTGCCTGGGGTTTCGCTCTTGCTGTTTTCAACCCACTTCATTAGAAAGAAAAATAAATTCACCATATGATTTATTTTTGAAAGCACATTTTTCTTATATTTTCCGAAATGTTTTTCTTTTGTTGTTTCACACTGTATCACAGTTTCCGCCTTGATTTATCATACAAGTTTCTTACGTGTGTTTTGTTTTCATTTTTCTTTAAAACAGTTTCAATTCCCATTGATATTCACCGCCTTTAATAACGATAGCAGTGCAGATCTCCGATAAAACGATTATTCTTTGCAGCAAAACTGCATAATTTGGAATCTGATCAAGCTCAAAATTTGCTTTTTTTCTCCTGATCTTTTCCAGTCTTTCCTACACTCGAAATTTTACTGTCAAACGTTCGCTCATTACCTTCCATATTTTTTGGGTGCAACAATTTACTCTTCGATCGTTACATGAAGTGCATATCTTAAACTTTAAAGGATCAGTTTGACAAGAGCAAGGCTAGTAAGATAATAATGATATAATAATGATGATAATAATTAATGTTTGTACAGTTGGTGGCAGCAATAGTTTTAAAGAAAACTAATAAATACCAACTATTTACAATACAGAGTTCAAACCTGAATATTTAAACGTAAAATATATACATGAATCTATATACACATCATCTGCAGATGTTGCAACTGCAAGTGTCTCCTTTCCAGTTCTTAATCATATATTTGAATTGCTTTGCGTTTCGAGCGGCTTTTATTGTGTCAGGTAACGTGTTCCACAAAATGCTTCTCTAAATGATAAAGAATTGTTCCCATGCGCTAACGTAGGCCTGAGCTGCAGGAGGTTATTTGTTCGTAGGTCATATTGAATGTCCTTTGGTGTGAAGAACTCAGACATGAAGGAGAGGCAAGCCGCATTTATGCATTTATATATTTCAAACATCAGTTTTTGCAAATTTTTGCAGTGGATTATAAGCTCACCAGACCTTCTCAAGAGATCTTCGAACGATGCATCATTGTCCCTATATAGAACTCTCAGTGCACGTTTGTGCAAACGTTTGATTGTGTTGTTTGCAGTCTTCCCACAGAACATCCAAATTAGCGGGCAGTAGTTGAAATTTGAGAGAATAAATGCATGGTAGAGTATTTTGGCCTTGTCTACATCGAGGTATCGTGCAATCCGAGAAAAAGCCCCTGTTTTCTGATTCATCTTTTTGCAAATGTGTGTTACGTGATCCCGAAAATTCAACTTTGAATCAATCGTAACTCGTAAGAGCTTTACTGGAGGGGGGTGACAGGGGGAGTCTTTGGTACCGGTACCAACTCATAAGGTACCAGGTTCCACCCAAATTGAAGGTATTGGTACCACCAATTTTGGGGAAGGAGCTATCATGAATATGACGGATTCTGAAAGGTGGTCTACGTCAGTTCCTCGTGAAACCGATGGGCAAGACCAAACCACTCCTGAGCACGCCACCGTGGCATCTGTGTCACTGTCTGCACTGAAAAAGCTAAAAATTTGTTCTAGGCATTCCAAAATCATCCAAGGACGAAATTGTTATTGGTACCGACTCATATAAGCTTGGTACCGGTACCCCTACCTTTGGTACCAGGTTCCACCACATTTGCACAATGTTGTACCAGGTACCACCCCTCTGGTACCATGGTACTACTACCCTGTCACCCCCCTCTTACCGTGTCTGTATATGTCAAGATAGTATCTTTTGCTCTCTTTGAGACCAATAAACATCATTTGAAATTTATTATCCGGGTTTAAGAGTTGTGTTATGCCCAATAGACGCGAAATTTGTAAATGAACATCGTTGAATTCAGCTCTTGATTATTTTTCCCAGTTCTCAAATTCTTTTCAACGTAGAGGAACATTCATTGTTCATTTTTTACGAAATAACATGCAATGCAATCTGTTATAGAATCATAAAGCACGGCAGCGACATGGCGTTCCTGGACTTCTGAAATTCCCATCCCCGAGTACCAAACTCCCAGACATTCCCTTGAGGGTCTCGTACCCGCAAGGTAGAAATTCCAATAAAAATGTCCGAAACAAAAAGATTGACTAAGACTAGACCAGACCAGACCAGACTAGACAAGATCAGACCAGACTAGACCAGACGAGATTTGACTGAGGTACAGAGTACAGACTTGTTTGCAGCAATGATGAACTGAATTCAATTTGAAGAGCTTCCCTTTGGACGAAGTGCAAATAAAGATCAGCTGCTCTGGTATTAGCAACTGGGGACTCGAGGTGATCAAAAACACCGAAGAAAATCCCTCAAAATCCATCCTTATTTGGATCGAGGGGTGTAACTTCCATAAAGGGCGAAATTTCATCTAAATATACGTGGCATACCCTACATTTGCTGCCTCCAGTTATGAAGTCTTTGCTCGACCGACATTTTGCCAAGTTTGTGCAGGACTCGTAAGCCAAAGGTCAGAATGGCCGTAGGTTCAAATCCCGCCCTGGACAGTTTGGTCGCTGTCTGTAACTCTAGCCAGGGTCGACCAGAGCCATGTGAGGGAAATCTGGTAGCTGCGGCGGGTAGTTGCGGCGGACTGATGGTAAAACATCCGTGGCCCCTGCTGGAAATAAGTCTCTCAGACTTTCGCAGGCTAGCCACGTTAAATGTATATACCTACCTACCTACCTATTTTGATGAGGACTTTTTTGATGGTTGTGAGTGAATGTCTTTCTAAAATCAATAGACAGGAGTCCCCTCCCCCCCCCCCCCACATGAAATGAGCGACGGCACTCTCTTCCAGTGTGAATGCAATTCAGCTGAACAAGATTTTGCAGTTATTTCATTAGCCTGTGAACAGGCCTTTTTTTGCTTTTATATTTTAGAGCCTGACTTCAGGCTATTATTTCATCAGCCCTTTATCATTTCGCCATTGTTTACACTGCCACCTGGTTTCCCATAGTCACAGGAGTTCTTCACATAATTTACAACACTGCGAAGGAGCTTCATTCACAATTCTTAAAATATTCCATCTGTGGTAAAATTTGAATGCGTAGTATGATAATTTATGCAAAATCGATAATTCGCTGCATAACAAAAGGAACAATAGAAATAAAAACAATAGGAAATGTCATGACGTAGCAGCACAACCCGCCAACTAAAATCTGTTTTCGTAAATGAACTTTGCGTAGTAGCGAAGAGGGAAGGTTGAATTTGTGGCTTCAGCAAAGTACTCCGATCGCTACCTTTTACTCACTTTGAGAGCAGGAATGGATTACTAATCGCAACGTAACATATTCAAGTTTATACTGAAGTAAAAATTTTGGATTGATCTGGTGTTTGAAACTTGTTTTAGCTGGCACAAAGTGCGTGGATGTTAGCCGTGATGGGCTGCTCTTGCCCGTCACTTGCCAAACACATGAAATTCTGGATATGTTGGACTTTGTTCGCTCGAGTATACGTACAGGGTCAACTGAACTTGTTTATATCAAGAGAACAGATGAAGTCAAGTCTTCGTAAGTATTTGGAATACTATTTATTGTGTTTTACTTTACATTGATTAAATTGACGATTTTTGTAAAATGCGAAGGCCGATTGAGCCGAGTTGTTTTCCTTGCCACCCAACAGCACGTGATTTTAGACCGTTTCATCATCTTTACGCAGATCTCGACTTTGGGAACGATGTCTACCTCATAGAAAAAGGAAAAGTCATGAAGAACCTACAACACACTGAATCATGGTACAATTTACTTGCTCCTCTCTCAGCAAGCGTGTCTGAAGTACAGTTCACTTGGCGATCACACCCTTTGGTAAGTTGGCCGGCCATTTTGTCTGCCCTGTCTGTCTTTTGGGTTGGTTAGATTGATAATAAGGAGGCGAGAAGCCTAGCTGTGGGCAATCTATGTCTGATAGCTCTGTTTAGGATATCATCAGAGCTATCAGATCAGATAGTTGCCTTCTGGATATTTTAGTGATCACAACATTCCCAGCTCAAGGCGATATTACTAATGTTTACATCCAAAATACTCGTGATAGGATTTGTTAAGGGGAGACAGTGAGACCAGCCTGTAACAGTTCAGTTCAAGTGAAATACCCAAGTGAATTCTCCAGGAATGTTAAGTCGCAAGTCAAGTATGAAGAAGTAGGATTCATTTCCAGTTTATCTGGGATATTTCGTAATTCAAACAAACCAGTTACTGCTCACGATTTGTTGTGAAAGGCAGGCACAACCCAAACCAGACTTGCGAAACCGAAGACAGATCTGGTCGGGTTTGTTTGAGGATAAGCAAACTAAAAGGGCTTTCGCAATTTAAACTAAAGCTAATCTAAAGATGAAATTCACAAATTCCTGGGATTTCATAGTGTAATTCTCAATCAAAACCAGTTTTATCAAGCATGAATGCAATGAGAGTACTCATTAGTGAAATTCCACTCGCGAAGTCGAATTCATTCATACTAACATTGCCGGAACAAAAACCGCCGACGTGATCAATAATTCATCATGAAAACATAGCCCAAATTTTGTATTTTTTAGAATTCGCCAAAGCTGATGCTTGTTATAAGCTTATAAGGTATCAAGGAACAGCCATCAACTTTGTAAAAGTCACATGAAATATATTAAGCCGCTTACTTTGTGGCCTAAAGGTGTTGTTTTGATATGATGGGGTAGAGACCTTCAACATCAAAGTTTGTGTTCAATCAAACCGTTGCCTGTGCAACGTAGTTTTCCGCGCGGGCGTTCAGTCATATGCAAATTGAGGAAGGAAAAAGTCAATCTCTCATATTTATCTGCAATGATGTTTAAATTAGAGGAATTAGACCGAATAAGATCAGTTCAGATTCTCACTTGGCAAGAAAGCGGGGAGATAAACGTGAAAAGAGACTCTCATTTGCGAACTGCCCCTGGAATTTCCACTGTTTCAGTCTCTGCTGAAAACTTCCCTTACGTGCCTCGACGGCACGGTTGCTTTTATTTCCTTTCATTGCCAGAAAACTTTTTGCCATCTGCTGTGTGAAATGTGATGCCACAGGATGCAATATACCCAGATTCCCAAGAAGTGCCGTATTGTCTGTTCTTCCCCCCCCCCTAGAGTTTTGATACCTGAAAGTTTAGCCCATGATTTGCAAAATGTAAACAGTTGAAACTGTTTTGTTTAGCTGGCAGTGCAACTGGCTTTTTACCTCACTTTGAAATTGCGAAATTGCGAAATTGCGAAATTATTCTTTGAACAGCCTTTCCTGTTTGTAACCTGAGAACCTACTGAAGGATCTGCTGAATTCAGCCCTATATCGATAGATTCCCAAAACTACACATAGTCTAGATAGCAGGGAAAAAACAAGCACAAAAACGACTTTGCTACCCTGTCTGTAATTATGGACGGAAGAAGTTTGGAGTTGCTAAAACAGGAAAGTTTTGTGTGACACAATGCGGGAAGTCACATGAACGCTTTAAGTAGGAGTTGTGCGTCATAACACAAATTCTTGTGATTGTTCACGACAGTACTTTGAACCCGTTTTTGTGCGCTCTGTTTGATGGAAGGAAACTTCAACAACGTTACATTTCAGCTTGTCCAGATCTCACAATCTTGTCATTATATTAGTTGATAGCAACATGAGAATATTCTGGAACTTTTGTCAAATATTTCAAAGCTGGGTTTTAGTGCAGGAGAGGATAGACCTGCAGGGGTCTTGTAGACTCACCAACAAACTTGTTGCCAACAAAATGCAACGTAATCATGTGGGGGAGGGTGTCAGTTGTAAAAGCAGAAAAGATTTTCAAACACCGACCGACCATGTACTTCTATATTGCTGCTTTGTGCAGGACACACCAGCTGGTTACAGCCAAGGTTGCCAGAGAGCTTGTTCAAGCCCGTCCAGTGAAACTTGTGAAGAGGCTTTTAAATTGAAATTTTGATTAAGTGCAACAGTGCTTGCATATATGCACTTGTGTCTCTGGATGTGTGTAGGTTACATCAGGAAGACTTGTTTTCAACAAGGAAGATGGACAGTTATCAGCATCCTGGAGTAAGACCCTAAGACAGATGTTTAATCAGGAGCCCTGCCCATTGACCCAATCTGTATGGCAAGGTCACCTGCTTTGCAACACAAAACTAACAAAAGAAACTAAGAATTTGGGCCAGTACTGAAAAGTTTCTTAAAAATAATCAGATTGGTTTCTAGCAGTTTTTGTGTTCACTTCCTGTTCTCTTGTCAACATTTCAAAACAATAGTTTTTGAAGTTTTTTCATTAGACATTATGTATTTAAGTATATGCCTTCCCAGTAATGTTGTACAGGAAGCAAGTGCAAGTGAAGTAAAACTATGCCAAGGATTTTGTTTGTCAAAATAAATAGTTTCTATTTTCCTATTTTCCCAGTACAATTTTTGGTGGAGAGCTCAGTTTCTTATGAGCATTCTTATAAAGAAGAATGCTTGTATGCCATTCAGCACACAAAGTATTAAAATCAGCTGCTTTTGAAATTGTTTCCCCAAGCTGTACAACTTTTGTTAGGGATCATGGCCCATTTTACTCCATAATATTCAAGTCTTTGTGAGGTAGAAATACTGTGAAGTTACTCAGCAGTTGTTTCATTCAAGAAGAGACTAATTCTATCAAGGGTGAATATAATGTGACCATTGCACCAAAGGAGGCACAAACAACTTTTTGCAGCATTGGGCTGAAAACGCTAAGGGATTTTCAAGCAGTATACTGTATCTTGGCTTGTGGTTAGTGCTGGAAAGAACCTCAGCCTAAGCTGGTGCTACAGTTGACAGAAGAGGCCTGTTCAGAAGCTGTATTTTTGACACCTGTCAAACCAGGAAACACATCAAAGTTCCAATGTGACTGATGATTCCATCATTGATGAACATTATGATACCCACAATTTCATAGAATGAATGAAAATGTAACAGGGAAGATAACATTTCCTGGTTGATGGGCATTTGCTCAAGAATTCCATAATAAATGACAAGAAAATGTCAACAAATGCCTCTTTGCTAATTTTGTTGGTCAAGAAAATGATTTCCCATGATGGCCTTTGACCAGTAATTCATTCATTTTATTGGTTGAAAACTGTGCAGACCATTAATGCTATGTTGATCTAGATATTATAGTCCATTCATTATGTTGATACCCTTATCCTGGACATGTGGATTTTGTTGCTTTGTATTATTGTGGCCTTTTGACTGCAGGAAGTAGGAGATATTTGGTTTTAGTATTTGTTTGATGAAGTTGGAATTAGCTGGAATTGAAATAGACTTAATTATCACTTTATGTCTAGGTCAGCTGTTAGGGTAATGACCATGTGATAACACTGGAAGAGAAGTTATGAGTTAAGATAGTATCAGTTTCATTCATTCATCAATCAATCCTAAATACAATTACAATACAACTACAACTTTGTAAGGTGCCATACAGTACTTTGAGAGAACCTGATACTTCAAATGCAGAAAAGCCCTTTACATGATTGTATTAAAGATTTGAATTTAAGGAGCAGCGCTGTAAATAGGTTAAATAAGCAAGAGAGAGAGAGAGCCTCTCCCTCATAAAATAAAGAAATTAAAATGATTTTATGGAAATATCCAGAACCAGATGTAGTTTGAAACGATGGCAGAGTGAAAAATAAAGTCCTGCTGTAACGTACAAGAATTATGAACAGGGCGTACGAAAAGGCTGAGGGTATCCCCACAATAGGTAGTTCTTTTGTGGACCTGCTGGTACTGAAGGTTGCCAGATATTCAGTTCAGTTTCATTTCAGTTTCATTTTATTTAAATTCACCACATATATACAATTTATGCTAACAATACAAACAAATAACTAAACTACGAAGATTAAAAGTAATGTCACAAAAAATGGATACAATGATGCAGAAACGATACAGATATAACAATTTGTTGCTCTTTACGAGTTTTTGTGAGATAATGATGGACTATAGGGTGAAAGAGGGTGTGGTAACCCTTGATTTTGGGAGAACAATGACTTAAACAATAAAAGTAAATAATGTTTTAACCAAACAATAACTTTGTTCCAAATATTTGGTTAGGTGTCCTCCCTTGTTGTAAAGGATTAGTGCATTATTTGTGCAAAGTGTAGCATTTTAAAGTAGCATTTTAAGGTATTTTCATGCATGCACATTGTTGATGTTATTAACCAGGAATGAGATTCCTGATGGAAAGTCAGATTTTTAGGCCTAGCCGAACGTTTTGAGAAATAATTGTAAACACAAGATTTTTAAGGGTTTGGGAACTTGCTGAATGTTACAGGCAAAAAGATTCTTTTTTTCATATGTAACTAGAGCTGTGCAATTACTCGTTCCTTGTATTGCAATTTACTGTATTCTCATTGCAGGTGCTTCCTTATCAGATGGCAGTATGGTCGAGCGACCCAGAAGTTGCTGCAATCCAAGTTAACAAACCATTGATTGGACAAACACCAAGATATGAGGAAGGTTGGTAGTCTGCCAATAGATGATTTTGCAAAACATGACTTCAGGGAATTCTTTACCATGGTCCTTTGTGTCCCAAAGACTTTCAATTGATTTGATTGAATCATTCATTCTTGCATTGCAGTGACTAGAAACTCCTCAGGGGCAACTTCCATCTTTAGCACAGTTTATATTCCTAAAAGTACCCATTATAGACTATGGAGGAATCACCATCCAGTCACAAAAGCTTAGTATTTTTGCTTGCAAAATGATTGTTTCGAGTTTGTTTGGAGTTGCATTGTCACATGGAAGGAATTAGCTTCCCGAATTTGGGGATGTGTTTTGTGTCCTTGTCTTTGATGGAGTATGTGAAAGAAGTGGTCTGTTTCCAGTTTTGCTAAAAGAGCAAAATGAGGATTAGAAAAAATGTTAATGAGTTGGGAGCAAAGCTATGATTAGTAAAACATTGTTTTTCTCCATTGTTTTAAACCAGAAGTCCATTTTTGACCAAACATGTAAGGGTCATTCTCTATTTAATTTCAGCTGTGAATCAATTGATCCTGTCTCACTGTGTCACAGGGTGCACAGGTTTTCCTTTTGGAAATAAGCTCACCACCTTCATTTCGTATCGCACTTTCTTCCTTCCCAGTATATATGTACCACCCTGTTTTATCCCTCTCCCTTCCTCTCCTTTCTTTTCCCTCCATTTCTTTTGTTTTTTTCCTTCATTCCTGAGAAATGTGACCTTTTCAGCTACCTTCCTTATAGCACTGCTACCAGGCTACTAGGTTTAGCCTTGTATCTCAATATATTTTGATTTTTAGAATTACTCACATGACATTCTCTGTTTCCTTGCAGTTTTCACCATAAATTTCCCATGTAGTGGAAAGAAAGGTGGAGTGATTGACATTAGCTATTCACTGAATTACACAACTGCCTCTTCCACATTCTTGGATGGTAAATTGGAGCTTAAAGTCAGAAGGCAGTGCTTCAAAAAGGGTACATAGTTTATTGATTTTCTTATTATCATATATATATATAAATTGTGGTAGCCCACTCGTGATAAATATAAATCATATATATATATTGTATTTTCTGCAAGGGTTTATTATTAATAGAAAACTATCTTACTGTATTGTATAGACTACATGCTCAACTGATTGTTATAATTCTTCTTATCTCAATTTGGTCTCTTTCTTCTGATTTTGTAAGGGATTTCTCCTGAGGGTCCCTTCCAATGGCTTCTAAAACAGCCAAAGTTAAGACCAAGCTTCCCTGATATTCCTACCACAAGGAAAGGACTTGAACGCACTTTGCACATTTCATCCTTTCACAGAATGGAAAGTCATCCCAACTAGTGTCAACATGTGAGCTTAGAACTAGTGTCAACATCCAAAGTAGTCATCCCAACAAGTCATCCCAACTCTTACTCCCTATTTGGTATTATTTTAATCCATAATAGGTTCATATTAGAAATATTTCAATATCTACTTTTCTTTTCTTCTATTAAGACTTCTCTTTCATTAACACCTTTGGAAGGACCATTATGGAAACAAGGTCGCACTGACCTTAATGCTATCCCTGCCATTTTAACTAAGGTTGTTTTTAGATTAGATGTTTTTATTTGTTTAATATCACATGCCTGTTATTAGACTTTTTCTTTTTAATAAATTTATTGTATATATTTTATATATATATAGATTTTATATTTTTGTTGGCAAATATATACATACATACAGTGTGGCAAAATTGTACAGGGTGATTCTTTCCTCATCAAGTAACATGAAACAATGGTAATTGCCATTGCTGTGAGAGGGGAAAACTAAAAAGTTTTTCTGACGGAACTCTTGAGAATATTTCCTGCCAATACCTGTTCTGTTTTCCTTTCAGTAAATTACCAAATTTATATGGACTGTATACTGCCTGCTAGCATTGAATGTATGATTTTTGTTTTAGGAGATGGAAAAACATATCCAGTTGAGAACAACAATGCAAAACAATCCAAAGTGAAGAGAAATTCAATAATTGCAATTGCAGCTGCAATTACAGTTATCCTATGCTTCTTAATATGCATTGGACTGTATTATCGCTATTACAAGAAGAACAAGCGGTTACAAATGAAGTTTGATACAGAATATGAGCTTGCTGCTAAAAGGTAACTTGTCAGCTTAAATGTATACAGTTTAGGAATTTATTTCTTGACACCAGCATCATAATGCACGTTGTTGGCACTTTTGACTGTACAAGCCACAGGGATGTGAAGAACTTATTATGTGTGGACAGATTCACTCAGAACAAGTGGTAATCTTCCTGGGCGGGTGTATCTAAGGCTATGTTCCAACAGTAGATGAGAATTTTGATGGTAAATAGCATGGTCTAATGCATAATTGATTTGTTAAAAGAACTTAAAAACAATTCAGATAGAACCTGAATGTATTTATACATCTTCTAAAATTTTTGAATGTGCACAATTGGAACATAGCACCATAACACCACTTAGTTGAATGCCTTGTATAAGAATACATGTTTAAAAATATTATATATCCAGACAATTGTATGATAGGTAAAAGGTCAATAAACAGAAAGCAGGAAATTTTATTCCAACAATGTGAGTAAGGACAAATGTAATTGTTAATCAGAATTGCTGATAGGTATTTCTGTGTGTGATTGTTTGTTATTGTTGTGCTCACTATGTTGTTCACCAATTCTTGATTTATTGATTGATTAGTTAATTGGCTCAAAATTTGATTCATTCATTTAAGCATCCATTCATTGATTTATTCATTGAAGTGATGCTAGAATTAATGATTTTATTCTTTCAATTTTGCAGGGAAATGAGAGAGGTAAAAGAGCAACATGACTTGTTCAACCATGTATATGAGGAAGAAGATGATGCACCACCAAGACCAATCTTCAATCCAAAGAAGAAACCACCAAAGGCTAAGAAATGGAACAAGTTGTCAAGACACAGGAGATCCTTACGACTTCCAGTTGAAGGAAACCCCCCACCAGCGTATACACCATCACCAGCAACCCCATCTTCCCCAGGATCTTGCATGAGGGTTCTTGAGAATATCCCAGAAGAACATGAAGAGACAAAAGAAGATACAGAGGAAGAGGGGGATGAGGAATCAAGGCCAATGCTGAACAGCAGGAATAGGGGTGACAGTCACATTGTCCATATACCAGATCACTCATATGGTCAGTTTTCATTTTCATGGTTCTTTTTTCTCTCAGAATTTGCATATCCTTTTTTAGAAATTTGTGATTGCTTGATTCTAAATCTTTATGGTTCTCAAGATCTTTGTTTTTCCCAATTCTCGTAAAAAATGAAAATCTACAAATGAATAATTCTGAGCCATTATAGAAAAGCAAGTAGGGTGAGAGTGGTAAGCATCTGTGAGTGAATTCCTGTGTCAAGGTTACAAAGTGTCAAGTGTGAAAAAGGAGAACAGACCTTGGCAATTTTGGAACAAAAAGTTAGATCTTTGTTAACCAAGTTGATAGAGGTGTTCAAGCATGCAAAGGGCTGGATGACACCTAGAAGAGATATTATATACTTGATTGAGATTAGTTTCTTTCAGAAGCCAGAAGATATTGAGTTTTGGCTAATTGAGTTGAAATAAGATAAACAACAAGAAGTTTACTTTCAGCTATCCCGCTTGTATACAGGGTGTCCCAAAAAATTTTGCACTGTTTTTTGGAGCTGTAGTTTCAATCATCTTGGTTTTTACACAGTTGCATAGGTCTGGCTTCAACTGAAAGTTTGAGACGTGTAATTCACAAAAGGGGCACAATTTTTTTTGAGACACCCTGTTGATAATTGTATTTCAGAGATGTACATTTTCTCCTTGTATGTAGCAGGCATTTGATCAAATGAAAGTTTGTTATGTATTATATATCTTTTAAACTGCAAAACAGTTTAAACCTATAAATATACATTTCTTTCCGTTCTTTTCACAGATAGCTCACAGAAGTCAAAATGTCAAACAAAAAAGTGCAAGAGATTTAAGCAATCACAAAGTGGTTATGTTGAAGTAAACCTTGCTAGAGACAGTACAGATGGACAGCATTGTGCAAACACAAGTGAAAATCCAGATGATTTGTACAAAGTGCTGAATGATCATTGGATACAACAGTTCAATGGATACATTCTTGAGTTGGACCAAGTTGTGATAGATCCTCGACCATTCTCTAAAGGTTGGTTAGCCCTTTCTCTTTTTTGTTGATGACACACACAGGTACTTTAAATGCCTTGCACACAGTTACATGGTTTTTCCTGCCAAAGAGTTCTTGTTTAGAAAATGTATGGTCTTTTATATGGCCCAAGAATTCTTATCATATTGTAAAGGGTTTTTTATTGTTAAGGAGCACAAGGCTTCTACTGTAAATTTTGTTCACAAATTGTGACTTTAGTTGGAAGAAAAATGTGATATATAACTTATTTTTTAAACAAAGAAACAGAAGAACTTAGATGGGATGGAAATTGATTCCTATCTTGTTGAAGGTAGAGAAAGGCAATGAATTATATGAAGAATCGTTGGAAACTCCTGGTTTTACACGTTCCTTCACTGTAAATTAACATTTTGAATTGATTCCTAGATTTACTTTGCATAAAGACTTCAGGCTACCCTCTGCAAGGAAGCATATCAAGTTTTGAGCTTGTTAAATTCTTTCTATGTTGGAATTATTTTTCTTGTTTTAGTTGTAGCCATTGACTTATTATTTGTTTATTTTAGGAGCCTATGGGTATGTGCACAAAGGCAGAGCCAAAGGTACTAACCAACATGACAAGGTCATACCAGTTGCTGCAAAAGTTATGAAAGGTAAGCAGATCACTCAGTATGTGACTGTGAATGCCTGTGTTATCTTTTGTGTTGTTAGGTCTCTAGTAAAAATTTATGGCAGATCTATTGCCCTTGTATCTACAGTGCTTAATATTCTTTTGACTACTTAACCAGCTTTGTAACCAAATCTTTTGAGCCAAAGGCAAAACTCCACAAGACAAATTGAGTTTGCTTGAAGTGATAAGTGCATTAAACTTTTTAGTCAAGAGCAGGAGATGCATATCAAACTTTTTTGGGAATTGCCCAGTGTATGTAACCTGTAACATGCACAATGTGAAAAGGTATTGATGGTGGAGTGGATTACAACCACTAGTGTTTTCATTGAGATACGCTAAAATTGTGCAATTTTAAAGACTTGTTGTGTGTGAAGTGGTAATCATGGGTGGTTAGTGTGTTAATTTTAAAGACAAATTTCTTGCTGGATTTCCTATTACATAAAAGTTGCTAATCAAAATTAGAGGTTGAAGCCACAGGTTTTATCATTTCTTTCTTTTATTTCAGATTCAATGGACTTTGAAACTGTCTCAGCCTTTGTGTCAGAAGGTGTAATCATGTCAAGATTCAACCATCGAAACATACTTCCACTATTAGGAGTAGTAATTCAGTCAAGTGCCCCACCGATCATAGTCATGCCTTACATGAAACATGGAGATCTAAACCAATTTCTGAGGAATGCAAGAGCTACACCAAGGAAACCACAGGTTTGTAGGATATTTCAAAACCCTTTTTTGGCTTGAGTTGAAGTAAGTAATACTTGATTTAAGTCAACATTGACTGCCCCTTTGACAGGAAGTCAAATCTTGCAGTCAAGGATTGTAAAAAGCATTTTGAGGATATGTATATGTATATATAGATTAATTTTTGTTCAAAATTCCATTATGAGCTCTCTGCTGCAGACCTCTGTGGTCCTTTCGTCAGGTAAGATGATTACATATGTATATATATATATATACATAGTGAATCAAGATTTCTATGTAACTAAATTTCTGAAACTAAGAAAGTTGCCTTGCATGCTGAGGATTGAAAATTATTTGGAAGAAGGAATAAGCAGATTTATAGAGCATGGGATATGCACTCTGAGAAGGGTAAAATGTTATTTAGAATAGGATAAAAGGAGAAAGCAGTTGTCCATGCACACAGGAGATTGAAAATTGCGAATGTGCGCAGTTGAAGTTGCAATCTCTTTAGTTGTTTGTAACATTAGCTTATTCATTTCCACAGTTGTTAAGTACAAGGCAGCTTGTCAACTTTGGTCTTCAGATAGGCAGAGGAATGGAGTATTTGTCAAACATGAGATATGTGCACAGAGATTTAGCAACTAGAAATTGCATGTAAGTATTCTATAGTGCTCATAATAAGGTTTGAGAAACAGGAGTACATACATTTGTGTTCTTAAGCAAGTGCACATTAACCTGTAAGACTTGCACTGAAAAGATTTACAAATCTAGCATCTTTATCAGGGTTCGGTGAAGCAGTTGTCAATGAAATCTATGCTAGGCTATGAAGGAATGATAATGGTACATTACAGGTATTGCACACATTAACACAACAAGATTTCTTCACGCAGTTGGCAATGAAATCTATGTTAGGTTATGAAGAAATGATAATGGTACATTACAGGTATTGCGCACATTAACACAACAAGATTTCTCCACATCATATAAGAATTCTTGTGCAATACACCACTTTAATTAAGCAGCCTCTTTTTGGAAATTTGTCAAAATCTCTTCCTATTGTTAATATGAAAATTTCGAGCCCAGATTCGGATTTGCCACCCAAAGTCTGGTTAAACATTTTTCAACTGCTGACAATTGTGATGTTGATTTTATGACAATGTAAAGTTCAAAGATTTATAAGGGACTTGACCGTAAAAAATCGTTCGGGGTGAAACTTTACACCCGAGTCATTTTCACGGTCAAATCCCTTACAGATTTCAAACTTTACATTGCCATAAAATTAGCACTACAACCGCTAGCAACATGAAAACTTGTGGTTAGACTAAAGTTTGGGCGCTAAATCCGAATTTGGT
The DNA here is from genome assembly GCA_964020215.1 of Aurelia sp. 3 sensu Dawson et al. (2005). Lineage (NCBI taxonomy): Eukaryota > Metazoa > Cnidaria > Scyphozoa > Semaeostomeae > Ulmaridae > Aurelia > Aurelia sp. 3 sensu Dawson et al. (2005). The sequence continues at coordinate 18,048,859 of OZ026580.1, forward strand.
GTCTAAAATTTCATATGAAAGAATTTTAAATAATTTCCAAAACGAGGCTGTTCATAAAAGTGGTGTATTGGAAGACTGTTAATTTTTCTAAGCAGAAATTCTTAGTCAGGAAAACCCTTTTGATATGTGAAAGGTCTGTACTGCATATGCTGTTTGTGTAGAGTGTGGTTTAAGGAAACCATTGTTGAATGAATCTTCTCACTTGCTCTACAGGGTTAGTGAAGATCTAGAAATAAAGATTTCTGACTTTGGACTTGCAAAAGAAGTTGGCCATGATGATAGTTACGTCATGGGAAAGAAAACTAAGCTGCCAATCAAATGGATGGCGATTGAAAGTTTGAATGGAGTATTTTCAGAAAAGAGTGACGTGGTAAGTTGATTTCCATCTCAATTCATTTTATTGTGAATGAGATTTCACATGTTGTAACTGACAATAACCACTGCTTAAAGAGATATCAAAAGATTATGAAAGAGGTACCGCTGTTATTGAATGAGAAATCGTTGAGATGCAAAAGCTTGTGGTAAATGTTCACCTTTTAGTGTCCCACATGAAGCTAGCAAAGGCAAATGTTTGTGGAAAACAGATAGACGTTTCGAAGAAGACTAAGTGATTACATTTCTGAAGAATGAATTTTATGCCTCCGAGTACACTGGATCCATGCAAAGTGAACAAAGTGCCAAGCATTATGGCTAGCTCTGCAAAATGTGTGAGATCCATTCTCAACGCTGCAAGTCACATGTTCTTCAGCATGCCCTTAAGTTCTTTGTTTTGCAAAACGTTCCTTGAGACATCGTTTTTTAGCTTTGATTACAAAGGAATTTTATTTTATGTTCTTTGTCTTGTGTTTCCCAGCACTGGGCTGTGTATTTATCCCTTTCAGCATGTTGTAAACTTTTGAAGAACAGAGTAGCACATCGTTTGCAGAAAAACTAGCAACTATTTATTTTTGTATTATTTTGACAAATTTTTTTATTTCTATTTACAGTGGTCGTTTGGTGTCGTTTTATGGGAACTGATGACTCTAGGCAAACAACCCTATTCTGGAATAGACAGCTCAGATATGGAGCAACATTTACTAAAAGGCAATCGATTAGGACAGCCAAAGAACTGCCCAGAAGAAATGTAAGTATTGGTTCTATTTGCCATTTGATTCAAACAGGGGCGGCTGGGACTAAAAATATTTAGGTATTTAAAATTAGGAAAGGGAGCCTTCCCAGGACAGGGGTCCGGAGCATACTCCCCTAGTAAAAAATGTTTTTAAAACATTCTTAAGCGTTGCAGAGTGCCCTTCATAACTTGTTCATGAGAAAAATCATCTTCAGCAATCATCATACAACAGATATTAACAACGTGTCAAATGTCAAAAGTTGTTAAAATCTTCTAAGACATCTAACCCTTCAAAGTTTGGAAAAGACTAGTAAAATCCTTGTACCTGTGAATTCCAGCAGCTGCAAGTGCACAAGAGGAAGAGAAAGGGCCTTGGGCTTTAAACCGTGAGGGTTGCCGTTATCATCAAAGATCATATTGCAATCAAAACTCGCGGAGACTTGCCGCCTCCAGAAAGCCACCAAAAGGGCAAGGTATTGAGATTTAGACTTGAATACCACGGCCTCTCAGAAGGACCTCATCTTCTCATAAATGCGTTCGCATCTGCATTCTGAAGGTCGCTGAAACATTCCTTGGTACTAGTAAATGTTTTACAAAGTAAATCGCGTAGAATCAGCAAGTTTTTTTCATTCTTGATGTTAGAAATTTGAATTAAATCAAGGACCCCTTTATCGATGGGCATTTCAATCCCAAAAATCCGTATATCTTTAAGAAAATTATTTTGTTTTCAAGGGGAATTCCTCAAAACCCGTAAAAATCATTTGTTTTAAGAAAAGATCTTGCACGCTTTTCCGAATGAGTGACATTGCACCCTCGCCCTTTGTAACTTACAGGATAGCCATAGAGTACACTCTGAAACATGGCTTCTACAAGGTTAAAAGACACCTTCTAAAACTTACCTGGACGCTGCTCGAGAGTGAACTGATTTCTTTATTTTGATCAAAAAAAAAGGTTGTTGAAACACCCCAACGATACTCGTTTCCCAAAACCCAATCCTTCATACACAATGGCAGTCGAAAGTGAAGACACAAGGAAACCTCACCGTGGTATTCAGAATGAGAACTGAATATGTTCATTTCAGAAAACCTTTGTTGTCTTGCTGAAAGTTCAATGGCAGTCAACGTCACAAAGGGCCATGGAAACAAAGACTTAGTATTCAGGATGGCCTCTGAATACCTCACGGCCAACGGGGTCGTAATAATCCCAGATATCAATATCCACTATTGACAAAATTCCTCAATGGATTAGCGATCTATTATCCACTTTCTTTGAGACAAAAAGGATGATAAATATAGTCTGTGCATCATTTCCGACATCACAAAAGGGTCTTTTCATCAAACCCGGCATCTCTTGGAGAGAGGTTTTCTTATTGGAAAACGTATTTTCGAGGGTCAGAAAAATATAATAATTTTTTTGCAAAAAAATAGGTATTCAGTGAATACCTTGAATACCCCTCAGCGCCGCCCCTGGATTCAAAGTTAGTCTGTCTGCAGACATTTGAAGCAATCTTGTACATTTATGTATTGATGATTATGTATAGAGATATTTTAAAGGTCTGTAAATATTGTATATATATTTATTTTGACTTAATATGATTTTGAATCTACAATAACATTTCATGGAGTTCTCATGCCATTTGTTCAACTTTCAAATGCCATTAGAAAAGAATAAAGTTTTGTTGACGGTAAAAAACGATCGTTAAGGAGGATGCATGACTGCTATTTAAACTAATATGTGTGCTGTTACATCTGAATGCCTTTTGTGTCACATCAAGAATTATTTCCGTATCTAAAATCCAAATTTTTGGACAAGCTGGTACTCAAGCTGGTGCCTTACTCATAAAGGACTTTGTTTTATGCTCATGTTCTTTCACATTTTATTATCAACAGGTATACGAACATGAGGCTGTGTTGGCGAGAAGATCCAAATGAGAGACCGGACTTTACAGGACTGTGTTCAAGAATGAATGCGTATGAATCTAAATACAAGAAATATACTCTGGACTACACATTAACAGCATCTCATAGTGCAACGTGATGGAAATTCCAGCTAAGTGTAAATAAGCATGTAAATACGATTTTCCACAAATTTAGGTCCAATCAATATGCCTAAGTTATTTTTTCTATTTCCCATTCATTTATTTACTTCATCTTTACATTTATACATTGTCAAGATGCGTCAAGGATATTTGTCAGTGATCATTTTGTAGTGGATGTAGGTACCTGGTGAGTTAGATAGCACATAAAGCTAATTTTGTTGGGTGCTTCTTCAAAATTTACATGAGATTTAATCTGCAGATTTTAAGTCATAATTTGGTGATTGGTATCTCAAGATAAGTTTGCCTTTTCGACTTAGAAAATGTCAGGGAATATTTTGATAGTTTTTCTTAATCTGGTGTACCTAGAAACAGCCAAAAACTTTTGTCACTACGTGTCCTGTAATTAAGTGTATATAACACCCTAAGCTCAACCTGAAATGTTCATTTGCTGAGAATATCCACTATATATAAGCATAGGCATCTTGACAAAACTCTTTCATCTGCATTGAACTGGGAAGACTCAACTTCGTGAAAGTCAAACTGTAAGCATGTGAAATTTGGAATATTTTAATTTGTTATTGTACAAAAATCCTTTTTCGAAAGAAGAACTGGTGCTATTTTATATCAGATCTTTCGCAATTGAATTGCCTTTCTATTTGGGTAAAGATACTGAGAACCCATTGTTATGGTCTTCCCATTTCACTCTTTCCTTATCTTCCAATCTTTCAGCGTTATAGTTTCTATTCGGTAGCTCTTCACAATTGAAGGTATAGTTTCCTCTGTTCCATACGGAAATTTTTGTGTTATCTTTTTTTACTAGAATTAGACGCGTTGCTCTAGAGAGTTAATATTTGTTTTAGCGCCACTGATAGCTAACTATACCCTTCTCGAATCCCATAGAGCTTTGATTTAAGCATGTCAAATTATGTTACACGTTTTATTTTTGCAAGGTGGCCCGAGCGCGACTTTAAATCTGGAGCCCCTATGGCCAAACTATTTCTAACAACCCAATTCAATGACGTTTTGAAATTAAGCTGCTTTTAAAGAGTTAATCGCTGATCCACACACATGTTTGGTTCGTTTGTGGCAATTTTTATAGGATATTAAGCTGAGTCATTGACATGCTTTTCCTGCCTCTGTCAAAATCGCCAGCAAAGGAATTTAGCGTAAAATCATGGCACCTTTTTGGGAACCATACAGTTTGAATATCCCAGATCTTTAAATTTGATGGACTTCCCGAATAGTGTTCTAGTGCAGTGTAATGATCATTGACGCGTAGCTAGATGAGTCAAGTGGACAAGCTACGAACCCTGCCAAAAACTAGCGTCATGACAAGGTGTCCTAGGCTTAATTTGGCCTTTTCTGCTTCTGCAGTCCCCGAGGCTAGACGCTAAAAAACCGCAGCGTCATCTTTGCTTAAGTTACGCTCGCTGCCTTGCAGATATGTTCTTTCTTCCAAGGTGTAAAGATTGGGTTAACCTATTTATCTTTCTGTGTATTTATTTTCAAATATCGTATTGATTGTTGAAATTGGGACAATGTTCATACATCGGTAATCCGTAAATCTTTGTACAAATTGATTCAGAGTGTTTTAGGTTATGATTTGTGTTTACCGCTTAAGCGGTTTCAATCATCCTGCATGGCCTGTTTAGACTATCAAAGTTTATTCTCTTTTTGTCCAGACGGCATGGCGTTACGGCAACGATAAAAATACCATTAAATATTGTTCTGAGGTAAATCTTAATGCAGTTTCTCTAGGAAATTTGCGAAAAATTGCTGATGAAATCATTGCTAGGCAATGCAAACGTTTTCCTTGATAGCACTGAATCCAAGAACCTTTACGAAACTTACAATAACTTTTAGAGCTTTGCCATTAACCCCAGCAGTTGAGGTGTGGTAGCGTAGTGTAATCCTGTGACTTTGCAGCCAGAACGATCAGGGGAACTGAGTTCAGTACCCAGCAGAGCCCTATTACTTGAGCGCTATGACAACGGGTTGCGGACTGGATTAGCACTTACTTCTGTGATCCCAACGATTGGCGCTAAAAACCGCAACTTCACCTACAGTTGTAAGTTGCCCGTTTCTTCTTTAAAAGGCTGCCATTTTCTTCGGCTTTGGTCCATCTATCCTCAAAAAGTTGTGAACTCATTTCTTCAACGTCCCAGATTAAAATCTATTTATTGGGATAGATTAACGAGACAGTTGAAAAATTCATCGCATGATCTAAAAATACAATCATAGTCCGCTTCTTTGATAGTCTAAACGTTCAAAGAACCTTGCAGTGATCCACCCATTAAATTGTAGATATAGTTGTGTTGGGATGTAACTTTGTACTACCTTGATTAATTTGATTAAAAATCAACTTTCTTGCGAGCGTAACATCGCATACTGGGTTTATAAGGAATATGAAGCTTTGCCACCCCTTGATCAAAAGAAATATTACTTAGGGTAGGTTTGAATGGTAATTCCAAACCTTCCAAATTCTGGAAACGGTAGACTTCACAGAGACGGAAACACATTTCCCAAATCAAACACAAAATTCTGCCAAATAGCAGGTTTGAGATTCATCTTGGCGAAAACGAGGTTTCCAGTTGAAAAACACGAAGACGAGTCAGATGCTTGGAAACAAAGAGTAAAGTTACCAATTCATCGTAGCAATGTGAACAAATTCGCCTCGTTTCCAAAGTTTCGCAAATAGAAAAGGGGATTCTCTCCAAAGTCTGCCAAACCTTCTGCCTTTTGGGGCAGAAAGCTTGGAAGGCCTTTCACAAACCTGCCAAACCTGACGTTTTCGGAATTTGGGAGTCAATCAAACACGAATTCTGAGTCTACCAAGTCACCGTTTTCAGAATTCGTACCAATCAAACACACCCTTAGAGGAGAATAGAGTGGAGCCAAACGATGAGAAATTGGTGGAAAATCGATGAAAATCCAATGAGCAAAAATTTGGTTTCTTCTGTTTATGAAGAATCAGCTAAAATTTGCTCTCGTTATTTTCGTCGAGACTTTATCTGCAATATGGTTGCTTTTATCATAGACACCGCAGTTATGTTTCAGTCTATACGCTGCTGAGGAGGTATTGTAGTTGCTCTAACGCTAACTCCTCCCTAGTAGCAAATAAAGTCATCCACCGTAAAAGAACAGTTGCAATGAAGCACAACTGCGGTGTCTAACCACCCATGCTTTTATATGAAGATGGGATATCATCTTTGTGCTCATCAATTTCCGGCGGTTGGTATTTTGTCCCTTGATCGTAGCTTTGCTACTGTGTGTGTGCGGCCTAAATCGTCTCAACAGCACTCATAGATCCTTTATTGGCCAGGCTGTCATGTTACGCTCAGTTAGACTTTTTGCAGATTGATTTATCGTCAGTTTAAATGTAAAACTTGATAATCTTCCGGCACTTTGTCACCCAGGACCATTAACTACTGACCGAAGTGAATTGTAAATAGTCGTGGTAGTAGAATTTAGTTATGTTGATGATTCGTTCGTCCCCCGTGTTCCCTTGGCTTGAACATGTCATATATTAGAAGCGATCTTCAACTTTCCAACCGCACATTGCCATAAAACTTCTCAAAATGTGCAGTGGAAGACATGTTGACCATTACTTGTTTCAGAGCTTTGTTTCATTAGTCCTTTCATGATGATAACAAGTCGCACGGAAATTAAAGAATCTAGGACTTTGGCAGGAGCCTCGTTGTCCAGCACCTCCAATGATGTCGTCAAGCCAGAAATCAGACTCCCTTGCATCAGGACAAATCTTCCTTCCCTTTTCCTCCTTCCCCCTTCCCAGTTTTTTGATTGCTTTTAATCTAAGAAGAAAGTCGATAGGCCCTTTCATAGAATCCATTTCGTTGTTCACGTAACTTTATTTTACCATCACAAAAATATTGTACATAAAAATTGATACTTCTGTAAATAGTATTTGTAGTAAATCATTGTGTTAGATAGGCGATATTTCGCAGCATAGCTTGATACCACAGTAATTTCTGATAGGTATTTCTTGTAAATAGACGAAATCTTTTTTGTGTAAAAGTATGGTGAGAGCTCTCTCCAGTTACATTGTTAGATGAGAGGTAGCAGTTAATTTTCATCATAAAATGCATTCAGAAAATTGAGCTTATTGTTGCTGTTCCGCTGTCTACAAACCTTTTGAGGGCTCTGTTATCGAAGCGTCTCCAAGTCGAGATGGACATTTTCAAGTTCACATGGGAGATGAGTATTTGGTGTACCATGAATGTTTTTGGCACTTGGGACGTGTCAACGGGAAGGGTATCGATTTGCACGATTTTGGGATAAAGAAATTTGTCGATTTTTGCGATTTCATCAAACAAGAAATAAACGGGCTATTTTTTGACAAAAATTAGTACGAGTACCGAGGTCGAGAACAAATTTTGGATAAAATTGGTACGAGGAACGGGTGTTTCTGGAAATCGAGTGGCACGCCCCTAACAAAAGTCTGATCAAGCGCCCTGTACAATGAAGTGAAAAAGTGGGGCGAGTGGGGCAATGCTTCTCCAAGACTTATGACGATGAGTCCCTTGTATCCCTGCGGTAAACTTGGCCCTATTTTCTTCAATCATCAATGGATGGAATAGTAATTCACAAATCTCGCAATCTGATTGGTACTGCAGGAATCGCGAAGTTGGGCCTAAATAGGGCCAGGTTTTTCAGAGTAATATTATCAGTCTCTGTTGACTGAAGCGCCATCATCAAGTAAAAGAGAACCGCGAAACAAGAGACTCATCGTCATAAGTCTAGGCTACTCCTTGCTAGCAATCGCTTTTTCGACAGCCTCGATTCGAGACTGCAACGTGAACTTTATTTTGGTCCGTTATAATGAGCAGGTGCAAATGTGTTTGCAATTTCATTTATTATCTGGGGATAAAATGTGCTCCGGTTTTTTTGCGGAAACTATCCAATTTGAGTTATTGTGGCTTTTCCAAACGGTACGGATAAAGCAATTTTGCTGAAAACGAATCAAAATATTCTTAAATAACGCAAAGAGGTTTAAGATATTCATACCGCAAATTCAGAAATCGAGTTTCTGTTCTAAAGCATTGAAATCCCGCAACATTTAAGCAGCAGAAAAGTACCAGCATTGTTGCAAAATCGTTAATATTGGATGGGAGTTTATGTGCACTTTGGAAAGCTGTTTGGATTTTGCCTGGAAAACTGGTTTAATGGTCTTAATTTGCTTCTTTCTTATCCGTGCCGAGCGCTTGAACGGCTTAAACGCCGTATTTCAATGTTCATCGATTTCCAAGGATTGCAGGCCAGTAACTAATTCGATGTGACGTCGATGACAACGGAGTTATGATACACTACCACTGTTTGGGTCATGCACTGATAGCAGACTAGACGTCGTAGCGGAGGCCCTATTTGTCCACTGTCAGCTCTGATGCATGTGTTACTGGCGAAAGGATTCATATGTGAATAAGACAGCGGTTTAATGTCAAATATGCACTTGCCTAATTCATAGTTGATGCAAGTAGTGTCAAGCAAGTTTCTACTGCAGCCAAATAAGCTGGATGTCCGAACACCAAAATAAAGTATATTCATTGCAGTTCGCTTCTTCATTCTGTGGATTTGCTCTCCCGTTATTGGTTTTAATTTGCTCTTTTATCATGTTGGTAGATAAAGCATCTTAGTGATGATCAAGTTGAAGGTGATGATGATGGCAACAAATCAGCTCATTTTCCAATACGTATGCCGCACATGTTTCCGAAGAGGGAGCCCTGTTCTACTCCTCTAATTCTAGACTGGTCTTCTTCACAATTTCCGATAGGTTCTTGTTGAGCAGATCTTCTTTAGCCAGATAGCGTTGCACTTGATCGAATCAATAACGTGTCGTTCTTCTGAACCAGATTCTCGGGACCCTCACTGATGTGCGATTGTTGCTCCGAATCGTCTCTAGACTTGAAAGAAAAGTGATCTTGGTGTTTTTCCAGTTTGGCAGCTTGTTAGAAAGACAGACGCTTTTGTTATTCGCGAAGATCTTTGGACAGTTACTTCTCAGGGAGAGTACTCTTGACAAAGATTCAATTTGATAAAGATTTTGCTGTTTTTTCGTTGAATTCAAATTATATAGGCTGAAAATATTTGATGGTTGCTGCATCCTAAACACATTCGTTACTGAACATTTGGATGCCGCAAACTTTTGAGCTTTATTGCATCCGGGTTCTAGTTTCTTCTATGAACTTGCCGCTGAAAACGAGCTGGGGATTCAACGCTAAAGATAAAAGAACTCACAGCTATTGCTGTTTTTAAGAGCCCATCATCAACTAAATAAGAAGCGGATAACATATCTGAAGTAAATTGTGATTTTTTTCGAAGAATCCCTAAGAACAAGTTTCTGGATTGCTCGCACTGAGACTTTGAGAAGGAGTTCTTCTGGATTGCCGTCAGCAAACAAGAAGTGATTTGAAAGACGTTGATGTGAAGGTTTCAACATCAGCTAAAAGTGGTAAGTCAGAGTTTGATGAACATTAGATGAGAGACAAATACCGGGTGAGTCAAAAAAAGTTTAGGTGTTTGGAGGGCTGTGGAATAAACAGTATGTGACCGATATTCAAAACTGAAATGTTCATCTATCAGTCAAAGGTCAACTTAGATGAGAACATTTTGTTTGGTAGTATCCCTCATCTTACAGACCCAGAAATTAGGAAAATGCTGGTAAAGGGCATATTTGGGAACAGCAATTCCTCATTCCATTCTGGTTCATGATTTACCTTTAATTGAAATTGGAATTCAGCATCTCAAACTGACAATGTAAACTTCAATGTCACATAAATCATGGACCAGAATGGAATGTAGCCTGTGTTCCAGATGGAATGTGGAATTCTCGATTCCCATACAAACCCCTTGCAAACATTTTGATTGTTGTTGGGTCTTAAAGATGTTTGATTTTAAAAAACAAAATTTTCTCATCTAAGTTAGCCTTTGAGTGATAGATTAACACTTTGGTTTTGAATATCGGTCGCATACTGTTTATTCCACAGCCCTCCAAACGCCTAAACTTTTTTTGACTCACCCGGTAGTAGCTTCGCATTTTCCAAAATTCATTTTCATGAAACTTGCACCAATCTTTACCTATCAATTATCCGACAATTTTACAGTAAGTTGTCTACTTACAAGCTAAAATTCACATCCCAAAATCGTTCATGTTGATTCAGTATTACAAGCCAACTTTGAAAGAAACATATTTTTCTTAAAAAATTCAGGAAAATAGACTAGAAATTCAACCAAAATTTAATGCAGCTCTCTGAGTGAAAATGAAGTAAATTTTTATTTACTGCTTGCTTGTAGACGCTGCCTCATTTTACGTCTAAAGGATACTAATTCTGTGCCTCTATTTGTAATCTGTTTTTTTCTTTCAAGCAGAAACTTAATTTTAGATTTTTTCATGCAAAATCGCTTATTACTTTGAAACATTTACTCTAGTTCATGAACGTAGGGGAGATAAATTTAGGGGGCTACTCCATAAAATTCCTATGTTTCAGGAGATTTTGCCAAATTCAAGACCGATTTCTGTCTGATCGGGCCAAATTTTTCTAATATCCGGGGGCTGTAGCCTCCCAGCCCCCTGTCTCCTACGCCTATGCCCAAGTTGGCCCCCCATTATGATACAAATTATGGTTCAACTGCATTGGTAGTCGTGCCATGCTTGTAAATGTCAGCAAACACTAATCTTCTTATTCGCCCCTTTCTCTTATGTTCAGATCAGCAAAAGATTCGCTACAGAGGGGTGATTTTTCTTATCTCTAAATTTTCAAATTCGAAACCAACATGATCTAACAAATGAGACAAATTTCATAATTAATCAGTTCAGTTTATAAGTTGGAAAATAGCTCTTTTATGACTATTCCTTATCAAAATAGGAGACATGACAAATCAAATTGAAGCTGCAAGTAAGTCTGCTGACTTACTCGACCAGAAGTCCACCTCGTCAAAAGGTAAGCAGTTGTTTATTTGTCCCTTCATTTCACGCTGCCGCAGAATTGATCTGCTTGGTAAGCCTTTTAACTCCTCATCATAAGAGTCTGGATTGAGTGATATTTTAATAGATTTTTATTCGTGAGCTTGATTTAAGACTGCGTTCACACGATGCCGGCACATTTTGAAAACGGTGAAAAATGTGACGGACAGAGCCCCCGTTGACACGAAAATGGCACATTTTCTGCTGACAGATTTTTTAAAACGGTAGATTTTGAAAACGGAATTCTGACCAACACATTTTGAAAACGGCATCATGTGAACATTCGAAAATGCTGAAAACGTAACACTTTTCAACGCTTTCAAAATGAGGCTAAAGGATTCTCAAGGTGTGTGTACATTTCTTTGGCATTAAATTGAATTCTTCAGGAGACTGCAATGAGTTTGTGACTGTAAAATTTCCTACCGTTTTCGAATTGTGCCGGTATCACGCCGGTATCGTGCCGGTATCGTGCCGGTATCGTGTGAATGCTAGTTCAAATTTTGCTACCCTCACATTTCCACCGTTTTCAAAATGTGCCGGGTGAACCATGTTAGGGGAAACATCAAGGAATTCCTTTAGGATCCATGAATTATTGAAACTTACGCTAACCATTTTCATAATCTTTGGGTAGTTTCGCTCCCCTCTCAAAGCTGATGTTGAAGGTGTATGACGCATTGGTGTAATCCTGTGACGGGTGCGGCGAACCTCTGACTTTGTAGCCAGAACAGTAGGCTCAGTACCTGCAAAGTCCCTTCGACTTGACCACCTCTTGAGCGTCATGACAAGGGGTCGCGGACTCAGTTAGCTCTAAGCTTCTTCTACGATCCCAGCCCCCGTGGGGACAACTCTCATGTATGGAGCAACGGGTACGTGCCGCCCATAAGGATGGGTTTAGAACCTCGAAAATCCTTAAATATGGGTCTCAGAATTTAAATTGTCCACTAGAAATGGGTCGCTTTTATTACTTGCGACGAAAAAGGTTGTCGAGTTTATTGCTATGAAACTCTGTTGGTTACAACTTTACCTTCATATTGTGCATTTTAAAGTGATATGAATCTTGATTTCTGGGATGTTCAACAGGCTTTCTTTCCAAAAATCCTTAAAAATGGGTATGGAAATTAACCAAAAATCCTTAAATATGGGTCTTCCAGTAAAATTCTGGGTGGCACGTCCCGTCATTCCAAGACTCGAGTTACCCCCGGGATCATAGCTTTTAGCGCTGAAACCCGCAACTTCATTCGATGAAGCGATAGCACAGCAACAACATCAATTTTGCTCTTGCATCTTGTGGAGCAGAGGAGTCTGGGCACTAGTAAGAAATATCCTGGAGTTGCTAAGACAACAATTCAGCAACGAAACAGCGGGACGCTCAGTGGCCTAACAGTTCGCCAATAAAAATGTTAAAGAAACACCCCTTCTTTGCCCAGGAACAGATAAGATGGTTGTAGAAAAAGATGAAAAAGAAGCTGGATGCTCAGAAAGCGAAGTAGGAGAGGATGATGACTGCAGTGAAGATGAAACTGAGCTCGCAACGCAAGAGTCAACTGAAGCGACTAGCTGCCAACCTGATGGAGCAAGCTCACAGCCCCAGAGAGGTGCAGCGAAAGAAGATGAAGCCAAGTCTAAGACCGCGAAGCCGAAAGTGAAAAGAAAGAGAAAGAGGTAATGTAGTTACGCTGATTCTTTGTGGGATTCGATGCTCTACTAAACAACATCACCTCACCCACGAAACAAAACAATGAGTGTCTGAAAATTAACAGAGTTCACAAGTGTTTCACATCACATCAGACCACGCTCCTTTCATATAGGAACTGTTCAACCGTAGCAAATATTGATAACAACCAAGAGTAGATGCAAAACAAACAGTGTTACAGTAAGAACCCGCAAAAGTAGGAGCCAGTTTTTCAGAAACGCCTGCATATTAAAATGTTTAGAATGCCAGACTGCTAGTTTTGCTGTGTATGCACACCAAATATCTTCTGTGCACACAGTTTCATGTTTTACAAGGAAAGAATGATAGAATCAGGTTTTCAGTGCAAATACCCAGGCATTCATCTTCCATGTGCACTTTATCAATCAGTTTGGTATGAGAAGAGTACCATTTCTCTACAAAATCTTACTGAGATTTGTTAATTAGAAATAGTTTCTATTTTGCTTGGGGGTTCTTGCTGTGTGTCAGGTGGCAAAGTCTTAAAGAAAGTTATCTGGAGAATGCAGACCGTGAATTTACCAAAATAATGGGCATGTCTTTGTTTTTGATCATGGAAAAAGTGCAGGCAACTGGTTGAAATTGGTGACAGATTTGCTGGAAAGCTATTGGGCTGCAGTTACCCTGGCGCTCCCTTTTTTGGCTAGCCCCTGACTCTATAGATAAGAGCAATATCTTGTTAAAATGAATACAGCAACCCCTGGTTAAAACTTCATTGTTCTTATCAAAGAACTTTGGTGCTGAATTGCAGGGTAACAATAGAAAGCAACTGGTTATTGGTTTAAATACTTTGGTCTGCATTTTGCAAGGATTCCAGGCTTGCCCCAACCTCTTTTTTTAAAAAGAGATACTGTTGAAGATGAAATTCAAAACATCTGAAATGATCTAGTGAATTTTTGAAGCTCTTTCTTGAAAAGGTTTAATTTATTCTGGTACATAGACATGCAATCAGTCTTCCTCATTTTTTATTTTCCAGGTGGCTTGCTGTTAACTTGACAACATGCAAATATGATTCTGGTAGGTACATCTTTAAAAATTTTGTTCACCAAACATTTCTTTCAAAATATTTCTACAGTACATCAATGTGCTTATTGTCATGTAGATTTTAAATCTTTGTTACAAATTTGAAACATGTATCATGCCAAGAGAATTTGCATCCTGGTTTTGGTAATGGCTATCACGCTGTCGCTGGTATACATTGAACAATGCAACATAGCTTCATTAAAGTTTCAAAGCAGTGGCGTGGTGGCTCAACATTGGCTGGGGGGGGCACAGCCAGCTTTGGCGCCCCCTAGAAAACTTTGACTGTTATTTGCTGTACAACGTGCCGTGGCTATTCAAAGGTTGTTCATTCTTTAGACAATGCTTTGAAATTGTATAACTGTGCTTCTTTTATAATTCCGTCATAATATACCAAAATCAAACAGTTTGCAATGGGCTTAAATCATTTGCGAGCGAAGCGAGCGAAAATTTTTGAGACCATGATCTTCACATCATTGGAAAATGCCCCTCTGTGAAGAATTCGACAGAGGAGTCTACCAAAGAGAAGATGAAAGACGAACATTGATCAGCATATTGAGGGCAAGGAAACTAAGATATTTTGGGCATTTGATACGGCTAAATAACATATACAGAACATTGTTAGAGGGGTACATTGATGGAGAGAGAGGCAGAGGTCGCCCAAGGATGAGCTGGTATGACAACATCAAAGAATGGACTAGTTTGCGATATGAACAGGCAACAAGAATAGCAATGGACAGAGAAATGTGGAGAGTTACTGTCATCCAACGTCGAAAGACAAGGAACATGAAAAAGAAGAGGAAGTGAAGAATTCACCACTTTTAACTACAAAAAAGAATATGAAATTGAGAGGCTTCTAGGAGATTTTTAGAATATGGCATCAAAATCTCGAAGATTGCCTTGTTATAACAGGAACACTAATAAAACTTGCAAGATTCCTCTTCGTTCTCTTCTGGAAAGTTAGCGACAACAGATATTCACCTTTATGCCCAAACCCTTGATATTCATCCTATGCACCAGTACGAAAAGTCATCTGGATCCACTTTTCCGTCTAATAGATTTAGCGATTCTAAATCCCGCCAAGAAAGTGAGACTCCAACTCCAAAGTAAATTTTCAGGATAAAGAACGCGATTGATACGCTAACGCTCTTCAAGGAAATAAAAATGATATCAAAGTCCTGAGCCCCATCCTGGATGCTGAAGCCCGCAGCATCTTCCATTCTATGATCCTATTATTTTTTTTATTATTAGCAATTTATTTATCGTTGGATAATAGGATACAATAGCTAAAATAAAAAAGTAGCTAATTAATTCCAACGTCACAAGTTGTATTTACAATATGGCATAAGAAAGTAATAGATAAAATATTTACAAGTCATCAAAATATACAATTAAAATATACAATTAAAACCGGATATCTAAAAACAATCATTGTAAATAGCCCAGGTTTGGAATAAAGATTCAGCATAATTTACGGGAACAGTTTTCTCCGTACCAATTTTTTATCTCTCTTTTAAATTGACAAAGGGTTTCTGAATTCCGCACTGTTGATGACAACTACATCTGACGAGCTTGCTTTTTTTGATTTTACGAGGAAATCAGACATGTAAGATCTTTGTGAGTATCTTTTTCTGGCTTCGCTTGAATTAAAGCTTAGTTCACACTGGTATTAAACGCCTCAAAATTAGGATAAAAAGTGCGTTTTCCAAAAAACATATCAAATGCGTTTCTGCCAAGCTATTAGCCTGCTATCACTTCGCTATCGAACAGTTCAATTTCTAATTCCATCGAGGCATCTCCAAAGACCCGAAGTCTAAATTTGAGACGGAGATATCTCCCATACTTTCTTCTGTCGCATTTGTGCATCCCGACGTAATTTAGTGTGAACGCAGCTTTCGGGCATTTGGCGCCCCCTCAAAATGCTGGGCGCCTTTGGCGCCCCCATCTTCCCACGTCGCTGGGGGGGGGGGCACGTGCCCCCTG
The DNA here is from genome assembly GCA_964020215.1 of Aurelia sp. 3 sensu Dawson et al. (2005). Lineage (NCBI taxonomy): Eukaryota > Metazoa > Cnidaria > Scyphozoa > Semaeostomeae > Ulmaridae > Aurelia > Aurelia sp. 3 sensu Dawson et al. (2005). The sequence goes on from OZ026580.1 coordinate 18,064,694, forward strand.
GCCCCCCCGGCCACCATGCCACTGTTTCAAAGTATGCATGAATTTCTATTTTGACTACATGTCATGTGCATTCAATTATCTATTGCATGAAACTAGAGAAATGTCACTGTTAAGAATAAATTTTTCATGGATCAGAGATACTTAGAGATGCTATCAAGCTTTTTAAAGCCAGAAATATCTCATTTATAAATATTTCATAATCCAACATTTTACATTTCTCAGTCATTCAACATTTTTGTAGGTGAGTAAGTAGCAAAATGTGCTTTCCATTGTTGGCAGGTGTATATTAAGCCGCAACCAACTGACTGATTAAGACCAGATTTATTGCTAGAAATTTGATCATGTCCTCACCATTTGAATTTGAATGACTGTGATCAACTAAAATCTTTCTCATTTTAAGTAAATAAATGGACATATAGTCTATAATCTAGCCTAAACATGGCTTGTTTTCAGCCATTAAGTACAATCAGTTTTATTTAGATTGATCCAGTCGCTCTAGCTAAGCCACTGTTAACTCTTGATTTACTTTAACACATCAGTGGAAAATGCAAAATCATCTGATTTTAAAATTTTTTAATTCTTTTAATCACAAGTACTTTTGCCTGACATCTACTTATATTTTTTCCTGGGAGAGGTACACGACCTGTGGATGGACTTAGGTCTGCCACCTGATTTTCTGCAGATAAAAGTGATCAAAAGCAACTATTCATTTTAGTTAAGGAAATCCTGCATTTCTTTTACTTCATTTCATCTCGTTTCATGTATTGTATAACTCAAAAGGTGCTTGAGTAATGCCCAAATTGATCTAAACATTGTGAAGGGCTCAAGAAACTTCTTTTTGAAATGTTCACAAGGACACATAAAGATAAAAACTGTTAGGGAACTTGTAAGAAGCTCATAAGAAACTCCAAGTACTCAGAATGTGATGATTTTAAATAGCTTTCAGTACTTGTTCAAATTGTTGGTTTACAGACAGACTGTCTTTGCAAAAGTGCAAGTTTAATTCATTGTGCACAGCTATGCCGTTTTTGATTGAAGAATGACTACTGTGTCCCATATGCCAAAGGTGATGCTTCTTTATAATGGGCCATTTCTCTTTAGTTTGTGTTCCAGGTAAGCTCAAGCTGGGTTTTTTTTTAAATATTTGATTTGCGTTGCCAAGGGCACGCAAATCTTTAAATTCGGTTCCAAAACAAACTCGGACTATAGCGCGGATAGGCGAACATTGATGAAAGTAAACAATACGTAAACAATCGTAAATTGCACTTATGCTGGCTTATGCTCAATTTGCACACGGCGAGACGCCAAACAGACACAACTTGTAAATAATGCGTTTTTTCATATGCGTACGCAGTTTCGTGACGATGTCAGCAAGCATTGCCATTGTTTCTAACATGATTCAGGAGGAAGGGAGGAATTTGACTTCAAACAGTTAGAATTGGTGAAAGAAAATCCTGGTTCTTAAGTCCAGGAAACCATCTGTGTTATCGAAACACATTTGACAATTTACAGTTGCCAGGTTCTGAGTGATACAAAGAATTTGTTCAATTTCTCCCCATCTTAGCTCAAAGGGGTGCTCCCTGTCTTTCAATATAGGGATTTTCTATGCCAGTATTTCTTTTCTTGACACCTAAATATCGAGTGTAATATTTTGGAGACCCCAGATACTGTTGTCTATACAAACACATGAACACTGGGGTCGTTCTGCTGATCGAATGGGTCACTATGATCCTCCTACCCTGGGTTCCAGAGCCTCAAAAATTCTTCGTTTGTTTATTTTTTGAGGCTCTGGTACCCAGGATAAAATCCATTTTTCGAATTTATGGACCCCAACCTTTGAATTATTCTTATGCCCCCATGGGGAGGGGAGGTATTGCATCTAAATTTGTTTTGAGATGTATTAGACTTGCCCCAAGTCTATCTCGTCGATTAAAAAAATTGGGAAAGGGAAAATTTCGTTTATGACTGTCAGATAGACTTATTACAGAACAGATGACAAAATAGATTTTGGGCAAGTCTAGGGATGTGTCCAGTCCACCAAAAAATTTTTTACCCACCACCAGAATTTTTCCCTCACAACGATTGCCGAATCTGGAAACATCCGTGGAATGTATACTCAGAAACAGAAAAAAACTTGGACAGAGCAATAACCAGTTCTAACGCAATACACCCTTTTGACACGTTTTAACAACCAGGTGTAGAGAGACTACCTTCTTCTGATACCCAAATATACTCAGTACCCCCATAGTCATGGTACCCCTTACCTGGTTATGCCATTATTGAAAGCCCCCAAATATTGGTTTAATGAAGGATTTCAGATCCCAAATATTGGCATGGATTCTTCTGTACTGAAAGTTAGCCACGACATATGGGTTCGCCTTTCAAAAAAGAGTCCATAGAATCTATTCAGCTTGCAGAAATTTTGATGAAATTTGAATTCTCTAAGAATGGGCTAAGAATTCGATTTTCCCTTGACTTCCGTATCTGTGCCCACTGTCTCCAACAGGGTCATGAAACATGGAATAAAGGAACAATAAGATCAAAATTCAGTATTCCCTTTTGAATCCATTGCAGGCATATGTCCTTAACCCAATCTCGGCAATAGATTTACTTAACGATGGCACAAAGAGTAACGATAAATTTACTGATATGCTTTAATTGCCCGTCTTACATTCACTTTTTGCCCAAAAATTCATCATCACTTCACGTTGCATTCTAAACGTTCACTTTTTGTGCAACTCGGCAGTATGTGACAAATATCTACGCTGCCAGTTTTTAACCCTAATCCTACCGGGGGGGGGTGTTTTCCACCCCCCCTCATGTTTTTTTAATCGCTATTTCTTTGTTTTATGAAAAATTATCCCCAAACTCACTGATTTTTAGTTTTTATATGTTTGCCACATATTTTTGGAAAAAAATTTCAAAATGGTAGCCAAGTGTCACGTGACAACACCATATTTGGAGAGTGGTCGATGGAAGTTAGGTTTACTTAGTCATTTCTATCAGTAAAACTAACGAAAATGGGTTAATTCTTTGTGAGCTAATAGAATTTATTAATTGAATCCAAAATTTGCAGTTATTTTTATAATTTGATGACGTCAGTATCCTCTATTTTGTGTGACGTCATTGATGACGTCATTACTGATGATGTCATCAGAAATTTTCGAAAATATTTTTTTTTAATTCTCCATTCAAAACTTGATCGTTTTCTGACATTTTTGTATCTTTAACAAGCTTTAAACATGCTTTTCTGCGTTTCTGAAGTTCTTGGTTTGCCGAAAAGTTAGCATTGGTTTTGATTTTTGAAAAATTCTGACCATTTTTTGATACTGTTTGTAATTATTGGTTTGTTTATGCGATCGAAATTAATGGAGAATCATATTCAATGTATTTTGAGACCATTTGCATTAAAACAACACTTTGTGCTTGCTTCTGATGGATTTTTATCTAAAAAAATGAGAAGAGTGTAATTTTTCTTGAGTGTGTCTTTGTTATGACGTCATTGTGACGTCACAATGGGCGTTGGAAACACCCAAATCACCATGATTGTTAACAAAGCATTGTTTAATGCCTCTGCCAAGTCTTGCAGCGATAGCTGTTCGGGAAGGCACTTTTCAACAGGGGGGGTGGAAAACACCCCCCCCCGGCTATGTTAGATCAAAAAAAGCCCGGTAGGATTAGGGTTAATGTGAGTAAAATATTCTCGCAAAATAGCATTCATGACTCCTTCTATATGCCTCCTTTATCATAAACGATAATCTGATAGAACGCAAATCTTCAGATAGCAATATCTCTTGTTTGAAATTCAATCAGGTCTCTCATTGTTCCTCCAGTGCGAAGAGTGACTAAAAAGTTTGGCTTTCGTGAAGTGAATGATGATGAAGACTTTATACTGTATTGGACTGATTATTCGGTTAGTCTTGAAAGAGTTATGGAAATGAAGAAATATCAAGTAAGTTGTATTTGGTTTTATAACCTGACTGAAGATTCAAAAACGAGGCAATACAGAATCCCACCACTCCTTTTGGTTAATCGCACATTTCCTGCGGGTTTCCCGTAGCCTTGTATAATCCGATACAAGGATGCATCTTTGTCGCCACAGCAACTTCTTCAGGCCTGTGAGATTTACAATTAACTCAGACGACATGGCAGTAAATATGTGTTTGATGAAAGGTTACAAGTCAAAATTAGAAGCTGTCAGAAAATGAAACTTGCAAGCTTGGTCTGTACTTTTAAGACCTTGGGCTTTATATTTTACTGTACAACACAAACCAGTTAGTATGTCACTTGAAACTCCCCTTTCAGTGAGTTTTCTTTCTTAAAAAATCTTAAAGTTATGTACCATATAATTATTTGGAATAACAAAGGATATAGAGAGTTTTTGGGGAAGAGTAGTCACCTGCAGGAAATCAATCGAAGATAAGTCATGCTACAACTGTTGTATCTTGGTCTTAGAAATGTGTATAGGAAAGTGATTTTCACTTTTTAGATTTTGACTACCGGGTGACGCAAAAAAAACTTCACGAGCTAGATCATTACTAGCTCCTTGAAATCAAAAGCTATTGCCAAATGCTTTCTATCACAGTTTAGTCCAAAGGCTTAGCTATCTTTTGAGATGCTGCATGATCATTTCAAGCAGTGATTACCATCCGAAAAACCAGACTCAATGAAAATTTCGAATCCAGGATTCCTCATTTTTAGTGAAATAATCGCCATCATTTTCCAGTCGACATTTTGTGAAAACTAGAAATTGATTCCCTTTTTAACAGTATCTCAAATTTTTTTTGTCTGAAGTTTCTTGTCAAACAATTCTTCGTCGGAAAAATTTGAACATTAATGTACTGTAAGTCTCTTAAAAAGCTGTGACATCTCATCTTTGTAAGAATGATATTTCATAGGAGATAGGATAATTGATAGTAAATAGTTTCATAGCTTAAAGCATCTTTTTATTCTACCGTTAAGACCATGATATTCTCTTTACAGAAAATAAACCATTTTCCTGGCATGAGTGAAATATGCAGAAAAGACCTTCTTGCAAGAAATATGAATCGTTTGTGGAAGCAATTTCCAAAGGATTATGGAATATTTCCAAGAACATGGTGTCTTCCTGCTGAGTAAGTTCCTTGAATTTTTTGTTTGAAATTTGCTGACTTAATGCATTTGTTCGTACTGTCTTGCTATGTAGATGGAGAGGGGCTTTCTCACCCAGCCACAGTGAATCTGACAGTAGTAAAGTCTGCGCGCAGGCTAAGCACCTTTTTTGTTTTTCTATTGGTTTTGAGTGGGCGTGTCAGGATTTCTAGCTACTGAAAGCTAATTTAAGCCCACTGTGCATGCCGCATCCAGGCATGGGACCCCTAGTTTAACATCCCTTGCGAAGGACGACGAGGTGAGTTGTATGGTCAGGCCTCCGAGGTCACCCATCCGGAGTTTGACTTCACTCGACCGAGCTTAACTTCAGTCAACTGACGAAGACTGTATAAGCCACTCGGCCACTCACCCCGCTTATATTTTTAAGAAAATCTTCAGCGTAGGGAAACAATTCATCTGATTTTTGTAATGGAATCTAGATGCACAAAGAGATCTAGCTAGGTAGAACAGAACTGTAGCAAGCTCAGCATCAACGAACACATTTTGCAGCATTGCCATGGCAAAAGACTGACACTGTCAGAAGTATACAAGCCTTCAAGCTAATCAGTTTGCACATCAGTTTTTAGGGAAGCTCCCGTGGGGGGGGGCAACTTCAATAGGCGGGTGACGGGGGTGTGCCATTCAACGTCTGAAATCGCACCCTAAGATTTATAAATTTTCGCTAAAACGATAACCCAAAATGTACACGGCATTGAAAATTTATACCCTAAAATTGTGACAGCCATCCAAAATTTTAACCAAGTAAGTGAAATTTGATCACAATCAATACCCTAAAGAGTTACTTTTCTAAAATGACACCCCAAAATTTATGACTACTTGTGATTTTACCAAAAATGATACCCCAAAATCTATTTTCTGCTCGAAAATAGGCACCCCAAAAAATGGCACATCCCATACCTGCATATATGGTAGTTACCCTGTAAGTTTCTAATATGTATGTACTGTATTTTATGCTAACAGCTTGCAAAATCGTTCAAAAATTGTTTATTTGCCCATCAGAAGAGTATTACCCTGTCTAGTGCAACGGAGGATGATCTAGCACCTTATGATGATTTGGTGCCTTGTAAAAGGGGCTGGGGCACGTAATGTAAACAAACTTCTTTCAAAACGACGATTTTGCAGTATTTTTGATAGGCCATATCACAGAGATTTTCCACTAGTTTTCTCAAAATGAAAGTGTTATTTCGGCAATGGACTCTTGAGCTTTGTAGAGAAACAAACGAAAGACTCATATTTTGAGCCATTGCAGAGATATTGGTGGATTTTTAGAAATAACGTTAGTGTGGATTCGCCCCATCCACCTAAATCTGTGCAGAGCACAATGGCCACATGTGGGCAACAATATAGATCATAGAAATGACAAGTTTGTTTACGGTTACGTGACCCTGCCCCTTTAAACAATACGATTTGGAGAAATTTAGCTTTTAGACCCATGCCATTCTTAAGGGGCTTTTTTTCTATAAGTGAACCCTTTTTAAGGATTTCTTTCTTGCAAAAGCCACCCTTGTATAGGACACAGACCCAGCAGTGAATGATATTAAGTGACTCCCCACTGGGGTACGAGAGTGAATCTGTCCGCCAACAAAGGACTATTATTTTGTAGAATTCGTCACATTACTATGCATTTGTGTTTCGCCTTCATACATTTACAAGCCAAAATGACGAAACCAAGGATATATATATGTATATATATATACGCCTTGAAGCATTCAGATCGAATATTTAAGTCTGAAATGGAGCGTTAAGAATTGAGCCCCAAAGGAGACCAAAAAAGTTCATTTCCGGCGCCGCCGTAGGAACAACATTTGTGTATTAATACGGATACATTGAATCTCAACCGCGGTGGCAGAGTTTGCACAGAGAATCTTAATCTTGAAAAAGAATGGTTTGCAATCTGGGCAAGGCCTTCAACAAAATCTTTATCCATTTATTTAAGTTCATTGTATAATAAGATAACTATGTTGCTGTTAAACAGAGCGGACCAACAATGAAGGTTGTCCGTAAAGCCGCAAGTCCTTTCAACGCTTCTCAATTGCTCATTTTTCTCAATGTGTTTACATAAACATGCTACCAACAAATTACAGATTATTCCCGATAAGATAGAATGCGCGACAAAAGTGGCTTTACTTTAGTCTTTTCCCAGGCCTTTGTGCTGATGATTAAAGAAATCCTATTGGCACTTAAAAGAGACAGATAGCCAAAAGGGCGAAGTGCCGCAGACAAACGCTTGACCGCAAGCGGTGACACCAATGTTTTCATTTATTTCATTTTGTAAACAGTAAGTTTTCTACCTGCGCACATAACTCATTCACAAACTGCGGTGTCAAATAAAGAAATGTAGAAATTTGTATTTTGAAATGAGGTCTATATCTAATATACACGTTATAAAACGAAAGTAGAAGTTTGGTGATCTGGAATTTTTCAATGCCATCTTGAAGTTGGTAAAACCCTTGGCTGTTTTAGTTTCTCCAATTTGCTCGTTTTACAGACTTGCCCCTCTGTACTAGAAACATTTTTGGGTCACATGTGCTGTTTTGAAATGGAACATAGACTTCTGCTTTCAACCAGCCTCTAGGACATGGTAGCCCAGGGGGGGGGGAACTTCTATTGGCATGTGAGGGGGGTCAGACACAGTAAATTTTTGAAAAACCCAAAAATATACTGAATTTAGGAAATTTTAAACCCCAGAAATATACTCAGCCCAAAAATATACTGAATTTAGGACATTTTCAGACCCCAAAAATATACTCATAGCTTCATAGTACATGAAAATTAAAGGTTTTATAGCATTTTCGGAGAGTGACCTGCAATATTTTGGTGAAAAACTCAGCCTAGCACTCATTTTATCAAATTTTCTCATCAGCAACCCCTAAAATATACCGATTATGCTCCAAATCGCATACCCAAAGGTATACTAGACAACGTTTTACAAACCCAAAAAATGTCTGACCCCCCCGTCACTTACTAATAGGGAGTCCCCCCCTGGGCATGGTAGTAACGTGCTCGGGAGTTTCATGATTTATGGGTCTATAGAGCATTTGCAATGAGATCATTGATCATTGGTCATCCCAGCTGCCCGATGATGAATGGTACAGACGTTTTCGTAGGATTCTTTCCTGTTGGTAACGATTCCAGCTACAAATTTTCGATCTTCTGAAGCTTGTGGAAGCATTGACTGCTTCTGTTGATAAATGATGTCTACTACCGTCAGTCATTTTTAGTTAAAACTTGAAATACCTCTTAATTATTAAAACATGGGCAGGCAAATAGGACGCGAAAAACGTTTCACCGCAAGCAGTACTACTGGCTTTAACGCTTCTGTGTATCACGAACCTTGTATGAATCATCTTGTCATGTAAATGGAATCAATGCTTTGTTTTGAGACAGATAGGCTGAACGAGAAAGGCTGCTTTGAAATGCTCAACTGCGAGCGGTCACATAACCTATCAATCGAAACAATCGTCCGCTTAAGACAAATGCCAACGTACAAAATGCCGCGGAGTAACGCTCGACCGCAAGCGATAGCACTAGTGTTGACGGCTTTCTTTGAACACAAATATTATTGGAGGTATCTTATGTCAATGAAAACAGGGTAGCTTTTGTTACAACCAATTTGTCCACATAATGAAGCCATTGATTTCACAATAAACGAATCAAGCTTTGCCGCAGCTAAGTCAGTTACAGTTCAGATTGTAAAGAATGCTCCCTAGTTACGGTAGTCGGAAAGAAGCCACTAATTCTGGTGATGAAACAAAGACGGAATTGTGCTTAATCCTGTAAAATTAGGTTCATAGCTTCATCAGTCACTGCAAAGAAATTAGAGAAATTTGCCACTTTAATTTTCCAGATTTCCTGTAAAATTTAAAAGAAAAATATTTCACATAAATCAATTTTTCGAATCCTTCCGCTTTCGCCTGTTTACTTATTCTCCTGCAGCCTATTAGAATTTTATTTGAAAGATCATCCACCGATCTGCTTTTCTTGACCTGACAACGAGAAAGTCGCTTCAGTTTTTATCTACCTATTTTCTGGCCTGAACTTTGTACATTTCACGCCAACACGGGCCAATTTTGTCTTGAAACATTGCATTCTGCTTGGGTGGATTTGCCTTCAGTCTTGAATTAAAAGAAATCCGAGAATGTAGAATGGTTTATCTAGGAAGTTTTAGAGGAATAAATTTCCGATAGAAATTTTTGGACGCTTTTCCGCGGAATTTCGGAAGATTCTGCAGAAATTTAGGACCTATAAAAACCTGTAAATCTTTATTTTTATTTAATCTTTTCTTATTTCATGCTAGAAGTGTCGATTAAAGCCGGGTAAATTACTGAACCTAGTTGCACATATCGGGAATAAAAAAGGACAGTTTTGAATATAATTGCTTTGATGTTCTGGAAGCAGCATTTCTTGAAACGCCGGGCCTTTTAATTGACTCACCTGGTATCTTGCAAAACATTTCAGCACTAGATGTTTCGGAATACAAATAGATTTTTGACGTTAAAACGTGTTTCAACTCTTCAGAGAATGGGTAGATTTCTTTTGGTCACCCGTTCAAGCTCATTATACAGGATTGGTTCGTTGGTCGGTTTCAGTTTCGGTTCATTCCTTCTAAGATATATTCAGCACCTGTTTTTAACACAAAAGCAATTATGATAAATTGAGCAGTTGATCATTGTAATATTAGGAATTTTCGTTTTCAAGGGATTTTGCTTGCAGGTGGGATGTGGCGGAGATTATTCTGAATTTTCACTGAATAAGAATGGTTTATGAAGATTTCTAAATTTAACCAGCTATTTTAGCTTTTGCAGAAACTTCTTTGATTCACAGAAAAGAAACATGCTATAATCTGCCTAAAGGTTGTTTGAAAAAGCAATAGGTAAATAATGTTGGCAGATATTTTTTTAGCCATAAAGAGTATGGATTTGATGCTCCCGACTGAATTCTTTTTATAACAAGCATCAGGCGAAAATATCTGAATGTCAGGAACAGCTCCTTTAGTGGGCTGAGCAAACGAAAGCTCCCGTTTATCAAACAAGCATAACCACAGGCCTTGCTCAATGAACTTTCAGAAAATATTTCTGACCTGCATGGTAGTATTATTGTAATCTACAATACAAGTTTTGTTTTTAAAAAGACTGCTAACGCTTGTTTTTCTGCCACTGTTTTGAGATGCTTTCAGATCTGGTTGATGAAAATTGCTTTCTTTCCATCACTAATTTCAATTTCAACTTTAGTTAAGTCAAACCGTTCGTCTGCTTTAGTCCTTCCAATTATTTTGAGAAACAAGACCAAGCAAAATTGCTCGGAACATTAACACCGAATGGCCTATCTCAGTGAAATGAAGTTTTATATCTAAATTGCCCAGAACATTGGAACAGGACGGTCAATTTCAGTGGATCAAATTTTCACATCTAAGTTAGCCTTTGCACTTTGATATGATCTATGGTTCATCAGAATTGATGCGAAATCCATGAGTTTATGTCTCAGCAAACTGGAGACATATTTTTGATTCATCAGTTTGGCGAGGTTAGTTTTGCTCATTCATGCTCTTGTTTTATAGTTACATATTTTTCTTTTCATCTTCTATTTGATTTCATTTGCAAATCTTGGTAATCAACACATCCAGCAGTACTATTTGATGTAATGTCTAAATGCCCGTGACTTCAATTTTATTTCACATGTTTTGGTTTTAGTCATTTTCGAGCGTTTCCACAAACCGTTCTAGACAGTATCACTGTTGACTCAATTGAAACAAATGTTCCCATCTAAGTTGCTCTGCTTTCTATGAATTGAACCCAAGTTTATCAGAACTGATTGCAAATTCACAAGTGGAAATCTCAAGAACCCTGAATCATATTTTGGACTCATCAGTCGGGCCATGCTAGTATGCTCATTCATTCTTGTTGTATGGACATAAGGAAGGACCTGCAACGGGTATTTAAGAGTGTTTTACTTAAATATGACGTCAAACTGGTTAAAAATAGGAAACTAGACATCAAGAGAGCAAATATTCTAGCAGCCAGAGCGTGGTGTCTGGTTTCTACGAAAACCTTTGCTGCAACAGTTGGTTTTTCAAGTTCCTTTTCAAGCAATCTGCAAACGCAGATAGCTCAGATGCTCTGATTTTCTCGTTTTAAGTCTTGATATTTGCAGTTAAACGATGAAGATAGACAATCTGTTACGCAAATGACACAGTATCAGTCTTTCAGAGGGATGTTTTGATTTTTGTTGGTAAAATCAAAATTACAGTTTAATGACGAAAACTGATGGAACAGTTTTTCCTTTTTTAGGTTAGGCGAGGTTAGGTATCTAGTAAGTCAGGAAAAGTTCCTATGAATGAAATTCCACAGATTTTGTTTACTATTATCTTTAAAGCCATTGCTTTTTCAGTTGTATCCTATGCGCATACTAACTGGTTTTGTGTTGTACAGGAAAATATAAAGCCCGAGGTCTTAAAAGTACAGACCGAGCTTGCGAGGGCTTTATATTTTCCTGTACAACGACAAAACCGGTTAGTATGAGTTTTATTACCTGACATCTTCTAATCTTGACTCACATTTCATCAAACACATTTTGTTACAGTCATGTCGTTTGAGTTTACTGCAAATCTTACAGGCCTAGGCCTAAAGCAGTTGCCGTGGCGACAAAAACGCGTCCTTGTATCGTATTATACAAGGCTACGGGAAACCCGCGGGAAATGTGCGATTAGCCAATAGGAATGACGGGATTCTGTATTGCCTCGTTTTTGAAACTTCAGTCAGGTAATAAAGTGGGGTAACGCACGGTTTACACCTTTATGCATGGAACTAGGGGCCCCAAAAATGTTTGAAGTTATAGGATTCTAAAACTGAAGAAGCAGCTTCTGAAACAGGCATCAACCAACACAAGATTCTGAAACCCAGGAGCAAGAATCTTTGTTGGGTGATGCAATGAATAAAATGACTCACACTGCGGCTGGAATGCCTCAATGGTAGTGCACTTAGTGCCTAAAGGCTGATGGTTTGAGTCCCGGCCCTGGCTGGCTGATGGTTCGAGTCGTTAAAAATTTCTGGAGGGAAATGATTGCCGTTTTAGTTGTGTACTTATAAGAAATATCAAAGTAGAAAAAAGGATCATTCTTGGCCTTACCATCTTGCAGACTTTCCGAGTAAAATTGTCTGTGTTACTCCTGAAACGGACTTTCAACGAGGAAGCATAAAATAGCGTGGATCGAGGAGGCTTTGCGTTGGTGAGATCAGTGTGGTGAGATTCTAAACATGAAAGATTTGAGCAGTCTCTACTCTAAGTGCATGAATGCATATGTGAATCGTTGTTATGCCATAAGGAAAAAACCGATTCAGATCCCATTCCCAGGTACACAAATCATTTGACGATATGACGAACAACCCATCTGCCTCCGCTCTTCAGTGTCAATGTACAGATTCGAACATTTTCGCCTCCCTGCACCTGCCAATGTAAATGTTCCGTTGAAAATTGTGAAGATAATTTGCCCACGGCTTTTCATCCCACTGTTGAGAGCAACTGAGCAAAGAAACGTTTAAAATTTCCTTATTGTCTTCAAGGGAGGATATTTTTGAATGACCTTCAACCATTCATAACATCCGAGGCCGCATAATTAAAATAATTTATTTTGTTTATGCATGGATGATTTTACTTTTAGTTGCTAAGTAATGTCGGTCAAACGTAGCGTATGCATTCAACCTTGCGTTTACAAGAGCGTAAACTCTGTTCACACCAAAAGCAACGTCAATTGTTAAAGGCTGCATTCACTCTTGAAGCGTTTTTTGCCGCTGTCCAGATAAGGCCTGCGTTTCATAGCCCACAAGCGTAATTTGGGAACTTGCAAGTCTTACTTTGGTGGCGTTGCTGGTGAAAACACTATTCATTTGAAGTCTAACTTTCGCTGAATAAACCTTCATTTGTTCACAAGGGCGATTAATAATAATACCTATTTTAATGTTAGTTTTACGATAGTGCTAGCACTAATATACACTAACATAAAGCAATTTTAGAGATTGCATTATGGAACTTATTGACTGCAAATGCTGCACGCGCATTTATTTTCGAAAAACCAGTCTTTTATGAGAGTTTTGAACTGATTTGCATTTCTGGACGACTTTATTTCATTTGGAAGAGAATTCCAGATCTTGGGACCCAAAAAGCTAATGGATTTTATACCATAATTTGTAGTTTTAACTTTAGGAATGGATAGAACGTCATTTCTTCGAAGATTATAGCTAGTGGGTTTTGGGAGAAAATAGTTTTTCATAAAGGCTGGATTCAAGTTGTGCAAAGTTTTGTAAATTTCAAGTGCCAACAGTCTAATAGAATGGATATGAACTGTAGTAGATTCGGCGTTAACTAGAAGATCTTTGTAGGATGAAGTATAATCAGAGAGTGCTAATCGTAAGGCCCTCTCATTGACTTTTTCCAGTTTCTTTTGGCTGGTATTACTGCAAAATAACCAGATAAGGGGGCGACAGAGGATGAATGAATTAACAATTACTTGTCTTTCTTTGCTACCCATGAAACGTGCTAGCCTCTTGATTGCATTTAGCTGCAAGGCACCTTTTTTGCAGATCTTATCAATATGTGAGTCAAATTTCAGTTGATCGTCAATTTGAATTCCAAGTAGCGTTACTTCATTACTTACGTTTATTTCAAAATCATTGCTTATTTGAAATGTTTTGACATGATGATCATTGTTGCCAATAATTAAGGATTGGAATTTAGATGGGTTGGCTGTCATATGATTCCTCTTGGCAGTCGAAAGAGTTTCAATCTTTGAACGACTTCATCTTTTCCCGCAATCTATCATGTTCCTCATTTCGCTTCGCGCGGATTTTCGGCGTGAGTGCAATTTAGCATGCTGTAATGAAACTAGAAGCAGCTTTTACGTTTGACACATCCTCGTCACTGCTTTCAAAACTTTATATTACGACTTAAGAAAGTAAAGAAATGAACACTTCCTGTTCAGCGAAAAGTTTCGCACAAGAGGAGCAAGTTCTGTCTGGTCGTCTGTGAAGAGGCCTTATCTGGGAGCCTTGAAGTCTCTCCACAGGCTAACGGTCTAGCAAGGCAACATGTGAAACACAGTGGTTGGTCCATAGCTCAGAGCGTAGTACTCACTACTTCAAAACATTTTGACTGTGAGTCGCTGAAATATGAGGTTTATCTATCTTGACCGTTAAACGGCATAAACAGCATCTTCTCCCAATCTCCGCCTGAATTTTATTAGAACAAGAATTTTGGTGAGCTGAGCGCAAACATGAGTGTAAGGGATACTTGGAGTTGACAGGGGCTTTTCATGGATTCTGCCCAATTGGGACCTGAAAAGCGAATAATCTTCTCTGATTAGAGAGGCTGCAGCCCCCTAGTCCCCCCTGCCTCCTACTCTTATGCAAGGGCGGCCCCACGGGGTGGACTGGGGTGGACATGTCCACCCCACTTTCCTCAGGTCGGTATTCATTCCAAACCAAAAACGACATAAAAATCGTTAGGTAGACCTTCTGGCCATCAGTTCTATCTCTTTTCCACCCCACTTTTCCTGGGCTGGCGCCGCCCCTGCTCTTATGAGCACAACCAGGAGGGGGGTACTTGGTTGTTAAGTGAAACTGGAGTCACCACCTCAATCAAGTCCTCCCCCCCCCCCGAGAGCACAAAGAGTAGAGGGTGCGATGGTATTTTTCTCGTTATTGTCGCAAGGCTTTGCTTTTGAGGTTGAGTAGAGTCTGGTTTGAGGCGTTACGCTTAAATCAAGTGTTGAATGAATTCTGTTGTAACCTGCTCATTCCTTTGTCAAAGTTTGAAAAGATTGTTTCAATGTGTGGTTTGAGATGTGGATTTGTATCGTAGTTGTCATAGCTATACCCGAACGTTATTTTGCCGAGAGTCACATGTTTCACTTATGATCACAACGTTAAAGATTATTTATTTGGATATATGCTATATACATACAATAAACGCCACATCAAATAGGCGTGGTAGCTCTGTAGGGGGTAGCCCCAATCGGTTATGTTCCGGTTATGTTGAACTAGACATGACAAACATGTATAGACTTGGATACTGACCTGCCTGGAAGCAATTGACGCTTGAATGGAATTCCCAGAACCTGCCAAAGTCGTGGTTAGATTTCATTGATTGATTAAGTCAGAGTATCCTCAGGGAACTGTCCCGATCTGACAGGAATGACCTACTCTTTCAAGCCTCAAAAATCTGAAGTATTGACAAGGGTAAGAGGATGCAGTGTTTGAGCATGACAGACCCGCATTTGAGTCTACAGAAGGATAACGCGGACTTTGTACGGAAAGATCAATTCTTGGTCAATTCTTGGTCGACCTTCATAACCTTTTGAGAGAAAATTGCTTCTTGAACTTGCCAGAAATCAAGTAATCTAGTTTCATAGGGACTATGCATGCATCCACTGTTTGCCAATGCAATGCCAATTCAGCATCACGGAGAGAATTCCCCCCCCCCTTGTATCCGTAATCTTGCAGAAAAGTTACGCGCCGTCCCAGACCTCTTTGAAAAGGTCTATTGTGAGTAGTTGAGACTCTGACGGGAGGCAACCATTGAAAAGTAAATCATGGCCAGAATAAGATATTGTGATAACTGCAGTCTGCCAGATCTCAACAAATCCCGTTAAAACATGGTTAGACATCGCAGTTGTCCTTCATTGCCGCACTGCTCTTTTGCGGAGGATGAAATCATTTGCTACTACGAAGGACCTAGCGTATTCAAAATTTTCATACCTCCTCAGCAGAAACATGTAAATTTTCCTCAGCAGCAGCATATACACTAAAACATAACTGCAGTGTCTAGCTACCCATGGTTACAATAGAATAAGGTGTCTTTTAGGACTTCCCATATCTTTTAGCTGTGAGAAGGAGGTTTCTGGAGTGGGAGATCACGAATGGCTTAGGGCGTACAGACACCGTGAAAGACCTTTTGGTTGTTCTGCTAAGGAATTGTGATATAGCGATATTTTTTCACTTTTATACGAACGGTAGACTGACGACTTGATTCGTTGTATTCGTTCAACGTTTTTAGTCTGATGTTTTTAGCTGCACTCATACAGGGACTCACAACCAAACGCATTGTAAACAGGGACTAAAATCTTGCGGAAAGCCTGAAGAAACATCGAGCGTCTTCTCTCTTTTGAACATCGAAGGAATGTCGAACGTCGCTTCGAACCTCACTTTGAACGTCGCATCGCTATTAGATGTCGAACTTTGAACTAATAAGGCTATCAAAACGCTAACAATGCCCACGTGGGTTGACCATATCAAAAAAGTAGCGAGCTCATTGGTTGTGCCTTAAATGCGCCGGACTTGACCCCTAAGTTGGTCCCTGTTTTGAACCTGTCTTGTCATAAGTCGCAGTTTGAAGCCAGAAACATCATCCAATTAAATGTGAAAAACTGACACTCATGGAATCTGCGGTTCGATTGTGTGGCTTTAGAATTTGTATCACTATTGTGGACTTTCTGAAATTCGGCCAATTTTTTTCGAAATGTATAAACATATTAGACTGCATTACATAAGTCCCTCTAACTTACACTTGTTGTTGTTGTTGTTGTTATTGCTTCAGTTGAGGGACTTACGCTTCAATATATAGGGACTAATTAGGCCAAGTCCACCGCGTTCACGGCGCGACCAATCACATCACTACTTTCTTAATATGGTCAACCCACGTGCCTATTTTTAGCGTTTGATTTGCTCATTGGTTCATTCAAAGTTCGACTTCTCGAAGCGAAGCGACGCTCGAAATGACCTTCGAAGGGACGTTCGACTTTTCTTTTGACGTTGGTAGGATGGAAGATGTTCTAAGTTTCTTCTGATTTCTCGTAAGATTTTAGTCCCTGTTTAGAATCCGTTTGGTCGTGAGTCCTTTGTATGAGTGAAATTAAAACATCAGATTATAAATGTTGAACGAATACAAGGAATCACGTCGTCAGTTTATAAACATATCGTTCGATCTAGACTCTTTTATTGGGCAGCTTAAAGTTTCATATGATCAAATACGCCACGTATTCTTGAGGAGGTTTTCACGCTTTCATTTTCTATTACAGTTATGGAGAATTCATTGCATTCTGTAGACAAAAAAAGAACAAGACCTATATTGTCAAACCTGATAGTGGCAGTCAAGGAAGAGGAATTTTCCTGACTAAGAATCCAAAGGTAGAAAATTTTGTATTATTGCTTCAGTAATCTATCGGTTAGGCCAAATGGTTCTCTAACCACGGACAATAATGCACCGTGTTTGTAGCTTGGAAATTTAAGTTGTTACCTCGATATTAACATAGTTTTTGTCGTTTTTTCCCCTTTGGCCTAAGCCTAATCAGAGTCAGAAATCAAATTGAAATGGTTCCTGCGCGTCTGCATTGTTAGACCCTTCGCAGCGTTCTCCCTCATTTCAAGCCAAGTATGAACGCTGTGTAGGAACTAACTGTCCAGACGCGCAGGAGCCATTTAAATTTGATTTCTAGCACTGGCTAGGCTTGAACCAAAGAGAAAGCAACAAAGTAGAGCAGTAATATCGAGGTGATAATGTCTGAGCTTCGAACACGGTGCATCATTGCCCATGCTCCAACTTCGAGAGGTCGCCAAAATTTGATTACAAAGCCAGCAAACTTCAAAATCCTTTTCTTGGCAAGTAGGTAGATCAAAGATTTGTAAGGGATCCTTCGAAATGATCGTTTTCTAGCCAACATCTACCAAAAGCAAATTTTCGCTTCAATTTAAGTTTCTGATATTGCAATTTTGGAAGCCAGTCATTTCGCAACTGAATTCGGCAGTTCAGAGAGAAACAGCCGACAATTGGTAAAAGATTTGATTTTCGTGGATATTTATAAATCGAAATTTTTGGCACTGCTTGTTTTCAGCTTAAAATTAGCAAAATATTCGATCATCCAAGTGCCTGTATTTAAGTGGCTTTAATGGATGTTTTGTCACCTTTCTGTGCCAAAAGTTAGCTGATCAGTTCGGACGGCCGCTAAGGACAGTTCCAGTGTTTCTCACTATCTGACATATGATTTAGACAAAACTTCGAGAAAAAGAAAAACTCTTCTCTCTGCCCTAAGTAGTTAAAAATCAGATCGTTTAATTCAAGTTTCGAGTTTCATCTCCAAAAGTACATGTCTTTTAGCCTTAGAGAGAATTTGTACCTATCCTTTTATTTCCGATGACCTTTGAATACCTAGGCCAATTTCTGAAACACAAATGGATTCCGTTTCGCTTAGGGAACAGTCATAAAGTATCTGCTATATGGGGGTGGACAATATTTGGATGGGCCATGAAAAATTGTGCCATGACTTTTTTGGGCTATGAAAATAACCAGATGTATTTTATGGGCCATGAAATTTTTATCATAAAATGTTATTTCTGAAGTTTGGCAGCGGCTGCAAATGATGCAAAAATTGCTTTCTGTTACTTTTTCCCACTTAACACTTGCTTTTCTGTTCATTTCTTTTCTTCTCCTTCTCTTGTTTGGTTCAATGGCTAACCAGTGCTTCATTATTAAGTTATAATTCTGGAATTACATTGCCTGTAAACTCATCGAGCCTGCATTCTAAAAACTGAATTTTTTCATGGGGTCATGAAAATATCCTAGTTCTTGCTATTGGGCCATAAATAAGTGAATAGGAATCTGGGATGGGGCCATTAATTTTTTGCTAAGATTTTTGGAAAATCATCCACCCCCATATAGCAGATACTTTATGACCGCTCCCTTAGTTATTCTCGAGTTATCAAATATGTGGATGATTTGTTTAATTGCGGTTGGAGAGGAATCCTGCTTTTAAACTAAGAGATTGTCGTTTGAAGAACTTTGCAGGAGAATCTCAGTTGACGCGAAAAGTTAAAAGTTTTGACAAAATCATCACAACTTTTCCAAAGGCATGGATGGAACTTTACGCAAACTGAGAAACTGTTATTTGGTGACTTTGAAGTCATTTGATTTGATGTCTCCCTGAAGAAGCTACAAGTTTTAAGTCAGAAGAGTCTCATAGCCTGGAACTGTTGGTGTAAAATTTCCTCAAGTGGCAATTCATCTCTTACGAAAAGGCATTTTCCGACGTTCTAAAGTACGTGGTGTCAGAAAAATTTTCCGGGGGAAGCCTCCGGCCCTCGATTTTACTTGCTTTGCTTGCAACTGGGCCTCTCCCCTTTTAATTCACTGCGCGGTCCCTGATGTCGTGGCCATTACATTAGAAATAGAAAAAGGACATAAAAGCTACGCGTAATTTCTACAAATAAAAAAGAAGATTTACTTAAAAGGGACATGGTTGAGTTTTAATTTTTCAATCAAACCGACCAGTGTTATTGAGACCATCGAAAAAGTTCCTTTTCACCACACAATAAAAAATGCATTAGAGTTTTCTGGCTAAAAGAACTCTTTATTTAGATTTATGCTCTTATCGTTCACGCCATGGCCAGAGATCGCAGCACGTGTACTATTGATAAGGTTGAATTCATCAACAAACGAGCTATCATTTCTGTAATAGATATAACCAAATAAAATATTGATGATATCTTAAATGAATGACGTCAAACTCTGAAAGTTATAGGAAACCAATCAGACGCATATGAGATAATTAAGTTAATATGATAAATACCATGATTAGACAAACTATGAATTACCTGGTCTACATAAAAGATTAGATTTGACATATTGAAAATGAATATGAATTTAGGGACTGTTCATTATTTACAGAGGGGTTGGTACTGAAGAGAAATGTTTTTCAGTTCAAAAAGTCTTCTTACCCAACTGAATAGGTGACTGAAAATACATCTACCCAACAATTTTCCGGTTGAAAAACTTTTTACCCAACTCCCACCTAATGTCAAAACTATAAATTTTAAATGTTAGATACTGTAATTATTGCAAATAGTCGTGACAGAGATGGAAACAAAGTAGACATTAAATGTAAAATGGAAAATACTGATTATTTCTTATGATGAAATTGACAATCTGGGACATTAAACATTTAGCATTAATTAGTGGGAAAATTTTGTTCACCCAACCTTTGAAACTGCATCAAATTTATTCACCCAACCTTTTTATGTCAGAAAATTTCGTTCACCCAACCCATTTCTCTTCGGTACCAACCCCTCTGTAAATAATGAACGGTCCCTTATCTGTATCTGATGCTTTGGGGGGGGGGATACATGACTTGCGGATGGACGGGAGTTTGCCGCCCGGTTTTCAGAAAGCTACCCTATTCTAATTACCAACAGTTGCCGTCATACCCACTTTTATGATGAATTTTGGCGGAAAACTACCCATTTTTGACAATTGCCAATTTCTGGAAGCCCACCCTTATCTAAGAAAAATTTACGGAAAAAAGGGACCCTTCTTGCTTAGAGAATTTTGGACCCGAAATCCCGCCCATATGGGCGGCGCTTACCCATACCGTCGGCGTCGACATGTTATGTTACCCCCCGGGATCTGATGCAGCAAAAACTTGCAAAATTGAACCAATTTTTAGTTCAAAAAAGCCTGTTTAGTCTCCCATTGAAATGTATTGAAGTTTCTTTTTATGAGTGCATTATTTATGAGTTTTCTTAAAATTGCTTTCTATTATGGTATCAATATGGTATCAAGCAAAGCTCTTTTACTCTTCTGGTTTGTGATTTAGAAATTTGATGACGTTACATCATAAAATGAGCTGAAATATGAAATAGGCTGTAATTTCAACAAATATTCAAGATTTCTGAAAAGTCCAACGGCAGAATCAAGTCATTTCGTGCTTTTCAACTGGGAACCTCATTTTTTGAGCAATGTTGTGTTTGACTGGGACATATGTCTCCATCTACTGTTTTCAGAATTTGGTAGGTTTGGAATTTCCAACCAAACACACCCTAAGAGCACGAAAAGGGTCTGCAAGGATATCTTTTTGCAGAATCTGAAATCTACCCTGAAGCTAATGACAATGGCCCAACGATATATTACAGTAACTTTTCTGGGTACGGTAAACAACGCTAAAATAGCTAATTAATTCCAACTATGTACACACCAACTAAACAAAGTAAAGATTTACAACGATTTTGAACTTTTTTCCAGAAAGATTAACAGATCAAAGGCTGATAACACATAGATAAAATCTCCAAGTTCTCCTTTAAATTCCAAATTTTTCTATTTTTTTTGCAGCAAGACCTGAAATTTGGAGAAGATGTCATATGCCAGCAGTATGTTGCAAAGCCTTTTCTTATTGATGGATTCAAATTTGACCTTCGGATATATGCATTGGTAACATCTTGTGATCCACTGAGAATATTTGTCTTTGGAGATGGCCTGGCAAGATTCGCTACAGTGAAGTACAGTGAACCAACAAACAACAACATAGTATGCTACATTTTCAATGCTTTTAGTTGATTTCCTATATGTTGTACTATAGCATTTTCCTAGGGCTGTTTCCTATCAATGTCACCAATAAATCTCTTTCGTTTTTTATAAGATGTTAAAAGAAACTGCAAGGCAATAATCTGAGCCATTTTGGGAAAAGACGCATGGCCATCTAGTCCTCACTATAAATGAACCTTACAATTAATATAAACGATAATCTTTAAACTCAACTAGGAAAAAACACAACACGTACACCAAACCAAACCAAACCAAACCAAACCAAACCAAACCAAACCAAACCAAACCAAACCAAACCAAACCAAACCAAACCAAACCAGACCAAAAAAACTACATTACACTGAAGTACAACGAAAAGCCATATGTAACAAAGCTACTCCCAGCTTTAGAACTACCGTTAACCCATATAAAACTGCAAAACAGACCCCATCCGGAAAGCCCTGCCAGCGGAACCGGAATCCGGCCACTGGAAGGTCCAAGCACCACCTACCGAACCTCCCAAGCGACACCTAGGCCGAAGCACCCTGCAATGCAGTGGCAGCCCCACGGCCAAAAAGAAAGCATGCCTACTCCATGTAGCCCCAAGTTACACTACAACTTAACAAAGAGTACAGTACAACAATCTTTCACTTTACAATACAAACAAATAGGGATTGCTCATTCGATCATTGTGAGTTGAGGGCTGCCATAGTGAAGCAACTTGCACAATGCTCCCGAGTCTATATTTGTAAGATCGAGACCGGGGATTTCGGAAAGTTTGTATCACCGTGAAGACATAGACATCAAACATTTAAAATCATGTAAATGATCTTTGCATCGTTCTTGTGATTTCATGGTTTGATGGCAAATTGAGCTGCTTTGGTATAATTCTACCATGTGTGGTTACACACTTCAGTTTTGCTTCTTTGCCACTTAGTTCTTTTGCGGAGGATGAAATCCTACGGAGGAGCTAGAATAAGAGGTGGAGGAAGAAAGGGAAGAAACGACTCTTCCTCTTCGTTTTGTGCTTCCTCTTTGTTTTTTTTCCTTTTCAATAACTTCAAACCTTCTCAGCAGAAACATATAAATTTTCCCCCTCAGAACCAAATGCACTGAAACAGAACTGTGGCGTCCAACTACCCATGATTCTACTGTGTGGATTTTTGATATCTTGATTATTTTTCAGTTTATTTATCTTTCAACCAGTTTTGAGGCTGTCACGTCATCAAGTATCTAAATCGTAAACCAGAAATGCTACAGATAATAGAGACTTTTGCAAGCTATGGTTTTCTGGCAGATTGTGTTGCTGTTTCTCCATCATTTCAGGATTGATAATTATTTGGTTTTTTTGTCGAAATTTATAACGAATTCTTTCAAAGGAAAAAGCTATTATTCCGAATCAAAATAGCAAAAATCGCACCAAATCTTTCTGTTTTCGGAGTGAATGAGCCCCTGCCCCGCTCTTGTTGCTCTTTTCTTGGTTAGATATGCTCCTTCTTTTCAACTTTCAGGAGAATATGTTCTTGCATTTAACGAATTACTCAATCAACAAATCAAGCGATGCCTTTGTCAGAGACGAAGAAAATGGTAGCAAAAGGTTTGTTATAACCTCTGCTTAGTTAATCAGTGGAGAAGTGTTACAGGCTATTGTAGACTAATTACAGTGAGTCCCAGTTATCGCTCACCAAAACGAGATTATTGCTTGCTAAACCGTGACCGCTCAAACTATTGTGGCGGGGTATATCAATTTGGCGGAGGAGCGAAACTACGGCTTGTAATCAGTCTAAGGCTAATGTACAGTGAAGAAGAATAATAGTATTTCAGTGTGATTACGTAGACCAATGTCTAAGTTTTTTGTGCAAAGAGTGATGTGGGGGTCGTAGGAGGTTGTCAGAAACCGTAAAGCCGCCAAAGTTTTTAGAGAAAACAGTAAAACCACCTCAAAAATTTGGTATCTCTTCCATCTAAGACTGCGTTCAAGCGATGCCGGCACCTTTTGAAAACGGTGAAAAATGTGATTGATATGTCTCCCGTTCACACGAAAACGGCACATTTTTTTGCCGGTATATTTTTAAAACAAACCTCTTACTATCAATTTCCTATTTATAGGTCTGAAAGATAAATGGTTTTACCAAACAAAATTTTCTCATTTAAGTTACCCTTTGACTGATAGATTAAAATTTCATTTTAGAATATTGACTACATATCTTTTATA
The DNA here is from genome assembly GCA_964020215.1 of Aurelia sp. 3 sensu Dawson et al. (2005). NCBI lineage: Eukaryota > Metazoa > Cnidaria > Scyphozoa > Semaeostomeae > Ulmaridae > Aurelia > Aurelia sp. 3 sensu Dawson et al. (2005). The sequence continues at coordinate 18,088,398 of OZ026580.1, forward strand.
CCGAAGCCCGCTAAACGCGTAAACATTTTTTGATTCACCCGGTTGAAGATTCTTTTGTCTCTAGTTTGTGAATCTGTTTTCGTATGCCTATGAAATACTTCTCTTTGCTTTTCAGGAGATTATCAACGCTCAATAGATGGTTTGTTGAACATGGCTATGATGTTGACCAAATTTGGGCCAGAATCGATGTAAGAGCAATTAATAGCGTCTTTCAAACACAACATGCAACAGCATTCCCTAAACAGCCGTTGTGATAATTTGCCGTTTTACATTTGTCTTGATCTGCAAACTAAGCAGTGAATTTCACAGAAATCAGGCTTTTTTGTACTGACCAGCTTAGAGATTTTAATTCTAATATTAGGATACTGAAGAAGACAGGAGGATAAATCCATCATAAGTTTTTAGTTCAACGTCTTTGAATGCAGAATGTCGTTCAATTGCAAACGCGTAATAATCAGGTGGCTTTCCGTTCTTTTTCCATTCTTCAGATTTCTTGAACTCTTGAGATGATTCTCTCTGCTCACTGATCTGGCCTGATTTTATGCGCCTCTTATAGCAAGGGCATGCTAACGATATGCAAGTGGCCTAAGTATGCACTTGATCGTCCTAAATTTTGTTAATTCCAGTGTCACAATAAACAAGATGGCTAAAGTGTTGATTACCTTGATTAGTTGAGCAAGTTGATGGTGTTTTCTCTGCTTCTTCTTCTCTGTTCTCCTCGATGCAACACAGTTTATAACTCGCTGTAAACCTTCCAACCGCCCGCCATTTTCAGTTTCACTCGAACTCGTCAGAGGCTGTCACATGACGAGTTCGAGTGAAACTGAAAATGGCGGGCGGTTGGAAGGTTTACAGCGAGTTATAAACTGTGTTGTATCGAGGAGAACAGAGAAGAAGAAGCAGAGAAAACACCATCAACTTGCTCAACTAATCAAGGTAATCAACACTTTAGCCATCTTGTTTAATGTGATACTGGAATTAACAAAATTTAGGACGATCAAGTGCATACTAGGCCACTTGCATATCGTCAGCATGCCCTTGCTTATAGGTGCTGAAAGCACTGCGGTGGCGGAGCAAAGCTGAGTATGAATTCTCGTTTCAGCTTCCAACACCTTTCACTTGCTATCAGATGTTACTTGTGGTTGACAACACACGACAAAAGTCGTTTTCAGTAATATTTATCATGGTTTCAAGTTTTGTGCCGCCAGACGAAATTTTTGCAAGTGTTGTGCCACTCCTACTAGAAGAATTTTTTGTGTTTCGTGGTCTTTTAAATCATATTTTTTGTTTGTTTTCTTTCAGGACAGTATCATCAAGACATTGATATCAGCACATCCAATTCTCAAACACAATTACAGAACTTGTTTTCCTAACCATAACAGAGGCAGTGGATGTTTTGAAATACTTGGATTTGATATTTTGCTTGATAAGAAACTAAAGCCGTGGGTCATTGAGGTAAGATGAATATTTCATGGGGAGAGGGGGCACTTGACCAGATTATGGCTAGAGTCGTGCCATCAAAGCTTCAAAAATGTATCAAAACTTTACACAAATTTTTCGTAGATTGTACGCCCGACCTTATACCAATTTTTCAAAAAATGGCCTATTCATTCTTTCTTTGTGCCAAAATCGTGAGAAACGATACAGTTTCTCATACCAAAGTTTTGGAAATCGATGCCGTTCCGGATGGCCCGTCTCCAGTACCTAAAGTACACATAGTGACCCCTCTCGAGTTCAGACTGCTTTTGCACGATAAGCATAAGTTGAAAATGGAACTAACATGTCTCGAATATACCTCTTAGTGCCGGCTGAATTTGAAAACAGTAGAATATGAAAATGGGACCGTCACCGGTTATCCGGAGGCCTGTTGTATTTTTAAGTGATTACGCGGGATCTCAAAAGTTAGACATGCATGTGACAAACATTTGTTAGTAACCTTTGATTTCAGGGCAAAAGAGCCTGGATCGAGCGTTATTTTTATACATTTTTATACGCAAGGTTCGATCGAATGGTGTTAGAGCTTCTATCACTATTGTGCACATTCGAAAATTCTACAAAATGTAGCAAAGTATCGTTCGATTGAGATTCTTTTCAGAATAGCTAAAAGGTCGATTCTGTTTTTATGCAAGATAGCCTAAAGCTACAGTTTTTTATATTTATTGCTCTAATAACATGTTGAAACTACAAAATAGAAACATTTCTATGTAACAACTACGATGGGAAGGACACTTGGTCGTCTGATCCCCACTATGGCTGGCACACACAATTCAAATATTTTAGATATAAACAGAAACAGAACAAATGAAAATAGACCCATAGATAGAGAAGGGTTGCTGCGTTGTGCTATGTCATGATGTAATGGCTGAGTCCGAAATGCCCGTCAACGTGTAGCACATAAAAGTATCTGAGTAATCAAGCCACTTCCCCTCGCCATGCACCAACCCACAGCAAATATGCCCACCAAGATGCACACTGTTTCGGTGAGACAGTATCCTCACACCCAGGCCAACAGTCCCGCCACAGGGTCAGCCACAGCACGTAGAAGCGCTTGGAAAGTAATATTAGATAGCGTCAGACACACTGGACAGCATTTCGACTCACCCGGTGCATTTCAATCAAAGCGATTCGATTTGTCAATAAAGGCTATTGTAGCTTCAAGAATGCTTCGATTTGCCAATTTTCAGTTCATAACTTCCAAGTGATATCAGACTGCAGAGGGCTTTTAATCTAAAGTCGTGATATTTTTTAAGTCTGGGATATCAGTGAGCTACAGTTGATTTCACTCCAAAAATTGAAGCTAAAGGGTTCCAAAATATGTTTAAAAAGCTTTAGAGAAATTTAGATATCTTGATGATTAAGCTGTGTCTATACTAGGAATAAATACTGAAAATGAAACTTAGAATGTAAAGATACCATTCTCATTTATTCTCATTAACACTTCGCATTTATTCTCGATTTCGCCGAGTTCTTTATAGATGCATAGTTCTTGATTTCTGATTTTAATGCTAATTGGTCTCCTCAACAGGTTAACCACTCACCAAGTTTTTCGACGGACTCGAAGTTAGACAGGGAAATAAAAGACTCATTAATTTTCGATTCTTTACGTTTGATGAATTTCTCTCAGTGTGATCGAAAGAAATGTATCGAAGAAGAGAGACGAAAAGTTCGAGAACGATTGCTTCAAAAACCCAAAGGGAAAGATCACAAGTATGTATTTCATATTCTTCCCTGATAATTTTACCCAGTCAATAAGTTGTTACTTCTTCGAAATTGTCGCTGTCCGTTATTTTCTTGAAATGGGACAGTTTTCCTAAGTTGATCGGAGGATTTTCCACGGCTAAGGGAAATTCTAAATCTAGAAAATAATCTGCTTCAATAAGTATGACATTTGGAAATGCTACTAGCGACCGAGGCAATTTTTTATAAAAGGAGGTTGAACAATCGAGATAAAGTAGGGAATTTCGAAACTGTCATAAAAGCATGAATTGATGAATTCTGCAGCTGTAGAATTTGCAGGGCTATTTTAAATTTTAGGTAATTGCCAATTGTGTAAATTCTGCCTGGTATGCAATTACTTGAGATATGTTATAAAATCTTATATTAAGGGTATTTTGCCGATATGATGAATTTTTAAATGTCATATGAAAGGCCATTAACTCTTGAAGAAAAGAGCCTCTTTCAAGCTGTTAAGGCTGGAATCGTGTTACTGCATTTTAATGTTTGTATTATCTTTCCCACAGGCGGGAGGAAGACCCAGAGAATACTGTCGATTTAGAAGCGATGACTCGATTTGAAGACAAGCATTTAGGAAGTTTCAGGCGTATTTACCCACAAGATAATGAAGAGAAATACAAAGCATTTTTTGAGAACAGTTGCTCTTTATTCCAAGAGACGGCTGCTTCAAAAGCAAGGTCGGAGTGTGCTCGGATCCAACGCGAAGAAATCAAACAAAAAAATCAGGAGATTGAAATTATGCGGAAGAAAAATGCAGGAAAGAAGATATCGGTTGATGGAGTGAGACCAGAAAGTCCCAGGCAAAGGAGGCGAATGGTGCCGCGTGCTTATCGGGATCGGGGAAATTACAGGACGAGAGATCATGTAAGTTTGAAATCCGTTGTTCCAATTTATTAGTTATTGCAAACGATCAGTAATTTTGTAAGAAGAACCATATCAAAAACCGGATGGTATGGATTCAAACAGCTTAGACATGCTTGAATTGGAGATTCCTGTAAATGGGATAGATTTATTCCCTGAATTGATCGTTGGAGAAGTTTTCCCAGTCTATTGGTTTTTATGTACGTTTCTTTTAATTTAGCAAATTAGGGTTTACTTTTTAGTTTTGTATCTATATTGTAAGTAGTTTTAAATGTTTTTAACCGATTATTTATTGTATTGTAAGTTCTTATGTGGAGGGCCCCTTGAAAACCACCCAATTGGGTGAAGGGCAACCCTCCTTAATATATTGAAATGAAATGAAATGAAATGAAATGAAATGAAAAAATTGCAACTTCATGAATAGGGTTCGATTTTGGGTATTCAGTTTATGTGATTCCTGTGATAGGAAGTTGCCGATTTTTAATCACAAATTTTCATGAAGTTTAAATTGCTTCTCAAAACATGCTCAAAAGAAGAATCTCTCGTTAATAATAACCTTTTCCTCAACTTTTCCCTGCCGATCTCTCCACACATCTTGGCGTTTATGTTGGCGTTTATGTTTTCACACTGAGCTTGGGTTTTATTTCAGATTTTAAACGCACTTAAACACGCAAAAATAAACACCTGTAGACGCACTTAAACACTCAGTGAGTACCTAGCTTTATTAGCCTTGGACTGTAATCATGTTTTTACTGCAATGATCATTAGCCCTAAGGCATTGGCAAATCCAGAACATTCGGTTCTAGGCGCGATCAATTCTTAACATCGTCCTTTTCTTCACTGCAGAAACCACAGCAAAATCCATGCGATTCAAACAAACCAATGATCATTGACGAAGCTGAAGAATTGGAAAGAGCTGGTGGTATGTTACAAAGGGATAATTTAGTCAGAAGTCTGGGAGTTGTTGAACTAGTTTATCGCATGTTAAATGGTTCCTCTGCCCCTGGCAAGCCCGCTGATAAACCAAAGGTAAGTTTAAGACTTTTGTCACAGTATGCCGGCTAACTCCGAAAAATGCGCATTGTCTGAAAGGTTACTGTTCCAGAAATATCACAGCAATAATGTTCTCCAATATCTCAATGATTATTTAACATTTTAAATTAATTTCTTTTTTTCTTGGCTAAACTTGGTCATTTCTTTCCGATTTTATATGGGCTTTATTTTGGCTGTCCTTTGTGGCAATGGTTTGATGAAATAAATCTATATGTTTGTTTTAGACAAGCTCAAATGCCAGGATTAAGATTTAGTAATTCTTTCTTTGCTTAACGGGTGGGTCTTGATCCGTTTGAAAAGCCATTCAAAACACTAGCGACTTCTTTAAAATCTAAGACCTCAACGGAAATAGTGACTTATTGAGTCTTCTTAGCGTGCAGCACTTGATGTTCTTTAAAGATAGATTTAGCGAAAAGGATTAGTACCGTTGTGGCATTAAAGACAAAAGACGGATATATTGCGTCTAGCATGAAGACAGAACAAAATAAGGACTTCATTTGTCCAACTGTTTTGATAATCTTTCAAGGTCATCAAATTCAATGGATGTATACAGCGGGATATATTTAGATAACCTAGGCCCCTAACTTAAGTTGCCTTGTATCTCCATGATTTTTCTTAAACGTTGTCGCTTAAAATAATTGCTTACTTCGACTTTGACTAATTTTAACGCGACGGTCACTAAATTTGGATTATAATGTATCAAACGCTATTAGACAATTTGGGAGGGGGTGGGAGGGGGCTGTAAACGATGATGCTGCTCCAATGATGCTCGTGTATTTATTTGTTAGGAGTGATAGTCAACGTTTCTCCTTTTTTCTTTTATAGGAGGACCCTATGAAGAGCAAGGAAGACACGCTGCCAAGTGCATCCAAGTCACAAACATCCCAAAAACAAAGACCCGTTAGTGACAGTACCCAAAGTATTACTATCCGTTCATATTTAGGTCGATTTCTTTCTCAACAGAATGGACCGAGTATTTGTTTGAATCCGATTGTTACTTCTGCAGCATCGAATGAGAAACAGAATCAAGTAAAATCGACGAGAAGCAATCAATCATTTTACACGACTGTTTCAAGTCATAATCTAGAGAAGCGGAACGTTTTACCGTTCGGTACAAATTATACTGCATTACACAGACCGAAAGTTAACGACCGCAAGCCACCCGGACCGACAAGGACATTTCACGGTAGTGTTATTGAACAAGAAATAAGAGCCTTGACACGAGGACAAGATGTTGATAATTCGCGAGTCGAACGGGTGGAGAAAAGAGACAAGCAAATTTTGGGTGGCTTCGATGCTGCGAATTCAGAACATCGGTCTGGTCATTCGAGCATTGTCAGTCCACCACAAGGGCCTATTATGCATAGCCAAGGGTTTTCAAATCTCACAAGATACTCAAAAAAAGATACGGCAGTTGGATTGTCTATTGTATCGACTCCTGCACCGGTTCAGTATAAAGATGAAGCGACCGTGAAGCCAGCCATTGGGGGAACTTGTGCTAATGCTCTGGAAACCAATGGGGTATGCAGGTAAGTTGATATGAAGTAGAAATGTGAAGTCTGTCCAGATAAGATGTCATGTGAGATTTGCGAAAACGCTAAATAATTGATAGGAAACAATGTAATTGTTTATTCGTGAATATTTATGTTATTGTCCGTGACATCTAATTTGAGACAAAACTCTAGCTTTTGCAGTTTTATATCAGTCGGATATTATGTGTATAGTAAAAACCCGCATATAGGAAACTCAGTTATAAAAAGCCCTAGGCTGACTTTTTAAAATTTATCTGCCAAAATGTTAAGAAACTGGTTAGCCTTCCCTTTCCCTTCCTCTTTCTTCTTCCTCTCCCCCTCCCGCTTATTTGCCGATCAAGAGTGAGACTTGGAGCAAGTTCGGGCACCGTTGGGATTTGGTAAAATAATTTTGCAGTAAGTTTTCAACCGAAACATCACCTATCATTTGCGTTTGCTATGCAGTAATTTTATCAGTCTTACATTCTAAATTTTCATCGAATCATGAAAGAGTTACCACAATTCTTTTTCGTTCTTCCTTTTAGTAAATCAACGAAGGCCCAAAGAGTTCGTGGTGCTTCAAATTCTGTTCGCTTAAAGGTAAGCTTTTTCATCTTGGCCTACTTTCTTACCATGACTCTGAATTGAAAGTGAAGGTGAAGTTGCAGCTTTTAGCCCCAAGGTCTGGGATCGCCCTAAATTTAAAGAAGTCTGCCTGCAGTTTCTTTTAAGCGAATTTCTTATGTTCAGCTTTTTACAGTATTGTTACAACGACTAATTGCAAATTTTTGAGGGAGTCCTTTCGTTCGGAATGCACATGCAGATAGTGCCTTGGATGCTTTATTAATCATGTTCAGGCAGTGATAGTCCTTGCCAAAAAACCCTAAAGTGCTAATTTTTTTACCAAACAGGAAAATATGCTTTTATGTATCGCTGAAATTAGCTGATTTGGAAATTACTAATTTTTTGACCAAAAGCAAGGTCAGAGTGGCTTGCTTCTTTGGTTAACCTTTGTTGTTTTTCGAAATGCTAATCTTTTACCAAAAAGTAGAGCTATAGGCTTACCTTTTTTCGCTAAAATTAAATGATGTAGACATTAGTCATTCTCTACCAGAGTAACGTGAAGTGCAACTTATTTGAATGGGTATTTTTGTGATGCCAGCTATCTCTGCGCAGTTAGATATCGAGCACACGCGATTTAAAGGATAGGCTCGAAGGCTGCTATATTTTATTTACTATTGGAAATTAAAGTAAAGTAGTGTCCCGCATATCAGAAACAACGTTTTCAATTTCAGGTCTGATGTGTTTCTTATAAAATGAGATATAAACTTTCAATCAGGGTGAAGTTTCTTAAGTTTCTTATTAGAAAAATTATGTACTATCAATGAACTACTCAGACACAAGCTGTATGATTTTCATATCAAACACACTATTTTGATCTGTATTTGTAAATGTTCACTACCGCAAAAAGCTACAATTATTCAAGGAAGGTCCTTTTTGTTTAATTTGCATGCAAAATTATTGTTTTCGTTTGAAGAGGACACAGCCTGATTCAACGGCAAAGCAGAATTTGTCATAGTTTTCAAATTTCTAACATATACATAGCTTTTGAATAAGAAACAAGCCCTTTTCAGACCTGCACCAGTTTCTTATAAGAGAGGGTATTATTTCGAAAATCAAAGTCTGGTGTTTCTTAAATTCATGTTTCTTATATGCAGGACACTACTGTATATAGATTCTTTTCATGCAAGGCATGATTTTAAATGGGTCTGTAATATCAGTTGCGAATTTAAGGGGAGCAACTGGTGGCAACTGCCCCATCCTTAACGATGACAACTCAGCTTGGCGCCCCCTTTTAGCCGAGAAGTGCACCCCTCGTCATGTCCCTAAGGCACTCTTTTCTTAACTATTTCGATCAGAATATAGGGCAAACATACAAATCAAGACTTTAGTTAGTTGTATTCCAATACATTTTGTCGATTAGAAGGCCAAAAAATTTTGCCTATCGACGGCTCGCTCTGGATCTGTTCATGTATAATTTGAAGTTCTAAAACCACTTACAGCCAACTTGAAACCTACATCTGATTTGTGTGATAATGTTATTATCCTTAGCTTTTTCTGTTTTAGCAAATGGAGCTGCTGGAAAACCGAGCACTGGCTCTTAGTTAGCAGAAGTTAAACAGAATTACTGCTGCTCATTTGATTGACTATTGGAATTTAAAGTATATAGATTCTTTTGTATTGAAACTAATGATAGTATACATTGTAAACATTATCGCAGATAACATAACATTAACTTAACTACATTTATACAGGGACATAGATTTAGCATATATACACAGAGACAGCAACTGCAAGCACATCTTGACATGGAGATACTGAAGCTTGTCAGTATACAAACCAGTTTTAATGATATCATTTTAACACTGTACATCATTTAGCTGCGTTCTTCGCTGGCCTCTAAGGTCAAAACCATTTCTAACGATTTTTTTAAAATAACTATAGATGAAAAAAATTTTGGTAAAGTGATTCGCATTTTATATCTTAGTTTAATTGCCGTTGTATATATTTTGGTTTTAAACATGAAGATTAGATACAAAACCCGACTGCATTACTGAAATATGTTATTCTTGTTTCCTCTGCCATCTAGTAATATGCATTTTGAATACAGTTACCTTGTTCGTACAGGCTTACCTTTTCGTTCAAATTGTCTGGTTCTGGAATTGCTGATTTTAGGCAAAAATGTAAGGCTATAGGCTTACCTTTTTCGCTAAAATTAGATGATTCTGGAAATGATAATTTTAGGCCAAAATGTAAGGCTATAGGCTTACCTTCTTCGCTAAAATTGGCTGGTTCGGGAAATGCTGATTTTAGACCAAAATGCAAGGCTATAGGCTTTCCTATTTCGCTAAAATTGCCTGGATCTTAAGATGCTAATTGTAGACCAAAATGTAAGGCTATAGGCTTACCTTTTTCACTAAAATTGGCTGCTTCTGGAAATGCTGATTTTAGACCAAAATCTAAGGCTATAGGCTTGCCTTTTTCAATAAAATTGGCTGGATCTTGAGATGCTAATTGTAGACCAAAATGTAAGGCTATAGGCTCACTTTTTTCACTAAAATTGGCTGGTTCTTGAAATGCTGGTTTTAGACCAAAATGTAAGGCTATAGGCTTACCTTTTTCGCTAAAATTAGATTATTCTGAAAATGCCAATTTTAGACTAAAATGTAAGGCTATAGGCTTACGTTTTTTTGCAAAAAATTGGCTGCCTCTGGAAATGCTCATTTTAGACTAAAATCTAAGGCTATAGGCTTACCTATTTCGTTAAAATTGGCTGGATCTTGAGATGCTAATTGTAGACCAAAATGTAAGGCTATAGGCTTACTTTTTTCACTAAAATTGGCTGGTTCTGGAAATGCTGATTCTAGACCAAAATGTAAGGCTATAGGCTTACGTTTTTCGCTAAAATTGGCTGGATCTTGGAGATGCTAATTGTAGACCAAAATGTAAGGCTATAGGCTTACGTTTTTTTGCAAAAAATTGGCTGCTTCTGGAAATGCTGATTTTAGACCAAAATCTAAGGCTATAGGCTTACCTTTTTCGCTAAAATTGGCTGGATCTTGAGATGCTTATTGTAGACCAAAAGGTAAGGCTATAGGCTTACTTTTTTCACTAAAATTGGCTGGTTCTGGAAATGCTGATTCTAGACCAAAATGTAAGGCTATAGGCTTACGTTTTTCGCTAAAATTGGCTGGATCTTGGAGATGCTAATTGTAGACCAAAATGTAAGGCTATAGGCTTACGTTTTTTTGCAAAAAATTGGCTGCTTCTGGAAATGCTGATTTTAGACCAAAATCTAAGGCTATAGGCTTACCTTTTTCGCTAAAATTGGCTGGATCTTGAGATGCTTATTGTAGACCAAAAGGTAAGGCTATAGGCTTACTTTTTTCACTAAAATTGGCTGGTTCTGGAAATGCTGATTCTAGACCAAAATGTAAGGCTATAGGCTTACGTTTTTCGCTAAAATTGGCTGGATCTTGGAGATGCTAATTGTAGACCAAAATGTAAGGCTATAGGCTTACATTTTTCACTAAAATTGGCTGGATCTTGAGATGCTGATTTTAGACGTAAATGTAAGGCTATAGGCTTACTTTTTTCACTAAAATTGGCTGGTTCTTGAAATGCTGGTTTTAGACCAAAATGTAAGGCTATAGGCTTACCTTTTTCACGTAAATTGGCTGGATCTTGAGATGCTGATTTTAGACCAAAATGTAAGGCTATAGGCTTACCTTTTTAGCTAAAATTGGCTGGATCTTGAGATGCTAATTTTAGACCAAAATGTAAGGCTATAGGCTTACTTTTTTCACTAAAATTGGCTGGTTCTGGAAATGCTGATTCTAGACCAAAATGTAAGGCTATAGGCTCACTTTTTTCACTAAAATTGGCTGGTTCTTGAAATGCTGGTTTTAGACCTAAATGTAAGGCTATAGGCTTACGTTTTTTGCAAAAAATTGGCTGCTTCTGGAAATGCTGATTTTAGACCAAAATCTAAGGCTATAGGCTTACGTTTTTTTGCAAAAAATTGGCTGCTTCTGGAAATGCCGATTTTAGACCAAAATCTAAGGCTATAGGCTTACCTTTTTCGCTAAAATTGGCTGCATCTTGAGATGCTAATTGTAGACCAAAATGTATGGCTATAGGCTTACTTTTTTCACTAAAATTGGCTGGTTCTGGAAATGCTGATTCTAGACCAAAATGTAAGGCTATGGGCTTACGTTTTTCGCTAAAATTGGCTGGATCTTGAGATGCTAATTGTAGACCAAAATGTAAGGCTATAGGCTTACATTTTTCACTAAAATTGGCTGGATCTTGAGATGCTGATTTTAGATCAAAATGTAACGCTATAGGCTTACCTTTTTCGCTAAAATTGGCTGGATCTTGAGATGCTAATTGTAGACCAAAATGTAAGGCTATAGGCTTACTTTTTTCACTAAAATTGGCTGGTTCTGGAAATGCTGATTCTAGACCAAAATGTAAGGCTATGGGCTTACGTTTTTCGCTAAAATTGGCTGGATCTTGGAGATGCTAATTGTAGACCAAAATGTAAGGCTATAGGCTTACGTTTTTTTGCAAAAAATTGGCTGCTTCTGGAAATGCTGATTTTAGACCAAAATCTAAGGCTATAGGCTTACCTTTTTCGCTAAAATTGGCTGGATCTTGAGATGCTTATTGTAGACCAAAAGGTAAGGCTATAGGCTTACTTTTTTCACTAAAATTGGCTGGTTCTGGAAATGCTGATTCTAGACCAAAATGTAAGGCTATAGGCTTACGTTTTTCGCTAAAATTGGCTGGATCTTGGAGATGCTAATTGTAGACCAAAATGTAAGGCTATAGGCTTACATTTTTCACTAAAATTGGCTGGATCTTGAGATGCTGATTTTAGACGTAAATGTAAGGCTATAGGCTTACTTTTTTCACTAAAATTGGCTGGTTCTTGAAATGCTGGTTTTAGACCAAAATGTAAGGCTATAGGCTTACCTTTTTCACGTAAATTGGCTGGATCTTGAGATGCTGATTTTAGACCAAAATGTAAGGCTATAGGCTTACCTTTTTAGCTAAAATTGGCTGGATCTTGAGATGCTAATTTTAGACCAAAATGTAAGGCTATAGGCTTACTTTTTTCACTAAAATTGGCTGGTTCTGGAAATGCTGATTCTAGACCAAAATGTAAGGCTATAGGCTCACTTTTTTCACTAAAATTGGCTGGTTCTTGAAATGCTGGTTTTAGACCTAAATGTAAGGCTATAGGCTTACGTTTTTTGCAAAAAATTGGCTGCTTCTGGAAATGCTGATTTTAGACCAAAATCTAAGGCTATAGGCTTACGTTTTTTTGCAAAAAATTGGCTGCTTCTGGAAATGCCGATTTTAGACCAAAATCTAAGGCTATAGGCTTACCTTTTTCGCTAAAATTGGCTGCATCTTGAGATGCTAATTGTAGACCAAAATGTATGGCTATAGGCTTACTTTTTTCACTAAAATTGGCTGGTTCTGGAAATGCTGATTCTAGACCAAAATGTAAGGCTATGGGCTTACGTTTTTCGCTAAAATTGGCTGGATCTTGAGATGCTAATTGTAGACCAAAATGTAAGGCTATAGGCTTACATTTTTCACTAAAATTGGCTGGATCTTGAGATGCTGATTTTAGATCAAAATGTAACGCTATAGGCTTACCTTTTTCGCTAAAATTGGCTGGATCTTGAGATGCTAATTGTAGACCAAAATGTAAGGCTATAGGCTTACTTTTTTCACTAAAATTGGCTGGTTCAGGAAATGCTGATTCTAGACCAAATTGTAAGGCTATAGGCTTACGTTTTTCGCTAAAATTGGCTGGATCTTGAGATGCTAATTGTAGACCAAAATGTAAGGCTATAGGCTTACTTTTTTCACTAAAATTGGCTGGTTCTGGAAATTCTTATTCTAGACCAAATTGTAAGGCTATAGGCTTACCTTTTTCGCAAAAATTGGCTGGTTCGGGAAATGCTGATTTTAGACCTAAATGTAAGGCTATAGGCTTACGTTTTTTGCAAAAAATTGGCTGCTTCTGGAAATGCTGATTTTAGACCAAAATCTAAGGCTTACCTTTTTCGCTAAAATTAAATGATGTAGACATTAGTAATTCTCTGCCAGAGTAACGTGAAGTGCAACTTATTTGAATGGGTATTTTTGTGATGCCAGCTATCTCTGCGCAGTTAGATATCGAGCACACGCGATTTAAAGGATAGGCTCGAAGGCTGCTATATTTTATTTACTATTGGAAATTAAAGTAAAGTAGTGTCCCGCATATCAGAAACAACGTTTTCAATTTCAGGTCTGATGTGTTTCTTATAAAATGAGATATAAACTTTCAGTCAGGGTGAAGTTTCTTAAGTTTCTTATTAGAAAAATTATGTACTATCAATGAACTACTCAGACACAAGCTGTATGATTTTCATATCAAACACACTATTTTGATCTGTATTTGTAAATGTTCACTACCGCAAAAAGCTACAATTATTCAAGGAAGGTCCTTTTTGTTTAATTTGCATGCAAAATTATTGTTTTCGTTTGAAGAGGACACAGCCTGATTCAACGGCAAAGCAGAATTTGTCATAGTTTTCAAATTTCTAACATATACATAGCTTTTGAATAAGAAACAAGCCCTTTTCAGACCTGCACCAGTTTCTTATAAGAGAGGGTATTATTTCGAAAATCAAAGTCTGGTGTTTCTTAAATTCATGTTTCTTATATGCAGGACACTACTGTATATAGATTCTTTTCATGCAAGGCATGATTTTAAATGGGTCTGTAATATCAGTTGCGAATTTAAGGGGAGCAACTGGTGGCAACTGCCCCATCCTTAACGATGACAACTCAGCTTGGCGCCCCCTTTTAGCCGAGAAGTGCACCCCTCGTCATGTCCCTAAGGCACTCTTTTCTTAACTATTTCGATCAGAATATAGGGCAAACATACAAATCAAGACTTTAGTTAGTTGTATTCCAATACATTTTGTCGATTAGAAGGCCAAAAAATTTTGCCTATCGACGGCTCGCTCTGGATCTGTTCATGTATAATTTGAAGTTCTAAAACCACTTACAGCCAACTTGAAACCTACATCTGATTTGTGTGATAATGTTATTATCCTTAGCTTTTTCTGTTTTAGCAAATGGAGCTGCTGGAAAACCGAGCACTGGCTCTTAGTTAGCAGAAGTTAAACAGAATTACTGCTGTTCATTTGATTGACTATTGGAAATTAAAGTATATAGATTCTTTTGTATTGAAACTAATGATAGCATACGTTGTAAACATTATCGCAGATAACATAACATTAACTTAACTACATTTATACAGGGACATAGATTTAGCATATATACACAGAGACAGCGACTGCAAGCACATCTTGACATGGAGATACTGAAGCTTGTCAGTATACAAACCAGTTTTAATGATATCATTTTAACACTGTACATCATTTAGCTGCGTTCTTCGCTGGCCTCTAAGGTCAAAACCATTTCTAACGATTTTTTTAAAATAACTATAGATGAAAAAAATTTTGGTAAAGTGATTCGCATTTTATATCTTAGTTTAATTGCCGTTGTATATATTTTGGTTTTAAACATGAAGATTAGATACAAAACCCGACTGCATGACTGAAATATGTTATTCTTGTTTCCTCTGCCATCTAGTAATATGCATTTTGAATACAGTTACCTTTTTCGTACAGGCTTACCTTTTCGATCAAATTGTCTGGTTCTGGAATTTGCTGATTTTAGGCAAAAATGTAAGGCTATAGGCTTACCTTTTTCACTAAAATTAGATTATTCTAGAAATGCTAATTTTAGACCAAAATATAAGGCTATAGGCTTACCTTTTTCGCAAAAATTGGCTGGATCTTGAGTTGCTCATTTTAGACCAAAATGTAAGGCTATATGCTTACCTTTTTCGCTAAAATTAGATTATTCTAGAAATGCTAATTTTAGACCAAAATATAAGGCTATAGGCTTACCTTTTTTGCAAAAATTAGATTATTCTGGAAATGCTAATTTTAGACCAAAATGTAAGGCGAGAGGCTTACCTTTTTCGCTAAAATTAGATTACTCTGGAAATGCTCATTTTAGACCAAAATGTAAGGCCACAGGCTTACCTTTTTCGCAAAGATTGGCTGGTTCTGGAAATGCTGATTCTAGACCAAAATGTAAGGCTATAGGCTTATCATTTTCGCAAAAATTGGCTGTTTCGGGAAATGCTGATTTTAGACCTAAATGTAAGGATAGGCTTACCTTTTTCAATAGAATTGGCTGGTTCTGGAAATACTGACTATAGACTAAAATGTAAGGCTATAGGCTTACCTTTTTTGATGAGATTGGCTGTTTTTAGCAATGCTGATTTTTAGACCAAAATATAAGGCTATAGACTTACCTTTATCAATAGAATTGGCTGGTTCTGGAAATGCTGATTTTAGACCAAAATATAAGGCTATAGGCTTACCTTTTTCACTAAAATTGGCTGGATCTTGAGATGTTGATTTTGGACCAAAATGTAAGGCTATAGGCTTACCTTTTCCGCTAAAATTAGATTATTCTGGAAATGCTAATTTTAGACCAAAATGTAAGGCGATAGGCTTACCTTTTTCGCTAAAATTAGATTATTCTGGAAATGCTCATTTTAGACCAAAATGTAAGGCCATAGGCTTACCTTTTTCGCAAAGATTGGCTGGTTCTGGAAATGCTGATTCTAGACCAAAATGTAAGGCTATAGGCTTACCATTTTCGCAAAAATTGGCTGTTTCGGGAAATGCTGATTTTAGACCTAAATGAAAGGATAGGCTTACCTTTTTCAATAGAATTGGCTGGTTCTGGAAATGCTGACTTTAGACTAAAATGTAAGGCTATAGGCTTACCTTTTTTGATGAAATTGGCTGTTATGCTTATTTTAGACCAAAATATAAGGTTAACGCCTAGCGGCCACGCGGTGTAGACTGGACAACAGGGATAACAACCTTCATCCTTGGCAGCTTTTTGGGGTCATATCTGGTATTTACACAATATCGCTTCATACTCGTTAAATCTCATACTTCCAAAGTCACATACTTCTAAAGTCTCGAATACATCTAAATCTCATATTTTAAAGCCTCATACTTCTTCGAATTCATTTTAAGACTCATACTTTTAAGACTCTTAAGACTCATCCTTATTCTAGGACTTTCTGAGTCTTATTTAAGCTCATACTCAATTAAGTCTCATACATTCTAAGCCGCTGACAAAAGCCGCCAACGTGCGGCCAGACCGCCTCACACATTAAGCCTCATACTTTTTCAATTTCATTTTTCATTTCAAATCAATTTTTTATTTTTCTTAAGACTCGTCCTTATTCTAGGACTTTCTGAGTCTTATTTAAACTCATACTCAATTAAGTCTCATACATTCTAAGTCTCATACATTAAGCCTCATACTTTTTCAATTTCATTTTTCATTTCATTTCAATTTTTCATATTTCTTAAGACTCGTCCTTATTCTAGGACTTTCTGAGTCTTATTTAAGCTCATACTCAATTAAGTCTCATACATTCTAAGTCTCATACATTAAGCCTCATACTTTTTCAATTTCACTTCAATTCTTCATTTTTCTTAAGACTCGTCCTTAATCTAGGACTTTCTGAGTCTTATTTAAGCTCATACTCAATTAAGTCTCATACATTCTAAGTCTCATACATTAAGCCTCATACTTTTTCAATTTCACTTCAATTTTTCATTTTTCTTAAGACTCGTCCTTATTCTAGGACTTTCTGAGTCTTATTTAAGCTCATACTCAATTAAGTCTCATACGTTCTAAGTCTCATACATTAAGCCTCATACTTTTTCAATTTCATTTTTCATTTCATTTCAATTTTTCATTTTTCTTAAGACTCGTCCTTATTCTAGGACTTTCTGAGTCTTATTTAAGCTCATACTCAATTAAGTCTCATACATTCTAAGTCTCATACATTAAGCCTCATACTTTTTCAATTTCTTTTTTCATTTCATACCAATTTTTCATTTTTCTTAAGACTCGTCCTTATTCTAGGACTTTCTGAGTCTTATTTAAGCTCATACTCAATTAAGTCTCATACATTCTAAGTCTCATACATATCTATGTGAAATCAAACCTAAAAAGGAGTGCACTTTGGGGAGAGACAGGCAACACCTGAGCTGACCCATGCACTATGCTGTAACTGACAGGTGGCACGGGTTAGAGAAACATACCGACAAAAGCCGCCAACGTGCGGCCAGACCGAGAACGATTTGGGATAACAACCAGAATTCACCAGAATTCACCAGAGATGACCCGGACCTAGTAGATGATCCGTCGGAGGGAGGCGGGAGGGCAACAAAACTTACGAACCATGAGGAATGTGACCGGACGAATGGCGATGCTGGGTACAGGCGTTGGCAATACCACGAGGTGAGGTCTGGAACTAGCCGACAAACCAGGAGTCTGGGCAAGACCAATAGATGCGTGGCCTTGGCGTTAAACTCAATTTACGTGCGTAGAATTCTCGACTATAGACTTACCTTTTTCACTAAAACTGGCTGGTTCTGGAAATGCTAATTTTAGGCCAAAATATAAGGCTATAGGCTTACCTTTTTCACTAAAATTAGCTGGATCTTGAGATGTTGATTTTATATCAAAATGTAAGGTCATAGGCTTACCTTTTTCGCTAAAATTAGGTTATTCTGGAAATGCTAATTTTAGACCAAATTGTAAGGCTATAGGCTTACCTTTTTCGCTAAAATTACATTCTGGAAAAGCTAATTTTAGACCTAAATGTAAGGCTATAGGCTTATCTTTTTTGCTAAAATTGGCTGGTTCTTGAAATGCTGATTTTAGACCTAAATGTAAAGCTATAGGCTTACCTTTTACGCAAAAATTGGCTGTTTCGGGAAATGCTGATTTTAGACCTAAATGTAAGGCTATAGGCTTACCTTTTTCAATAGAATTGGCTGGTTCTGGAAATGCTGACTTTAGACTAAAATGTAAGGCTATACCTTTTTTGATGAAATTGGCTGTTTTTAGCAATGCTGATTTTAGACCAAAATATAAGGCTATAGACTTACCTTTTTCACTAAAACTGGCTGGTTCTGGAAATGCTAATTTTAGGCCAAAATATAAGGCTATAGGCTTACCTTTTTCACTAAAATTAGCTGGATCTTGAGATGTTGATTTTATATCAAAATGTAAGGTCATAGGCTTACCTTTTTCGCTAAAATTAGGTTATTCTGGAAATGCTAATTTTAGACCAAATTGTAAGGCTATAGGCTTACCTTTTTCGCTAAAATTACATTATTCTGGAAAAGCTAATTTTAGACCTAAATGTAAGGCTATAGGCTTATCTTTTTTGCTAAAATTGGCTGGTTCTTGAAATGCTGATTTTAGACCTAAATGTAAAGCTATAGGCTTACCTTTTACGCAAAAATTGGCTGTTTCGGGAAATGCTGATTTTAGACCTAAATGTAAGGCTATAGGCTTTCAATAGAATTGGCTGGTTCTGGAAATGCTGACTTTAGACTAAAATGTAAGGCTATAGGCTTACCTTTTTTGATGAAATTGGATGTTTTTAGCAATGCTGATTTTAGACCAAAACATAAGGCTATAGGCTTAACTTTTTCACTAAAATTGGCTGGTTCTTGAAATGCTAATTTTAGACCTAAATGTAAGGCTATAGGCTTATCTTTTTTGCTAAAATTGGCTGGTTCTTGAAATGCTGATTTTAGACCTAAATGTAAAGCTATAGGCTTACCTTTTACGCAAAAATTGGCTGGTTCTGGAAATGCTAATTTTAGACCAAAATGTAAGGCTATAGGCTTACCTTTTTAGCTAAAACTAGATTATTCTAGAAATGCTAATTTTAGACCTAAATGTAAGGCTATAGGCTTACCTTTTTTGATGAAATTGGATGTTTTTAGCAATGCTGATTTTAGACCAAAATATAAGGCTATAGGCTTACCTTTTTCACAAAAATTGGCTGGTTCTGGAAATGCTAATTTTAGGCCAAAATATAAGGCTATAGGCTTACCTTTTTCACTAAAATTGGCTGGATCTTGAGATGTTGATTTTAGATCAAAATGTAAGGCTATAGGCTTACCTTTTTCACTAAAATTGGCTGGTTCTGGAAATGCTAATTTTAGACCAAAATGTAATAGGCTTACCTTTTTCGCTAAAATTAGATTATTCTAGAAATGCTAATTTTAGACCTAAATGTAAGGCTATAGGCTTACCTCTTTTACTAAAATTGGCTGGTTCTTGAAATGCTAATTTTAGACCTAAATGTAAGGCTATAGGCTTACCTTTTTTGCTAAAATTGGCTGGTTCGGGAAGTGCCGATTTTAGGCCTAAATGTAAGGCTATAGGCTTACCTTTTTCGCCAAAATTGGCTGGTTCTTGAAATGCTGATTTTAGACCTAAATGTAAGGCTTACCTTTTTTGCTAAAATTGGCTGGTTCGGGAAATGGTGATTTTAGGCCAAAATGTAAGGCTTACCTTTTTTGCTAAAATTGGCTGGTTCGGGAAATGGTGATTTTGGACCTAAATGTAAGGCTATAGGCTTACCTTTTTCGCTAACATTGGCTGGTTCTGGAAATGCTGACTTTAGACTAAAATGTAAGGCTATAGGCTTACCTTTTTTACTAAAATTGGCTGGTTCTTGAAATGCTAATTTTAGACCTAAATGTAAGGCTATAGGCTTACCTTTTTTGCTAAAATTGGCTGGTTCTTGAAATGCTGGTTTTAGACCAAAATGTAAGGCTATAGGCTTACCTTTTTCACGTAAATTGGCTGGATCTTGAGATGCTGATTTTAGACCAAAATGTAAGGCTATAGGCTTACCTTTTTAGCTAAAATTGGCTGGTTCGGGAAATGCTGATTTTAGGCCAAAATGTAAGGCTTACCTTTTTTGCTAAAATTGGCTGGTTCGGGAAATGCTGATTTTGGACCTAAATGTAAGGCTATAGGCTTACCTTTTTCGCTAACATTGGCTGGTTCTGGAAATGCTGACTTTAGACTAAAATGTAAGGCTATAGGCTTACCTTTTTTGATGAATTTGGCTGTTTTTAGCAATGCTGATTTTAGACCAAAATGTAAGGCTATAGGCTTACCTTTTTCGCTAAAATTGGCTGGATCTTGAGATGGTAATTGTAGACCAAAATGTAAGGCTATAGGCTTACTTTTTTCACTAAAATTGGCTGGTTCTTGAAATGCTGGTTTTAGACCTAAATGTAAGGCTATAGGCTTACCTTTTTCGCTAAAATTGGCTGGTTCTTGAAATGCTGGTTTTAGACCAAAATGTAAGGCTATAGGCTTACCTTTTTCGCTAAAATTGGCTTGTTCTTGAAATGCTGGTTTTAGACCTAAATGTAAGGCTATAGGCTTACCTTTTTCGCTAAAATTGGCTGGTTCTTGAAATGCTGGTTTTAGACCTAAATGTAAGGCTATAGGCTTACCTTTTTAACTAAAATTGGCTGGTTCTTGAAATGCTGGTTTTAGACCAAAATGTAAGGCTATAGGCTTACCTTTTTCGCTAAAATTGGCTGGTTCTTGAAATGCTGGTTTTAGACCAAAATGTAAGGCTATAGGCTTACCTTTTTCGCTAAAATTGGCTGGTTCTTGAAATGCTGGTTTTAGACCTAAATGTAAGGCTATATATAGGCTTACCTTTTTCGCTAAAATTGGCTGGTTCTTGAAATGCTGGTTTTAGACCTAAATGTAAGGCTATATATAGGCTTACCTTTTTCGCTAAAATTGGCTGGTTCTTGAAATGCTGGTTTTAGACCTAAATGTAAGGCTATATATAGGCTTACCTTTTTCGCTAAAATTGGCTGGTTCTTGAAATGCTGGTTTTAGACCTAAATGTAAGGCTATAGGCTTACCTTTTTCACTAAAATACGCTGGTTCTTGAAATGCTGGTTTTAGACCAAAATCTAAGGCTATATTCTTGAAATGCTGATTTTAGACCAAACTGTAAGGCTATAGGCTTACCTTTTTCGTTAAAATTGGCTGGTTCTTGAAATGCTGATTTTAGACCAAAATGTAAGGCTATAGGCTTACCTTTTTCACTAAAATTGGCTGTTTTTAGAAATGCTGATTTTAGACCAAAATGTAAGACTATAGGCTTACCTTTTTTGATGAAATTGGCTGTTTTTAGAAATGTTGATGTTCACTAAAAAATAAGGCATAAGCTTACCTTTTTCGCTTAAATTATCTGATTTTGGAATTGATCACCGTCACAAAAAAGAGACTTTTGCTGCAAATCTCTTTAAAACGTTGATATTCAATGTTAATGCAGAGGGAAACTGGATCAGAGTCAAGTTGTAATGTTGAGGCTTTTTACATATTTACAAAACTAGTACATGTAGTGAAAAGTTTCCCTAGAAATCGAAACATTATAATTCATTTCCTAAGGTGAGCAGTATTAAGCCTAATGACAGTACACAAATTTACTTAAACTCTACCCTCGAGTTTAACAATGAGCGATAGGACACCCAGTGTATCGCAGTTAGAAATTCATATCATTTACGAGCCACCTTAACTTCTTGTTTTTTGTAGTTTGAACTAATTTCTAATTAGTTTGCAGCCATTTCCCCGTTTCGTAATTTTGATGCTTTCAGAAGTAAGCCACCTTAAGTGCAGGCTCACCTTTTGGAGCTTAACGATTAAGACTTAAGACTAAAAATTAGCTGAATACCAAGTAAGCATAAGTTTAGAACACAAAACATGATAAGTTAAGGTGGCTCATCACTGATATAAATTTCAAACAGCTACACTGTCCTATCGCTTATGGTTTTACAATCAATATGAGTGTCAAGTGAATACTAGTTTCAAATACCGGGTGATAAATAAAAGGTTCCCTCATTCGGTGTGGTGCAACCAAGAAGTAAGACTGTGTTTGACACGATGCCGGCAGATTTTGAAACCGTCATATTTTTAGCCGGCAGATTTTCAAAACTGTAGATTTTGAAAACGGAAGTCTAGCAAGCACCCTTTGAGAAAAGCCTCATGTGAACTATCAAAAATGATGAAACGGTACATTTTTCTACGTTTTCGAATGATATTACAGCTACATTTCTGTAATATCAAATTCTTTGGAGGTTGCAACGTTTTCGTTGCGGTCAAATTTCCTACTGTTTTCAAAAAGTTCTAGTATCGTGTTAATACTAGGTAAAATTTTGCTACCGTCACATTTTTCACCGTTTTCAAAATGTGCCAGCATCGTGTGAACGCAGGGTAAGGATCTGATTTTGGCAAGTAAAACTACCGTAAAGCGCTATCAAGCTCCCGTGAAATTTATTCAATTTGGAGGATACCATACAGGGAGCTTAAAAGAGAGGCATATATTAGATAGGGGTTTCGGCATAAAGAGGGGGGTTGAATATGAATATATGAATAATCTTATTTAAAGTTGGTCTATTTACATATGGTAATATAATTACTAATTTAAACCAAAAAGTCATTCAAAAAGTCAAATCACAAGGCTATCAATGATCCCCTTTGGCACTTTTAGCTCATATTCTGAAGAATCCATACAAAATTTACGAGTCCAATGCACAAATTCAACACAGTTTTAATCCCAAATTGCATTAAAATCAATAATCAAACTTTTTTAGCTAAAAAACGCGTTGATGATATTTGGTGACACGTTATATCTTGCAAGCTTACGGAGCCAAATGAAGCAAGGGCTTTAGGAATATTCAAACGAGGAAACTTTCTATCATTCACTCCGTATGCTATCGTCAGGCTTGGTACAACCAAGCTAATTTTCCATAAAAAATTCGTTACTACGTAAGATTTACAATATAAGCAAATTTGGTCATGAAATCTTTCCATTCTCAGAATTAAGTAAACAGTTCTTTGACATTATATCAAACGATACCTTTTGTGCGTTAAATGGTTTGAAGTCCGATTGGGGCGAAAATAACTTTGCTAATGAGTTCTTATCTGATAAGTATCCAGTGATGAATCTGATTCTTTCCTGCAAAAAAATTGAGACACTTACTTCACAACTAACGGGTGAGTCAGACCCAGAAAAAAGGTTCTAGAAACCTTCAGGGGATTTTCTGAGAAAGTTTCCTTCGAAGAACCTCAAGAAACTTGCTAAAATTACGAGCAACTTTCCCAAATCTGCTTACCACACGGCGATGATTTCAGGAAGCCAGGGCTCAAGGCAACGAGGTAGCTTGGTAGCGGCGCTACCGGGGAGGTAGCTGAAATCCTCAAATCTTCCCGGGAAGGAAACAAGGCAGAAAAAAAATGAAACGGAAGGAAAGGGAAATGAAGGGAAGGGAAGGGAAGGGAAGGGAAGGGAAGGAAAGGAGGGGAAAGAAAGAAAGGAGAGAAAAAGGGATAGAATGGAGCGGTATATAGGGAAAGAAGGAGAAAGTGTGAAACAAGAAACGAAAGTGCTTGGATTGCTACCAGGAACGAAAAAATTTTTTTGAGCTCTGCAGCACGCTTTAGCACGTGCTATCCTCTTGGAAGAATGACAGATTCTTCGTCCTTGTATGAATAACTTTATGACAATAACATTGACATAAAAAGAAGGAAAGGAAACTTAGATCAGTCATAATTTGGCCTTATATTCTCTTCGAAAAGAGCAGAGCCATAAGGACGCTTTGACAACACTTTCTAGGTCACTCAAGACCTTAAAGCAAACGATTTCTGACCACTTGATGTTCTCAGTAATGGTAATCTATGGTCAGTTTTAGAGTTCCTCAACTGACGATTTGTAGCTTCAGATACCTTCTGAAATATGTTTCGCAAGCAATCTGGGGCAAGGGCATTCATAGATTTATAGGCCATCTTGCTCGTCTCAAAACCGATCAGTTCTCCAATGGTTAGCCAGCCAAGACTCTTTATCAACGGCAAAGCTGAAGTGTCAGAGGGGCTGTTCGTGACTATCCTATCGGCTCCATTTATTTATTCAGCTAAACCAGCTTATCTTGTCCTCTCTTATAAGTCCTCCCTCTCGAGTGTCTAAACTCAAATAAGGCCTCAGGGTTCTCAATACAGCTTTTACGGTAAGCAGACCTTGAAGTTGGCCTGACTGCAAATAACTAATACTTTATTAAATCATAAGTGGTGATATTTGTTAAAACGTGCTCAATTCATTTCTGTAAAGCAGAAATATTAGACAAATTTGATCGTCATTTTATAGTCACCTTAGGCTGTTTTTCAATGTTTCCCGAGATATTTCCTCGTAGAAATCGATTACCAGATGGGAACTCTTGAAAACTAAAGATCAGTAAAAATTTAGAACATAGCATAAAGATGAGATAAAAAACTCACGTTTTCGACATTTTCATTTGCCCACACATACGATGGGAAGTTGGCACTCTGCATGATTGCAAATGTGGTCTCAACGAAACATTGTTTAAAAAATCGTATCATATGAGCTGGATCTCTCTGCAAAAGAAACATTTGATCAATGCTTATAGACGGGAAATGTGCAAGCCTGTTACAGCATAGGCTACTAATCACTGAAAATGCTCATGTAGAGCCAAGAAAAATGTTAAACCTTCCTCCAGTTGTTAAGTTCGTTAGTAAAAAAAGTCAGTTTGTTCCAACATATTTTATAACTCTAACAACTTATAAACCAGTTCTGTTGCTAAAATAGACAAAAATTTTCCCAACTTCTCCAACAAAATCTACTGAGGCTTTTTAAATACGACATAAACAAGCAAAATTTTCATCAGTCTCGCAGCCTTGGAGCCGTGGCTATTGCCGAATTCTGTGCGTAGCTGGTTGTTAAATTTTCTTTTGATTGAATAGTCTGAAAAGGCAAGGAAAGTCCGACCCAGGAAATCAGGGGAGTCATCTCCTTGCGGCTCGTTTGCATCTCCCTGCAGCCTTGAGCTATTCTCGATTTAACTCGGCCTTTCAAGAGTTACACGATACTTGTTTTCTCTGGATTATTCCGCCATCTAGTCATCCTTTAACCCATCAGTGAGTATATTTTGAGCCATCTCATGGCAGGTATTTGTCCTCAGCTTCAGAGTGGCTCAATTTAGGCCGAACTGGTCAACAGGACTAACTTCAAACTTGAGTGAACAAATGCAATAAAGTGGCTCAAAATACACTTACAAATGGGCGGAAAGATAGCAAGACGACGAAATAATCCAGAGAGAGGAATTACCATACTAAACGAGTATCATACAACTCTTGAAAGGTGCAAATAAATAAAAAATAACTCAAATAAGCGGGGAGATGCGGCCGAGACGCAAGCCATACGCTTATCACCGAAGCGGAGAGGATTCCCGTAATTTCTTACTGTTGCCAAGGCTGTCAGAATGGGGGACCGCGCTCTCCTCAGTGCCTTTCTCCAAATAGACGACTACGCTAAAGATGGCGGGGAGGAACTTTTTACCAAGATGCATTGCGCTCGAAGCAGAAATCTTTAACGAGCCTATAGGAATTCGATTATAGAACCCAATGCATCTTGGTCAAAAGTTCCTCGCCGCCATCTTTTGCGTAATCGTGTATTGCGAAAATGTATATTTAGCTGTTTCCTTTAATTCTTCCATTAACTTTTTAGATATCTTGATTATTTTAAAAGTTGTAGCATTTTCTATACTTTCGACTGGTGTGAGACTGTGACGTCATCAAATACCTCAATCATAAACAAGAAAGTGACAGACGTCTGCTCACCATTACATCATAACCCTTCATGAAAAAGTTATAAATGACTGAGGTGCATATATTAAAAAGTACCTTTTGCGATCTTGAGAGATTACTTTTTGTTCTATCACTCCATGTCATCTACGAAAAAGAAATGTATCTACAAAAAGCACGAGAAATTTTCTGACAAAACCTGAAGATAAAATTTGAAAAGAACCCCCTAACTGATCTGTCTTCTGCTAATCATTATCTACTGCTTGTTTGTTGACTGGTTTTGAATTTGTGCTTGGAAATACAAGCCACCATACTGCACAGATCTGGTAAGCTCTGTCTCCATTACAAGCCTCAGGCACCGTAGTTCCAAATACAAAGTTCAAAGCAATCAGTATAAGGTAAGTCAAAGATGGAGAGCTCTTCAGAGGCAATTTCAGAATAGCATCCGATACCAATCTCCACACAGACAAGGAAAGAGCGCTTCGGAGATTTACAGAAAAGTCGCAGTTGATACCAGTATTTCATTTTATTAAGTTTAAATCTGTATAAATGCTCTTTTGAGCATAAATAAGTAGGTAATTATAAATACTCTCTCAAGCAGAAATAGAAATGATACAGAATATTAGTTCGTAATAAAAAAAATGTATAAAACTCACTTGAAGGGAATCTATCAGGTCTGAGTAATCAAATGCTTTACAAAAATTGGCCAGTACTGGATCACAAAGGAAATCTACGATAATAGAGATCATGAAGTGTGAAAAGTTAACTCCTTACATTTCACGATTTCTTACGGATAGCTGTTTTAATCTCTAAAGCCTCCAGTCAGTGGAATTTCCTCTCCGGTAGAATTTGAAACAATGAAAGTTCATCCAGCCGTAACATTCTGTTGAAATTCAGAACGGCATTTTGCAAATAGAAGAATTTCCGGCTTCTTGGAAAATTTCACTGACTGGAAATAAATCTCAAGAGTCCAAAAACTTGCCACATGCTACCGAGACGTACAAGTAGCCTCTTTTGAGTAGCCTCTTAAAAAGAAATTCACAATGTTCCACCTGCTGCCTTCGAAATACCGAGACTGACCTGAGGGTACCAAAGAAAACTTCTGCAAATGGTCAGAAATGTTTCTCTTTTAGGGGAGCAAAATTGTGGAACAGCCTTTCAGCTGAGTCAAAGCAGGCATCCTCCCTAAATAGCTTCAAAAAGTCTGTTTTGGGATAACTTATCAAGAGAGTGTGAATAAACTCAGCCTCTAACAGGAATCTATCCCTATAGAGCAAATAATCAGGTGTATGCACGGCAATATCGTAACGTATGCTTCGAATACAAATTTCAAATTGCGACATAATACTTACCTCCCTTCAGCTCATCATCTGTTAGGTAGATGCTTGCTAAAAGCTCTCTATAATAAACGATAAACTTGACATGTCTGTCGCACGTTATCAGCAGATCTGGTAATAAGCTACAATAAAAGAAGAGGGAAATTTGTCAACGAGTGACCCAATACAATTAAGAATTTATGAAAATCGTTTGCATTTGCATTTGCACAAATGACCAAAGTGATTACAGAAATATGTGTGCTACCTGATTTTGACCGACGCTTACATAGTTTCACCTTACGACTTCCCAACAGAGCTATGTCGTAAGAACTATACATACAGTGGCGTAACGGAGACAGTCCAGGCCCGGCTCTTAGGGACTTTTCTACTTGAGGCCCCCCCAGCTAAAGCATTTGTAGCTGATATGATACAAACATGTAAGTGTCATGTCCAGTTTAAACTTGGAGTAAATAAGTTGCGCAGGCAAGATAAAAGAATTGCAATGATCTACTGTCAACATATGCAGTGTCCAAGCCAGCATCGAGGCCAGGGCGAATCTGTGGGGAAGGCAGGAAAATGAGGGAGCGTGGGGACAATACTCCAAGGACAGGTCCATTTTCACAAACAGAAACTTTAAAAGTTTCGCTCAAATGTAGATTCGAAAATAGATAACAAAAGACATTTATTATTGGGAGCCCCTTTTGGTCGGGGACCCTTAGTTTTTGAACTAAGGTGCCCTAAACTGCGTTACGCCAATGTATATATAAAATGAAACGCATACGATTCAGGCTCTAAAAATTCACTATCTCATTCACGCAAGAACCTTTTGTTCCAGACGAAGTAAGATTTTTCGACCGGTAGCCTTTTTGATAAACCCTGTAGATGAGATAGCTCAAAGAACGGGCAAATTTGCTGACTCAGTGAACATCACATAAAAGCTGTGGATGGAAAATACTTTGGTCCTTGATCTAAGTAAACAAAAGGGAAATTCTAAGATCGGGACTCTGCCAAACATTTTGGAATCTTTTTAACGCTATTCATTTTTAATTGGAACACATAGTAGGGCATTGCTATATAAGAAATTTGGTAAAACAAATGTCTTAGGATTTATAACACAATTTGTTCTGCATAGAGTACATCGTTAGGCATATTTCAGCAAGTAATCCTTCCAAAATACGAAAATGTAGTACTGAACTAGTGATAATACACAAATATTCGAGCTTAACTCTTCCAGCAGGTGTCACTCTTAAGATTTAGTTACTGCCAATAAATCTAGATACAAACTTACTCATACTGAGCTTTCGATACTCTGTTAATTGGCGTCAGTTTGACGACAAGGCGAGGTTGTTTGTTTGTTCTAATTAAGGACTGGAACAGTGACTGGCTGTCTGTAATGAAAGACAAGAGCAATAATATATATATATATATACATATATACATATATAGCTAGTTTAGATTTAGACTCAAAGATGACAGTAATAAATAGGAGACAAAATTTAAATATTACTCCTGGTAGAGAAAGCTTTCTTTCGCAGAGGTAACAAAATCTTTACTTTTAGTAACGCAGAGACAGTGATTTCACCTGTCATTCTTCAATTATTTAGAATCTGAAACAGAACTTCTTTGGTCTAGCCATGAGGATAACTTTGTCATAGGTTCAGTTTTTGGTAATTCGAGAAGTCTCTTTGGTAATATTAAGATTGGGATGAATAATCATTTTTGGAAGGTGTGACGTATTCTACTAAAAATGTCTTGGTACGATTTCCATTTTAAATACTATGGGCTTGCATTCTCGAATGTAAAGGGAGTAAAACTAGCTGCGAGTAGGGCTTAAAATCCCGCTAAATCAAATATAAAAAAGCACATAATTAAAGGATATTCGAGATCGATGATACACGGTAGAAATCCACATAAAAGAGCCTATTTTCATAAGAACCTTAAGGCTGAAATTTAATATTTCAAGCCCCCTAAATTAGGACCTTTCAGAGGCTGACATTGGGGAGGGGGATTTTTTTACAGGTTTTATGTCTTCAGAATTCCTTACATTTTTCAAGAATTTTTTATTTTGTGATCAGAATTCTCCAAAGGTACAAAAGAATATCAGATTTTAACAATTCTAACATAAAAATGTTCTCAAGGAATTCTCAAAAAGTCTTTAGATTTCTTGTGCTGAAAACAGAATGTGTGCAAGGTGAATACTGTATATAAGAACCTCTTTAAGAACCTTGCAGGCTGAAATTTAGACTAACAACCACTTAATTAAGAACCTATTTAGGCCGTCCAAGAAAACCTGCGTTCTTTCATGCGGATTTCTACGGTACATTTACTCAAATACAAACATGCAGCGAACCGATGACACTTACTTTTCATGCTGACAGCAGAATCTACTTCGACTCCTTTTTCAAATGGTGTTCCACCACGAAGTTGAAGCTCATAGTTTCTACGAAGGAAAACGATAGAAAACAACTGATCATGTTAAGAATTTTCAGGAAATAATTCTCATATCACAAGGAGTTAATCTGCTAGGTTCTGATCAACAAAGGGCTTGAATATCTTACTGAGCGACAAAACCAAATGCAATAAAAACCCGCGTATAAGAACCTACAATTTTGCAACTCAGCCTGATTCCCGGGGGGGGGGGTTACTTCAAAGGCGGGTGACGGGGGTGTGCCATTTCACGTCTGAAATCGCACCCTAAAATTTATAAATTTTCGCGAAAACGATACCCCAAAATTTACAGGCCATTGAATATGTATACCCTAAATTTGTGACAGCCATCCAAAATTTTAACCAAGAAAGTAAAATTTGATCAAAATCAATACCCTAAAGAGTTATTTTTCTAAAATGACACCCCAAAATTCATGACTACTTGTGATTTTACCAAAAATGATACCCCAAAATTTATTTTCTACTCGAAAAAAGGCACCCCAAAAAATGCCACATCCCGTACCTGCATATATGGTAGTTACCCCCCCCCCCCGGGGCCTGATTTGGTTCTTATGTAATGAGTATTTAGTAGGAGATAAGGTTGTTTAGGTTCTTAAATTGGTTCTTATTTCATTCATGGCTTCCAGGTATTTCTTTTGTTCAGATTGAAATTTCAAGCCCATTACTTACTGTCAGTTGAGAGACTCTTGAGTTCATGAGGCCTTATTCAAAACATCAGTTCGTGGAAGAATCAGAAATTTTACAGAATACAATGAAAGCTTTCAAAGCATCTTTAGAGCTCTTTGCAATTTGCACATATGGCAGAATCAGTATGTATAGGCTCAATAACAAAGCAACTAGAGTTTTGATTTAGCTTGATGATCTCCACGAATAAGAACCTATTTCAAATTTCAGGCTGAATGGGTTCCGATATATTTGGGGTCTAACTTCAGAATTTTCAGCCTGTAGGCTCTTAATCACTAGGTTCATATACGCGGGTTTTTACTGTAAGCGATGTTTTATTAGAGTCGAGTAAAATGTGAGTCGCATAATACAAGTATTTCTTCTTAGATCTATTCCACATTGCAGCAATTTTTATCTTACGACAAAAATGAATTGAATAGCTAGCACCACAAGTTACAGAAGTCCATTGTGAGAAGCAACGACATGCTCGCAGTTAGAGTTCTAAGACGAATAGCAAAACTGAAGGTTGAAAAGCTTGGCATGAAGCATGGAGCTTCGAACCCTCTATGTCGTTATCTCATATCAGTTTTTAATTATTGCTGTTATCAGAAACATGCAAAATGGCAAACAAACAATGATTGAAAGATCAGCCAAGACGATGAGTTCATTCAATAAGATTTTTTAATTTACGACCGATCTCTTGACATTAAGGATCCAAGATAACTTGCTTTCTTTTAAGAAAGCCCTACTAAGAAACTGTATGCTCGCATTTTCAAAAATAGAGAACCGTCCTACCTGGATTAAAAAGCTTAGAAACCTTTGTAATCGACAGCAAATGTATTAAAAATCTACGAAACTCGTAAGAAACTTTTAGAAGTAAAACTGTATGCTCGCATTTTCAAAAATAGAGAACCGTGCTACATGGATTAAAAGATCATAGAAACCTTTGTAATCGAAAGCAAAAAGTATTCAAAACCTACGAAAATCGTAAGAAACTTTTGGAAGTAAATTTCGAAAGATTTAACACACTTGCTACCAGCCCTTAAGTGTCTTACAAAAACTTAAGTGCAGGACAGAAATGTCTTCATCTTTAAATTTCAAAGCTGTTCTCATGAATAAGTGGCTCTACAATGTTGCATGCTGATGAACTATTCGGTGCAAGTTTGAAGAAAGTTCAGATCAGGGCAGGTGTCAGAGACCTTCCGATGGGGGCTGGAACTTCCAACAGGGGGGCTGTAGCCCCACCTAGCCCTCCCCTGGCGCCATCACTGGTTCAGATGCCTAAAGTAAAAACCTGACTTACTTGTTAACCACTGGTGATCCATCATTTTCAAAAAGCGGCAGAGAACACCATCCCGCACTAAGTTCACCCTTCTCTTGAGTTGTCTGTTGATAGAGATGGTAGTTTTTATCAGAAAAGCTAAATGACAATGTTAATAAGACAAACTAAAGGAAAGTTAAATCATGAAAGCACTTATAAGTAACGTACAAAAACTAAAATAAAGAAAAACTACAGCAATTCCTCGAATAATAGAACTCCAAATTTTAAAATCATGCTAAAGTATAGGTCTGGTCCAAATTAATAAGGCTGTCCTGCGAAAGTATTCTTAGAGCAATTCGAAGTCTTTCATTAAGCTAAAAAATTCTTAGCATCATAAGAAGTATTCTTGTCATGTTTATGTGAGCAACGACGATACTGTATCCAATTTTTTAAATGTAAGAAAATACCTTTAGGCTTGGTGGCCCACACTATAGTAAGGAGCGTGTTAGGACGAGGCCAATAATGTACCGTGTTTGTAGCTTAGAAATTAAAGTTCACTACCTCGATAATACTGCTTTTCTTTGTTGTTTTCTCTGCGGCCCAAGCCTAGCCAGTGCTAGAAATCAAATTCAGATGGTACCTGCACGTCTCAACAGTTACCTCATACACAGGGTTCATCCTCGTTTCAAAACTAAGTTTGAAACGAGGATGAACGCTGTGTAGAAGAGAACAGTTCACACGCGCAGAAGCAGCCATCTGAATTTGATTTTTAGCACTGGTCAAGCTTGGACCGAAGAGAAAACAACAAAGAAAAACAGTAATATCGATATAATGAACTTTAATTTCTAAGTTACAAATACGGTGCATTATTGTCCATTGTTAGGATTAAGATAACGCAGGTTATAAACTCCTTTTTAACGCATTTTTGAGAGTAATTGCTTCCAAATGCAATTACAATTTGTTGGCTCCAGCCAAATGATATCCAAGGCACTAGTTTTTCTTTACCAAACTTGAAAGGTACTTTCAAAATGCTTCTTTCAAATCCTAGGACCTTGCGGATATGGTAAAAGCCATATAACATCACTTACCGTTCGCACATACGAGTAGTTGAGCTCGAACAGAAGGGCTAAAACAAAGAACGACAGTGAGACGAGTGAGACTAGGTTCACACGATATCGGCACAATGTAAAAACGGTGAGAAATGTGACGGTAGCTGGATCTGAGCTCGCCTTCACATGATATCACTAAAATTTGAAAACGGTAGGAAATTTAACGGTAACAATGTCCCCAAGCATTTCATTTAAAATAAATGTACCTACACCTTAAGAATCGATCGGCCTCGTATTGACAGCGTCCAAAACTATTCCCTTGTCAGCATTTTCGAGTTTTCATAAGATACCGAAATATGCAGGTTAGAGTTCCGTTTTCAAATCTACTGTTTTCAAAATCTGCCATCAAAAAATTGTGCCATTTGTGTGTGAAGGGAAGGGGAGGCGTATCCGTCAAATTAATCATCATTTCAAATATCAAATTAACATCCAATCCTATAGAGATTTCAAACAAAATTTCACTGGCATCATGCAAGGCTGGACAGCATCTACAGCATTAGGCTAGATATGGATACAAAGCGCTGAAAAGTTCTCACGTCACTCACCTAAATTGTCTGTTGCAGAATTGATTCTTGCGATACACTCACCATCGTATAAACTTGGCAGAAATCCAGAAAACTAGAATGGAAAGGATTAGAAATGAGGCAAAGAGGCAGAATGTTGCATGAGTTAGGATACTATTACACCCCCAGTAACGACCCCTCCGGACACTAAAAGTACAGCGGGGAAATTATTAAACTATACGTTTTCAGCGGGGATTGAAAACATCGTGATGGGGAAATAAAACCTTTTGGCTATTATCTGTGATGGAATTTGTATAGTCTTTGGCGGGGAAACAAAAATTTCAACGGGAAAGCAACGGAAACAAGGCGGGGAGAGTGCTGAAATTCAAACTTGGTGGGGAAACGCATTTTCCTGGCGGGTCATCCTTTCACCTTGGCGGGGTAGCGTTTCAGCGGGGTCGTTACTGGGGGTGTTTCTATTATTACTCTTTAGTCAGGGTAGCAACTCTGTTACGCAAGCTGATAGGCTGAAAACGTTCGAATGTGACGTAATGATAGAGCATTGCTATCCGGTAATGCCCACTCATTACGTCACAACACGTCGAGCAACAGTTTCGATAAGCAACAAGTGGCTTCGTCTACAATGGCTTCATGCTAGGACAACGGTCTTTTGGCTTTGAAATCATATTTTCACTTTTTTAAACACGAATGATCTGCACCCTGCCCTGACCATAGGGTAATAAACTAGATAATGACTGTTTCCTTCGGCCAATACAGAAAATATTAACCCTCAGCCTCTGTACAAAACCTCGGAACCTCGGTCTCGCAGTGACGGCTTCGGGTTAATATTTCTGGTATTGACTTCGGGAACAGTTATTATAAGCTTAAGAGCAACATGATCTGAAAGGCTGGAAGCAATGGACAGTGTACCATCATCAAACAAGGCAACATGTCATAGCAGTATGTGGTGAAAAAAGTCCACGAAGCCGCGAAGCAGGAAGCTTGCTTGTCTCGAAGGAAGAAAAAGAGAAGAAAAAGACCAAGTGGAATGAAGGAAGAAGAAATGAAAAGAAATGAAGGAAGGAAACGAGGAAACAGAAAGAACTGAGACAAAAAAGGGACAGAGACAGTATGAAAAGAGAAAATCAAGATTTGAATTGCAAAGAGGAAAGCAGGAAAGAAGGAAAAACGTAAGAAGAGAAAGAAATAATGTTTTTTTGTATTATTTCATATTGGTCATATGGATTGTGCTGTCGTTCAATGGTTCTTTGAAATCTAGCACAAGAAAAAAAATGATAAAACATTAGAAGGAAGCGTTTTGGTTTGAGGTTTCTTCGCAGGAAGTTAAATATTTTTCCACCAGCGCATCAGAAGCCAGCCTTCTTTACTGAATGTTTTCGAAATGGGGAAAGAATTCATTGACTTTCACTAACCTTTGGAGTAAAAGTCCAACTCTGTTCATCCCTGTCCATAGCAACTGCTCTTACTGTATGAATATTACCAAAGACCTACAACAGATATACAACAATGCAAAATAATATCTAAATCAATGTATGTAGTTTAAACGTTTCTTTGCTTAATCACATTTAAGGCTTTGAAAAATTGATAAAATAATTATTCGCCACTTTTTAAAGCAATTTGTTTTTTAGTGGGCTGTCAAAATCTCTAGCTACTTAAAGCAAATTTAGGCTCACTAAGTTCATGTTTGGCGTCCCTTCCGAAGGACGACGAGGTGAGTTGCGAGGTCTAGCCTCTGAGGCCACCCATATGGAATTTGACCTGCAGTTAGCCGATGAAAACTGTATAAGCCGCTAGGCCACTCACCCCGCAAAGACTATGTCAAGAGACCGATCATGTCAATGTGAGATTTACATCATGGGCATTCTTCTTCAAAACTGATAAAGTTTAGTATCAAGGCTTCCCACAATGAATCATAATAAGAGGTACATTGATGCAAACTTACATTTTTACTATCCCAAAAAGCCACACGCACATGCCTGCTCTTAACCTCTAGTCCTGAAAAGAATTGCAAAGAAAAATCAGCGTTCAAAAATAGAGCCCAATTTTAATCATTGATATCAAGAACTAGAAAAAGAGTGTTATTCAAGTAGTTATATTTCGTCAAAATTTTCAAAACTTGAATGAATCGTTTCACAGAAATTACACAACCTTTGGACAAAACTTTATTTGCCGAGCTTTTCCCTCGAGTCAAATTGGCAGTACATAATACTAACCAGCGGTGTAACGTTCAGCATTCTTTTGAAGTTCTCTCCTCCCATTCACAGAGAGAAAAAGGTGGTTTCTAGAGTACTTTTCGAGGCAGGCATTTCTCAAAACTACTTTGTTGCTATCCGTGGGTCTTAGGTGAGAAGCATCTTAGGTTTCAAAAAGAATTCTGGATCAATCATCTACGGTAAAAGCTATGTATAGAGCCACGACTATATTAAGAATTTTCAGGCTACAATTTTAGAAGAAACTTTTCAGAATTTTGCAAAACTTGCATTAAGATAAAGATAGGTTTCACAGAGTTAAATGCCTAAAACATGTCATTGTATTTATGTGCTCTTTGAACAGTACATATCCTGTTTCTTTCCATATTCTTAAATTTAAACCGAGAAATTAGAACCTTCACTAGACTAAGGTCAACAAGTGGTGGCCCTATTATGCGGTCTTTTACGGTAGATTTATCTTTACCTGCTCCTGGTGGTGGTATGCACCGCGCTGATAACAGTGTAAATGTCCTCGTCAGTTTGGCAGCTCTTGTGCGAAGCTGCAAATAAAATAGTAAATATCAGCTCTAGTTCTCATAAATACAGATAGCTTTAAAATAATGTGAACGATTCAGGTTTCATTGGTTTTGGGGCAAGCTCCATAACTAAACGCATGATAAAGCTAGGCTCTACCTTGTACTAAGGGAGCTATCTCCATCCCTTCCCCTCCCCAAGATATTTTCTCGATATACAGAAGTCGACGTGGTTCAGTACAGTGGATTTGTGAATTTCACACGAGTAACGTATTTTGATTAGTCATCAGGATACCGTTAAAATTACAAATATTCGCTTTGTAAGGTTTTCTTTCGGCATCTGGAGATATTGGGAGATATTATACAGTAAAAACCCGCATAAAAGAACAAGTGGATTAAGAACACTCAGGCTGAAATTTGGTTGAAAAACACCATATACATGAGAACACATTCAGCCTGAAAAATGAAAATTGTTCTTACATATGACTTATTGAGTTAGGTGTTTACGTTTTAAATTTCAGAGAGCATTAGACTTAGTGCAGATTATTTTACTACTGCTAAGGGATTTTCAGGGTAAATTGTTGTTGGACTTTGCTAAATAAAATTATATACCCAGTTAAATTGAATTAAATGAAAATTATATACCTTACTCTTTCAGTTTTACCGTTAATAAATAACAACTTTGCACTTGAATTCTAACATTTTTTGATCCGTTGAGTGCTACAGTAGTAGTCTTGTGCAATATTTAATTTTTAAAACAAGTTTAACAACACGTTAAGAACACTGTCAGGCTGTTTTTGCAGAAAACACCCTGTAAATAAGAACAAATCAGCATAAAGTCCAAAAACATGTGTTCTTTTATCCGGGTTTTTACTGTATCTCAATCTGAAATCAGAAGGGGCAGCTCCATGTGAACGAAGTTATAGCTACAGCCCTCCTAATGTAACCAAAGTAATAAAAGATGGCATAAAATACCAAAATCTGATGGTACCAATCCCTGTTATTTAAGTTATTTAGATGCTCCATGCTCAATCTTTAAAAACCAAAATTGACAGGTCGTTGATTAATGACGGACAGATCGTTAGTTAGTCTTGTACTGGACATACCTTCTTATTCAAAGGATCCCAAAAGAGATCTCGAAATGCAAGGTTTGACGAGCTCAATTTCGGCGTCAGCCAGAAACTGGTTTTATGATTTTCTGCAAAGGAAATTAAGATAATGATGACTACTTAATATTACGCTTTTGACACTCGACCCTGGTTTGTGGTCAACCCTGGAAAAAAACCGGACTTCAATATTTACGTACGGGCATTACAAAAATGAAGTGCGAGCTTTTACGAAACGATAGGCGCAATATTTTGAACCTTACGAAAATACCTTACATGAATTGAAAAAGCTACGAAAACTTCTGTAATTTGCACTAGAAAACTTTTTGACACTGTGTAGTAATAGCAATAGTTTTTACATTGTTCGCAATGCGAATTATGTCATCAATTGACTTGAGATCTTACCAAATAATTTAGGAATCCTTCTAACAAAACTGCAATAGCTCTACACTTCCAACATCAACAATATAAGAAACACGTAAGAAACTTTTGGGAGCAAAAGTGCCCTAAAATTCAAGACACTACCTACAAGCCCCGGGCCTTATTTTGTTAAAAAATAATGTTTCCCAATGGTTTTGGACTGGCCAGATGAATAATTACAACACTGTGAATGCTCCCCCACATATTACGAGTCTGAAAAACAGTCAAAGTCTTACCACATTTCTACAAATCCGTATTGTAATATCTTTTAGCTGATGTACTAGGTTTGACGTATCAAAAATCCTTGTGCTCGCTAATAGATCATCTCTTCTCGATTATGGGCACAAGTAATCGAATAATGCTTACCATTTTTCAGCAAAGTTCCCAATGTTGAAGTTCTGAACCCTGATGGGACTGCCTTCATTGCTTTTAAAACATCAGTGACTGTGGTCTGCAAAGAAAAGCCTCTCAATCAATATAATTCAGCCACTTTTTGCAAGTTTAAGTCGATGACACCATTCAGCGAGCCATGGTCAAAGAGTCCCTGATAGATATTACTATGCATAAGGAGTTCTAACTTCCTTCAAAGAAGCAAAGCAACAACCAAATTTAAGCTTAAATAGAGAATAAATATTCTTAGATTATATGGTAACATTTAAAAAAGCACTCGTGTTTTTATCTGAATCGGCAATGGTGACAAATATTTCTGTGTCGTTCAAGACTCTTGATAACATTGAAGGCTGTTCAAAACAAATTCTCCTGGTCTTGAGAGCACTGCTGTGCAAATACGAGTGGTTTGCAATTACTGGTAACCAAAAATTTAAGGCAAGTTTCCATACACTGAAAAGGCGCATGCAATTCCCGTCCAGCTGAATTACAAAAAGACTATGATCCAATTGGCAGCACAATATAAATATCTATAAATATGTTCCAACTGGATTTATTGAATTGAGGAATAGTGCCAAGAACTAACTGATCCAAAGGTGGAAGAGCTCATCAAAATGAGATTTGCTATAAGTGCTTATTCACCTTTGAGGGACCTACAGCCTCCTTGCCATCTTTCGGGGGCATCTCAGTGCTCTCCATAAATTATAGAACGCTTTCTCTCTACAAATTCAACCAAAACATTGGCGAGATTGTAAGCTTTAACCCCAAGTAAAGCATAACTAGGAAAACAGCACTTTCAATGAATGCTCATTCAAATGTTCAGTAAATGGATTTCCAACCAGTGTTTGACAGAACTGACAATAGATCTGTAGATAACATAATTCTTCTACCGATGATGGTGGCTACAACATCTTCTCTCGCTTGATAATTTATCAAACGCGAATGATCAACACGCCTTTCTAACAAGCGGTCCTCTATGAAACCAAGTTGTATCTAACCTAACGTTGCTTGGCCTAAGGGCTAAGAACAAATACACATGTGCATTATTCATGATCCAATTCAACTTTTTTAAGGTCTTAATGCAAATACCATTAAAATAAAACTGGCTCAGAATAACAAAAAGATGTCAATATTGTCAATATTATTTGCTTACCAACGAATTTCATTGATTACTGAGTCATTAGTTTTAATATTGTACAGGTCGGAGCAAATATTAAGAGCACTTGACACTATATTGTTTGTGGATAAGCAGTTGATCCGGAATAGAATGCCGAATGAAAGATAGATTTCAAACTCGAGATATCTGATATATTTTGATCAATGACGCTCTGAGATGCTCTGTAAAGCCTGGTTTCCATTAAATCGCAAAGTGTCGCTAAATGTCGCAGAGTGTCGCAGAATTTTAGCTTGCTGCATTTTGTAACTCCCTGCGACACGATGTTTCCATTGGTCGCAGAGTGTTGCAGAATTTTGGTGCTTTGATGCTTTGAATTTTGTTTCAATGACAATAACATCACATGCCCACAGCTAGAATGAAATCCCATGAGTCTATTGTTCTCGGATCGCAATTAGTCGCAGAATATTAGGACAGGTGTTTCCATTGATCGCAGAGTGTCACAGAGTGTCCCTGAGATAGAACATTTTCTATCTCTGCGACACCGATCGCAGAGTGTCGCAGCATTTTAGTACAGCAGTTTCCATTCGTCGCAAAGTGTTGCAGAACCAAAATTCTGCGACACTCTGCGACACTTTGCGACACTTTGCAACACCTTGCGATTTAATGGAAACTAGTCTTAACTTTCTCCTTAAATTCAGCAATCCTCGGATAGGAACCCCCGCTTCAACTTTAGGCACAGCATCTGCACTACAAAGTGGGTGGACACGATGGAATTGATTTTTACTGGAAGTATAAATTACCGAGGGGCAAATCACTGATTTTTTTTCGTACACCTTTCTTGAAATCACAAAAAAATCACATAAAGAAATCACAAAATCACAAATAAATCACCTGCAAAAAGCACAAAAAATCACAAATCACAGAGAAATTACTGAAACATCGCACAAAACATCACAAAAAATCACTAAAATCTTTAAGAAATCACAGAAGAAAATCATGTGATTTTAAAATCACAAAAGTCACGTACGCTATTTTGACAAGTGATTTGCCCCTCGTAAATTACTGTTTTCCGTCATTTTAGGTTAAAAATAAATATCGCACTGAGCAAATTGCGATAGAATCGCCCACCCTAGTCAACCCTCGGCACTTTTCCTGTTCAGTTCATGTTCCAGTCATCATTTTCAATAAGTTAAAGTGTGGTCCAACTGTCGTTCCGATACTTTATTAGGGGTTAAATAGAGCTTTTACGGTAGATGAAATACAGGGTGAGTCAAAAAAAGTTAATACGTTTGGAAGAGTAGACGGTTGACATTCAAAAGTAACATGCTATAATCTAACAATCAGAGGCTAACTTTTATCCACCCAGAACAAAACTACACATATTAAAAAACAAACCTCGGATTTCGACATTCTCAGTGATTGCCATAGATCTTTTCCACTATCGAATAAAAAATCCTTGTTTTAAAACTTAGATATATGAATCAGAGAAGCAAATAAGCACAAAATATGGAATGATGGAGACACAGATTGTGAACAAACCTGTTT
Source organism: Aurelia sp. 3 sensu Dawson et al. (2005) (assembly GCA_964020215.1). Taxonomy (NCBI): domain Eukaryota; kingdom Metazoa; phylum Cnidaria; class Scyphozoa; order Semaeostomeae; family Ulmaridae; genus Aurelia; species Aurelia sp. 3 sensu Dawson et al. (2005). The sequence continues at coordinate 18,128,848 of OZ026580.1, forward strand.
CTGCAATAGAATTTGGAACGAGCGAATCATTTGCAACATGAGCAAAGAATGCCTCGTGTAAAATCTTCCACCTTCATTTGACCCTTGAAAAAATTTGCTCAACACCCTCAAGTGAAATTCACAATCTTTTCTCTTTTAAAATTTTTGCAAAAATATCAGCTCACAATGATCGATTTGCAGACGAAACAATAATCGACTGGTAGACGAAATATCAAAAAGAAAACATTGGAAAAGAACAGCTGAATCTTTGGACACCTGCTGTGAAATTTGAATAAAAGAGGAGGTGGATGAGGACCTTTTGCATAATTTTAACGAAAATCACTGTTATTTAAGTCGTTACTATATCGACCGAAAAAAACGTGAATAACAGCGTCAAAAATAAGAATATTCATAGAGAAGAATTACCCTGTAAGAAATCCTTCAAGCCTAGTTCCTACTTGGCGGATAAAAAGAGCTGGACGAGTTCAGCTTGGCGGGCGGCGTTAAATGTCATATTCTTTCTGCAGATATTGAACTAAACGGGACAAGTGCAGTTTAGCGGGCGGCGCCAAATGACATATTTCTTCTGCACATATAAAACTGAACCCTGACCCTTACCCAAAGCTCAAACCTAAAAAAACCCTAACCATAACTTACCCTAATCCTACGAACTAACCCTAACTCACCTTAAAACCCTCTTCTGAAACGAACCCTAACCCTTACCTTGTGACATAAAACAACATAGAATTCGTCGTCTATTACAACTTGTGATACGACGAACAATAATTCAAAGCACACACCTGCGCTTCTTCTGTAATGGAGGCTTCTCAGAAACTGCAAGGCAAGACGAACAATATTCCTTAATACTCAACAAGATCTGTGGTTTGGAACACTTGGTAAAAAGTTTTATCATTAGCAGTGACAGAGAAACCGAGGAAAAGGCAGAAGGAAAGTACGAAGAAAATATCGAACGAACGGTTCTTTTCGTCAATTAGCAGTCCATTCGAATAAAGCCATAGAACTTTAAGGTATTCTAAAGAAGAATCTGAATCGAATGACATTGTGATTCATTCGTAGAATTTTCGAATGTGCATAACAGTGATAGCAGCTCTAATGCTAGACTGATTGCATATTCGTAGTTATTGATATTGATAGACTGATGGACGCTCAAACTGCGACTTATGGACTTTGATACTAAAATTTGGGATGAAGTTTTCCCCTATCGATTTCATAACTAGATATGGAAACCATAGCAACACTGTACGAACTCCAAGCAATGGTGGATGGGCCTAAGTTGCCGGCTCGAGCCTCCAATGTTAAAACAGCTCAGAGTTCTAGTTTACAGTGATAATGGGCATGAACAAAATCCACAAGTATCCATACAAATGTTTCCTCAATCCAAGAAACAACAAACCTTTCACTGTGAATCAGGGGTTCCTCATTTTTAAGGCCAATTAGCTTCCATGAACTTCACCGCAGCATTGAGAATTTCCAACTGTCGAGGGTCGCTGGCCTCGCTACTGAGACAACACAGCAGCCTCGTTCCAAAGGACACACATAAACGTGTGCATCTCCGTCCCAAAATTTTATATCAAAGTCCATAAGGCCCAGATTGAGAAAAAATAAGAAATGTTGTTGTTGTTGTTATTGTTGTTATTGTCGTTGTTGCTATTTTTGCGATATCTGGGACTATGTCGTGAGGCTACTCTAATGCTACCCAGTCGAACCTCTAAACAAATAAAAACATCGCTCAATCCATCAATCCAGGCTTTTTATCATGAAAGCTACGCAATCATTCGAATTCAAGAAACCACCTAAAGAAACTCTTAGGCTACTGAAAAAATGATAAGCCTCCTTACTTATAAAAGAAACTCTTGAGGCTCCCATCAGCACTAAAGTTTCTTGCATTTTGATTGACATTAAGTCATGATCTGATGGTCTAGAAATACTTCTATTCATACCGAGTTAATAAGAAATTGCTACCTTGACATCTTAAATTTAACACATTTCTAACCAAATTTTAATTGATGTTCATAACAACCATTGATAGCATACCCATATGGCTAATAGATCTATAAAACCCCAATGCTATTGTAACTTACTTTTCTAGGACTTCCCAGAAATAAATTAGAAACTTAAGAAATTGGAGCCTAAAGATGACAGGTATCATAGATATAAGAAACATTTTAGGCTAGGGTGTGTAAAAGTGGTTTCTTAAATGAGGGGCCTTAAGGTTGAGGTCAGTGGAGCTTTCCGAGCGGGTGGAAATTCTATTGTCTACGAGAGAAAATGTCGTTCTGAAATTGAATAGATAATTACACCTGAGCAACCTTTTATTGCTTAAATTCCGCCCGCTCGGAAAATTCAGCTGAGTGGAGATTGGCCTCTACTGTAGGACTGCGCCATTGTACCAACAGGGTAATAGAGCATAGGAAAATTTGATCAATTAATTGTTAAATGCAACAGCTAAGGTAAGGTCGCGTAAGGTCGCACAAAATGTCGGACTAGGGCAAGATGGGTCATCATCAAAACCACCGACTACTTCACGGCTGTTGTGCTTTAATTGAAGATGATCAGTTTATCAATTATGGAGACAGTTTTTTATCTTGAAAAAGCAGCAAATGCACTGAAGACACTGTGTCTTATCCCATTTTAGAAACAAGGAAATAAAGTAACCCACCCGATGCAGTTTTCATGGAGGCTCAAAAACCAATTGCTATGTTAGCCCTTACGTAACTTACAACATAAATTCTTGGTTTATACTCTTTGTCAAATGAATTCAATTAAATCAAATTGTTTCTGTCACCACTGAAGCGAGGATGTTCAGTCAAAGTCCAATATTCTATTTCAGACAGAGGAGTATATCTAAGGTAAGTAAGTCACTAAATAACAAATACCACGAGACTTCAAAGTCATTAGCGCGGAATCTGATATTTTGTTATACGGTACTCACATCTGCCAACAGTTTGGTCTTTCTCTCCTTGCTCGTCGTCTGCTTCTACTTCAAGAATCTGTAATGGATTGAAAGAAGAGGAGAAGCTAAGAAACACCTGCCTGTGCAACAAAAGAACATATGTGGGAAGCAATGATAAAATCGTGTCAACTTAGGAAGTGAAGTCTATCTATTTGCGAAGACATCACAAAATAAAGTACCGTAAATGTTCTGCTTAGCCCCTATCCTTAAAAAGTTGCAGTTCTAATCATTCATACTTCGCTATGTGTAGGTAGATTAACTGGTTGTCTTTATGTATTAGCCATTGGGGTAGCCATTGTCTCTTGCTCCCCGTGGTGTCGTCCCTGTAGTGTTTTAAGTGATTAGGAAAGTTTTGTAGAATGTAATGTATATTGTAAATTTTTACATGAATATAAAAAAAGTTGCATCTCCAATAAGTCCCTCTCTTCTGAGCCAATGTTTTAAACAAGCAAGCCCCCCCCCTCTCTTTCAAATCCCCATTCATATCAAATAACATAGGCTAGCAAAGATTTCCATTTACTAATTAAATGGAGAGTCATTTCAATTCATTTACTAGACAAGTTTGCATGCTAATTTCGATATGGTCTGCATAAAATATGTCGAATTTATGAATTTGACTCAAAACATTCCCTATTCTGATTCTGCAAAATATCATATAAAATAACCAAAAGGTATCATTTGTTTTCCTTGTCATTTGACTAATGTGAATAAACTCCCTCCCTAATATGCCCCCATCATCTCTTTTAAGCCATGCCCTCTGGATTCTTCGAGTCGAGAGATAAATAAGCCCTTGGGCTCAATAGGCCTTTTACGGTACTAAATAGAAAGGTGATATTGTGCTGTGCGAATTAAAAACATAAATAACAATTAGTGATTAAAGAGCTCACTTTTAACAGAGTGCTCGGAACCATGCCTCTTTTTCCTTCTGCATTTTCACCAATCCACCAACCATCATCTCTGTAAGAAAGGAATTCAACAATATAAACAGTGAGGCATTTCAACTCTTGATTCAGCAGCCAAAATAAAGAGATAGACATTCCTCCATTGCTTCCAGAAAACAGTATTGGCATTCTCTTAGCTAATAAGCATCACGAACAGATAGTTGCAAACACCGTACAACAAACATAGGAACAGGAATATTACTTAACATGTATTCCAGGGACTCAGGACTAAGGGAAAGCTTTCAAGCAAAACAGTGAAATCTCCTGCGAGCCATTTTCATCTAAGTTCCTGGTAGGAGCACTTTCGGAACCTGATGAAAATGGCCTGAATGGAAAGTATACATACACATCATACAAAGGTCATCACGTACCTTGTTTCCACTATCGTTAAAATGTCCCCTTTCTTAAATTGAAGATCACCAGCTGCTTCACCAGCGAAATCTCTGAAAGCTTCCACTCGATAGACCTGGAGAGAAAAAATTCGATCAAAACGTAAAAAAAATCAATCAATTTGGTTGGTTGGCGATAACTTCATAATTGAATAACAATAGTATAAAAAGGATAACACAATGGAATCGATTGAACATTGTGGCAAGTTTGCATTGATCTAGAAATAGGAATTTCGAAATGGGAAATAGATCAGTCAATCGTTTAAATCTTTTCAGCCAATCTTTCAGAGAGGTACGAAAACAAGAGTTGAAACGTTCTGGATGTGTCTGTCAGGCCTTAGGTCCAATGACTAATAAATTTTTACATAACATGACTCAAAATATTTTTATTGTCGTTAGCTGTCTTTAAACAAGATTTCATTTCAAGAGGACAAATGCAGTCTAGATCGTGAATTATCATCGGCAAATTTTAGCTGAAATTTACCTCAATTGATCCTTCATCTGTTTCATAATCTTCATCATCATCATCTTCATCCCTTCAAAAAATTAATTCATACAAAGTTGGTTGCAAAGAAAATATGATATGGTATATTCAGTGACCCAAAAAATTCTCCTAAGCAAGATCGCAAGGAACTGTAGTCCAGTGGGGGGGCATTGAATTTATACATGTATGGGGTGTGCTGCTGGGGTGAAAAATTCTCACCCTGTGCGGAAGCAATGTTTTAAATCGATCATCTTGTCTGGGAGCGAATCAGCAAGAAGACAAAAGCAATATTGCAAATTTCTAATCAAAATCCTGTAAGAGAGGAATTATTTGAAAATTGTGTAGCCTTTCGAGATCACCACTTAAGAAAATGGATACCCAGTTCAGCAGCACATAATAACGTTACAGTAAGAATCCGCAAAATAGAAATCACTTTATATAAGAAACTTTAGGCTGATTCTTTTTAGAAATGGTGCCCTCATATAAGAGACTTCTCAGCCTGATTTTAGGAAGGTTACTTATAGGAAGATCCAAAATATATAACATAATGCATCATGGCTGAAAAATTTGTGATGCGATCACTTTCAAATGCATAAATTCATGCAGAAGCTTGCATCAGCATACAAATTTGGTGACCTTCCATTTTTGATAATCTTGAACCTCAGTTTATGATGTAAAGCAGTGTTTTTACAGTATACTGATGTATGTGGATACTTAACTTGAAATCATTGAAGGTCACCTAACCATATTATAAGAAACCTTTCAGCATCTTTTCTTGATAAATGTCCTTTTAATAAGAAACTAAACAGGCTGTTTTGAAGAAGCTGGTTTCTATTTTGCGGGTCCTTACTGTGTTACACCTTTAGTTATCTTCGTCTGATATCTTGGACCGTCTAGAACCGTCCCCAGTGTAGCTCAAACAAGTAAAGGGTAGTCATACCCAAGATGACGGCTAAACTGTTTGAGCAAAGCACAGGATCTTCTAGTTGAAATTCTTCCTGGCCAAAAGATGCTATTGAAATAATCTGATTCAAAAATGGCTGAAATATCTACTTACAAATCTTTATCACCAGCAACTGAGTTTGCATCACTAACAGACGGTGCTTGTCCTTCCATGAATTTACTAATAAAAGAGAACGAATAACAGAATCATCATGAGACTTAAAGCATAGGGCTCAAATCTTTCAAATATTTAAAAAGATGGCTTTAAAATTGTATCACATTTTTCTATGAACTGAACGACTTGAAAGGAAGTTTGGGAAGTCCGAGGGGGGGAGGTAACTACCATATATGCTGGTACGGGATGTGCCATTTTTGGGGGTGCCTTTTTTCGAGGAGAAAGGAAATTTTAGGTATCATTTTGGTAAAATCACAAGTAGTCATAAAATTTTGCGATGTCCTTTCAGAAAACTAACTCTGTAGGGTATTGAATGTGATCAAATTTCGCTTACTTGGTTAAAGTTTTGGAAAGTTGTGACAATTCCAGTGTACACATTTTCAATAGCCTGTCATTTTCGCGAAAATTGATAAATTTTAGAGTGTGATTTCAGATGTCAAATGGCACATAACCGTCACCCGCCAATTGAAGTTACCTTGCCCCTGGGTTCGAAAGTAAATCTATCATGGCAATTTTTTGAAAGCTCGATTATTTCCAAAATGGCAGCATTTTGGTAATTTTTGTAAAAATTCATGGAAAATTTCGGAAAAATCAAAAAAAGTTGTTAATCTTAAACTACTGGAGAGAAGTATATACAATCTTCAAGAGATCAATAGCTTATGACGGTCTACAATATGGTGGAAAATAGCACTCTGTAGCTGTTCTGGTTAAGGATTTATATTTTGATGACGTTATAGCCTCAAAATTAATAAATGCCGCCATTTTGAAACTAATCAAGACATCAAAAGAATGCCACAGCAGATTTATAGCAAATTACCCAGTTTATAGCAAATTAGCACTTTAGTTCAAAGAAAAATGCAATAGAAGTTTGCAGCCGCCCTTTTAAAGATTTGAGCGCTATGCTCAGATTTAGAAGAATTGGAAAAATGTACTATCCTGAAATGTCATTTTAGGATAAGTATGTTGGCTTGAAACTGAAATACAGCTTTAGAAGAATAATTTTTGGCCCAGTTATGAACCAAGAGATGCATGGAACAGATACATTAGACTGAAATATTTTAGAGTCGTTCCGGTTACGGTCTCTGTTGTCAAACTGTCTTACAAAGTGACATTTGTTCAGGCAATATGATTGCAAAGAAGGGGCCTATGGTTGGATTAATACCTAAGAGCCCATTGCTGGCAGATTTCCGGAAACTACTCCAGATGACAGAGCAGAAGCTGCGCATGCATGCGCAAAAAACCGCAACTTTGAGCCCCCTTAGCTCCCTGCAACAGATCCCGAAATTAGGCAACACTTGATATTTTCTTTCTTGGGCCTTAAACTCTTGATTTATCGTTTCAAAAACATTATCTATGCAAACATTTCCTTATCTCAGATTGCTTGATGACGTCATTTTACGCAATTTCTGCTCTGTCACTCTAAATATATGACAATTATGCAGGAGATAGGGTTAGTTTTAGAGTTAGTTTCTAGGGTTTAGGTAAGGGTTTTAATAAGGTTAGAGATTACGGTTAGTTTATTAGGATTAGATTGAGTGTCATATACATGGAAAACATTTCTTGTCTTAACATCTTAACAACTAATATTTTCGAAAATAGGTAATAAAGGAGTACGTTTGTGGAATGAAGTTCCCTCTCCAATTAAAGATATCTCAAACGCTTATACCTTGGCTAAGAAACTAAGCAAAAGCTTTTATTGACAAATATCAACAAAAAGAGTGCAAATTCAATAATAATGATCATATCATTCGCAAATTTAGATATCTTCATATAGCCCTACCTCTCATTATACGATATCTCACGACTCCGCTTATTATAATTTTCATTTCATCACCTTATCTTTATTCTTATTGTTCAAAATTTACTTCGGCGGCATAAGCTAGATAAGCAATGCTTTATTTGGGTCGAATAGAATACAACTACTTCTATATAGATTTATCGCACATGGTAACAACTAGTATTTTACGAATAAAATTGAACTGAATTGAATTGAATTGAATTGAATTGGTTTATGAGTCTGTAAGTAGAACTTACCCCTTACTTTTCCTTCCTTTACTGTTGCTTTCTTTACTAAAGTTGCTATAGGAATGTTACAGTTAGTATTCGGTAAGTTAAAATCTGAAGACGAAAATTCATATTTGATATAATTATATATATAATGGATAAATTATATAGTTACGTTTTACATTTTGGTTGTTGTATTGTTTTGATTTTTGTACTCAGATTTTGGTTAGGGACACACGCTGTTTTTTTTTGGGAACCTCTTTCTGCCCATCCGCTCTTGGATCTTTCTATCGTTTGTTTTAACACTTATTTTTCTCAGCTCCTGCGAGACAGAAATAGCCACCGACTTCAGGAATTTTTTTCTTTCTGCGCTTTCTTTGATCTTCCTCGGATCGCCTCTGTCAACATCCGCTATTTTACACCTTAGTATTATTCATTGTATTTTGTAAGATCCGGCTTAAGTTATTGTTTTGTATTGTTTCTGGATATCGAGATTAATATGTATGTTCTGTCTGATTAGCAGAAGAGTTATTCCTGATGAAGGGTTTCGCCGAAACGTTTAACGAATGTGTTTTTATGAGTTTTCATAATGCGTAAATATATATTTGATGTAACTAAATAACGTGTAATGTGTATCTGATGTAACTTAATACTGTGTAGTAGCGATGCCTTTGAAGCCAAGCTGTTATCTACCCTTATTGCAATAGGCAGCGTAAGTAATAGATATATATCGTAAGTTTATTAATGGCATACAAATCATATCATACTGGTGTACCTTCCACTTTCTGGCTACCCAACAACAGGGGTGGAAAAAATATCTTAATTTCTGGAACCAAAGCAAGTCTTGGAAAAAATTTCTGCGAGAATCGCTTAAAAGTATCCACTTTTGACAGGTTACGATAAGTAACGACCTGGACAGAGCTTGAAGAGTGATTATCAGTCTTTAACCACAATCGTAAATGATACCTTCAGCTGACCACTTCCAGACTTATGAACATTTTTCACAAAATTCCTTGGTCTGGTGACAGCCTAAATTTCTTTGCTGATGGGTATAGATTAAGAGAACCTTTAGGATTTTTGCATAAAATTGACTTTATACTTTTCGCTTTTCTGTCTTTATTCCTTTCCCTTCATCTTTCAATTCTTTCTTGAGACCTGAAAAATTTTCTGCGACCATTGATACCATGGTCCGCTACTTTTTCCATCCCTGCCCAGCAAAGAAGTTGCATGTTACAAACCTCAAATAGTCTTCCTCCACTTCGTCTGGCTCTAGTTGCTTTGATATTTGTTCTAGTTTCTCCTGTTAAGAGAAAATAAGTAATGACCTGAAATCAATGATATTTTGATGTAAAGAAAATTTATCAAGGTTTGTCTCAAATTAGCAGTCACGTGAAAATTCCATATGGAGACGAGATAGGCTATGTATGAGGAACTTATGTGTCCCCCCGTGCATTGGCTTAAAGCTCATGCGCAGTAGCGTCTTGGGGTTGAAGTGCGCACAGTTCCAACCCCAAAATGCTATTGCGCATTAGCTTCAACCCACTGCACGGAAAGACACATAAGTTTCTTCGGACAAAGCCTATCTAGTCTCTCCAACAAATTAAAATGTTTAGTATGATCGATTTTGCGTTATTGCAATCTCACATGATATCTAATTTCAGGCAGACTTTAATCAATAAAGTTGCTGTCGACATACTGTAAAGTGTAAACCGTACAATTTCTTCTTATTCAAACGTATCTCAAATTTTCAAGCAGTGACACACCATTTTGAGTTACCCCTATAGAACCTTGAAATAGACGTGTCGCAAAATCATCACGGCAAATCATACACCAAGATCCGACAATTTAAAACCCTCTGCTAACCATTAGGCTTTGCGCCCATTTCTTTGTTGTAGGAATCCCAAAAAACTGGAGACGGCAAGTGCGAGGTATGGGACGTATTTCCGTTGCTTTGGCCACTTTTGCAATTGGAGAAAGAGAAATATCAAATTTGGACTCTACAAGGCCAGAAACGACTTTCAGATAATACGAAAGTCGAATTTGGCGCCAATAAGGATCAAGATAAGCAGTGACTCTTTAAGCAACTGCAACTAGTCTACTCTTCAGTCATGATTCATATTGTCTCCTTCCATATATTACAGATACATACAGTTACATGACATATTACTAGCTATACTACTTACAAAATCACTCTACCAGTTACACTACTTACAAAATTACTCTACTACACTACCAAAACGATACCGCAAGGAGCACAAGGCTGTGTCTGCCCTGCGGCTACTGAACATAAAGATGAAAACTACAAGCAAATATGAGGGAAAGAAAAAAGAAAAGAAAACCAAACAATGCATGTAAATAGCCAAACAGGTTGCAGCAGCTAAGGTTCAGAAGTGTTATTTTATTCAAAACGTTGTGTTGCGTATATGCATCTTTCAATTGCTTTTAGGATTTCTTCATCAGAATCAACGGACAACCTTTGATCACTATACAGTATCATTTTAAGGAATAGGGCGTTTGAAAGATTGGCAGACCGTACGGTTGAAATGTTGAACTTACACTGTCGAGAAGATTTCTCCTGTATGCATCATAAGAATGGCAGTGCAGCAAAAAGTGGTCTGAAATATTTATCTCAATTTTTAATACTTACTGCTTTTATACCACTGCACAACATGGTTATTAAAGTGAACACTGCAAGCACAAACCAACACAAGCAAGAATTCTAAGAGATGACTGTCCTATTCGAACTTTTCAAATCATTATTCATACACAGAAATTTTCGCCACAGCAGCACCCTTGCAGCAAACGTTCTTGAGCATTGATATCTGAAAACTTAATGCATAGGCCGTTGAAAATTCCGAGTAATGACAATTAAGTTCTTCTGCGTGGCAGTCAACAAAATTACGAGATCATTGTATTTATTAGACAGATAATATTTCTGTTGAGTAAGCCCTTTTCATGGTAGCTTGCATTTCCATAACAACAATTCAGTAGTGTTTAGTATTGCTTACAGTTTTTACACAGTCATTTTTATGAAACTCGTTGTACAAGTAATAAAACAAGAGGATATATGTGCATAAAGGTGCCACTGTGCAGAGAAAACCCCTTTTATTCAAAAATAATCTTGGGTGACAAAATAAATATGGATTAACAGTTAGAAATATGAACCAATATCAAAACATTGAATTTACTCTTGAAATTTGTACTGCAACAGTTCCTACACAGTAATGTTTATCTAAACTTGTTGCATCAGCAACTAAAATATGGGTAAATTTGCAATGGATGACCATTGCCCAGACTAAGCCCGTTTTTGGAAAAAATAGTTTTTCAATCTTGAAACTACCCATAGTTAAACAACAAGACTGTCACAAATAAACAAACAATTAAAAACTTTATGGCAAGACAATGAAGTGGACAATTTCATTTTAGACTAAACATGCTAGAGGCAGATTTGTAATCTTATGACATTTCTAGTATTTTCGAGAGGGATTTTAGAGAATAGGCATGGGGACATTGAAGGATGGTTGGGGTGTGTTTTCTCTTTTTAAATTATATTAGTGTACTGAACTCAGCATTTTTCCAAAAAGGACATTATTTCACAATTTTTCCATTTTCTGCCTTTTGCCAGTTCTTTTGTGGATGAACATTTCACCTTACATGTTTTCTTTATTTTACCTGGTGTTTTTAAAGTAATTTGAAAAAAATCTATAGCAGTGGAGCTGGGATTCTTAAAGTCAGTTTGATAGTTTTGAGGGTTTTTTTCAAACACTGAAGAGACATATCAGATTCATTCAGTTGTATTTTTGACAAACCTTCATTATAGCCAGCCTTTTACTTTCTTGTGCTTTCTTCAATTCAAATTCAGCAGTTGGCAACTTCTCAGTTTTCTGTGGAAGTCAAGAAAGTAAATAAAAGGCAATTGGGAGAGGCAGGCATCAGGAGTACAGCTTATAGTGCTTGGGCTCTTTGGCATGTAGTATTTTTGCAGGGGCTAAAAAAGACCCCAACCCATCTAGCTCTTGACTGGTAACAGCTAGAGCAACCAAATTTTGTGTGCTAATAGCTCTAGCCATTTACTTTCTAAAAGTATGAAACTTAACTAAAATCAGCTCTCATAATTGCTTACATCAGAATTTTTTCTTGCATAGCAAAGAAAAGCAAAAAATTACTTAAAATCAGGGAATATGCAATAAAGTCAATTTGGAACACAATTTAAAACCAAACAAGAGAACTATGCATCAAATAATATTCTAAAAACTGTATTTTGCTCTTTTCTTTGTGAGAATGTTGATTTAAGATTTAGGTTTTTACATGGTCAGTCTTGGAAAATTATCTCCCTCCCCCTGATTGTCAAAATATTTGATGGAACTTGACGAGAAGCAACACAAGTAGCTGCAAAAAAAATCTGAAAGTTTCAATACCATAAAAGTCCTCCTTGGAGAGTTAGCTGAAAAATCTACTGGAGCCCCCTCAACCAAAATTAAAATGAGGCACAATATTCAAGTCCTAAACAGCTAAGAACATTGCACAAAGAAAATAGACTTATGATGATGAGTCTCTTGTTTCCCTGTGCTCTTTGAATTGATGATGGCGCTTTGGTTAAGAGAGACTCATAGTATTACTCTGAAAAACCTGGCCCTATATATTAGGCCCAAACTGAGCAATTTCTTCAGTACCAATCAGATTCAGAGACTTGTGAACTACTATTGTGACGGTGTAAAGGTGATAGAATTTTCGATTCAATTGAAGAATTGAAAGCACTCCCACAGGACTGAGACTTGAATCCGTGATTCCATCATAATTCCATTGATGATTGAAGAGAATAGGGACTTCACAGACTTCATATTCATCAGTCATTTTCAGTTATTTTGAAAACACCGTTTTTGTGCTTTCATGTGGATGGTCGTAACCACATACTTTAGTAAATGATGATGTCATAGTCTTCCTGCTCATCATTCATTTCCAATTGCTTTGTCATTTACGTGTGGACAGGCTAAAACACTCCATAAACGATAGTGGATCACTGTGGACAGAAATCATTCTATGTGTTTACAAAACGTAAACTTATACGTGTGGATAGGGCCTGACTTACAGTATCCTAAAACTGCAATTTCCTCCAGTTACAATTAATCTAAAACTTAAAAGGTCCTATCGCATAGCTTCAAATGCCCGTAAAAATACAAATGAACTCTTACCACAGACAGCTTTCCAATTTGACTGACAAGATCAAAAACTGCTGCTGTAAGATCATTGCATCTGAAAAGAACAACATTAAAAGACATATCTTTAAAGACAATATCTCTTTAAGGAATTAAGATGAGGAAGATTTTTTTCAATCAAATCATAAAAAAACTACAACTACCGTAAAAGCTCTATTAAGCCCCCCCTCTCTATTAAGCCCCCCTCTCTAATAAGCCCCTCCCCTGTGAGTCAAAATTTGAAATAAGCCCCCCCTCTCTTTTAAGCCCCCCCCCTTTATACAAGATTCTAGAATTTACTAAATATTTTCCATTCATTTAGCTACACTACCTTCCATGTTAATTTTGGCACGTTTTGGAATAAAAACTGTGTCAAATTTACGTATTTCAGCCGTAAAATTGTACCTTGATTCCGCAAACTATGGGATAAAAGAACTGAAAAGCTACCAAATATATCCTTGTCACTTAATTTTGTGAATAAGCCCCCCCTCTCTAATAAGCCCCCCTCTCTATTGAGCCCCCCCTCTGGAAGGTCCGAAATTAAATAAGCCCCCTGGGGGCTTAATAGAGCTTTTACGGTACTATAATTTGATTCAACAATGCCATTCATAGCAAAAAAGACACAAAGTCATTGAGTTTCCACTATGAATGGCACAAGATGAGAATGAGAAAGATAAATAAATATCACTGACCATAGCTAAAGATATGTATGATCAGATAAAACATAAAATTTGACTTACTTTTCATAAACATTCTTTCTGTCTGGAGATGCAGCCCCCATGCGGGGTATATCGTCATTACAAATTTCATCAACCTAGCATTGTAAGACATCTAGTTGTAATAAGTGAAGAACAACAGATTTCACTATTTCATACAAATCATTCACAATAAAGTGGGCCATTAGAAATTTAAATGATGGTGTATCTTATTACAAAGTACATGTAGTCCACTGACAATGTATTATGCATACAAGCACAATGTATGCCCATGGGAGATACATAACAAGTTGAGGGTACTGGTAAGTGCCACCCTAGCCTACGCGTAGACCCATTATTCCAAAAGAAGAAAGGGTCTACGAAACAAAGAGCAAAAGCTTGCTACGAGGTTTCTGGATTTCTGGAAACTTAATTTATGCAGCCTTTGTTTAGACGCGCTTCACAAATAATTTGAAAAGAGGATTAGAATAATTCATTGGGCGGCCGTAGCAAGCGTTTGCTCTTTGTTTTGTAGACCCTTTCTTCTTTTGGAATAATGGGTCTACGCGTAGGCTAGTGCCACCCATATGGGTGGGTGTTTGGACCCACATCTCTAAACAAGGGTCCTTTTTGGCAGATTTTCCTTAAACATGAGTGGGTTTGGCTAAAATTCGCAGAAAATTGTTTAAAATGGGTAGTTTTCCACCAAAATTTATCATAAAAATGGGTACAAAGGCAGATTTTTGTAAACAGAAGAGGGTACCTTTCTGAAAATCAGGTGGCAGACCCCTATTAGTTGGGAAAACTTGAAGGCTAGGAAAAATTTTGTAAACAATTAATTTTCTATGAGGCAGCTCCCCAGAATCTTTTCTCCACGTGTAGGCTAATGGAAATGAAATGATTAAAGATTATGGGAATGTCTTTTACCAAATCTATAGCTTTAGAAGTCTGTTTGCAACTTGCAGATACCATCAATTATGATGCATAAAGACAAGCTTTTTGGAAGCCTCTTGCCAACATGACTGTCAAGCAAAACTGGCCTAATGAAATGAACTTCTTGGCCACAGATTTAGGCCATACTCACAACTGCAAAAATTTGACATTCAGTTCATTTCATTTTTAATTCCACTAGGTACATATATACAAATACTCAAATTTTAAACTGCTCACAAAAATTATAATTCAGAAAATAATTTTAGACATTTTAGAAATTAAATGGGTAAATTATGACTATCTATAATATACTCTCAATAATTATTTTCAAAAAAGTAGGTTTTGAGCTTAGAATATATAAAAGACATATATATAAGTGACCTTTTTTTTAATATTTACATCGTATCGAGCAGCACTTTCATTTCTTTTGAACCTTGCGTGAACAATCACGCATTCTATTTTGTAAACTTTAGGTTCCAGTTATTGCGACTTCATTGGGATTTCTTTCAGCACCATTTAAGTGTAGTAAATTTCAAAAACTTCCCGTATGATGAATGGTTACCCCCACTTGTAATAACCAAGTCCACCGAAACACCCTTCCACCACAAACACTAGGCAATCATCGGTATCAATACCTTTAATTTTAGCTGATCGATCTCTCGTTGAATCTTTGGAAGCTTTTTTGTGTTGGCAGCCATACTTCTACCTCTAAATAGAGCTCTGAAACGTCCACATTTCTTTTCAGCTGCATTTATCGAAGGTCAAAATGGCGGCAAAACAAACCAGTCCACAGGGAAACAAGTGCTTGTGATTTTGTATCCGTGTCAACCACTTGATTGAATGATTGATCGATCGATTGATAAGAAAAAGTTATTTTAGAAACAGCAACAGCCGACAGCCGAAATACAACGTTTCAAATGGTTTTAAGCAGTCCCTGGTTTTAACTACCAAATGTAGCAAGCGTAGATGTTCCAGAACACGACGTTTCGCGCGTATACTCGTTATTTGACTTGATAATGGTTTTGAGTACTGTAAGCCCTCCGCAGTAGCTGCGCATGTTGAAATGCGAGCAAAACGAGCACTTTTACTTCTGGTAAAGATATCCAGAATTTGTCATGGCACCATTACAAAAAATTACCGTACGTTCATGCCAAGCTCTCAGGGCTATCTCTAATCAAAGGACCTTTGGGGTGACTCACGAGACTTTGTGATTGGGGAGACAATGCTTGAAAGTGGATTCATAATATTGTCAAAAAGATTATATAGCTATTTCTGGAACTACATGTGTATGCCTAAATTTAGCCTATTGTATTCTATTGTATTCGAAAAAGTCAACACGTGCGTGGAATTCGTTCAGCTAGAGGAACAAGCGTGCGTAGGAGTTTCTTTGTCCTATTTATAGATAAGCTCCTCTTAGCCCGTCAACTCACTTAAAGGTTTTTAAAATTTCTATATGCTTGTGCTTCATGCTTCTACATGCAAACAAGAAGAAATTAAGGCTAAAATGATAGCAAAAATCAAACATGAGGCAACTTTCATGAAATTTGAGATGGTCAAAAATCTTCTCTGGTGAAACTGGTTCAATGTCTATGGGTGACTTAATCAAATCCTCTTGATAAACAACAGCATTCTGTTTGTAACTATATAGGACAAGCCATTTTTTGCATCAGAATTGATTCGTTACTATGTATGTCTTTATTCGTCATTTGCCACAATGTAAAACTATTTACAAGTTATTGTACTGTAAAAATAGATACAACACAATATTTGAGGTCAAAAATGTAAAAATCAACCCCCCCCTGATTACAGAGGGAAGGCTGCAGGATAAAAGGTCAAGCTGACCTTCTTTCCGTAGGTCCCATTTTGGGGAAACGTTCATGCAGTTTTGGTCCCTGAACTGACATGTCGCCACAACGACAAAGACTTGCAGTCTACGCGTAGACCCCTGTTTGTTGTTTTTGTTGTTTAAAACAATACTTTAAACAATCGCTGTTTGTTAAAAACAATAAGAAGTAGAACAGATATGATTCTTTCTTATCTAAATCAAAGATACATTTTGCCAAGTCCACAGCTTCATGCATGATCAGGTGGCGCCGTGGTAGCGCGGTGACCTACCAAGCGAAAGGTCGTGTGTTCATTCCCCAGGACAGGTAAATTTTCCCTTCTCACGTCTTATATCGAAATTTTTTTGTTTTTGCTTAACAAACCACATTTCGTGCCGATTAGGATATTAAAACAGTTAGGACTCCTCTATATCATTTTATAGAATTTTCTAAGTTTTAATTTTACCGTTTTTAAAGTTATTTAATGGTGTCTTTACTTCTTTTTGATAATAGGCCTAATAATGCTTTTGCTTTCACATTCAAATTTGAAGTTTGTGGTAGTAGGCTGGAGGAAAATTTACCCTTTGTACCCTAGTAGGCCTACAGTATGAATAACTAAATGTTGTGGTCCAATTTTTAAAATGTTTTAATGATTGTTTCGACTTCGTGTCTAGTTTGCACCCAGCATTTGAATGTAAACACAATGATTTTCGATTTATTTTCTGCTAAATGATACAAAAAAATTGCAAAAAGACTATGGCTTGCACACTGCGATTCAAATGACTTTTGCTGTGAGTTTATATGAGATCTTTCACTGCAAGTGTTCACACAACGCAAATCCCGCAACAAACTGCCAAATTGCAAATGGCCGCGAGCGCAGTGTTGCTTTCTCTTGGGTCATCTGATATATGTCATCCCTAGACTGAATTGGCTCACTTCATCTGGCATCATTGGTGCTCATCTCACCATGACAGGCATGACATCGATATAACAATAGTGTCTGTTTACTTTGTCCTTTCCACCAATCAAATGAAACCTTTAAACAATCCTCGCTCGAGACACAACGAAAAGTCGCAAAGCATGTTCACGGCGTTTTCTTGTTCAAAAACAATGAAAAAAACAATCATCGTTTGTTAGAAAAACAATCGAAATTGGACGACACACACAGGAATTTTGTCCCCTCCATATACCTCACTTGGACTTTGTCCTCGTGAGTCAAAAAGGGGAATGGAACGGGGAATGGAACGGGGAATGGAATGGGTTCGGGGAATGGAAAAGTTATACAGTATATAAAATAGTAAAGTATATCATTGCAGAGTACTTCTATAGATATATCTTTTCACCAAGTTGCAAGTCAATAACACTTATACTTTTGCTACAAATCAAAAAATAAACTTTGCTTTTTAAAACAAAGGGGAATGGAATGGTTTTCGGGGAATGGAATGGTTTTCGGGGAATGGAATGGTTTTTCGGGGAATATAAAAACTACTGGGTAGAAAGTTGATTTCAAGGTATCATTCGATGCCCCTTCTTCTCAGCAATCCAAATTTGCCAATTTCGCATCGATACACTGAACTGTTACACCATAAACTTACTGTAAAATTCAGCTAATAATTTCTTAAGATTTGAATTGACAATATCAGGCAGATTAGCGAAGGAATTCTTCTAAACAAAGACAAGATAGCAGCTGTCTCGTTGATTCAAAAGAAATGAAATGACAAATTAGAATGACGTAGATACATGTTCCTGGGAATTTTTTTGGCCTTTGTTTTCGCAATCAAGGGTGATTCAACCAGGATATTCAGATCAAATTGAATGCAAATTGGCATTGCAGCCGTAGTCATCGCTACTATATGTATAATAGAATGTACCCCCCTCCTCCCAGAATTTGCAGGGCATTGTGTGTTCTCCATGAAAAAACGTTTCGTTAATGCTTGTTGACAAGTAAAAAACCCCTGGTATAACTGATGCTTGTACTTGAATGTTTTAGAACCTTGAGGAATAAATGGAGAATTCGATGTTTTTTTCTGTTAAATTGTTTTATTTTTCTAATAAAATAGCTATCACCACGAAACCTATCAATTCAACATTCTTGCTCGTTTACACGTATTTCTTTTATAGAAAACTAAGGCCCCGGGCTAGCAAGCAGTTTCTTAAATTTTCGGTTCATTTTAAAAACCAAAGTTTCTTACGTGTTTCTTATTTTGTCAAGAGGGCTTTCAAATAACTTGGTAAGAGCTCAACGCAAGTCGCACTGAAACTAACGTCCAAATATAACGTCCTATTAATGTACAATTTCAAAACAGTTTCAAGTGACTTGGGAAATTTACAACTAAAGGCCAGTGTGTGAAGATGCACTGCACTCATTGACGAAACGTTTTTTCATGGAGAACACACAATGCCCTGCAAATTCTGGGAGGGGGGGTACATTTTATTATACACATAGTAGCGATGACTACGGCTGCAATGCCAATTTGCATTCAATTTGATCTGAATATCCTGGCTGAATCACCCCTGATTGCGAAAACAAAGGCAAAAAAATTCCCAGGAACATGTATCTACGTCATTCTAATTTGTCATTTCATTTCTTTTGAATCAACGAGACAGCGGCTATCTTGTCTTTGTTTAGAAGAATTCCTTCGCTTATCTGCCTGATATTGTCAATTCAAATCTTAAGAAATTATTAGCTGAATTTTACAGTAAGTTTATGGTGTAACAGTTCAGTGTATCGATGCGAAATTGGCAAATTTGGATTGCTGAGAAGAAGGGGCATCGAATGATACCTTGAAATCAACTTTCTACCCAGTAGTTTTTATATTCCCCGAAAAACCATTCCATTCCCCGAAAACCATTCCATTCCCCGAAAACCATTCCATTCCCCTTTGTTTTAAAAAGCAAAGTTTATTTTTTGATTTGTAGCAAAAGTATAAGTGTTATTGACTTGCAACTTGGTGAAAAGATATATCTATAGAAGTACTCTGCAATGATATACTTTACTATTTTATATACTGTATAACTTTTCCATTCCCCGAACCCATTCCATTCCCCATTCCATTCCCCGTTCCATTCCCCTTTTTAGAGATAGCCAAGCTCTCAGGGCAAAGTAAACTATAGTAGAATCTTACACCACTTGTTTAAATGTTGGATCCTACAATGCTTGCCAAAAGTCCTTTGAAAGCTTAGGCCATTCCTTGATAATGCACCATTCTAAATGAGGCTTGATAGTTCCCATTTCTAAGCATAGCGATTAGGTTCAAACACCCCGAAATAATGTTAATTTGGATGTTTATTGTCCCAGAATTCCAGCAGAGTCTCGAATCGTCCTGTCATCCCTATTTTATCATCACAGAATAACATTGTTCTGAGGGGGAGACGAGGAATCGCAAAACAACGCAAAATTAGCAAAGATGTTCGAAGAGTTTTGTCGGGCATTGCAGCCTGTAACTATTTGTCATGTAAAGTGAAAGAGAACTATCCTTTGTAGAACCTTCCAGAGGCAGGTGTCGCAGGAAGGCGACACTTGCACACTTTCCCAACAGCTTTCTTGCAATGAAATTAATAATTAAGAAGTGACCTAGATCATTGTTATCAAGAACAGATATTCGTTAAAGTTTGCAGCTATGTGGACTAGTTGCGATATTAATGAGCTCCAAGAGCTTCTTCATGATCATCACATGAAAGAATTAGAACATCTCATTCCACCTAGGATGTCGCAGCTTGCTTAGATTGAACTGAATCCTGGATTGGCAAAACACTTTATTAGTTATCACGTCACGGGTTAAAGAGGTCAGCAACAAATGAACAGTCAGCTGTCATCATTAAAAAAACGAAAATAAGCAGGTAACTATTATTATTATCATCTATGCTTCGCGAATCTTTTTCGTACATTTCACAGTAAACCAGTTAGTGCTTACCGAAAGCAAAAAAACAGTACCTACGGACAAGGTTTGACATCGTTGCCAACTGGTATCATGGTATTTTTGTTTGTAAGACATTTTTCTGTCAGGCTAAGTTCCTTGAAACTCTGTCCGGCGCTCCCTTAATTTGAGCTAGACTGATTGCATGTTCGTAGTTATCTATATTGAAAGACTGGATGCTTAAACTAGGACTCATAGACTTTCATATTGAAAACTGGGCCGAAGCTTTCCCCTATCGATTTCATAACTGGAAATCATAGCAACACTGTAGGAACTCTAGGCAATGGTGGATGGGCCTAAGATGCCGGCTCGAACCTCCAATCCTCAAAATTCACAGTCGGCGCCAGAGTGAGTTCGTTGCTCTACCTCTACTTTGGGATACAAGAGACCGTTCGCCAATCTGATCAGCTGTTAGCCAATTTGCGCGGTAACTCCGTTTTGCGCGGGGTAAACAGCCGCAGCAGGTCAAAATTCAACGTAAAACCTATTCCGACCATCATTTACAATTCATTTCCAAAATTCGAAGAATAACAAGCCATTTCATTTTCTAAGCTGCGGTGAAAGTTACTCGAATTTGCAACTTAGGCGTATTTCGCTCCAAACAAACCGAGCTTATTGCCAACCCCAGATTATTGCTTAAATACCTTCAAAGAAGTTGAAATAAGGTCCTCCACGTGTTTGTTTTTAGTTTCTCAATTTATCTTCTGCAGGATTCGAGCTAAAGCAACTGCCATTTTCCGTCGATTCGCGTTGCCTCGCAAACCCTGAAATCCATAATGGCTGCTAATGCACCTAGATTCTGGGCGCATTTGATCGAAGTGTACCTCAGTGTTAATTCGGCTTTGTGATCAGCGTATGACGTAAGAACACCCTGGGAACGAGGTTGTAAAATTCAAGTTTTCAGTGATACTAGCCATGAGCAAAAGCCGCAAGTATCTAGATGATTGTTAGACTGACGAAGTGAGAGTCGAAACGCCAGAGTCTAGCCAGAGTCGAAATGTGCCGAATTATGTCATAACTAAGTATTTTCAACTGAATTGTCAATTTCTTCTGCAATGGATTTTCAACTGAATTGTCAATTTTTTCTGCAATGAATTTTCAACTGAATTGTCAAATTTTTCTGCAATGGATTTTCAACTGGATTGTCAAATTTTTCTGCAATGGATTTTCAACTGAATTGTCAAATTTTTCTGCAATGGATTTTCAACTGGATTGTCAAATTTTTCTGCAATGGACTTTCAACTGAATTGTCAAATTTTTCTGCAATGGATTTTCAACTGAATTGTCAAATTTTTCTGCAATGGATTTTCAACTGAATTGTCAAATTTTTCTGCAATGGATTTTCAACTGAATTGTAAAATTTTTCTTTAATTTCAAAGTCTTTTCATCACAAAATGTCTTTTCTGATCGTCATCCTCATCCTACGGGTTACAACTTAGATGAAAAGAGATTCCTTGCTTTTGTTTAAAACCACCAGTTTTAATCGTCTCAGAATTTGGAATGAACTGTGTTTACTCTGAATATAGGAACATAGGGGCTTGGAATTTTAGTTGAATTTGTCACAGAGAGATCGAGGTTTTAAGGTGACAGGAAAACTCCTCGTCTCAAGTCACCAAGATCAGCTCATATACACTGGGTACCAGTGGTATCCAGGGTACATCCTTCCGGGGGCAGTAAATGAGTACAAACTAAAGGGTATAATCTGAGAGCATAGGCCATAGTGTCACAGGCCCACATCAACTGTAAAGGACGTCAGTTTGTTTTACAAACAAATGTTTGCTTGCTTGGATTTCTCATTGAATCGAAAATAAACATCTGTGTACCCCTTGCATGAACCGTGATATCAACTTGCGGCTAAAACGGTAAATAATCGACAATTCAGCAAACAGAATACTTAATAAATAACAGCAAAAACACCTTTAAGCTTCATGCCTCTCGACAGAAAAACATCATGGGGATATAGATAGTTTTTCGGCATACATCTCTCTCTTTGGGCGAAGATATATATATATATATAAGGAATGTCCATTCATAGATCTATAGTCTGGTTCTTTGCTTACCGAGTAAAGTCAAAGAAGAGATAATATTTGGAGTAGATTCGAGAAGTTACTTAAGTAAAGTTGGAGAAACAGAGGTAGGTTATCCGTCGTTTGCCTGTGCTGGATTCAGATTTCAACTAAAATATTGTATCGCTTGTTCTCTTGAAAGAAACCATCTATTGCTCCATACCTGTAATGCTAATTCTGAAAATATCAAACATTCCAGAAGAGTCCTATGAAAGAATTATAGCGAAATAACCAAGTTTCTTTAAAGTCATTTAATTCATAGAATTAGGTCAGATCTTAAAATTGTTTGCCAGGCAACAAAAGAATGCTTGCGCAAGATGAGTTTGAAAGGATCGATGCTTGCATGAATATACGTCAAAAAATCACTGCAGTAGAATTTGTAGTACATAGGCTAAACTTAGATGTAGAAATTTGTTTCACCACGGTCATTTCTTTCTGGAGTTCTTGGATATTTACCTTGGGAGCTGTTCCTGGAAGAAATTGAAAAAGGACTAGAAGTTTGCAATAAAAGTGTGCACACCCGGGGGGTGCACTACATATATTTTGGGTGCGGGGACGTGCCATCGGGAAGGGTATCGATTTTCCAGATATTGGTATAAAGAACGGTATCAATTTTCACACTTTTGGTATAAGGAACGGTACCGATTTTCAAGGTTTTGGTATGAAATATAAGGTAGGATATACTTTTTCGAAAAATTAGTATAAGGTCGGGTATACTTTTTTCAAAATATTGGTATAAGGAACGGGTATGTTTTTGAAACCTTGATGGCACGTCCCCGACTAAAATCCGGTAAAGTGCACCCCCCGGGTGTGCACATCTTCATTTTAAGATTTTCCAAGGCCTGCTAGGTGCTCGTTGAAAAGGACAAGTGCAAAAAATAAAACTATCAAATTTAAACAGCTCATATGTAGCAAATTGATCAACTATGAACTAGCAGTTTGGATACTGGGTGACTTGTTTGTGTTGCTTTTCATTTAGTAATATTTCAACTACCTGTAACATTTGCATGTTTGGCGCTATCTATTGAACAATCATTGCTATGATTATCTAATCAAATTTTTATTTGGCCCATTCGTTGTCATTGTCAAATTATATCACAGAGACCCCGGGTAATTGTATAACCCTCCCTCTCAATGATAAAGATGCCTTGCTCTGTAGCCTCCTTTGTGATTTAGAAGCTATGACGTAATACTTTAAGAGGCCTCACTTTCGATCTCCCTCTTAAAGCATTACGTCATAGCTTCGCAATCACAAAAGGAATACAGAGCAAGAACTCTTTAGCATTGGTGGGGTTATGCAATTTCCTGGGGTCCCCTGTGATTATATGCACCTTCCGAGTCGGCAAGTTTCACTACAACATAAGTTTAATCGCTTGATGTAGCAGCTACATTCTATCAAACAGAATGCTCAATTTTCGCCTGAACGCAATGAGATCGTTTGATTAAAGTATTCTCTTGTTTCGTCAGATACCGCAGATCTAAGACATGTCTACATGATCCCATCCAGCTGGAGAATCTCACCAGCCCGGGGGGGGGTACATAACATGTTGAGGGTACGGGTATGTGCCGCCTATATGGGTGGGTTTTTGGGCCCCAAATTCTCTAAACAAGGGTCCATTTTTCAGCAGATTTTCCATAAACGAGGGTGGGTTATCCAGAAATTGGTGAAAAATAGCAAAAAATGGGTGGTTTTCCGCCAAAATTCATCATAAAAGTGGGTATGACGGTAACTTTCGGTAATTAGAAGAGGGTACCTTTTTGAAAACCGGGTGGCAGACCCCCGTCCATCCGCAAGTCATGTACCCCCCCGAGCTCACCAGCACGGATATCTCGCCTGGCCGGTACAGTTTCTCTTCAGTCTATATGAGAAACAAAGACTGCATGGGATAAAAAATAAAATGATCCAGGTTTGAATGATTACCATAACAAAACATTGATCGTTATCGCAAGCGCGTTGACGTCTATGTGGGCCATCCCGTCTGTATCTGCTTACGTGGGAAATACACGTGATAGGGGGCACAAATACAAATTGCACCAATTCCAGTGGCGTTACTTAGGAGCCTCGTTTCAATGGCATTGGAAATTCAGTGCCGGTTGGGATAGTTTTGATTTGATGTTGGTCTCATCCTGGTGAACAATTACTGGAACTCGCATCTGACTATGAAGTTCTAAGGGAGTATCAATTTCTCCTAGTTTGCAATATCGTTGCAAATTGTGCATAATCTTTAAGTTAATCTATCAATCATTTTTAATTTACTAGTGCGAGATGAAGCGGAGGTTTCTAACCACAAAACTCAAAAGTAGCTCATTTTTGTTTTTAATCTTCGTATCTCATCTAAATATGAAGGATGCAATGTTCATAGTCTAGCAAAAGTTTAAATTTCATTTTACGTGGATGATAAATTATGAATGAAACATAATTTGATTTGAGTAAAATGTTGAAAATTCAGCTTTGTGGTTGTAGAGCCTGCAATAAGTGTTTTATAATGCATAACATCGCTGCAAAAAACTAAAAACACAGTCTCCAGAATCTAAAAACAATTTGACAATGTTAGCAAATTTGGCAGACAAGGAATGTTGTCCAAGAATCTGATAATTAGCTTACCTTATTGCCTTGTAGGCTTGAGTGGCCGAGTGGCTTAAACAGTTTTCGTCAGGTAACGTCAGGTAAATCAGGTCACGCCGCATCGTTTGAAGATTTCTCTATTTTGGAAAGAGCTGACAACGAGTTTAAACTTCTTATTCACGAGAGACTCCTTTTTTTACGGGATCGACCTGATCTTAATTCCCAACAGTCGTGTATTCCCTTAGTCTTCTTTTGATTTGTTCCCATTTTATCCACTCGAGACTTACATTTCGGGTCCCCTTACGCGTAGGAAATGTAACTCACGCTTGTTTGCCTCGTTTTCATCCTGTTTGTTTATTGTTATAAATTGCCATTAAGCCAATGAATATTTATCATTTCCAACCGTTTATGTCAACTACCGCTTAAGTCATAGTCACAAGTGACTATGCTTAAGTGAACTACCGTTTAAGTCAACTACCGTTTAAAGTCAACTACTGTATGTTTATGGTTGGAATGTCTATGAAATGAAATATACAATGATTGTTATAGCCTGCGTGCAGACTCGACTGGTTTACCAAAATCTTAGTGAGTTCCGGGGTCAATTTTCAATTTCCATTCAACTCAATTCGATTATTTTCAATTTTCCATTCAACTCAATTCGATTTTGGTAAACCAGTCTGCACGCAGGTTATGATTGTCGTCGCTTGCCTCATCCTCTGCGTGACAAAATCTCATCAAAATACGAAAAATATAGTGCTTCATAACTTTCAAATACCTTACCAATGAATAATGAATGAGATATTCCCTCGATTGAAGATTTACAGTTGTATTATTACTTTCTTTTTTGTAACTGCAAACAGCTGATATCATAATATTTCTCTTTGAAAAAGAAAACAGAAACAAGCAGCGTAAAAGCAGTGATATAACGTGCAAATAAACACACAAGCAGCTTACTACAGTTGTAACTCATCAAGCTGTAACAGGTTTAAATTGCGATGTTACATCAAACGTTGGGTTAAATGTTGATCTAAGGTAGGACGAATAGATCATCATCATCATCATCATCATCATCATCATTATCATCTGAATGAGCTTATCTCTTAAACGTGTAAAGGGTGTTTCGGCCTGCATTAGTGAGTGTATTCTGAGCCACTTCATTCCATGCATTTGTCCTCGGCTTTGACGAGGCTCAGCAACCTCGTTCCCAGAGTGTTCTTACGTCATGCGCTTCAAACGCTTCATACGCTGATTACGAAGCCGATATCCTACTGTTGCCAAGGTTATCAGAATGGGCCGCGCTCTCCGCATCTCTTTCTCTAAACTGCGAAAAGGTCTCAGATTCGTAAGGACGTATTCATAAGCACGGCCTTTTTCCGATATGCCGGAAAGTGACCGGATATTTACATAGCTGAAAACCTATCTTCGCAAGAGCTTACAGTACCTTACTAGCAATAGTAAATGCCAGACAACCGCCCCCCCCCCCCTGCAAGTGCGTCTAGAAAATAGGACTTCACAAATTCGGCCTAAAGTGTGATTATCATTATTTTGTTGCATTTTGCCTGTGTTGTTTTGTTGGCCTAGCCTAAATGTCAAGGCATTCTAAAATCACATCACCAGTACAACTTCTACTCATGTTCAGCATGACATTAGGTTTCAAATGAAATAAAACTCACATCTATTCTCTTTATCTTTTCTGCTGACAAGTTGCACATATTCCAACCACTAACAACTGCAGTTTGTTTACCGCTATCCGCCATTTTGTCAACCGCATGATCACAGCTTCTTTTTTAATTAGATCAAAACCGATTTAACCTGAAAGACGAAAAATAAAACAGGAAAGCGAAAATGTTGAGGTGCTGACCCCTTATATCATTTACGCACGGAGTGCTACTCAACCCTGCTTTGATGCGGGGCAATCATCCTTGATAAATGCATCTAATGGGCATGAATTCTCTCTGTTCTTCCTAAGGGCATCATCTCAAAATGCTTCGAAGACCGAAAGGACTTTTAATATCTGTGTCATAATTCCTAACGATCAAAATGGTGTCAATTTTGCCCTTACGCACTTGAAAGCGAGAGTACTTACTACCAAACGTCGATTAATTTATGAATTATTCCATTGATGCATGCAATGTGCATGACAACAGAAAGCAGAAGTATTGTTCTTTCAGACGGTATACTGTAAATTACTCTTAATAAAGTCTTTTTGTCAATTTCACTTGTTGGCAAACTTTCGGTACAAATTTTGGATCGTTTGACTGGGGCTTTTTTGTGTACAATGCATTCAATCCAACTAAGATCAGCACAAGTAAAAGAAAATCAGGTTATACCCAATCGATTTCTGACTTCAGCTCCTTATTTCATATCCTTTTCATCATTTCATTGGTCTAAAGGCGGATTTCTACTAAATCGAATTTTGTGAGCGGACTGGAAATCATTTAATTTGAATGCAATTTCACGCTTGACAAACATTTCATTGAGTAAAATTCTATCCGCTCGGAAAATTCTACTCAGTGAAAATCAACCTTAACTCCAAGAATTCTCTTCATGTCATCAATCAATTTCTGTCAAAGAATTGTTTCTAGACAGCGGTGGCGTTGATCAAAGAAAATCTTGTTATATCTATCAGTTCTAACTTAACGAATTCATAAGTTCTGCTAGCATTTTTTAATAAGGCCCAATTTCTTTCTGGTTGCAGCTCGCTTAAATCATGTGCAAAGCATGAAATAGTAATGAACTTCAACACAGCTTGATGTCTTAGCTTTGTTGTTCTTTAGAATTGTTGTTTACACAAGCAAGTGCTATGATTGTTGATGTTTGGAGTTCTTCATTTTGATTTGACCGTGAGATTTGTTTGTTCTTTGTTTTGTCAACAACACAATTAAACGACAAAATAATTGCATGTAACCTGACAGAACCTGACATTGTAATGAATTATCATTAAAATTGCAGAATCACAAAGTCTCGAACAGGCGAAACTGGATCAGAATTAAAGCAAGGAGGAATTCTCTAAGAAGGTAATTCAAGCATTTACACATATTTTTTTCATAAGAAACTGCTTATAAGAAACTCAGCTCCACTAAAAAAACTACTTATTTTTATAGAGGAATCCTTAACATATTTTTAATTTATTTTCACGTATTTCTTGCATCACATTACTTGTAAGGTATGTGAGTATCGTCTAAACACTGGAAAGGCTTCAAGCTTTGTTTTGAGATGTTCTTGCGGAACAAAGTAGCGAACATGAGATTGTTATGAAACGTTTAAGAAACTCGTAAGAAACTCTGAACACTGAAAATCTCATAATTTTAAGAAACTTTCAGTACTGGTCCAAGTTCTTAGTTTCTTTTACAAGGAAAAACGTGTATTTGTATATCTGTCGATCTTCTATGGGGACGGATTTTTGTTTTGTTGATTCGAAGAAGTTAACAGGCATGAGGACTTTCTGTCTGTCTACAATTCAGTTCGCGAATACCAAATCACTAAAAGCATTTTCTGGTAGCATAAATTGCACAGAGGTCATCATCAGGCGTTTGATTTTTCACTTTTTCAATAAACTCGCGGAAGAAAGCATTTTCAAGAATATTTTCGATAAATACCATTTAAAATTAAATTCAGCGAAGGTGAATTTATAAACTAAAGAATCAGGCTT
Source organism: Aurelia sp. 3 sensu Dawson et al. (2005) (assembly GCA_964020215.1). Taxonomy (NCBI): domain Eukaryota; kingdom Metazoa; phylum Cnidaria; class Scyphozoa; order Semaeostomeae; family Ulmaridae; genus Aurelia; species Aurelia sp. 3 sensu Dawson et al. (2005). The sequence goes on from OZ026580.1 coordinate 18,157,583, forward strand.
CTGATAAAGCAAAGCAACTTAAAAAGCCTCAAAGAACGCACTCATCGTAATAAACCTACAAAAAACATTAGAAATTATGTTAATCTGTGGAATTAATCCTTTCATGAAGTTTCATTGAAATATTTCAGCAAATGAGGGGGACGGAGGCAATTTTCTGGGACTGACCCTTGCATAGTCACAAGGATCAAATCTCAACTTTCGCGAAATAAGTGGCAAATTAAAGTCTTTAGTAGAATAGTGTCATTTGATGTATTCTATCACAATTAGCGTGTTTGGACGGAATTTGTCCTCCAATTTTCATTTTATCGCGGTTTTCAAGATTTTGGTCCATTTTTTCGCTTTTCTTGACAACACAAAGAGATATGCTGACGTGAGCAAAAGTGATGGCTAATTTTACGCTGATTTTATATTTTGATAAAGTATATGCCTGAGGCTATTAGCACATCAAATTTGATTGCTCTACCTATTACCAATGAAGAGTTAGGTAGGGAGGACTTTCTTGCCCCCCAACCAAATAGGACGTATCAGATAGCCCAACCACTTTAGCCTGGTTCTCATATGTCGCAGACCTAATCGCAGACAGTCGGCGACCGTCGGCGATCATCGTCGGTGAAAGTGTTCACATATGCGGCTTGTTTGCGATGATCTGCGATCCTTGCTACCGGAAAGAGCTTTAATCAATGAGCCTCGTTTTATAGCAGAATTTGCGCGCCAATTTGTGCACTGGTTACAATGATAATAGAAGACTGGATCCTAGACATGATTGCCGATGGTCGCCGATGATGTTCTCATTTGAATTTTCCCATCGGCGATCATCGCCGATGATCGCAAGAAACAAACTCTTTTGGTTCATCGGCGATGGTGGTAAGCATCGCAAGAGAAGGATCGCCGATGATCGCCGACTGTCTGCGATATATGAGAACCAGGTTTATAGGGCTAAAGAAGAGAGTTAACTGGAGTTAATCAAGCCATACTTTTCAAAGCTTCATAAACATTTTTTACTTCAAAAGCGAGCCGACATTAGTATCTATTCATGGCTTCTGTTCTTTCCAAAACGAAGAAAGGAACCTGTATGAAATGTTATTAACATTTCGTTCCTTTGACCAATATTTAAGCTAGGCAACGACCAGGTAAGCTTCATAAAAGGATAATCCCATAAGACCAAAAAGTATTCCTGGGATTTGTTTTTATATTTATTCATTACTACACAATGGCAATTCGAGCTCCGTCGTCTATTCATTTACTCGTTGCTAACAGTACACAGCTAACCTTCTCTTCAGTGATGAGCACTAGTTAGTTTTTGTAAATCAACAATTTAGGTTTCTGAGGAGACAAAGTGATTTGCAATGCAGAAGAATAGATTATGCACCTCTGCACCTCTGAGTCCACTCAACCAAACCGAAATAAACATAGAGGCAGAGGATTATGGTTGGTTTGGATGGCCGTCTTAAATTGCATTTCAATCTGAAAATTCCAGCAACAAATAGAAACCCCATAAAAACGATTGAAGACTTTTGCAAAAGTAACATGCTCTATCACAAATCTCAAGTGACACCTAATTTGAGATGAACTTTAGATCGAATGAAATTGGACATTAATGAATCTATTGGAACTTGCAACATTGAATATTGAACATGGAGCATGTTTCTGAATCCTTGCTCAATTGTTAAAAAATGCTAAAATGGTTAACAAAATTGATTCTTCTAAATCATAAGCCTTTAGTGCACCATATTGGCAAGAGATATGATATGAGTCAACGCTAGCAATACCTAACATTTAGATATTGCTAGTCATGACTCATATCTTAATATGGTGCACTAAATGCTTATGATTTAGAAGAATCAATTCTGTCAAGACCTATAACACAGCAGATGAGCCTTTATGAGCTTTGAAACAGGCCCTACTACATCTTAAGATTTGTCATTCAGGCTATAATTGTCTTAGGAGGGCGCAAAAGCGTGTGCTAACAGTGCTCAGTTTAACAGCAAAAACACTTTCCGCCTCAAAGCAATTAAAAACTCCTGGAATCACAAATAATCCCATTCCAACGTAAACCCTTAAACGGATCTTGCCTGTTCATACTTGGAATACTTTCAAACGGAAATTAGGAAAACATCTCTCAATGATTTTCTTTCATGTTTTGTGAATTCAACAGGCAATAGATTCTGCCGCATATCAAACAAAATGCGAACTTGTAAGCCGTCTTATACCTGTTGTCACGTGATTACCTATAACGTATTAAGACATGAGTGGAGACGACATAAATCATTGCATTATTAATGGAAATGAAATTCGGTTGGCTGAAATTATTATTAAATTTAAGAAAATCCAAAATCTGAGATGTCTAACCATATGTTCTTTAGAAAACAAAGGATAGATTTTTGATGCACACCAAGTTGTTGAAGGCAGCTATAATTAACTTGGAAACAAGAATTTGAAATTTGAAGCGATAGGAAGAAATGCAGAAAATTGTTGGATATCAATGTAGTTTTGCTGATATTGGATATCACCATACAATTTGCTGGTTTCGGTGAATTTCGATCGAGTTTACCTTCAAGAAGAGTGCAGAAAATGTAAGTCTTAGGAAAGGCTTGTTTGTTTTTCAAGAAAAAAAACTTGTATAAAAAGTAAATAAAAACTGGTATTTGAATATAAGATTTCATTTCATTCCACACTATAAATTTAGCCAGTGTCAGCTAGTGCCCGAACTAGCTAGTACTTGCAATTTGGTAGAAACATTGATGAAATTTTTAAAACATGAGCCCAAGGTTTTAGAGGAGATTCTTGAACCAAATCATCAAGGTAGAAAAGATATTTCAGATTTTCCAATTTCTATTCAATAAAAACGCGTTCACTCTTTGCAGCGTTGATTGCTACGGAAAACACGGTAACTGATGAGCAAACATTTTTCGTAATAATCCACTCGTTGAGCTTGCAACTGCTTTGCATTGTCATGCTAAATTTGATTTACATCGAACGCTTATGGACAGTAATAAACTTTAGACAATCTAGAATGTATGATGCAAGCATAGTGCTACTGACTATGATGCAAACACGTAAATTTACCATCTTGTAATCAAATGCTCGACATTGATTATCGATAAACTCCAAATCACAAGAAAATATGTGGTCCATGTTCTTTGAATCTTAGCTTGGTATGTATTGCCTCATATAAGAAATTTACATATGCAATACCATCGTTTCAAAATCAATGCTAATAATATAAAGCGCTCGCTTTGCTCGTAGGCTTGCAACATTCCTCTCTTGTGCTTCGACCTTCTTAGGTTAGGGCTGACTCAGAGGGCACATTTTAGATTACTTTCACAGCAGCTTATTATTCCAGGTTACGGAAACTGAATGCATTTGCAATCAAAATTGTTATTTTCACATTTGCTATTGTCGTGCTATCTGACACGATAGAAATTGCCCAAAAAACGAAGCAGTTCTAAAATATCTTCTAAAATATCATGTAAGGGAGATGCTTGGGAATGGAGATGCTTGTAGTTACAGCATCTGCATATGACTAGCCTGTGTTCTGTGTTCTAGACCACTTGAAAAGAAAGGTAAGTGGTCTGTGTAACTGAGCGCAAATTCGAATCCGAAGAAAAATTGGGATATGTGACAAATAATTCGCATTATCACTATTTGTTTTGTTATGGAAAGAAAAGCCCATCTCATATGAATATCTACAGGAAATTTGAATTACAATGCAAAGAATAAGAGATTTGAATGCCTGCTAATCCTATTGCCTTTTTACGACTGTAGTGAGTAATAACGATCAGCCTTCATTATTTCAAACGGTCCCGTTTACACGAACCCGGGGCAGTATTCACCCCGGGTCAGCTCTTACTGCCTCACTGAAAAAAATTTCTGTTTACACGAGCCCGGGGCAGCTTTCTGGCGTGGTAAAAAGCCAGCCCGGGGCAGCTCTGTGAGTTGCATGTGGCAAGTTGCCTCTTTGATTGCCTTTTGCGTTTTCATGATTGTTCCTTTTGTTCAAATGACACCGGGTTGGCTATTCAAGGCGTTTACACGACCCCGGGTTGAGCTGACCCGCCTTCACATGGAAAAATTCTACAAAAAGCCAACCCGCCTCAACGGGTCAACCCTACCCTCGAGAAGGGTTACCCGCCTAGGCGGGTTGACCCGGGCTGACTGCTGAGTTCATGTAAACGCTTGAAGAGATTTGACTGGAGAAGGGCTGACCCTCTGCGGCGGGTTGGAGCCAACCCGGGCTCGTGTAAACAGGCTCTTACATTTGTTGTGTAGGGATCAGATGTGTAAGAGCTTGCCTTTAACTATGTTGCAATTCAATTCATTCAATTCAATTAATCGTCTGAACACAGATTTGCGCTCAGTTACACAGACCACTTATCTTTAGTTTCAAGTGGTCTGGAACACAGGCTACATATGACGTGTAGAATGATTCATGTCTATGTACATTTATTTCTAAAGTATATTTTTTCTTTTTGTGCTGTAAATAGTTGGTATCTATTTGTTCTAGTTGATTCTTTGATAACAATATCACATCTCAGAATCCTTCAAAACAGGTCTACGCCTGGATTGAATACTGCATTTACACTGACGCAGTAAAACCATGGGTGAGAGGAAACAAGATGTTTGCATGTTTATGTTTTAATAAATAAATCATACCTGTGTCTTTATCGAGAACACGGCCTAAGTCTGTTTTCTGTAAAAATGAGGCTGTCCTCGTTTGCAAAACATCTTGTTTGCTTTCACCCATGGTCAAACAAGCTTGATCAAAACTAGGCTAAATTCTACCCAATCAAAATCATTCGATTTGTGCCAATTGGAATGCCTATTCGATAACCTGAATGGGGTATAATCAGAGTCAATAGCTGGTATAATTCAATTTGGACGCAGACTTTTTAAAACTAAAAGCCAGTGACATCTTCACTTGTAATAACCTTGATGTAAGATTGTCTCTTGTGACTGGACACTAAAGGACAAAGGAGCAATATGGTCATTTTAGTGTTTATCAAATTTTGAATAGCTTGAAGAATTTGATTTGACTTAAACACCATGATATTTAGCAAATTCTTTTTAAAATGTCAGCAAGATTTATTTATCGATGTTTTGTAAACTTTCTGGGTGATTAACAAACATGTTGGTGAAGGTGTTGTAGGACTTCGGAAAGTTCTGAGAACCTAAAATGCACTTTATCACAAGTGTAAAGCATAGATGCTTTAGTTACTGTGCTATAAATCCACCGTTGGACTTTTTAGACAGCTTCGATAGTTTTTGAAATTACAGCGTATTGTCATATTTCAACTCATTTGAGGATATGACGTCATCATATTTCTAAGTCCTTAAACCACAAGGGTGGAAGAGCCTTCCGCTCATCTGAAACCAGAAAATTTGATTGTGGTTTTTGTTATCAAAGAAAGGTTCTCATATCAATTAAGTGAATAACTCGCATTTCTGCAAAAAACTGGAAAGAGCGGTTTTCCAACCAAACACTATCTCGCTGAAGAACTGAGCTCTTATTGGATTTAAAACCTTGTTTACATTAATATATCAATGACATTATTCAGATTTCGAAATAAACGCTATTTTGAATATCGAAAACGTGTCTTATAAGCAGGTGACAGCATTCTGTATAATGCATTCATTTTCTTGATTCACTGATTCAATCGCAGACATTCTGTTTATTCGATTGATGTGAAATCTGAACAGTACTCCATGCTATTCGTTTAGAAGTGATTCTTCCATTGTGTTGTTCTAACGTTTCGGCCCAAGCCTTCATCAGTAATGACTGTTCAAAATCAGATGGAGCATACGTAAAGATATCGAAATGACAAAGAATACAAAACAATGGCCTAATCGGGTCCTACCTATTACAATGCGTAATCAAAATGTGTTAAAGTAGCTGGTAATCACAAAGATGGCGGGAGAAAGATCAAAGAAAGCGCAGAGTTTAGAACTGCTGAAGTCGGTGGCTGTGTCTGTCTCGCAGGGTTATAAAAAAGTCTATCAAAACAAAAACAAAACAAGCAATAATGTTGACAACGAGGCTCATTTTACGATCAATTTTCGGCTCTATCTTTCACCGACACTGAAATGCGCCAACATAATTTTCGTATAGTAGCAATCCCAAAAGAGGCTTTTTGTCAATAAAGAGTTTATAGAAAATATAAAGAGACTGAATGAAACTCTAACACATGGTATGTCACATGTTTAGCAAAGATTTTGTAGACAATGAATAATCTGAACTAAATCAAGCTCAACAGACTGTACACCGTAGACTTTTGCATCTTAAGATTCACAGACTCAAGTAATAAGGCTTAACCTAAAAGCTGTAGATGATTCTAAGGATATGTAGCCAAAAGTGGCTTACATTTCGCAACATATGGTCATGAGCCATCTGTTAAAAATAATCCTAATTACTAGCTGTTTAATTTTCTTTTAGCTGATACAAGCTTTACTGGAATTCATCATAAGCTTGACTGAGAGACGGCAACATCAAAATCATACATAGAAGAGGTCAATGAGGCTAGACGTACTGCATTACTTACGCACAGTTTGGTTGCCTAGATGTTATATCAGATGATTAAATGTTTGTGTTACGAGATGATAAGGCATTAAAGATTACAGGTAAATGTGAAAATCAAAAGTTTGCTTTGGATATTCATACGCCTCCATGCTTGCAAGAGATTCATGAAGCAGCAGAGCTGACATCTTTTAGCAAGATTACTGCGTGTTCTGTGGCGTAATTTAAACTTGACTTTGGAAAAGCTGAACTTATAAAAAAATTGTCAATACAGGGACAACTGGACATCATTAGTCAATTTTTCAAAGCTATAAACGTGTTCAGACGATCCCAGAAGGAGAAAGCAGAAGCATTTAAAGGATTACTACGTTTGCCGCTGACAACTTCATTAAATCTTGGACACTAATATCGGTGACAAGGAAAGATAGACAATTGTTGCTGATGTTAGAGTTAACCTTGGATATTTTCAAAAGATTAGATAAAGAGAGAGACAGGCATTGGACACCAGAAACGCTATGTTTTGTTTAGAGAATTTCATTCAGAAGAAACCTTAATCTCTTAAGAGTTGATTCATTTGGACAAAAGAGTTCGTCCTGGACTGATCAACTCAACGTTTCTGGAAGATTTCAGACGCTAGATGAACATCAGCTTGAAAGCAAACTAGATTTTCATTTCACTGTTTGTCCAGACGCGACTTATGTAACATCAGCAACCAGCAAGATTTCAAGACTTCCAATAAAATTCAGTGTTGAATGCTTTCTTTGGATTTACAAACCCGTCAGACGCTTCCGACAGTTTCAAAATTTTCGAGCGGATATTTTTCGAAGGATTATCAAATTTGATTTACGAACTTCATCGAGACGTGCTTTCATGCATTCCAAGATCATCAGAATTTGAACATCGTGATAATATTGGCGAAAGGTTAACTTTAGATCATCAAAGATTTATATATGTTTTCAAGTGATTCCAGGAAGCCTTCCAGAAATAAATTGGCAAGATTACTTCGCTTGTTTTGAGAATTTCTTCAGAACTTGATTGATTTTGACGTTACAGAGTTGAACGTTGTCACGAAGCGAAGAAGAATTTTTGCTTGGATTTTCGAGTGCATTTTCAGCAATTTTGAAGCAGAAGTCTTAGACCTTAGCAGAAACTTAGAAAATACAGTTTGGTCTAACAAGTATCATTATAAATCAGGCAAGCAACTCGTAACTTCAGCAACCAGTTTGTTTCTAAATCACTGAGACTTGCGTTTGGAAACATCTGATATAAAACCTTTTGATATTTGGCATCTGCAAGAGACACCTCCTGAAGAAGCTTTGTTGGTAATGTGAATTGATGACTTGAACGACACTTTGTTTTTGATAATTACCTGGTGGTTGCATTCAGCATCTATTTTGAAAACAATCTCAGATAAAGAAGGCAGACAGCAAAAGACAGTTTAGTGTCTTTGTTTACTGACGATCAATGATAGGGAGACATTCAAGCTATCTCAGGTAAAGAAGACATACAATAAACATATCTTAGCATCTTTGTTGATCGAAGATTAATGAAAGCGAGGCATCATATCTAAATCCTTGCTAAATTCTCAAAAATTTCGATGTCATACTGACAAACAGTACTGGAAAGTTATCGATAGAGAAGAAGCTAAGCGTAATGTCTTCAGCCTTGTAATGATAGCATAGTTGTTTCCGGCAAACTACATGGAAGAAATCAGGAGGGTTAATTTCTATAATTTACCAAAAGGTATTGGCATTACGAGAGAAACTGCAAAATCAAAAGTTTGAAGGAAGCACAATATTGAACTGTTTGATAAAGACATTACTCGGTCAAATTTAGTTATAAAACTGGACAAACGTTACTTCCTTTGAAGGAATGCTACGAAATAGTCGAAAAAGTTTTACAAGAATCATGCCGATCTGTAGAAGCTATTAATTGCTGGTGCGATGCTCCATTTCTTACTCTGTCAGTCGGACTATATTTATCTGCATTGTAAGAAGTCTAAGGAAACCTGGCAGCTTTAGTGATCAGTGACAATACAACTTTGAAGGATATAGTTATGAAAGAAAGAACGAACGAATGCGGGAAGATCTTTGAAGATATCTAGATTGCAAATTAAATGAAAAGGTTTTTTAACAAGATTATAGAAAGATTACTCCAAATTAGCAGCTTTGAGGATCAAATGTCAACAAAATTATGTTAAAACAAGGCAAGTACACGATGTTGAATTTCACAAGAAAGAAGATTTCGTTTTAACAAGATTATCAACAAATTCTATTTACATAACAATTTCGAAAATAAACAAAAATTTTATTGAAATAACTGAAGCAAATTAGCCGAGGCAGTTGATAGACTGGGACTTCGAATTGAATCTTTGTTCATTTTGATCTGAAAGATATTCGACTAATAGTTGCAGACTAATAGTTCGACTAATAGATGAGTTTCATCTAACAGTTGCACGAGCAGAAAATTTCGATGACCATTTAGAAGTTGTGTCCAGTAATGAGATCAAACAAAAAATATCTGCAGACCTTCCTAAGAGAAATCGAAGAACATGTATGCAATTAGGCTGTGAGAAGATTTCATCAAAATTAAAACTTTGTAGATCAAGTTGAAGGCACAAGAGGAAGGTAAATAACCAAGTCATTTGACAACAAACCAAGTCAAGGATATCTGGTTCTAGCTAGCAAGACGGTGTAAAAGGAGTACATCAATGACAAAGCATCAGGGATATTTCTCAAAGAAGCAGAAGATAGCAAGATACAAGAATTACAGATGGGATTCTTGAGGTCTTCAAATGTCAAGTGAAAGAAGATTACATTTCAATTGTAGCTAGTTTGAAAAGAGTCAAGTCGCTTTGTTAAGTTTGAAAAGAACCAAGAATGCGAAGCAGCTTTCAGGATTGCAGATGTTCACAGATAGAGGAGATATAGCTTAAAATAGCTTTCATGATAGATTTGTCAATCTTTACACTGTGAAACAGATGCATTTAACAGGTTTATAACAGGATTACGAAAAATAATATCATTGCTTACTCACTGAAAACAGCAGAAAGGACAATCATAACAATAACAGACGCTTCAAAGTGTGAATAACACGGAGAGTTCATATTGCAAACTGCAAACTAGGAGAATTATTTTATCAAGATTTATTTTAGAAATTTCTACTGGCAATCATCTACAAGCAAGTTTGAAGGCCTTCATAATTTAAAAAGCGATGCATCTTTGAATATCTGTGGTCACGAATTGAAAGGATAAATATAACATAAAACGTGAGATAGAGCTCTCAGTTCGGATGTTTGCAATTTGCCAAAACGTGTCCTTGTTCAATTGACTCAACAGGTGTAATTAGAAGCATTCAGAACATCTAAGATCAATGAGTTACTGTTTCAACGCAATCTTACAACACAACAATGAATTTCCAATCATAGGTAAAGTGCTCAAACTGCTTTATTGTTACATCTCATGAAAAAAAATAGTGATTTTTGACTATTTCCAGCCGGTTTTGCGGGCGAATAACAAAGTTTTGATAGAGTTCAGATGTTGGCCTAGAATTGCAACTGTGGGATTGTTGGAAATCATCATCAACGTGCACATCACTGTGTCATCTATTGGGAGATGAAAAGATTTCACCGTGTCAAACTAATTCAGCAGAAATAGCATACAGAGATTTCACTGTCGACGATTCTATCAAAACAATCGTTTTGCGTACAATTTCGTATATTTTCAAACTTGCTTTGTTCATCACCTTGTCGGCTGTTCAGACAACTCTCGTGTCGGAAAGAAAGAAACATATTCCATCATCAAATCATTTCTACAGAAAACTCTTGAGTGGCATTTCAGAGTCAAAGAATCCAGAAAAACAGATCTCCTTTGGAGAAGTAGAGTGTACATGATAGAAATTGCATTGAAAATCACGTTTTCATTGTTTGAGATATAGCTTCATGAAAGAGATTTCATCATCAAGTAAATTCGACAGAACCTTTCTAGAGAGATGGTATTGTGAGATGATACAGGAGGAGTCATCATCTCTTCTGTTGAAAGTACTGTACTCTTGTTTAAGTCATATTGCATATCATGTCGACATTTTTGAGATAGCTTTTTCACTAGAGAAATAGAAAGGAAATCCTTTATCAAGTAAATTCGACATAACCTTTCTAAAGAAATTTTCCACTGTGGAAGAATCTGGCAGAAGCAATTATTTCTCTTATGGAAATACTCCATGCACTTCTTATTCTAACTTATTATCTTTGAGATAGCTTTTGCTTGATAGAAATGGAAAGATACTCCACACTCCACATTAGAACAACTAAGGAGAATCATTCTGGAGAAATTGCACTGTGAAACAATCTTGTTGAAAACATTATCTCCCGTCTGGAAAACATTGCAAATCAAATGGTACATTGCCAGGTCATCTTTGAGATAGCTCTCACTGTAAAAGAATGCTAACTGATTTCATAATCAAATTACTTCTGCAGGAACTTTCCAGAGAGATTCCATTTTCAAAGAACATCGATGAGGAAATTATATCCTATGTTAAAGGCACTGTTTACATGCTGAAGGTCGCTTTGTTAATCATATCAGGAGATTTCACTGTCAAATCAATCTAAGAGAGATTAACTGATTTCACCGTGAAAACGTTTAAGAGGATTTCACGTGTTTGGCTGGTGCAAAAAGGGTAATTTAAACGCAGTTACCGAGCTTGTACGAGAAGGATCAGATTCCAATTTGCATAATTCTTAGAGGAAACATCACAGCAAGATGAGGACTAAAAATTTGACAAGAAGTTTCTCAGACCGTCTTCAAGAAACGTTTTTATTTTTGATAATTCTAGTGTCGTTATCAGAGACAATTCCTAATAGATCAAAAAGAGGACTGGCAGAAAATCCAATCACGAATTGTTCTTATCTAGGAAAGTTTTTGAGGAATAACAAGAATATAAAGCCTATGATGCCGTTGCAAGTAGATGATACAAACAGGAACATTAGCAATATAACATCATCCACATATGATCAAATAAACAATATGGCGATTACAAAAGGGCCTAATTTAACAGTGAATACGCGTGATTGCCAAAAACAAAAGAAAGTCGTGTTTTGTCATACGTATATCAACAACATGTATGGCTTCTACACAACGGTAAGTTAACGTCTTCAATTCGTTTTTCTGAATGTCAAAAGAGAGCACTCATGAGCAGGTTATTTGCATTTGTGTCTGTACTAATCGTTCCTTGAGATCACCTCGTTCGTTCTTCGTTCTTACGTGTCAATCAAATGCAACAAATGCTTTTGTTAAAAAATGATGTTGTCTTGTGCATGAAAAATCTTAAAGGCAGTCTGTCCCGTTCGAAGAATGAAAATAAACTTTATAGAGATCTCTATTGTACACTCGAGAGGGAGGTGCTAATTCACTTTATCCAAAGAAATCAAGGTCATAAGGACTCACTGATGCATGAATTTAGCTCCAGCGTGAATAAGGTAAATAAAGCCGTTGCTAAGGTCAGAACAATAGGGGACAGACTGCCTTTAAGTACCACAAGAGCCTTTTGCCAAGACAATTGCCACACCATTTTGCCATTCCCATTTGGCCAAAACTGCAGTTTACATTGTCTTTTCTAATCAATAAAATTCCTTAGATTGAGGCTTGAGAATTCGTCATATTATAATAAGAATTCTTGAGCCAAATAAAAGACTGTAAATTCTTACAAATAAATTCTTATAAAATTCTTATAAATCTTATAAATAAATTCTTATAAAATTCCTTAGATAGAGGCTTGAGAAGGCGCGAAAACGATGCATATGTGCCCGGGCTGTACTGTAAAGAAGGATGATTTTAACTTCAAAGAGAAAAAACAATATGTCAATGCGTCTTTAAGAGGGTTGCGGATGGACGGGGGTCTGCCGCCCGGTTTTCAGAAAACTACCCTCTTCTAATTACCGACAGTTGCCGTCATACCCATTTTTATGATGAATTTTGGCGGAAAACTATCCATGTTTGACAATTTTTGCCAATTTCTGGAAAACCCACCCATGCTTATGGAAAATCTGCCGAAAAAGGGACCAATGTTTAGAGAATTTTGGGCCCAAAAACCCACCCATATGGGCGGTACATACCCGTACCCTCAACATGTTATGTCACCCCCCGGGGCGAGTAAAGCGAGCGCTTTATCTTCCAGGTTTAACTGAAAGATTTGAGAATGCTTTTCTCCAACTTGAGTAGCATCTTAAAATTTTCTCTAATTGGCCGTTTGGAAAAATACAAACCTGTTTCTCGTTATAGTCTCGCAAAGTGCTTTCATTTACAAACTACGAAAACACAACAAAAGCCTGCATGCAGAATGTGCTGACTTGTTTTCCTAGAGGTTTCTCCTCCAGCAGAGTCTGGACTTCAGCGACCAAGTCCTTGTTCTGGGTTACGTGCAGTTCCCAGGACTGTAGAATTGGAAAACATTGAATTAGATTCCACTGAGTGACCTGTAAATCGGGTTGAATGAACACCAACACACCATAGGGTTTCTTTGGCTAGCTTTTACCCTGGGTACCAGACTCTCCCTGAAAGAAAAGAGAGTCTAGTACCCAGGGTAGCCCAGCTTTGTTCATGCATGCGCAAATTGATTATCAGCAGACTCTAACCAAAGACACAGACCCTCTTCAGACAAAGGGATTGGCTTAATGATAATGATAATGATAAAGGAACTTTTATTGCGCCGTATCTCCTCAGGGCTCATAGGCGCATTACATACTTTACAACCAAAAGAGAAATTTAATGAAACATTATACAAGCAAAAAAGCAAAAAATTAAGCCAATTAATAAAAGTTTTGCATTTCTCAAACTGATTACAACAAATATTTCGTTGCTGATGCGCAGACTCTACAGGAGGAGAAACCACAGGGAGCCTCTTAAAAATAGGATAAATCAGACAAAATGCGTCTTCTGTGAGTGAGACAAGGCGAAACGTGACATCTGCGAAAGAGCAATGAGAAATGAACGAGGCAAGTTTTGCATCGTTCATTCCTCATTGCTCCTTTTCAGATGCTGCGTTTCGCCTTGTCTCACTCGCAGCAGACGCATTTCGTCTTGTTTATCCTTTTTTAAGGGGGCTCCCTGTGGAGAAACCTCTCCAAAAATAAATTCGTATAAAAGTCTTCATCACTACTGTCAGATCATATACGGCTGGCAATTCCTTCTGCTTTTACTTCAAACTGCAATGCCAAAGCAAACAACACATTTTCAGCTGTCCAATATTTCAGGAAATTAATTTTGAAATTTTAAATCTATAGCAAGGAAGTCAATTTTTCAGTTCATTGTACTGACTACTGCTAGACATATCATAGAAGATATGCAGGCGCCTCATGTTAAATCTGAAGTCAAAGTAATGAAATGTTTACCAGAGGACTACCTCCGTTTGAGGAAAACATTGACTGAAGCAGGATTTTAAGTAATTTCTAGTAAAACAGATGATAACCGTTGATTTTCATTACGTCACACAAGCAGTAAAAGCAGTGTCATCTTGTTTGGGGCACAAATTGCAGAAAATGTTAATAAAAGATTTATCTACGAAACTTGTAAGTAATTGGATAAAATTGCCTGTATATTTCACATAGGAAGAGTGAAAAAGCAAAAAATCCTCCTGGTAGTTACTGTTAATCATACCACTATGTCAATTACCAGAAATAGGCCAAACAATTACCTGCACTCGCCACGCGCAAAGGTCTCTTTCGATTTACTTGCTCTTGCTAGCCTGCGTCGCAGACCGAATTCCAACAGGAAAAGGAAAAGAACTATTCCTTTCCTTTTGGAATTCGGTCTGCGACGCAGGCTATGCTCTTGCATGCGAGGGCATTATCAATTGCAACAGCCTGTACGCGATCGCATCTTTTAGCTAAGGCCTATTACTTTAAGGAATGAATTATTACATGAACACGCTGATTTTGAGGCAAAGCGAAAACTTATTTCTTTTGGAAATCTCTGAGAAAGTGGTAGGTATGACAATAGTGGTAGGTATGACAAGATGTGAAAGTGTTGCTATTGTCACTAAGAATGTTAACTAACACTATGTAATGAGTCTATGAAACCTTACCTTTTTTTCACATCGATAATTTGTAAACAACTCCACGAACTCCAGGACAAACGCAAACAGTTGTACGTTGCTCCGCAATTTGTGAACTGTGGTAATCTTTCCTCTTAAGTTTTCCAAAATCATCTTCCAAGTTTTTATAATAAATCTCCTTTTCTTCAGATTGGTGGCTTCGTGATGCTAGCTGTTGTTGCAACAGGAATAACATTTCTGATTGTGACTCATTTTCATGGACGATACATCGTAAAGACAAATCAGCATGTCGTCGAGAAGATTGCGAAGTGGGATGCTATTCAACATCGAAAGCAACAAGCCAGAGAACGAAATAATGTTTGGTTGTAGCCTTTCTAGCCTTTCATAGCGAGTTTACGAAGCAGGGCCGCAACGGCAGTCAAAACATCATCTCGTATCCTGCAAACAACGTAGGCCTATTATTTTCTACACGCTACCTTTCCCCTGCCATCCCAAGGGCCAAGACGAAACCTCCTTCTTCAAAGGCCAAGAGGAAGCCATAACTTTTCCCAGAAAATTAACATTCAAAAATGAATCAGTTTTACTTCGGAGGCCTAAATTTGAAGTACATAACAACAGAAGTAGGATTGCAAAAGTGAAAAGGACAGCTTCAGGGTCTCTCAAGGGAAAAAGTTCGTCCACAAAAGATTCAAGTTGATTTTCTGAAGCAACAGCAATATTGCATTCATTGCGTTGCCATTGCAGTTGGCGTCGTAGTTTCGTAACCTCCCTGAAAGTAGTTTGAGGACAGTTTCAATAGATAAAAGCGACCAAAGGGTTTGCTTTTTACCTGTTTCCAGTCGTGCGACCATGCTCTTGGTAAGGTGTAGTATCAGACTACTGATGGTATTCATGACAAAAGTACACCCCGGTCTAAGTACCCAGGTGCATTCTACCCCAGTGATTTCTCCGGTGAAAAAATTAAAGCAAAGTCAGTCTCAGGACAAGCTATGAATCTCCCACAAGTGAAACCTCGGCTGCAAACAGGCGAGCCCCAGAGAAAAATTTGAGAGATTATTTCCACCAAGTAGCAGTTCCCCAACAATAATTATGCTGTCTTGACTATCTTCGCTACATAATCACAAGCTCCCCTGGTGAACATTTGACCATATTTTTCGGTCACTAGGACCCGGTGAACATCTGACCTCTCACCGGGACACTTAGAAGGGGGTGTAAAAGTTTTCATGGCGTGAAAATATGTTAAAGAACTCGAAAGATGCTTTATGAAGGGATTGATCACCTGACTTGGCAGTGCGTGTAAACAAAATGAATCTTTAGAAAAACTTTCGCGTGTCGTGAATTTTCTGTAATTTCGCGAGCAAAAACTTTCGCGAATTTTGAATATGGATTTACCCTGGGTACCAGAGCCTCAAAATTTAAATGAAAGGAAATTGGTAAGAGGAAAAGAGAGAAGGAAGAAAGGAGGAAACTTTCTTTCCTTCCTTACTTTTTCTTTTTATTATTTTTTGGCTCTGGTACCCAGGGTAATATAGATTATGCCTTGGCAGAAACTTTAGCGAAAAATGCCAAAAAAACGCGAAAATCGTGAAACTTTCTACCCGCGAAAGTTTCTGCCCCTAAAGTATCTTCACGAAGTAATTTCCACTCAGGCTGCGTCCACACGTATCTGGATCTTTTTGAAAACGCATCTTTTTTATCCGTAGGCTATCAAAAATATCCGCGTCTAAATGAGGAGCGTTTTCGACACGCGAAATCGCTGATCTGCTACATTCAAAATTCGACATTTGAATTTCGATAGAAGTACACAAACAAGCAAAATGCCCTCGCATGATCCCCAAAGATCTGAGAGCATGGTATGATATGTAGTAAATAGATGCTGTGACGTCAGCGTTTTCGAAAAGCTCCGTTTTCACCTGTCCACACGACAACATGAAACATGAGTGTAAGGACGACATGATTTCGAGACCGCTGCGTAGGTACAGTAATGCGCAGGAGATGGTAAAGGTCATGTGGCCCAAACATTTTGAAAGCACATGTGATGGAGCTTTTCAGTTCAAGGCCAGGAAGTATGGCTGAGAAAAGCTGCTAATGGCAAGGAAGCGATTTTATAGCATTTCAAGGTAAGCAAGGAATCTAATACGATCTAATTCAACATCATGGTGTCCTGACACTCATGCATGAAAACAGTGTTTTCAAAAAGATACACTCTAGAGAGCGTTTTCGAAAAGCTTTGTTTTTGGTGACTGAAAACGCCGTCTACGTGTGGATGCTAACCCAAAACAAAACGGATAAAAAAGATGCGTTTTCAGAAATATCCGGATACGTGTGGATGGGGCCTCGGTGGAATTTTCTGGCCGAATCTATCAATCAAAAGTCACTGAGAATTAAATTTGTATCCAACTCCGAAGCCAAATTGGATCCGATAAGAAATAAATTCCAATTTGCTCGGTAAACTTCACCGATATAAATTAGCTCTGGCAAACCGAATTTCTTCGATTTCCAGGTGAACAGGCGAATTTTCAGGCTTGCAAAAATGCTGAACTCTTTCATCAAAAACAATCCAATAGAGATTTGTAAATAGAGGAGACAATTCAGAGCTGACTGTTCCGAGAATTCTATGCATAGCTGTCAGTTACGCCATGAAAGATAGGCACTTACTTTGATAGAAACCGAGCGGAGAAATTTCTCACCAATTTCGTTTGTTTTCCATTCGACATTTTTCCTGCTTATTTTTGCTTGTTTTGGTTTTATCTTGGGCGCCGAAAGCAAGGCGTAAATGTCAGTACCGAATGGGAACTAACTCCAAAAACTAAATCGAGCAACAACGAACAAAAGCGAGCAAGAAAGAGCACTTGGAACCGCATTTTCTTTACAAGAAGCCACTCATATCAAAGCTCAATAGACCTAATCGGCTATGGTTTGTTTTACCAATTTCAAGTCATGTGACCATACTCTTGGGAAGTTTCAGTATTATTCTACTTTTTGCATTCATGGCACAACTTTGCATGGCACGAAATATGTTCAAGAAATCAAAAGGAGTTTTAGCAAGAGATTGATCACATGACTTGAAATGGGTGTAAACAAACCTTAGCCGATTTTGTCTATTACTTTAAAACATACGAAACCAGGCTATAAAAGCCACGAAACTTTCGTAATTGCAGCTTCAGTTTTCGCAGGTTACGGAAAAGTATCGATAGATATTCTTTTTTTAATTTAGCTACTTCAAGAATATGCCAGCAGTATTTCTAACTATTTTGGGACATTAAATCGTTTGTTGATAAGTATTTGTAGCTGATGTTTCGCTTCTGTAGCCAATCAAATTGGCTTGCATTCCTAGAAGTAAAAGTTGTAAATAAAACATTTATGTAAATGAAAGTTTTGATCCACATAACCTCTTCCGATGCTCTTCTTTTTATTGTCTGTTGACTTCTGAAGCGGATCTGCTTTTCTTGTGAAAATGAAGTGCGATTAACTGAGCAAAAGAGTGGCTAATTCTCATTAGAATTGGCTTCGAATCTTTGCAAAACTTAAAAATTTATCGCGCAAAATATTTTCCTTCTCTTTCGAATAAATTGCTCGAAAGAAACTTTAGGTAGCTTCCCGAAATCCCACAAAGAGTATTGTTTAAACTTTCAGGATTAATGCTTTCTATATTGCTGCCATTTTTAACCTGTGGCGTCACAAAGTTGCTAATTTGTAAACCAGAAGTCCTCAAAATAAGTTGAAATATGAAATGTGCTGCAACTTTGAAAAATATTGAAGATTTCAGAAAAATCAAAGAATAAGATTATAGCAGAAGAGCCAAAGCTCCTTTGGACCGTCTGCACTTGTTGGGGAGGCATGATATGCTTTGTCGGAGGAAACTTATGTGCCCCCCCCCCCGTGCAGTGGGTTGAAGCTCATGCGCAGTAGTGTTTTGGGGTTGACGCTGTGACGGGCGCATGAGCTTTAACCCACTGCACGGGGGAACACATTCATTTCATTTCATTTTTATTCATTTTTATTTATTTAAACAGGGTAAAGCTATCAATTATATATAGTCTACATAAATTGCTTTAAAAGCTGCCCTGTGCAAAGAAAAATGATAATCCCTTAAAAATTCACAATATACAAGATAGAAATAACAAAGTAAAAGTGGTTAAAAGTTCTCGATCGGCAGGAATAAAAATGGTCCCTTTATGTTCTGGAGTTTTCGAGACAAGATTTAAATTGTTTGAAATTTTTTTTAGCTTCCTCGAACAACGCGAATCACGTCTCCCCAACATGAACGTTTTTCTCATCGCTCAAGGCGAAGAAGTAAACTCACTGAACAAAAGACACAATGTTTGTATTTCGATCATTTTATTTCACGTCTAGCGGAATTGAAAGAAAGAATACATCTCAGACGCTAGTTGATATCACTTGAGTGCTAGTAGAAATACGATAAGAAACTGTGGAAAAATTACATTAATAGATTTAGCAACAACTATGGATGAATATGTACTCAATGTTCTCGACAATGTTTGATAAATGCTTATGGTAAATTGTTAAAGATGCTATTTAGTTCAGCCACTATACTATCTAACACGATAATCGAAACATTTTGAAGCTATATGGGACCACAGGTGGTGCTTGACTACGTGCAAAATGTCACGCATATAGAAAAGGCAGATTTTGCACCACACTGGCCTGACAACAGTTGCTTTTGTGAAGGTGAAGGTGAAGGTGCGGTTTTAAAGGCACACTGTCGTGGTGCTGATTGGGTAAACAAGACAATCAAGAAGAAAAGAATTAGACAAGGTTCAGTAATTTCGCTGTACAGTGAAATTCACGAAGATGATAATGATCTGATTCCTTTTATTCTCGAAACAAAGTATGATCCAAGAACAAAAAGGCTTGGCAACTACTCAAAGGCCAGAGCTTTGTTATTGATTTCAACATCACAACTAGCCACTCACAACCACGACAGTGTGCCTTTAAGCGCCAAGCGCTGGGATCGCAAAAGTAGCGAAGCGTTTACCCGGGGGGGGGGGTGTACATAACAGGTTTAGGGTACGGGTATGTGCCGCCCATATGGGTGGGTTTTTGGGCCCCAAATTCTCTAAACAAGGGTCCCTTTTTTGGCAGATTTTCCATAAGCAAGGGTGGGTTATCCAGAAATTGGCGAAAATAGCAAAAAATGGGTGGTTTTCCGCCAAAATTCATCATAAAAGTGGGTATGATGGCAATTTTTGGTAATTAGAAGAGGGTACCTTTCTGAAAATCGGGCGGCAGACCCCCGTCCATCCGCAAGTCATGTACCCCCCCCCCCCCCGGGAGCGTTTATCCAGTCCGCGACCCATCGTCATGACGCTCAGGTAGTGGGGCCTTACCGGGCATCGATCCCACTCCGCCTGACTGTTCTGACTGCAAAGTCATAGGATAACACCACTGCGCCACAACACCTTCAAGCTTTTGATTGGTACACTAATACACCACTTCAATTAAGCAGCCTCGTTTTGGAAATTTGTCAAAATCTCTTCCTATTGTTAATATGAAAATTTCGAGCCCAGATTCGGATTTAGCACCCAAACTTTAGTCTAATTTCATGCTTTTAAACTGCTAACTATTGTGATGTTGATTCTATGACGATGTAAAATTCAGAGATTTATAAGGGATTTGACCGTGAAAAGTCATTCGGGGTGAAAATTTACACCCTAAGTCATTTTCACGGTCAAATCCCTTATAGATTTTCAAACTTTAAATTGCCATAAAATTAACACTACAACCGCTAGCAACATGAAAACTTAGGGTTAGACTAAAGTTTGGGTGCTAAATCCGAATTTAGCGTCTAAAATTTCATATGAACGAATTTTGAATAATTTCCAAAACGAGGCTGTTCATTAAAGTGGTCAATTCGATTTGATTACCGATTGTAGTCAAAGGAAATTCTCCTACCCAGTCATTGAAGACAAACAAAGGTGCAAAAGTTGCCATGAAAACCACTGAGGCAAACTGCCCCCTTGTGCGCACAAAAAGTAGCTTTATGTTACAAGAATTTTGGGGAAAATTTGTTTTTCTGCTAAACAACAATAAGTGAAGAATTTCATGCGATAAAGAATTACCTTCTCATCATGAATTCATAAAGTGGAAGAACTATACCTCCAAAATTATATAAAAGCGCACTGTTACTGTTTTAACTGTAAATAGTAATATTTCGATTCTAACCCTGCAACGTATCAAAAAATACCAATATACAATGAGCGTCTTTGATTGGCAATTTCAAACCTACCAAATTCTGAAAATGGTAGACTTTGCAGGGATGGAAACACAGCTCCCAAACACAAAATTCTTTAAAACAGCTGGTTTCAGATTTATCTGGCTGGTTTCAGCTGGCCATTTCGATAACTGACACTGCCAGGATAAAGGATGACTGGTCGAAGAATTTTTTACAAGTTAAACAACTCATTACGTTTGATCGATCAGTCACGACATATAAGATCATGAACAGGCTATGTCCAGAAAACCTTTGGAATAGATTTCAACGGAGATCTCATTACTCTAACTATAATACTAGATTTTGGGAGAACCTTCAAAGCCCAAAGTATAATCTGGAATATTCTAAAAAGAGATTTTCTTACACAGCTCAGAAGGCTTGGAACGAGATTCCTATGAATATTAGGGAGCTCCCTACCTTGTATCAATATAAAAAAACAGTTAAGAAGTCATTTGATAAGCTGAAAACCAATGCAAACACGGCCCCCCTGGAAGATAAGCAGTAATTTTTTTGTCTTGAAAATGATTGTAATTAGATTTATGTTTTTTTAGCTAAAGTTATTTTGTTGCTGAGGGGTCTCAGTGTATAAAGAATTAGAAATAGAATAGAAATAATCCTGGCGAAGACGAAGTTTCCGGTTGAAAAACACGAAGACGAGTCTGGTACTTGGGAACAAATAGTAAGGTTATCGATTACTTCGATTACCGTAGCAACGCGAGCAAAGTTGTCTCGTTTTCAGAGTTCTGGAAACGAAATCTAGAATCTCTCCAAAATCTGCCAAACTTTCTGCCTTTGGAGCACAAGGTTCAGCTGGCCTGTCAAACCTGTCAAACCTGTCAAACCTGTCAAACCTGCCGTTTTCGGAATTGGGAGTCAATCAAACACAAATTCCGAGCCTGCCAAGTTTACCGTTTTCAGAATTGGTACCAATCAAACATACTCAATATTTCTTGTTTGGAATGTTGCTAAATAAGACTGATCAGATTATGTAAAATTACAATAAAAGTAAAGGTTTTTTTTCTCCCCTTGAAACACTGACTTCCACTGATTTTGGAAAAATGTGGATGAACATTTTTAACAATAAAAGCCTGGAAAAATGGCTATAATCATTAAGATAGATCTGCAAGTAATCCGATGAGAATATAATTTCCTGATTTGAATCTAGTGGGCATCAAAGAAATTTTCTTCAAAATTCTATGTTAATATTGAGCTGAACCCTACTAAAGCGCTGAAAATCTCAAAGCTTTACTTGCACAGCAAATATTCTACTCGAGAAGACGACAGATTTCGAAAGGTCAAAATAAGAAGGACAAAAAATAAAAAAGAACTGACTACGACCACAAAACTATATTCTCAAATGCTTCCCCATATGCGCAACAACAACAACAGCCACAGTAAATAATACCTAAAACAAAGAGACCTATTGAAACCCCTATTCTAAAAAGTTGCACAAAAGCTTACTTAATACATCAACTAAAACTATACTCGTGATCGTCCATTCTTGTGAAAGAAAGATTAAATTTATATCTTAGATGTTTAAATACTTTAAATGCACACATTTTGAGCATTCAGCTAAGATCGTCCCTCAAGGATGACATTTATTTAAAGGATGACAATTTTGTTGCATGTTGTGGAGAAAATCACTCATTTGCTTTTCACTTTAGTGAGTTCTTTCACTGCTAATACACCAAGCATACCTGCTTTTAATTTTCTTTTTGCGTTGAATTCCTTCAGTTTCTCGTGTGTATGCTCCATGTGTTTGAAATTAGCTCCTTTACCCTAAAAATGGGAAAGGATGGGGCTAAATACACGTCAGGACGTATATTACTTGTGTGTGTGTAGGATCAAGTCCGTTATAATTAGTTTTCAAACGAAAATGGTTACAAAAAGAACCAACTGAAGTGAAAATAAATCGCAAAAAAAGGCCACTATATAAACGTCGCTCGTCGGATCCGCAGATGCTTGCGATGACGGATAGCGAATTAATTTGTAGGTAGAAACACCACAAAATGACGAAAAACAACAGCGAATAGGTCGGCTTAATGAATCGGTAAATATTTTCTATGGATTACTTAGGCATCTGCTCATCATTTCACCCATTTGGTGAGTGTATTTCCAGCCACTTTAGTGCAGCTATTTTTTTTATATTCTCATAAAATTTACAAAGACAAACAATTACAATACAAAAGCTAACGGAGCATGGAAATATATAACGACCCTAAGACTTACACGTAACATGGAGACACAAATATTACAACAAGTTACAAGGTATTAAGCTATAAAAATAATTAATTAGAGTGGTGTTGCCCATCCTGCCCGTCACAATTTGAGTAAATCCTCACAAGGAGTTTTCAAAGGAGAAAGAAAGTTATTTTTACTTGGCTTTGAATCGGCTAAGCGGCTCAGTTTAGGCCCAACAGATCAACTGGCCTAACTTTAAACCTGAGTGGACAAAATAGACGGAAAAATGGCAAGGCGCCTGAAACATCCTACCATACTAAAAAGTACCATGCAACTCTTTAAAGGTGAAAATAAATCGAAAATAACTCGAATCTGCAGCGGTATGCTCATCACCGAAGCAGAGGGGGCTCCTTTGATTTCTTACTGTTGCCAAGGCTGTCAGAATGGGCCACGATTTCTTCAGTCCCTTTCTCCAGATTGCGAAAAGATGTATTCCCATTTGAAAGGCAACTGTCCTCTGGATATCATGGCAATGAAACTAGCAATACTTCAACAGCGGACATGTTTAGAAAAGTTTATAAATTTACCTGCCTAAAATTGGCGTCTCTGTTCAGAAATTATGAGGATCTTCCCAAGAAAGCCTCTTTAAAAAATCTTCAAAACAGGCCTAAAATCACGACCACATAGCATAACGAACGTCAACAGCTTTCTCTATGATATAGACATTGTTGTTTTGAAAGATCTTCGTCTTAAAGAGCAACATGAAGGACATTGATAAGAAATAGAGCAAAAACCTTGGAAGATGATTGAGCGACCAAGCAGAGAGCGACACCTAGAGAAGATGACAGGGTCGCGCAGCCCATGATTAAAACTGATCGAAGGAACCAATCACTAGTTTGGGAAACTAAAATAGCATAAAAACGTACCTGGACCCACGGATGCGCAAGAGCTTGTTTCGCAGTCAGTCTTTTCTTTGGATCCTTCACAATCAATTTACTGACTAGATCCTGCATGGAGAACATGTTTTGGCTTATTAGATCATAAGGTTGATGCATGATGGCATGCTAAGATTCTAGCTGATACGGGTATGGAATGAAGTGAAAAACGCATTAATTTTGGACTAGAATGTAATAGGAAATGATAATTGAGTAAAGTAACATCTAACTATCGGGTGTCCCAGAAAAACGTAACAGATTTGATCGGGGCTAGCAGCAAGAATTTAGATCCAATAAATTCAGAATGATTTTTAAAATATCCTCGATAGTTAACTTGAAGATGAATACCTTATTGGTTGATGATGATGCATTGACAGTAGGAATATTAATCTTGAAAGTAAAATTTTGCCTCCACTTCCAAACCAGAGCTTGTAAGTTTTAGCCTAAACTGCAAACGCGCTGTTTGGGGAATCTCCGGAATTATCACGAAATACGAGCATAAAGCCATGTGCTGAGGAAAATATTTGACTAGAAATCCAAACTTTAACTTCAAAATCAAATACATCACGAGAAATCTCTCTTTATTCTACAAAGTTTCAAAAAGTTAGCATTGCATCTGTTAAACAGGTGAACTAGTTTGCTTGAGTGAGCATGAAAAATAAGTTAGTTTTGCAAACTTCATTGTTTGAGTGGGATCCATCGTGTACGTAGTCTGTCTCGGCATTATTACAAAACACAATCAAATATACATACGGGAAAAGTATCCATGAATAAAATCCTTGAAAATGCCCACTTGTGCGTGGCTGTTTTGCGGGTGCACTGAGATTGAAGCCCGATTGAAGAGACATATTCCTTTGTGTATACATGCAATAACATTTTCATCTTTCGACTTTCTATTGAAATGTTTGCTTAAAGTATGGGTTCTTGCTCATAACTACCACGTTGTGCTTACGACTAAGGAGATTTAAACAGCGCGTTTGCAAAAAGGCCAAAATCCGAAATCTATGGTTTGGAAGTGGTGGCAAAACTGGACTTTCACTATTAATATCCCCAACCTCAATACATCAATATCAACAAACAAGGTATTTATCTTCAAGTTGACTATCGAGGATCATCTTAAAAATTATTTTCGGTTGATTCAATCTAAATTCTTGTCGCTATCCCTGATCAAATCTGTTGCGTTTTTTGGGACACCCCGTATAACGACAATGAACATGATACCGAGACAAATAATGTATGGGGTGGCCAAAAATGTTACATGTTTAGCAGTCCATGGAATAAAAAGTATGTGGCTGAGACTGCGTTCACACGATGCCGGCACATTTTGAAAACGGTGAAAAATTCGACGGATAGGCCTCCTGTTCACACGAAAACGGCACATTTTTTGCCGGCAGATTTTGAAAACGGCAGATTTTGAAAACGGAACCGTAACCGGCATAAATCTGAAACAGCATCGTTTAAACACTCAACAAAGATGAAAACAGAACATTTTTCGACACTTTTGGATCGAGACAGGTCTATTCTTAGGGTGTAGGTACTATTCTTTGGCATCAAATCCTGCAACGAGTTTTTATCGTCAAATGTCCTACCGTTTTCAAATTGTGCCGGCATCGTGTGAACGCTAGCTCAAATTTTGCAGCCGTCACATTTTTCACCGTTTTCAAAATGTGCCGGCATCGTGTGAACGCAGTCTGATATTCAAAACTAGAAAATTGATCTATCAGTCAAATGCCAATATAGATGAGAAATTTTCTGGCAACATCATGGATTTATGAAGACCCCAAAATTAGAGAAATACCTTGCGTAAACTTTTTTGACTCACCCAGTATAGCTCTGTGTAGAATTCATCTTTTTTGTGGAATCTACAGACCCCATGGGGTCTTCTTAGAGGGATGCTCAGAGGTGCAAAAAAATATTTCTCTTTCTGGGAACCTGGCAAATGGGGAAAATTTTCTGTGAAGTCACATTATCGTATGCAAAATTTCCTTGCTGGCCACAATGTGCTGAAAAGGTCCAATGGATATGCCAACCAAACGTATTGTGGAGAATCGAAATTAGCTTTCAAAAACTCTCCTCACTTACGTAAGTGAAGATGGACATATTGATGTTAGCAAGGCCTCCTATTTTACCTGGGATTATCATCAGCAGAATAGAAGAGTCAAAAAAGCTTTTCAGTTTTCCGCAGAATTCGTAAAACAGTCATCTTCTACTTGTGTGAGAACCCTTTTATTGAAAAATTTTCTGGCAAAGCTGAAAGCGAACCTAGTTCCCAGGTTCCGATACTTTTTCAGCTCTAGGGAGGCTTTTTGTCCAAACTGTTTGTAAGATTAGGGGGTTATTGTAGGATTTACAGTAGCCAATCACACTAGCCTTGTCAAAGAGCTGATGTGATGCCTTGAGCATGAAAACTTTTTCGCTTGTAGTTCATGAGGATGTCAACCATCTGCCTTTGAGGTCTGGATAAGCTCCTCCTTTTAGACTAACATCAAACGGTTTACAGATTCCAGATTGATAGGCATATCAAAACTGAATCCTATCATTCAGGAGCGGGAGATATGAATCAATAATTTTTGACTGGAATTAAAGATTGATCTTGCTGGAAATCTTGGATTTAATCCAATTTATGATGGATTTCACAAATTCGTATTTTGAGGTTAGCAACCGTCTGGTTGCTTTGAACGGATTACCGAAATAAATTCAACGACCTGACAAAAACCTAATGACGCAACGTTCCTGATGTGGAAGATCACGTAAAATTTCTGTCTGGTCTCCTACAAGTCTGAACAGTTAGCTCCTACACAGCGTTTATGCTCGTTTCAAACTTCCTAGTAAATATGTACAAGCAAGTTTGAAACGGGGATGAACGCAGTGTAGGAGCTAACAGTTCAGACGTGCAGGAGCTATTTGAACTTGATTTCTAGCACTGGCTGGCTTGGGCCGAACAGAAAACAACAAAGAAAAGCAATGATATCGCGGTAATGAGCTACAAACACAGTACACTATTGCCCATGGTGAAATTTGTAAACTTGTGATATCTTGGAACTTCAAAAATCAGTTTCTTGGCTGTCATACGTCTCATTTTAATAATGTTTCTTTTACTCTGATTGTCAATCAGTGCTCTTTCAAGTTGGATATAGCCTGATTAATTTTGACAACTTTCATTTTTCGACACTCATTAGTCATTACATTATTTTGCTATTCTGGATCACTGTGCTGTTATTCAGTGTGAAGCGGGTTCCAGTATTTGTCAGTATCTAATCATTTTTGTTTATCTACAGGGTGTCCCAAAAAACATGTACACCAATTGAATAGCTACTGTGGAGGAGCCGTAAGTTCAACTTTCCTTTCTTTCAAAGTTCTGAATAGGAGAGATTTCAACCTAGAGTTTGGCACCGAGTCTGAGCAAATGTGACAAGTAGTTGCTGATTTATTGAGAAAGAAAGTGAAAATCAGTTGTTGTTTCAAAACCAGAAGTCTTCACTCCGTACTTAACCTAGGAAACACATTTGGAAACACATTAATGACCAAATAACTCGAGAATATTGACCAGGCAGAATGCTGAACGCAATATTGTTGGTTTAAGACAACTTTCTCACTTTTGAGAAGCAAACTAGCAGATGGACGCATGTTATGGCCCCGGGGGGGGGGGTTACTTGACCAGATTTTGGACGGGGACGTGCCATCGAGGTTTCAAAAACATACCCGTTCCTTATACCAATTTTTCCAAAATGTATACCCGACTTTATACCAATTTTTCAAAAATATATACCCGACTTTATACCAATTTTCCGAAAATGGATACCGGATCCAATACCAATTGTGAAAATCGCGAAAAGTGATACCGTTCCTTATACCAAATTCGTGAAAATCGATACCGTTCCTTATACCAAAATCGTGAAAATCGATACCCTTCCCGATGGCACGTCCCCGTACCCAAAATATGTATAGTACCCCCCCCCCGGGGTTATGGCTTACAGCACTTATGTCCCAAATCACCGTTTTTAGCAACGCCGGATATTTTCAATATTATTGGCTATTACAAAATCGAATTCAGGACTATCTGTTTCACTTAAGGATAGCGGAAACTGGGCTAGGTACATTTTTTCGATTAATTTCTTTGAATTTTAACGAAATGGAGATTAATGAATCATCTGGTTTTGAGGTAAGCAATGATTTTGATTTTCTTGCTCAATAAATCAGCAGCTACCTATCAGATTAACACAAACTCAGTGTCAACCTTTGAAGTTGAAGTCTCTTCTATAAAGGACAAGTCTGAGGTTGATAAAATTATTGTTAAAGACAACCTTACTAACTGCTGAACACCAACCGTGGGTTCTTTCCAACTTTTGATGCTTCCAACTTTCATAAATTTGTTAATGGATCTTCGTAAGTTAAGCCAAATATCGTCATCATTTTGTATTTTGTACGAGTGTGCGAAGGCGCGATAAGGAGGCTAGCAATGTGAGTGGTATAATATCAACACATTTGGCAGCCTCGTTCAGGTCAACATGAAGTGACGTCATCGAAAATGACATCATTTCGCACTTTTTGGCAGATTGAAATACTTAGTTTCGCAGATTAAAAGAGAACAGAATTGAAAAAAAGTACTACACACCATTCACAACAGTGTAATCTCTTGAATAATCAACAGTTATACCAACCCCGGACTTGTCCTTTAAGAAATCTCCAAAAGGACAAAAAATAGATTTATGGCTGCTCCGCAGCAGCCACTCAAACAATGCGCAAGTGTTTTTGGGACACCCTGTAGTTATCATTTATCTTCATGTCTTTATGTTATTGGCTATAGGGTGGTCACTGTCGTTTGCTCCCTATGGAATCGTCCATGCAGTATTGTAAAGTGGTATAGTAATTTGAAAAATACTAGAACGCAACACGCATTGTGATATTTCATATGAATATAAAAAATTAACTGACCTTGGCATTAACAGAGACCTCATCCCACCATGGTGACATGAACTCGTAATCACATTTCAGAATACGTTGGAACATTGCTTGGTCTCCTCTGTCATCATAAAATGGTTCGAATCCACACAACCTGAAAACATCAAAACAAGCCTCTATATTGTCAACATAAATTTTTCACAAAAATACATTTCCTCTCTCTTTCCACATGTTTTCAACGGTGTGTAGAAAGCAGCGTTTTACCAGTGCATCTGAGGGCGTGGTCCAATAGAAAAGGGCGTGGCTCAAAACATTTCCCTTCCCGGTGCCTACAACACTCAACCCTGGGGCTCCACCCGCCTCTCGACGGCCCTGCACTGCCAAAGTATTTCATTTTGTACTTACAAAATGTACGTGATGACACCAACAGCCCACATATCAATTGCTGGCTCATATTCTTCACCTCGGAGAACCTCAGGTGCTAAAATTAAAAAGAGAAATAAAGTTTTGAAAATTCGTAGTTCCTACAGAACTGGATGGATTGGAAATAATCAATTTATGCTTCTTAGACGAGAGACCGAAGAAAATTTCGTGTGAATTTGCTCTGATCAATCTCTTGCGGAATCCTTAAAATCATACTTGAATTTGTGAAAATTCTTAGGAATCTGACAAACAGGTAGCAAACTTTGAAACCTTTTAAGTTTTGGACTCACACTGCATAATCAAGAGAAAGATTTTTTGTAGCAAAACGTATAATTCACTGTCCACTTAGACAAAACTTCACTATTGGTATCTGAAAGCTTAAAATTACAACGAACTTAACAAGGTTTGCTTGCTCTTACCACAGTATCCTGGCGTGCCACAAACAGTCTGCATCGTGGAGTTATTTGTAAGGATCTTTGACAACCCAAAGTCAGCTATTTTTAAAGGGGCATCTTCGGCTGGGCTTCCATAAAGCAAGTTTTCAGGCTGCAATCATAGAGAAAAAACATCGAAATCTTCAATGTTTGTTTGTAAATACCGGTGCTCCAAAAAAGTACTTCCGTTTTAAAAATCGCAAAAACTCGATTATGAAAGCTATCGTAAAATTCTTTTTTTGAGCTCTGTGGTCAAAGATTAAAATATATCTAAAGATGATAACATGGTTGTTTTCATTATGTAAAGGGCACGAAATAACGAATCGGAAGACCTCATTCTGAGCTTTACTCCTCAGGCAACATCGGTAACCTTGCCTCTAAAAGCCATCATATTGAAGTCTATGATGAAGCCTCTAAAAGCCATCATCCTTCAAGTCTACAACAGTAGCTTGTGTTTCATTCTGACATTTATGACAAAAATAGCGAGAAGTCCAATACGATAAGGAATTGCTCAGGTAACTATCAGTGCTTTTTGCAGTATATTTCAAAACTAGACAGTATTTAAAAGAGCTAAAATACAATAACTCATTAACAAATCAAAAGGTCAGAGCCATGTCTGGAAAAATAATTTAGTCTTTGATCTACTTGCCAAAAAAAAGAAATTTGAATTTCGGCCTTATGATAAAATTTTGGTGACTTTTCCAACAGGAGTACTTTTTTCTGGGACACCCGGTACATTTCTGATAACTCCTGACAGAGGTGAAATGCCTTGCGTATTGTTTAATGTGAGGAGATTCTTTACGATTTGAACCAATGTTCTAGGCTCTTGTTGAGGCAATTTACACCCAATAAAGTTAGTAAAGTCGAATTTACCTATCTTGTCAGAGTTCATAAGAACGTTAGAAAGTCAATAATATATTTCATCTTCCAGCTCTCAACAAGAATTTGCATCACTCGTATCCGTTAAACAGTTTTGGTTATATCGACTTTTCGAATGGGGGAATCCTTGCTTGCTCACCTGTTATATATTCTAATGGTTTAGTTGGTGTGATTAATTGCTGTTACTCATTAGACTTATGCCTTTTTGTCCCTTGTTTCCCTGCGTTCTTTGACTTGCTGATATCACTTGGTCAATAGGGACTCATAATAATACGCTTATATAATGGGCCCACTTTGTCGAAATGGCCTAAACAGGTGGGAGTTCTCGTACACTCAACAAAATCGCTTCAAAATCTGGTTTAAAGAGCTCGAACATTGAAAAAAGAAGTTTTAGTACAAAGAATGATGTTGTGTTGACCTACAAAACGCAAAATGCCTACCTTTCAGACAGTAATCTTCCTCTGTAGAAGCAAAATAGATCCATCGAAGCTGCGAGAACTCCAGGCTTCTTCAACCGTTCTTTAAGAGCAACAACAACAACATTCTGAATAGCGGCCCCTGATTGGTTAAAAACTGAATTCTAGCGATTTGATTGGTGAATACGGAACCATCCTACGCGGGCCTAAAGTGGGCCCACTATTTCAGAGTAATTTTATTAGTCCCTCTTGACCATGGAACGCAGGGAAACAAGGGACGAAAAGGCATCAGTCTAGTTACTCATAGGAAAACGTAATGGATGGAACTATCATTGTCTCGACATCTTCTTATTTTTTTAGTTTTTGATATATCACAACAAACTGAGAAAGTATTGCGGAACTCTTTTTGATCACTGACCCTGGTCCAGAGACCCGATTTTGATCATTATTTTGAAAACTGAGCATCATCATGGGCCCCAATGATTAAGGGCTCCAGATTTTGACCCCTGAACCTGCCTTCCTGACCCCCTCTGCTCGGCCATGCTCTTTGGCATGTAAAACCGTGTTAAAGAATTCAAATATACACAAAGCCAGATCTCCTAACACCTTTGCGCAATTTCGCTGTATGCTGACAAAA
The DNA here is from genome assembly GCA_964020215.1 of Aurelia sp. 3 sensu Dawson et al. (2005). Lineage (NCBI taxonomy): Eukaryota > Metazoa > Cnidaria > Scyphozoa > Semaeostomeae > Ulmaridae > Aurelia > Aurelia sp. 3 sensu Dawson et al. (2005). Next base: position 18,189,182 of record OZ026580.1, read on the forward strand.
CAAAGCTCACAGATGTCATAATATTTCTCTTTAACTTCATAAGATTTTGCTGGGGATAAGGTGAAATCAATATTGGTGAAATTTAACTTATCTTTGACGTGATATTGTTAGGCCCATATAACGATCTTTGAGTAACGAATCCGAACGAGAAGTTAGAAATCTCATGGAAAAGGCACTCTCTCCTTGAAACACTGTCTTCACGAGCATTCTACATTAAATCTTTCGATTAAGGTCATAATAAAAAGACCTAAACATGTTTCTCAATCGAATATAAAACTTTATCCCTTCGGTATTTCCTCATTTCATCACTTGACAGATCACACACACTCGACTAGTTCCTAAAAACTTCCGCTACGTTATAACAATAAAGGTTTTGTCATGAGGCCCATGACACACAGTGTCCCAATATTTTTAGTTCAAGTAAACAAAACGACAACAGCAATGCAGCTCCTCACAATATCTCCAATAGAAAATGTTGGCATCGGTAGAACTTTCGAATCATGGTGGTTTTTCCAACACAGGAATTCCTGGGCTCTCCAAAGTAATGGTTTGCCAAACAAAGAAAGATAATGTTTCAAATAAGATCCACGACTGTTTAGTGGCACTTGGATACACAGCGATTTGTGACCGGAGACAAACGGAGCTCCATGCACAGTTGGTCAAGTCAAAAAGTCAAAAAACAAGAATAAAGTGAGCCGCAAAAGGTGCCATGAAACCGGGGTAGCTAGCTCGCTAGTTCTACATTCCAAAAATGGGTTTTAAAGTGAATAACCTGAGTTAAAAGATGAGATCGCATAGGTTTATAAATAGCCTATTGTATTTGATAATCCAGCTCGTGGCGAAAGAAAGCAAGGCCAAAGAAAACAATGCAGGGATTAAGTGTCTCTTTGTCCTATTTTTAGAAAAGCGCTATATGTCTCAGGTCATTCACTTTAAGAGAAAATATAGGCACATATCGACAAAAGAGAAGTACATATTACTATCTGCCTCCGGATTTTTATTTGTTTGATTCAGAAACTGAGTACTAAATATTCCAATTTTAAACAGAAAGTTAGAGTATTCAATCATCTCCCAGCTGATTTCTGCATCAAATAAATAGAATGCCATAGGCAGATATTTGCATGAATGCTTCCTCTTTTTCGAGATGCTCTCACGTTTGCCCTTGAAAACAATTCTGGAACTAATAATGAGCACGCTAGCTACCTGGGTTTCAGGGCAGCGCTTGCAGCTTGCTTTGTTTATGTTCATGACCTGTCACCTGGTCAACTGGGAATGGAATTCCCTTTGTCCGCAATCACAAATTGCCTTGAATCTCGGTGTCAACAAAATGTGGCGAATCCTATTGTAACGTTGTCTGTCCTTGTTGGTGTACGAACAACGATGCTTTGCAAAAGTACATGTCATCAAGATACGTACCTTCAAATCCCGATGCACAATTTCATTGTCATTGAGATACTAAAAGAGGAAAAAGTGTACTTATTGGCAGATAATAGAAAGGTCATGGCATTTCTAAAACTACTTGGTGTGCAAAAACATAATTCTCTCTGAAGATCCTGCAAAGGCTAATAAATGAAAATTTCAATATGAGATATCTTTTTCGATGGAGCACGATCACAGTCTAGTCAGGTAAAGAACTGAGTCAAAGTTCTGTATTCGAGTTAAGCATCTGGGGTTGTAAAATGACTATTCTTCTTAGAGTGACGAGCAGGCAATGAACTGTGGCACGAGCAATAGAGAGATGGATAGTTTTTCAAAACTATTTGACAAAAATAGAAATTATATTTGATTTGACTAAAAGGTTGAAAATGGCTGGAAAATCAAAGGAAGTGAGTAAGTTGTTTCTGTCCCAGGGTGGGGGGGGGGTACGTGACTGTGGCAGTGACTCGATGTGAATCTGGACCAAAGGACCTATTTGTATGACAGAATTTTTCAAGAATTTCGAATCTTTTTCAGGAAATTTTGTAACCATGTCTATAAAGTTTGCCGATTTGAGAATGCAAGGTTAATTCAAATTTCTTCAGTTCTGATAAAAATTCTAAAAAAGCTATCCATCTACCAGAACTAAGGTTAAAAACATACCGATATGTAATCAAGAATTCGAATACTTTTTTAGGAAATTTCGTAACCATGTCGATAACTTTTGCCGATTTGAGAATGCAAGGTTAATTCAAATTTCTTCAGTGGTGATAAAAATTCTAAAAATGCTACCCATCTACCATAAGGTTACCATAAGGTTAAAAACAGACGCATATGTAGGGGAATTTCAGGTGAAAAAGTCCAATCATATAATCGGCAGGTCCAGTATCACACAACAATCAGGTACCCCCATGGGAGGTTTCTGTCAATAGATTCAACTCTTTAAACATAAACATAAGACTCTGAGCGATGACAATGAAGTAGAATCGTTATAGCTCTGGAAAGTCAAAGGGAATAGATATGGTTAAAATCTGGTCCGTGCCAAAGGGTTTGTGCAAGGCTATAAGTCTGCATTTGCATAGAGCAGAAAAATCTAAAAATAGCCCATTGAAATTGATAGCCCACACGTGTTGTTGATAACCGATAGCTAACGAAACAATGCCGTATTTGCGCATTTTCTTTGTTCTATTTATAGAGAAGCCTATTTACCATTGCACACTCCCTTTAAGAATGCAATCTGTTATATTTGATAACTTCAACACGTAAGGCTTCATTGTGGTGCCAACGAAACAAGGAATGCGCAGGCATTTTCTTTAGCCAGAGGAACAGACTTGCTATGTTCATTGGCCACTGCGGACAAGCTGAGAAAGCATCCATCACTTCTTTAGATAAACAATGATAGAGCACGTGTCAAATTTATCAAACACAAAAGGGTATATTTCACATTGGCTTGGGCCAGCTTTTAACTAAGTTGATACCGTTCAAAGTCCATTTAAAATAAGATGTCACGTGAAAACGTCCGCAAATAAAAACAATTGGCATGTTCTGCAAGACTGATTTTGTAGGTCTCAAACTCACGTGACATCTCTCTGTTGTGAGCTCTGAGGACTGCGTTTTGAGAGCTGATATCATAGAGATTATGCTGATATCAATGAGTCTTATTATTCAAACTGAATTGAAATATGGTACTGCTCTTCGAATGTTACTAAATCAGGAACATCTTCGATTGAGCATTCAAGCTATTGGTTATTAATAGGAAGGAAATGCTATTTTTAAAACACAAAGAGCGAGATAAACTTTATGAATTTTAAATTTCTAGCAGAAAATAAAAGACAAAGAAAGAAAATAACTCTGTAGTTTGCTTATTAATTCTCAGTTGGCAGTTTCAGGCCCCAAGGGTGTTGAAATTTGAAGCAAAAGTAGGCCTATTGTTCAAATCGTTGGATAGGCTAATCGAGATTTAAAACAAATTTATGTATAAAAACACAGCGAACAATAAACAAAGCAGTAGTCAGCTGTGATTCAGTTAAAACAAAATAGTATTTCGTTGTGATTACACACAGTGTGAGAAAGCCAGTGTGAGTTGAATTTCAAGAAATTCTTTCTAGGAACCTGAAGTGCAATCTAGCAACAAAACAATAGGTTTCCATAATATTTGAGGTCATCATGAAAGTCCCGTGAGAAAAGTTTCAATTTGCAAAATGTTCATGTCTCAACTTATCTGCAGATTTCTCAACATAAACTATTTACCCTGCTGGAACTCTAAACCAGAATCTGTCCCGAAAAGGCAGGATACAAGAGACTTAAATATATGATTTGGGTATAGAACTTATAGAGAAAGATTCCGATGTCAAATCATCAAATTTCCGCAAATATTGTAAATAGTTTCAACTGTAGGAATCCTCTTAAAGTAAAATCAACAGAGTTAAAAGTAGCCTAACTCGGGGATTGAATCAATCTAAATATGTGCTGAATCTGATGTTTTCGATTAATTAAAATAATAGGAACATATGCGGTGCATGGTGCATGTCAGTTTTGTGTACTATGTACAGACTAGATCGTTAAAACTCTGTTCATTTACTATAACAGTTTCCCAGAAAAAGAACTTTTCATAAGTTAAAACGTTGTTCGGCTACTGAAACTTGGAACTGAGATGACACACGTGGCTTCTGAAAGAAGTTCGGACTGCCTGTTTCTATAAAACATTTTTTACTGAGTATCTCAATATGATTCATATTTTAGCAGAGCTCCCTTTAAAACAATATTTAGTAATTGAGTAAATTACATAAAAATTCAAATTACCGCCACAGCTTCGCAAATTTGTCGAACTGCGTCTGCCGCATCCTTTTCGTTGTAGTATTGCCTCTCTACAATCCTGTGAATGCGAAAAAAAGACTGGTGAGAAAAGCTTAAAGGGGCAGGGTCACGTAATGTAAAGAAATTTCTTTCGAAACGATGATTTTTCAGGATTTTTGATAGTCCATATCACAGAGATTTTCCGCTACTTTTCTCAAAATATAGGTGTTATTTTGAAGATGGACTCTTAAATTTTCTAGAGAGATAAACCAAACACTCATACGTTGTAGGATTGCAGAGATATTGGTGGATTTTTAGAAGTAACTTTATTGTGGATTCACCCCATCCACCAAAATCTGAGCGGAACACAACGGCCACGTGTGGGCAACAACATAACAAGGGCAGATTTTGTAATACAATAGCATCAGTCGCTTTGGTTCACACCTCAATACAAAGCGATTAGCGAATGCAGACAAAAGAAATTCTATCAAGTAGAAATTCAAAACAAACGAAGCTGCAAAGTTGCCCTGAAACCAGTACGGCAAACTCTCGTTTGGTGCGGGCGAAGGGAGGTTTTTTAGAGAAGGTATGTGCTTATAACGAAAGAAGAAGGGTAAATCTAAAGTTCTGTCACGCGGATTTTGTTTATTTGATTCAGGAGCTGAGGAGTAACTGCGTACATCTGAGCAATAAATATCCAAAAATTGTAATGCCCTCTGCTCCGTTTCTGAATCAAATAAAGAAAATCCGTGCGACAGAACTTTAGATTTACCCTTCTTCTTTCGTTATAAGCACATACTTTCTCTTAAATACCTCCCTTCGCCCGCACCAAACGAGAGTTTGCCGTACTGGTTTCAGGGCAACTTTGCAGCTTCGTTTGTTTTGAATTTCTACTTGAGAGAATTTCTTTTGTCTGCATTCGCTAATCGCTTTGGATTGAGGTGTGAACCAAAGCGACTGATGCTATTGTATTACAAAATCTGCCCTTGTTCAACAACATAGATCATAGAGACAACATGCTTGTTTACGGGTACGCAACCCTGCACCTTTAAAGGACAACTCCGGGATTGGTATGATTGATGATTGATAAACTACAAAATTATACTGGTGCATCGTAATTTTTCTCACAATTTCTTGCCTTCTCACTGCAAAATTGCGTATTCAAACAAGCAACCAGAGAGGGTAGTGACGTCATAAAAGCAAGGTTGAGCTTTTCTGACGTTATGCTCAACGAAAACGAGGTCACCCTATTGTTTTCTTGCCTCTTGATCGTGGACTTGCAACAAGTCTCTCTCGCGGCAAAAACAGGAGAAGGAAAAAAAGCGAGAGAGACTTGTAATACTTGGTAGACTGGGTCCTTGGCTGGACAGGATTCTGTCCAGTCGGCATCCCTTTACAAAAAACCAATATCCAATCATATGCTTAGAAAGGACAATGATACAACAGAGCGAGACTCTACGGTGTTCCTTGACAATGGCCGACTCAAGTTTCGATGAAACAGTTGACAAAAAAAACCCGTTATTATTAGAATGGAAGCAAGGCTCGATAGCTCATGAATATTAATGAGCATGCCAAGTATTACAAGTCTCTCTCGCTTTTTTTCCTTCTCCCGTTTTTGCCGCGAGAGAGACTTGTAGCAAGTCCACTTGATCGCTGTTAGCCTCTTAATCGCTGCTAGCCTATTTGTGGTGTTTTGATGAGAAAATGGTGACGATGTTTGGCTCAAATTCCCATTTTCGTGCAACTTGAAAAAAATTGTGACATCATCATCTATATGACGTCATCGTCATCAATGCAGTGTCGGTGAACCTTTCTCAGGAATTTCTCTCGTGTGAGGGCCTAAATAGGATCAAATTTTATATATTTTTGTTGTATAACTGTTGACCGAAGAAACATCATCAAGTCAACGAACACAGGGGACTAGGGCAATCATCAGTGTTAGGCCCGGACTATAAAACTGTACTGCAGCTGAACTTCCTATCTGACAGGCAAATAAGAGCATTCCGCTTATCTCTAAACCAGGTGCTTTCGCTCTTTTATTGCAAATCAGGTGTTCAAGTGACTGTTTTCACTGGCTTTATCATTCCAATCAGCTCCAGATTGTTGCTTCCTGCATCAAAACATAGCTACTTGCCACACTTTAAGAGATAACGACCGCATAACATCAAGAATGAGTAGATCTGCTTTTAGAAATATTAACATTAAGAAAAAAGAGCTTATGTGCCTTCATCGAACCAATGAATAATTATTCCTCGAAACGTACGCTCTCGATTAATGAAACAGTTCTTGGAATATCACATTGAGTAACGGAGCAATTCCTTAATACTCGCTTCTTTGTACAGGGTGTCCCAAAAAAATGGTCCCTCCCCCGTTTGTGTCACTGCTGTGGAGGAGCTTTAGATTCAATCATCTTGGTTTTTGACACAGTTGCATTGGTCGGGCTTCAACCAATGTTGTTATGCTACCAGGGATGTTGCTTTTATCCTTCCAAAAGAATAAAACATGTTAAAGCATGTAGAAGTCAGATTATAACGGGACTAGATATCATTCTCCCAAGAGGATAACACGTTCTCAATCGTGTTGATGTCACTGCCCTAAGGCAGAAAAACTAGGAAAGTTTGGTCGTGATTTGAGGCATGTTTTGACAGATTCTTGAAGGGGCTTCTTCCAGAACATCGCTCAAACCTTCAGAACGCAGTGGCATTCATTTCATTTTGTCATATTTCAACACAAAAGCCCAATCGCTTAACAAAAGAAAAAAGAAAGTCTATCACCATACAAATAAATATCTATTTACATATAAGATCTTTCAAATTTGCTGGTCTTCCAAGGGATCGCGCTTCGGGAAGAATTCTAATTTTGCAGGAATTCCTTTACCCTGGGTACCAGAGCCTAATGGGTATGTAGACGAAGGGCTTAATTGGGAAGAACAATTCAAAACTGTCAAAAGGAAAGTTCATGGAGGTCTTACATCTTTAAAAAAGTTGAAAAACATCCTCCCACAATCTCAGTTGAGCAATGTATATCGTGCTCTTGTGGAAAGTCACATGCGATATGCAGATGTCATTTGGGGTAGCCTCTCAAATTCAAAAAATGGAATCCCTTCAACGTCTTCAGGATAGAGCCATTTTCATAATCGAAACGTCCAGGATTAAAGACGAATGGCCAAATAGTTTCCTTCGCACTGAGCAACTTGTCATGTTTGATCGTGCCGTTATGGCCTATAAGATCATGAACAGACTATGCCCAGAAAATCTCTGGAACAAATTCCAACAAAGATCCCATTACTCCAGCTACAACACGAGGTTCTGCAGAGATCTTCAGATTCCGAGGTATAATCTGGAGTATGCCAAAAAAGGATTTTCCTATTCAGCTCTTAAGGTCTGGAATGAAATTCCAATAAGAATTAGGGAGCTTCCTACTTTGTGCCAATTCAAAAACAACTAAAAACATATTTGATGAGCTGAAAGCCAAATAAAACACGACTCCCTGGAAGATCAGCAATGCGATTAGCCCTCAGAATTTTTCTCTTTTCATGTAATATAATTACTAAAACTTTATTTTTGTAAGCTGAAGGGATTTTGTGTATAAATAATTTAAAATGAAAAAAATGGCCTTTCTAATGGGGATTTCTTTCTCTGACTCATTCAGTAAAGCACCACTGTATTAACATGTTCAGTTTCAGCAAACTTTGAGAATATGAGCCTCACCTGTCAAACAATTCTCCCCCTGTTACCAACTCTAAGACGAGAAATAATTGTGTCTCTGATTCGAATATTTCTTTTAGCTTGATCTACGAAGAAGAAAAATTTATAATTAATCTGAGGTTGCTTCATTGTAGGCTATGACTGTAGGGCAGGACCAACGGAAAGAAATTTAAAGCAACTTCACGTACTCAAAATTTGAGGAACAGTCAAATACCCTACGGGAAACTATTTCCGAATGGTAGGAACAAGGAGGGGGCTGGGGGACTTCAGCATTTTCTGCATCGTGAGCAGGGTTTAAAGTTCATTTTACGAATGCATTCTTTTATGGATCATTTTGAACTTTCTCTTAGTTCAACAAATACTAAGAAAGACGGTATAATCTAAATGACGTAAAAGAGATCCTAACATTTGCTAAGGCAAGTAAAATTTTCCGCCTCTTTCATTTAACTATTTGCATCTTATATATAGTTGCTTACTTTTGATGAATTGGCCTGAATTTTTCCCTGAACTTTCTATTTCTCAGAAGCTCATGAAGAGAGATTGCTTGAAAAATACTGGTTCAAGGTCTTGACTTTTCAACGTCAAAGGGTTCGTAACTTATGTGATAGCTTTGTCTGGAAGCTAGTTAGAAAAGAGAGTTTCACCCTAGCGTTGATGAAAAATTTGAAGAAGTGAAATACAGAATTTGAAAATAATGTTTAAAAATTGAACTGCTCTTCTACCACGCCCCTGGGGACCTACTGGGGGCCTTATTCATTTTTGGAGACAACAGAGGGGGCTTAAAGAGAAGAAGCATATTAGAAAGAGGAGAATTCTTCAAAAAAAGACAAATAAAAGGGCCTTAAATGGCAGCTTCTAAGTGTTTTCCCCATATTTCGTAGAATCAGCATACAACTTTACGAGTCACATACACAAATTTGAAGCGGTTTTTATCCCAAACTACATTAAAATCAACATCTTAACAGATTCTAGCTAATTAAAAGGAAATACCTTTGCAGATTTCACGCACTTAAATAACCAAAAAAAGGAATAAATGTGGGGGCATCATAGAGGGAGGCTTGTTTGAGGCGCTGGCTTATGAGGGAAGGGCTTTTATCGAGAGGGGACTCAATAGCGACTGTGGACCAGTAAAATAGAGCTTTCAGTTTCAGTTTCAGTTTTTCATTTGTTATCAATCAATCCTAAATACAATTTTAACAAATACACTCTACAACTAAATACATTACAACATTAGAAATTAAAACAATACTGACTAAAAATAAAAGATAAGTTACTTTACATACTTGTATTTAAGATTGATTGATTAAGGAGGATCCATCCATCGAAAGAATAAAGCTCTTAATCCTTTATTCCGACTGCAGAAGAAAATTCTGCGAGCTATAAAATTCCAACCCTTCTCTGCTCCTTCTTCGCCAATTTTTCATACATTAAAAATTCTCAAACTTCAAGATGTGCTACACACAAATATCTTAACCTTCGTCTGTAAGGCATTCAACAAGCTGTCTCCTTCTTGCTTTCATGATTACTTTCAGCCAAACGCAATGGTTCATAGGATTGGTACTCGTCAGGCTACCAGAGGTGACCTCTTTAGTGCTCTTAAAAATACTACCTTGTATGGTCTTCAAACTATTCAATATTTTGGCTCTAAACTTTGGAATACTCTTCCAATCTACATTCCCGTTGCCACATCCGTTGCAGCTTTTCGGTCAAAATTGAAGTCTTATTTCATAGATTCATACAACACATCGTAATGTTCTCCTTTGCAACTAAATGTATTGAAGTCATTCTTTCATTGTTGTAGTACCTGGCTACTGGCTGTTGTTTGTTTGTTTTTTTTTATGTAAGCTTTATTTAGTGTTTGTTTTTCTTTTCGTTTTAATGGGGGGGGGGGCTCTCTCTTGATTAGTTAACCTACATAGATGGCTTTCATGGTACTGCTAAAGATTAGGTCTGAAATCGGTGCAATTATTTGAACTCAGGCAGTCAGAAAGTATTCCTTAGTCAGCAAAAGAGACATGGAAAGTAACCAACCCATCCATTCAGCTTTATGACGTCACGGAGCTAAGAGCTGCTCTCCAATGGCATAAATAAATGCCGCTTCTTTTCATTTGCTTTGCTCACAAACACTAAATTTCACTCCTTTCCTTGTCTACACCGACAGTAATGTTTCTTAGTAAACAAAAGTTATCCTTAAAAGACCACTGGGTGTTTAGATATCGCAGTTATTTTTCCGTGTATATGCTGATGCGGAGGAAAATTTATCTGTTTCTGCGGAGGAGGTTTCAAGATTTTTGTAGTAGCAAAAAGTTTCATCCTACGCAAGAGAACAAAGTTGCAATCTGCGGCAATGAAGCACAGCCGCGGTGTCTGACCACCCATGGCTAAATTTGGGAAATTTAGAAAATTTAAGGCGATAATGGGCCACTGAGCACTGTACAACATACAGTAAGGACCCACATTTAAGAAACCATCAAAAAGAAACTTTTAGGCAAATGAAAAATGATTAGCCCCTTTGCTCATAAGAAACACTTGAGGCTCACACCTAAAACAAAGTTTCTTGTATTTTGATTGACATCAAGTCCTGATCTGATGGTCTGGAAACATTTCAATTCATGCAAAGTTCATAAGAAATTGCTACCAAGATACCTTAGTTTAACAGTTTATTACCCAAATTATAACTGACATTCATAACAATCATTGATAGCATACACATATGGCTAATATATCAATAAAAACCCAATGCTATTGTAACTTATTTTCTTGGACTTTCCAGAAAATAAATTAGAAACTTAAGAAACTTGAGCCTAAAAAGTGACGAGTATCATAGATATAATCGTTTTAGCATAGGGTGTGAAAACTGGCTTCTAAAATGCGGGGTCTTTCAGTGGGGGTACACTTCTGCTGTAAATCAGTGAACATGATAGACTTTAAAGTTCTTCTTGACTAATCTTAGGGACCAGTCATTATTAACGCTGGGTTGGGGGAAGGAAGATATTCAAAGGGGCCATTAAAAATTTAGGGCAGTGAAAGGGGGGTCACTGAAAACCTTCAGTGTAAAGTAAGGGGCCATGAAAACTTAACAATGCTGATCCCAGCTATCTGAAAAGCAAACGTCATCCTTTTACGATCTTTGTTCTGCCTTGCTTTTTTCCTCGAAGTGTCATTTTTCACATAAAATCTCCAGGTGCACTGCCACTTTTTTTCTCTTGAAAGCATTTCTTTACATGTCATATTTGCTTCAATTACCATCAGAAAACATGAATTGTCGCTTGGGGATGTCATCAAATTTGATACAGAGAGAGGCCACCAAAAATTATAGCTAAATAATCAGGGGCCCTTGAAAATCTTTATGGGGATTTGAAGGGGTTATGAAAAATGTTTATTATCGATAAAAATATCTTCCAACCCCCTACTCGACATTAATAATGACTGATTCCTTAATTCGCTTTAACCATTTTTGATTGGATCGGGATGCTTTGTAAAACAGTGTAAACTCAATGTCTTCTCGAGCCTTCTCGATAGGGTTAGAAGTAAACCAAAATTAGCACGCCTGGTTTAGTGTAAGTTAAAGCGAGTTAGGAACGAATCCTTATAATTCTATCACCCACAACAGGCCAGCTTCTTGCTGAACAAAGGAAATCGTTATGTTCATATGCAGCTGTGATAAAGAAGGCCTATTTTCCCAGAATTGACGTTTGGATAAATCCAGATTGCTACAAGACTGTTGTTCACCAGGGCAAAATTGGCTTCCTGCATACCCACTGCTCAAATTCCGTATTTTGAAGGTTCTCCCTGCCAATGGTCATCCATGCCAAGAGCTCCGGATAACGATCCCCCAGAGATCATTGTCTGGTAATTTGGTGGTAATTTTTATTTATTTATTTATTTTTTCTGTTATACCAGCACCTCTAAGGGGACCATTATGGAAATAAGGTCAGCTTGACCCTTTAATGTTATCCCTGCCCCTGTAATTAGGGGTGTTTTTATTTTACGCTTTTAACCTTAAAGTATTGTATTGTATCGTATCTATTTTCATATTTATTATAATAGCTTGTATATATTTTTTATGTGGCAAATGATACAAACATACATACATATCAAATTCTATTAGCTCTCCATACACAATCCGAAACTGGGACTATTCGCTGTTTGCTAATTTAGTTTACGCATATGACTATGGTTTAAGGGTGTTGCCAGCTCCTGAAAATAGCAAGATTAACTCTACTGGTAACCGAACAGCTCTAAGTTTCGATTGTAGCTCTAGCAGAACGCTTCTTTAAGTTTCGATTGTAGCTCTAGCAGAACGCTTCTTGTATTTGATTGAAAGTCACTACTTAAGTTGGGCTAAGCCTGCAGGTCACATACCAACAAACTACGCAGGTACGATTGGCCTAAGTCCCGATACAGCAGCCGCCGTTGTTTACAAGTAACTAAGAAGCACCACACTACAAATCCCTCGAAGAATCAAAATCTTTTTTCGGTTTGCTTTGGGCCTAATCAAAACAAGGAAGCTGCAAGCTGCAGCAATCTTCTTTTTGCGTTTTTAATGGCGGTTGGAGAAAAATATGGCTGAAAGACGAAGCGCTCTTGCCGACAAATGGTACTAAAAGGAACAGTGCAAAGTACGGTAAATAATGAAAAATCTTTATGCAAATATAATTTGCTTATAGACGGACCTTGCTAAAGAGTTCGGTATTCTTCAAGGCTTTCTAGCCTGTAATGAATAAATCTGGCTGCAGCCCTCGCTCAAAAGTTCTGAAAAAAGATGCTAGAAAAGAAAAGTTGTTGCAATCGGGGTTGCAATATCGTTTCCATCCAACCTGCTACCCTAGGGCCAATTCATAAATTATGCCTCGGGTCGAGGTCGAAGAGAGGTGGGCTGGGTAAAAGATTTCAAAATAGTTCAAAGGCTGGATATATCAGTTTTAGTATTCCAGAAGGTTGCGTAAAAATTAGGTATACAGTGTGATGGTAAACAGAAGTCCGTAGTTTTTCTGGTTTACAATTTAGCATTCTGATGACAGCTGATCATGGAAAATTTGCATATATTCAGCAAGTATAATGCACTTTCATGTTTGGCGAATATTTTATTTACCGTATTCTTGACTTTCTGTTCAATTCTGTGTTCGGCTGAAGTAGTGCATTTTCAGTTGTCCTTTTAACTTAAGCAATTTTTTGACTGCCCGCAGGACAAAAGGGTTCGGTGAAAGTTTGACAGATCGTAAGGGACGGATAATTGATTCTTGCTTGGCCAGCTATGAAAAATTCGAAAGAAGTGGGGGGGGGAATTTTGACGTAATTTTACAGTCTAAAGGTATACCCAACTAACTTTATGGCATTTTTCTTTAGCAATTTTTGCCGACTTTTAGGATCCGGGGGGACAAGCCCCTGAATCCCCCCGTGGCACTGCCACTGTGAGAGGAGGTGGAAGACATTTACAAACATTAGATGCAACTTTCGTAACCTCTACCTGATTCTCCTGAAATTCTGTCTTGAAGAAGCACTAGCTTATCAAAAATTTACAGGATCTAATCTCAACCCTTTTCATACTCCCTCCCTACAAGCAGCCTTATTTTCGTCCCCCCTGGGGGCGTACTTGACTAGGGAAGTGATGGGGGTGTGAGGCAAATCTCCCCACACCCTGTACCCTGTTCCATAAAATATACCTCAAAAGTATAATCTGTTCATAAAAATTTTGCCAAAAGTATACATTATCCATTGTTTTCAAGAGAATTCTAAAAAATATCCTTCCACATAATACCATGTCGCAAAAATTTCCTACCAATTGTACTACCCTGTCGCATAATTTTTATCAGAAAAGGACACCCTGTCGCATAATTTTAACCGTAAAAGGACACCTTTTCGAGCGCGGCACATCCGTATCGTCAAGTATAGGAGTACCCCCTCGGGTCGTCCCTCTCTCTCTCTCTTTAAGTAGGTAAAATTTTGGCACCCCCTCCCAGATGTCTCCCAGTCCCTCCACGTTGAATAATGATTTGCCTGAAATGGTTAAAAACTCACCACATTTGGATGGTTCAGCCTTAATAAAATTCCAATTTCTGTTCTGATGATTTTCTTGTCTACCTAAAAATTAACCAGAAATTAAATCGTTCAAATCTGTGATGATCTCTTCATGCTATGAACTTAACTTTCAAAAGTGGAAACCTTTTCTGGCTCAACCGGTGTAATCTAAAACTATGAGCAATTTTTCTCGAGAAAGCCTCTTTAATAATCCTTAAATGATGGCCTAACATCATTCCAAGATCTGTGAAAGTGCTAAAACATGTTCAAGTCATCGCTAAAGAGCAGAAAGAGAGAAGTTCGTTCATGATTTTATGGCGAGGAGTTTAAGCTTCTTAAAAAGGCTTTCTCTAGAAAATCCCACATGATTTCCGTGCATAGTAGCTAGTCTCAATCAGGTACATTTCATCATTCATTGAGCATTTCCATAGACGTAGGAACCAACCGGCGGGGGGGGGCACAGATTTTAAAATAAACAAAGAAGTGCCCTCTTTATTTTTAGAAAATGCCCCCTTTTTCTTAAGGAAAAAGTGCTCTCGAAGTGTCGTGCCCCCCCCCCCAAGTTTGAGATGCTTCCTACGTCCCTGAGCATTTCCACTATTAAATAATACATTTGCTACTACTATAGCTTGATATTCAGGAATCTGTGGCCTTTCTTCCGAGATCAACACGGGGATTGTGTTTTTGCCTTTTACTTACCCGGCATGCCGAAAGAAATTTTTTGCATTTGAAACTCATATTCTCAGCATCACAGTGAAGTACAATAAAGTCATGTCTTCACACTCCACTTGGGTCCTTCTTTTCAAACAAATATTACTCATTATGTAAACGTATATGCCTGGTATTAGTCGTAAAGCTAGTAATTCCACATTGGAATAACCTTTGGATTATGCATAGCTAGCATTGAAACAGAGGCGGTAAAGTGAATGGAAATGATTCCCTGTAATTCCTGCATTGTCTATTATGCTTTCAAGTCTGCAGTCAATAACAGTAACCTCGGCATGATCACGAGACATGTTAATAAGCAACTGACTCAGATTTAGCCTGCGCGCAGCCTCAACGCTCCTTCTCTACATTTTCACGGCTACACCATTTATAGTTCAATGGGCTACACGCATTTCATAACTACACGCTTTCACAGCCTAACTTAGGCCACATTCACTCCCTTATCGAAAACGTCGACCGTTCACACTGCTCCGTTTTCAGATGAATACGCGATGAATACGATAGGCATTCGCACTGCTCGAACATATTTCAGCTTATATTATAAACTTTTATTGTAATTTATTTTGCTCTTGGTATTGTATTTAGCTGAATGGATGTTGTGCTTAAATACGATTAAATCAAAGTGAATTAAAAAAATGAGTTTCTCGTAAGCGGTTACTTATAAAAAATACGCTTATGATTGGTATGATGTACTGTCGAACGATGAAACAAATTCGACAGTTGACATGGCCTTGTCGCTGATTGTGACACGGATAACGCCACCATAATCCCATTTACTTGGTTAATATCTTCGAATAGAGTACAATTAATTGATATGAAAACAAGTCAGTGAAATGTCACATAGCAACTATTTGGTAACACAGTTAATAAGAACGAGATTTTAAAGCATCAGGCCTTTCGGTTAATGTCTTTTTGTTCAAGAGCATATAAAACGCGAGATACAACCTAACGTGGCCAGTTGAGGCAGTTTTGATGTCAAATTAAGATAATGTCTTTGGTGGAATCATTTCTTGGGCACCCCTTGAGTGTCCCGAAAGCAGAAATTTGTGACTTTGATTTGTTAGTCGGTACAAGGTCCAACTTACAGGGTGAGTCATCTAAAAGAATCCCGGTTTGAAAGCCCACTGCTAGCAGGATATCTCTTCATTTCTGTAAATCCATATACTCATTCAAATCATTTGGCACACGAGTACTTTTGTGGTGTTGAGGGGGTTGGGGAAAGTGGCTGCTGTTCAGCTGGCTGGAGCTAAAGAAACGTTGCTAACCATGCGATGGCAAACTCGACTTCTCTTTCTTATATTTGAAGGTGATTTTTGGCCAATTACGTGATATAGTCCCAGTTTACATGCAACGTGCATGCAACGCTACTTTTTTACACAAACCATGGATTTACAAGAACTCTGAACTCCATCGATTTGAATAATTAGAGATACGAAGATGGACAAACATGTTTTCTACGTCAAGAGTGGTTCGATATACAATGTAACTTAAATCTTTCTTTTTGACACAAAGTAACAATCCGGTGTGACTCTGTGGCTTTTCTTATTCTTAGTATGTCTCGACCCTATGTACTTAAGTCCATGGAGATACAGGACGCCTTTAAACCCAAGTATAATAAATGACCCACAGTTCTTATTAATTAAATTTCCACAAGTGATCTCTGCTCTATCTTGAAAGCCACTCCTTCTCAAGACTGGAACTGGTGAATCCTACTGTCAGCAGTCTTTTTTTGTGACCCTTGAATTTATCATTTCAACTGCGCAACACAGTTATTAGTAGCAGAGGTCCCCACCTTCTTACAAACTGTGCAGAATCCCCGGCATGTTTCGACTGTTACTACTTTGATTAACGGGGCGAACTTGAAATTAGTATATTGAGCATATTTTGATTCCTCCGCTGCTGGGTGCGATTTACAGTTACTGAATTTGTCCCTGTAACTATGTAATGTAGTCTTACTTAGACATATAGCTTTTATTATCTGACAATGTAACTGTGTAATGCAGTTTTACTATGGCCTATATCTTCTTACAAAACCAAGTAGAATGCCCGGGATGGTGCAATTGCTACCATCTTGACCACCCGGGAGGGGGGGGGGTACTCCCATTGTGGCCTAACAGGGGGGTCCAGTCAGTTTGAGGGTCTTACCAATTGGCTACCAAATGGCCCTTTTTGTCAACCACATACTACCAATTAGGGATATTCTAAGATTCGAAGCCATTTATTATGTTTCAACCCGGTACGCTCCTCCGCACACCAATTTAGTCATTACAGCATCAATAATAAATGAATTTTGAAAAATTTCTTGCTTTCCATCAGTTTTGCATTAAAACATCTTGAAAAACCGTAAAAAATTTTCATCTCTAAATGCTACCAAATGTAACATTTACCTGCTACCAAATCTAAATGCTACCAGTTTTCAGGTTCATGAACTACCATGTGAGGGTTTTTGTAAAAAGATACTACCATTTGAGGGTATTTTTCAAAATTTTTGCTTTGGCCCTCTTTAGCCCTGACTGGACCCCCTGTCAGGCCACAATGGGAGTACCCCCCCGCCCCCCCCCCGGGCTTGACCAAAAGGTCGAACTTGACAATATTACCGAAGGGCTACTTCGGTGCATTTTCTGACAGCAGCCATTTTTGGCTCTTGAAAAAACTACCTTGCGTAGTTGTGTCCCTTGAAAAACTATGTAGTGCAGTCTTTATCAGGCAGAGGATCAGGACCTAGTAACAAAACAATGCAGAATGCTCGGCAGGGTTCGAGTGTCATTATTTTTACGAAACGAGCGACATTGAAACTTTAAAAATAGTGACACTCGAACCACCTTAAAGCTTTCTGATGGCAGGCAAAGCCTTGGCTATGGGGCTTTTATTAGACTTGCCACAAGCATAGTCACAATGCCCCCAAGCCTATTCCCTTTGCCCGTGAGGCACTTCCCTTTTTGGCTGTACCTGGATCCGCCGTTCCAACATTCCGTCAAGGCCCATTCTTTCTTGCACAGAACGATGGAATGGCGGGGCCAGGAACGACCGTAAATGGAACAGTCAGACGGACGGAAGGAACAGATTTGGGGCAAGTCTAGGCTTTCATCGACAGGAGTACAATTCTGCGACTGAAAAAACGATATGATTCATGTTATCCAAATTGTCATGACTTTTTAAACTAGTTTGGGAAACACTCATAAACAGCAATATGGTAACCAAGACCTCTACCTCATTCACCATGCAGTGCTATGACAACTTGGAAGGCTTTCACTTGCTGTTGGAAAACATGACATCGACATCTGAGCTCATTTCCTATGTACTGTTATTTCATGATTTGTAGCGGAATTTGGGACATCAAGTATTCAAAGTGTCATGAATAGAATACAAGGCATCTACTAAGAGCCTGTTTACAAGAGCCCGGGTGGGCTCCAACCCGCCACAGAGGATCAGCCCTTCTCCAGTCAAATCTCTTCAAGCGTTTACATGAACTCAGCAGCCAGCCCGGGTCAACCCGCCTAGGCGGGTGACCCTTCTCGAGGGGAGGGTTGACCCGTTGAGGCGGGTTGGCTTTTTGTAAACTTTTCCATGTGAAGGCGGGTCAGCTCAACCCGGCTCAACCCGGGGTCGTGCAAACGCTTCGAATAGCCAACCCGGGGTCATCTGAGCAAAAGGAACAATCATGAAAACAAAAGGCAATCAAAGAGGCAACTTACCACATGCAACTCACAGAGCTGCCCCGGGCTGGCTTTTTACCACGCCACAGAGCTGCCCCGGGCTCGTGTAAACAGCAATTTTTTTCAATTCGTGTAAACGGGACCTTAAGGAAAATAACAAGATGTTCATTCTGAGCTCACTTTCTTTTGCTGCTGTGTGTGTTAAGTGCCATCAAGTCGCTTTCGACTTCTGGCGATCCTCTGAACAAACCACCTCCATTCTGATTTGTCCATTGCTGTTTCATTAAGTTGATGCAAGGTCATCTCAGTTAGTAATTCTTTCAATACATCCAGCCATCTCGTTCTTTGCCTGCCTCGTCTTCCTGTCCCCTCTACCCTTCCTAACATAATATCTTTTTCCATCCCACTAGCTCTTATCGTGTGTCCGAAGAAGGGGGGAAGAAGGTAACGAAATTTCTGGCTTTATTTCCTCCAAAACAGACTCATTCGTCCTTATTGCTCTCCGCGGTATTCTTAGTATTCTACGCAGACACCACAGCTCATATGCATCTATCTTCCTTCTTTCCCTTTTCCTGATTGTCCAGCTCTCACAACCGTACATCATTACAGGCAAAACTAATGCCTTAACTAAGCGCACTTTCGCATGCATTGATATATCTTCGTCCTGTGCTGCTACTTTATGATCTTTAATGGAATTTGGCATCAAGTATCCAGTGTCATAAGAAAAGTAGAAGGCTTTTACTCGTTAAAGGTGGTAGGAAACAATGCCATTTATTTCTTTATTGTGATTTCCCTTTGCTGCTTTTTCCATGATTTCTAGTGGAATCTAGGGCACCAACAACTTACAAAAGTGATAACAATAGGCAACCAAGAGACAGCACATGCAAGGTATGCTGGATGAAATAGACCCCTTGACAGCTTGACAGCTGAATATCTCTGACAGTTGGAAAGAAGCTAAAAAGCTTCTGCAAATGCAAACAAGATTATGTGATACATTTTACACTTTTTCTGGCAAAATGGGCCAATTCTCTACACAATTTATGCTTCAAATATTGCTCAGTTGTGGAAACTGTTTGTTGGAAAATCAATGTGTATGAATTTGTATCTCTCATATGATTATGATGATGCAAGGCTAATTTCTTTGCATGGAAACAATGGGGAAAATTTAACACCAAATATCAGCTTTTAAGCTTTGTATGCTTTTCACCATCCATCATTTGAATATACTGGGTGGGGTGAGTCACAAAAAGTTTACGTGTTTTAAAGATGGGTAAATTTTGTTTGGTAACATCACATATCTCTAAAGCCCAAAAATTAGAAAAATGTCTGTAAGAGGTTTGTATGGGAATAAAAAAATTTCATATGTGGCATTAAAGTTCACATTGCAAGTTTCAGAAATAGAATTTTAATTTCTAAAGTTCAAATCATGTCTGTTTGCCATAATTTTCTTTTGCACTCCATGTGCTTCTCTTATGTTGTTGGCTTGAGCTTTTGCCTCACCCCTGAGGCCTCTTCAGTATTGCTGAAGAGGCCTCAGGGGTGAGGCAAAAGCTCCGGCCAACAACATAAAGAGAAGTGCTGGGGTCCAAAAGACAATAATGACAAGTAGACATTATCTAAACTTTATAAATAGCTTAGGATCAACACTCCGGATCAAATTAGGATTCTATCGAATTTCATACAAACTAGAAAAAGAATCTTAACTTCAAAAACAGGTAAAGTAGGGACCAGAATGGAATGAGCAATCCTTTGTTCCCAAACAGACCCCATACCAGCACGTTCCTAATTTCTGGATCTAAATGATGAGTGATTATACCAAATAAATTTTCTCACTTATAGCCTTTGACTGAAAGATAAACATTTTAGGTTTGAATATCAGCTGCATACGTTTTACTCCAAAGGCTGCCAAACACATAAATTTTTTTTTGACTCACTTGGTATAGTATGCAACCCTAAGTGCAGAGTGCATAATGTTGTGTCTACCTGTTATCTTATTGTAAAATAAGAAAAATATGATCATTGGGCAAAAGGCACGCAAGTGCTGGAAAAATTCAAAATCCTTTGCATTTATATACATATGGTTTTGTCCTAACTTTGTTTGCAAGGCCCACATGTCATCTTCATAGGAATGGCTGCTGTCCTGTGGAAAATGAAGTCTCCAGAATGTTCACTGAGAAAAGGTTTTTATATTAGTGATTTTGGATTTTTGCAATGTATTTCATGGATTTATGATCAATCTCAGATATAAAGAAAAATAGATTGATTCTGGATTACACTGAAATTTGTCAAGGATTTTGTTGAAAACGCTGATGGATCATCAAACGTCACGGCCTTTGTGATCTTGCAATTGCCACAGCCCTTTGTTAAGCTTGAATATAACACAAGAATATACATCCGCAGTGGCCAGATGAAAATGTGTTGGGAAGCTCTTAAAAATTGTTCAAAGGAGTCATTTTAAAGGGAATTGTCATGGAGTCAAGAATGATTTGAAATAACTTTATTAGAGTTTTTTACTGCTGATGATGTCTTCCTTCATTCAAAACAAAAGGACCAGGCATGCTCCACTTATCTGTGTTAATTGCCTGATGAGGTCTCAACTTGCCAGGGATGTTGCAAGTGTTGTAACTAACCATTTATTGCTCCAATTCGATCATTACTTGACAGATCATCTTCTGTACACAAATGAGCTAAATAAGCTTAGACATTGTTTATACAGGTGTTGTTAAAGTCAAAATCAACATTGAACTTAAAACAGTTAACAATTCTTCCAAGCAGGTACTGAGCAAAAATACAATCAAATAACAATGAAATGTGAAAATTAACAACTCACATTTTTCTCAATCACTTTCATAGCATATCTTTGTTTGGTTCCTTTCTGCACAACTTCTTTCACAACAGATGTTGCTCCACTGAGAAGAAATAGCCACATTTCAATATTTCTCTTTCAAACAACAAAGAATCATTTAAAAGATAATGAAAATCCTATTGTGAAATAAAATGCTTTTCATCTGGTATGCTCCTAACAATACTCCTTTCATTTCAGCAAATTCTGCATTATCAATGGGGTGGATCCCCAGTTTCCTAGACCATGGGACTTAGCAGCCAGAACTTTAAAAGGGAGAAAAGGAGTTTTGAGGCTTAAATTCTAAATCTTGAGCAAAAACTTGATGGTACTGACTTTCAGACACAATCATAGAGGCTGAAACATTAAATACAATAATCATTTTGCAGGCTTGAGAAAATGATCTCCTGATTTTGGAGAGCATTTTCAAAATAACATAGGTTACAAATTACTGACATACGATCTTCAGCCTTTGCATGGACATACAATCTGTTGTAATGGGTGTCCACCTTGAAATCTACACCAAACATGGAAGCTGATCATTTTCAAGATCTCCATGGAACATGGATTCTCAAAATAATTTTAGCTCCATAACATTGAAAGGGGTATTAAAACATAGCTTCATTGCTATGTCAGAGTCACTGGGAGCGGCATAATCTCTGTGAGTTGTCGGTGCTGTGAACAGATTGCCAACAGCTTGAATGGTAATATTGTGATCATTTTACAGCAGGCCATTTTTAGACAGCTTCTAGATTTCTGATATTTAGATTTATATATTTTAGCATAGACCTAGTGAAATAAACTGTAGTGAAAGGGTACTAGGTTTGATATGATAGCTTTCACTCTCAGACATTCAGCAAATTTCTGGCAATCTTGTTTCATGTTGTGATCAAAACAGTAGTTTCTCTTTGTACCAACAATTTGTGAAGATTCTTCTGTTTTTAAACAATATTAATTGGTTTTGTAAACATTGTGATCAGGGAATGCATTCCTACAAGTGCACAAGAAGTGTGTTCCCCATGCACCACAAACTTTTCAGTCTAACATTCCCCCACTCAAGCCTTTCCTTGTTTTTACTCAGATACAATTTTGAATGATTTTTTGCCCTATGTGCATAACTCCTCTTCCAAAGGCAACCATTGGCCAATTTAGCACTTGTGCAACTCAAAAGCTCACTTGAGAGAATTTGTGCTGTCTGTGCAGTACTGCAGATTTATCTCAGATTCTCAAGAGAAAAAAGATTGTTCAAGAGCCATTTGGAAATTCCCTGTTGTCATCATTTCCGGAGGGTGTAAACTGCATGAAACTTGGGGGCAGTGCTTGTGACATGTTACTGTGTCTGGTTGGAAACTGACGTTAGTTAGCAACGTCTGCTCCGAGAGTCATTTTATCATGTAGTCAATTGAGTAATTAGTAGCACGTTTCGCTGTGCTTATCTATCACAAAATCATGACAAATTACAAACTAAGACGTTATCATTTGAAGAGAATAAAAAACTCTTTCAAAGAATGGCCTACCTAACTTAATGACTATTTCTTATTATTTTGAATTTAAGTAATTTCCCACTTTATCTGCGCTCTGTCATGTATACTTTAAATCATCAAAAGTAGCTTGCAAAGGTATCGGCATAAACGTTTTGATACAATGCTGCGAGAGGATAAATGTTTTCAAATTCCTCAAATTAATCATCAGAAAATTTGACCGTGATATTTCATCAGAACTTCTCCACAAGAACGGTCCTTCCAACTACCAGACAACTTGTGATTACGAAACTTGTTTAACTCGATTCTAACTTAAATGAAATGTGATCGAATCACAAAACAGGCGCATCGATCGATACCAGCCTGCAGGAGAGTGATACAACAAAAATTGCCAGAAATTCTTACCGTCCTATCTCTCTTCCAACTGTGTAAAAATCTGCCACATCCTCCTTCCGGGAAACCGTAAAAAAGAATACCATCGTGTCACAGAAAATTGTCCTACGATTGCACTAAAGTTTAATTTATGTAATGATGTTATGAATTCGCTGAAAAAAGCATAATATTGAGTTGAAATGAGCGATGCTTCAGGCTTGTATCAAGACTGAGACCCTTGCTGTGCGTTCCTTTCTGTCCTTTGATCCAAATGCATTCTTTTTCACATGAACATGATCACGTGACCGCCAATTTGTAAACATATTCTCTTAGATACTGAGTATGGGCCTCGGTTTAGTGTTGTAGCCTCCCTGAAGTTTCGAACGGGAAAAGCTGAACTGAAATGTGCAATCATGGGACTCGAAACCCACCAGTTCACCTGCAATGAAAGACCAAGACGTGGGGTTATATGCGTGTTTTAAAACCCTAGGAATCTGCCTCGAAAAATAAGTTTCTTTGGAAACTCCAGTTTCGCTTCGAAATGAAAACCATGGTAAGAGGATAAGTATTTCTGTCTATGGAAGGAAGGAAGATTTCAAAAGATAATACAAATTTTCCAAATTTTCCAAAACAAGAAAGGTTATTTTTAGAGTTTACGAGATAAAATCATCAAATTGCATAACATCTTCAATGTCGAGGCAGTATCAAGGTAGACAATAGATAAAATCGATGCGACTTTTTGTTTCATTGGCAGCATAGACAGAAAAATGTCATAGACGCAGGAAACGGGGGGGGGGCCGCTGGGGGCACGTGCTCCTCCCAAGATTTTGCAGTAAACAAAGTGCCCTTTTTATTCTTAGAAAATTCCCATTTTTTCTTAAGGAAAAAGTGCCCTCGACGCGTCGTGCCCTCCCCCAAGTTTGAGATGCTTCCTTCTTGCTCTTGTCTCTTACTGGACTATAGGACAAAGGGTTAATTGAATGAAGGTGCATTCATGCGACTTTTTGTTTCATTGGCAGCATAGACAGAAACATGTCATTAGACGCAGGAACGGGGGGGGCACTGGGGGCACGTGCCCCTCCCAAGATTTTGCAGTAAACAAAGTGCCCTTTTTATTCTTAGAAAATGCCGTCGTGCCCTCCTCCAAGTTTGAGATGCTCCCTACGTCCCTGAAAAATGTTTCAATTTCATCAAGATACTGATCACCTGACTTTAAATGGGTGTAACCCATCATAACCGCTTTCTTTATGGTAGGCTCTTGTCTCTTTCTGGACTATAGGAAAAAGGGTTAATTGAAGGTGCAGTGATGAACACATTATTTTGAAATATTGGAATACTGCTGAGTTTTAGAATAAGGCCAAATGGACACTCCTTTGCAATGAAAGTCTGCTTGGCAGCCCCTTATATCTAGTAGGAAATTTGCTTCTTTTATTGAAACCAATTCTTATCTTCATAGTTTCTTAAAACAGAATGTTGGGAAGAATATAGGGATATTGTCAAAACCAGCTTGGAAGAGAGTTGAACTTGAATAGTCAGAGATTGGACTTTAAAGGCACGACCACATGTTTTGAAATCAGCCACGTGCCAAATTGCCTTAGAATAAGGAGAACCAAGTGGAGCATGCATGTCCCTGGACCTCCTTAGATTTACGCATTCTGATCTTTGCCATTTTGATGCACAACCTCTACACAGTCAAATAATGGTGCTCGACAATCAAAGAATGACAATCACTGTCCGGTGCATTGAAAGTCTTACATTTCATACAATCTCTGTTCTCAAGGGACTTGGCCAAACCAATTGCCACACCCTTTTGCCACACCCTTTTGACACAAAAACTGCAGCTTACACTGTTTTGTGCAGTGATGAAAATTCCTTGAATTAATGCCTGCAGATATGACCAAAATTTGGCAAAATGTAACGTCATAAATATTATCCATAGCATGTCAAACCAGAAACCACTCCATTGTGCAAGTTTGAACAAACGTTAGACGTTGTCCAAAAGGGAATAGAGTGTGGCCTCATTCAGTATTTATTAAATGCACTTCATTTGAACGATAAAGGCACTGTAACTAAAGATAAAGCAGCATTTCAAGTCATTAATTCAAAGTGTTGCAAAGATTTACAACCTACGATAACTATTATCAGTTTTCTTAACTCTCCTTATTAAAATGCATTTATCAATTTGCTTTTCTCTTCCATCATATTGTCACTGTGCTATATCATTAGCTCCAAAGATTTTTCGCATGTTTTTAGCACCTACTTGTAAGGCTCAGTTTCGCTGAAATGAGAAATCCAATGAAGCAGGGCTTTCCAGTCTTATAAAACGTTATAAATCAATATAAATCACACTTCTTCATCAAATAAATCAGACTAAAATTCTGAAAATAGTTTATTCATTTCATACCAGGTGAGATCCTGCACGTATTCTTTTTTATAAGAAGGGATTTGAGACAGTATTGGAAGTTTCTAAATCAAAGTTATCAGATTTTGAGTACTGAGAGTTTCTTACGAGTTTCTTAAAGGTTCCATAACAATCTTCATGTCCACTACCTGGTACATCAAGTACTTTCCAAAACAAGGCTTTTGAAGCCTTTCCAATGTTTAGACTATACTCAAGTACTTTACACGTTATATGATACAAGAACAAGTGGAAATAAAGTAAAGATATGTTAGAATCCCTCTATAAAAATAAGCAGTTTCTGGAGTTTCTTAATTGTTTGGCGATCTGAGAGTTGAGTTGCTTGTAAAAAATACGTGTAATCCCTGAGTCTTCTTCTCCCCATGTGCCGTCTACTTGCTGTAGGTAGGCTGCTATGAACTGCCTCCACTTCTCTCTTTTCTTACAAGCCATCCATAATGATGTCTTCCCACCTACTCTACGATGCTTTCAATCCCTGAATTTAGTGTAATAATATTAAGAACTATCTTGTTTTATGCCTGATTTGTCTAACTAGGTTCAGAAATCTACCCGGCTTTGATCGGCCATTTCTTCCCGTCTTCCGAAAGCTTGCAAAAAGGAGAGGAAGTGACGAGCAAATTCCCTTTGTGATCCTTCCTAGCAATAATGACACTTGCATGCATTCATGTATGTTATCTCAGAATAGCACGTGTTAAAACGTGTTCAAGTTATCGATTTGGGGTAGAGATATCAGGGAGACTTGCTCATGATCTTAGCACGTTTTTAAGATCTCTCCAATCCCTTGCAAAATCTGAGTGAGCTTAGTGGCCAATTTCAGCCAGGGAAAATTTTAAAAATAATTGAACTTGTTATTTATTCAATCAGATATTGCAAAGATAATACTTATAAATTCAGGGAGCAGTAGCCTTTCGAGCACCAGATCACCAGGTAATAACTTAGCTCTGTAAAAACTTCAAATGTCATAAGAGCTATAGAAGTACCTGGAGGGGAGTGAAGGGAAGTTTCCACATTTCAAAATTCATAGCATCAAGAGTACTGCACATCTTTGAATAATTCAAATTCTAGTTAAAAGCCAAAGATCAAAATATCTTTTTGATTTTTCTTGCTGTCTTACGAGTACTAAAAGCATCGGTTAATTCAACGATACAAAACCTTCATGGTTGCAAAAATGACTGAAAACAGGGCCTAAAACATTGATCTAATCATTAAGGACTCCTTCTACAGCACAATAAAGAAAATGCAATTTCTCATGTGCGAAAGATATCATCTGCTCAATCATTGCTATGGGATTGAAAATCATTTGTTTTTGTTCGAAAATGTATGTTTTATAACTCTTGAGAGAGTCAATGCGCATTGCGTTTATTCTGCATGAGGAGAGCTTACAGTTTGATCAATGTTTTAGGCCCTTTTCAGTCATTTTGCAACCATTAAAGTTTTATAAAGTTGAATTTACCTATACTTCTAGTGCTGTTAAGACAGTGAGAAAAATCTCAAAATTTCTTAGATCTGTTGGCTTTTAACTAAAACGTGAATTATTTAAATCAGTGCCGTACTCTTTGTGATATAAGCTTTCAAAAGTGGCAACTTCTTTCTTGCTGATTCGGGAAACCGGGTGCGCCAAAATAAACAATGCACTTTTGACAGGCCACGATAAATCGTATGCTGGACCGATTTTGAAGATTTGTGAGTTAATCTTTAGCTAAGATCCTCGATTAGATGCTAGTATTTTTGGTACATTTGTTAGTCCTCTGTTTGTGGAGCTATAAGCGAGTGTCTTAAAATTTTAGAATTCGAAAATGCTGAAAAACGGTCAGATACCGTTCTAAAGACTCGACACGAATGGACAAAGAGAGAACGTTACGTTTCATGGTGATTTGTGAATTTAGACATTGATCAGTTATAATCTAATGCACGAATGTCAGTTCTCTGTTGGATGGAATGTAAAAATATCTTTAATGATACAAAGAAATTTATTTCCTTCTAAAATTTCATTGAATTCATACTTTAAGCAGGTGCTACATCCTTGCGTCAAGGGCAGTGAAGGGACAAACAAGCATGGAGTTTTGATCAATTTCTAAATCCCCTTATCACCAAAAAAATGTTCTCTGTTTGTCCATTCATTTTGAGTCTTCAGAAAATTTGATCAACGTTTTTTGATCTTTCTAGTGATTCTCGAAATCCAACATTTTAAGAAACTCGCTTAAGGCTGTTCTCCATATCCAGCGTTTTGAGCGCGCGGGTGCTGCGACCAAGATTCACATCTTCGGTAGCGATCGTAAGCGCCCGCTATGGGAGTTGAACTTGTTCATACTCCCAAAGCGCCCAAAAATCGGTCGCTTGCGATCAGATTGATTGCTAAAGTTTATCAACTGCGCATGCTCCTATTTGGTCGCAGCGCCCGCGCGCTCAAAACGCTGGATATGGAGAGCAGCCTTTATAGCTTCATAAATAGAAGACTAAAAAGTGTACAAAATTGAGGATCTTAACTAAAGATTAACTCATAAAGCTTCGAAATCGGTCCAGTATCCAAAGTGCATAGTTTATTTGGCGCACCAGGGATCTCTTGTTTGAAAAATCATAAATTATGAATTAGTTAGCCGATTTGCAGAATTAAAACTCCAGTACACGCTTTTTTTATAAGAAACTGGTTTATAAGAAACTAGTACCAAGATGGCCAAAATTTTAAGAAACTCTAGTACTATGTCTGAGAAGTGCTAAGAAACTTTTCAAAGTCAAAAGCATGAATTTTATAGCAAATGGATCGTTGAACCTTTATTACTGGGAAATATCATCTAAGCATTTGTGTTTTCAACATAATAGAACACTGTTTATTCCTATATGATGTTTTGTATATCAAGAAACATATCTGCAGCAGTGTTAGCGACCACATTGACAATTCATGCATTCAAAAATAAGAAACCAATTAAGAAACTTTTAGTACTAAAATGGACAAAATTTCATGTTAAATTAAGAAACTTTTAGTACTATGGCCTGATCCTAGTTTCTTATAAAAGAAAAAACGTGTAGCTGACTGAAGCTTCAATTTAATTTCGGGGAACCTTTATACAGTTTGTACTGCAATTGAACATCAGTAATGTAAAATTTGTTCTGTCTGCTATGGCAAATTATACAGGAAGTCCCAGAAAATGGTTCGACATTTGATTGAATATCAAAAATGAAAATAACATGAATAGGCTCATGGAAAGAGACCCTGTCCCTACGTTTTATGAAATAATTTTACCGAGCAGAATCTTGCAGATACGTTGAAAATTCAGTCAAAATATTAAAATATGCGATAGCTGAAACCAGAGGCCCCAGTGGGTGCAACGTTAATGAAAATATGACACCACCCTCATCTATGATTTCGCTGAGAAAGGGGTATATTTGAAGCAAAATCGTAGGACCTATAATCTCAAAACAGGGGATAATTTTCTTCTGAAAATTCCGAAAAGAACGCTTAAATGCTGATGAATCCGAAATCCTAGAAATATAATGAATTTTACCTTTCTCTTAGGACCAGTATTTTCACTGTGCAAGTCTCTTTTGAGTTCAGTGATACTCCTTTAAAAGGGGGTTACCTTCAAACGTTCTCCTTGATAAGGGTCTTTTCACCCACTAGAATGTCAGAGAAAAGGGTCTTGCATGAAATAGTATGGACGAGCGTGGTGTACCTTTTACTTCTGAATTGCACCCACCGGACCAGAGACACCTAATTTACTTGTAATGTAAAAAGTTCCAAGATTGAGATAAAAGAAGGTTATCTAATGTCATACCCCTTGTTAATATAAAGGAATACTAAATAGGATTTCGAAAATAATTCAATTCTTATAACCATAGTCACAATTTGCTTGAGAATGCATGAGTCTCAAAAACTGATTTTGATAAGAGACTGAATCATTTTCAAACTTCGCTCAACAGAATTCCAGAAGGCATATCCATGTGCTTGACTTTCGCTCTGTGAATGGCTCCATATGAAGTTGCCTTAGGGTTTTATCTACATATAAAAATATGCTTGAAAGTTAAGTTATCAAAATTCGTTTCAAATTCCATTTCATTTTGTTCCGAAATAAACGAGAATCAAAAGAAACGATAGCCCATGCGACTTCTTCCACAAATGCTTTTGAAGGCCTTCTGATTTCAACTTTTGGACAAACTTGAACATTAAGAGCTTGTAGCACCGTGAACATTCAGCGGATTTGCTAGATTCTGGTATTTGAAATTGATAAAAAATCTCAGGACTCTGCCTCTTTCATCGTGGAGTCCCTACAGTAAATCGTCATTTCTTGATATTAATGAAATCAAATGTCGAACAATTTTTTGGGACTGCCTGTACAATAGATCTCAAAATAATTGGACCCCAGTTGTGTGGCTGCTGTGTAGACTTATGCCTTTTCGTCCCTTGTTTCCCTGCGTTCTTTGATTTGCTGATATCACTTGGTCAATAGGGACTCATAATATTACGGTTATATAATGGGCCCACTTTTTCAAAATGGCCTAAAAAGGTGGGAGTTCTCGTACACTCAACAAAATCACTTCAAAATCTGGTTTAAAGAGCTCGAACATTGAAAAGGAAACTTTTAGTACAAAGAATGATGTTGTCTTGACGTACAAAACGCAAGTTGCATACCTTTCAGACAGTAATCTTCCTCTGTAGAAGCAAATAGATCCATCGAAGCTGCGAGAACACCAGGCTTCTTCAACCGTTCTTTAAGAGCAACAACAACAACATTCTGAATAGCGGCCCCTGATTGGTTAAAAACTGAATTCTAGCAATTTGATTGGTGAATACGGAACCACCCTACGCGGGCCTAAAGTGGACCCACTATTCAAGAGTAATGTCATTAGTCCCTCTTGACCAAGGAACGGAGGGAAACAAGGGACGAAAAGGCATCAGTCTAGCTGCTGTGGTGGAAGAGCTGTAACTTCAGCTGTCTTGATGTTGAAAAAGCTGCATGGGTCGGATTTTAAATTAGAGTTAGAGACCCTGTTTGTCATTTGAATCAATCCAACAAGTGGTCGATAGTTTATGACAGAGGAAAGGCAAAATAAGAGGTTTCTTCGAAGACAGCACTTCTGTTGTTCTCCACAGCAGTACTAAAATTGAGTAAATTTCCAAAGGAAGAGTCCTAATGTTTTATTTGAATATTTCTGCATTTTTAAAGGGTTCTTGCAAATACTGTTTGAAAGCAGATACATTGTCCTAACATTGCCCTGGAGAGGTATATAGAAATAATAAAACTTTTATGGCGCAAGGCGTAAATATTTACGGCCCCTTTGGGGACCGGGCCCCGGACCTTTTGCCCCTTCTACGCCCATTCTCGACGGCCCTGATGAATCTTTTGCTAACCAGAGAGTCAGATAAAAGGTAGAGAGAGTCTGGAACCTAGGATAGAGAACAGGCTACTCGGGGTACTCAATGAAATATTAAGGACGAGCGTGGTTGGTGTTCCTTGTGCTCCTGCACTGCACCCACTATGGAAGGACAGTGATTTCGATGGGATTTCGACGCTCTTTGGACAAATCGTGGAAATTGTATCTGGAACACAGGCTAGGAAATTGTGGTGGCTAATCTACGGTTTGTAGTACGGAGCCCACATAACCAGTGCATAGAAAAGTGTAAGAAAAATAAAAGTATGTAGTTGAAGCCTTCTGTCGATTGTTAACCTAGACTTATAACATGAGTCCTTGTTTTCGCTCCATTGCCAACGATACCCCACAGTAACTATAAATTCAATTCAAAGTAGCAAAACCACAGTTGACTGAGACTTTGATACCTTATTTCTTTGAAAAATTTCAATACACAATGGCAAATTTCAATACACAATTTCTATACACTTGAAGTAAGTCCTTGCACGGAACCAAGCCGCTGCGCTGGTTTGAGGCTCTACAATAAGAGCTGGTTTGCAAGTGCGGGGGAGCCTCGACTGACGACACCCTTTTGTCACAGTGAAAGACTCTCTTTTCAACTCAAAAACAAATAAAACTACTTGAAACGCAAAGCTAGTCTTACAATTGATCTGACTAGGACAAAGAGAGGATATTCAAGTGTATGCACCAAGACAATAATACAGTCTCTCTGTTGATTTCCCTTTCAAACCGTAAATTCAATGAATTTCGTAGAGGTTTCGATGTCATGGAGAGGATAATGAAAACAATAACAGTAGCATTCCTATGGTTTCTTGCTGCGAATTTTGTTTGTTTTGACACATCGCTTGACGTCCGTGAAATATTGTGCCGATATTGCTCTCAAGTGCAAAGAAATTTATGAAAGAACGCTGTGTTGCAGGGGCATTCCTTGAATACGACGATTAACATCATTTTGATTTTAATGACCATAATTGAGAAGAATTAATTCATCTTTTTAACTGCAATCAAGCATAGAAAGCAGACAGTGAATACTACACCAGACATTTTACCGTCTGCAAGAAGTTCAAGAAACTAGAGAAGAAACTGTAGCCTGCTGAAAATTTCAAGAATTGCAAGAGAGTTTATTGTCTTGGTATGCGTACTTGTTTCTTTGTGGAATATCTTGTAATTTTCTGAGGTTCGTTGAAATTTGGCGCTCGTCGCAGCGGCTTTTGAAATTGGAGGGGAAATTGTTTTCACCGGCTAAACAATGTAGCAAAACATCGTATCGATTCTGTAGTGTGTTTTATGAGTCATGTTTGGAACTACAAGATTCTGTCTCAAATTCAAGAAAATAAACCCAGAAGCTACTTCATCACTCGTTGATCATTAGGATCAAATAGATTTATGTGAATAGATATCCAAAACATGGGTAATCTGGATTGTACAGTGGCGTGTATGTAGCTTTGATCTGTAGGCCTACAGTTTTTAGGCCCCACTAGTCAGAGATTATTGTAATGTAAATATGTGCAGACAAATTGAGACGAGTAGCGTTCTTTGAGACTGTGCTTTCTAAGAAATTTGGCCTATTTCCTTGGGAAAATCCTGATAAAATGCATGTATGATGAGCACAATAAATTTCTTCTACACTTCAAATATCACAGCTCATTGGTACTTCCTTCCCATTCCTTTCTTCCTGCTCAACTCCCACCGACACTGATTGACAGTTACCATCCCGTCCCACTATTGTTTGCAAAATCAATAGAAAAATTCATCATGAAAGCTACCTTGGAAACGAGATTTTGATCCTGGCCCCACCCGTGTGATCATTAATTAGGACGCGCTGCTGGAATTCATTATCAAAAATTACAAATATTTCCAAACAACAACAAACTGTAAACTATACTTGCCTCAGCAAGTGATGAAAATCCTGCCATTCCTCATTTTCCTAGAGGGTTATAAGTATGTCATGTGGTGATGAGTAGACTGAATACATAAGTATCAGTTTCCTGCATTGAACTGAATGGTTTTTGGCCTGTATGAGAAGAAATGAATATCAGATTTAAAAGGGTCTGTTTCATCCAGCATTCCTTGCACGTGTCGACTCTTGGTTGGGCTTTGTTTGTCGCCATTTTCATGGGCAATGAAAATGGCGACAAAGGCAAACCAAGAGACGACACGTGCAAGGCATGCTGGATGAAACAGACCCTTTAAGTCATGCTGGACTTTGCCCCATCCAGATCCCAAAAGTCGGCAATATTGTCAAAGGAAAATGGCATGAAATTAGTTGGGTATAATGTCAGATTGAAAAATTATGTCAAAATCCCCCCCCCCACTTCTTTCGGATTTTTCAGGGCTGGCACCGCCACTGCAGTGCAAAGGATAATTTGCAGGAACACAACAATTTTTGGCTGTCTCAAAATCAAATATGGCCTAAATGGAGACTTATATCGACATGCATGTTACTCATCGAACAGTTCAACTAAAGTAAAACAGCTAAACTAAAGTAAAAGAGAGCTAAAATTGGCCAAAACCCGCAACCCATGAAATCCCAAAGCTCCCCTCAACTAGACAAGAAACATGATGCATTCAATGCATTCCATGCATCCGCAACACGACGTAGTTCTGTAGCTTAGGTGGTCATAAACTAAGTATGCTTATTGATGTATCTGTCTCCTCTCTCTGCTTGAGCTTCTGATTGCCTACTCAGGCCAGTGTTAGTTCTCTCTTTTGTTTTCGAGGGAAATCAACACACGAGCTTGTTAGCAGCAAGGCTTTAATCATAATCGTCATTATTAGATTTGGTGCAATAATCATGTTTGTTGCTTGATACCGCACTCATTTCTAGCATTTTCTTTACTTCATAGAGAAACTGATTGAAGCTTTTGACATTAAGCCTATATTTGCTCATTCTGAACGACTCAATCTTGCTTAGGATTAGACTGGCTTACGAATTACAAACTCATAGTGCCTTGATGTAATTAGAGGTAAGATTATAGAGCGAGGAATCTTGTACAACTCAACACAACAAAACGATGTATTTGAAGCACCTCTATGATCTGAGGTAATGTTGCGGTGTGAGACCCAGCAGGGGTAAATGGTTCTTGCAATACTTGATATCATTGTTCTCAATGAAATTTCCATCTAAATCTTTATTTTTTGGTCTTCTCTTCCCTTATTTGCTGGCCGCACAATGTACAGAATTCTCAATAGACACTTTTCGCGAAGATATTTGCGACCTTTATCTCTGTTCTTGAGGTCCCAGTAGGAGTTGTGGGTACGGGATATTTGGAAGTTGAAATGAAAACAGAAACAGCACATTTGAAGGCAAAAATTGTTATCCTGAAAAAACTTTGTTCCACATGGCCAATTGTAAAGTGGGTCATTTTAAACCCTGAATTGTAACCATGTATCAATATGTTTAAATGGAAAGAAATGATGAAGTATTAGTTTGACATTTCGATATTCAATTTTCTGGTGTAAATCAATGAGATTTGATATATTTAGGCCCCCTTGCAAATGGCTCTCACTCTTCTGTTTAGGCTGATTTCCAGTCAGTGGAATTTTCCGAGCTGGCGGAGATGCTATTGTTAGTGGGAGAAAATGTCGCTCTGAAATTGAATAGTTACTACAACGGCTGAGCAACTTTTTATTGGCCACCGGGTAAGCCAGAAAAAAGTTCCCACTTTTGAAAATTCATAGCACCAAGATTACTTCACAGATTTGAATCATTCAAATTCTAGTTAAAAGCCGAAAGATTAAAGTATTTTTGTGATTTTTCTCGCTGTCCTACCAGCACTAGAAGTATTGGTAAATTCAACTTTGTAAAAATTTTATGGTTGCAGAATGACGGAAAAAGGGCCTAAAACATTGATCAAATTGCAAGGACTCTATTCACGCCGAAGAATAGGCAATGGGCACTTCACCTCCCTTAAGTGTGATAAAACATCGATTTTCAAACAAATAATAAAGATTTTCAATCCCATGGCAATTAATGTACAGAGGATATCTCTCATCCATGAGAAGTTGCATTTCCTCCATTAATATGTGGAAGGAGTCATTTATGCTTTGATCGATGTTTTAGGCCATTTTTCAGTCTTTTCGCAACCATGAAATTCTTGTAAAGTTGAATTTACCTATATTTTTAGTGCTTGTGAGACAGCGAGAAAAATCACAAAAATACTTCAATCTTTTGGCTTTTAACTAGAATTGGCATCATTGAAATCTCTGAAATACTCTTGCTGTTATGAATTTTCAAAAGTGGGAACTTTTTTCTGGCTCACCCGGTAGAATTTTGCCTGCTCAAAAATTCCGCCAACTGGAAATTGGCCTTTATGGCCAATAGAATACTTCCGTATTTTTGTTTTCTTTGCTTTTCTTTGTGCTTTGCCAGTGTCTTCCTGTGATGACCCTGTGCGACGTTTTTAACAAAACTGTGCCATTCGCCTTCGCAGCGTCGTTTAAAAATGCAGGGGGATAAGGAAACAAGGCCATAGAGACGAGAAACACTTACAGGAAAACAAGGACCTAGGGCACCAAGTATCCAGGTGCTCATGGCTCCGCTGAGCATCGGAAAGCTCTGAACAGCAGTGATCCAAGGATAAATTTGAAAGTGCATAATTCGTATATGGATGTAAATCAATTATTATCCCTTCAAAGTGATAAAACGAGGGAAGAAACAAGTTTACAAAGAACGAGTAAAAAATTTTGGGCTTGGGACTATGAGTTATCCATCGAGTTGACTGGTTCGTAGAATGTAGATTGATATTTCACAAAATATGTTTAGGTAAAGAGAGCGCTAGAAATGCTTGAAAGAGGACTCGACGTTAGATCAACATTTTTGCTGTAATTTTCGAGTAATGAGTGTTTTAGTCTAGGCTTTCGCAGCGATTTAGTCCTAAGACCTTCAGCTATTGATGCAATCTGCAAGTCTGTTGAAGTAGGTCTGCGAAAATACGTGCATGTTGCGTTATTTATGGACGACGAAGAGTCGCAAATCGCAATTTCTAGTCGATACAAACAGCATGTCAAACACAGCAACTGCGACATTTCTCCTTCCCATGTGTTTTACTCGTGAGCGAAAAACAGTTGGTTTCTTGACTTGCTAGCCATCGCCTTTTTTCAATGAGACTTCGGCAGCTGCTAGTTTGAACGCACTCAAAATGTAAATAAGAGCTGTTAGCAAGTGAACGGCCCAAAACCCTCAAAATAGTTGGCTTGAAAGTAAATGTGATGTCAGATTATGTGTTATGGTGCTGCGATGTTTGTGATCAAGACAAGAATAGGCTGTTCATATTATGGAAAAATACTGTGAGAAGTAAGTAAAATCCTCATATGAAACTTGAGAAAGCTTTCTGTGTTACAAGATGAAAAAATCTGCGTTTCAAGATGATTATTTTGTTGACATTGATTCATCTCGAGCGACGAAGCAGCCAAATTACTTAAGATATTTCGACAGTTATCGAAACACTCCTTCAAGTAAGGGACGGTACAAAGTTTATTTCATAACATGGCTGGTACAAAGCGTAACTGGGCAACTACTTCTTTTGAGCTTGTAAAGAACGGGAACAACATATTTCATAAAGAAAATATTTTACGGGAAAATAACTTTTTACCAGCTGAAGATGATGTTTGAAATGTAAAACTATTCATTTTAAGGAGAAAATTGTGGATCATGAATGATTAGAAATGAATCAAATGATGCAAAATTCCATGCCAAGGTTTATCAGTCATATCTTTTATCTTCAAAGTCAATTATTTTGTTGACAAGACTTGTGTGAGGAAGAATTGATTTTTGCTATGGTCATTTGATTTTGTTGTGGCGCAGTAGTATTATCACTTTGAAGCCAGAACAGTCAGGTGGAGTGGGTTTCTATACCCGGTAGGACCCCACCACTTGAGCGTCATGACAAGGGGTCGCAGACTCGATTAGGCCTGCTCTTTTTCTGCGATCCCAGTGATATATTATACAACATCTAATGCTCAGGAATATAGGACACTCTTTAACAACAGGGTGACGGCTGTCAATAGTATCAACTCGTTTAAACACAAGATCAAGGACAATTTTTTCCAAAATATACAGAGAGAGGAAAAAGACATGTGCTGTACTAAAACTGCACATTCTCTGTCACATTCATGATGTGGCCTTACTAAATTATGCTTTGCCCAAAAGTACATTAAAGTATAGTGTTAATAATTTTTCCAACCATCTCTAAGGTGACCATTATGGAAATGAGGTAAACTCGATCTTTTAATGCTATCCCTTTTCCGTTTAACGTTATTTCATAGTAATGAAAACAAAAATTTTATTATCTTTAAACATATTGGGATCATATCAACAAGAAAATTTTATGATAGCTTTCATAGTCGAATTTTGAAGATTTTTCAAACGGGAGTATTTTGTTTAGGACACCGGTTTCATGTCTGCTGGCACTGTAAGTTGCCAGGGCCAAATACCTCACGAAAACATGAAACCTCAATTCTTAATGTAAAAGCTCTGATTAAAGGGGCCAATGCAACAGTGCCTATTTTACGCCGAATTCACAAGGCCACAATCCGAAGAAATTAGGAAGCGGAGATTTCTTCCAGAAAGAAGCTGTCGAGACCACGCTCTGCTAATCAGAAGAAAACGCCCTATCCTTAGTTATGCAGATAGTATTTCCACGCGCCAGCTATGGAAAAGGGTGCATAAAATGTAAATGCGAACAAGTCTTACGTATGTATTAGAATCATTAATACGCAGTAATTGTTAGTGAAGGTCAGAATTTAACACGGTTTGGCTTTGACCTTTTGGGATGCGATCTACATAGCGATGTTCCCTAGTTCGAAACCTGGTGAAAACCCTATTTCGAGATAAAATTATTTGTTGTTGCAAAGACTTAAAACTAGTATCACCCTCAGGATCAAACCTTTTTGTTTTTACAAAGAAATACACTGGCTGAAAATGACTTTATTGATGATTGGCTCAAAAACCGCCCACATCGTGCCATTGACT
Source organism: Aurelia sp. 3 sensu Dawson et al. (2005) (assembly GCA_964020215.1). Classification (NCBI taxonomy): domain Eukaryota; kingdom Metazoa; phylum Cnidaria; class Scyphozoa; order Semaeostomeae; family Ulmaridae; genus Aurelia; species Aurelia sp. 3 sensu Dawson et al. (2005). The sequence goes on from OZ026580.1 coordinate 18,226,958, forward strand.
GATTTGAAACTTGGCGAAAACAGTTTTAACGCTCAGGAAATAAGATTTTGTTTTTGCGTAGAAATACAGTGGTGAAAGATTGCTATATTGATGGTTAGCTCAAAAACGGTCTATATCGAGCAACTGACTGACTAATTCGAAGCTTGATGAAACAATTTCAACACCGTCAGGACAGAAGATCTTGTGTTCCCAACAAATACAGAAGGCCAAAATAACTACATTGATGATTTGTTGAAAATGGTCTACATCATGCCATTGACTGATTTGAAACTTGATGAAAGCAATTTTAACCCCCCTCGAGACATAGATTTTGCTTCTACCAAGAAATACGGGAGGCTAAATGTAACTATGTTGATGATTAATTTCCAAAACGGTCTACATCGTACCTTTGACTGATCTGACACTGTAAAAAAACAATTTTAACACTCTCAGGACACGAGACTTTCTTTTTACAAAGAAATACTGTGGGCAAAAAATAACTATATTGATGATTTGTTAAAAAATGGTCCACCTCGTGATATTCACTAAATTGAAGCTTGGACTCTTCCTGTTGACGTATAAATCCAGCATAGAAATTTCTTGTGCTGTGGTCCTTTCTGATCCTCTGTGTGCCATCTGGTTGGCGCTGGGTGTGGAGATTTCTCGTGGGTGGATTTTCCCGCTGTGACCTCGGTTTAGTGTTTTGCGTTGGGAAGTTCTCTCGTGCGCGGTGTCCACCGTCTTTCTGGGAGGCTGCGCGTCATTCCTGACCTCGTTGGGCTAGCTTTATTGCTTTTATCTTGTTCTCAATACATTTACATTTTGTGATAAAAGTGGTTCAAATGATTGTAAATTGTAAATAAGAGTAGGCCTTAATTAGGTTTAATTTCGCTATTTTTTAGTTTAGCCTACGGAAAATGAATTGTTGATGATGATGAGCAGTCGTCAAATACAGCAACACCATTTCAATATTTTATGAATTGCGCTTCAATAACCAAGAGAAAAGAGTTATCTTGAAGACTTATTTTTAAAGCGCGGCCTCTTCAGTAAGCATGGGTACTGAGAAAAAGATCGAATATGAAATTCACCTGTCTTAGCTACATGGCAATATTTTTGGATACCTTGATCAAAAGTGGCTGTTTTTATTGTCAAAGAAGCAGGCCTGGAGCAGGGATTTTTCAACACTTCAGAAAGTTTTGTAAACAAGCATTATACCAGGCGAGCCGAGAAAAAGTTCTCGCCTTCGAAGACTCATAGCACTAGGAGTACTTGACCAATTTCAGGCGCGCAACTAGAATATTTCAAGGGCAGGGGTTTTGTGGTAGAAATTTGATATAAAGATATTGGATTTCCAATTGAGACATTCAGGGCAATCGCATGATATGAGTACATTTTCCTATGGTTTCAAGGCAGTCAAACAATAATCTAGGTGTAAACTACTGGCTAGTTTTCTGAAGATGATGATAACAGAATCAACTTTAAGTGAACAAACTCAGTCAGCAGCTAACGTAAAACTGTACTGACGCCGACTATTCAAACAAAACGTCCAACAATGTAATTGACTAGCCTGATGAGAATAGAGCAAAATTACCTTCCTTGCCAAAAAGGGCAGGGGTTGTAACCCCCACAACCGCCCCTCCCCCCTTAGATTCGCCCCTGAATTTAAATGCTCGATCAAATTTTCACCACATCTCTGGATAGGTAGAAAGTGCTCTGTTATGAATAGAAAAACTGCTAACCCTTTGAAAGATTTAGCAAAAATTTTAGCACAGAACCGTTTCTTTGAAAACTTGCTCAATTTTGACATTGCTGGAGAACAAAAGAAGTGCCGTTTTTGAAGAAACCACTAATTTTGCCTTTTCTCTGCCATAAATCAGCAACCACGTGTCAGATTTACACATACAAGGCATCAAATTCCTAATGCATTTTGTAAAAATCGAGATGAACGAATTTACAGTTCCTCCACAGCAGCCACACAAACCGGGCACAATTTTTTGAGGATACCCTATAGTGTAAAATGAATACTATATACTTATATATACTAACACCATATACTATATAGTGCAAAATACTACATTATGTACAGAGAGCAAAATCTGTGGTCATCGCAAGGAAAATATGAAAATTTCCAAAAATTTGAAATGTTTAAATACACACAGAACACAGAAAACTAAAGCTTGCAACCAAATAATTGCCATTGCAGGCTCAACGGACTAAAACATGGTAATTTAGCAAGTTTGATAATTTGGTTGGACATCTAATGAATACAGACAAAGAGGACTGCTAAAATAGACACATTCATCCCTGGCCGGTACTCCTGCCATAGAGTCATTAAGTAAGTCTAAATATGGTTCACTGAATTGGATGGTTCTCGCGCAAGTTAATGCAAGGGAAAATGAAGAAATCAGATAAAAATTGTGAACTAATCCAAGGAACCACTTTGTTTCACTCTAGCACTTAGTGAAGAAATTTGTGCCTAGTGGCTCGAGGTGAAATGAAGCAGTCATATCGCAGACTTTTAAAACTGATTTCTGGAGAACTGAGGGCAATATTTTAGGTCTTTTATTACAAAAGCATTTCAGCCCGTAACTTATTGAAAGTATGGGAGATCCTCTTAAACATTTCGGAATTATCCGTGTAGTCAAGATGAGGCCTAAACTTTGTCTGAAAGAATTATGACCGGCCTAAAAACTGAATTATTTTACTCTCTCTACTCTCACTATTATATTGATTTTAGAAACAAGTTATCTCGTTTTTCTTTTCAACTTTTGAGAAATGGAAGTTACTCTGTTTTTAAAAAATTGAACATGAAATTGTTTTCTTATTTTGTGAAAAATGACTGTTGTGGAAGTGTGAATAAAAAGATTTATCTTGGCTCATACGCGTTTAGACAAAAATAGGGAGTAGCTAACAAACAGGCAAGCTTGACTGATCTTGAGTTAAACTGAACTTTATTCTAACTTAATGCTAACAAATGATGATCATATCAGAGTACTTAATGTCTCCTGATCAGACCGTCAAGGAAAATCGTTCGATTACAATTTCTATGAGTTACTGTCAGAAAATGCATTTGAACAACAGCGAGTTGTCGTACGTATTGCTAGTTCTGGGTTTGCACGAAAAGGTAATTATCCTTGTGTTTTCTCTCTTGCCCGTTGGACTTTTTCAGAAATCTTGCATTTTTTCGAAGTTATGTTGTTTTTCATTTTTCAAGTCTTTTGAGGATGTGACGTCATCAAATTTCTAAATCATAAATTTCTAAAATAAATAAATAAAAAAATTTCTAAATTTCTAAATCAAATCCTTTGCCGGATACCGTATTGTAAACATTCATAAACTATGGTTTCCTTGGAAATTATTTCATGTTTTGTCGACAATTGTAGAAATTATGATACTTGTAGGTTTTTTGGACGTTTTTCTTGAATTCTTAAAAAAGAGGAAGAACATTCTAATGCTGAAAATACTGAATATTTCAGAAAAGTCCAAAGGCAGAATAGCTACAGTTTTTTGATGCAATTTTGTTAAAAAGAAATAGGTCATATGATTTTACACTGACCTTTGTGGAGACATGGTAGAGATCAGGAGCCTATGCTGTGTTTTGTGTCTTGAGTGCTTTGTTTGGTTTGCTTGGGATCGTTGGGTCTAATATTGTTCTTGTTTTTTGTGCCGGGTGAGTCAAAAATATTTTATCGTTTGAGGGCTGTGAAATTGGAAGTACGAAATAAGAAATAAGAAGCTATGTTTAATTTCGTTGCAGATTCTAATGAAAGATACAGTTGCCGTTTCAGCAGAGTGATGCAACGTAATTGCAGCAATGGAGGACAGCGCTATTGCCAACTTTCTGCTACTAGGCATTATCGTAACCTTTATCGTACTCAGTCTATTGGCGCATTGTCTCGTAATTTTACGAGCTCGTCGGAAAAAGAAAGAAACAGACCTGGAGGATGAGGAAACAAAGAGTCCAGAGCCGACGTAAAGTTTGGCGTAATTTACGGCATGCCGCAATGTATGGCAGCACTGTCAAGATGGTAATATCTTCACCAGAAAGTTTTTAATGAAATGAAACAACTTGAAGATGGTATGAAGGAATTTTGTAACTATTTCCTTGATTTAATGTTGGTGAGGCTTTCATCATGACTAGATCATTTTGTGATGTCCAACATACTCCATTGAATGAAGAACAATTTAGGAAAATTCTATGACGATTTCCTATTTGTTAGCAGACACTGTGTATTCAGTTTCTGATTTTTCCTAATCTTAGAAGGGTTTTTTGTGCAATGGGATGACTGACTGATATTTTTACCTTTTAAGGCAGAAGTACAGTAAATCTCCGCATATGAGAACCTAACAAAATAAGAACCTGCAGGCTGTTTTTCCTAAATTATGTACCTTGTAATTAAGAACCTGTTTCAGTGTGATGAAACATGGGTTCTTATTGCGGGCGTAGCAAAGTTGATTTTTGATAGCTGCTGTTATTAATTTCATTTTGGTCCAACCTGGCTTTTAAAGTTTGATTCTCTTCCCCCAATTAGTTATTAGGTCTACAAGGACACTCCCAAAACAAACAATAGGGCTGAACATCTTTGTAAGAACCTGAAACGGCCTACATGAGGCACCCTTCAAATAAGAACCTTCATACCTTGAAATTAGTCTTAATATCTTTGAAATAAGAACCTACTTCAGCCCGGCTCTGAAAAAAGTAGATTCTTATATGCGGGGATTTACTGTATCCTAGGTGCCAGACCGATATTTCTAGGGGTTATACCGAGTGCCCCAAAAAAGTATAAGAGTTTGAACAATTCCTGCGAGGGAGCTTTGGTTTCAAAAGTTTTTATTTTTAATTCATTGTTTAGATGAGATCTCAACTTAGATTTTGCAACCTCGCATATCCAAGTCGAGTTTGTATTCGCAGAGTAACAGGTGAAATTTCCGAGGCAGCGTAAGACAGATGGTTATTGAATCATACAGTTACTTAAGTTGAATTATTCGTGTGTGATATGTAAAAAAACATTTTTCGTGAAGCTCGAAATACATTATTTTGTGAAAGTCTGTTGGTTGAATTTGAAAGTGAAATTTGCTCTTCTCTAGTTCAACATCCCAAATCATTCGTTCTTATAGCTGAATAATCACGACTGAGACCCCGTCCACATGTGTACGTTTACGTCTGTCACCCCATACTTTCTTAAGGGCAATTTCCTGTCAGCGGAATTTTCCGAGCGGGCAGAATCTTAAACAATAAAGGGTTGCTCAGCCGTAACTATTTATTCAATTTCAGAACGACGTTTTCTCTCACAAACAATAGAATTTCCGCCCACTTGGAAAATTCAAGTGACTGGAAATCAGCCTTTATGCGTTTACGCCTTGCATCCACATGTAAGCGGCGTTTTAAGTTACCCTAAACGCACATATTCGAAAACGCTTTCCCACTTTTGAAAACGCTGTTGTCACGGTTTTGAGTGTCCCGTTTGGACGGTCGTAAACGCATACTTTCGTGAACGGTGACGTCTCAGACATCATATTCATCAGTCTTTTACTTGTTTTGAAAACACTGTTTTTACGTTTTCATGTGGACCGTCGTAAACGCATACTTTTGTAAACGATGACTTCATAGGCATCATGGACGCCATGCTCCTCATTCATTTCCCAAACGATAAGTGTGGACGGAAAACATTCTATGCATTTACTAAGCGTAAACGTATACGTGTGGACGGGGTCTGAAATGAAACTTGGTACCCTGGGTACCAGAGCCTCAAAATTTAAATGAAAGGAAATTGGTAAGAGGAAAAGAGAGAAGGAAGAAAGGAGGTATACGTTCTTTCCTTCCTTACTTTTTTCTTTTTATTATTTTTTGGCTCTGGTACCCTGGGTAGTACCCTGGGTACCAGACTCTCCCAAGAAAGAAATTTCTTTCTTGGGAGAGTCTGGTACCCAGGGTACCTGGGTAGAAACTTGGGTGAGAACGTTACTTCAGTAGAAGAACACACCACTTGACACCGTTTGTTCAGTCTTAGAAAGTTGTGATGTGAACCGTCAGAGTGCATCTGCAATCTTTTCTCAACATTTCTCTTATCAATATGATAGTTTAATTGATCGATAAACTTTTAAGAATAGAACTATCAGTGGTTGATTTGACTCAAAAACTACCTTCGAATTACGTATATATATATATGTAGCAGGATAATTCAATATCCATCTATCGTAGGCTGCCTCAGAAGTTTTGCTTGTTTTATTGAATTACCCTGCGAGTACAAACTTGATTCGGACAAAATGGAACGTCGTAAAATATAAGTTGATACCTCATAAATACAATGAACTGAGAATAAAACATTTTGAGACCACGGCTTCTCCGCAGAAACTGTTGAAACGCTTACACTTTTTGGGAAACCCAGTATGCTGGTATGGCACCGTCTGGCATATTTTGTCAAATTTTGCAAGCCTTCTCAAGATCAGCAAACATTTTTTGGTAGCCATTTGATATTGGCTTCTGAAGAATCTCAGGCCCCGTTCACACTACTCCGTTTTGTACAAAAACGGAGACAAAAACCTCCGTTTTTGTGACAGTGTTCACACTGATCCGCACAAAAACGCCACAAAAACGGAGGTTTTCGAAAACGCAGTCAAAAGTGGATATCCACAAAAACGGAGGTTTTTGAAAACGCATTTGATCAATGTGAACGCACAAAAACGGAGATTTTTGAAAACGCTCCAATATCCAACAATGAGCTTCACAAAAACGGAGTAATGTGAACGCACAAAAACGGATGTTTTTCGCTGCGTTTTTGGTTTCGGGCAGATCAGTGTGAACGCACAAAAATGGAGATTTTTCTCTCTGTTTTTGTACAGAAACGGAGCAGTGTGAACGGTAGCTTCGATGCAACGAAAACGGATACTAAATAAAAACGGAGTTGTGTGAACGGGGCCTCAAACTCAAACATGGCATTTCTTTTCAAGCAGAACTATGGAGAATTCGCACGACAAATTGTTTGGAACATTGAATAAAATTAAAGGTACACATGGCAAATATTTTGCGAATGTTCCTTTATAAGCAGAATTGAGGTGATTTTGTACTGCAATTATTTCAGAAACTTCAAAAAGACCGAGACATGAAATTGCAAACATTTAACAAACATTTCTTTACAAGCAAAATAATTTTTTGGGCATTTCCTTCGGAATTCTTCGAAAAGTTAAAAAGAATAAAGTAAACAGCCCTATGATTTACCAACGTTCCTATAGACAAGCAGAATTTAAGGGAATTTGTACAACAGTTGTTTTGGACAGTTCAAAATGTTTACGAATATTCCTTGAAAAGGGCAACGTTTTTGGAAAGTTAAAAGCAATTTAAAGACTAGCATCACAAAATTTTGCTGACATTTCTTGACAAAGGCAAAGCAGAGTCTGTACAAAGATCGCGTCAGAAACTTAGAAGTTCAAAAGTAGAGACTGAAAACATTTTGCAAACATTACTTGTCAAGTTCATTCACTGATCAGTGAGCTAAATTTCTCTGTATCATTGCTCTTCTCGAATTCATAAAGAAATGCATAGCTTCAAAGATATAAAGAATGCTCAGCAATTTGTAGTTAGACTTTTTATATTACTCGAATTTCTCATATTGTTTCGGATTCGCAGGAAATCGAATGCGAAATGCCATTTTATTGTGGTACTTTTTTAAGAGAATTTTAGGGGCTAAACCATAACAAGAGTTGTAGTCAGAGACTGAACTTTGGGAATATTAACTTTGATATGTTTCGTTTATATAAAGGCATTGACCTCTAGTTTAGTAAGCTTTGTGGGTGACTCAAGTCCGAAACATACATGTTGAGCCATGGGCGATTCTGACGCGAGATGAATGTTTCAGAATTGTCCACGTTAAAGAGAGAACAAAGACCAGCAGCCTTTGTGATCGTTTGTTTTTGTTTTTGTGAATTTCGTACAGTCAGTTACTCCAGAAGCTGTGGAGAGCAAGTCGCTGACTTTGTGCAAAGCATGCTGGTCTTTGTACTCCCTTTAATTCTCAAATAAATCGAAATACTTACCTTCCCGTCTTCGTTGGTATTTCCTGTTATTTACTTGATAATTTTTGAGCCTTGTCAAGCTGCGAGTCTAATTCCGTCATTTTGAAATTTGATTTGAAATGTGGCGGTTAGCTGATGTTGCAAAAAATCATGTTTCTCAAGCAGTTCTAATAAGCAAACTCATTGACCAATAAGGTTAGCGGTCCATGCCTTTGCCCACAAGAAGACCTGCTTGAGAAACATGACTTTTTGTAACATCAGCCAACCGCCAGATTTCAAATCAAATTTCAAAATGACGGAATTAGACTCGCAGCTTGACAAGGCTCAAAAATTATCAAGTAAATAACAGGAAATACCGGCAAACACAGGAAGGTAAGCATTTCGATTTATTAGAGAAGTAAAGTGGAACATTCTGGGCCATTCTTCACGTGTCACAATTGTCAATGGTTGAGCCAGAAAAAGCTTTTAAGCGTTCAAATTTCGTGTAATGAATAATTCTGGATGAACTGGAATGAATTTCATCGAAGGTTCCAGGCCTTTTATATGCACCTTGAAGTAAATAGTTTTTTGTTATCAAATTCTGATAAGAGAAATTGTACGAACGATATGAATTTTCAAACGCCTAAGATATTTTTGGTGCACCCAATAGATTTCAAATAAAGGATTTTAGTGCAAGAATGTTTGATCAATGAAAGTTCTTTGATTCTGTCAAAAAATTTTTGCGAGATACTGAGCCTCCTAAAGCCTGGCATGAATTCTTGCAGAAATGCAAAATAGATATTTTAGAACAAGTTTGTAATAGACAAAATCGGATAAGGTTTGTTTACGTCCATTTCAAGTCATGTGATCAATGTCTTGATAAAATATCTTTTGATTTCTCTGACAAATTTCGTGCCATGAAGAGTTGTACCATGAGTGCAAAAAGTAACGTGATACTAAAAGTTGGCAAGAGTTTGGTAACATGACTTGAAATAGGTAAAACAAACATTAGCCGATTGGGTCTATTAGATATTTCTTTTTCAATTTTATTTTCAAATATTTCGCTGTATGCTTCAAAACCAGGCAGCATTAAAAAGCGTTAAATTCACCAATTCAAAAACAAATCAAAATATCTTTATATTAAAGATTTGGTGATTTTTCAAACAGGAGCACTATAGGATAAGCCTTAAATTTGAAACAACCTTAATTTGTCCTGGCTGCTGGAGGAACAAGGAAGTGAAACGTTGAGAAATCACTTGAGTCAAATATAGCATCAAAAGAAAAAGATGGCAGTCATCGATCGAATCTATTTGGATTGGAAACCAAATACACACAAAATACTTTTGGAGGAAATTCTGTAGATTTTCCAAAAAAAATTGGTTTTTATTGAGTCACCCAGTAAAGCTGCATCGAGGTAGGACAAGATCCGAAAAAATATGGTGGCTTTCAGTGTAATGTAGATTATTTATTTACATAGAGTTAGGGAGATTATTAACGAGTAGCAAAATTACTCTGCATTGTAATAGATGCATTTATTGTAGTCATCTTCAAGAGCCCCGTTACACAAATCTTATGTTTCATTAGATAAATGAAATAGGACGATCATCATACACTTTTTCCTCCAATTTTGTTGCATTCTGTAACTTATCATTGCTAAAAACAAGTTAGAATCATTGATTGTTCGAAGCTAGAATAAAAAATAACATGAAATTGGTTCAGGCTGTAAATTTATAAACAACTGCTTCAGACAAAAAAGTTTCAGCGCTTTAAATTTCGTCAAAATTCGTGAATTCAGTTAATTTTGTGCTGTTGTACTTGAAGTACTACAGGGTGTCCAAAAATAATTGTGCCCCGTTTGTGTGGCTGCTGTGGAGGAGCTATGAATCAAATTATCTGGATTTTTAAGTAGTTGCATAGATCAGGCCTTAACTTAGAGTTTGAGACCTTGTTTGAGTAAATCTAAAAAGCGGTTGCTGATTTATGGCAGAGAAAAGGCAAAATTAGTGGTTGCTTCAAAAACTGCACTTCCATTGTTCAGAGTTGATTAACTCTGCATTTTTCTACAACGATTTCAAAATAAACTAAGTTTTCAAAGAAAGGGTTCTAGTGTCCTATCAGAATTTTCACTACATTTTGCAAGAGGTGGAAACTGCTCTCCTATGAATAGACAAGACAGCTAACTCTTTCAAAAAATTAGCAAAAATTTCATCGAGACCCTAGGACCATTCATTTGAAAACTTACATTGAAGCCACTTGTCCGATTGCCTCATGCAAGGTCTCAAACTCTAACTTGAAGCCTGATCTATGCAACTGTATAAAAAACAAGATAATTGAATCCAAAGCTACGGCTGTAAATTTGCTTAACATTTTGCGATTTTAGTCCAAACGTCGTTTCAGTTTTTCGCCATTTTGTCCTTCGGAGCACAATAAAAAGGATAGCAGTGATAAAGAGGCAAGAAAACAATAGCGTGGATGGCCGCGTTGAGACCTGTGAATTTAAAGGAACAATTTTGAAGTTTGCTGACCTTCGAAGAGGTCTTAATTTGTACCAGGATCTCGAGAAACCATTTTGGTGCAACAGGGCTCTTTAGAAGGACCATGTAGAGAAATGTTTGGGTCTGGTATGTAGAGGTATTATAAAGACTACAGAAAAAATTCAAATTCTCGTTACTTAACTAATGTAGATAAAGAAACTGGAATTTGAGAGGAAAACGTTTTGTAATTTTGTTACGCTAACAATTTTTATTCATTTATAATGATAAATCGTTTGTTTGAAGCGTATATAAACTATTGCTGATACCTGTCAACTTTTATGACTGTTTTGATATGATGCAATTGAGTGAACATCGTGGTTACAAGCACACATTGCTTGACTACCATGTTGACTGGCACAATTGTGAGCGAACATCATTTGTAAATGTAAAGACAAACATGCCGGGTGAGTAAGAAGGGTATGCACTGTTTGAAAAATTGTACGGGAAAAGCTATGCTGCCAGATTGTGACAATGTGATGCCAGCATCTTACTGAGGCTTCAACTTAGCTTTTGAGACATTTTTCGTAGTTTTAGGCACATCACTTCTCAAATTACGAACTAGCCAAACATCCTGTTTCTCAGTTTGCTTAAGATCAACCAAAAATGGGCTGTCTGTAATCACGTAGATTTCAAATTTTGATGGTCAGCATTGTTGAGCGAGCCAAATTAAAATCAAAACGGTGCTCTGGAAAGAATGAAAACTTACCGACACATTTCATTCAGCAATTGGTGGAAGAATTTAGCTTTTTCGGGTAAGCATGGAGTTCACAGTTCTTCTTTAAATCTCGCTTCAACCTTTGATGAATGTATGCGAAGATTGTTGAGCTTTATTCTATAAAGCAAAGCGGGAAGAATCTTAGTAGGGAGAAGATATGGCAGGATATCTTCACACAACAATATTAAAGAAATGATCAATGATAACCTGAAATCAGTTGTTGTTACGAAATTTTCAAAAGCCATATTAAAGGGACTGTTTCATCCAGCATGCCTTGCACGTGTCGTCTCTTGGTTTGCCTTTATTGTCACCATTTTCATAGGCCATTCAGTTGCTGATTTATGGCGCAAGACAGTCAAAATCATTGCCTGCCTCAATATCAGAGGATTCATTATTCTCCACTATATTAAAATTCAAAGAAATTAATCGAAAATACGAACCTAGCCCTGTTCTGATCTTCATAAGTTAAACAGATAGTCATTGATTGGATTTTATGACAATCTAGAATATTGAACATGTCTAGGGTTCCTGGGAATGTTGATTTGGACACAAATGCTGGAGGCCGTGACATACGTAGTACATCAATTAATTTACTTCTCAAAAGTGCAAGTCGTTTCAAACCAACAATAATGGGTCCATCAGGCTGCCTGGTCAATATTCTTGTGTTATGTGGTCATTCATGACTCCCAACGTGTTTCCTGACATAACGGCAAAGTCCATTTTATGCTGAAATATAAGTCATAAGGTTAGATGCGGAGATAAATCCTCTGGTTATAAAACAACCATTTATTTTTACTTTCTTCCTCAATAAATCAGCTGCCAATTGTCAGATTTACTCAAACTCGGTGCCAAAATCTAAGTTGAAGCCTCGTCTATTAAACAAAATTGAACAAGTGAAAGCTGAATTTATGGCTCCTCTGCAGTAGTTATTCAAACGGCGTACATGTTTTTAGGACACCCTGCAAACATCAACGCACACTTACAACCATACAAGCAGCTAATTGACGTCACAATCAATAATTCAATCTGTGAAAGAAGCATCTTTCAGACTTCGGGCGAACAAGGGGCCCTACTTGTGCTCCCTCCCCCCCTTTCTCCCGGCATAATGGAAAAACCAGACCCAGGACCAGTAGGACCGGACCCTAACGGACCGGACCCCGGCAGAATACCCATTCATTTCCATGTTTCCAGATGACTAATTGAGTACATTGATAATGGGCTACTTGCTTTTTTACACACTAGAGCCTATTTCTTGGTTCATAGAAAGCTCCCTGAGGTTTAACAATGTATCATCCTTAAATGAAGAATGCTAGGACAGTTGGCTGCGGTAGTTTTATTTTGTATCAGAGTTTGGCATTGTATGTTATCTAAATCCTTTTCTGAATGTCAATGAGAATCTTGCCCGTGGACAATTCAAGTGAGTTACAGGGCCTTGCTAGAGATGATCATGCCTGGATCTTCGTGAGTCTTCATTCCTTTCAACCGGAAGTTTGTCTGTTGATTAGATGATCAATGTAGCAGATTGTGCATTCTTGCAGTTAATGTGGTATCCAGAGTTTAGGTATTTCTTTTCAGCGATAATTGTATTGGCCTTGTTTCATTTTCGAAATGAAGCTTCTGTACCGTCATTACAAACTCACGACGGAAAGGGATAGGCATTCATAGGGTCCGGTCCGTTAGGGTCCGGTCCTATTGGTCCTGGGTCTGGTTATTCCGTTATGCCGAAACGGCGAGAAAGAAAAGCACACCAACATACACTTATAATTAGACAAGCAACTCGTTGTCTCAATAATTTTTATTGTCGAGATATTTTATGAAAATAGAATTAATCCAATTGGATTAAGAACTCGAAGCAGGGTACCTTGATAGATTTATATGTTAAGTGAATAGTGACCCAGTTACTCATCGCAAAATTAATATGAAAGATGTACTCCTCATTTGTCAATGGATTAAAAGTTTTTGAAGAGACTCAGTAGGATTTCTGACGTCTAATTACCATGATGTTAAAAATTAGCATATTGTTGACGAGTTTCATCGGTAAACTTTGCTTATTTAAGGAAATGTGTTGTGGAAAGTTGATGGAAGTTGTCACAACGCGTCGCCTCGTGACTTACCTTTAATCATGCCGCCCATTTTTGGTTATTACTGTTTGGTTTAGAGAGATATAATGTAATATATGAAGCGATGATTTAGATGAAGCTAAGCACATTAATTTGATTTTGTAATCCGAGCAAATCTCTGAGATTAGCAGCTTCCTTATCCGTTGATACGTTCAGAAATGAGCAGGAAATAACGGTTCTTACTGAACGATTGTTTAGTAGGGGACAAAAATCTTTATTCTTAAATAATCCCATATTCGTTAAAAAGAATTCCCCACCAATCTCATCAAATGTAATAAGACGAACCCTGGTTATTTAAACAGCCAATTATTTAATTCGTGCTGCGCTGCTCAATTTGAGCTTCGAGAGTAAATCCATTCGGATTTAAAAACCATGATGAAAAGTTTTCCACACGCCGTATTATGAACAACCGCACATCTATGTAATACGCCTTCAATTATATTTTGCCAGTAATTAACCACAAAATGTGTTCAGATAATGAAAGAGAATTTCTGGTTTTCGTTTATGAGTTTTTGATTAATAAGCCTAAAATATGATTGCTGACTCAAAATCATTGAAACTTATGTGAAACTTGAAAATGGTTTGTTTCATCGAAGAGAAAGGGATTAAAATTTGATAATGGTGATGATGATGATGATGATGATGATGATGACGTTGTTTCGCTTCTATCTGTATGTTTTCATCTTTCCAATAATGTTGTCTTTGTTCACCTTTTTGCTATGTATATATGGGGTTTGATCAAGGGTATTTTGCTTACATTGTTTGTTTTGATTTGTTTCATTTTGCTTTATTTTGTTTCATTTTGCTTCGCTGTGTTTCTTTTGTTTCGTTCCGCGCTGTTTTGCGTTAGTTTGTTTGCTTTACTTTTCTTTGTTTTGTTTTCTCATGTTTTGTTTCAGCTTGCTTTGCTATGTTTTGATTTGTTTTATTTTGCTTTGTTTTGTTTCGTTTCGCTTTGCTTTATTGTGTTGTGTTTTCTTTTGTTTTGTTTTGTTTTGCTTTGCGTTGTTTGCCTCATTTTGCTTTGCCTTGTTTTGCTTTGTTTTGTTCTGCTTTATCGTGCTTTGCTGTTTCATTTGGCTTTGCTCTGTTTTGCTTTGTTTTGCTTTGCTGTCTTTTGTTTTGTCTCGTTTCGTTTCGCTTTGCTGTTTTGTTGTTTTGTTTTGTTTCGTTTCGTTTTGCTGTGTTTTGTTTGTTTTGTTTCGTTTCGTTCTGTTTTCCTGTGTTTTGTTTGTTCCGTTTTGCTTTGCTGTGTTTTGTTTGTTTTGTTTTGTTTCGTTCTGTTTTCCTGTGTTTTGTTTGTTCCGTTTTGCTTTGCTGTGTTTTGCCTCTTTTTGCTTTGCTCTGTTTGGCTTTGGTTTTTTCTACTTTGTTGTGCTTTGTCGTGTTTTGCTTTGTTTCTTTTCACTTGATTTCATGTTGCTTTGCTTTTTAAGGTTTGCTTTGTTTCTCTGTGATTTGTTTGCCTTGCTTTAATTTGCTTTGCTTTGCTGTCTTTGTTTCGTTGTGATTTATTTTACTTTATTTTCCTTTAGTTATTATATTTAAAATTTCATCGTTTGACAAGAAAAGAGAAACAAAACATGATATAAACTTAAATCAAAAGTTTGCTTTGGTTTCATATTCTTTGTTTACTTAATCATTTCGGCACTGGTTTACTTAAATCTGCGTTATTTTGCTTTCTTCTTTTCCATTACGTGCTTGGAGTTTTTGCTTTTTCGACTTTACTTTTTGTTGCTAGCTTTGCTTCGGGTCGTTTCTCTCATTGTTTCTACTTTTTTCTTGGCTTTGTTTTGTCCCGTTTTGCTTCATTTCGATTTATTTGTCTTTGCTTTGCTTTTGTCTTCATTTGCTGGAAGATGTTTACTTTGTTTTGCCTTGCTTTGAATTATTTTCTTTACTTCGTTTCTTTTGATTTCCTAACTTTGCTCTGGATTTCTTTATTTTTCTCCATATATTTTGATGTGTGTTGCTGTGTTATGAATGTTCTTGCATTACTATAGTTTGTTTTGCTTTTTACACCTTTTTTCTACAATAACTTACTTTCTTCCTTTATTTTCTTCCTTCTACTTCACTTAATCTTCTTTGCGTTTATTTCCTTTGCCATCTCCTCCGATGTGATAAATTCAAACTTGTTTGCAGTTTCTTTCCCAGGGGGGGGGGGGCGACACTAAGCACATACTCATTCGGGAGATCAGTTCGCAAAGTTTTCTCGCAATCTAAAAATATCAATTCAGCTGAATGAAATAAAAAATATCAGCTAATCTTATACTTAGAAGTAAACAAACAAAAAAATCCTGAAACAATTCAAACTGAGGCCAGAATTGCTGCTACAGAACCTAGGAATATCAGTTTGACAATGTGTCATGCCCAAAAAAATATCATGACCATAATTTCAGTTTGTTGGGCACAAAAATGTCACTGTTGGCAATATTAGATCCAGAAATATCGTACTTACCTCCTCGTATGTGCATGTAGTTTTCTGGGGTTTCTTTTCGTCACATTGCATTGTTCCGACCTTCAAACTATTCCATTTTATTCTTTTCCTTGGCTGCATTAGCTTCGATTGTGTTTGTTTATATGCTTCCATCTTCTTCCTTCTTTGGTGTGCTAGAATTACTTGACTTATTGTTTGTTTATTTACGCTTCGCTGCATCGCATTGTTCATTCGGTCTAGTTCTTTGTTCTGGTTCTTTGTTGTGTGATGCTCGTGCTGCTATTTTTAACATGGATCTTTGTGTGGGCTTGGTGTGAAAGAATTCACGGCTGAATAGAGCCTCACTTATTTAGACATTCAAAAAGGAAATTTAATTGAGTTGACTTGCTTTGTTTTGATTTTTTCTTTGCTTCCTGATTTTTTCTTTGTTTTGATTTTTTCTTTGCTTTGTTCTGTTTTCAAGTTTCTACACTGTGTGCTTTGCACTTCAATGTATCTTCACTGCTTCCATCTTTCTTCACACCTTCCTTTTCATTGCACTTTCATGTTTTGAAGTTTACGTGCCTTTCTCAGCTTTCCTTTTTCTTCGCAACATTTTCAATGTCTTCCATGTATGCTTATGCCTTCAAATGTTAGCCCTATCCACAGGCAATGGGGAAAATTAATAGCAATGACAAGTACCTCTCTTTTCACTTTGGTATTTGCCAAACTCACCAACTTTGTCTAGATTCGGCCAACCTCGACGATGTTTACGATCGAAACAGCTCCAGTTTCCACAGTGGAAATCGGAACTGTTTGTAGCTGGAACAGGAAAACGAAACCTTATCTTTTCGCAGACCAGGGACAGTGGCGACGCCAGCCCTGAAAATCCGAAAGAAGAGGTGACGATTGTGACATAGTCCTGAAAGTAAAGTGAAAACAAAGCGAATGCCCCACTGCAAGTTTTTCTAATACAATGGCTTTTACTGATTCCTTTGACCTTTATGCTTTGCATTTCCTTGAACACAACAATCATACATCACTAAATTGTTTCCTTTGTTTTATTTTGATCTTTTGCTGCACTGCCTGAATCTGAAATTAGTTTCATCATTGATATCGATATAATATCCTTCTTTCTGTAGTTTACTTTGTCTTTGATGCTTTTCATTTCCTTGAATACAACAAACACCATTGAATTGTTTTTGTTTGTTTTATTTTGAAATTTTGTTGCAATGTCTGAATTTGAAATTAGTTTCATCGCTATATTCTTCATTGATATCAATATAATATTCTTCATTTTGTAGTTTACTTTGTTTTTGATGCTTTTCCATTTTCTTGAATACAATAATAATACATCATTGAATTTGCTTTCCTTTGCTTCATTTTGAAATTTTGTTGCAATGTCTGAATTTGAAATAGTTTCATTGCTAAATTCTTCATTGATATCAATATGATGTACTTCATTTAGAAGTTTACTTTGTTTTTGATCCTGTTCATTTTCTTGAATACAACCGATAATTTTTCCAAGGTTTGGGTGCTGTAGCCCCGCAGCCTTCTGTTTCTTGCACCTATTGTGTTGGAGCTGCAAGAATGCGAAACAGTAACAACACATCACGCCTCGCCATTTTGCACAACATCAAGTAAACAACTATTGTTCTATTCAAAACAACACGATCAGGGGTCTGGGTCCAAAAGTCCCTACATCACAACATCATCCCCTTTTTTTAACAACAACCATGATTATACTAAATCATTCTAAATCATTCAAAATTTTAACAATGACGAATCAACTGGTTGTCCATAACGTTCAACTTGCGTACGCTGTCTTGTAGATCTGCGCAAAATGTTCTCTTTATTTTCGTGTGGTTCAATGTTCTCTTGAGCTTGACTAGGAACAACGCTCTCTTGATCTTCACACTTACTCTTACTCCTTTTCTCTAGTTCATCATCATCTGCAATTGGAATTTCTTTAGGAATCTTCTTGAAAAACGATGCATTGCGAACTATCGTATGGTTTTTATTTTCAGCAGTGATTGTAGCTCCTTTCTTTGCCTTTACAATATATGGATTAACTCTAAATTTCGGAGTTAACTTGTTTGCTTTTGGCTGTTTGACTAATACTGTATCACCAACTTCAATTTTACTGTTCTTTGCATTCCGTCGTCTGTTTCCATATTCTCTACTCTGTTCCTTGTTTCTTTCATTTTGTACCTTTGCTTCTCTGTGCCTATTTGTTGTCTTTGAATCTTTATTTAACATTGGTAGCTTCCCTCTAATTTTCCTGTTGAAAAGAAGCTGTGATGGAGGCACGCCAGGGGTCTGGGTCCAAAAGTCCCTACATCACAACAGCACCAATGTCCAGAAAACTCAGTTCGTTTCGAGTCTGGCACCCAGGGTAAAGAAATGGTTACACAAAGGCTCTACCGTGGTAAAATTCTTATCTTTAAATTGTATGGTAGAGTTACAACAAGAGGAGGAGTTAAGTAGTAGCGAAAGTAGTAGCGAAAGTAGTAGCGAAAATAGTAGCGAAAGTAGTAGCGAAAGTTTGAATTGGAACAAAATAATATGCCTAAAAGCCCTGAAGAAAATAAGAGCCAGTAATGTGAGTAACATCGAAGATAGGAGCAAAAGCATTGCTGAGTGGAGGGGGATTATGAACAAGCGTTGTGGAGGAGCTGTCAGTCTCGTGACGCAAGAACACAATAAAAGAGGCTAGACAGCGCAAAGACTCCTAGCAAAAAGTGATCATTAATTGTATGATAGTGATTTGTAGGTAACATCGAAGATAGGAGCTAAATGTATTGGTGAACATAAGATGGAGAAGCATTGTGGAGGAGCTGTCAGCCTTTATTATACTCTAACGCAAGAAATTGTTACATCGCGCAAAGGCTGCTGGTAAAAAATTATGTTTGATTGTATTATAGAGTAACGTCACGAGAGAGACGTTAACAGAACAGCATTCCAGAGAGGCTTTGTGGAGGAGATGCCAGTCTTTTTCTAATACTCTACAAAGAAAGTGGTTACATCGCGCAAAGGCTGCTTGTAAAAAGATATATGTTTAATTGTATGATAGAGTAACGTCACAAGAGAGACGTTAACAGAACAGCATTCCAGAGAGGCATTGTGGAGGAGATGCCAGTCTTTCTCTAATACTTTAGAAAGAAAGTGGTTACATAGCGCAATGGCTGCTTGTAAAAAATTATGTTTAATTGTATGATAGGGCAAAGAAAGTTAAAGAACGGCATTCCAGTGTGGCATTGTGGAGGAGATGCCAGTCTTTCTCTGACACTCTTTAAACAAAATGGTTACATGGCGCAAAGGCTCCTGGTAAAAAAACTCGTCTTTAATTGTATGATAGAGTAATGTGACTGATCTCTTGTAGAAGAGTGAAACCAAACCAGACATATGCATGTACACGATCTCAATCAAATGAATATTAGTTGGAAGATTATCCCCCACTTATCCATTGTTTTCCTTATTGAAAAATAAACGTTGGAGATCTTGTTGAGTTAATCATTGAACAATAAGCTCGAAATCTACCAACAAATAAGTATGCCTGCTTGGTTGGTTCATTCATTAAATACTGCTCAAAGCAGATTAGTTGGTCAGTGCAAATCGTAATACAGGCAAATGAGGACGGCGTCCACAGCAGTAGCCATCTTAGCAAGCAGCAATCACAACTCATCACTGCACATCGTCCCAAACATGGAGAAGAAAGCAGCGCAAAATGATAGTATCATCAACACGAGAGCTGAGATCACCCCTGCTAAGACCAAGAGGCTCAAGTACTCTATTGATGAGATATTGGGAACGGGACTGAGAGATGGTGAGAAGACAGAGTACAGAGAACAATCACATCGTCGTCACGAGAGAGCGGAGAATGGAGAGAGAATGTCAGTCTCTACAGGTGGGAAATTTTTGCTCATTTTTCATCAAGATTGTGTTTCATAGTTTCACCATATTGCAAAATCATCGTTTCTTTCTTTTCAAAGTTTTGAGTGAACTATGTTAGGACTGGAATGAGCTAAAAGGCCATGTGATTTGGCATAGCGGTAACATTGTTTGAATTTGAATTTTTTTTGACGCAGGATTGAAAACTGTGTTTTATTGATACTTTACAGCAATACAGAATCGACGTTGTTTTTCCTCTTTGCTGTGCTTGTTTTTAAAGTGCACAATTACAAGATAGGATTGAAAGCCATGTTTTGTGTACCGTTAGAAGGCTAAAACTTTTCTAAATTTCAAGAAGTAAATTTGCTGTGTATTAAAAAAGACAGAATGGCATATGCCATAACGCAGAATATTATTCTTGTGTCCATGCTTTCTAGCTTCATACACAACTGACTAAAGGGAAAATTTTCTTTTTTCCTTCTACTGAAACAATTTCCCTCTGGAAAGGAATTATTTCCCTTTTTTGAACTGTGTATCAGGCTGATGCTTTCTTACTGCCAGCAAAAAGTAACAACTTATCCAACGTTCTGTACTAAAATGCTTCTCTTCAACGTTCAAGTATAATGAAGATTTCGAGCTTTTTGGGTGCGAAGGCCTCCATGGGGCCAACCCTGGTGAAATCTCTGTCGAAGCCTGAAAAGTGATACACACGAAATCCCTCTACGAGGTAAAACGTACATCCCTCGTAAAGGGGTTTGGTGCAAATCGCTTGAAAAATATTTCAACCAAGTAGGAGGCCTTTGCACTTTCCAGATCGAGGGTGTCAATTCGATGAGATGACTATTATTATTTTTTCTCCAGTACGCATCTGGTTGCTTTGGTTGTTTTCTTATTTAGAGCAGTCCAACGATATGATTCTACATTATGTATCTTCTAAATGTTTTGACTTATCGCAGACTTCTTTTGTAGTTTTGTAATATCCAAAAGAAAAAACATATCGGTACGGAAGTATCTGTATTGAGCTAAATTTGGTTTTAATTTCTGCAGAGGAAAGCGATGTAAATAAGCATTTTCCCTTTAATTCAGCCTAAGTCAAGTCGTCTCCCACATGAAGAAACATTTGTCTCGTGAAACAAATAAGTAACCGTACTTCATACAGAAGATGCCAATAAAATGGTTGGTTGCGGCAGGTGGCTTGGTACGAACATCTCACCATCTTGTTGCAGCCCAAGCAAAGCATATCATCTTCCGATCAGTTGTATATCCTACCCTTGCTAAAGCTGAAGATGAAATTTCATCACGCCACAAATTTCAATGCACATATATGCATGCTACAAAAAATTTCGATTAATTTTAGCTCACGACGTATTATTTATGTAAAGTGTTTGTCAACTTCTCGGTGATATTTTTGATAAAAATTTTCTTCCACAAAGTCTGGACAGCATTTTGCAATCAATGGCACTGATTAGGGTGGCTCCTTTACAGTCAAATCCTTTCCTTGCACTTATTTGCCACCATGCGTTTCTCAATGAATTTGAATGCTCCAGACAGATACGTTTGCATCTTATATAACGTATAACCGGATAGAGCAAGAGCCCAGATCTACCAAAAAGTGCGCCCCTTCTATCTATTGGAATTCAATCAGAATTCATGCATTGTAAATGCGGTCAAATGCTGCTTGTTTAAGTATCTCATACTTTCGTCAGAAGCAAACATTTCCATGAAACACATTAAACATCTTAGTATGAGAACCAAATGAATTAAAAACCTGACAGTGGTGGCACCAGGGGAGGACTAGAAGGGGCTACATCCCCACTGTCGGAAGCACCTAGCCCCCCTGTCGGAGGAAATTTTGGGTTCCTGTCGGAGGAAATTTGGCAAAGTGATGTACGAATACTGCATTTTCCAGCCATTTCAGCCACCTTGTCGGAAACTCCAGCCCCTCTGACGGAAGATTTCTGGTGCCACACCTGGAACCTGAAGTCTAAAATTCTCGAAACAGACAAAAAAGACCCCATTTACAAGAAAAAAATCCATTTTATTCATTGTGCAAGAACCCAGGTCGACTTCCAAATTCGTGGGTTCTTATATATGATGTTTACTGCCCAGGAGGGGGGAGGGGTAACTTCAGTAGGCTGGTGACGGGGATGTGCCATTTCCATGTCTGAAATCACACCCTAAGATTTATTAACTTGTCTGCGAAAACGAAACCCCAAAATATACAGGCCACTCAAATATATACCCTAAAACTGCAACAAATTTCCATAATTTTTACCAAGTATGTGGAATTTGATCAAAATCAATGTCCTGAAGAGTTTTCTTTCTAAAATAACATCCCAAACTTTACGTCTGTTCGTAACTGTACCAAAAATGATACCCCAAAATTCATTTTCTGCCTGAGAAAAGGTACCCAGAAAAATGGCACATCCCGTACTGGAATATATGGTAGTTATCCCCCCCTCCTGAAGGGTTTACTGTATTGAAGTTCAGGTTCGAATTTTTTCGGTAAAGAAAGCTGAAAGCGACGCATGGAGTAGAAGTTCCCAAATGCCTGGTCCTGCCAAATGGCAGGCGAAAAGCCTTGCGTCATCATTTACTGCAAATGTTATCCTATGCTTTTCAGGAATTCATTAAAAACATATTTTTGTAAACAAGGATGACTCAATATTATTCGCAAAAGAAATTTTGGAGAAGATTCTAAAGAATGAAGCAAGGACGTGCTTGAAACTATGGTTACCTAAGTGACTCCTAGCAAGCTAAGACCTGAAAGCTTGCGGAGCAATCTAGAAATTCAAATTTGGTTTTTCTTGCTGAGTTTGTTCTTGAATCAATTTAGGATTCATTTCGGATGTGGATATTCTGGGATTTATGGCGGAGGCGGATCCAGCCCGAAGCTGAAGTTAAGAGGGGGCAATTTGCAGAGTGGGCGCCAAAAATATAATGAAAAGTGAGCGCGCCAGAGGCACCCGAAAATTTTTGGGCCTTTATTCAGGAGAAATTCTCTGGTTTTTCAACTGAATAACACCTTAATTTATATAAGTTTCCCACATTCAGAACGAAACATGAAACAAAGAGTGCATTTGGGTCAGGATAAGGGGCACCCTTCTTGCCGAAAAGGGGGCGCCAAGCTGAGTTTTTATCATGAAGGGGGGGGGCAGTTGCCCACAACTGCACCCCCTAAATCCACCAATGATTTATGGTGCAAAATTTTAGAATAGCCTTGAATAGCGGGCTCATCATGATAAATCCATGGACATACAATAAACTTGTAACCTGTAGGCAAACACTGTCAACTTCTGTAAAAGAAAAATAATCAAAATTTAACTTCTATCGTGCGACTGTTATTTCTCGGCCATCAAATATTGTCAATACATGAAAGCACTATGATGTGTGAAGACGTTACCACTCAATTCAAACACAAGGCTGAAATCAACAGCAAAGTTTCATAGGCTGTTCAGAACTTTGCTCGGGCGGGGCACCCTAGATTTAAGAACTTTAGGGGGCCCCTGGGCCTGGGCCCAGTGGGCCCATGGGTAAGTGCTGTGGAGGCCAAGTATCAAAAACTTCTCAAATTCACTAGCATGTTTTTTGAAATTATCTTTGTGAATATGAGATGCTATCCAGTCTTGCAACAAACATGGTAGGGTCGCTAAGAGTTCGATGTGTCTACCCTTCTTCAACGAAAACACGGACTATCATTCGTTAGATTAGTGTATTGATTCTTTCAAGATTCTCTGAGAGAATTTTTAGTACGGCACAAAAGTACAACAGAGCTATTCGAAATGTAATATCCCAAGAAATGTAAACACTTCTTGCTTTTGACAGGCAAGAAGTAGTAGAAATCTGCTTCTACAACACCATGTTTCAAGGCTGAACACATTAACCCTATCTGGACCGGGGGGGGGGGCTAAATTAGCCTCCCCTCCAGGTTTTTTCTATGTAACTTTTTTTCACTAAATCCCAGGCCAATAATTTTTTTTGACTTTTCCTAAATATCTTTGTCACATCTTCTGCCAAAATTTTGTCAATATATCTCATGTATTTTTTTAAATATAATAATTTTTTCAGAGAGTAGTTTTAATTTCTTGTTTGTTTTACGGTCAAACCCTTTAAAACTTCAAACTAAGATAATTCTTAACATAAGTGAGATAACTGGATGAAATTTTCTGTGCAACCATTAATCAATAAGGGAATATCAAAAATACCTACTATTTTCGTTTTATTTTCATATTACGTCATTGATGACGTCATATATGTAATGAATTTAGGTAATAAATATAAGATTGCAAATTTCATAATTTTTTCGAAAATTCGTGTTTTTATGATATTTTGATGTTTTATCTGTTAATTAAACTTCAAGCAAGCATAATATTTCACGCGAGTGAGTTTTTACAGTAAAATTCGTAGGAGTACTGTTTTTGGCCAAAAACAAAGAAAATTGATGACGTCATCGAAAATATAACAATTAGAGTAAAATAAACACAATATTCAGACTTTTCAGATCAAGTTACATAAGATAGCCAAGTTTCATCTTTATAGCCTGTGTCAATTTGGAGCTCTGAGGGGGGCTAATTTAGCCCCCCCTCGGCCTGAGGATGCTCAGAAAAGCCCGGTCCAGATAGGGTTAAGCATAAAATAAATTTTGGTTGCTCAAAACTTTTTGCGCTTCCTTTCACGTATTTGTTTATAAAAAAACT
This sequence comes from Aurelia sp. 3 sensu Dawson et al. (2005), assembly GCA_964020215.1. Lineage (NCBI taxonomy): Eukaryota > Metazoa > Cnidaria > Scyphozoa > Semaeostomeae > Ulmaridae > Aurelia > Aurelia sp. 3 sensu Dawson et al. (2005). The sequence continues at coordinate 18,251,302 of OZ026580.1, forward strand.
GCTTATAAGAAACTCAACTCTCAGATCGCCAAAAAATTAAGACACTCCAGTATGATTTAAGAAAATATTGTTTTGACAAACGAAATCTTTTTACTTTATTTTCACTTGTTTCCTGCATCATATTACTTAGAAGGTATTTGGGTGATGTCTAAGCATTGGAAAAGCTTCAAAAAATATTGTTTCGAAATGTTCACGGACGAACAGGAGGTAAACACGAAGAATGTTATGGAACATTTAAGAAACTCGTGAAACTCCGAGTACTCAAAATCTGAGAATTTTAAGAAACTGTCAGTATTGGCTCAAATTCTTAGTTTCTTACAAAAAATACGTGTATATCCTTGTTTGAAAAGCATTGCTATTCATTAACTTTATTCCGTTTTTACAGAGTGCAAGAATATTAGCTACGTAACGTATAGATGACAAGAGGCTTCATGATGAGTGAAATTGCTGAAATTATCTCCTACATATTTAACATTTAAATTCATTTATAACTAGTATGTCTGAAAAGTTCATTAGTTTTTCATCATTTTTGTTAAAGATTTTGCAAAACATATGATTCACTAATTTCCAAATTAGGCCTGGCTGCATCCCTGCTTTCTTGTTGATATCTCCCGTAGGTAGGCCTTGCGAGTTTTCGGTCTTAGCTAGGTATAAAATGGAACCTGATTGAAAATTTTGATGGACACACACTGCTAGAAAAACGTTATAGGAAAAGCAAATCATATCTCTAACAAACATTAAGCGCGTCATTTTCAAAGCGAACGTGAATAAAGGAAAATTCCCACCATAAGCCACCTTGACCAATGCAAAATTAATCATATGGATTAAAATAGATTTAGATGTTTTTCAAAAATCTTTTATTAGGATGGTATTGTTTTCTGTTTGGTGTTCAAGAATAGATTTCGCTAATTTCTTGTAAAATCATTTGCATATAGGGGGGTCTTACGCTTCCTGTTGTCAAAACAGGCAGTTTTCGGGCGTGGCGGTAAATTTTCTATTCGCTTTGTCCCCTATGCAATAATTAAACCATCATTAAGACATTCCTTTCTAAATTGAAAAATCACACTTAATTAAGTAGATTTGTGATCAACATTTTGATGAAAACTAATTTCTTACGTAAGAACCGTGCCCCACCTGTAGCGAAAACAACGTTCTAATTGGAACTGCCTGAAGTTTGCAATGGGAATGAGAGGCTGCTCGTAGGGACCACTATGGCACTGGGAGTTCTCCTGCATATGATGCATTCCATGGTAGGGAGTTTTCGATTCTAGTCTGCTTAATAATTTATTGAAAATTGTCTGCAATGACAAGGAATTATGCAAAATGAGACAGTGTTTATTTGGGATCAACATTAAAGTACATCCTGATAAATGCAGTAGCTTCATATTATCCAAATCTTTCAAATCCAATGTGAACTATGAACCCTCTGCAAGCGTTAATGATTTTCCTTGAGCTCTTGTCAAATGAAGAAAGGTTGCGTATAAATCAGTCAAATTTCAAACACTTTCATTCACTAGGAGCTTCATTTTTTGTCTTTTCCTTGTGCAGAAACAGATCTGTTTTGAATCAAAGAAGGTTAAGTGGGCTCGAAGCAACACGAGATCAATTCAGTCTTTCTAATTTCATGTTCGATGAATAATATCTGTAACTTGAAAGAACTAAATAGTAAATATTCGTAGCTATGACTCTAGTTTCCATATGTAAAGACACCAGTTCTTGAATGGATCTAAAATCTACACGGCGTCATGAACTGGACCAACGACACTGCTTGAAAATAACAACAATTGCAAGTCTAAGCTCATTTCTCTGTTTTTTACCATCCTAATTGATGACGAGAACACTGAACTCTTCATCCCTATAGATCGGCGGTGGTATCTTGGAAACGTATGATTAGTGTTCACGCTGAAGAAAACATCAGAGGAATTTTTTACCAATATCCCTGGCACTATTGCAGAAACTGCAAATCGAGTTAATCAAAATTTAATGCAGCGCAAAGCAGCATGGCAAATATGATTGCCCATCATATGTAGGACAATCGCCTACTGACGACTGAACATGGCTCGGTTACTGTTACCGTAATTGGGGCGTAATTGTTATATAGGCAACCTAAAAGACACGTAAAGGCTGCAGGTCTCTAAGTGGCTAAAGCCAAAGGCTTGGGCATTTCTATTTTTAGAGTTGTTTGTCTGCCTTCAGACAAGAAGAGACAACAGGCAAGCGTATGTCCATCAATCGATGTAAAGCCAACTCGACCAGTATCCACCAGGCTTTCTAAGGCTGGGAGTATGCTTGACTCAAGCATACTCCCAGCCTTAGAAAGCCTACTGATTACATGCTCGCAGTTATCGCTATTGACAGACTAATGGACGCTCACACATTGGGAATTGGGACGAAATTTCTTCCCGTCGATTTCATGTCTGGATATGAAGCAATAGCAACAGTTTACCAAAACTCAGTGCTCTAGGCAATGAAGTTGGATGGCTCTAGGCTCTGATGCTAAAACGCCTTTAGATTCTAGTTCTCGCTAATATTAGCCATGGACAAATGCTGTCAGCATCCAAATCAACGTTTCCTCAATACAAGAATCAACAAATCTTATACTGTAAGCAGGCCAATTAGCTTCCACGAGCTTCACCTTAGCAATGAGAATGTCTGACTGTCAAGGGTTGCCATGACTATGCCTCAGGCTCGTTTCTGAGGGCAAAAATAGATCTATGCCTATGCTTCGCTATCTCATTTTTCTCGTGAAAGTCCGTAAGTCCCTTTTTGAGAAAAAATACCGGGTAACCCAAAGAAAAACTTCTCGAGCTAGACAGATGTTATGAAGACAAACCAGGTATGAGCATGTAGCTGAAAGGCTCCGCTATCTTTTGAGGTGTTGCTTGGTTAATTTAAGATATGCTCACTGTCCGAAAAAACAGTTTCAAAAACAGGGAAATTCATTCATTTCTCAGACCATTCTCTCACTTTCCAGTCCAAGATTTGGAAAGTGTGAAAACAGCTGAATCCCGCATTTGCTGTGGAGCATGAAATTTGAATGAGGAACAGAGGTAAATCATTTTGCAAACAAAAAATTTCCTTAGACGACTTCTAATCCATCGCTATGTCGAGTTTTCACAAAATGTTGACTAGAAAGTGATGGCGATTATTTCACTCAAAATAAGGAATCCGGAATTTGAAATTTTCTTTCAATCTGGTTTTTCGGATGGTAATCATTGCTTAAAATGACCATGCAGCATCTCAAAAGATAGCCACGCCTTTCAACTAAACTGTGATAGAAAGCATTTGGCAATAACTTTTGATTTAAGGGAGCCAGCTATGATCTAGCTCGTGAATTTTTTTAGGTCAACCGGTACAACTCTGTTCAAAAATGTAAACAAGTGTGTAAAGTGTTGTTGTTGTTGTTGTTGTTGTTAATGTTGTTATGATGATGACTGGGACAATGTCGTGAGTCTCAGCATGAGATTGAGTGTTACGGATGTTACGAATTCCAGACAATATGTTTGGACAGCTCCCAAGAAACTGTAAAGTTGCAAAACCTGTATAACCAAACATGCAAGGACGAGTTCCTCTAGACGATAAATAGTGGTGCAGTTTACAGATAATGCCAATTAATTTGTAATCATCTTCTTTCATTACATAATTTCATTAACTTTCAAATGAAAGTCTGCTGTATGAAAGAGTCTGAAGTCGTATCATTCACATTCAAACATGACTTTTTGTTTGTCTCGAAGTTTTTACAAACAGCTCATTAGGTGTAATTTATAGGAAGACAACTCTTTCAAATATTCTGGGTCATGCTTGCTTTTATTCAATTTTTCAAGTAACGAAACTCAAAGAAATTGCACCTGGTGTCAATGTTGTAAATGAGACGTGGCATTGAATTGGAAGGTAATTTAGCTCATAAACTTGTCACATTTTGTCTCGCAAATGTGACATGCAAAATTGTTGTTGTTGCAATTTCGTAACATTGATGTTGTTGTTGGTGTCTTTAGTCCCCCCTAAAGGACAAAAGTCCCTCAAATTAAATGTCAGGTGAAATTTCTGCGGATAAAATAGTTGAAGTGTTAGTGTTGCATGGTTGATTTCACGTAGTCGCAAACCTTAGGTAACATCTGATTTGAGGTAGATTTCAGGCTGTTTTTCGTATTATGTGAAAGTAATTTCTAGCTGCGGTTCTGCTAGCCTGCGCGCAGCCTCAACTCCTCCTCACAGGAAGAGTTGAGGCTGCACGCAGGCTACGGTTCAGCTTCTATTGCTTTTATTCAGCGCACAAAGGATCATGGTTGCCAAAGGCCTGTAACTGTATTGGAGGATCAAAAGTTTATTGCTTTTCTTGTCGAGGAAAGTGGCTTGAAGTGGAGCGAACTTCTTGAAAAACAGGAAGCATTCTCACGTTTCCGTCTTTTGTTTGTTTGTCATCTTATTTAACATCGATAATTATTATTTAGCTCTCTATATACATATGTACATATCGAACTAATCTAAATCGATAAATCAAAGTGAAAAATAAATAATACAGGTATGTACATAAAGGTGTTTACATGATACAAAGAGAGATTAGTTTTCTGTCACATGCTGGCAAGCATTGCATTTACAATTGGGGCCATCCCACTTTTTTATTAGGTGTTTAAAACTATTCAAATTTTCGGCAGATTTTATTTCATTCGGCAGTCCATTCCATATTTGAGGTCCTAAAGATCGAAGGCTATTAGATCCAAAGGTGACTTGGTTTGGTCTGTAATGCTGTAAATCATTTGGATTTCGTGATGAGTAAGTGGAAGATTTGATTTTGAAAATGTCATGCATGAAAGATGGGTTTAAGTTTTTCAATGTCTTGAAAACCTCTATGCAAAGAACTCTCAGACGAGAAACCTGCATAGTGCACCTTTCTGACTTCAAAAGTAAGTCGCTGTAAGAGGAAAGGTGATCCGTCAGTCATAGACCTGCTTACACTGCTTTTTGCTTACCTTTTCAACCTTCTACTTTTGAGATTTCCAAGGTAGACTTTCTCGATTTCAAAACAAATGTCGTACACAAAGAATCAGGAGACTCGAAAAAGTTTAAAATTGATTTCACGTTTTTTTTTGGCAGTTTATTTTCTTCGACGAAAAGAATTCTGTTGGTGTCGTCTATCCTCAAAGAACTTTCCAAATCTTGATTGACCCAAGTGCAATTCTTCTCCAGGATAAAGTGGTAAATGTTTGTAAAATCTTTCAGAAATGGGAATTTCCTTATCACCAAAAAGGTGATGATTGGGCCTAATTTTTGCATTTGTTGTTGGCTTTAGTTGATGCGATTGGTCCAATTCTGCAACTGTTTCGAATACGCGAGCCAATCAAGACTTGATCCATATGCTGTGTTTTTCTTTGTTACATCTTATAACATTGTACGGAAGAATTATTTACCAACAAAGAGAGCTATGTAAAATTGGTAGAAGAATGTGCATGTTGAAATATCTGTCTGTTCTGTTCTGAATATCAAAAGGGCAATTATGAAAGTAGTCGAGTGAAATATTCTTAATTAAAATCAGTCACATGCTTTTTTCAAATGATATGTGCAATATAACACTGTCTACTGATGAAATGCCTTTCCCTTCAGTCATGGTGGTCGGAAATAATATTGGCTAGATTCATAGGAGTTGAACTGGACTTGCTACAAGTCTCTCTCTTGTCATCACAAGACATAGAGCAGAAACAGGGAGAAAAGACAGGCGGAGAGAGAGACTTGTAGGACTAGAAAACTGAAAGCGAGACTCTTTTGTCCACAGACAGACGGTGGACAAGCTTCTGTCCACCGGCAAATCCTTTGATGTAGGCAGAAAGCCAATCAAATGAGCGACACGTGTCGCTGCATAATAACTATTAAATCTAATTATCTACTTCTTTGTGTTACGGTCTCGATTTCGATTTCCTAATCTAACAAGTTCCCTCGCCCTCACCTTTTGCTTCTTAAAATATATGCTGAGAATAGAGAGAGACTTGTAGCAAGTCCAGAGTTGAACGTGCTAGAGGCATGTGAGAGATCCTGATTTTCACTCTTATGCAAGTTATTCTTGCTATTGTATCAACACAGGCTAAGTGCGTCCACTGTCTGCAGCAGTCAGGGCCGATACCAGCCATGACTGCGTAGGAGGGCGACAAAACCAAAATTTTCCGACGAAAAAACCATCAACAACAACAGCAACAACAACAGTTGTAGGGACGTACGTTAAATCGAGGTTAGATCCGAGGGGCATTTCACCCCAAAAACTCTCGTACACCTTTGGCAAAAATCCTTTTGTTTTCCAGAAAAATCCATTAAAAATCCGTATAAATCCTTTTGTTCTGAAAAACTCTCGTACGCTTTTTCCAATGAGTGAAGTGCCCCTCGGTTAGATCTTGGTTAAATGTATACATTATATGACCGATCTAGCTCCTTGGTAACTAAAATTTGGCCACAATTCGGGATCCAACGTTGAAATCAACACAATTAGTCAGTATTAATCAAAAACATGCCATAAATTCAATAATTTCTGTTGGAATTTATGTTTTAACACTAATTAATTCATGTTATAATGCATCATTTCTCCTCAAAAGTAAATTTTCCGACAAATGGTCTCCTGTGGGGCGTTCCAGCCCCAGCCCCCTAGTCCCCCAGCCCCCCATTGGCTTCGGCCCTGGCGGCAGTGAAGCAAGGATTTGGCGGGAAAAAGTCCTCAGTAGAAGGGTAGACTAGCAATACAAGAAGTTGGTGGACCAATCATCACTTTCTCCTCGAGTTTCTCAACATAGCAACATCCAAGCCTAGCCAGATCGAATCTCGTAACATTATCAACTTCCTCGGGGGTGCCTGAAACACTATCTTGCTCTTTCTTCTTGGGAATGGTGGCAGAAATCGTACTAGGCTTATGACGATCCACACCAGTTTTTTTTTCAACTACGATGTTCTGTTGAATTGAATTGCTCAAACAAATTATTCCAGCAGATTCGGATAAAACATTTATTCGACAGGAGCAAATCTTACAACGAATAGTTGTAAATCGAAAATCTTCAGTCAGGGGGTTGGAGTACCTTCACCAGGGTGGATGAAATGACCAAAAATACCATTTTTACATATTCTAGCCCCCTTGCTCTACCTTCTACCTTGGCAGCCATCCCTTTTTCTTCGATGAATGGGAGCCACAAAAGATCTATGGTTTCATAATTGCGAGTTGCAAATTGTTTTAAACTAAAAGTGACTCCAAACCGGAAAGATACGGAAAAGGATAATGTCGTGGGAGCCGAGTGAGCACCAAGCACTGGGATCGCAGAAATAGCTAAGCGCTAATCGAATCCGCGACCCCTTGTCATGACGCTCAAAGGCGCTGGTGGGATTGAACCCCGTCCGCCTGACTGTTCTGGCTGCAAAGTCAGTGGATTACAACACGGCGCCACAACACCTTATGTCCCCGTGTCCCAAACCTTCCGAATAGTAAGGTTTCGGAAATAGGGTCTGGGACACAGGCAACTTGTTACCCAGTCATTTGATGTGGCAGAAACATGGCTTCAGCTCAAGATGACGTAACAATCATGAAGGTGCTTCCAACCGCTAACTGGATATGCAGTGTAATTCACTTTAAAAGAAATTTATAATGAATCGTAAATTCTGTAAGATGCTTGGATGCAACCTTGATATTGGATTAAGCGTTGTACAAGAGAGATCTGGTGGCGAGAAAGCGATTAAATCTCTAATATCCCGTTGGAAGTTCAAAATTCGCGCTGTGATGTAACAATGTGATGTAAATCGGTATTATCAGAAGGGATAATGTATATCCTACCTGTTGTTAATTATAATCAAATAATTTGCATGTTAATATGCTTACTTTTATTGGTTTATTATGCCTTATTTCTACGCTGTTATTTCATCTATCTCCTAAAACCCGGATTTTGTTGCATGGCATGACCTACTTATACTCTAGTTAATTATCTTTCAGCACCACTTAGGAGCCTTTACATCTGAACTTCTGAACCTAGGTTATTCATTATAAGACTGATTTCAGTGTTCTAGGTCTCTTAAAGGGAGTACAAAGACCAGCATGCTTTGCACAAAGTCAGCGACTTGCTCTCCACAGCTTCCGGAATAATTTACTGTACGAAATTCACAAAAAACAAAAACAAACGATCGCAAAGGCTGCTGGTCTTTGTTCTCCCTTTAACATTTGTTTTATAGGCTTTAGAGCCTCTGTAACGCAGACTTATGCCTTTTGTCCCTTGTTTCCCTGCGTTTTGTGATTTGCTGATACCTGCATTCTTTGATTTGCTGATACCAAGTGATCAGCAAATGAAAGAACGCTGAGAAAAAAGGGACAAAAAAGGAATCATTCTAACCTCTGTATGCCTTATTCTTTATTGGTACATACGGTTACTCATTGTGAAGTCTCGTAAATCCTGTGTTCTGCTATGTGCTCGGTAAAGATGGTACGGTAAAAATGGTATCAAAATAGCAGATGGAAGAAATGAAAACATCTTAAGGACTTGGGACTCTTACTCGGCCTCTTAGTTACAAGTAAGAGGCTGTGACCAAGAAATGCTATAATCTAATCGCAGGAGGAAAACCTTTCTGATAAATCATTTCTTTTACAAAGGTGTGCCACTTACTACCTTGGGTACCAGAGCCAAAAAATAAAACAAATTTCCTTTTATTTTAGTTTTAAGGCTCTATAAACTCGGAATTTGCAGTATCCATTCAATGCTTTATGTTGCAAAAGTTAACGATTTAACAAGTTTGAAATTCAAATACACTAAACGAATTTATAATTCTGCAACGCAATTTGTCAGGATTTTCCAAACTGACTTTTTCTCTAAACTACATTTCTGGACATTAAAGGGAATGATAGGCATAGCTATGTCTCATAGTCGCTATAAATAAGCTATAGAAAACGTCGATGCATGCATTTTTTCTTTGGCTCCACAATGAAACCACACGTGTTGAAATCATCAAATGCCAAAGATTATATTTTTTTACTTGGCCCGGGCCAGCTTTTAACTATGTCGATTCCCTTTAAAGGGTTTGTTTCATCCAGCATGCCATGCACGTGTCGTCTCTTGGTTTACTTTTGCTGCCGCCATTTTCATGGGCCAACCTAACCTAGAGACGACACGTGCAAGGAATGCTGGATGAAACAGACTCTTTAATTGTGTGTAAGAAAATGAACTTCTTTTGACTCGCAGACTCTGAAAGATATCATGCAAACAAGAGGAACAGCTCTGAAGTAGAAACGGAGGCAAAGATGGATGATGAAGTCAGTAATTCTGGAAGCGAGGAGGAGGAATTTGTTACACCTACAGAAAATGAAGAAAAGCCAAGAAAAATACGCCGAAGTCGAACCACGTTTACGACATATCAATTGCATCAGTTAGAGAGAGCTTTTGAGAAAACACAATACCCTGATGTATTCATGAGGGAAGAGCTAGCAATGAGATTGGATCTAAGCGAAGCGCGAGTACAGGTAACTTTTTTATTATTTCTACAACGGACACCTCCGAATAATTAACCTGGGTACCAGAGCCTAGGAAGTGTGGGGGGAACCAAAATGAAATAGAAAGTGCCATCCAGGGTACCGAAAACAATGGACAAATACTTTTATCCCAAAATACAGCATGAAAAATATACAGGACACCTTCATGCTGCGGACATCTTCCTTACAATGGACAATACACCACTTCAATTAACAGTCTCATTTTGGAAACTTTTCAAAATTATTTCTCGTGAATTTAAGAGGCCAAATTCGCATTTGGCACCCAAACTTTAGTCTCTAACTGTGAGTTTTCGTGTTGCTAGCGGTCGTAATGTCAATCTTATGGCGATGTAAAGTTTGAAAATCTATAAGGGATTTGACCATGAAAATGACTCGGGGTGGAAAGTTTCCTTTGAACTTTACTTTGTCATAAAATTAACATAACAATTGCCAGCAGTTTAAAAACGCGAAAATAAACTAAAGTTTAGGTGCTAAATCCTTTAAATTTTTCCTAATTAAATTTTCATACAATAATAATTTCTTATATAAAATATAAGAAATTTTAAAAATTTTCCAAAACGAGGCTGCTCAATTGAAGTGGTCCCACATGCATCAGGTGGTTGTTCTGATGTATAAAGGTGCACTGAGTTTGAAGCAAGGCTGTCTATGGATACCAAACATAGGGCTCAAATGTCCTAAGTCAATAGGCTGATTTCCGCTCAGTAGAATTTTCCAAGCGGACTGGAAATCTATTGTCTACAAGAGACACTACCACCTTGAATCTGAATAGAATTTTACACGTGATAAACTCTTGATTTTGTAAATTCCGTTAGCTTGGAAAATTTTATTGAGTGGAAATAGCCCTTTAAATTGTATTAAAGTTTTCTATGAATTGAAAGAAAGTAAGGGTATTTTGCTGAAAAATCTGCACTGGCAACTTTTGATTTCTTGATTATTTGATTTCTTCAAACTGGCAGCATTTTGATTCTTTTTATAAAAATTCATCAAAAGTTTTGAAAAAATTAAAGTCATCGTAAATCTTAAATTATTGAAGGGAAATTGATACAATTTCTAAGAAATTCACAGTTTTCCTTTCCTAAAGATAATGTCACCTTCTTAGGTATGGTTTCAAAACAGACGGGCAAAATGGAGGAAGAAGGAACGCCTGCCAGAAGATGATCGCCTATACACCAACACGAGGCCCCGTGTCTCGTATTCAATCAACGAGGCTATTGCAGAGATCAGGCATGCCTACAGTCATAGCGAGACAAGTTGTAGACCTTATAAGACTGTTTCTCCTTATTCGCACATGCCCACAAGCCCATGCCCAGCAACAAACTGCACATGCTGCCACCATGGTGACTTGCAGTGGAGACCGGAGCCTCGTCATGGGATCGTGGCATGTGAAGACCCTTACTATCTCAAAGCGAATATGACACATGAGCGAGGTGCAAAGAGAACTTTAACACCTCCATCTTTTTTACATCATCAGTCAGATATACCATACATCAGTCGACGAAATAGTTACGGGGAGACGCATCATCGACCAGCGTTTCATCCTGATTCATTGATGATCAATGGATATAACAAAAACTATTGAATATACCAACAGCGGATTCATTTTCTTGTCCAGTTAAACCGGACTTGGGACCTCTAGAATCCTCATCCGTGAACTGGCCTGGTATGTCCGTTCCGGGGAAAACAGTGAGAGAGGAAGGCAGGAGATTGTTTTCCCCTGTGCCAAGGAACTTTGAAGTGCAACTACAGATACAGAATAGTAGATGGCTGAACATAGAACCAAGGTTGCCCGCACAGCTCCTTTCGACTCAATGTTAAAGCTCTGAAGCATGGCTTCAAATCATTCTGGACTGAATATGACGAATGCCAGCTTAAATGGATGGATATACCTGTTGAAGGCAAGGACGATGTACATACTTTCCAACGGAAAAAGATCTGGAATTGATCTCAGTTAGCGTTCTCAAATCTATCTAGTATCTAGATATCTTTTGTTTAGAAATCTTTTGTTTTGTTTTTCCTGCAGTTAAGTTGGGCAGAGTGTGTTTTTCTGTTTAATCTTCAGGTCTTTGACTTTGTAGAGCTTATCCAAGTTCAATGCTACTTCAAGATCAAAAAGAATATCTTTCTTTTAATGCCCTTCATTCCTGAAGCCTAACTCAACTCCAAAATCGGAATAGTTCAGTCTTGATTTGAATTTGTATCTTTAGTTTACACGATACAAACCTTTTCGCTTTTGAGGCCTAGCCAAGAAACTGAAACTAAGTGATATTGAAATGGTATCGGTCCAGGTTCAGCAGGATCTCAAGGTAGAAATTTCTGCATACTCATGTCATCTTAATCCTGAAAGATATAACAGTTCAAATACTTTCAAAAAGAGGAAATCGATCAGGTTCGTTTTGCAAAGATATTGCACGATTGCGTCGTGAAATTTTAGGCCATGACCTCGCCAATTTAACTGAAGATTTCGGTAGAATATCGTGGAAATTTTCATTTTTGCAATTTGCCCATATAATATCAGGCGATTGTTCACATAGATATTCATACCATATATAACGTGGTTTCTCAACAGTAGTAGACAGTAGACAAACTTCAATCATTGGACTATAGATCAAAAGTCAGAAAATAAAATTTGACGCAGAAAAATCAGGTTGAGACGCGAAAATCACAAAAACCTGATAAACCTAGTTTATCACTGATAAACTAGGATTATCACTTTGATAAACAAGGTTTTAGATTAGGAATTATCACTGTGATAATTAGGTTCGCAAACAAGACGCGCTTTAAACGCGGGTACGCGTTTACGATTTTGGCGCTCAAACCTTGGCCTACGCGTAGACCCGTTATTCTCCTTTTGAATAACGAATCTACTCGTAGGCCCCCCTCGTAGGCTACTCAAACCTGAGCTCACAAAGTCAAAGTGGAAGATGGTATATCATGATGAACGGTTTTGACGACGATGACGTTTTCAAAGTTTGCTTTCAAATGCAATATCTGGCGTCGATTCCCTTCGTCACATGCAATACCAAAGAAAGGGGGAGAAAAGACCGGAAAAGAATGTTCCAGTTCAAATAAACGCACCAAAACATGCTAGGCCTACAGTATATTTGACTACACGCGGGTAGCGGGACAGAATGGCACGCTCATAAACAATGGAATTTGATAAACCTAGTTTCAGTTGATAGTCCTTGTTGATCAAATTTGTGGTTGTTAAATTGAGTTTATCAATTTGATGAACCCAGTTTAACTGATAATCTTCAGTTTACCAGTTAATAAACCTAATTTATCAAAGTGATAATCTTAGTCTATCAATGATAAACAATGTTTATCAGGTTTTAGTGATTTTCGCGTGCCATACACTTCTGACTTTTATGCATTACCCAATCTTTTCCCCAGGGGGGGCTTCCATTGATATGTGACTGGGGGGCAGACACAAAAAATGTTTGAAAAACCTAAAAATATACTAAATTTAGGACATTTTACACCCCCAACAATATGCTAATTGCTTCCTGGTGCTTAAAAACTAGAGGTTGCATAGCTTTTTCGGCAATATTTCTGTGACAACTCGGCCTAGGCACTCAATCTTTCAATTTTTCTCATTAGCAACCTCAAAAATATACTGTTAACGCCCCTCGGCACCAATTAACCTACTACAGACTGAAGACAATAAACAACAACGTTCTTTCTTTGGCAGATAATGGGGTCGTATCTGGCTGAATTATACAGTATATAATTCGAGTTTGTCTGTAATACTATATAGAGCTTTTTCTTCCTGGACCAACACAACAGGTACTAGCGTTGCTCTTTGGCAGTGGACTGTCCTGCTGCGCAGTGCCCGGGGATGACTTCTGTGGAAAAAACCCCGCATTTTGAGTGGGGGAAGGGGGCGGTCCAGCGGAACCATGTTGACTGCCCCAAGCACCATTAATATAACTTATCTAATATAAAACTATGATATTTATATATGAGTCAAAACATAAGACATCATTGCTAGAGCCACCATTGGGTGGCCTAACTGCCAAGATACACTCCCAAAGTATACTGATTTTGCATCGAACAGCGTACCCAAAGGTACACTAGACAACGTTTCGCAAACCCAAAAAGTGTCTGTCACCCACTAATGTTCTGAAACTTTCTGAACTTTTTGAACTTCGACTCTTAGTTTTTGTTTTTGATTCTGTTAATAAAACTTCACCTAGTTGCTTTCATGACTTTTCCTACTCAGTTCATCTGTTCATCAGTATTCCACTAGACAAGCCAGTCAAGGTGATTTATATATGTTTCGAAAAAACAGTCTTCAATATGGTTTAATGTCAATTCGACATCTTGGTGCTAAACTTTGGAATATGTTACCAGTGGCACTCCGAAATGCTCCATCAAAAATATCGTTCAAATCAAAACTGAAAGTTTACTTATTGAATAGTGTCAACCGATGAATCAAAGCTACCTTAATAGTGGCTCAATTTCTATTAATCTATATGAAAAAAAGTCCAAAATTATATATACTCATCCAAAATCACATGTTAACATCTTAGGATAGGGGGGGGGGGGCTCTCTCCTCGATTAGTTTACCTATTGAGAGAGCTCCTCCTTTAAATAATTCCCTTCATGCAATTTATTTAGCTCCTCTTTGTACTTGTATGTTGTATTAATTTTCTGTATCATTGTATCAATTTTCTGTATTATTGTATTAATTTTCTGAAATATTATCTTTCTTGTTAGTTATTCGTTTGTATATTTAGGACTATAAATTGTATGTAGTGGAATTTAAATCAAATGAAACTGAACTGAACTAATAGGGAGTGCCCCCTGGGATCTTTTCTGACTAGAAATGCATGCATACATATGCATACATAGAGCTCAGCTGTAGCTAGCTTCTTAATGAGAAAGAAAGTTTTGTTTGAAAAGTTAGAAAGATGCCTTTAAATTTCTAATTGAATTCTTTTCTATGGTTTATTGCCTTCTTCCTTCCATATCTGTTTCAAATTCATAACAGAATATCTATAACAAAGGCCCCCACCTTGTAGACTTACCATAAATAATCGTACTTTTGCTCTTTGATGAATTGAAAAGTGCGACAACTACATGACTCGCTATCAAACTATTCGAAAATCAGCCATAAATCGATAAAGTTCGATCTCACGCCCAGCGTTGAGGTGTTAAGGCATTTCAGTATCATTCCACATCACCGATGCTACCATGTTTGAAATTGATGTTTCATGGAGGAAGTATAGAAAAGAACCTGCCAGTGCCAAGATGAGTACTTCTCCTCCATATTTCTTGACGGTTTCAGCACGTTTACAGTGAAAACCTGCCGTGGTAAAGCCAAAATGTTCTTCAGATTTCATCACAGAAATGTCGCAGCTTTTTTCGGCATTTGATGACGGGAGGCTACCGGGAGGCTGGTTTGAAGTTGGAGTCGAGGTTAAGATCTTGGCATCCTATTGGTAGGTTGGGAATAATACAATTGGTTGTTCCAGGACTGCCGCAGGCCTCATAGTAAGGTATGAACAATTTCTCGTAGCAAACAAGCACCGATACACGTGATCGAATTCGGCCTAGAAACACTTGCTCTCCTGATCGGGCCTAAACGCACGTTTCATATCGCCCTTGCTCAAGCATGGTTCGTGCGTTGAAAGCCGAAAGCATTAAATTTTCGCAGCGCCCAGAAATGCAATTTTAGTTCGGATTTAGCTCCTTTCATCCACGAAGGCGGGAAAACATAAGAGGCCTAAATTTCGGCCCTCGGCACTTGCCAGGAAAGGGGAGTGCACAGTGCACATGGGATTTAGTATT
The DNA here is from genome assembly GCA_964020215.1 of Aurelia sp. 3 sensu Dawson et al. (2005). Lineage (NCBI taxonomy): Eukaryota > Metazoa > Cnidaria > Scyphozoa > Semaeostomeae > Ulmaridae > Aurelia > Aurelia sp. 3 sensu Dawson et al. (2005). The sequence goes on from OZ026580.1 coordinate 18,266,591, forward strand.
TTGCAACATAAAATTGTGAGAAAATTGATAAGTTTATGATAACTTGTTTTGACTCACCAAGATTTGTACAACTTAAAATCAGGAATTCGGGAATCTTTGACAGCAAATTCACTTTCACCATAACTCCTTCGGTGTCTTTGCTCCCAAAAGTCCTCTCTTGTTACGGAACTTGCAGCGGAACACTGCGTCACAAACTCGTCTCCATGCTTTGTTGAAGAAGTATAATAATAACAATGCCTTTCTCTGTCTTTTACATAATAACGTTGTTGTTAGTGTTTGCTTTGTTTCCCAATTCAGTCAAAATAAACTTTTTCGGAAGCTTTGTGTCGCAAACGTCTCTGGTGAATGTCAAACAATGAGCGTAATCGAAAGATAGACTACATTACATAAGCCCCTCTAACTTACGCTCGTTGTTGTTGTTGTATGAGTGAAATTAAAACATCAGATTATAAATGTTGAACGAATACAAGGAATCACGTCGTCAGTCTAATCGAAAGATACGCTATGTGATTCTTCTCCCTTGGGATTTTCAGTCTCGGTTAATTATGCAGTTTCAAATAATTCTTTGCAAACATCAGCTGTATGATTTGGGGCCTGTTTATAAGAAGAAAAACCACCTCACCTGCCAGACACGGGGCTGGGAGGGGAGCTTCCACCTTCTTATAGAATCTTTTGCATTTTCATTTCATGTTTACAGGACGAATGCAACACCACCGGTACAGTGAAGTCCCACCTCACTAGAAGTGGGATCTCACCTGGGTGAGGTGAAATTTTTCCATATAAAAGAAACACCACCGGTACGGTGATACGGTGAGGTGAATTGAAATTATTCGTTGATTCTTAAGGCCAAATTCCAATCAGCAGAATTTTCCGGGCGGACAGAATCTCGGACAATAACAGGTCGCTCGCCGTAACTGTCTATTCAATTTCAGGGCGACATTTTCTCTCGCAAACAAAAGAAGTTCCGCCCGCTCGGAAAATTCCACTGACAAGAAATCAGCCTTCATTGGTCAGTTTGTTCTTATTTCATGGAAGAGAGAATTTACTCCACCTCGCTGCTCAGCCCTGGGGACAGGTGAGGTGAAAAATCCCAGAAAAACAGTGGCTGAAATTTATCTCACCTGTCAGCCCCAGGTCTGAAAGGTGAGGTGTTTTTCCTCATATAGACAGGGCCTCAGTGCATAGTCGTATTCTGCTGCGGAAACAATTTATCATTTACACAAAATTACTCATGTAAAACTTATAAATATTTTCGTAAAGTTGAATTAGTCCCCAAATAGACCATTTCGACAATTAGAAAGGAGAGGGCAATTTGTTCTGGTAAATGGCGAACGTAGATCTGGTAAATTGCTGTGACGGAACTTCAAACCTTGCGTTCCTTTGGCGATCAGCAATCAAGATTTCATTCAAGGAACGCACGGTGAATGTCCGCTCTCCCCAGTCTCCTCCTTAATTGTCAAAATGGTTCGCTATCCGCTATCAGTGTTGTTTCTGATGACACAACGGTTCTATGCGCATACTGTACGTGTACATGGGGAACACCGGAGCATTATAAATTCGAGTTTAAAATCTAATTTGGTATTTTGAATGTATCATTCAAAAAGCTTTAAGCACCTGGCTTGAACTCCTAATAAAATGCACGAATTTTCATTAAATCTAATCCGCTCCCAAGGTCGAAATCATTCTTCATTGATTAGCTAAAAGATCATCTTCTTACGCCGAATTTCCCAAGAAACTGTGATCCCAGAGTGTGACAGACAAAGACTTTTGTTTGTGGCAGGACCATGAGAGGATGCGAAATCTAGCATGAACTTAGGAGAGAGGATGTGTGAAAACTAAGCTTCTTGGCCAAAGATAACGAATCATTTAATTGGCTTGCAATATAGGATCAACATGTACTCCCAACTGTGGATATAACATCAACGTTAATAAACTTAACGTTAACAGGAATAATATCAGTAAGAAAATGTTGATATTTTTCACTTCATGATCTGTATTTTTCTCCTCCAAAGTTTTCTCTGCACAACAGCTGACATAATGAAACACAAAAATGGAAGTCATAGCTCCAAATTTTTCAAGCAAAATCACCAAAATTCAATTTTTTCATAATATGGTGAAAATTCATTTCAGGCCAAAATTATAACTGAGGATGATAACATGGGTGGTAGGAGACTCCTGTGTTGCCCTAAGGTAGCTCTGCACTTAAGGCGGCTGACTATCGAAATATTTCAAAATTATGAAACGGTGAAAGGCGAGTGTATACCAAGTAAAAATAAGCTCAAAACACAAAAAGCAATAAGTTAAGGTGTCTCGCTTCTGATATAAATTTCAAACTGCTACACACTGGGTGTCCTATCGCTCATGCTTATATCCGGTCAATCGTAAAAGATATGAATATTTGGTTTCTTCCTCTGTGAAGTAGAAACATCTACTTTCAAAAGAACTGCTTTCAGTTTTGAAGAAAGAATAAATATTCTGTGTCACAACTGCCATTCAAAGAAAAAAAACTGCTAAGTCAACTTCTCGAAAATAATTTCGAGACGGAACCCTATTAAAAACCTATGCTGTCAAATACCCAAAAATATCTATCACAGAAAGCAGAGGCAAAACAAAGTACATATCTAACTTAAATATATGATTTAAGAACCAAATCTATGAAATTCTATTTTGCCATGTTCTGATACGCAATACAAAACTGACAGATTGCATTAATTTATCAATAAATCAATCAATCGATCAATCATGTTAGTTTGTCAACTGACTTGATTTTAGTTTTCTTAAATTACAAATCAGCACTTTTCTCAATTTACAAAATTAATCGGGCGTTTTTCTAAGCGTTCTTGATACAAAAATTTATTTGTTATATTGTTGTTAATCGGAGTGTTCCCCAGCTTGCCGAATTTCCCTCGAGAGTTCTCTCTTGATTTCAATTTAAACAGTAACGGTATATTTACTTTCCGTAGAATTTCTTGTTCACAAGAAAGATAAGCAGATTGACATTGATTTTTGCCTTGCCAAACATCTTCATCACAGCGACTCCTTCGTACTGCAGTTGAAGAAGATCCTGAAAAATAATTGATTAAAATTTGATGACTTGTATAGCTAAAAATGATTAAAAATATTTAAAATGTCATGATTATTTATTAATAAACCAATAAAAATATTGAACAAATCCCAGCCATTTAAACATGGAAATTGACAAAAAATTTGTTGCTTATTGTGACGGCAAATGACAACTGATAGGAATGACCACTCCATATTTGCAACTTTTGGGAACAGTTTGGAAAATTAATCTTCTTTCAATTCGGAATAGTCTAACAAAATCAAGAAAATCCTTAGAAACGTTGGCAGTTTGCAGCTGCAATTCTTCTCAGGCTCCACAAGATTGTTTGAACCTGTGTAGAGCATTGAAACATGTTCTGCAGCACTATTTTTGCGTGCTTCTATTAATAAATGCATTGAGATCTGGCCAGCTAGTTTGGAAGTCCTTTTAACAACAATGTATAAATTCTACAGAAAAACCTCAAACAACCCAGATGAAATTTTCTGACCAGAAATGTCACAGCAAAAATAAAAAACTTGCAACCAGCCCCGGGCTAAATTTCTTATAAAAATGTGTATTTTCAAAAAGCGGAGACATTGATGATTGGCGTGAATGCCCTGGTATGGTATGCTACCCCTGTATACAGCTTGCACTCACCTACTTTAGAGGCCTATCTAGCAGGGTTTGGTATATATTCAAGGACATTTCTTACATCATATGACACGTAGAAGCGGTATGAAAAGGCTTTTGAGAGATAATAAATGCTCATATCGAAATTTGATCAAACACAGTAAATAAGATCAAAGTAACAGAGCCTCAAGGAATGGTACAGTCGAGAATTGTAAAGCAAAAATGAACAATGTCCCTGAACAATATTTGTTGAAATATTTTCATTTTGGAGCTCACGTTGATCCAATAAAATAACATTACAGGAGAAATTGATACCATGTAATGTAAAATCTAATTTTGGAAATTCTGTTAGCTTCCAAATACGATCTGATGGGATTAAAAATCTGAACGATTTTCAATAAAACTAGGGACATGAAACCTTGACATGATTTGGATGTTAGATAACTAAGAGTATATCATAAATTATAAAACTCATATTCATGATTTTTGAGCGAAAGCGTAATAAAATAGCATTATAAAATTGTTCTGTAACGGCTATATGATTATGGACCTCTAGTCTCTAGTAGTACAAGACCTATTACGATGAGTCCCTTGTATCTCTGCGGTAAACCTTGCTTTTAACAGAGACTCATAATAAAACAGTGAAAGCTGGCCCTTTTTTCTGCAATCATCAATGGAATTATGATCGAATCACGGCTTCAAATCTCAATGCCGAGGGAGTGTTTTCAATTCTTCGATCGAATCGAAAATTCCATCGCATTTAAACCGTAACAATAATAATTCACAAATCTCACAATCTGATTGGTACCGTAGGAATCGCGGAGTTTGGGCTTTAATAGGACCAGGGCTTTTCAGAGTAACATTATATAATAATTCGTAATAATTATGAGTCTCTGTGGACCGAAGCGCCATCATCAAGTCAAAGACCCCCTTGTATTAGTTTATTACTTTCTTTAGATGATTCCCACACCCCCTATTTATTAAGACCCCTTTGTATTAGGCACCCGAGAGTATGACATCAGGCATATTTGCAGTATCATTGCTTTGATATTCAGGAAGCAGTTGTTTTTAAATGCCTGGCAAGTTTCCTTTCGACTCGCACGTTATTACGTTTGAGAATCAACAAGAAACTTCATGCCATGCCAGATAAAACTGTGGTATAATATTCATTGTGCCAAGTGAATAATATTCACAGTAACACAATTTATGAGTGTCAAAGAATGCTCTTTCTTAACTAATATTGTCTTGTGCGTCCTGGGAACAACAATACAATTTTGCCACATACACAAACAGCACGGATATTCAAATTCTGAGATATAATCTTGAGCACTCAAATAAAACTCGGGTCTGAAGGTTGTAACCACATCCTTGCTACCATCAGCGAGCCCTCTACTTTGCAACAATTTAAAAAAAACACCTCAAAATACATTTGAGGAGCCAAGTTCAATTCAAACACAAACACCACTCCCTGGAAGATCAGCGCCACCCTAGAATTATGAAATTCATGTATGTACCTTTTTGCATGCTTGTTGCAGCAGCCGCAAACTAATCGAGAAGAATTAGAACGTTTCGACATCCGTGGAAATATGGCAATGTACTCACACAATCATGAATACGTCAGAGCCGGTGTCAACAAAGCCTTCTTAATTTGTCACGTATTGTATGGAATAAAATGAAATGCGAATTTGTCTGATTTCATTATCATGTTTAGACGGAGACGGGGAGACAAGTATCGATTTTGTGATGTAATCCCAACAGAACTGAACTGACAGCAAAAATGATCGGTCGCGCGATGGGTGGGGGGAAGGCACATCTTAATGCCAAGAGAACCAGAAAAGCCTATTATTTACTTTCATTGGATTCCATGTTGGTTTGTTTTCATTTCCCAAAACACCGCACTCATTAACGTTATGCTCGTAAATCAATTTTTTGCTGGGGGATTTCTTCGTGTGTTAATAATGTAAAATAATAATAAGGAAGATCGGATAGGCTTACCTGGAAAACAAGCTCGACTTTTTCCATTGCAACACCCATAAATTTTGCTGATACTTCGAAAAGGCCAATTTGTTCACCTGCAGTTATTTCGAATAGAACATTTTTGAACCTGAAAAGAGAGATATCTTAGTTTCAACTGGTGACTTCTGGAAAGTTTCAGGAAGCAAAAAATTAATTTACTATCAAGGGTGAATGGCAAGGGTGAATTTTGTAAAACAAAGGAAACAAATTGTGTTTAAGACAACGCGATATGACAGCCTCAAAAGAGCAGATTTCACCTCTTCAACACAACTGACCATAATGTTTTCCTTTCTCTCTTTATTTTGATTTGATTGAGTGACCAAACCGGGGGGAGGGGGTAGCTACCATATATACAGGTGCGGGATGCGCCATTTTTTGGCGTGCATTTTTTCGAGCAGAAAATAAATTCTGGGGTTTCATTGTTGGTAAAATCACAAGTAGCAATAAATTTTGGGGTGCCATTTTTGAAAAATAACTCTTTAGAGTATTGGTTTTGATAAAATGTCACTTACTTGGTTAAATTTTGGATAGCTGTCACAATTTTAGGGTATAAATTTTCAATGGCCTATAAATTTTGGGTTATCGTTTCGCAAAAATTTGTAAACTTTAGGGGCGATTTCAGATGTCAAATAGCACACCCCCGTCATCCGCCGATTGAAGTTACCCCCGGGATGACCCAGAGGTGTTGCATCTATTATTCAGAGAGGAAAATCACTGTGTCTTTTCATAAACCTGAATCTTTTATTTAATCACAAAATTCGCCGATGTGAAAGGTAATGTGTCCAGTCGCGTATACACTCTGTCAAAATATGCTGACACGATGTTGATGAAGAGCCTCAAACAGCCTACTGTGATTGGTTTTAACTGATCACATGAAAACTAAAAGTTAAAATTCATAACGAGACTGCCTGATGTGGTTTAGTTCTAGAAGCACAAGCGCAAGTAAGTCATCAGTTTGCCTATATCAAAACTGATTATTATCTCATGAGTTCATTTGCCTAAGTGATCACATGAAACTTCACGTAAAAGGAAAGGGGCTGTATTATGCGAATACTAACTGGTTTTGTGTTGTACAGGAAAATATAAAGCCCGAGGTCTTAAAAGTACAGACCGAGTTGACATCTTCTAATCTTGACTCACATTTCATCAAACACATTTTGTTACAGTCATGTTGTTTGAGTTCACTGCAAATCTTACAGGCCTAGGCCTAAAGCAGTTGCTGTGGCGACAAAAACGCGTCCTTGTATCGTATTATACAAGGCTAGGGGAAACCCGCGGGAAACGTGCGATTAGCCAATAGGAATGGCGGGATTCTGTATTGCCTCGTTTTTGAAACTTCAGTCAGGTAGTAAGTAAATATATGACACATTACCTTTAAATTAGACTGATTCGGATTCAAAATCATGCAAATCATTTTAGCAGAAGAATAAATAGCAAACTACTGAGAGGGCTAGTGGCTAAGGCACCTACGCGGGGGATGGGGGGGGGGACGTTAGTTAACTCGACAAATATAACTCAAAAGGTATTTTCCATTGAAAATTAGTTCACTTCAAGAAAGAATGATATGTATTTTAGCATGATTTAAAATTTCATCTGGTATGGTGAATGACAGCCAACTTTTTTGACACATATAAAAAAGCTATGATATGCCGGGTAAGTCAAAAAAAGGTTACGCATTTGGTGAGCTGTTGAATAAAAAGTTTGTGACCGAGATTCAAAGCTGAAATGTTAATCTATCAGTCAAAGGTCAACTTAGATGAGAACATTTTGTTTGGTAATATCCCTCATCCTATAGACCAAGAAATTAGGAAAATGCTGGTAAAGGGCACGTTTGAGAACAAAAATTCTACATTCCATTCTGATCCATCGTTTCCTTTCTATTGAAATTCGAATTCTGTCTCAAACTGGCAGTGCAAACTTCAATGCCACATAAATCATGGATCAGAATGGAAAGTGGAATTCTTGATTCCCATACAAACCAATTACAGGCATTTTTGTAGTTTCTGGGTCTGTAAAGAGGGGTGATGTTAGCCAACAAAATTTTCTCATCTAAGTTAACCTGTGACTGACGAATTAAGATTTCAGATTTGAATATCGGTCACATACATTTCATTCTTTAGCCCGCCAAACACGAAAACTTTTTTTTGACTCACCTGGTAGTACTACTGGTGAATAGCGGCACGACGGCATACAGTAAATCCCTGCATATAAGAGCCTACATTTTTGAGAGCCTGGCTGAAGTAGGTTCTTATTTCAAAGGTACTAAGACTAATTTCAAGGTATAAAGGTTCTTATTTGAAGGGTGCCCCATGTAGGCCGTTTCAGGTTCTTACAAAGATGTTCAGCCCTATTATTTGTTTGTGGAGTGTCCTTGTAGACCTAATAACTAATGGGGGAGGAGAATCAAACTTTGAAAGCCAAGTGGGACCAAAATGAACTTAACAACAGCAATAAAAAATCAACTTTGCTACCCCTGAAATAAGAACCCTTGTTTCGTCAAACTGAAACAGGTTCTTAATTGCAAGGTGCATAATCTAGGAAAAACAGCCTCCAGGTTCTTATTTTGGTAGGTTCTTATATGCGGGGATTTACTGTATGAGACAAATATTGCGCTTGGGGGCTTTGCAGGAGTCGAGGTAATTAGTATCTTGAAAATTGAGAACAAATGCATAATTACATAATTGGTACGGCTGCTCAAAGTATGCAATTTCGCTTTGCGAATAAACTGCATACCTATTTAGCAACAAAATATGATAATGCAGTAAGGTGGTCTATCCTTATGGAGAAATTGATTTTTGAATCGTAGATCGGATTACTGGCAAAAAACCAATTAAAAAATCGTTTTCAAATTATCATTATTAAAGGCAAGATGAAATTAAGCTTACACCCAGCAAATTGTTTTCATTTTATAAATTAATACCATGGATTTCCTCTGAAATTGCACAGGGCAAGTTTCACTGACATTCTTAAGACCATATGGGGCTCTTTGAAAAACGCCTTTGAAGTTCGGATCCCCCCATTCTTATGACACAGTCACCAATTCGAGGTCCGTCTCGCTCACATGCTGTGGCACAGTGACTGTAAATCCAATTAAGTTAATTATGTCAATACTTGGAGATTGAATGCCGTTAATCAGGTTTTTGTTGACCGCTGTTTGTTTACGTCAAAATAATGAAACAGCCTCTTAATAGGTAAATGGACACTAGGGTGGGAGAAACAATAAAGTACAGGGATGCCTTTCAAGGACATAGGGTATAGTGCATTTCCTTCCCCGTGGTTTCGATTGGCTGCAAACAAAGATCTAAGTCTCAAGATCTTTTTAACTGTGAATTCATAAAGTCACATCGAGGTCCGTCTCAATTCCATGCTGTGTCACAGCTGAGCGGAATCCAGTTACAACGCTGGCATCGGTCGGGGAAAATCTTTATTTAGACTATATTGAAAATTGCAATTTCCGTAATATTGATGAATGCAAAGAAGTCAGTGATCAATGAAAAGTCTATTAAGCCTCAATATTCCAAATGACAAGGAAGTAACTGTACTACCGGGTGAGCCAGAAAAAAGTTCCCACTTCTGAAAATTCATAACAGCAAGAGTATTTCACAGATTTGAATGATTTCAATTCTAGTTAAAAGCCAAAAGGTTGAAGTATTTTTGTGATTTTTCTCGTTGTCTCACGAGCACTACAAATATAGGTAAATTCAACTTTACAAAAATTTCATGATTGATTGATTACTGGAAAATGGCCCAAAACATCGATCAATGGATAAATGACTTCTCGCACAAAATAATTAAGGAAATGCAATTTCTCATTGGTGAGAGATATCCTCTAGGCATTAACTTCGTTGGGATTGCAAATCTTTCGCATTTGTTTGAAAATCGATGTCTTATAGCTCTTGAGGGAGGTGAAACGCCCATGGCCTATTGTTCGATTTGAATAGAATCCTTACGATTTGATCAATGTTTTAGGCCCTTTTTTCGTCATTTTGCAACCATAAAATCTTTATAAAGTTAGATTTACCAATACTTCTAGTGCTGGTAGGACAGTGAGAAAAATCACAAAAATACTTCAATCTTTCGGCTTCTAACTAGAATTTGAATGATTCAAATCTGTGGAGTAATCTTGGTGCTATGAAATTTCAAAAGTGGGAACTTTTTTCTGGCTCACCCGGTAGAATATAAATGGCTGTATCTATCCATATGAATCTTAACCTCGCATTGCCCCCTCCTTATAAAAGTCAAAAGATTTTCAACAATTCAATTCAAATCCAAGTTATTGGGCTGCAAAACTACACTATCACCGTAATGAAAGCTTCGTGAACCGTTAAAAACTTTTATACCAGGTATGGTAAGATATATAGCTAACGAGGACAGCCTCGCGTTTATAGAAAACAAAAATTGGCCCTGTTTGGCATCGATCTGAATCGAATTGAGACTGCACGTGTGGATAGGGTGAAGAATCTAGGCACACCAGAACGATGTTTGAAATAAAAATGAAACAAACAAAAATACACTTACTGTGATTGAGGCAATCCTTCAATTTCCAACACAACACCTTTCTCGTACAATTTTTGAGCACTATATTTGATTGAACCCTTGACGATTTTCTCTTCCTTCTTGCCTTTCTTTACCTTGGCTTTGGTATTTTTCCTATATGCAAATGAAAAAAATTTCAATTCAATTTTCAATTCATAATATCTAAGAACGAAAGAGAACACCATCAGCCACTAAAAACAACGACAAAACCATAATAACCCAAATGCTATGATACAAAAAGTCAAAACTGCAAGTCGACATAATGCCACTCTTCCGAGGGATCGTGCTTTGGGAGTCACTGCAAACTTAGCAAGAAATACTTCAATCTCTTGATGAAAATCTAAAATGTAGGACTAGTTCTGACGTTCAATGGAATTTCTTTCCAAACCTTGGCACGAGAGTAATGGAAGCTCCTTTTGAAAACTTCCAAATGTTGCCTCGAGAGACGAGTTCCTTACAACTCTGATAAATTTCTTAATATGTAACTCAGAAGTATGGATTCAAATCAAATAGATGGCTGCCGATCTTTTAAGGGAGTTTTATTGAAAAATTTCAATGTGCATATCAGAAGTTTCAACAGCAGCGATATATTATGCAAAAGTAATACTGCATTTGGCACATTTTTTACAAACCAGTGACTTCATGAAGTTTCATCATGAACAATAGTTTCCGCCAGGTCCATTTTATTGTTTGTACCGTTCTTCAATTTTTCCATATAGCAAGTATTTTCTCAAAAATTAGAAAAATTGACTTTTTTGCGACTTTCTGTAGGAATGTAAACAAAATCTAAGTATGGAAGAAATTAAGTATTATCAATACCATATGGCGCATTTAATAGTGCATTAAATAGGCTATTTGCACAAAAACCTGATCAGCTCATCTCATCTGGTTATAGAGCTATGTCTGCCCATCTTTTTCACATTAGTCAACCTGCGGAAACGCCTTTTTGGTAATTTTTCTTTGTCAAAGTTCAAATTCTTTGTTCCAATTACTCTTAACTGTCAGGCCACATAGGAGTACCCCTCCCCCCGTCCCCACCTCTATAACGGTCAGATTTCAAAGCAGAGCCACTGAAATACGAGATACAGAAGTATTCAAATGCAAACATTTCAACCAGATATCCCCTTTGCAAAATATATATCCCCATGTTAGTTGCCATTGTGGATTGCGGGCAACTTTCAAATTGTTGCTACTGTGTTCAAGCCGTTCGGCTTCCTACAAGAGCTTCTTCCTGGTATGTATTGTGTTTACTCGCTGCCCTGTTCTGTTTTTGTGAAATAGTACAGAGAGCAAAATCTGTCTGCTCAAGATGACACCCAGATGACATCAGTTTAATTTTGTGGTTTCAAATTCCTGTGTGGCTGTAATACGATATGAACTGTTTATGAGGGATGACCACAGGGAACCAGACAGCGCGATATTTGATTGATCAAGGCTAACAAAGGCCAGAATTTGAAATCACCGCAACTAATCACTAATGTAAGACAAATATTAACAGGACAGTAATTTCTCTGTGCACTATGTCACGAATTCTCTGTGTACTATGTCACGAAAATAGGACTGGGAATAAACGCAGTTCCACAAGGTAGGCACCCTTGTTTCCAGTTTGAGTTTACTTTAGGCCCTCGTATGTTTCCTAGATACAAAATAAAAATACTGTTGTTTGATAATTTCGATTTACCTCTCTCCATACAACTCTGCCTCTGTCTCTTCGTCAGCTAGTTCTCTACCACCCTTCCTACCTTTCTCCACTTTATTTCCCATCTTTCTTATAATCTTCCTTGTAATCTTCAATTTTTAAAACAGCGAAGCTAAATGCTTCCTCATCTCCCTCTTGGTCCGCACCAAGAGACAGACAAATAGACGGACTCGTTTCCATTTACAAAGCTCCTCCCTAGCTCCTCTTTCTGATGTGCTTGGGAATTTGAAAGTTAAAGTAGTCTCGGGGGGGGGGGGCGGGAGGAGTACTCCCATTGTGGCCTGACAGGGGCTAAAAAGGGCCCAGGCAACAAAATTTAAAAATTGCCACAAAAGGCTAGTTAGCAAATTTGTATAAATTGTAAATCTCTATTGAAATGTAAACAAGAAACTTTGCCATAAGAGGGCCGACATATTATGGCAACATAGATTTATGGCAGTGAGTCCCTTGTATCCTGCGGTAAACCATGCTCAACAGGGACTCATAACGAAACAGTGAAAAAGCTGACTCTATTTTCTGCATTTATCAATCGAATGATGAAGGAATCAAAGCCTCGAATCTCGAAACGGAGTCACTATTATTGAAACACGGCCTCGAATCTCGTCCGAATGCTATCAGGCCTTCCATTGAGTGGAAAATTCTATCACTATTTGCTGTCACCATAGTGATTCAAAAATCTCGCAATCTGATCGGTACTCTAGGGAGATCAGAGCTTGGGCCTAAATAGGGTCACGTTTTGCAGGGTAATGTTATGACTCCGATGACCTAAGCGCCATCATCACGGCAAAGAGCACAAGGAAACAAGGGAATCCAGGTCATGAGTTAAACTTTAGTACTGACAACATTTCAAGTATTTAGCGGTCTAAAATTGCCTAGCCCTGATGGCTTTTAAAAAATTGGTCCATAAGTGTACTGCACCACGATAAATCAATTGAATCCAGAAATGCACATGATCGAATATCACAGACCTCTATGAATAATGACACAGATTTATTAACACGGCAAGGATGGAGGACTAGAGCCTTGCTGTTTGCGATTTAAAGGCGTCGCTGCTATGTACACTAATCATCCATTCTTTTCGGAATTCTAGCAAATACATTTCCCTATCTTTTCATTCTATTCGATTTTCTTTACAACAACAGTGCCTTCAGCATGGAAGTTGTTGATCGATGCTGTAGAAGTAGAAGCAGAGTTGGATAAATAAGGAAAGGCAGTAACAGCATGAAAAAGGGATGAATCTGCCGCACACTAAACCCACTTAAAGGACAAGTCTGGGGTTGATAAAATTATTATAAAGCAACCTTACCAACTGCTCAACACCAATCGTGAGTTCTTTCCACGTTTTGATCCCTCCAACTTTCACAAATTGGTTAATGAATCTTCGTAAATTAGTCCAAATATCGCCGCCATTTTGTATTTTGTACGAGTGTGCGAAGGCGCGATAAGGAGCCTAGCAATGTGAGTCGTATAATATCAACACATTTGGCAGCCTCGTTCAGGTCAACATGATGTAACGTCATAAAAAATGACGTCGTTTCGCACTTCTTAGCAGATTGAAAGAGAAAAAACTTGAAAAAAGTATTACACACCATTCACAACGGTGTAATCTCTTGAATAATCAACAATTATACCAACCCTGGATTTGTCCTTTAAAAAGAAACAAAGTACTTACTTTTTAGCCAGGTTATCGAGACAAACTTTGATGTATTGATTGTAATAATCAATTTGTTCTTCATAGAATTTTTCTTTGCTGTTCAAATTTTCAACAGTCTCTTTTAATTTCTTTAATTCTTGCTTCCTACGTTGTCTGTAACGGCGTTGATTTCTGATGTCCTGTAATAAGGTCGAGTATAGCATTTCAATCGTTGGATGAAACAGCACAAACATGAAAGCAGTGCAGATCATAGATACTGAGAATTAAAACAACCCTTACTTGATAGCATATGCGCACTGCGCTGAGCGGTAGGGACTTTGGATGGGGATCAGTGGCGGTAGCAATTGCCGTCGTTGTTGTTCTCTCGTCTGGGGTTTATTCTCCTATGCTGTTCTGACATCCAGTGCGAAAGAGATTCTAGTATTTGTATATGAGCAGCACTTACTTAACTACTTTAACAGCTAGTACTTAATCGTATGAGTAGAATTTGATAGCTGTTTATTCAGTTGGTACTTATTTCAGTGACTACGGGGTAGTCATTGTCCATTGCTCCATGGTACCCAGTCCATGTAGTGTTTTAGAATTGTATAATAATTATAAAGTATAACAGGATATAGATGTAATATATATTGTAATATTTTATATATGAATATAAACAAAAAGTAGAGATATATACAATGGGAAATTCTGATTTTGGGACAAAAGGCACTAGCGTTGTCTTTGCATCTATTCTACAATTAAAAATGGCCCAATGTTATAGTGTTATCAGTAAACAATACAATTAAGCTGTGTAAGAACAACTCTAACACAGCAAAATTACCTTTTCTTGGAGTAGTTGCTTTATTTCGTCATTTTTGAAGAGCCACTAAAGTGTCTTTTTTGAAGGAATCACTTTTGGACTTTGGTGTACCATAAACAAGCAACCACTTGTCTAGCCTATGAGTAGACCTATTATCCTGAAGAAGAAAGGGTCTACGAAATAAAGAGATAAAGCTTCCTACGGCTGCCCAATCAATTATGTTGATCCTCTATTCAAGTAATGTGTAAAACACATCTCAACAAAGGCTGCATAAATCATCTAAGTTCCAGAAATGTGGAACCGCCGTAGAAAGCTTTTGCTCTGTTAGCTAGACCCTTCCTTCTTCTCAATGATGGCTCTACTAGTACGCTACCACTTGTCAAATTGTCCCAAAGTCGAAGGTCCCAAACTCGAAGTTTAAGCCTATTCCATGCAACTGTATCAGGAACGAACCCTGGACCGCACAGCTCCTCTCTAGCAGCCACATAGGCGGGGCTAAATTGTTTTGGGATACCGTAAAAATTTTAGAAATTCTTTTTGATCCTTTAGGTATGTACTAAGAAAAGAAGGAGCTTGAATACCTTCGCAATTGCATTGATAATGTCCTGATAATCATTTTTGACAGAAACCAATCCTTGACCTTCAAGAACTTTCAAGTTTCTCCAAATCTTTTTCTTGATATCTTCAAGCGGCAGCCTAAAATAACAATGCAACATGATTCCTCAAATTAAAAGACAAAAAGATGGTGCCGAGGGGCACTTGACCAGGATGCATTGAGTTCTATAATGGAATCAACAATGATTCGATTGAAATTCGATCATCAAACGCAATTCATCTCAGTCAAATGTCCCTCGATGCTATCTTTTCCGTAATCGTCTATTTCTGATAATCTCTATAATAGAGCCAAAAAGCATCAAGGCAAAAAGCAAAGGAAGCAAGGGAATCCAAGTCTTAAGTCTAAGGGCAACCCCTTACCAACCAAATGTTGGCATTAAAGGTTGTCCATCTTCAACATAGAAAGCTCTCTTAAAAAGAATTAAAAGACACATACCTGCTTTCTCCATGAACAGAGGCTGATCGTCGAATCGAGGCTTGCTTTGTTTTGTCGATTGCCTCTCTTTGTTTAACAATCCGCTGATGTTCTGCCTCCTAAAAATTTGGAAAATACAGCTTCGTACAAATGGTGACATTATCATGGGCCATAACTATACATCTATGTTTTCCATTTTTGTAAATTCTATTAAACAAGGTTAAACTCTGAGATTATTCTCAAAGAACCTTGCATGTTTGATTGCCTTTTAATCATAAGGCGTCTTTTTACCATGTGTAAACATGCATTTTCATTATTAGTTATATTTCGGACCAAAAGTACAACAAACTATATGTACATATTCTTCCCAATCAACTTGAAATAGAGTTGGAGTAGCTAAATAGAGAGTACCTTGTCCAAGCAACTCAAAGTCAATAGACCTTTTAGCTCTTCAATCAAATCTCGAATCTCGAATCTCAAATCTCAATCAAACAATGTTTTCGTATATTTGAAGAATATTCGAATGTGCACAATAGTGATAGAATCTCTAACGCTATTCAATCGAGCCTCGCGCGTAAAAAATGTATAAAACATCGCTCAATCTAGGCTCTTTTATAGCATTGTTGAACGGTCTATTCATTAGCTGAGATGCTGTATGCTTGTATGTATTTTTTCAACAGTAAATCGAAGTTTGATTACCTGTTCCGCATTCGTAGCTGTCTCTAAAATCTGTATCAATGTTTCTGCATGTTGCACTCGCATCACTTCAACAATCAGCTTTTTCGTTCTGACAAAAGTACAAAAATAACCCTTATACCGGGTGAGTCAAAAAAGTTTAGGCGTTGGAGGGCTGTGGAATAAAAAGTATGTGACCGATATTCAAAACTGAAATGTTCATCTATCAGTCAAAGGTCAACTTAGATGAGAAAATTTTGTTTGGTAGTATCCCTCATCTTACAGACCAAGAAATTAGGAAAATGCTGCTAAAGGGCATGTTTGGGAACAAAACTTCCACATTCCATTCTGGTCCATGATTTACCTTCTACTAAAAATGGAATTCAGCATCTCAAACTGGTCATGTAATCTTCAATGCCACATAAATCATGGAACAGAATAGAATGTGGAATTCTCGATTCCCATACAAACCCCTCACAAGCATTTTGATTGTTGTTAGTTCTTAAAGATATTTGATTTTACCAAACAAAATTTTCTCATCTAAGTTAGCCTTTGAGTGATAGATTAACACTTTAGTTTTGAATATCGGTCACATACTTTTTATTCCACAGCCCTCCAAACGCCTAAACTTTTTTTTGACTCACCCTTATACATTTTTACACCAGTATTATGCATACAACAACGCACCCACAAGATAAAAAAGTCCTGTGTTGAAAATCCATAAGAGCCACAGGTACTTGCTTTTGTCTTTCAACGACGTACTTTCTAATAACTTTGAACGATATTTTGGTCAATTTTCAGAATAAAACACTTCAATTAAAGGGAATGTGACAAATACTTACTCTCGCAGACAGCTAAAAATGGTCTAAAGCGTATGACCAACTCCTGAAGCCTACAGAATCAGTATAGAAGTTTCATCGTCTTAACTATTAACATTCAGTGCCAACCCAAAATGTTTTGTACTTGGAGCTGGACTTAGAAATGAACCCCAAGAATATGTCAAAATCCCTGAAAAAACAATTGAAGGTTTTCGTTTGTACATACATATATGCTCCTTATAAATCATGCAAAATAGGGCTTTCAAAAGGAATGGTACAAACCTGACAAAGAGAGCTTTGATATCGGAATCATCATCATCAGGAACTTCGAATTTGTTGTTCAGCGTTAGTGATATTTCGGTTTTTGCAAGCCTTGCTAGCTGTTGCTCATTATCCTCACCATCCACTGGCTTTACGCCACCTAAACACGAAAAAGGCAAACGTTAGAAGCTTAGGTTGCAAGTTAAAACCAAACGGTTACTGATGCCTCCAAAACATTGTCACTTGGAATATGTCTGTCAATGAGATGTCTGGATTACAGTGAATGATACCATAAATCTCAATCTCCGAAATGAGCACGCAGTTTTTCAACATAAACATCCTTAGCAATCCAGCACCACTAGTCTACTGATATTATCATTTTTTCTTTTGAACATACACTAACCTACAAACAGGTAGTACGTACTACAAGTAAAAGGGTCTGTACTATAAACGATAGATTTATTGTATTGTATACTGTATTAATTTTTCTGTATCACTGCATTAATTTTCTGTAACATTATTATCTTTGTAGAGTAATTATTTGTTTGTATTATCAGAACTATAAATTGTACGTAGAGAATTTAAATGATATGAAACAGATGAAACTGAAACTGATTGAATTGGTGGAAAGTTAACAATATCTGTAAAGCCCGCCGCACACGGAGAGGAAAATGCTCAGCAAAGTGGCATGAATGTCATTTTGCTCAGCAAAATTCTCACCGTGTGCGGATGATTTTTGCTGAGGAAATACTCATTTGTGCAGCTGAGGAAAATATCTATCGTGTTTGATAATTTCTGCCATTCGTGCCAAAATTCTCACCGTCTGCGGTATCATTGAGAATTTTGCTCACTGCCTTGGCTGATCACGTGTCCATGATCTAATCCTGTGACCTTTGGTCGATGCCATGGCAACATGAACACGTGATCAGCCAAGGCAGTGAGCAAAATTCTCAGTGATACCGCAGACGGTGAGAATTTTGGCACGAATGGCAGAAATTATCAAACACGACAGATATTTTCCTCAGCTGCACAAATGAGTATTTCCTCAGCAAAAATCATCCGCACACGGTGAGAATTTTGCTGAGCAAAATGACATTCATGCCACTTTGCTGAGCATTTTCCTCTCCGTGTGCGGCGGGCTTAACACCCATGAAAACCAAATGATTGTGTAATAAAGTTCTATGCTGTCCCTCTGTAATCTCCTGTTCTCATAACTGATGACGAATCACCCAAAATATGCACCCCGGTTCTATCAATCTTAGAGCGACTGCCTATCCTGACAAAATACAAACAGCATCTCGTCACGATCTTACAGCAATGAAAGAGTGCACGATTACATAACAATGAGAATCCCATCGCATGTCACGAAGGTTTTGTTACATACGAGATCCCAACGCTTCTAGCTTAACACTTAATTTTCTGTTGATATCAACGATATACAACATACATGTGCAGCAAAGGGGGCCCTTGTCACAGGCCCTTTCTTTGTAAAAGAAGAATCGGCCACAACTAGATATGATCAATGAAAACATTGAACAAAGCTATTCATATTTCTTACCAATCATATCCTCAACAGTTGGCACTTCTCCGATATCTGTCAGAATATCTCGTAATGCGTCATCCTCTTCTGGAGCAAGGCTTTCAATATGTTCGTGAAGAAGCTGCATAGAAAAATCGAGAATACTTCATCATGGACATAAAGGACGACAAATTTCACAAAAGCCACGCTGCAGCAGTTGTAATTTACGCTTGTAACGAAACAATTATTGCGGATACGCCAAATGTCATACACAGAACAGGAAAGGCTGGTACTTTTAAGAAAAAGAGAGTCCTTTTTGACGGGCCACCGTCCATGGATATCAAAACAATCACAATGGCAAATATGACATTCAACAGTACACATGTTTAGATAATTCTAAAACTTGCTTGACTGAAATCGGACACCTCCTTATGAAACTATGAAGGATTTTCTTAAGAAAGCCTCGTAAAGAAACCTTCAAAAACGGCACATAATCATGATCAAATCCCCCTCGTGTCTTACAACAATGACTTGTACATGGTTTACCACGTGCTATCCCTTTGGGAGGATGAAAGTGCCATTCAAAGAAGCTTCACGACAATATTCCGGATGATTTCACTCTTCCATGATGAGAAGAACAGGCGTACTGTAGCTGTAAGAAGCTAGATGGTAGAGCAAAACTTTAATGATAACATTCTGTTGCCAAATATTTGTACTGCGGTAGACTTACTTGATGTGTATCAATGATTTCCTGGACAGTTATATACACCACCGGTTTTGCTAACATCGTAATGTCACTGTACTGATCAATTCCAAAGTGCGTTTCTGCGTCTTCAACTCTAGATGTTGCTTGGAAGAAATTCCTACGAGGAGGAAAAGTAAACTATGCTGTGACATGCTGATGTACAGTAATTGTAGTCGTTAAATCGTGGAAAATAGAGTCAATCACACAAAAAGATTTAGATGGTGACTGCGTACATAGGGTGTGATGATATTGCATGCAGTACTAAGTTGTGTGCTTTACATGAAGTAGCATACACGTGGAGAAGAAAGAGTTGTTGGTTGACAGAGCAAGAATGCAATGGCCTTATTTTCTGTCTCATGTCTTACAAAACCAAGTAGATAATATTACATAGGGGAGACCGGTGCTAGCCGTAACACTTTGCAGAAAAATGAAATTTTCTCCTTATCAGCAAAACGCAGACCTGCCTTTATACCACCAGGTGTTGTGTTTGACTATAGTTGGCGACTGAAAATACGTTGTTTCACACATATGGGGCTTTTTGATTATCGGTAAACTGCAAATCAAAATCCAAATCGACGTATTACAACCCGCCTCGAGCTTGGAGCAAATTGTAACAAGTACCGGGGCGGGTTGTAACGGGGTGGGCGGTGAATGGGGTCTGTCTGATGGTATAATCCTACTGTTTTATCACATAAACTAAAAATAAGGTAAACTATCATCAAATAAACTCAAAATTAGATAAAATACATTTCATCCAGTACATATCATTTCATTATTTGCATACCAGATGTCTTCGCCGCTTTCGCTAATCTCACTCGATTTCAATCTCAGTAAACTCTATTTCTGTATCAAGAATATCAAAGAATTGTTTAAGAATAGAGGAGGTTTTAACTGGATATCTTTCAGAAAGAACATGCTTGATTTTTGTTTTGTTACAACTTGCCCCAGACCGACAATGTGTGAAAATACACTGTCCTGGAAAAATCCACTTGGATATAGCATTCAAGGTTATATGAGGAGAAATAATATATATTTCACTCCAATACTCATGGGAATTAGGAATTCACACTAACGACGGAATGCTGCAGAACGAAAAGTTCTGAAATCCAAAATTTATTTTTAGGCCAAAAATGGGGTAGCAATGCTAAAAAATAGCTGCTAGCAAGAACAATCAAAACTGAACCACTTTCCCAGGCAAAGCTGATTCTCATGATTGCTGTCAAAATAAGAAAATTTAGCTCTGTTTAGTACAGCCCAGTTTTGAAGCATGTCACAAAGAGCAGTGATAATTACCAGATTAATTTCTCTTGTACGAAAAGCTTCTAGCTTGGATAAATGAAAGAAAGAAATGCAAATAATCATTGTCGACGTAAAGGATAATGAAAAATCTCAACATAATGGCTCTTTTGAGATGCTTTACGATGTTGCTAAAGAGTATATCTCATATCAGGTTTTCAGACACCAGCTTTATTTCAACCGATCAAATGCATTTGACCTGTTGGATTGTCCAATTAGAAGACCCGTTTGATAACCTTGCTTAGTTTAGCATGGTTTAACCTCCCGATGTGAAAAGGGTATAAGTTACGAAAACAAACATATTACCACCTCGAAACATATTTGGATAATTCACAAAAGAAAATAAGACGAAAATTTTATGACAGGAGGACTCTTGGTACTACACTGCCCCGACCTTTGCAAACAACATCAACTCACTTGAACTTCTTGAATGCTTCAGCAATGTATGGATTCAATGAACTAAGATGCGCATTTTCACCACCAAACATTTTATTGGAAGCAGCATATTGAAGAACTTTTGCAATGGATCCGAGATTTCTTCGCTGATCAGAAGTCAGTCCACGGTCAATGCTCAAATCAACAATATCAAAAGCATCTGGAGCCACAATAGCCGGATTCATGTATCGATAATAAATCAGATTACCAACGACCTGCAAATAAAGGAGACAAGCTCAATCATTACAATTTTTCTCAAAATATTAGCAGACGTACCAAAATAGCTTTACTGTAACTGCAGGGTTGCGTTGATGGAGCCCGTGCTTGGTAATGCAAACTGCAACATGGTCCGGCAGCATTTTTAAACAGCAATAAGGGAGCGGGACTTAAGAGATGTTTCTTTACTCACAACTGAAGGTTAGCTGAAGGATGCTAATACAGTAGTGTCCCGCATATAAGAAACAACATGTTCAATTTGAGGTCTGATGTGTTTCTTATAAAATGAGATATAAACTTCAAATCAGGCTAAAGTTTCATAAGTTTCTTATTAGAAAAATGATGTACTATCAATGAACTACTCAGATACAAGCTGTATGATTGTTATGTAAAACACATTATTTTGATTTGCATTGTAAATTTTTACTGCCAAGAAAGCGATAATTATTCAAGGAAGGTGCTTTTTGCTTCATTTGCATGCAAATTATTGTCTTCATTTGAATAGGAACAGTCTGATTGAACTGTGAAGCTGAATTTGTCATGATTTTCAAATTTCTAATATATAAAGATAGTTTTTGAATAAGAAACAAGCCTTTTTCAGATCTGGACCAGTTTCTTATAACAGGGGGTATTATTTTGAAAATCAAGGTCTGGTGTTTCTTAAATTCGTGTTTCTTATATGCGGGACACTACTGTATAAACAAAAGATTCAAAAAATACCTTGAGAATATCGTCCTCTCCTGCTTGTGGGAATTTCTCCGTCAGTGCTTCTCTTAGCGTCATTGCAACGTATTTCATTCCATATGGTATAAGGTCTGTACTTTTGCTAATTGAAGTCAAGAATCTATCTGCAGCCGTTCGTAAACTCTTTATCGAAGCTTCGACTTTTGCAACGACTTCTGGATGTTTCATCGCTGTGTCATTATCAACGTCGTACGGAAGTTCGCTTGGTTTTCCCGTTTCGCTCTCCATTTGATTAATCCATTGTTTGTAAACATCGACAGGACTCGTATGGATACTGAGGCTCTTGTCATCGATTATTTCCTTCACCAAAGGTTGTAATATATCTCGGAGCGAACTCTGACCTCTTGCACCCCTGTAAAAGAATGCAGGGGTTATATCATACTTTAGGTAAACAAGCAATGACCTCAGAATCCAGCTGGCAAAAGATCTTTAAAACCGTAATAAAAGTAAGAAAAAATCATGCAAAGTGTATCAAAAAATACTACAGATCTGATCGCAGCTAGCGATAAGAGTTAAGGTGGAATCTATTCCTAATAACCTTTGAACTAATCCTCGATAGCTGACTTGAACATAAACGTCTTCTTTGTTGATAATGTTGCTTTGAAAGTTGAATTATAAATCTTGAAACTCTAAAGTTGCCTCTATCAATAGACCTGTTCGCAATTTAGAGTAAATTTGGAGTAAAGGACAGAGGGGAGCATGGCCCTTTCTGACAGCCTTAACAACAGTAGGAAATAAGGTAAATCGCCTCGTTGCGGCTTAATTACTTTTCCCTGCAAACTTGAGTTATTTTCGATTATTTGCACCTCTCAACAGTCACACAAATGGGCACAAAGGATGGCAAGACACCTAAATAATCCAGTGAAAACACTTAACATACCAAACAAGTACCATGCAACTCTTGAAAGGTGCTAATAAATCGAAAATAACTTGAGTTTGCAGGGAGATGTAACTGACACTCAAAGACAAACGCTGATCACCGAAGCGAAGGGGAGTCGCCTAATTTCCTACTGTTGCCAAGGCTGTCAGAATGGGCCGCTCTCCTTGAGTCCCTTTCTCCCAATTGCGAAAAGGTCTATTGTGACAGTCAGAGTGGGGCTGCATGTCGATATAAGTTCTTGTCCCTAGCCGTGATCAAATCTGTAGCAATATGAATAGGACAACCATCATATCATTAGACACATCTTCAAATAAAGCTCAGCGGGCAAATGTTGCCTTAATTTCCTCCCCTTGTGCACGTCGGTACCTTGAAAGAGAAATGCCGTATTGCACTGGGGTAGTCACTATCGTTTGCTCCTGTAGTGTTGTATAGTTGTAATTCGAAATTATCGTACAATGTACAAGCATTGTAATATTTCATATCAACAAGAAAGTAAACAAATATTTTACGTGTTTCTGTTTTAAGTGCTTGCAAGGAGGCTATTCAATAACAATATAAATTCAAGCTTGACTCACCTATTGAAATGAACGACCATTTTGATTACTGTTGGATTCCCGGTGATGATTTCCACAAGTTGGTCCACTTTTGAGCTACAATGGATATATACAGTATTTCATCTACACATGAATTTTCAAATGAATACGTGATGGAAACTTCCGTCTGATTTCTTCACTATTTCATGTTATTACATATGTTATACCGGGTGAGTCAAAAAAAGTTTATGCGATTGGCGGGCAGTGGAATAAAAAGTTCGATGCCGTTATTCAAAACTGAGATGTTAATTTATCAGTCAAAGGTTAACTTAGATGACAAAAATTTTGTTTGGTATAATTACTCATCATTTAGACCCAGAAATTAGGAAAATGCTGGTAAACGACAAGTTTGGGAACGAGGATTCCATATTCCATTCTGGTCGATGATTTACTTGCTACTGAAATTAAAATTCTGTTTCTGAAACTGACGATGTAGAACTTCATTGCCTCATAAATCATGGACCAGAATGGAACGTGGAATTCTCGATTCCCATGCAAGCCCCTTACAGACATTTTTCCAACTGTTGGGTCTGCAAGATGTTTGATTTTACCAAATCTAAGTTAGCCTTTGACTGATAGATTAACAATTTAGTTTTGAATATCGGTCACATACTGTTTATTCCATAGCCCTCCAAACGCATAAACTTGTTTTTACTCACCCGGAACATGAAGAGGTTTTGGTTCAGTGTTGTCACTTGCCTTCCCCAAAATAATGGCACCATTACTTGCTGAGATTTTGCAACTTCAAATGAGATGTTTGCATCTGTAGCTGTACGGATGGGGTCCTTCTACCTTCGGTGATGCTGCTAACGCTAACCTCGGTGTGGGCCGCTTACATCATCCTCCAAGGCTGACTTATATTGATAATGAGTACTATTAAAATGGCTAATGATGCGTTCATTCTAGAAAGCGACTGTTTAAGCAAAATTTCCTACCACAGTATCTAGGCACGATACAATGAAATCCCGCAAACAAGAAAATAGCAAAATAAGAACCTGCAGACTGATTTTGTGAACAAAGACACCCAAAGATAAGAATCAAAAACAGACTGATTTACTCCAATGTTCTTATGAGATAGTACATTTAATTAAGAAAATTCATCATATCAGTGTAAAGAAACTCCCAACTATTGATAACTGAGCACCTCTAACAGTTTTCAGGGATATGCAAATTGTTTTATCAAGCTTTATGATATAAATTGCTTTGTCAACAACAAAATACCATACACCCTAATATTTAAATGCAGTCATTTTCTAGCCTCAAGTTTATTTAACACATACTGTATAGCTATCTATTCATCATAGTAACAAGTACCCTTGCGATAAGAACCATACCTTGAAAATGCCATGAGTAGCTACCTTATTTATAAGAACCTAGTAAGTCTGTTTTCTAGAAAAGTATGTTCTTGTTTCCGGGGGTTTACTGTATATTTACCTGAAATTCGTTGCGATGTTAAAATTTGCGATTGCGTGGAAGGTCAGAAGAACATATGTTAAGAGTTGTGCAATCTGGAAAATTTGTTCAGTCAGTAGCGAAGCAGAACGATCATTATACCCTCTTGTATAAAGGCAAAGGAAACCGTGTTTATTGCAAAGTTCTTCGACCCATTGGAAGCAGTTCGCCGAAAACTTTGTCTCAACCCTTCCAATGCAAGCCTTAAACAACTTCATCAAGTTATGCAATAAGTTAATTTGAATAAACAGGAAACTCAGAGAAAAACAAAATAAGATCTACTAACGCAATTTCTTCTCTTAGAGCCGTTTCAAATAATTTTAACAACAAGTAGTCTTCACGTGAATTCGCTGCGTAGTTGTATAATGTAAGAATGACTGATTCCATGAATTTCGTTGTCTTGCTTTGAGGCATTTTGAAGATCAGCTTTGCGAGGTATGATGGGTTTGTTTGTAACAAATAGAACAAATGTTGGTATCCCTGAAATGACAAAACATGTGTTGTTGTTGTTGTTGTTGTTGCTGTTGTTGTTGTTGTTATTGTTGTTGTCTATCAACCAAACACCAGGACAGCAAGATAAAACATGCAGTTTTGATTGATTTCGCTATCAATTCTACGAACGTCAATTCATTCCCTCAGCAAATTACGATATGTCGAAACTTAGACGTTACATGAAAATTTCCGCGAATAAAACAGATTGAAGATGTTTAGCATGAGCAATTCTGCGTTAACGCAAATCTCACGTGACATCTGAGTTTAAATCTCACGTGACATCTGAGTTTGACACATGTTTTTAAACCAGAGATGAAAACTACTGTCTTCTGCATGGGAAGACAGTCTTCTGTACCCTTGGCACGGAACCCCTATTTTCAGATTTATAATCAAGTTTGATCATATAAAAGACGATACTTGGGCTGGCTGAAATGGAATACACAAATATAAAATCAGAAAGCTCTATTACAGATGTCAACAGCAAGCCTATTTGTAAAACGTTTGTTCCATGGTATCTTTGGGAAATTGAATAACAAACAAGAGTTTACACTTAAACTAGAGAGGTATCTGAAGTTTTTTGATTTGCCAATCTTTTGGTCTCGAAATTAAGAGTTAAGTGCTTTTGATATAACTGGTCAGGTAATCTACAAACCTCAAGCATTTCTCTCTTTTCCTTGCTAAGAGATTTGATGCCAGAGGTTGCTTGGGAGGCTTTGGCAATATCACCTTTCTCCCTTTTTAATTTCTTCCCGTGCATCACTACATCCTGAAAAAACAAAATGAATTGAAAAGTCGTCAGTTACTATTTACTTTTTTGGATCTATTGAATTCTTAAAATCTCTTAAAGTGAATTCTACTTGCGCCTGAATTTGCTGCGGCCAAATTTCAGATGAAACTAATAATGATATGGAGGGAAGTAGAAATAAAGGCATTCTACCGTGTGAGTCAAAAAATTGCTTATGCGTTTGGCGGGCTGTGGATTAAAAGGTATGTGGTCGATATCAAAACTGAAATATCAAACTATCAGTCAAAGGCTAACTTAAATAAGAAAATTATATTTGGTAAAATCAAACATCTTGAAGACCTAAAATTAGAAAAATACCTGTAAGGAGTTTGTATGGGAATCAAGAATTCCACGTTCCATTCTGGTCCATGATCTATTTGGCATCGCTATTCAAATTTAATGCCATTGTCAGTTCCAAAAATGAAATTTAATCCCTATTGCACGTAAATCGTGGACCAGAATGGAATGTGGAATACTGGTTCCCAAACAAACCCATTTTCTGCATTTTCCTAATTTCTTGGTCTTAAAGATAAGTGATGTTATCAAACAAAATTTCCACATCAAAGTTAACCTTTGACTGATAGATTAACATTTCAGTTTTGAATATCGCCAACATACTTTTTATTCCACAGCTCTTCAAACGCGTAAAATCTTTTGGACTCACCTGGTAGAAAATCCGAGACTGCGGTTGAATGTTTTATTTTGAGGTTTAGATTCATTTTAATGTGGCCCATGAACTACAATGGCTAACTGGGCAGTACTTGTCTATGAATATAAAAAGGATATAAAATAAGCCTTTTACCTGCAATGTGATTCGATTTTTAACGAGCAGTCCAATCTTAATATCCATAGTATTTAAATCGTGTTCAATTTTTGCCAATGATCTGATGTCAGTAACCACTTGTGCTTTCAAGTTTTGTAGTTCTGCAACAAAAATTTTATGTTTAAAAGCTATTCGAACTGAACTTTCATGGCCTTTTCGCACAAACCTGAACTTTCATGACCTTTCATGACCTGAACTGAACTTTCATGGCCTTTTCGCACAAACCTGAACTTTCATGACCTTTCATGACCTGAACTGAACATTCATGACCTTTTCGCACAAACCAGGGTCTTAGGACAAACCAAATGTTTATACTGAGACCGAATGAAGCAACTCGCTTCAAACTCAAAATAGGCTGAGCAGTATTCTCTCATGAAAGAAAGCAAAGAGAGGTAGATAGATTAACTTAGCCTAGCACCGAATATTCCCCAGGGTCCTCTCCACTAACTGCGCAATAAGAATATAATAGCATTGTTAAAAAGTGTCCTTTATGTTTCTAAAAAGCCTAGTAACAATTTTGTTTAAAGTAATGTCTAAGTGTTTAAATCTGAAACGTCAAGGTAATGGCTTTGTGTAGGCTTTGTGGAAGGTGAGCATGGCTTTCTAACTGTGTACAACAAAAGGGTTCTTTGAAACTAGAAATTTAAGTGCGAAAAATAAATTCATGTGTTGCATTTTATCCATGTTCAACTTCAACCCCTAAGTTGGCAAGAAAACTATTTGACATTCAAAAAGCCTACTAGAAAAATTCCCTCTCCAACAGCGAGCCTTTATGTAGCTTGTTCAGGGTTATGGGCTTCAGGCTACAATGAACATTATCACCTGACTGGACTTTCAAAAACGAAACAATACAGAATCCTGCTTCTCCCATTGGTTAAAGGCACACTGTCGTGGTGCTGATTGGGTATACAAGACAATCAAGAAGAAAAGAATTAGGCAAGGTCCAGTAATTTCCAGTAATTTCGCTGTACAGTGAAATTCACGAAGATGATAAAGACCTGATCCCTTTATTCTCGAAACAAAGGATGATCCAAGAGCATAAATGCTTGGTAATTACTCAAAGACCAGAGCTTTGTTTTTGATTTCAACATCACAACTAGCCAATCACAACCACGACAGTGTGCCTTTAATCGCACATTTCCCGCGAGTTTCCCGTAGCCTTGTGCCTTGTATAATACGATACAAGGAAGCGTTTTCGTCGCCACAGCAACTGCTTTAGGCCTGTGAGATTTGCGGTAAACTCAAACGACATGACTGTAAACAAATGCGTTTGATTACATGATGCGAGTCGAGATTAGAAGCTATCAGGTAATAAAACTCGTACTAACCGGTTTTGTGTTGTACAGGAAAATATAAAGCCCTCGGTCCTAATGCACAGACCTCACAAGCTCGGTCTGTACTTTTAAGACCTCGGGCTTTCTATTTTCCTGTACAACACAAAAGCGGTTAGTATGCGCATAGAAATGTAATTTGGGGGCAAACGTACCCAATTCCTCTGAGAAATCAATGTGGTCATTCTCCAACAAGTGAAGAAACTTCCTCACAGTTCTTGCTGGTGGGTCTTTCAATGCCACTGCAAAAAAATTTGATTTTCATGCCATTGTTTGGACTTTCAAAAATTAAGGATTGGGGACACAAACGAAATTAAGTTGATCTGATAAAGTTTGAGTGCATTCGACGTAACTATTAAATCTAAGAACTTTCTTGAACTTAATATGTGTAATTATTAAAAGGTACTTAAAAATTAAGGATTGGGGACACAAACGAAGTTAAGTTGATTAAATAAAGTTTGAGAGCATTCCACATGACTATTAAATCTAAGTACTTTCATGAACTTAATATATGTAATTCAATAACTTAAATCAAAGCAATATAACTTCATTAATTCAAGCAGTTAGATCAAATTTCCGTCAAGAAATTGCCAAACAGTTCTTTGGCAGCTCTGATCACTCCTAAAAGTTGATTCTAAAATGTAATCCTTCTGTTAGAATAAGAGCCCTCTTCTTTCTGCAGGGTGTCTCAAAAAAATTGTTCGACGTTTAATTAAATATTAAAAAATCAAGAGAACATGAACAGGCTCATGGAAAGATAAACTTGTTTCTAAGATTATGAAATTATTTTAAAGACTAAAATCGTACAAATCGGTTGAAAATTCACTGAGTTACGAGCTCTCGAAGATCAGAAATATGCGACAGCTGAAACCAGAGACCCCACAAGATTACTTGTATTGCAAAAAGCTCGAAGACGGAGGTAAAAGAAGCTTATCCAATGTCATACCTCTCGTTGATATCAGAGCAAACCAAATAGGACTTCTAACGTAAATTACTTCTTGCGATCATTCTGGAAATTTCATAACAATGCGTAAGTCCAAAAACAATGGCTCAAAACATAATCGGCGAGAAACTGAATCTGTTTCCTCAAAGCATCCATATGCTTGACAGTTGGATTATCAAAAACCTGTCTGAATCCCATTTGGTTCGCCCCGAAACAATAGAGAAATAACAGAAAGGACGGCCTATAGGACTTTTACCAAAAATGCCATTTAGAGGCCTCTGGTTTCAGTTTTCGCACAAATTTGAACTTCAAAAGCTTTTAACCCCATGAATTTTTAACGGATTTGCAAGATTCATGTGTCAAAAATTAATTTAAAATCTCAGGAAAAGGGTGACTTGACCAAGGGTCCATTCAGCGAATCGTTATTTTTTAGTATTTAATCAAACGTCGAACAATTATTTTGAGACACCCTGTAGATGTTGAAAATTCAATACTGTAATACTACGGGTTACTGTAAAAGAAACTTGCAGAAAAATTTAGCTGGTACGAAGAGTTTGACATCTGAACATACCCAACTGCTTGTAGTCATGATGCGCCATGTTCGCTCTGAGGAAAGCTTGAATTTTCACCACATCTTTGATCTAGAAATATGACATTGAAAATTCAAGATATACAGAACAAGTTTCCTACATTCAGGATACACGACAGATCAAACATGACTTTGTCAGGCACTTGAATCATTTTAACGTAAACTGCACGTAAACTTATGGCAACCCTGCCCTTACATCTGATGTGGTACGGAATCTAGTATTGTAATAGCATCCATTAGATATTAAATTGTCCGTAGTGTTTTTTGTATTCAGGCTAACATTGCGTGTCCCCTCATAATGCCCATGGGGAAGTCATTGTCTTTCGCTCCCTACGAAAACGTCCCTGTAGTGTTGTATAGTAATTAGAACCGTATAGTAGAATGTAGGATTTGTTGTAATATTTTAAATGAATAAAAAATATGAATTTCCTGTTTGATTCAATTACTTCTAAGCCACATCAAGGGGTTCTACCATTCTACATCATTAGCAAGAATTCGAATGGGCCGATGTTTACAAATGACCTACTAATTTCTAGTCAGTTGTTAAAACAGCTTTGAAAAGTTTCTTGAACCCGCTGATAAGTCTACATAGAAATGTTGATAAGTTAAAAAGCAACCTCTAGCTATCAAATGTTTGCTGATCTCTCAAATGATGTTTTGACCCAGCTCTTGTTATATGGCGATAACGACCTTTCTAATAACTTGAATAGAAGCATACTAGAATTAACTTTAAGTTTTATCCATGAAACTGGTCGGTTTGATTGAGATTCTTGCAACCTGAGAACTATGCAACCACCAAGTCCCTTAACGTAACATATTATTTTTCATTGTAAATTCTTTTCCACATCAGACGTCCGGGCCATTTATCTACTGCAACAAATGAGCCACAATGAGCTGTGCTTGCGACATCATTTCCAGTCATCGCAACCTTGACCTGACGTCTGGTGTGGAACAGAATCTGGTACATTATCCATTAGTTTTCAATCGTTTGTAGTGTAGTCGTATTTAGTTGAACGCTGCATGTCTTTTCATATTGGCGATGGGGTAGTCATTGTCTTTCGCTCCCCATGGTATCGTACCTGTAGTGTTGTATAGTAATTAGGAACGTATAGTTAGATGTAGAAATCATTGTAAACTTTTATATTTGCATTAAAAAAAATGTTAAGGATCTTTAAAATGGCTGAAACTGTAAGATTTCTGAAATGTCCAAAATACAGCAAGAAAGGTCCAGTTTCTCTCAATCAATTCAATAAGCAATAGATTCTTACATCAACCTTTTAACCCTATCGGACCTTGATGTTTTGAAACATTCAATGCCAGGAGAGCGGGCGGATTCTGTCCCCTGTTTGTCTCTGTTGTTACTTGACATATGGCAACCTAAGATGGCACGAAGGTTGTTCATTATATAAGCAATAAATATTTGAAATAGTAATTCAATTAGCGATGCTGTTGTTGTTGCTGGAGCATGATTATCATTACGATGCCATATGACGTCATCCAATGGAAGCATGTTAAAAGGTCGTGAAACTTGACTTCTTGCAAAAAGTATATGGATCAAAATATAAAAAAATGTATCAATTCATAGTTTATACTTGATTAGACCACTTAAACAAGATTATGAGAGATATAAAGTATGTTTTTAACAAAGTGTGGCATGGTAACTTTGTTACCACGGAGACGGGACTAAAAACAGAATGTCGAAAGAAATTGTTACCGCTATATTGCTGTATGCTACAAAGTCAATTTACTAAATCGCAGAGGCCTTCTGCATACACGGAAAAATTTCTAAACAGAAATTTTTGAAGGGGGTGGAATCCGTCCCCCCCCCCCCCCACAAGTCAGATAAGGATAAATTTTTGGAACCTATGGTACAGCGATGACTAATTCCTTGATCTGAGATGCACTAAATCTTAGATGTTCAATGCTCAATACTTTCCTGGACGCCTTGACCAAACTACAGCAACAAATTGACAAATTTTTACCGACTACATTGCCAGTACTTTGTCGGTAAGTCCTGATTACTGAGGCCTAAAACAACTACTGTCATAGATTCTACACAAAATTGAAAATATGACTTAAAAACTACCAATAGAAAACATACATGATCTTTGAAAAACTGCATTCGTGAAAGATATTTCTTGCGGGCTAGATACATCCTTACAACACTCTGGAGCTGTGAATTACAAAAAATGAAAATAGTAATCTTTATAATTCGTTCAAACAACATTTTTCTTGCAAACTCTTCAAGTTGAATTAATCCACAATCCTTCAAGAGATCATTAGTTTAGTTACCTTTGATAAAACCAAGCAAAATAGCAAAATACCTGCCTTAGGAAATTTTATTACAAAAATAGTTCTTGCAAACCAACGTCTGTATTGAGGCGCTATGACTGCGTACAATATCAATCACATAACGGGTGAGTAAAAAAAATTACGCGTTCGGTGGGCTATGGAGTAAGAAGTATGAGGCCGATATTCAAAACTGAAATGTCAATTTATCAGTCAAAGGCTAACTTAGATAAGAAATTTTTGTTTGGTAGAATCGCACATCTTTAAGACCCAACAATTAGAAAAAGATCTGTAAGAGGTTTGTGTGGGAATCGAGGATTCCACGTTCCATTCTGGTCCATGATGTATGAGGCAATCAAGTTCATTGTCAGTTTCAGAAATAAAATCTTAATTTCAATAGAAGTAAATTATGGACCAAAATGGAATGTGTAACCCTTGTTCTCAAACATGCTCCTTACCAGCATTTTACTGATTTCTGGGTCCAAATGATAAGTGATTTTACAAACAAAATTTTCCCATCTAAGTTAGTCTTTGACTGACAGATTAACATTTCAGCTTTGAGTATCGGCCCCTGCTT
The DNA here is from genome assembly GCA_964020215.1 of Aurelia sp. 3 sensu Dawson et al. (2005). Taxonomy (NCBI): domain Eukaryota; kingdom Metazoa; phylum Cnidaria; class Scyphozoa; order Semaeostomeae; family Ulmaridae; genus Aurelia; species Aurelia sp. 3 sensu Dawson et al. (2005). The sequence continues at coordinate 18,299,460 of OZ026580.1, forward strand.
TTTATTTCACAACCCGCCAAACGCGTAAACTTTTTTTGACTCAATAAAGAGAGAGGAATATATGACAATATCATGAATCTGCAAAGAGCAGAAAGGTGCTTCGTGGCAAAGTTCGAAGCTTTCATGTTTCATCATGTCGAGAAGCTCTTGGACCATGTTCGTAGCACTGAGGCTCAAAAAGCAGGATCCAAGCTGAGCATTGGCAGCCGAGTTCTCACTACAACAGCGCAGTGGTGTGATCCTCTTACTTTGCAGTCAGAACGGTCTAGCGGAGTGCGTTCGATACCCGGCAGGACCCCACCAATTGAGGGTCATGACAAGGGATGATGGACTCGATTAGGTCTGCTCTATTTCTGAGATCCCAGCGCTTGGCGCTGAAAAACGTAATTTCACCTTCACCTTCACCAGCAGCAATGCCGGACAAATTTGCTAGGAAAACAGAAAATGTGGAAAATTTCGTAGGAGCCGGCTCATAAAGCGGCAAGCAAGTCCTCCTTCTGTAGCAGGCACTGCCAAGCAGGCCTATTTTACGCCTGGATTCAAATGAGATCTTTTATTCTAACACTCTTTACTTCGCTGATGTTGAAGATGATTTTGAAGTAGTTTATTAACGTAGAAAAAGTTTCACCTCATGGGCATTTACTTAAAGGTTAAGCATAGTTCTCTCGGACCCTATTGCTCAAATGTAATAACATTCTAGATTGCAACAAAATCTTAAAATTACACAAACCTTGAGCACGGCCTCCATGTTCCCTTCCAATTCGTTAAGACGCCGCAAATATTCTTTTCTCTGTTTATATCCTTTCCACCTCGACTGTAGGAAATGAAAAATTAAAATAAAATGATCTTATCATCAATTGCAATTATAATGTTTTCATCCACTGTTGATTGAAGACAATGGAAGGCCACTGAATATTTTACCTAGTGAATAATTATAAGTAATGTTGACTTTAGCTCCAGAGGAGCCTCGTATGCCGAGGCGAAATAACAGCTCGCATATATATGATCAACACTTAACGTAAAACAATATTAGTCTTTTCTTTTGCGTCGTTTTGCGGTGTTCCTACCTTCATATCTTATTACCTACTCTTCGCTGCCAGCATCTCGGTCAAAGCAAGATCCATAGACCTGTGACAAAAGATCAGACGCACAGCCTGCCATCGTGGCTTTTTCTCGATACAATTAATGTTGATTTCACATGTAAATCCAGATAGATTGGAAACATGTCCATTGTTTGTATTGCAAACTTTTGAGTTTTCCCACGAAAAAAAGAAAAATAAGGAACTCCAGTACTAAGAAAGTATAACTTAAGAGACAATCCCTTTTAACAAAGGAAATCCTTGACATCTTTTCAGTTCATTTTGCTTGTTTCCTGTATCATGTTACCAGGAAAGTACTTGAGTAATGTCTAAACATTGGAAAGGCTTCAAAAACATTGTTTTGAAATGTTCAAGAGAGCACAGGCAGTGAGTATAAAGACTGTTATGGAACCTTTAAGAAACTTGTAAGAAACTCCGAGTACTCAAAATCTGATAATTCTAAGGAACTTTTAGCACTGGGCCAAATTCTTAGTTTCTTATAAAAATATATGTATGCCAAAACATGTAAGGGTTTTGACTCAACTAACTTCTCTCACCATTCGATATGAACAGAAATGAAAATATTCACAAGAAGATTTCACTGTAGATCACATCTGCAGCGAACTCCAGAACACTCCTGCTCTTACTTTTGGATCCCAAAAGTTCCTGTTCAAGCTGTTAATTTGACGACTGACACAATTTGACTGAAACTAAGGCCAAATGAGTACAATATGCCTAATATACAATGAAAGCTGCGACTTTGTTGGGTTTCCTGAAAATTCGTAAATAAAACTCCCCTGAGATGCTCTTGCAAAGTTCTTAACTATAATTCCGGATTAAATCGCAAGCAACTTCGTGAAGCAAGATTTGACTTGACAGAGCAAAAGGATGACACCTTTTTTGCAAACGCTGATGGACACTTCCGCCAAATAGTGAAGGGGGGGGGGAGAGAGTTTCGGTTTTAGTTGGAAAGCATCGTTTTAATCCTACTGTTTCTCGTAACATTCGGGGCGACCACATCCCTTGTCCACAAATGTTTGCCGCTGACTGCAAGCCATATCTCCTGTGTTCATCCTTCATTTCCGGGGTAGTCTGAGCAAGACCAAAGTCAAAGCAGGAGAAAGGTAGGTGACGAGGCGGAAGGATAGGCCAAGGACACACAACCCTTGAACTGTGAAAATAAAAAAAGAAGCGTCTGTACCTGGATCATAACAGCAGCGGGTTGTTGTTCATTGAGGAAATGTTTCCGTTGTTGATAGGCCTGCCTTGCTTGGTGTCCTTTCCAATGTGACTGGATTTTTACAACTGCAGGTTCGTTTGCTTTCAAGTAAACATCTCTATCGTGGTCAGCTGTCAGTTTGCTAACAATCGACTGGAAATAAAGAGGCAGTCCTCAAAACAAATTATGCGCAATGACAAAATATGAAAGCTAACAAAATTAACGTAAATTCTTACTACATAAAATAAAAAGTGACATTTACTAAAACCTAGCTTCTACTATATGGATAATTCCTTGCAAAAATTGATAGCTTATTATTTAATGCTATTCGGCATCGCCCTTGCAAACAATCAGTACATTACAAAAGGAGTGTGTGGAAATTAGATTCAAAGCCGAAATTTTAGCACTCAAAAATCTGAGAGAAATTGTTGTAAGGCACAAAATCCGGACAGCTTTCTTAAGAAGATAAGGAAATTTTCAAAAACACAACAGATTGACAATATTCCAATGTTCCATCCCGTAAATTTCTTATTTCATTGAATCTGATTCGCACTTGTGCTTTGACTTTTAAGGAGAATTGCTCTTCGCTGCGTCCTTTTATTTATTTCAGGAGATATTTGCGCTATTAAAACCACACAGAACTATGTAGGCATGTGAGCAATTTATGGAAAGATTATTAACATTGACGAAATCACTTCGAGAAAGAAAGAAAGAAACAAAACAAACAAACTATATATACAAGAAAATATAGATGCTCCCTTCAATTTAGTGCCAGCATACCTGAATTTCATCTCGAGTTAAGTGACCAACATTTGCATTGTAATCTTGCGGAGTGCTCCAACATGATTCTTTCGTGAGGTAGTTGCTATAATATGTGTACATTTGAGGAAGACGATGCTCAGTCCACCCATTCCAACCTAAAATACAGATGCACTGCAGATGATCAAGTTCTAAAGAAAGGTCATCCTACCATTTCAATGCTGTATCTCTTGTGTAGATAAGGCATAATGTACAAAAATGTGTATCATTTCACATAAATATATAAACTCAATTGGTGTGGCGGGAGCAAAATACATGATAACTGTCTCAGATGCTTAGAGTGGTGTTTGATTGGTACCAATTCTGAAAACGGTAGACTTGGAAGACTCAGAATTTCTGTTTGATTGACTCCCCAATTCCGAAAACGGCATGTCTGGCAGCTTTGGCAGGCATTCTGCTCCAAAAGGCAGAAGGTGTAGCAGACTTTGGAGAGATTCTCTATTTCATTTGCAGAACTCTGAAAACGAGGCGACTTTACTCGCGTTGCTACGGTAATCGGTAACTTTACTTTTTGTTGCCAAGCACCAGACTCATTTTCGTGTTTTTCAACTGGAAACCTCGTCTGCGCCCGGACAAACCTGAAACCTGCTGTTTTGAAGAATTTTGTGTTTGATTGGGAACTGTGTTTCCATCTCTGCGCAGTCTACCGTTTTCAGAATTTGGTAGCTTTGGAATTACCAATCAAACACACCCTTAACATAAAACACAGGTCTACATATCAACAATCTGAAACTCAACTTCAACGATCAATTGTTAATGAAGGCATGCGCAACCAGGTGCATACAGATTCCATTGAGTCAACGGCATGCTCCCATTATTTATTTGCAACTTCATGCATAAAACTTTGGCTCAATGAAACTGTTAAACAATAATCCAGTGCTCCGAAGGAGACCTGTTTTGTTTGTCTATCTGAAATGAATTTTTTTACAACCAGAAATTGCCCGATCTTTCAGATATTATTCTGAAACGTTCTTATGATTTTGCTTGTAACAAAACAAATATTGGAGGCGACACTTATCTGAACACGGCAAACACTACAACTAAGTACAAAACTTGTTTGAACAGTGTCTACTATTTAGTTATTTAGAGGTAGACCAATCCATACTGAACTGCGTCAGCGTGAAAGAATAAGTCAACAGATGCAAACCTGGGTCATCTTTTTTGTCCTTGGCACCTTTCAGTCCATTCTGATATTTTTGTGCGCATTCTGGTGTTACACTCCTAAGTGCCACATTCTTGTGTTTCAAGGCTAATAACAAATCAGCACTATCGCCTTTGTCTATTGTCTCGTTGATTGCTATCACACCAAGTGCCACTGGAAGAGATCAATATGAAAAATAAATCAACATAGCTCATGGTAAGTGGTACTTTTCAGAAGTGGAAAACGAAGCTCGGACTTCAGCAGTGTTCGAAAAAATGCTACGATAGTTCGATATATCAAAATTAATCCACTGGAAAATTGTGGTCAAATTTTTTACATGACAGGAACAAATACTTGACATGAAGAGAATGAATAATTCCTCGAATGAAATTTCGTATCTTTCCGTTCTGTTCGCAGAAAGAAAATTTTCCTTCCTTAATTCGGGAAATTTGCTATGCCGAAAAGCACTGTAAAATATACTCATAAGGTAAGGTAGTCTTTTGGCAACGTTTGGTGCACTTCCATCAGCCTCTTACTTATTTTTCTACACAGACTGCATCTTGTCAACTTTTTCGGGCCATCCAGTGGTAGCAATCTGATTCGCTAAACAGTTGTTTAAGATCTGACTTTTTGTGAGATATTTCCTAGCTCAGTTGGTTGATGAAAGTAAGTGGTACTTTCGGGAAACGAACAACCTCTTACCGTAAAAGCTCTATTAAGCCCCCCTCTCTAATAAGCCCCCCTCTCTAATGAGCCTCTCCCCTCTTAGTCAAAATTTTAAATAAGCCCATGAAATAATCAAACTTTAACAGCCATTGGGGCCAAAATGAACTTCATAACAACAATCCAAAATCAACTTTGCTACCCCTCCAATAAGAACCTATTTTTCATCCAACTGAAACAGGTTCTTAATTACGAGGTCCATAATTTAGGAAAAACAGCCTCTGGGTTCTTATTTTGGTAGGTTCTTATATATGGGGATTTACTGTGCAAATGACAATTTTCAACGAATATAAGAAAAACATTTGTGCAATTATAGATAGATTAACAAAGTGCAAAAAACTCTTACATCGTTCACCGTCTTCAGCAATACCATTCGCTTTGTCAATACATTGTTGGATCTCTTCATGCCACAATTCAGCACCAGCATCATTTAATCGCTGAAATTAAATCATTGAAAATATTATAACACTCTCATACAGCAAAAATCAATTGTATTTCTATCACACATTAGAAAGGATTACTCTTGGCAACAGAGTCTGTTGGTGACATCATTACGTTTGTTGTTCAAGCAATGAAGCATCAACGTTCGCCATACGAACAAGAGCTATGCACAGATTCCAAAGAACAGTAAACCACTCAATAGCATAAAGGTTTTCTCGCTTAAACTATCATACACTTCCAGAGTAATATGCAATTTCGCTTGAAACAGTCTCCAGAGCTTGCGTGCAGCCTGAATTGCCCGTTCAAAGTTTGAAATCTGGTAGTTTCTCTAATCAAAAGGACTAGGCTAAATTCCAATGAAGATGATACAACGCGTGAGACAAAGATTGACCAAACTTAACTCTTGGTAGGGTGACCTGCTTCAACACAGTTACTGAATTCTCGAAGTTTACTCAGCATGATCTCAAACAAAGATGAAACCGAAAAACGAACTCTTACCTCGGCCTTGTCTTTTTTTGCTTGTTGCAAGATAATTTTGTATAATTCGGCATTCTTTGGCCTAACATTGTTTAGTTTAGCAGTTGGCAGTTGCAAGCATGCAAGAATCACAGCAGCATCGTTGCTTTCCAATGCTTCGTTGATCTTCGATAATGACGCCAATACTGCAAGAGAAAGGACGCAATTTCATGATTTGTCTCACCATTTTCTTACCCGTATTGATTTGGTACACGATCTGGCAACTGAACTACTGATCCTGTACCAATTTTGCCATATCGTGGTTTGAGTAGGCAAAAATTATCCTTGTGTTCAAAGGCTATGGATTTGTTCTTGTGAAACCACTAAAATCGATGTATGCTTAGTTCCAGAATCAAGGTCTTAGAATTCGGTGGAAATTGCATACGTCGTTCTAAGAATACTGCTTCAAAAAACTGAAGCAAAAACGAAATCTCAATCAGTTCCTACAAAGTTTTCCGCCTTACAGCAACAGGAATAACATATGTGTTATTTTCCTACCAAAACAAAAATTGGGGCACATAAAATCAGCAGTCAAAATGGACATTCTTAGGGCACAACAGTTCTGGTGAACTCTGCATGATTCTCACGAGTACTTCACGTCTTAGTTAGCCTTGAGTAGTTTATTGTCATTTCTTAAAGGGGCAGGGTGGTCACGTAACCGTAAACAAACCTGTTATCTCTATAATCTACATTATTGCCCACACGTGGTCATTGTATTCCGCTCAGAATTTGGTGGATGGGGTGAATCCATAGTAAAATTACTTCTAAAGATCCATCAATATCTCTGCAATCCTACAACGTATGGGTGTTTGGTTTATTTCTATAGAAAATTCAAGAGTCCATCTTCAAAATAACACTTATATTTGAAAAAACGTAGTGGAAAATCTCTGTGATATGAACTATCAAAAATACTGCAAAATCGTCGTTTCCAAAGAAGGTTGTTTACATTACGTGACCCTGCCCCTTTAAACTAGGCATGTAGAAGGCAGTTAACGCCCAACAAGTTTCGTTCAAATGAAGAAACATAATTGACAAGAAAAATACCACAATGCAGTGCAAAACATCGATAAATTCAGCTGTTAGTCTTTCTAAAACAACGAGCAATTACACACTTTGTAACTTAAAACATTATATCAACAAAATATTGTCTTCAAAAAAGTTTTCCTCAGAACCTTGTGTTAAACAAAAGCCTTTTGGCCATTGAACTGGATTAAATAAAAAAAAAACTCGCCCAACTTCTCGTCTGATGAGCATCGCATAAAAAGCACCATAAATAATCTCAAAATAAAGGACTTGGCATAGAATAAGAGGAAAATAAAAAACAATGCAACTTGCAGTCCAATACTAACAACACCGAGTTCGCGTTCTCGATGATTCTTTCTTTGAATTGGGCAAAACCATTGAAGTTTTGCTCTAGAGGTATGCCAAAATCCTTTCATTTTGGTCGACCAGCCACTGCCACTTTCATCAAAGAGCTGATAGAGTTTATTTACTTTGTTTGACAAAAAAATATTTCTAAAGACATATCAATGGTCCCATTTGTGATTGTTCCTCTTCTTAGCAAATTTAGTGATGAAATCAGGCTTCAGAACTTTAACGAAGTCTTTATACTTTGCATGTCCAGTCCCATCTTCGTCGATGAGTTCGAAGAATTTGTTAACTTGGCTTGAACGAACGTGTATTTCTGCAGTCTCGAGACCTTTCTTGAACTCAGCCTTCGTTATCACCATTTTGCCACTTTTGTCCATGGTACGGAAGAAATCCATCATTCGAATACCACGAAATTCGATGTAATCGAGGATTTTTGAAAGCAAATCCTGAAAGAGAAAGGAAACAAATCCCTCAAAGAAATCAGATTGCATTGGTTTAAGATGACTTAAACAAGGGCCTAATATCAATGAAAATGTGAAGAAATTTTACATTGAAAGAAAAACAAAAATGAACCACTCATAATCATGCTTTTTATCGCCTACCAGAGAAGGCTGTTCGTATGATTACAAGTATAAGTTATTGCAGGATGTTACCGGCAAAGATCAGGACAAAAACTTTTCGCTTGTTCAGCTGGGGGATATTTTGCTTTGCAAGAAATAGTCAAAAAGTTCTGAAACATTGTTTGCTTCTCATGCTATGGCTCGAAAACGTAAAATCGAAGAGGACTGCAGAAAATTTGTAATGAAACATTCTCGTAACAGTTAACATCCCTCGCGAGGGATAGCCAATCTATATCTAGAAAGGGTTGAATAAAGATGTAAGAACATTGAAAATATAACTTGTGTTACTTCACGTGATTTTCTTTGTTTCTGTAATCAGCAGAAACTAAATTTCTTGAATCAAATCAACAGATTCCGTTATGACATAATAAATCGACCAAATTCATCAATTTTAAAGTACGCTTCCGATATTCGGAATTGAAATGTTGATCAAAAGGGTAGCTTAGAAGTGAAAAATCTGTTTGGCAAAATCGCTGATGTGTAATAATATAACAATAATAACAACAATAAAGATTTTATTCAAAGTTGGATACAATAACATAGTTTACTCTAAGAATCGGGCAACTAATTCAAACCAACTATTTACATAAATGAACTATTTACAGTTATACCAAGTTAGACAATGTAAGACCAAGAAATTAGGAAAATGCTGGCACTGTAAGAGAATTCACATCTGACTCTGGTCCATGGTTTAACTTCCATTGAAATCTAAATTCTATTTCTGAGAATGACAATCAGACTAAATCTAAATTTCGATGGCAATTACATCGTGGACCAGAAACGAAAGTGGAATTCTCGTTTCCACATAAACCCCTTCCTAGTTTCTAGGTCTAAATCATGAGTAATTTCACCAAACGAAATTTTCACATCTAAGTTAGCCTTTGACTGACAGACTAACATTTCAGATTTAAATATCAGCTGTACAATTGTTACTCCACAGCCCACCAAACGTGTAAACTTTTTTGACTAACCCAATATAGACTGATTGCATATTCGTAGTTATCGCTATTGATAGACTGATGGACGCTCAAACTACGACTTATGGACTTTGATACTAAAATTTGGGATGAAGTTTTCCCCGATCGATTTCATAACTAGATTTGGAAACCATAGCAACATTGTACGAACACCAGGCAATGGTGAATGGGCCTAAGTTGCCGGCTCGAACCTCCAATGTTAAAACAGCTCAGAATTCAAGTTTACAGTGATATTAGCCATGAACAAAAGCCACAAGTATCCATACGAATGTTTCCTCAATCCAAGAATCAACAAACCGTTCACTGTGAATCAGGAGTTCCTCAGTTTTAAGGCCAATTAGCTTCCATGAACTTCACCGCAGCTTTGAGAATTTCCAACTGTCAAGGGTCACTTGCCTCGCTTCCGAGACTACACTGTAGCCTCGTTCCAAAGGGCACACGTAAACGTGTGCATCTCCGTCTCAAAAATTTGTATCAAAGTCCATAAGGCCCAGATTGAGCAAAAAAGGAAATGTTGTTGTTGTTGTTGTTATTGTTGTTGTTGTCGTTGTTGCTATTTTGCGATATCTGGGACTATGTCGTGAGGCTAAACCCAATATATAAGACACAGTTTCTGCTGATTATACATAAACAAAACATGATATTAACAACACAAATTTGCAGAAAAAGAATACGAACCTTCTGCTCCTTAGCTCTCCTGCGATGCTCTTTCCCTTTGACCACAGTGCCATACTGAACGTATATCCCGGACCTTTGATCCAACAAATCATTCAGTGATGCTTCAAATTCATCCGTCACAGGGATCCCATCCAAATAAAGCTCCTCCACTGCGGAGAATTCATAACCAAGAATTGCATCAACAATCAACTTCGCTCCAGCTGACTGCATAGGATTCGGACCGACTTTCAAAACTTTCAGCGTACTGTTCTTTTCAAGACCAACAGCAATATTCCGCGCGGAGAGTTGAAATAAGCGGTTACTGGATATATCAAGTTCTCGAAGTGTAGCATTTTTCTTTAGGAGAGATTTCAGTGCATCAGCAATATGGTCGTCTAAGCCATTGAAGCTCAAATCAACTGAACGCAACGAAGTATTAGTCTCAACAGCTTCGATCAATTTGATCGCTCCTCTCTTCCGGATATGATTACCGCTTAGGTTCAGATGGAGTAATGTATCATTATTTTTAACCGCGCAAGATAGAACCGCAGCTCCGTCTCCGCTGATATCATTAGAGCTAACATCAAGAACTCGTAATGTAGAATTTTCCCGCAACGCATTTGCAATACAAGATATACTTTCATCACCGATCTTGTTCGCCGCTAAACTTATCTCAAGCAAGTATCTATTACTCTCCAGCATCTCACAAATTGCTGCTATACCATCTCTTCCAACAAAATTAGTCGACACATCCAAAACCGTGATGAAAAAGTTCTCTCGCAACAAATCAGCAACCGCAATCGCTCCATCAACTCCTAATCCATTATCGCTAATATTCAACAGTGAAGTTGTCGTGTTGCGCTTTAGCGTTTTAGCGATCGCCTTGGCTCCTTGCGGTCCAACATTATAATGGCTGATATCAATTTCATCGTCGGTGAGCTTACGAATAAAAGGACTGCACGGAATAACTCGTAATTGCCGACAAATACAACGATAATACTCCTCTATAGTTGGCGATTCTTTCGGGATAGTTTCGGGCAGTTCCCGCCCTAAGTATGATTCAATATCACTGTCGAACTCATCCGATGAATTGTCACTGGTTTTCGTATTGCTGTTTAGAAAAGATGAATCTTCCTTCAAACTTGGCTCGTCGAGGTCAAAATCGGTGACATGCCGAATAACACTGGAATCATGATCAACCAAATCTGCCTCCATGTTACTTTTGAAAAAAATGACACATACAAATAGCAAACTGGAGGTTTCTGTAGCAGTTCTCCACACAAAACACTCTAGTTACTAACTACATCTGATCTATCAAATTTCTATCCAATAACTTCCATGATAACTTTCACCCAAAATTTGATCTCTATCCTGAAAGTAGATTTTTACTGACTTTCCAGAACTTCGACTCTCACTTTCAACTGCGCTCCTGGACTACCAACTCAACAAAGCTGCCAATCTAACGTTTCAAAATATTAAGCCTCGATTTATCCTTCAAGTGCAAACTTCTCAATTCAAAGACTTCAAGACCATCAAACACAGTTTCTTCGCTGTCTGCACTTTCCCTAAAATCAAAATTTCGGTTGTAGGTGCTGCAACCTGGTTTCAACAAACAATTCTTAGGAGTTTTCGAGAAACTTTCAGAAACCTCGAGAAAACTTCCATTTTCCCATTCAACATTGAGCTTATTACAGTGAGACACGAAGAACAGTGTTTCCTTTCTTCCGTTGCTTGCTTTCCATGCAAAATCGGCACATGGCGCCAAGGCAGAGACTGAAAGTGCTACGCTTCTTCATATGCGTTCTCCTTCATTCAGAACGCTGAACCCCTGTCCTTTCTCTTTGCTCTATCAGCACTGAACTAACACAACCCTGACAACATTAACTACTGTTTTCTCTTGTCTGTTGCTTGTTTTCCACTTGAAATCAGCCAATCAACATAACACAGAAAGGCAAAAAGTTCCCTTCGGTGTTGATCCTACTGTTTTTGCACTGAAGCAGCAAACTCACACTAAATCAAATACTGTGTTCTGTTTCTATTAGCACTGGACTCAAAACTCACGATATTGACTACTGTTGTTTCCTTTTCGGCATGAAATCAGTTACCAAACATATTATACCATGACAACAATTTTAGGTGTCAGAATCCGTCTTTTGTGTTCTCCTTCAGTTAAAACTGCTTTCACACTTCATCGTTGCTTCTACCTCTCTGATTCTGCACTTCTTAAGACTCGCAAATTTAACTACTGTTGTTGGCTTTTCGGCATGAAATCAATAAACCAACATATAGACCAAGGAAAAGATTGTAAGCGTTAGAATCTATCTTCGTGTTCTCCTTCACACTTTCTTCTTCTTCTGTGACTATGCGCTTATAAAAACTCATAAATTTCACTACTGTTGTTTGTTATTCAGCATAAAATCAACTAGCCAATTTTTCACACAAAGGCAAGATTTTACGTGTTAGAATCTGCCTTTCGTGTTCTCCTTTCACCATAAATTTTATTCACACTTTCTTTTGCCTCTCTGACTATGCACTTACAAATTCAGCATTAAATCACTTCAGCAACATTTCACACCAAGGCAACGATAAAAAGTGTTAGAATTTCCGAAAGCTGACTGGTGGCCAAACCATAACATCAATACTGACAAAAAAACCACCGATTTATCTCTCATTTACACACAGTCGAATAACTGTACGATGAATTCTTAATATACCCAACTAAATGTGGAACCTGCAACTGTTGTCAACGTGACACTGTAACTAGTAAATAAACTGCTAAATGAAAAGTCGTAGTCAACAGCCGTACACTTCAAAGGGTTTGTGCAAATTTTAAGGCGAGTGGATGGCTCAATGGTAGCACGTATGACTGCCAATCTGAAGGCTGGTGGTTCGAGTCCCCGCCCTGCCGAACCTGCTACGTAGAGTGTGAACAGTCAACAACTCTCTGTAATTTAAGGCTGCAGGAATCACGAGGTGGTTCATATCAGGAGAAAGGAGAAATGCACTGCTTCAATAGGCTTTGCTTCGCAGCGTCCTAAAAATAGCTTCGAAAGCAAGGAAGAAATATAGAGAAAAGGTTAATAACCTGCATTTGCGGAGAGCAGAATAATCCAAAAAATACTATTCAAAAGGAAGTTGCACACGCACCGTGAACAACTGATCGCCAAATAAATAAATACTGTTTCCGAGTGCTTTATTTGTTCTATTCCTAGACGAACCCATTTACCATTGCAAATTTCCTTCATATATGACAAGAAATGCACCCGAAACGCTGGTTCGTAGGTACTTCGCTTGAAGACTCGTACGCCTCCACAATGCTGGTAGATTCAACGGGTATACACAAAGCCATACGCCACTTCTTTAATGCATTCAGGCAGGATAAAATACATGGGTAATATGGCACGAAATGGATCCGAAACGCTGGTTCATAGGTCGTTGACTTTAAGACTCGTCGCCTCCGTAATGCTGGTAGATTCAACTGGTATACACCAATCTTTACACCACCTCTCCAGACACAATCAGACAGGGCAAAAAATTTCCAGTGACAACAAACTATCCTTGCGGCGCTGGGCTGGCGATTAGTCACATTTCATACTGCTGCTAATCTTCCAATGTTTGAATATAAACATAGCGTTTTATCGAACGTAAAGCAAACGGAAAGTAGAGTAACCACTCCAGTCTGGTACGAAGACATGCAAAAACTAATGGTTAAAAATTAGCTATCATTCCATGGGCTTCATCTGCAGAAATATTTCTGAAACATACTTTCGCGAAAATCTTTTGGAACACAACCAACCAATGACTCGAATCGTCCCTCACAAAAGTACTCGTGAAAACGAACTTATGAATTGATTAAAGACAAGAAATTTTGCAAGCTGCCTTCTGTAACCATTGCCAATTCGTCATAACAGAAACAGTTTATTGTTCAAAAACACGAAAATCTTGTGAAACTCTCATTATATTAAAAGAAGCGAGCGGCAAATTTACAATAACTTACGAATACTTTCAGATGTGTTTACTTTTAACAAGCTTACTAATATATATGATCATTGGCATCAGAGGAAACTTAAATAAGGCTGGATTTCAAAACATGACATGTAATAACTGGGCATGTAATTGAAAAATACTTATTTTAGCTCTTTAGTTGCCTAGGCTTCCAAACAGAAAAGAAAAAAATTCCAAATAAAGTATCGTAATGTTAAAATGAATCCATAAATGACAATGATTGATTGATTGATTGATTGACTGATTGATCGATCAATCAATTGATTGATTTCACATTTGCAAGGAGGGTTACCCTTAAGCAAATGATGATTTTCAAGGGGTCCTCCATCTTAAATACAATACAATGATGTTGATATAATCAAGATAAAATATATTTTATCTTGATATAATATAGATAAGGAAAAAGTTAAATGCAATCAACGGAATGTCCTAATAATCTATTTGAACGTATAATGCCAATGATAACATAGAGTGTCCAAAATACAAGCTGGCTAGATTCGCTTGCCTTTTAAAAAAACATTTCGGGATCTTTTCATAAATGGAGGAATCTGACATGAGCTTTAGAAAGTTGCGCATGGCTTTTATATGATCGCAAGGATTGCAGGTAATGCAAGGATCGCTGAAAATTGAGACGTGCAATCCTTGGGATTCTTGCAATTCTTGCAACAAAACAGTTTATCGCAACGGATTTTAAAAGTAGTTTCCATAAAGACGCAAAGACGCAAGGATTGCGAGGATCACAAGTCGAAATTTTCAGCAACCATTGCGTCACTTGCCAACCTTGCCGATCATACGGAAACCTGGCTTTACTTGAGACAATGATTTCATTTCTTCCTCGTCTCATTTTTCAAAGCTTTCATTGATAATTAGCCGTTGATATATTTCTATGCCATTGTCATCTCATGTCCCCATTGGTAAGTAACCTTCATGTATATCATGCAATGACTCAGCCTATACATTTAAGACTTGCGACCTTGAGTCTTTTGTTTCCCTGCGTTCTTTGATTCGCAAATGTCACTTATAGAGACTCAAAACATTGCTACCAAATTTGACACATTTTAGGCCCTCGAAGGATCCCATTAATCAAATTGTCAGACTTTCCAAGAATTTAGTTCTTAAGGATTCAGGAGGCGCAAATTCAAGAAGTTGCTGTTACTGCAATCAGGTGTCCTTTCAAATCAGTTTCATAGATGCGCCAGATTAACTCCATGTTATAAGTCCCAGAGGCCAGGTCATTGGTCAAGCACAGGAAGGTCAGGTCAGGTCAGGTCAGGTCAGGTCAGGTCAATGCCAGGTCATAAGTGCCGATCATAACTCCAAACCAGGCAAGGTCAGGTCAGGTGAAGGCCGGGTCACAAGTCCAAGTCACAAGTCTACATCATAATGTATATAATGTGAAAATACGAGCAACAGTATCATTCTCTGCAGGTAACGTTAATGGTTCCATTGATAATTATTCCTCAAAGTTGCAAACTCTTCGTGTGTGCGTCTCTTGATAATATCAACGAATTCCTTGTATTGAGCAAATCCATTCCCGTCCAGATCCAGAAGTTCAAACAGATTTTCTAACTGAGACATTCGCATTGGTATCCCAGCAGTTTTTAGGCCCTTGATTAGCTCTTCTTTCGTGATCGAAAGGCGCCCTGTTTTATCCATTGCACGAAAGAAATCCACGACACGGATTCCACGAAGCTCTATGTAATCGAGAATGCGTGAGACCAAATCCTGAAATGACACAAAGTAGATCTATCAATACCGAACATTTTCTGAAGTTAGCTATTACAAACAAATGCTAACGCGAAACACAAAACACGAAACATAAAACACGAGACACAACACGAAGACTGAGAAATTGCGAAAATACAAAACCGTCGACGAAAAAGTGATAAAATTCTTCAAAGAGACTGATGTTCAGCCAAAAATACTCACTTGCAATAAAAGTGGCCATCATCGACCCCAGAAATAATTTTCAATGAATTTCAATTCACCTAAATCGTTTTGAACGCCGTCAATCCACTTTATCACATTCTTTTAAAAAGAACCGTTAATAAAGACATGCACAGGAGCTTTTTAGAAGGGACAATGTGGTACCAGACAGAGAAAACTTACAAACCCCCCAGTTCAGTTTAAAGATAACTATCTCTCTTTTTCATTAGGAAGATGCGCAATTTCAAATAACAATAGAATGACCATGCTTGGACAGAGATCTGGAAGAAACGGGTGAAGAGCTGAACTGACATTTAATTAGCAGGGCGAAGAGCTTCCGAATTATTTGGCTACTAATGTAACGGCTAGCTCTAAGTTGTCCTGGTATGAAAGACAATGTTATCTTTAATTCGCTAAATTATCCAAAGAACTACGTCGGATCTGGGATCTTTTACGTCTACCAGACTTATTTTCGCCTATTTCAATTGCAAGCTGCATCAAAAAGCTGAAAATTCTCTCTAAATTTAACAATATTTGCTTTGGTTAACATAATCTAATAGTGCGCGGTAAAAATTCTTGGTAAGCGAAGAACATGAAAAACTGTATAACATGATCTTCTTATTATTATATCAAGTCACAAGGTGCCATGAAAAAGAAAGTCAATGTAATCTTATTTGTAAATGTGAAAGAGTTTGGACGTGACAAGCTGAAACAGCTGCTAGCTGTCTTCCGTGAAAGATAAAACTCAGTGATCATAATTTTAGATCATAATTCAACGAAAACTGGCAATAAATTGGCGTGTGGTTAAATTAAAAAGCTTCATTTCTGGATGAAATATTTGAATTTTCATTATTGATTTAACCGTATTCACTGTTGTTTTTCGTCGTATTGTGGTGTTCGTGCTTGTCAAGCTACTATTTTTTCAAACCTTCAATTACTGAAGGTAGTACCGCGAGAGTAATATAAAACGCACAATATGTGAAATCACAGAACGCTTGGGGAGACTCATGGAGCAAGCCCCTGTGCCATGATCAAGTCCTTGTACAATGTTTATCCTCAATCAACAGTATGTAAGCAATAGCGTGCCAACATATTGGCACTGATAATAATATAGTTCGAAATGAAACACGAACTCAAAATGAAAGGTGTCATATTTTCTAGTCTGATAAATGGATCAAAAACGCAAGGTCCAATAGAAATCTTTCTTTCCTCTCCTTCCTAGTGGACCCAAAGTCTGCGCGCAGGCTACTGCTTCCAAGCTTCACGCACTTTTTCCACCTCTGTTTTGGTGATTTTCAAACTGGAGTGCCTTTTGGGAAACCCGGTACCTTGTGAACATTCAAACAAATTATAACCATAACATAAGGAAGTTTAAATGGCTTACCTTCTGCTCTTTGCCTCTTCTTCGATGCTCTTTCCCTTTGACAACAACACCAAACTGTACATGCAATCCTGGCCGTTGCTCCAAAAGTTCTGGTAGCAACTTTTCAAACTCGCTTGACACAATGATATCATCCAAGTAAATTTCTTCTATTGTCGATTCTTTGTTTGTTATCAGTGAATCGATGATCGAAGTTGCACCACGTGACTGAAATGGATTCCCGCCAATTTTCAAAACTTTCAAACCGATGTTTTCTTCTAACCCGATCCCAAGCGCCCATGCCCCATCTGGGGAGATTCTGTTCTGTGAAATATCTACTTCACGTAAAGCACTGTTAGTTTTTAATGCCCTACCGACTGCACGGGTGCCGTAATCAGAGAAACCGTTCGCACTGATATCCAACGTTTTTAGCGTGTGGTTACTCAATAATGATTCAGCAATCGCTATAGCGCCTTTACCTCGAATATGGTTTGAACTGAGATCTAAGAATGTGATGCCTGTATTTGCACTGATGCCGCGTGCAAGGTGAATACCTCCTTCTGTGCCAATCTCGTTTGAGCTTACATTCAGTGATCGAAGCGTAGAATTTCTCGTCATCACATCCGCAATAATCAATGCTGATGCATCGCTCAATCTTGTCGATGCCAAGCTCAATTCTAAGAGGTATTTATTCATTCCTAGCATTTTGCAGACTGCAGCCAGCCCTTCTTCTTTTACGAAATTCATCGAAAGGTCTAGGACTGTGATGAAACAATTTTCTTTTAACATATCCGCAAGAGCTTTTGCTCCTTCAGTATTTATCCCATTGTCGTGAACGTTGAGTAATGTCGTTGTTGTGTTTATTTTCAGTGTTTTTGCAAGTGCCTTGGCTCCCAAAGGACCAACGTTATAATGGCTGATGTCAATTTCCTCATCGCGTATTTGACGTAGGAATGGACTGCATGGTGTGATTTTCAGCTCTTTGCAAGACAGTAAGTAAACGTCTTCTAAACGAAGCATTCTTAAAGTATTTGGTACTCGAGACTGTTCACCTAGCTCGTCTTCTAAATCGGTCTCTGGGTCAGAATGGTCTTCATTGTTTCCACTTTTTACTGCGTCATCTTTCCCGCCCTCTCCTCCAGCCTGCTCTCCGCCCTTTAGGCCTTTATCTCCCGCACTACTTTCCACACTGGGACTACCACTGAAATATTCGGTTAATTCATCGGCTACTGATTGCTCATCGTTACAACTCTCTTCAGCAATATACCGAATAAACCCAACATCCTCATCCAATTCGCTTTCAAACTGCTGTCCATCCATTCTGTACACTGAATCTGATCTTAGCAAGTTTAGCGATTTATTGACAAATTCCTGATGGCTGGTTTTCGAGCAATGCCACCACAAGGTCAAGGAGAACTAACAGCGTCCAACTGGCCTTTTTTGTGCAGTAACTCTTAGATTTCTAGAGAGCTATTTCCGGTATTCAAGAAATCAACGAGAAAACCTCTGGAACTAAATGCAAAACACTTGAATAATAGAAGCTGCTGCTTTTCGATGTGCGCACAAATCTGATGACTAACGGGACATTATAATCCAGTAACGTTCTTAATGAGCTCTCTGAACATCAAAGTATTTGAAAATAAATGACAACACTCTTTGTAGCCTAACAAGTCTTTGTCAATTTACAACTGATAATCTCTCGGTAAGCACAGCAACATGGCAACTTCTTTCAAAGACAACGATCCTCTGACTTGAAAAAAATCACTTTTAATTCACAGCAGCAAATGTTTCAGCCAGCATCCCAGTAAGACCACTCACCCCATTGCTTCAAAACTCTACTTATTACAGAAGTTCTACTTTGTTAATTAAGTCTTTGACGATTCAAAACAATAAATCTTTCAACTAGAACCCTCTTACCATCTCAAACACAAAAAGAGACCCTCCATGTATCAGTAGCAGCCAAAGTTTCAGCTAGTAGCCCAAAGAGAACGCTTTATCTATTCCTGAAAGTTCTGCTTTGCTTCAGAAGTTTCTGGTAACTCGAAACACCACATCTTTCTCAGCCAGTCTACCCTCTTGTCCTCTTCCGTTACAAAACAGCGACTATCAGTGCACCTGCAGATATTCTTAACACTTCGATGTTCAGCTAAGGAAATTGAGTCTTTACCAACACCTGCATTGGTCATAAAAAATAATGATTCAACTGTGAGAACTAGAGCTCCAATGTCACGACAATCAACACAGCTTCAGCTGCCGGCGTTATTCGTCGAAACTGTTTAGCTTCTAACAACAAAACATCCACGCCTCGTCTCTTTTATCTCACAAAACTGCACGCAGCGTCGAAGAAAGTATCTTTTCAGCCTACAGCTAAACTTCGAGAAAAATAATCACGCCTCGTCTGAGTCTATGATGAGAACTGCGTGTCATCATTAAAGAAAAGTATCTTTGTATCTCTTTACAGTTGAGCTATATTCAGATATTCCTGTAGGCAGACTTTCGTAGCTGCTATTCCACTAACTTGTTCCAGCACAATTCTTTTCAATGATGTAACAGCCAACCCAAATATACAATATTGCACTTAATCTGAATGAAAAAATCGCTGTCTTGTGAACAAAGCTATCCGCTATAAGATATCTTCAGGCATGGTAAAAGTTGAATGGTTTCCTCGTAGCAGCTCTCTACTCTCTGTTGGTGAACTCCACGTAAAGAGTTTATTGCATGGCAATAGCTGCTCTTAACCTCGAGCATGACCTTTCAGTAGTATTTTGTGGCTAAATCCGAAAGGAAACGCCCTCGCATTGGTCTCTAGACCCTGCTATTCTTTGACTCATAAGTTCATTTGCTGTCAAGGTCTCGTGGCAAGATCTTTAGCAAACGCTGTAAAATGTATTCACCAAAGCTTTTTGCAGACTCAAACATTTGATTCTATTTCTGATGATCTGTACAAACTGTAGCTTGACGTCTTATCCATCCAACTGAGATCTCTCTATAACATTTTTGGCTTCAGACAGAATTGTTAGTCCTACTTGTTGCAAACAAAGATTTCATTGAAGGGATAATCGGATAATAATCTCGAAATCCTTGCATTCAAACTGTAATATTATTAATCTTTAAATGATATCTTAGTCTAGGCCTCTTTTTATGTCATTTAACGTTGCATCGTTACGCCAAGTTCAATGCTCTAGCTTCCCACTGCAACGAATACAGAGTCAACCTTTTCAGTATTCCAAAGACCAATCCTGCTTTCCCAATGTTTTGAAGATCCAAGTAAACCTTCCAACACAAATGCAGAAACACAATTGGATGTTTTGCTAAGTCAATTATCAGGCTATATATTTGAAAACAAAAGTACCACAACCACACAACTACCAACAGATTAGCAAGCAACTTTCACACTTATCAGGTCATTCTTTCCACATATTTTGACAACATATGCACAAAATAGAAGAAAAAATCGCATATCACCGTAGAGTGCCTTGCAAAGTCCACTGAAAATCAGTATATTCTACAATCAATAGCACCATGATAAACCAAAAAATAACTTTGAATTACGGTCTTTCCAGATGTTTTGACAACAAGTGCACTACTTTCAAAGAAAATATAACGAACCACTGTGGTGTCTCTTACAAAGTCAACTATCGTTTTTCGAAACTCTAAACAACTGTTACACCACATTCAACGTATCAAGAAGCATCATCGAAACTTTTCTGATCTTTTATTCCATACATTTTGACAACAAAGTGCACTCCTTTAAATGTGCACACCACAAAATAACTTCAATGTCTTTCCTGGTCAATTAACGTCCTATCAATACACTTCAACAACAGCTCTAATTCCAAAAAACCAGTACAGTTTATATTTATATACGAGACTTCTCTGGTCAATTTTCCATATATTTGACAACAAAATGTACTCCTTTAAATGTGCACACCACAAAATAACTTCGAATTTCTGTCAGGTCAATTATGTCTCACCAAAATGATTGTTGTTGCCATACACAAAATATTATCTCTCCACGACAACGTACATTTCAAAAGCCGGTGCTTGCATCTAACGCATTCATTATGTGATGAATAATTAAAGAAAATGATAAGTGAACACAGTTGAAACGTGTTTATATTGATCAACTAGAAAGAATTCGCATTCCATCAAACATGCAGAATCTCATTAATTAAAAATCAAGGCTAGCTGCAGCATAAACACCTGTATGGCTTCGTTCAATGAATCAAATTCTATGCGATCTATTGAACTGCAAAGCATGAAAATGTCACGACTAGAGTGCTATAGAAAGCTATAGAGCATAAAAGAATTGTGTATAAGCTATAGAATAGCAATTTAAATGTCATGGTTAAACCATCAAAAGCTCTATAGAATAATTTCACATCTCAACCAAAGTTGTGTCTACGCAAGACATTGCAAAGCAAAACGATGTGATCAGTTTGCAAAATTTTACTAGGCATAAAAGTCTATTTTGTACGAAACTGCTTGTGAGAAACTCAACTCTCAGATTACTGGACCTGCCCACGCTTTATTTTTTGAATAGAACAGGAAAAATAAGCACACGGAAAAATCATTCTATTTTTCCCGTTTGCTAAGTTCCAAAAACAGCTTTCGAGATCTTGAGATTTTAAATAATCTCTCAGATTTTTAAAGATTTTTGAGATGAAATCTGAGATTTTCAAATATCTTTTGGGATTCTTAAGCTTTTTGAGACTTTGAAAAGTTTTGTATATTTTGCAAGGTTTTCAATGATTTTGCAAGATGTTTTGAGGATTTGCACAACTTTTATGATTGTCAAAGAATTGTCTAACGATTGTTTCGATAATTTTACCATTTATTGTGAAGTTTTCAAAGAGTTTTAGAATTGTCACCTTGAATACAAAATAATCGAAGAAAGGATCAAATATATTCTAATGTGTTTTTATTCGTTCACTGCCACAAGGCAGTCTTTAGAATTAATGATGCCGTGACAAACCTCATATGTACAACAATATGCAGAAAATGAACACTGGTATGCACAGCATTAAGGTATATCGCATTGGAAACTTTATCAGCGGTCAGTATCGTGCAAGGGTGAGTGCTAGTGAAATCTAGTACAAGGAATTGTCTGGCAATCCATTTCTGCAGATACAGTCATAGCTAATAGCTTCGCCCCTCACCCCTCCCCCACATCTACTTATCCGCTAGTTGTACAACATAAGAATCGCAGGGGAATCGCACAAATTACGGTAAAATACGGGCAAAATTACTGAGTATTTTCTTAAGATATCGGTCACCACAAATTGTCGGACAAGAGGCTAAAATGGAAACACAAGACTATAAATACGGGAACAATTTGAAATATACAAATCACTGCCCTTACTAAAATTCTACCACTTACCTTCACTCGTTTTAGACTTTCTTTCAATGCGTGGACTGTCATTCAAACTCCTTAGATTATGAATCAGACGATCAACAGAATTAGTAGTTACTTTGTGTGCAATTTTAACAACACTCCAAAACGGCATCTTCAACAATGATCTCCCTTTGAAATTCAGTAGAACTGATCCAACAAAACTACTCCAATTCGAGTTCAATAAAGTTATTATATTCTCGTAAAGCTGTTCATTTTCCGCTAGATCTGGCATTTAGTTTGAAGGATCAATCCCTTCTTTCCTGCTGTCTCTAAATGAGTATAAACTGTGCATAACCCTTGTGTAAGTTTCTCTGTGCCAATGAAGTCAGTTCGGTGCAATGTTATTGCCAAAGACTTGAACTCAGACTTGGCACTCAGTTCGAGGATTCACTTACAACACAAGACGGTTCAACAGTACAGATTTCTGCTATACCCAGGCAATTGTGAAACAAAGATTTTTGATGTATTCGTAAATGTGATCATATGGAAGACGATCCAGCTGGTTCAAAGAAAGATCTACAGAACGTGGAAGTAAACAGCACATATGTCTGTTACAAAAGCTGGAATTACGAAGTATAACAGACGTTCTCACAAAGTGCCTAGTATGCAAGCAAGCACTTGGTTCAAGGTAATATCCTTGGTTTAGTTCCTTGATTTCGTGAGCTCTAAAATGATGTGTCATCCAACTTACCAGGTTCTCAAAGAAGTGCTTCTAAAGAACATGCAATGCCTAGTTCGAGGAAGGGCGCTAAGCGTAAACTGTCGTTTGTAGCCCTGTTAATAAACAACAAAGTTATGGTGTCTTTGCGAAACTGCTCATTTGCTGAGCTTTTCACCTGTAGCTTTTAGCGATAGCAACAACTCCCAGTTTTCTGTCATGCGAATGAAAGGCTTGCCGTGAATCTTTATAATCAAGATTCTACAACGTTATTGGGAGTAATATACATATCACTGCGGTGAAATCACATCTTCCTGACGTGTGATCACGAGTCATCAAGTTACAATATTCTTCTAAAACTGCTCACTAGTAAAACTAGAATCACAACCATGAAATCAAGCAGTAGGATAATAACTCCACTCTTCCAAGGCAAACTCTGTATCTGCCACACTGCTGTGTAACTGAATAGTCAAACCGGTCTTTCCCGGACAGGTGATTTGATGGCCTATTTATTGTAATGGCCAGCTCAAGAACCGGCAAGACAAAACAAAGGTTAGTGAATGGCCTGGACATTCAAACCGTACACTGCAATGGTTGTCAAATTGGTGAAATCATTTGTAAAAATCCAACGAAATTCGTTGCTGAATATTTCGGCCATCTGCACTAATGTGTCTCTACTCCGCAAGTAAAAAGTGCAGGTCACAAATATGCCATCAGTTGCATAACTCAAACAACAGCTGTCCGATAACCGAAAGCTGTAGGCCTTAGGAATAACATCAGCCTTCTACCACAATAATCTTGTCCGAGCTTGAACAAACATGCTCTTCTTTGCAATCAAGCAACAAAACAACAGCTCTGGAAGAATACAGTCAATGCCAGCTTTGTAAAGTTCAAAACGTGATTGTAACAAACTTGCTTCTTGGAAGGCAAGGTGATAAATCAAAATTCTGGTTAATGGACCGAGCGACAGCAATCAATAATGTTCTTGACAACATGAAATTTCTATCACAGCAAGCCTGTCCAGTCTTGATTCAACATACCTTCTTTGTAAACAAACAACAAAATACCACCTCTAGAAGAAGTCACTTGGTGACAGATTTTCGAAGCTCGAAAGTAATTGCAGCAATCTGTGGTCTTGACAAGGAAGGAACCAAAAGAAACTTCACGTCACAGCACTCAACACAATTCGGGACCTATTTCATTCAAGTAATAACATTACCTATGAATGCCATTCCGTTTTGTACAATGCAAGTTAATGAATCCCAGGCTCTCACAGGATGTATATATATATAGAGATGCAAAGAAATTATAGATTGTTTGCAGCAAATACATCCTGGTACGCAATACCGTATTGATGGGGTTTGGCATTATGAAATATTGATGCGCAATCGTTGAGCACTTTCAAAAACATAACTAATTGAGGATAATAAGGGCCTTTGAAGATCAGCAAGAACAAGAACTTTTTGAAACCTCACGATAATAGAAGCCAAAAGATCACACAAGTGCTAATAACTAATACTGTGATTGAAGTTCGGAGCTTTTCGTTTTGCTTGCACAAAATCTGGTAACTATTCAAATTATCCAAACTTTCGCCGAACCGAAAAATTTGCACAAAGCTGTGTTAAAGCAAACCATACAGTTAGCATGAATCAAAGCACCCGTTCATGTTTAATCAGTTATAGGACCGTCCCGAATGGACTTTGAATAGCAAAGTGTCAAAAGGAATAATGACATTTAGAACGGAGACCATACGATGATAAAAGCTTGAATCCGGACTGAATCAGGCGGCTTAATATAGAGTTCTGAAAGACAATTTGTCTGATTTAATGACTCTTATTTCCATATCAAATGGTCGTATATGGGGGAGAGTAAACAACAGTCCAAAGAACAAGACTTCCGACAGGTATTTAGAAATGAAATAGAGCTTTGGAAGTCACCAAAGAAGGAAAACTGATTCACAGACCAGACGAGGAACTCGTATGTTCCTCGTCTGGTCTGTGAATCAGGCTACCAAAGACGGAAAACTGAAAATTAAAATTAAAATCGAAGTGAGGTTACAGTAAAAGCGGGAGAAGCGTTCCATGTAAATTCGAAGATTATTTGAAACTACAATCTTAGACAAAAGTTGTTGAGACACGCGATTTTTGTGTTGAAAGATGCCTTTCGGGCATGTAAACTACTACCTCAGCCCCCCTCCCCCCATTGCAATGTTGGTTGATTAAAGAACACATACGTGTGAATTCACCTATGAATTTCCATCAGATTCCAACATTGCAATGGAAGGTGGGGGGATCGCAACTCGAAATTTCCTCAAAAAAGCGAAGTGTCTCAAGACTTTGGTCTAAGATTGTAGCTTTCTATGATTGGATGACTATTCAAACAACACTTTATTGTTTGGCTATGTTTTATTCAGATTTTGCTTCAGTTGGGTGGAGCATACGGGATTACAATAGGAATTCTTTCCCCTGGAAACCACAATAAGATTATTCAAGGATTTTGTCATGCAAAGAAAACATGATGCGATGAAGATACGGTTCTACTTTGAAAATTGAAAACATAGGTGGTACGTTACTTCCATTTTGACTGTAAAATGCAAACAGAAATATTGTCACCAAATTGGTCCAAACACTGTGATATCAATGATCAAAACTGCGTCAGCTTGCTTCAAAACTGGTACAAGGCCTTATTCTTCTACAAAACATATCCAAGTAAGGAGTTCCTCAAGAACCCTACTTTTCCTTCCATTTATGAACCGTCTGAGAGGAGACTTCATAAGCATCTTACACTCTTAACCTATTTCGAAGCGTGCAGCTTATCAGACTAGCAACAAATCAAATTTGCCCTTAACGTTATTTCTAATGTAACGAGGTAGCACATTGCTACAAAACAGAAGATATAAAGCATAATTCAATCAAGGTAGATTGTCAGTATTTGTGCTACATGCGTCACAGGACAAATCTCTGATCAGCAAATATTCAATCACCAATCTTTGAGAAATGAGGCACAATTTGAAATAGAGAATGAGATTTGAGCGTGGAAGTCAGTCATCACATTTCAGGGGTCCGATAATATGGAATCTTTTTTTTTATATATATGTCATTAAAATTTTACAATACATATTACGGTCTACACTACTTACAAGAATTACTTTACAATACTACTGGGACAAAACCCCCGGGGAGCAAGAGGCTGTGTCTACCCCAAGGGAATGAACATAGATAAAAGAAAGAAAACTACTTAAACTTAAACAACGCTACTAAAAACAATACATACGGATAATAAGAACGATTTGACACTAAGAACGATTTGACACTAAGTCTGCTGCATATTAGAAGTCAGATCCATGTGATGGTGAGGAAAAGTAATGATGGAGAAAAACTTATATTGGAAGTTTTTTTTTTTTAATATGGAATTCATCAAACAAAGAAATAAAGAGGCAAACAAATAGAGAAACTTTCAAACGTCAGTTAAGATCAAACATGAAACATTAAATAAATTGTCTTTTGGAAAAAAGTAGTTTTTAAAACAAATAGAGATGAAAATCATGTTTACTATTAGAAATATTGCACTAAAATGCACATTCAATTTTCTGATATCACGATCGAAACAATTCTAACATTTATTTTCCATTTTAACACATATTTGTAATTAGGCTAGTTTTTAAAATTCTTTGAAAGCAGGTCCACAACAGCTATTTTGCTGCCAAAATTTGACTTACAGGACAAATCCGGGGTTGGTATAATTGTTGATTACACCGTTGTGAATGGTGTGTAGTACTTTTTTCAATTTGTTTCTCTTTTAATCAGCGAAACTACACATTTCAATATGCTAAGAAGTGCGAAGTGACGTCATTTTGAATGACGTCAATTCACGCTGACCTGAACGAGGCTGCCAAATGTGTTGATATTATACCATCCACATTGCTAGCCTCCTTATCGTGCATTCGCACACTCGTACAAAATACAAAATGGCGACGATACTTAGCCTAACTTACGAAGATTAATCGTCCAATTTATGAAAGTTAATGGCATGAAAACTTGGAAAGAACTGACGACTGGTGTTCAGCAGTTGGTAAGGTTGCTTTTCAACAATAATTCTATCAACCCCGGACTTTTCCTTTAAGTAAAATAAATTATTTATGTATGTATGCATGAATGTATGCATGTAACTATGCATGTATGTGTACTAAAAATCCCCACTTGCTTGCGTCAGCAACACAAATGCAGGAAGTTTTCAACAGTCAACTGAGTCTCTCTACCATGAGAGGTCACATTTTGTGAAACAAAGGTTAATGTTTCCAACAATACCACACATTCGACATGCTATAACGCGAAACCACATCCTCCTGTGATATCATGTAATTACTCACAATTACAAAATAAGCAAACCAATGGAGGATAAAAGTAACCCCTTAATTTATCCTTACACAAAATACGATAGAGGTCTGCCCATTGACTGCTGGCTCTATGCCTTCATCGAGAAGACCACACGTTTCGCAACTTAAAACATGAAACTACCTCCTCCTGCGATATCATGTAACTACCCAAAAAACAAATACACTCATCATTGCAGGACAAACGCAGCTATCTAAAACTATCCTTACGCAAAACACAGTTGCAAATTTGACTATAAGCTATTTGCCTTCTTCTGGAATCACGCTTCTGACGACCTATGATGTGAAACTACCTCCTCCTGTGATATCAAGGGCCTCCTGCCTATAAACCTAAATTACAATGAGGTCACATGGGTACAATAACTTACAGCGGGACCGACCTCCTTTACACTCTGTTAAAATGAAAGTTGATAAAATGGGGGAGAGGGCCGAAAAGAGAGAAGACAATAGTTGGAGAATAAAGGCGGTGTATAGAGGAGCAGATGAATGGCACTGTCTATCCCCGAGGGAGGCAACAAATTACAACGATATTAGATGAGAATTAAGAGGTACCATGGGTACAGGGATACCCACATGACGAAAACACATTCACTATGGGAGAACAAGGAAGCTAGTTTAAACTATCTTTATGCACAACACAATTGCAAATTTTCCTCCTGGGATATCTCCCAGGTATCTCGTGCATTTCTTCTGCCATGTGATATCTCCTCCACCAATAATGGAAACTCACTGACCAAATGTCCTTTCCTGCAATGAGTGGCAAAGTAGTTGTGCTCGATGAATGATTCTGTTTTATTTGATGAATACAAAAAGTTGTAAACTTTGCAACAAACAACTATCTCCATGACTCCTTAGAGCACCACACGTTTGACAACTTATGACTAAGTGAAACAACCTCCTCCTGCGATATCATGTAATAACCCACAATAACAAAACATACTCACCATGGGAGGCCTTGAATCCAACTTGCCATTTTTCGCAGCAATGCCGATGACGTGCAAGAAGGGTCAGAAACATGTCCCCATTCTGCTCACTTACAAATGCCTTCAACAATTTTTTCCTTCTTACATTTGGGCTTTCTTTTAAATCTCCGTTTTTGATATGTTTGCTAACGAATGTCTTAAGCATGTTGATGGAAGTTTGAAATAGAACGAAAACATATCGGTGGTGGTGGTTCTATGCAGAGTACGCTTATCCGTGCTAAAAGAGGGCCGTATAAGGACACCTGCTGGCTATTTATTTTTCATACTGTCTTAAATCATGTTGGGTCACACAAAATAGCAAACCATTCATATCAAATGAATACACATATAACCGACTGTATTCAACTTGTTTTACTTCACAGACAAAGGCGCCAAACTTTTCTCCTATAATTAGCAACTCAATAAGCATGGTCAACCTTGGCATTATCTACTCTAAATGACCATTGATATAAATCAAGTTTCTTCACTACTAACCATTTCGTTACCCGTTCATCCCCATAAAAGAGCTACGTAGACCAAGGAGACACATTGCAGAAAGTTACAATTCCAAGAGGAATGAAAACATGGCAAAATTCGAAGACTAAAGTCGATGTAAACAACTTTTTGTTTACAAGAATATTTTATTTCACACAGGTCACAATAAATGTCATACGACAGCAAAGACAGCAAAGACACGCCCGTCAATTGAAATACAACGACCAGAAAGTCCATTAAAGTTTTTAAGGTCAATTACAACGGCCCGAAAAAGAGAGTAAAGAAAATCGGCTTGAAACGGTGTGCCTGTTTTGAATCTTATCTTAAATTTGCAACCACCAGCGTCAGAGTAAACGAAGCTTGACGACAAATAGTTTTTGTTTACTTTTTGTACTTATTCATTGACCAGCTATTTCTAACATCACCATAAATTAAAATATGTTTGCAAATAGCACTCTGATCAACAACTCTCATCAAGCAAAAGACGACCTAGTCAACTCCACGAAATGACTAATATTCTCAAATATTTCTCTTGCTTGATTTCTGCTCCAAATCCAATGATGAATACTTCGGCTAAGTCTCCATCACACTTGACCAAAATTACCTATCAGTCAAGCTTCAATAACAAATTTTTAAGTATCTTTGCATCAGAGCAACGCAGCCTTTTTTTGAAACAAAGTTCCATGCAGTAACGTCAAGCTTCGTGGGGCAAGAAAGCTGGAGATCCCGGGAAAGCAGACAACAAACAGATTTCACCACAATGGAACAATCTTAACCCTTTCACCCCCGGAAGGGCCACATAGCCCAACATTATTCATTGAGAACTGCGAATTTTTCAGGGGGTAAAGCTTTCAGAGTTTTGATTGATTTGAAAGGTTATGGACATTGCATTTATCTATTGCTTATTGAACCACTGATTATGATACCCCCTGGAGAACGACGATCTACATTAGGTTTTCCCGTTAAGCTTAATTTTAGCCGGGCGTGAAAGGGTTAACCAACTGAACTACCGTTACACCCAGACTAGAAATCCGAATTTCATGCAAAAACAAGAACCCCGCGATAATTCTTCTCGTTTACCGGATATTCTTTCTTTACCGCTGCTGGCACTCGAGCACAGAACCTGCTGAAGATGGTACTTGACGGAACTGTGGTGCTGGTGTTGCCATGTGACAACGCGATATTTCAGTGCTGTTGTAGTTATGAACAGATTGATAACAAGGGACAAAATGAAAAGGAGAGTCGTTAAAAGCACTTACGATCATTCTCTTCTTGAACTTCAGTGTTTACGTATTCAACCAACGCTTGAATTTCAATTTGATTCAGGTCTTCATGTTGGACGCCCAGCTCCTAGAAATGAACATGATCTCTTCATATCCTCCTCATATCTCTTTATCTAATTGTTGGGGATACGAGCAGGCTACGTTGCGAGTATCGAGGAATCCCCCAAAAAGGGCCCCAGATCGCATGCGTTGTAGCGATTTATGTCAATGACGTGATATGCAAATTAGCTTGACCGTGAAGAACAAGAGGAGAAGACAATAGCAAAGATGCGCATGACAGTGAGCCCCACCATTGATTCGCTCTTAACAAAGCTGAATCACAATCGGCCAAAACAGTAGGGTCAGCACTTCATCTCCCCAACAACTAAGGTCACAAGAATGAGAAAATGGACACCCGATAAGACGCTTTTGTTGCTGACTCTTATCAGAGATTCCAAATCTGACTGGTCAATCCGTGAAAACTAGACAAATGAAAATCTGACACTGAGTTTCTGAAGTAAAGGCAAAAATAGGCTTTCTGTATCTGGGTAAAGGAGAAACCTGCAATGTAACTGAGGTATGAAATAAAGAGCATGAAGGGTATATCAATGATTGAAGATTATATGCGCCGAAAGTAAACTCCTCAAAAGGCTTTGTACTACTCGTCACTAAGACTGATTCACACTGGGTCGTTTGGGTCGTTGGGTGGTGCAAAAAGACACACAGGGTCTGAGTCCTTTGTCTTTTGAGTCTTTATGCACGACCTTAACGACCCACACGACCTAGTGTGAATCAGACCTTAACACTGTTGTAGGAATCAAGCAAAGATTTCCGATACACGAAATTAAGTGCCACTTTACATCTGCCTTGAAACGGAACCTTGTGTATTTTTTTTTATATTCAATTTAAAAAGTTTACAATAACGAAATTACCTAAGACACTAACTACGAACTACTGTACCACACTACAAGGACGATACCAGGAGGAGCAAGATATCATGACTACCCCCTGGCATTTGACATAGAAGATCTAAGATACGACTAATCATACGACACACAAAAACGATCTTACAAATAAACGAAAAAGAAAAATTTTTAAGGAGAGAGGAGAGTTTACAAGTTTTCATTACCAACTTATTCAAAACGCTTTGAGGCCTGGATATATTCTAGTGTTGCTGTGAGAATTTGTGTATTCCTGGCACAATTTGGACCTTTTGATGAAAGAACAAAAACTGCCCTACCTCTCTCTTCTCATTTTTGACAGCAATAAAATGTGACAAATATCTTGATCCTAGCGTTTCATCGACGCCATCCAAGGCAGCTTCTTCATTCTTCAATGCATCGGTTAATGCATTAGAATCTCCAACGTCTATTGCATTGTTTATTCCAGCAACAGCAGTAAGCACTGTAAAAGTGATCGAATGATTGCTTGGTTGATTTGACAATTGAATTACTAATTGATTGATTGATTGATCGATCGATCGATTGATTGATTCATCCATGGACCTTTTTACTTCTCAAAAAAGAGGTTTGGATCGAGCATTCAAATCTGGTAAATTTATGAAAGAAAACAAAAGCATGACCCCAGTTCTTGGTAAAACGATTGCTGTGGCAGGGAATTTCTTCGCATTTCATAACTCTCTTCAGGGAGTTAATCAACGATGGCTTTACTCAAAGCGAGTAGGAATGATTCAGTTTAAACACTGGCAGGTTTTATTTGCTTTTTGGCCTTGTTTCTCTTTATTTTCTTTCATATTTAGCTGATTTTACGGTGTAACAGTTATAGCTCAAAAGTACGAGCATGCAAGGGTTTCATTATGCCAATTTGAAATCGAAAGTTGTTGTATTCAGCCATTGTTATTCAATCGAAAGAAAAGTCAGCGAACAATGAACGAAACTAACGAGAAACAACGCAAAATGACCAGTAACACTTACCTCTGTGTAAAGTGAACCGTTGCTAACCCACTTTGCGCAAATTTGTTGATATTTAGTTCTCTTAAAAGTGTTCTGAAATCCGCCGCAACTTCTTGCCACAGCTAGCAATGTTTATACCAAGAACGGGGGTAATGCTTTCGTTTTCCGTCAACAATTTACCAGATTTGAACGCTCGATCCAGACCTCTTTTTAAAGAGTAACAAGGTCTATTGGCTTACTAGCTAACTGGGCAGTTATTTATAAATTCATCAACCAGCCGTCAGGGTACCATCCATCTAATATAGACAAAATGCCTATCGATGCTGAGCATTACACAAAACAACGAACATCTATAGCAAAAGTCTTTCTAGAACTTTTAAGGTACGGTGGCGGGTGCCCCTAGTATTGATAAACATCAAAGACAAAAAAGAATTTGTCAAATGGAAAGCGCAACTTTGTTATAAATCTTTAGGCCAGGGGAAAGACGACAAACATTTTCTCACGAAAAACTCAATCATATTCCTTATATAACATAGCGACATTCCAATGTAATTAGGGTTAAAAGGCCAGACATTAGAGCCAGAAATTATGTTCTTATAATGTCCCGAGACCTTTCAAATCTTATACAGTTCATTTTCAACTGAATTAAATTGAGAATAAATGAGCTATTGAGAGTGAACGAATATTGTCAAAAAAGGAATTTTATGTTGTCTACCCGTACACCAACATAAAACCCCGCAAACAAGAACATAGTAAATTAAGAACCTGCACACTGATTTGTGAATAAGACACCCAATGACAAGAACCAAAAACAGACTGATTAAATCCAATGTTCTTACAATATAGTACACTTAATTAAGAAATTTCATCGTGTCAGTGTAAACAAACTCCAACTATTGATAACTGAACACCTCTAACAATTTTCAGGGATATGCAAATTGTTTTATCATTTGTGAACAACAAAACATCATACCCTCCAATATTTAAATTCAGTCATTCTATCCTCAAGTTTGACACATACTTTATAGCTATGTATTCATCATAGTAACAAGTGTCCTTACGATAAGAACAAGACCTTGAATATTTCATAATTACCTCATTTATAAGAAGCTAGTCAGTCTTTCTAGAAAGGTATGTTCTTGTTTGCGGAGTTTTACTGTACAAAGTTCTCATGATATGAACTTCATAAAAATTGGTCTTCGAATTTAAAAAACGACTTTATATATGTATGTGCAAGTCAATCCTAAAAAACAACTTACCTTTAATCAGAAGAGTCAAATCATCGTGTGATAGGTCCTGCACAACACATGAAATAAAAATCAGAAGAGTTGATAATTGTGATCAATGATAAAGATTAATCAACTAAGACTGCGTTCACACGATGCCGGCACATTTTGAAAACGGTGAAAAATGTGACGGATAGGCCTCCCGTTCACACGAAAACGGCACATTTTTTTGCCGGCAGATTTTGAAAAAGTAACTCTAACCGGCGCATTTTGGAAACGGCATCGTGTAAACACCTGAAAATGATGTAAACAGCACATTTTCGACACTTTTGGATCAAGACTGGTCGATTCTTAGGGTGTAGGTACTTTTCTTTAGCATCAAAGTCCTGCAATGAGTTTTTACTGTCAAATTTCCTACCGTTTTCAAATGTTGCCGGTATCGTGTGAACGCTAGCTCAAAATTTGCTACCGTCACATTTTTCACCGTTTTCAAAATGTACCGGCATCGTGTGAACGCAGTCTAAAACCATACTTGAAAGACTTCATACTTCGAAGTTTATCCACCATAAGCTCTATTAAGCCCCCTCCCCCGGGGGCTTATTTGATTTCGGACATCCCAGGGGGGGGCTAATAGAGAGGGGGTTATTTACAAAATCGAATGACAAGGATATATAAGATAGCTTTTCAGCTCTTTTACTCCATAATTTAACTTTCGAGTTAAATTCGTTATAGCTGTTATCAATAACCATATCAAAATTAACAAGCCAGCTTGTAAACCTAAATGAATAGAAAATCTTTGGTCATTTATGGAACTCGTTTTAAGAGGGGTAGTAGAGAGAGGGACTTATTAAAAACTTTGGGTCAGAGGAGAGGGCTTCTTAGAGACGGGGGGGGGCTAAATAGAGCTTTTACGGTAACAGATGACTTGCAAAATTGACTTAACAATTTCCTATTTATCCATTATCCATCTTCACTAGTTGCACATCACAGCTCCTGTATGATACAAAAATTCAATCACACGAGTCACGATGCGCAAAATATTTGGGGCATTCCTACTGAAAGTGCTCAAATTTGATTTACTCTGCTTCATAAATGATGAAATTACAGCGGACATATTGACAAAAATAAGCAACGTTTCAAAAAACTTTTTCCGATAAGTGCTGAAATATATTTCCTACAAATTGACAGATATCAAAGAAACCCCTTTGGCTAAATTTTCGACATCCTGAAATGATGGGACACCGCCCAATAATAACTATCCGTGCCACATTTCGAGCACCAAAACCTTGACTTCGAAGTTTGCATTTACCTGGCCTTTATCAAGTCTTGCACGCTTCAGATTGTCGTAATACAGATAAGGTCTGCTTGGGTCTACTCTCGGTAACAATGATTCTGGTTTCTGCAGCCATGCCATTAATTCATCTGGCGTTCCACTATCCAAGACTTTATTGATCCCACTGACACAGGTATCCACTGTGAAGAAAAACAATACGGATCATGGCGAATGTGAAGTTGCGGTTTTTAGCGCCAAGCGCTGGGATCGCAGAAGTAGCTAAGCGCTAATCGATTCCGCGACCCCTTGTCATGATGCTCAAGTGGTGGGGCCCTACCGGGTTTCAAATCCACTCCCCTGACTGTTCTGGCTGTAAAGTCAGAGGATTACACCACTGCGCCACAACACCTTCAAAAATGGCAGCAACTTCCCAGCTGAAAACCCGATGCGCATGCAAAATAGACAAGCAGAAAACGCCAATCTCAATTTCCGATAACAATTGATGAATATACGAACCTAGATCTTCACATCAAGGAAGCGTACAGCAAAAGGTAGAAGGCCCCCCCCCTACTTTTCCTTCAAAATCAGATATGATAAAGCTTTGTAAAACCTAAATTCAACTCTTGACACTTATTTGCTTGTTAAGAACAGCTGCACAAGAAGGAATATTGCACTTGGACAGCCTTCCCCACGATTTGCTTCAAGACTGCAGACTGCACCATATCTCAACGAATGGAGCAGTGATAACATGGCGCCACGTTTCAATGTTTTTCCATCAAATTGAAACGGTATATACATACTGTGGCAAGCAAACGCCCTTTCATGGGAACTTGGAATGTATCATTTAATGAAGCAAATGAAAAAATACCAAAAAATACTGAACTTACTGTTATGAGCCCTGTCAGCTAATGTATTGGAATCATGAACCACATTCTGGATCTCTCGTTGCTGTAAAAGTGCGTCTGGGTTTTCTTCTCTCTGCAAATAAAAAAAGACTTTCGACAAATCATCCTTGTTTCATTTCCCTTTACCAGAGGTTATTGTTAATGATCTTCAATAATCCATTATATTGTAAGCTAAGCTATATTTTGGTAATCCATAACATTTCGTCTTGTGTATCAACATCTTCAAAGAAACTTACACTCGCTTTTTACTTTCTGAGAATATTCACTATCCTCAAGCAGTCTCTTTCACAACTGGTAAACGTAACCTGCATTTTTCATACTTATGCACATCTCACTTCCATAACACAATGTAATACTGGCAGAAGTTTAGCAGAAATTATCTTCTGATTCCCAGTATCATCGCAATAACCTCTACCTGGCCTTTACATTTAAACAGGACCACAAGCAAGATCATCTCCTCACGAAAATTTTCCTGGTATTGTTATGGATGAGATTGCAAGTTGTTTTGCACAGATTTGCAGGCCAAGCTCGTTCTTATTTCTTGATATTACAGAAAGATATAATTGTTTAACTACATCAAACATTAGACTACATTACATAAGTCCCTCTAACTTACGCTCGTTGTTGTTGTTGTTATCGCTTCAATTGAGAGACTTATGTCCTCACGCTTCAATACAGGGACTAATTAGGCCAAGTCCGCCGCGTTCACGGCGCGACCAATCACATCGCTACTTTCTTAATATGGTCAACCCACGTGCCTATTTGCAGCGTTTGATTGGTTACTAGTTCAAAGTTCGACTTCTCGAAGCGAAGCGACGCTCGAAGTGACATTCGAAGGGGCGTTCGAATTTTCTTTCGACGTTCGTAGGATGGAAGGTGTTCTAAGTTTCTTCTGATTTTTTGTAAGATTTTAGTCCCTGTTTAGAATCCGTTTGGTCGTGAGTCCTTTGTATGAGTGAAATTAAAACATCAGATTATAAATGTTGAACGAATACAAGGAATCACGTCGTCAGTCTAATCAAACATTGCAACAATACGTAGTCAGTCAGGCCACATCAAACAAAGCGACAAACTGTCATATGTCACAGAAGGTGACACATAAAGATGCCAGGTGCCAAAGAAAAATTTTACCGACAAGGGACAGAACAGAAGTGAAAAGGAAACTTGCCACTTTCAATTCCATCCCCTGGTAGTAGGCTACCTTTCAACTCATTGATGCCTGGATTGTGACTGATAAAAGTTAGACAGGTTGCTTCAGAAAAAAGACAACGTAATTTTATGGCCTGTTCATATGGAGAAAGTTCCTCCGGCATTTCCGCGTGTCACCGGGAAAATCGCTCAGCCGAGATCCCGCCTCACAAAGGTTTACAACATAAAGTACCACAAGCGTTCACATGAGAAAATCTTTTCCCGACTAGCCGAAATCTCGCTTGAACTCTGCCGAGATTCCGCCTAGCCGAGGAAATATTTTCCCCCATGGACACACTTTCCCAGCTGGGCGGGGAAATCTCTTTAGTTTATGGCTAATCCTTTGGCGCCTGAGACAAAGCGCTATTATTCTTTATCCCGGCTTGCCGGGAAAACTTACCTCATATGAGAGGTCAAGGAATATTACCTTAGGTGAGCGATTTTCCCGGTGAAACGGGAAAATGCCGAGGAAACTTTAACAATACGAACAGGCCCTAAAATTCTTAAGGACAGAATAACATTTGAATCACTTTGATGCATATCAACTGAAAGCACAATCTTCCTTCTTTCCAATGATATCCAGGTTCGATGTATTAATTGAATTTCTTGTCATCTGATTGACAATTTAGTGAGTATGGCCTATTTGCGATGCAGGAAAGTGATAGGGCATTTACACAAACGAAAACACGTCTTTGGGAGAGCTTATCATATCATTTCCATAAAAGAATCTCGTGGGAATAAATTTGCCTTTTTCCTACCTTAAGGCATCACCTCAAGTGCTTCTGGACCTGAAATATTTTGATAAAATCTATTTCGCAAATTTTCATGGTGAAAAAAGAAGGTGATCTTGCTGTTACGGCATGCTGCATTCCAAATCGGTCAAACTTACTAAAATACCAATTAATTGATACATAATTGCAATAATATATCCAAACTGCCACAGAAAGAAAAAAGCCAGTTCATATGCTCAAATCTTATCATCTTTGAAAGATATTCAGTTATACTTGGATCGCGTTGTTTCTGAAACACCCCGTACATACATGTCTGAGCTTAACAGTTGGTAAATAAACTGGAGAGATTAAAACAAGACAGGCATTGTTCCATCAAATCATTTATTAAATAACAGCTTTTACTGAATTTCATTGTCAATCAAATTGAAATGATTTTTCTCCGTTAATGTGGTTTTTCTCTGCTGAATGTGTAGACTGATGCCTTTTCGTCCCTTGTTTCCCTGCGTTCCTTGGTCAAGAGGGACTAATAACATTACTCTGAAATAGTGGGCCCACTTTAGGCCCGCGTAGGATGGTTCCGTATTCACCAATCAAATCGCTAGAATTCAGTTTTTAACCAATCAGGGGCCGCTATTCAGAATGTTGTTGTTGTTGCTCTTAAAGAACGGTTGAAGAAGCCTGGAGTTCTCGCAGCTTAGATGGATCTATTTTGCTTCTACAGAGGAAGATTACTGCCTGAAAGGTAGGCATTTTGCGTCTTGTAGGTCAACACAACATCATTCTTTGTACTAAAACTTCTCTTTTCAATGTTCGAGCTCTTTAAACCAGATTTTGAAGTGATTTTGTTGAGTGTACGAGAACTCCCACCTTTTTAGGCCATTTTGAAAAAGTGGGCCCATTATATAACCGTAATATTATGAGTCCCTATTGACCAAGTGATATCAGCAAGTCAAAGAACGCAGGGAAACAAGGGACGAAAAGGCATAAGTCTACTGAATGTGCACTTTATCCCAATTTCATCGGCCTTAGATTCAGAGACAAAGGCGAAGTACACAACAGTAAATAAAAAATATTTAAATCCAGTGAAACCAGGAAATCTAACTTTTAAACTGCTTTGGAATATATCATCATGCTTCTTATCTGTTTTAGGATTAAACATATTGGGTTAGAAAGACCTAGATCCACATAGAAAGACCAAGATTAGACAAACCAAGGATCTCAAAAGCTTGCAGTGTGTTTTTGTTTTCAATTTGTTTTGAGTGGGCTTGTCAGGATTTCTAGCTACGGAAAGCTAATTAAGGCCCACTGTGCATGCCGCATCCAGGCACGGGACCCCTAGTTTAACGTCCCTTCCGAAGGACGACGAGGTGAGTTGTGAGGTCAGGCCTCCGAGGACACCCATCCGGAGTCTGACCTCACCCGACAAAGCTTAACTTAAGTCACCTGACGAAGACTGTATAAGCCACTCGGCCACTCACCCCACTGTTCAAATGAAGCGAAAGCGAAGTGTTAAAGCAATTGTCTGCATTTTTCTGAAGATCTTATTAATTTTATATCGTGACTGAAGAAGCTTATGCTTTAGCGTCTTCTAGATGCAATAGTTTAAAACTGTACAGAGCATACTTAATTTGTTAAAAATTGCTTACCTCAGCTTTTTTAGCTTTCTCGTCCTTCAGTTTTGGCGTGTACCAACCAATATGACTTTCAACAATGTCAGAGAGACCAGCAGATTTGTCTTCAAGGGCATACAGTAATAATTGCTCGTTTCCTTTGTCAATTGCTGCATTTATTGCTCTAACAGCAGCCTCCACTGGAATGAGAAAACATTGGCGATTGAAGGAATGGTGCAAAGTAAAAAGTTGCTTCCGGATGGGGAAATTACTTACACACTTTCGTGTGGCATCGGGTATCAACCTCTACTTAGTCTGTATTCTAATCTTTTGATTCCAAACATATAAAGTTCCTTACATAAATTTCTTAACGATCATTAGAACACAAACAATAACTCAATAGACCTTTTAGCTATTCTACAAAAGAGTCTGGATCGAGCGATATTTTTATACAATTTTATACACGAGATTCGATTAAGTGGCGTTAGAGCTTCTATCAGTATTGTGCACATTCGAAAATTCTACTAAATTTGATGAAATATCGTTCTATCCAGATTCTTTCGTAGAATAGCTAAAAGGTCTATTCACTACAAAGAGAGTACATCAATTTCTGCCGCTGTCTGTCTCAAATGATTTGCTTCACCAGACTTCCAATTTTCACCCTTCTCTGATCTATATATTCGGACGTCTCCCTTTGAACACACCTGCAATTCTTTTGGAACTGACAAAACCACTCACTTTTCACTCCAAGCTCTTGTGCTAAGAATTTCATGTGACAATTTACTGTGATCAGAAACCAATCAAAATAGTGGCAGATAATTCTGTTAGCATAATTTATAGGAAGAAAATAGAAGTTCAGCCATCAACCTTACCTTGGAGCCTGAACTACCATAGTATCTCAAACCTTTCTAATCATAGCTTTCAACCATAGCATAGCACAGCTAAATCATAGCATTTTTTCCTTACAAAAATGCAACAAAATGGTTCATGAATGTCAACACACTCCAAAGCTTACAATGCCTTCATATACTCAAGTTCTACTGTTTCAGTTAACTTAAGATAGGTCAAGTGACCTCCTTCAGTGCCACACTACTCACGCTCCAAACATCACTGATACCAAAGCACGAAAAATAGAGGTCGGTTCATCCCATGTTCACACTTGAAAAGGAAGTGAGCTGCTGCCATGTAATATCTATTAGACTAAAGGATGCTCATGACCGAGATTTCAAAAACATGACATGATAAAAGCAGACTTTTAAATGGATGAAGGTATGTTCAAATCAATGACTTACGATTCACAGCATTAAGATGACCTTGAATTTCAGCTTGGGTGAGTAACTTGTCATACATATCGAGCTCTTCCTCGGGTCGATTCTGCAACGAAAATGAAGTGTCAGCCAGCAGGCTTAAAAAATCAGTGCCAAATACGAATGGTTACTAACTTAAATGCAGTTCAGCTTGAACATATTTGTTGCAGTAATGTCATACAGCTTTCCGGTCTAAGTTTGGGCTGACGACTTTGAATGAAAATTGACAGCCTAGTTTGTGCTAGGAGGCAACCAGCGATTCACTTTCCAACGAATTTAATCATCTTGAAACGTTTAAAAGCATTTCAATTCAACAATCTTGAGAATTGATTTCCTGCAAGGAAAATTCACTTCTTGTCAAGCAATTCTAAAACATGGAACATAAACAATACTAAAACATATACATAAACTGTCAACAGTCAGGAC
Organism: Aurelia sp. 3 sensu Dawson et al. (2005); assembly: GCA_964020215.1. NCBI lineage: Eukaryota > Metazoa > Cnidaria > Scyphozoa > Semaeostomeae > Ulmaridae > Aurelia > Aurelia sp. 3 sensu Dawson et al. (2005). The sequence goes on from OZ026580.1 coordinate 18,340,058, forward strand.
ACAAATTTTTCTGCAAACACAGAGATTTCAATTTTCGCAAACATGACAAAGATGTAACTTCCGAAAAGCAGTTTCACACACTGAATCATTTAAAAAAATCTGACTTCGCTGCGACGTTTACTAATAAGACATAAACTAGCAAATCAGCTAAACAAATCTACATGATCTGTAGGTAGGATTACCTTAGATTCAGCTGCAGCAGCCTTTCGCTCTTTTTCATCAGCCAACTTAATCTGATATCCAATCTTGTTCGCTTCAATAAGATTCAACAGTCTTGCTGCAGGATTACTCAAAACTTTGAATAGTTCATCCGGGTCATTCTTGTCAATTGCCTCGTTGATTGCAACGATTGCTGCATGTGCTATGTGAACAAGATAATCAAAATTAAATCCAGAATTCTCTTCTCAGTTGAAGCCTTTCTACCTCTTTTGAAGCTAATTCAAACCCATTTGGTTGCCGTATCAAGGCATGGGACCCCTAATTTAGCGTACTTTTCGAAGGACAGCGAAGCGAGTTGCTTGGTCAGGCCTCCGAAAGGTATCCATCCAGATTTTGACCTCAAACGATCGAGCTTAACTTCAGTGACCCGAAGGAAACTATATAAGCTGCTCTACCTTATGTACATGCACAAAATCCGTAATGGGGTCTTGACCAGCTGATGTGATGTCATTGAATTTACTCTAGCAAGCTTCCCAGAAATTTCACAACAACTTGTGTGGTAAATTTCATGCGAAGACAGCCGAAACTGTTCGCTATATCAAGGGTGTATAGAAACTTGTTTGTATGAACGTGTCTTTAGCCATATAGCATAACAGCAGCGAAAATAACTGCTTGTGGTGACAGAATGATATGGAATTTGGCAATGATACGAAATATGACATTTAGTAAGTATAAGATCTTTGTGGGAATAACAAAGAGGTCTTTTTGGCCAAATTTCACGGTTCATAAAAAGTTATACAGGAATTTCCAACATATGAATACATAGAAAAATGAGAGGATAACAAATTTTGCATTCACAGTATTTCCTAAACTCGACAATTACATATTTTCGTTCAAAGTATAGTCATCTTTAAAGGTACTTACATGCTGCGTCGTTTTCTGATAGCTGTTTGAGGAAAAAAGAAATCACGTCAAGAAGATGCAACATCGTTCCCAGGGTGTTCTTACGTCATGCACTGATCACAAAACCGAATGAACACCCTGGTGCACTTCGATCAAATCTGCCCAGAAAATGGGCAGATTTGAAGCCATTGTGGATTTGTAGTTTGCTATGGAACTTCGATTCCAAACATCAAACCAACATTGTAATGGTTGTTGCTTAGTGACAAGATTACATTGTTGTTATTCGAATGATCCGGAAGTTTTCGAGAAATAATTTATGTTTGCTATTGTTCTCGAATAGCCAATCAAATTTCAGAGTGGCCGCCGGCATCCAAAAATAGAGGTACAGCAACGAACTCACTCTAGGGACGAAATTGAAGAAAATCATAAAATGTGCAAAGAAGCTTAGGTGCATGTTAAAACATCCTTGAACTCATATGTACCAACAACATTTGTAAGAAGAACATACAGAGAATTTCCCTGTAAACAACATTTATCTGAAGAAAATTCAGCAGCCTGCTCAAGATGGCAATAATGTAGTGCTCAGCGTCATCTATACTTCATATGATATGGAATTTGATACTGGAAACGATACAGCAACAGCGAAAATCTGTTCTAAAAAAGTAGCATACTTCAAGGTATACAGTACCTCTCCAGCAAGAAGACCACCAATCTTGCCAAATGCAGGCATTGCAATACCGTATTTATCCAGAGCTTGTTTCATCGCATTGATTTCCTCCTCTATAATAAACAAAGCAATACTTCAGAAAGAGCCTGTCAAGCCTTCACCACTTCCATAAATTTAACAGCCAAGATAATCTTTGCATACCTCAGGAAAGACCTTCCAATCCTAAATTTTGCTTACCCGTGGACCAATGCTTGAATCTGACGAATTACTAGTAAAATTGTTTGCTATTCTAAAAAACAGTAGAAATGAAAGTAATAAAACTCTATCTCTATCACTATCACTCACTGCCGTTAAATTCATTATGTTCACTTTCTTTTCTGGAAGACTCTTGTTTACAAGCTCTTATCTGCAACCATAGAAAATAAGAATACCTGCCCCTTCCAACTGGTTTATAAGAAATAAGCAAATGCCCCGGATATAGTTATGATGATTTCTTTTACGTCCTGCTTTCTACGATGACACCGCATAAATTTCAGCCTGAGCATGCAAGAGTTTGAAGTTGCGGTTGTAAAAAGGAAAAGACTGGCCTATCATGCTGAACAAGTTAAGTCACACTAAACCATGACAGCATGGCAAATAAATTGGAACAAGCATGTGGATAAAATAAACTTACGGGTGAATGTTGCTTTGCCATAAAGATCTTGTATCTGTGGAGCCAGGCCCAATTTGTACAGGTACAAACTAAAACAAAAGGCATGGTGTGGTATGAAACTGAAAGATAATGACCATATATATACATCATGAAATAAACTGGAAAACAGAAGAATAGCTGGCATCGTATTACGCGAAAGACTTGGACAATAATACAATTCATTTGAAAGGAAAGCTAAACTTCGTTTTGAAACTTTGGGATTGAGGTAACTTTCAAGATAAAACATATTTCTACGAAGTGAATAAAAAACGCCCAGCGTTTGAAAGGTTACTGTTCCCTGAGTATAAAAGCAATGATATTTTGCAGTGTCCGATTAAATAGCTAACATGTTCAATTATATTTAGAACTTTTCCCGGCTAAAATCGGCCACTCTGTTCAGATTCTGTGAGTAATTTGCTACAAAAATTTCCTTTGAGAAACCTTGAAAACGCACTAAAATTACAAGCAAGTTTCCCTAATGTGTATATACACCTCACAGAGATGATTTTCAGTTCGCTTCAGCATGTGCTTTCCTCTTAGCGGGTTGAAAAGTCCTCCTCCTGGTGTGAACAACTTATTAAGGGGGCTTCCATTCTCCCATGAGGGCAAAATACATGAACATATCCAAAACACATTATTGCTAGGAAGGAGAACAAAGGGAAATCTTGCTTGATGTTTTCACTTGACTCAAATAAAATGTTCTTGTCCAAGTTAGCCTTTGACTGAAAGATTGACACTTCATCAGCCAATATTTTTAATTCCACAGCCCACCAAACGCATAGACTTTGTTTTTCCTCACCCCGTGTAAATCTCAAAACTTCTAGAAAAATCGTACGTATAAATGTGTCATTTCTCTTTTATCATACCGTTGTTCTTGACTCAAAAAAGCTTATGGTAGAACTATAAAAGCATCTGCATTTCAAAAACAGCTTACTCCTCATATAGCGTTCAAGAGCTTTTCTCCGCAAGCTACAATTTTCAAAATCTGTTGTAGCCACATTACATGGCAATGTTAACGCCAAGAGAAAGTGTTCTATTTTGCAACTTGCCGAATTGATACAGTATTCAATTCAATTCAGAAACGAAGGATACGAACTTCGTAACTGTAACGAAAACCTACCTCAGTGCATGGATACAATATATGGCTCTTGGCATGTTCTTCATATCGTAGATGTCCGTTGTTTCTGGATAGAAGACCTGATGAGGCGAAGAAATTTACTATCAGCATGATGAATAAACTCAAGTAATGCGCAAGGCAATGAATTTTGTCCCCTATTCCTACACCATTTTTAGAAGGCTTGTACGTCTCTCCGTCATACAGCAGTCCTTAAAGAGTTCAAATGTTTTGAACTCGAGGGTACTTTCTGTAGCAACTTGGTTCCAAGCATAACAAAATATTGAAATCAACTAGTTCTATAATTGTCTCTGGAAATTGTTTCTGTATAATTTTTTCTAGAAGCTTTTAGGCTTCTAGATTGTGAAGATGCAAACAGGCAATTTCTTAGTTAAATTTTGTAGGTTTTGTACAAGGTTAAAAAGCTTACATTTACAAATTGCAAAAAATCTAAAATACCCCATTTCAAATTCAAATCAAAGTTCAACAAGCACCCTGACCAATGGATAGCCTGAGAAACAAAGCTATGTCTGACTATTTCCATTTCAAACTCCTTTTAAAAGGTTTGTGCAAAGTTAAAAACATGCATTTGCGAAGAGCAATAAAATCTAAAAATATCCCACGAAATTGAACAATAGATCACCAAAAGGCAAAATTTTGTGGAGATTCGGCTTAACGCTAAGAAAATTGCATAGTCATATTAGTTCCCAGTCCTTCGGAATTAACAGTATTACTTCCTCGTCCCCAATCCCTTCTTCCAGCGCCAGGCTGTTAAAGACAATTCAATTATGAGTGTTTTCTATTGCAGACTCCTTTTCAACGAGGCTGCTACTTGACGACTTTTATTTTTAAAAAGGAAATTTTCCTATTGTTCGGTGATCTAGAAGAGTTAACAAAACGAAAAAGGAAGAACCTGAAGAACATAATCTAAAAGACAACTGTATACACAAGCCATTTGATATGCCCACCGTGGCGAAAAAACAACGCAAACTTAAAAACGCCCATTTCTTTTTGAAACAGTAAGAAATGTTGACTCAGGTGAATTGGTTCTTAGCTTTCCAGTGTCACCAGTTGAAACGGCACAGTAGCCTTTTGATGAAAACTTGCACAAGGCATATGCAAGGAGTATATTAAAAGGTATTAGGCTCTTTTAGCAGCAGACCGCAGACGTCTTTGAAAACATAGCTACTTTTTTACGTTTTTAGAGCATTCTAATTTTCCTACCTTTTCCCTCCCAGAAAGCTGCTCACGGTCAGACAAGTTTGGATTCCTGCATTTCCACGTTTCCACCATTTGTGAATATGCTAATATTGCATTTTGCTTCCCTTCTCGATGTCCTATTTTTGCAGTGCGGCCTTCAAAAGTATACTTTTCAGTTTGTCATTTTCAGAATAGAACGTACAGTAGGTCTCTCGAGACTCGCAAAAGTTTTGAAGTTGATTTCACTTTGTAATTTATCCTCGAACAAAAGAATTATGCTGGCGCCTTCTTGACGCGCGTCTTCTTCTTGCTAAAACAGCCTATTGTCACAAAGGTCCATTTGAAATGGGTATCTCTTTGAAAACTGGGCGGCAGATTCCTGTCTACCTCAAACCACGTACCCCCTCCCCTCCCAGGTATAAATACCAATTACCATCGGTAGCATACCTAAAGTTTTATGTATGAATCTAGCGATTCGTGTACGAAACTAACCATGACTAAAGGCAAATTTTTGCCCGTAGAACTACCACAGTCAGGCAAATATCAGCCTGATTTGTTAGTCTAATAAATCCACCAGTGTGGTTTTAGAAGTTATCATATATTCATGAATTGATCAAAATTACATCTATAAATATTCTCTTCACACCCACCTGCTGATGAGTTGACCAAGGATCAATAAATCTGTACTTTTAACACCAACAGACAGGTGGTTTATCAAACAAAATATAACAGGACCAAAGAGCACTCATGACTCATGCTCTCCTGAATTGTTAGGAGCGGGGTGTAAGAAAGGGTGAGACACTTAACCACAAGGTTACTGGAGCTTTATGTCCAAGACTCCAGACGACTTGGCTAAAAAGAAAGCTGACTTATTGGAGAGGGGGATATCAGGCCCGTAGGAAGAGGGGGACAGGCAGGGCTCAAGCCCGCCAAAAATTTTGAAAAAACAATGGTGCTACGTCACAAGCATTTATTGGATCCATAGTTCTCTATTGTTTTAAGAACAACTGCCCCCCCATCAGCAGCTCCTTTCTACGGCTCTGATTCACAAAGTCAAATGAAAGGGATATAAATAACAGCTATTTAGTTCATTTATCTCATATTCTTTCAAACAGTTCATTCATTCATTCAGTTAATTAGTTTATTTATTTCCATTAAAATGCAATTTTACTGGTCAATGTAAAAATTCGAACGATTTTTATCCCAAACCATCTCAAAATCAATAATACAAACTTGATTAGCTGAAAAAATTGAGAATCTTTAGTAACCTCTGGCCCTTACGCATTTGAAACAAGTGAAGACTCATTACAGAGGGGCCTTAATCAAAATTTTGACTTAGAATAAGGGAGTGCCGCTACACAGAGCTTGTTTACAGTAATTTCTAAAATGCAGAACTAGAATTTTCTCCAGGCACTTTGATCACATTCGGGACTGACGCAACAAGGGTTCAGCATGGTTCTTGCTCACATATCACCCTGATAATGAAATTTGGAAAATGCAGGTACATTGCGTAACTCTAGTCTTAACAAAGAGTTGAAAAACCACGGAGACCACAAAGATATCGCTAACTTAAGAAGGTATGAAGATCGCCAAAGAATTCCAATTGACCAACGTAACGATTAAACATTCAAAGAGTATTAGACTAACCACAAAAGACATTCCGGTCAAACCTTGACTTGACTGAAACAGGCAGAGTTTAACACCGTAACATCGTAGACTGATTTTGAAAAGAGAAGAGACGCTTAATGTCGTTTCTATCAGCAATTTCCCAAAGCATGGTTACAAAGTCATAAGATTGATTTGTGTAAATCTATAAGAATCATTGAAATAAAATGCCAAATCACAGTTTATTTGCAAGAAAATGAGACCAAACTAAATGGTCTTGGGAAGTGACTTTCTATTTGTCAATTCACTCAAGTAGTCAAACCAAAAACTTCCAGAAGCAAAGTTGTTTTCAATTAAAACTCTTGAAACTCATAAAGTTGGGAGATAAATTGACAGTCTTTCTGGCTTTGGAAGAATTTATTTTCAAGGACAAAACTACGGGGGAATCTGCAACAAAATCGTAAACGCTGCCAAAAACTGCATTTGAACTACCTTTTGATTAAACACACCAATAGCGTAGGGCTTGACACCAACAACATACCTGCGAATCCCTTAACTCTAAAAATGCGAAAAACTTCGTAGGAGAGATTGCTGACAGACCTCATATCTCACCGACCAAATGATAGGGATAGGTTTCCGATCAATTTCAGTGTTATACTTATGCATGAAGTCATGAGATAGGTATTGGAAGCGGAATTTGTCAAGACATGTATGTTCGAGGAAAGATTTTCAAGTCAGTTTTCTCTATCTGCCTAACGGGGGTCTGAAAAGGAATGGTTTGTCAACTAGAGTGGAGTCCTAGCAGCAGAAGTATGCCATTATCACTTCCTTGAAGTGATAATGGGATACTTCTGAATTTTTGACAAAATATCAGACTACTGACTGCCTATTACAGATCTGAATGCGAGTGTACGTCTTCCTGGAACCAACAGAGCACTAGTATAAGGCCTGCATCATAGCTGTAGCATTTAGCAAAATATGACGCAAACACGCATCATTATTCATGTTCAACTGCAACATGTTGTTTCACACAGCAACTTCTAAAAACCTAACCAAAAGAGACCTAACCAGAAAGGTTTCCTATTCTCTGCCTATTCTTTATAGGACTGTCTGCGAGATTCTACCTATTGCATCACACACCACATAAATTTTGCCACAGATTAAATACGGCTCCCGCAGACAGAACAGCGGTGGTCGCCTAACTTCTGGAGTACCAGGGTCAACCTTTTTCTATTCTTGTATCAAATTCAGTTGAAGCTAAAGGCGATTGTAACAAAATTCTCAACCAGACATGTCCAATTCAAGATGAGTAGAAATTGAGGTGTTAGCAGGGAACCGTAATTTCACCAAAAGTCGAAGGATCAAGATGGCTACGATTATCATTCTAAATTTCACTTTCAGTCCTTCCCAATCACAGTTGACCAAGTCTACTTAATATCTTATTGAAATGTGAACCTGAATTTATCTCTGCTGGCATAACGGAATAGCCAGACCCAGTACCAATAGGACCGGACCCTAACGGACCTGACCCCTATGAATGCCAATTCCTTTCCGTCGTGAGTTTGTAATGACGGTACAGAAGTTTCATTTCGAAAATGAAGACATGGCCAATACTGAAAAGAAATAACGAAACTCTGGATATCACATTAACTGTAAGAATGCATAATCTGCTACACTGATCATCTAATCAACAGACACGAAGACCCACGAAGATCCACGCATGATAAACTCTATCAAGGCCCTGTGACTCACTTCAATTTCCCAAGGACAAGATTCTCATTGACATTCAGAACAAGATTCAGATAACATACAATGCCAAAATCTAATACAAAACAAAACTACCACAGCTAACTGTCTTAGCTTTCTTCATTTTAGGATGATACATTGTTCAACCTCAGGGGGCTTTCTAGGAAACAAGAAATAAGCTCTCGTGTGTAAAAAAGCAAGTAGCCCATTATCAATGTACCCAATCAGTCATCTGGAAAAATGGAAATGAATGGGTATTCTGCCGGGGCGGGGTCCGCTCCTGTAGGGTCCGGTCCTACTGGTCCTGGGTCTGGTTTTTCCGTCATGCCATCTCTGCTTTCAGAACTTTGTCAACTATGATTGAGAAGGACTGAAAACGAAATTTAAGATGTTAATCGTCGCAAATGGTACTTCAAGAAAGAAGATGAGTAATGGCTAATTATAATTCATTGCAAGTTTTGTACTGCAGGGGGCAGGACAACTGCCAGGAAAATTGGAAAATGTAAAAAGGGCCCACTGGCTACTTCAAGGGAAATATTGGGAGATGACACCCTATTTTGGGCTGTTGTGTATCAGCCTCAGGATAAGGTGCATTTCAAACATTCTTTCTATAACCTCATAAGCATGATCAAAATTTCGGAAGTCGTCTCAACTTCTGATAAACAATCTGCAAGTTATCCATGTTCCTTTGAAGCACTAGGAGCCTCAGCACGCTAACCCCAATCAGTGTCGACTTTTTACTACAGTGAAGCATCCAACAAGCTTGTCCTGGAAAGCTTTGCTTACCTTTCATCGACAAAATCTTCAAGTTCAACAATACAACAATGGGGAGTCCAAAGCCAACGTTCAACCAATGCATTAAAAATTACAAAAACAAAAGACAACAGTATACGAGGGTACAGCAAAGGTCTATTTTTTTGCACCAAACTGCTGGACTATAGAATATCCTATCAATGCAGAAGGTAATAACATTTGACGGCTGGCAAGGGTCAAAAATGTTTTTCTGTACTGGTAGCAAGCCAAGAACTTTTGTTGCATCTGACATACCTTCTTTATTGACAATATACTTCCCAATTCTATCCCATTTCCTTTCTCTCATTTCTTTCCCTTTTTAGTCCTTTCCTTCCTTCATTTCTTCCTCCTTTTCTCTCTTCTTCCTTCCTGGAAATTTGAGCACCTCAGCTATCTTCCTGGTAGCAGCACCACCATGCTACTTCAAAATTTAGTCCTGATGGCTGGTGTCTCAAAGCTGTAAAAATGTTCAAAATATCACAGAACTTTGACTACAAGATCAATCCTATAAAGAACAAAATTTGCTTTCCATTTTAAAAATCATTCTTTTGATACGACTAAACTAGCAGGTATGGCTGTTTCAAAGCTGCATAGATTTAAGCACACTATGAAATTGCACATGTGATTATTAGGTTCATTTTTCGTCCATATCAATCACTGCTCTTGGTCTTGCATGTTTGAAAGAAATGCACACCATCACAAAAACCTTGACTGTAATGAATATCGCAAGATCATTTCTGTTATTCAAGCATCACAACATTGATCTCAAATAAATTTTCTGTACTGTTACTATTTTGAATATGGTATTACCCTTCCAGTATTGAGAACGAATAAAACTTTTCTTTCTGTTAAAAGCAATTTTACCTTAAAAAAGAAAAAGAATCACTGACTGTGGTAATGATAGCATTTTTGTGACTGATCTTATTTTGATGCCATTTTCAGAACATTTTTCCCTTGTGAGTAATGGTTCTGTGTAGAAGTAGCTCTTATCAAGTTACCAGGAAGCTTGAGTTAAGTTCCCACTGTGGTTAACCTTGACAGTGATATCTAAGATGAGTCTGAATCTAAATCAATGGAAAGGGCAAATAAAAGGTGCTTTCCATGGAAATCATTTTTTTATCAGTGCGCAATATCACTGAGAGCAGAAAAGGGATGTCCTAATTTACAGGAGCTTGCAACCAAGCTAGCACTAGGCTGTGAAGAACGTATCACTAATAAAATGGCATAGAAGTTGCAGGATGATGCTAGATGCTGACAAACTTCCTTATGGGTTCATAGCTAACATTTTATTTCCTATGTAACTGTTTCTCGTCCTAAAAGGGATTTTCACTCAATCCAAACTTATTCAAAGTACCTCTCAAGGAATTCTTACAGGAATTTTCAAAACTGCATAAGACAAGAAACACTAGAAGCAAGCTACAACAAAAAAACCTTTGAACAAGTATCCTTAAGTTTTCTAAGAATTCTTTGGCAAGGAAAACATGTTGATGTTTCTGAGGCCTATTCTGCATGAAAATTTACAAGTGGCATTTTGGTATGTCTACCAGCAAAGCAGGAGACACAAACACAACTTCCAATCAAACTGTAGTGTAGGATAACTCTCATCGTGAATAGTGCTGTGAATACTGTGATCCACAGAATAAAAGAAACTCTGGGAAGGAGTTCATCATGTTAGTGACTTGCTATGTCAGGTCAGTATTTCAATGAAACTAATTCAGTTGTTGACAAAGAATTGTCTGAAGTAGAGCATGCAATTATGGAAAACAGCCTTCCAAAACAGCATCTGTGAAAGAACTTTCTCACAACACTTTGTTGCAATAGTTACATACAAGCTTAGTTCCCCGGAATAGTAGAAAACATAAAAATATCTCCTCTCAAATTCATATCATGCTATTGATAATACCCTGCCAAGAGACAAGAACATCAGACAAGGATTGACTCTGAAATTCCATTCAACTTGTTGCCATGAACCTAACAATTTTGTAACAATGAAACATCAGGGTTTGACCACTTCAAAAGATTCTCATAAAATTCAGAGATAAAACATCACAAAACAATAAACTAGCACCACAAGACAGTTATCATTGTCTACCAAAATTCGCACAGATGGCCTACATTTTATAATTCCTCCACTCTCAGCTATAAATGTCAGGGATTAAAACACATATAGCGCAACATGGGTTGCAACTGAAAGTGCCATATTTACTGAGAGATCAATGTATATAACTCAAACAACTGTGAAGTATTACTCAGCATTGCTTTGTAGGTCTCAGCTATAAAAGAGTGGATTTGGCCAAGAGAATTAGATTCAAGGTGACAGTCAAAACCCTCTTAACATAAATACAAAGATGACCAATTTCAATCTCAGCACATGCTGAATTCAATCAAGTATTGAGAGAGCTCCTCCTTTAAGTAATTCCCTCTATACAACCTATTTAGCTCCTTTTGTGTTTGTATATTGTATCAATTTTTCTGTATCATTGTATTAATTTTCTGCAACATTATTATTTTTGTAGTGTAGCTATTTATTTGTATTATTAGAACTATAAATTGTACATATAGATGATTTAAAGGGGCATTCCGTGGGAAAAACTGGATATCGGCGAACTCCATCGTTTGCCTAAACGAACATTCATATCATTATCAACATTTCCCGATATTTCTCCACCTTAAATAAAGCTCAAACCGGCCACAAACGACAGACCGAGAACTCAGCCATAACCTTGCATTTGAATCCGAGACAAATACAGAGAATTGTCGTTAAAGCCGATTATTTCTCTTGGTCGTAGTCGATCGTGGACACATGAAAGAACCAATACAACAGGATTTTCAAACTCAATTATAAGAGCGACACGCAACAAACCCATAAATACTCGCCGACGACTAACCGGCAGCCAATAACGAAAATCTGCAACCTTTGTTTGCCTACAACAAAGCACAAAAATAGTAGGGTATTAAAATTGAAATCGATCCAAATGTTTTTCTCCATATCTTGCCTTTGAGAAGTGCGATCGAGGAAAGGAACAAGATTTCTGAGGGCTGGAGTAATCTGCTTTTCGATCGGGATAATGATATGAGCCTTTGCCTGCATTTGATTTTCGCGGAATGCCCCTTTAAATAATATGCAACTGAAAAGCAGAAACAGTCGGTCAGTAACTCATTCTGAGTCCAAATTTCCCCACTGGGCAAAATCATCAACATTTCTCACAAATATGAATGAAGAAGATTTTCTTCAGCCTTGGCTGAAATTAGATTGCGGGTGGAAAGACAATAAAATTATATAGACAAGAGAAGGGAACAATTTGTCTCCTTCATTCCATTCTAGATATTCTCCATGACTCATCAAATCTAAAAACAGTAGGAATATGGGATAGTTGGGGTGGGATAGATGCAAAGCATCTCTTAGGAGTGGCAAACTTTGTAAAATCATGCATCTTGAACAGCAGATTAAATTGGCCAAATATGTTTGAGTGAAATGTCAATAAACGACAATTGTGCCAATTTGGGCATTTGTCATTCTAGGAAGATAGCAGGTTTAAGTATTCAAGGAAATTGCTGGGTATATTAGCAGGCTAATTTGTGCGCCTCAAGGAATCCCCCAAAAAGGGCTCCAGATCACATGCACAGAAACAATTTGCTTCAACAAATGTAATATGGAAATTAGCTTGACCCTGGATGGCAGTGTAATCCCCACCCCCACTGTTGATTCACTCACAACAAAGCAGCAACACAATGTTTCATTACAACAGGGTCAGCACTTTGTCTCCCCAACAAGTGCAAACTTGAGGAGTGCAACAGTTCAATTCAAAAAAATACTAGTTTGAAATACTAGGGAACTCCTGATCAGGTGATCTTCATCTAAGCTCCAGTTGCCATAGCAAAAAATATACTCTTGAGATATCAATCATCTGTTTTCAAGCTAAACCTGATGACAAAATAAGTGGGCCTGGCTAACCCAAATATGGTTGTTGATTACACCTTATCAACTGTAACACAAAGAATCAGGGAGCTAAAACAGCATGCATAGCAACAATCATAATTCCCCCAGCTTGCCCAGTGTGATTTGCCATAACATACACCATTCTAACACCCAACAACTCTCTCAAAACATGCAGAGAGGAAGCCAGGGCTTTCCTATGATATCTGCTGGAAAAAACAAATAGGCATAGGAGGTCCCTTTTGCAAAAACTCTTGGATCAAATATTTACCAATAACCACTTTCCAGCAAAATACATAATGTATCTAAGTCCTTTGTTTCAACGCTAATATTTGATATTTTGTTTTCAAAACATTAAAAAATTCTTTGTGTGTAGAATGAATCATTTGGGACTTACAAAGAAGGAACTAAAATGAGTAGACACCCATGAAACAGACTTTGTGCTGAATAAGACAATTTGTTTATCACCAAGACCGTGGGGCAAATCACTCCCTAGGAATCTCATACACTTTCAGGTTTTCTTTTTGCTTTCCTAGGAAATTCCCTGAAGTCCTCCACATGTAATCTTTGCTATCTTGGGAATCTTTTTTGCTCTTTAGGGAGTGATAGATCCCTTGATAGAGATCGTTCAGAAAGAGAAGCTTGGTTGAGAGAAACTTAAATTCTCTTGTGTCTTAGAAATAAGAGGAAATCATACCTTGGGCAGACCAATTTTCTCCATAGCCCTCAACAAATAGTTGATGTTGTCAGTGTGTTTGAAATGCAAGCCTTTCTCCTGTGAAAAGCAATGAACAAAATATTAATCTAATATAATTCATTGTAGATCTGAATAATGCAACATATTTTCAAGAAAACAGAAAAATGGGTGAGATAGCACTTTCAAATTCATCAAAACACATTTTTGAAGCTGGATTTCTTGATGTTCCAAGTAGGTGGGTTTTGGTTTGCGATAGGATTTCTGCAATTGTACAAAATTCTTGGCTCCTGCTAATTTCTTTACAAGATTATCAGCAGAAATACGCAAAATTCCCTTAAATCTTTACAGGCTGTCATGCATAATTCATTTGCCTTATGTTATCATAATTTTGGCTGGTTCTAATGGCCAACTTCCAAAAACTGTTATAGTGCATGTTTTCTTAACTATATAGTTAGTTTGAGTGCTGTCAGACAAGTGTTTGAAACAGATCACCCTGTCAAGTGCTGATTTTATTTGACATTTATTTCAGATGAGATAAAATTAAATAATGCATCATAAGCTGCTGTGAGTTGCTAAGCTCTGGTAAATGTTTTGCAACTGTTCACACTTCCATGTTAAACCCTCCCATTTAAAACAACAATAAGACAATATAGCAAAGATTAAAGAAGAATCAATTTAAATAACAAAACAGATAATCTGATTAAGTAACTTGAATTATCTCCATGAAAATAAAAGTTAAAGCTTGTTTACTGACCTCATAACGTTTGAGATCTCTATCATAAATTTTTCTCACTGGCACAACCTTTGGAGCAAAGAAATTCCCAAGCTTTGCTAATGTGACCCCATTTGTGAAACTCTCCTCAAGTTCAGTGGTTGGAGGGAGCTCTTCCTTTAGACAGGCCTCAAGCCATCTGTGAAAAAATATGATTAAATATTAGAAGAAAACCTAATGAATCATTTAAGATGGAATTATGACCTGAAAATCAAATCTTACTTGATGAGATACAATTTTATGACATTGAAATGCGCAGGTTAAAAAAAAATAACGTTTTGAGAGACATGAAAATTTTGGAAACACACAAATCACAGATTTTGTAAATTCATGGACAAGATGGAAATATGGAAATAAAATAATGAAATCCATCAATGTTTCTGTTGACTTCCAATTATCAAATTGTACAGCTGTTTCTGGGTGTTGTTCTAATTGCCATAGAATTTTGGCAAAATGGAATCAGAATAGAATGTTAGAAATCTGACAGAGGAAGTATTGTAAGCTGATCTGTCTTGTCTGGAGAAGAAATCAAAGCCTGGAAAAACGAAAACTGATTTCCTTGATCATGTTATTTCTGAGGCATGGAAAATCTCTGCAAAATGCAAATGATGGGTGTATTTTTCAACAGGTTCACGACGTCTCACCGCCTTTTCGGAAGAGCAGTTAAGAGATTCAAACAATTTTACTTCTCTTGTTTTCTAAGATTTTCATCTCACTGTTGATTCAATACTTTGATTTGTAATCTGAGATTTCGCAACCAGCTTTATTTGATAGCAGTTGAAACCAAATCATGATGCCTGGGGAAGGCGCCTTCCCTTCGCTCGTAACATCAATATTTGCAGTGTGGCCTGCCATTTCAAAGTCCTATTTACTTTATATCATATCACATCATATTTTTCAATAAATCAGCAAGTCTCCTTAATCCATTGATGAACTTACTTTACTAGCAATTAAACCTGCAACATTAACAAATAGAAATGTTTTACAAGTAGAAACGACTCACAGTTTTGCCTCCTCAAGATGGCAAAGGTATTCGTAGGCAACTTGCTCCTTTCTCCGTTCGTCCATCTCTTCTGCCGACATACGCTCCCATGTTTCCGTATCTGTAAAAGTAAAAGAACAGTTTCATGTCTTATTTGTATTTCAGTCCATCACGAGCACCTTATTAAAATTAGATGAATCTTTATAAACATATCTTTGAATGAAAATTCTCAATGGGCTAGACTGCACTTCAGCGTACCCCTGATGTCATATCCCATAGGCAGGTATTCAGAAAACACTGTGGGAACCACTGGCTGCCACTTGCCCCTAATGATCCCCTTATTACCCTCACTGCACACATTTTCGTGAGGAAAGTATAATGAGCAACTTTACTCTTAGAAAACCAAAATTAGGGCACCAGCAACTATCATTTAAGAGTCCTTTTCGTTGTAGTAAACAAATCTTAGTGCTGATGGTTGTCGATCTTGTACAAACATCTTCTGATCCCAATTTACTAGGCCAGTCCAAGCTTACCATGGTTAATTCTAACTTACCACCATAATTTACCCTAAATTACTCTCCGATGTTACCCCAAAAACCCCTTTCAGAACCATCCAACCTGACCCTTGTCTCTCAAAAATAAACCCCTTACACCATATGACATACAAACACAAACTGGTAGTCCAGCCCAGAATGGGCCTAACATTCGGACGCACCTCCAACGCTGTGTTTTGCATGCTGATTTGAGCTCATCTTTACAACCCTTCCAATCTACTGGCTGCTTGATCACAACTGTTATTAAAATATCTCTTTAAAAACAATTCCCAAAGGTTCGATTCTTCAATAAATGGTAGCCATTTTACAAGTTTTCTTCTCAGGCCAGTTGGTCCGCTCTCTTCTACAGTCTCGTGCAAATGGCGCCCTCAGGTTCAACTCAGTTCGAGAATCAAACACGCCTGCGCTGACGTCATCATGTGCCAAATCGTTATTGTTGGAGAAGACCCATAAAAATATTTTTGTTTTTGTTTTTCTGAGCTCTTTATGTTATTATCCCTCGCTATTTCGATTAAATACCTTTGAAACGACGACTAAATATCAATTAGTTACGGTTACAAATTTCAGTGCAATTCAATCAATGATTTATGGGTATTTGATGTTTGGGTATTTGATGTTATAAAATTACAGCTCACTTTCTTTTCGTTCTTCCTTTCTCTTCGCAAAATGCATTCTTGAACGGAAGAAGATTCTAATTCGAAACTTTTTGGTTGGCAGGGCAGATCATTCCATTCATCAACTGAAGCTCTTTCGTGGATTGTACATAGTAACAAAGGTCCTCTGGTGAAAATGTGGCAACTTCTCTGAAACTGAAATATTTTCTTTGAAAATTGTATGCATGGCAGGTTTTGGTCTACGTCTTTTGACAGCCGGCTGAACATTGCTGTTAAATTAGTTTAAAGCTTTTTTCAATCTTACTCCTCCAAAGCTTCATTATGAAAAGCGTTTCCTTGGGGCTTCAAAAAGGGTAAAAAATGGAGTGTATATTGACAGCTGATCGCTAGAGCTAAGTGTTCTGAGCCCCATAGCTCTCTTGCAGCTTCATGAAATCCCAGCTTTGTGTATTTCTTCCCTAAATGTAACAACCTCCAGCGGCTAGCCTTTCATATCAACAGCTCATTTTCAATTTTCTTGGCCCCCTGCCTTTCTGCCACACCCGTGGTAAACTTCTGATACAAGCATATTACTTAAAAGTTTTCGCGTCTGTTTTTATTACCGCCCGTAGTGCATGCAACATTGATTCTTTAATGTGGGAGAATGATTTAAATAGTTCAACTGGTTGTTGAACAAACACTTTGAACCACGAGGCAGCTGCCAAAACATAAACCAAGTATCTGATATAATGAATAGTGAATCACACATCTGGTGTACCTCAGGGATCCGAGTTAGTGCCGTTCATTATTGTTATCTGCAACTGTGAATTGCCTCTCTTGATCTGCTCTTTCCAATTTACTCTTATATTTCCTGCCAAGGTGGTCTTCTCGCAAGATGCCCTAAAATGAGCTTTTGAGCCAGTTCAGTTGCATTTTTCTTTAATCACAACAAATCTCGACCACAGCCCAGCCAACTCTCCTTCGATCATTTTCACTGAAGGTGAAGGTTGGTATAACTCAAACCAAAATTGGCATGTCTTATCTTGTGAAAAGATATTACAGTTTCTATTCCCTACCTCAGTTGAGGGCAACTGCAGCCTCTTTCAAAACAACATTAAGATTTCAAAATAACAAAAGTGCTTGCTTCAACCAAGATAAAATAATGAACTACAAGGCCCTCAATTTTCGCTCATCTCATCTCATTGATTGTTGTTGTCGTCTCAATGATATTAGCGAAACTGTGATTGTGTATCGAGTCTACAGTTGCTTCTGGCAATGCAGTTACAAACATTGAACGACCTTTATGTACCGATGAAAGCGTGTTCAAGACCTTGTAAACTTTTACTGTGTATTTGAGTGAACATCCGTTTATAGGAAATCTTCGTCAGTAAACGAATGGTATGTTGCCAAATATTCCTAACTCTAAACAATGCAAGGTTTGTTAATCTGTATTTGGAAGCCATTGCTTCATCGTTTGTACTATGGACAAAAACTCTAGAGAGGATGAAATTTCTTCTCTGAGTACACATATCTTTTCATAATAAACCTCGTATAAGAAACGTAATCAAATCAGCTGGATTAAGAAAATCCAGAAGTGGGAAAACATGAATTTTGTTATGAACCCGTAAAAACTCTTAAGAAACTCTGAGCAATTTTGGTACTGGTTCAATTGGTTTCTTGCATTAAGGTAGGTGTGTGTTTAACCGAAGCAGCAGCAACTCATCCAATGGTTTTAACAGCTAAACTGACGGAGGCAAATATAGGCATGATTGCTGCCTTTCTTATTGCCAATGGTGGCAAACCTTTTGTTTGAAGTTGGGTTTTGTTAGTTGCGTGTATGGCACATTGCAAGATAAAAGCTTTTTAGATCTGTCGAATTTCTGAAGAAGTGTAACTATGGCGTAACAATGTTTCAGGCTGTAACGGGACTGATTGAAGCTGGCAACAAAATGTCTCTTCACTGCTCTAGAGGAAGTGAACTCGACTTACTCTTCTATTTAAAAAATTTCTTGGAAACATGAGCAATTCAAATAGCTACTTTTTAACCACTTAGACCTCAATTCGAGTACTGTGGAGAAAAACTAACCACTAAACAGTGACGACAAGTCGCGTCAGAAGAAAATGGCCGTGACATTCATATTTCATAAATTTGTTTCTAGAGTTAGAGGACTTAGAGAGTTCTGTCTCTGATGTCGATGGCTAGTGCCAGGGACAGAAATGTTTGCTTTTTCACTGACATTTTGTTTTCTCATTCTCTGACTTACGCATGTCCTAACACGGACATAGCAAAAAAACTGCTAAATATCTTCATTACATTTAGTAGAGGAAATACAACATCAAGTAAAAGCATGTTCTCGATCAAAAAATTTGATAAACGCAACTCCTGCTAAACTTCGTTTTGCAAAGATTTCAGACACCCAAAGGTTTGAAACGTCTACACGTGTGCTGTATTTTCAAGTTAGACATTTCCTCAAAAAAATTCTCCATACCGAGAAAACTTCTGAGCCAGTGACGGTCATTAACTGTATTAGACTTTTGAAAGGCTGCCCATGAGTTCTCAATATTTGCTGGATAAAGCTCTGTTTCACTTGCAGTTTCAAATAAACGGGCCTACTTCCTCATACATAATGCCATTAATGCATGGCACACAGTATCTTAAAAGCAGAGAAATGCTCGATAAAGTCACCTAAAACACATACCTGAAACTGGCTTGACAACATCCACCATTTTTGCAGTTTTAAGTCCTGCTTAATCTGAACGGCCAGTTTAAGAATTAAGAATTTCAGAATGCAAGCCTCTATCAATCTTTGCTATGTCGAGCAGTCCATCCTACGTGAAATAATGTTCCTGCTTTGTCTTTAATCTTGGCTTGTTTCCCAGATAAAGAAGCAACGAATTTCACTTTTACCAGAACAGATAAACAAAGAAACTATGAGTCACACCTTATGAGTCTGTTACATGAATTTAAGACAGTAAACTCGATGTTTCGTTGAGTCAATATAAGAAATATTCAAACACACAAGGCAGATAAGACCATTTACATGTGAATGGGGGTCAGTGCAAATCTTTGAACTCACATCAAACAGACGAGTTTTGGTGATGGTTTTGTACAAATGACTTTCCACGTATGACAATTAGGAATGTTATAAAAGTTTTATTCGGGTAACTTCTTTGGTCCCGGTTGGTTATGGTGACGACACTTACTACCTTAACCACTACCTCCAAATCATGGTCATGCAGGGCCGCCGAGAGATTTAGATGCTCGGCGAGAAAATTGAGGAATGAGGCCCCCCTGCGAGCGAAGCGAGCAGAAAATTTTTTCGATCAAGCCCTTTGGATTGGCTTAAAATGCATTTCAGAACATTTCCTGCCGTCAAATTGTTAAAAATCTTCAATTTTGAGGCCCCCTAGATCCTGAGGAAAATTGCCCCTCCTGCTCCCCCTCTCGGTGGGCCTGTGGTCATTGGGCCTGTGGTCATTGAATCGCTATTGTCATTCCCATATTTCTTTGGTCACATCGGAAAGGGTAGTTTCGGGGTGGTCGTTGGCAGAACAGAGCTAAAACAGATATAAGTCTAGATCATGACTGTCGTTTTGGCGGTACGCAGGCACTTGTTAAGATATCAGTCTTCAGTTTGTAGAAGTTCGGACCTTCATGGAAAATTGCTGTTGTCATACCCAAGCAGATACCATTACGTCATACCGTTACACAGGCTCGATCACATTCAAACGTTCGAGAAACATTTCTCAAACACTGCCCCCGACTTCGCCCTTTGCAAAATTCCATCCTGTTTCAAACGTAGGATGTCCGTAACGACCAAGGATATTTCACGTCCATGTCATAACTGGATTTAATGGTCCTACCATGCTTTCCGTATATGGTGAAAAAGTTTTGCAGTTGTTTTTTGATTAGGCATTTCTTTCGTACATAAATAATCGAAAATAAAGAATTTGGCATTTATTGGGGGAGCACGTGGGGGTGATTTTGAGTTTCAACATAGACTGGGTTAACACAAGATCATAGCAACGGCTACCATAGGCAGCGACGAGCAGAGGCCTCAGAGAAATGTAATCTTTGCAACAAGGCAACAACAGATTATGAATGACGCAATTTTACGTCACATTCATTACGAAGAGGTGTTCTTTATTGGATTGGTTGCCGTGGAAATAAAGAAATTTTCACGAATTCTTTTACGACCGCAAAAACTGCTTTTACCACGAATGCTTAACTTAGCCCGCTTTGTTCATCCTTTCCAGACCAGTTTCAACAGACGATTACGCTAGAGATGGTGGCTGGGAACTTTCTAGCAAGATGCATTGCGCTCTTTAATCGAGTTCCTACAGTGTGCTGCAGAAGACTCGCGACATAGTCCCAGATATCACAACAATAGCAGCAACAACAACAATAACAACAGAAACAGTATTTCTATTTTTTGCTCAATCAGTATCAAAGTCCATGAGTCGTAGTTTGAGCGTCTGTCAGTCTATCGATAGTGATAACTACGAAAATGCAATCAGTCTATGCAACCAGTCCATCTTGGTAAAAAATTCCCTCCGTCATCTGTAGCGTAATCGTACGTAATCGTCTATTAGAAGACTGGCAAGGGAACGGAACGCAACAGACTTTCCAGTAATGGATGAGAGGAGCATCTTTTCCGGTTTCCGCTCTTCTTGACGTTACGGTGAAAGTGAAGTTGCGACTTTTAGCGCTAAGAGCTGGGTTTGCAGAATTAGAATAGGCCTTATCCAGTGTGCGAACCCTTGTAATGGCACTCAAGTGGTGGTGGGGCTCTGGATCTACCTGGAACCAGACCCTGTCCGCCCAGTGCTCCCTGTATCCGCCTGACTGTCCTCGCTGCAATTTTACACCACTGCGCCACAACGCCTTCGTAAAATGAATCTGTCTTCGTAAAGTAAATTTGTCGACAACTGTAACGTCTGCATGCAGTAACAAGGGATGTCTGAGCAATGAATGTTGTTTGGGCCCTCCATGAGGCTATGTTCCAATTCAATAGCATGGATGAGTTTTCAAGAGACTCACCAGCTACATTTTCCCAATTATTGCAAAGACAGCAAGAAAATTTTTACACTTTTTACACTCTTTAATTAAATTGAATTGTTTGTTCTGTCTTTGTCAATTTCTCGATACCTATGACTATGAAAGAATAAGAAATCAAAGTTCTCAACATACGGCCAGTTCCGACTGAGCAATTTTCACGCAAAGTAAGTGTTTTCGAGTATATGTGCATTCATTAGCAGTTGAAATTTGATTTACATGTTTTTTCGCTTCAGCGAAAAAAAAAAGAGTTCGATCTGTTTCGTTTCTCCTTCTACTGTAGCTCACGATTGCTCCATTTTTTTCGCGGTGAAAAATTCGCCCAATGGAAACCTGGCCAAGACTCAAAGAAGTTGATAAAAGACAGACAGCAACTGACGAAATTAACTCTAAACATAAGAATAATTACCCGTGCAATCTCCATAAACAATTAAAATTTCATCAATCAAAGCATAATATAATTCTGATTAAAACGTACTAATTAACCGAGGGGGGGGGGTAGCTACCATATATGCAGGTACGGGATTTGCCTTTTTTTGGGGTGCCTTTTTGCGAGTAGAAAATAAATTTTGAGGTATCATTTTTGGTAAAATCACAACTTGTCATAAATTTTGGGGTGTCATTTTAGAAAGATAACTCTTTAGGGTATTGATTTTTATCAAATTTCACTTACTTGGTTGAAATTTTGGATGGCAGTCACAATTTTAGGGTAAACATCTTTAATGGCCTGTAAATTTTGGGGTATCGTTTTCGCGAAAATCTATAAATTTTAGGGTGCGATTTCAGAAGTCAAATGGCACACCCCAGTCACCCGCCTATTGAAGTTACCCCCTCCCCGGGACTAATTACTAATAGGTTTTCATGTGGTTAAGATACGTCAAGTCCCTGTCCGAAAGGATTATCTGTTAACCGAGTAAAAAATTGTTCTGGCTGATAAATTACACGTAGCTTACATAAGAAGCAAAGAACTTAGCCCAAATTTTACCAATCAAAGTGTCTTGAGAGTTTCTAACAAGTTTCATCTAATTCGCGATATTCTATTTATACACCCTCCAGGGCAACCTCACAGGGCGTGCCACTGTCTTGCTAATATTAAAGTACCTTCCGCATAATAAATACTAGAAACCAGCGAAAAAAAGAGAGAAAACATGCATTTCCTTCTCAAAAAGTTGTCCCTGTGCTGAAATTTCTTAATTTCTCAGTGACACGAGAGTTAAGTTTCTTATATTATGAAGAATTTCTTATATAAAAATATGTGTTTCCCTCTAAACTGCATGTTTTTTATATACGATAGATACACAGATTCTCGGATACAGTACATCTTTGAACTTAGTTAAGAGCATGAGATTTTGCAGCTTATATGTTTTGGGCTCCGTCAGGGATGGTCCTTTGTATGTCTGTACTTTGGAGATCTCAATCTTTAAGCTCCATTCGCATCACTGGGCCTACCCTTAGTGGAGCATTAGCTCCAATTACGTCTTTAAAAACTCAACCAATCTTTACATAGTGACGTCTTTCTTTTGTAATGATAAGTGCTAAGGTGAGATGACTTCTTCTAAGTGCAAAAACTCAAATCATTTTCAAAAGTCACCTTGAAGAACTAGAACCGTTCCGTTAGAGATTAGACGAAGCTAATATTTTAGTCTCGTCACTGAAATTCGAATGTTGACGTTTTGATTTTACAGACCTAATCTGCCTAATCTGCCTTGTTCTGATTCAACATCGCCGGGATGATCTACTTTAGAGATACTTGTCCGATTTGAAGTGTTGGGAAACAAAATGCTAGACTCAATACATGGCCGTCGTTTCACTCTCTCACAAAATGATACCGCTACTCGGCTACAACTACGACTCACTTCACTGCGCTTCCAGAAATGGACAAGCCTCGTATTGATTCAACATGGCCTAAACCATCTAAAATCACATGCTATTGCGTCTCAAACCACGGACCCTAAAACGCATACAGCAACTTTGGTCCTACAATGATGCTTGCAGCAAGAAAAGTGCGAGATAAACAATCAATAGTTGCTCCTTCCCAGTAGATTTCCAAACAAGCGGGTTTCTATTTCAGGGTGCACAGGCCCCGGCAAACTAAGGCAAAAATGCGTATTGGGTACTGCGTATATTGCCGTTCAGAATAAAGAAGTATACATCCGGAAAGGAATTCGGAAACTGTTTTACAGAAGTACACGTAAGTACATAAAAAGTGGAGTAAGAATTCTCTTACAAGCAGTTTTACGAAGATATCCTATCCATAACTCCGGACATCATTAAAATCATACCCATTTATCCAGATTCCATTAGCATTTACAATGGCGTAAAGATGTTTCGCTTACTTCGAAAGGCAACTTCAACGTATTTGCCTATCTTCTCCATTTTGCAACCGGCGCAGCAACGACTACCCATGCATCTAAATTGTGATATACATATACACGTAAAAATATGGTGCATAGAAATAAGCTACCTCTCAATAAAAATGCAGACTCCCTCACATTTCTCTCACTATGCTGTTGGTAAAACTGAAGTCCTTGTTCCAGCACTGTTAGCATTGTATGATTTTGAATGCCTAAACTTGAAGGATGGAAGCCATTTCCCTGACATGATGAGATCACCAAAACCAGTTTGATGTGAAAATGCATATCCAGATCTCTTTGCGCTGTGCCTGGAACGTAAGCTTGCTCTGCTTCTTCGTAATGAGACCTGCAGGGGGTAAGTAAAGAAATATCAGTTTCTAGAATTGACAGCAATTTGTGTTTTATGTAGATATGGGATAATATGATCTCATGACACAATACGATCGACGATTGCGCGCTAAAGATGGCGGCAAGGAACCAAGAAGCCGCCATCGGGGATCAAGATGCCGCCATCGAATTCCTATAGAATCGTTAAGGATTCGTAGTAAGAACGTAATGCATCTTGGCAAAATGTTCCTTGCCACTGCAATCTTCAGTGTAATCGTCTATTTTGTAAGTAAATGGACAGATACAAAAAAGAGCGTAAACATTTGGGAAAAGGCATATCTCAATATTTTTTGTGTTTCTCATTTCTGATGCACAGCGAATATTTTGACCGTTGCAAAGAAGAGCAGAATCCCATTCGGTCAAAATATTCGTTATGCATCAGAAATAAGAAACACAAAAATAACGAGAAATACTGAAGATATCTAAAAACCAAAAATATTGAAAAATGCTGTTGAATACTTAAGAAAAATGCACGTATAAAATTGCATATAAGAAACTGAACTTTCGGATCGTCAAAAAATTAAGAAACTCCAGTTCTGGCAAAATATAACTTAAGAAACTACTTGTTTTTATACAGGAATCCGTAACATATATTTACTTTATTTCCACTTGTTAATTGTATCATATTACTTGTAAGGTCCTTGAATACAGTCTAAACATCGGAAAGGCTTCAAAAATCCTTGTTTTGAAAAGCTCTCGTTGTGGACATGAAGATTGCTACGGAACCTTTAAGAAATTCGTAAGAAACTCTGAGATTCTCAAAATCTGCTAATTTTAAGGAACTTCCAGTACTGGCCCAAGTTCTTAGTTTCTTATAAAAAATACGTGCGTAAAAATAATTATAACTGATACCCCAGTGACTTTGTAAGCCATCTGACTGACTAAACTAAGTACACAACTCATATTCCCAGGCTGAATCTCAACTTTTTCGCATTATCCCTAATCAGCCTTTTATCGAAGAGATCAGACAGCGATCAGACGAAAAGTGTGTGCTAAGAATTTTCTAACGTACGCAGTGTTCACTCTTATATCAGCCAAAGATTATTCACAGAAAAATAAGTGTTACGGTGTCCTTATGAACTAAATTTGAGCTTATGGATTCATCATAAACCAAGTTTTGAATTTTGTATTCAGCAAAATTAATCAATTATTGACATGAAGTAGCTACAGTAAAAGCTCTACCTAGCCTGGTCTCTACCTAGCGCCTTCTTTATCAAGTTCCATCTCTAATAAGCCAAAAGTTTTAATAAGCACCTCTCTCTTTCAAGCCCTCCCCCCGCCCACGTAAGCGTCCCCACTTGTATCAAATTTTGCAGGTTACCAATTATTTTCAATTCATTTAGCTAAACAAATTTCCATGTTAACTTTGATATTGTTTGTGATAATGTCAAATTTGTGTATTTGACTCGCAAAATTGTACATTGATTTCGTAAAAATGAGGTAAAAGGAACAAAGAAGCGATCATTTTATCCTCGTCAATCAATTTTGTGAATATGCTCCCCTCTCTGATAAGCCCTCTTTCTGTTTAGCTCATTTCAGGACTCTCACAACGAAAAAACCCTGGGGCTTAGTATGCCATCTACCTAATTTACCACTGACTCATTATGCTTTCTTCTTTCTAACCAAACACCTTTTGGCAACAAATCTACTGCTTTTAACAGCAAAACAACTCTTCAAAGAAAATGACGTAATAGCCAGTGATTCAGCACGTTTCCGTCTAACTTTCCAAATACCGTTCTTACTACGACTCCTAAAGCCAGCATCAAAATCTTTCGTCATTCATCAATATACTATACAGGACCGTTTGTAAGCAATGCTCAGAAAGCTTGGCTAATACTTTTCAGAACAAAACAATCACTCGTTGGAATATTGAAACAAAGTATTTACCAGTGATTCAGCAGGTTTTCGTTCTCTCTTTCCAAACATCTTTTCTCACTAAATCTACTAAAATTGGCCTAAATATCTGCGTCATCCAGATAGCGCAAAATCAAGGTAAACGGACTCGGTTACCTACAGTACAAAACCCGCATAAAAGAACCTGTTTTTGTAAGAACCTTGAGGCTGAAATTTAATCTTTTAAATCTCCTAAATAAGAACCCTCTAGAGGCTGAACCTTAGAGGAGAGGTTCTTATATAACAGGTTTAATGTGTTCAGAATTCCTCAGAATGTTCAAGAATTCTTGCATTCTGATCAGAATTCTTCAGTGATACAAAAGACCGCGTGATTTTTAAACAAGAATTCTAACCTAAACCTGTTCTCATGAAGTCAAAAGTTCAGAATTCTCGTGCTGAAAGATGGGATTAATGTTTGGAAGGTGTGTATTGTATATAAGAGCCTTTTTAAGAACCTTGCAGGCTGGAATTTAGAATAACAGCTATTCAA
The DNA here is from genome assembly GCA_964020215.1 of Aurelia sp. 3 sensu Dawson et al. (2005). Taxonomy (NCBI): domain Eukaryota; kingdom Metazoa; phylum Cnidaria; class Scyphozoa; order Semaeostomeae; family Ulmaridae; genus Aurelia; species Aurelia sp. 3 sensu Dawson et al. (2005). The sequence continues at coordinate 18,366,650 of OZ026580.1, forward strand.
TTAAGAAGCTATTCAGGCTGCCCAAGAAAAACCTAGGTTCTTTTATGCGGGTTTCTACTGTATTGTCCCTGGGTAGGCCTACGAGTCAAACGCATTTAACAAGAAAACAACAAGTTCTCGAAACAGAGCCACTTACCAGTGATTCAGCATGCTTCCTTCTTTCCTTCCAAACACCTTTTCTCACTAAATCAGCTAAAGTTGGCTTCAATTTCTGTGTCATCCATCGATAACCAACCACAGGAAGCAAACAAATGGATGCAGTTATCGCCATGGTCAGCCAGAATATCCCTGAGCCAAACACGTTGATTGCCATACCAACGTAGCCTATACTTGCAGGAGCCAGCGAGAAGAATGCCGGTGAATATAACGTGAAACTGAACATGAAGTAGAAAGTTATACTGCCCCATATGAAAAAGTGGTTTATCCATGTCCAGTACTGTGTATCTAATGATATCTGCAAACAGAAGAAAATGGGGAATTACTATTTGAAATATTGTAAAAGATCTCGCAACATGCAGCTCGAAAGATGCAAACAAACAAATGAAGTCGGTACGAATCTTTCTCTGCAATCTTCCGTCAAAAATCTGCATCTAAAGAAGCGTTTAAAAACTTCATGGAGCTTTATGAATGACATTAAAACACCGTGAAACTTTGAAAGGCTGTTTGAGATACATATTTGCAAGATCAAGTTGAAAACAGCAATCAATTGCTGAATACCATAGTCTGACATTGGTCATAGCAAATGGGCAGCTCGGACCCGAGAGCACGTCGCTTATTTGACACAACCTTCCATGCACTATTCATCTTTAAAGACAAGACATAAACAAACAGTGCCAAATTTCGATTGAAGGATACCGTGAGCGAATGAGCGAAGTGGATAAAATGTTCTTTGACGGAAGCTGCATTCTATTTACAGCAGAAATGATTCAAATACATCAATTTACAGGGACAAACTCAAATCAGCTTTACCTAAACAAGGTTAATCTCATCCAATCAAATGAGCTCGATTCGTTTTTTCTTTTTACCAATCACAGCGCAGCGTTTGATAGCATGATTAGGTTTAAGTTCGTCAAATTGCAGGTGTGAATCAGGTAAAAGTCTCAAAACTTTTTCAAACGTCCCTGTATAATACGCAAGATCTCTAACGGTTGTTTAATGTATTTAACGAATTTAGAATAAGAGTGTGGATCTAGTTTGGTCGATGAGCTGAGCGAACAAAATGCAACGTTGGAATCAGGCCTTTTCAGAAGACTTAAAATCGTCTTTTATTCATTTGAATAAACTGCTGCAATGCTAAACACAAACTGAGGCTTGTCATAAATGATTAAAAAGACACAAAAATTTGCAAAAATTTACGTTGCAATGATATTTCAAAGATGCAAAAAGAAATGCAAAAACGGGACAATATGAGGGTCTGAAGACAAGGTATGAATACAAACTACAGATAATAAATAAACTTAGTAAGTGACGTAGAGAGTACATGCCTGACTAAATACATACCTGTAAATTTACAGTGACTACAAGACAGCAGGCGACAACAGTTGAAAAGAACTCTGTATCCCCTAGATCAATCCCATTTGGTGTTGTTGCTCTGTTAAAAACGCCATATGGTATGAAGTATAGCAGAAGGGATGTTACAACACCATGAAACAGTTTCAAAACAAATGACTTTTTATTGAATAGCACATCTTTCTGTCCAGGCACGTACAGCTTTGGATAGTCAACGCATAGTTTTTCGTTGACATCCTGTAGGAAAAAAATGGAACAGAATGCATGAGATAGAAAATATCAGTGAAATAGTACCGGACGTCCCAAAATAAGATACTTGCGTTTGCTAAAATGTGCTAACACGATACACGCCGTCACCGATCGACGGAACAGAAACGGCGTAAAATCAGTTCGTAAAATGATGTGATCAAGTAATATGATACAACGAAATGTTTGGATACCTAAGTTTTTGAATTGATAAATCAAGAGTTTAAGGTCCAGTGAACAAAACAGCAAGTGCTGCCTATACGCGGATTTCCATTCAGTGCATTTCGTCGCGCGCGCGACAATTTGCGATCGATTTGCAGTCTGGGCATGCGTACTTTGCGTTATTTGGTAGCACGATCAGAGCGCGCGATCGCACAAAAAAGTAGAAGCTCATCCTCCTTTTGCGATCGATCGCCAGCGTTGTAACAGACCCAGCAGGGAAGGTTAGGCCAGACGACGTGCCCATTTGCCCTGGTTCCTATTATTCTTCTCATTTGCATCATCTCCTTCGTAGGAGTAGCAACGGCTTTAACCATCTATTAATAGCAGCCATCTTTGATCAAGTTATTATTTGAATTTGGAGAGCTCGAAGATGCCTCTGGACTACTTATCGGAATTGAAAGAAAGTTGTGCGATCGCTAAAAGTCGATCGCTAACTGTCACGCGCGCGACAAAAATCACTGAATGGAAATCCGCCTTAAGGGATCTGTTGCAGGGAGCTGGGGGGGGGGGGGGCTCACATTTACGAGTTTTCGTACGTTCATGCGCGGTTTCCGCTCTGTCCAGCGGATTTGAATGAAATACCAACCATTTTGTAGCAGAGAGCAAAGCTTAGATGATGACATTTATTTCTCTTCAAAATGGCTATACCATTGTTGGGTTATGGGTTATTTTGCCAGGGAATAACATCTGTACATGGTCAAAAGAGAACTAGAAACTTCCATAATGTTTTTCCAAGTTGCAGCTTCAAAAAAAGCGGGCATGGTCATCTTCCGAAGTGCAGAATCCAACGATAAATATGTGCATCATGCAACAGAATAGGTATGGGTTTCTCAGTTAAATTTCTGATGCAATTTTCATCTTACAAAGCTGCAAACAGGTGAACATCTGTAGCTTTCTCGGAATTTTTCCAGAATTAAATTATGACTGAGTTTGGTGAAATAAAATTCCATATCTACTTGCGTCTTTATGCCGTAAAATGATAGGTATCTCATTCAAGCCAGTGCATTATTCATAACTATGTGGTTCAGCGCAAAGCGCAAATGATCATGGCTAGCAATGTGTCTCTAATGTAGCCTTACTCCTCATTGAGTTGGATTGTTGTTGCTGTTGTCATACCACTGAGGCTCTTACTTCCCTAGAGCTGTAAAAACGGCAAAAAGTGTCAGTCGGCGACGAATTTCTGCCTCCCTGTTATCTGTTGGTCAGAATGTGGCTTCGAGGAAAGTGCTTTTTGCGATTATGGCAAGAAAAGAACGATCCTTTACTGAGGTACTGGATACCTAGTTCTAGAAAACTGATTTTTGGAGCATTTTAGACCCGGTGGTTATGAGAATAAAGTGGCAAGTGATCTAGGCCCAATAGTTGAATTCTGAAAAAGAATCCGAATCGAGCGACAGCCTGATACAATAGACCTTTTCGCTATTCTAGAAAAGAGCCTGGATCGAGCGATATTTTTATACAATTTTATACGTGAGGTTCGATTGAGTGGCGTTAGAGCTTCGATCGCAATTGTGCACATTCGAAAATTCTACTAAATGTAATGAAATATCGTTCGATCCACATTCATCTTCAGAATAGCTAAAAGGTCTATTCGGATGTACATAAAAATCACAGAAGCTTCAACGCCACTTAATCGAACCTTTTCTAAAGCTAAAAGGTTTCAATACGGAACTAATACGTTTCTACAAGCTTAGAGAAATTAGTCGTAGTTTTAGCGATATCAGTTCAGGCAAAAAGCGAAACCACGACATGCAATCGAGTCTATCTTTAATGGAAAGATCTTTTTTTGACTTGGGGATACTAGCACAAGATTTACATGGATCCCAAGACTCTTCTCGGTGCGCTAAAAATGGCCAGTCCAATGTATATAATCCGACAGCTCACAATGAATGAAAAGATCTGCTTGAAAAATTGTTTAAAATATTCAGCATATCTGCTCTACAAAATAAACTCCATATATTTACCTTGTCAAATATGCCAAGGGCTAGAACAGGAAGTGACGTGAAGCAAACGTTATAAAATGAGATGAACCAAGCGTCATAGAGTGTCTGAAAGAAAAATGATGTTGATATAAGATTTTAGTAACAAGTACAGGGTGTCTCAAAAAATTGTTCGACGTTTGATTAAATACTAAAAAAATGACATTCACTGAATGGACACTTGGTCAAGTAACCCTTTTCCTGAGATTCTAAATTAATTCTTGACACAAGAATCTTGCAAATTCCCTAAAAATTAATGGAGCTACCAACCTTTGAAGTTCAAGTTTGTGCGAAAGCTGAAACCAGAAGCATCGAAATGGCAATTTTTGTAAAAATCCTATGGGCCATCGCTTCCGTTTTTTCTCAATTGTTTTTGGGCGAACCAATTGGGGTTTGAAGGTTTTCGATAACCTAACTTTCAAGTATATGGATGCTTTGGGGAAACAGATTCAGTCTCTCATCGATTATGTTTGGAGCCACTGTTTTTGGACATATGCAATGTTAAGCAACTTTTGACAATGATTATGAGGATAAATTACTTTAGAAGTCCTTTTTGGTTTGCTCTGATATTAATGAGAGATATGACATTGTACAACCTTCTTCTACTTCCATCTTTGAGCTTTTTTGAGCTTCTTCTACTTCCATTACAACTAATCTGGGGGTCTCAGGTTTCAGCTGCAGCATATTTTCGATCTTTGAAAGCTCGCAACTCAATGAATTTTCAACCAATTTGCAAGATTCTGGTCTCTAAAATTATTTCATAATCTTAAAGACAGGGTAATCCCATGAGTCTGTTCATGTTATCGTTATGTCTCAATATTTAATTAAACGTCGAACAATTTTTTTGAGAAACCCTGCAGTCAATTAACTAATTTGCATTCAGTTCGGGTTATTACATTATCAGTGTTATTACTTTCAACCACTGTTAGCTCTTGGGGAGGTTCCTTTAAATTGGTTGAGGGGACTTAGACACTTTTCGAAGTGACAGTATCTTCGTAAATTCAAATTTACTTCTATCTTCTTAAGTGCTCTGAAAAACAAAAAAATCATCAAAATTTCGTTATGTTTTCAGCTATTCTATCAAAACAAGTCTAATCTATTCTGATTCATCCCATTGTTTTCTTAATACGAGTTTTTGAAAGCGTACTCCATTTTATGTAGAGTCATTATTTAGGCACAGCTACTAACTTCAGACTTCGAATAAAGCCAACCAAAAGCCTGTTTTCTCCGATGCCAGCACGTTATTGTATCACAACGGATGTAATTCTTGGAAAGCCAACTTGAAAGCTCCGGCTTGATTTGCGACCTAGGTCACCTTTCAATAAGCCTCTAAAAATAAAATAAATACGGGCTAACATATGAAAATCATTTCTTGATTCGAATTTTCAACCTACCTGTGCTGAGAAACCATTCATGAGGTTGAACCAAAATTGGCAAAGTGTGAATGCAAAGTTTTTGTAAAAGAAATAATTCAAGAATTTGCTCATGCGAAGATATGACCATCTTCCGTGAACCAGCAGTAATCTTTCTAAATATCTAAGGAAGGAAAACGCAACTGTTACATTTCAGACAAGAGGAATGTTCTTTTAAAGGGTAGATTGGAAAATTCTGCTTCAAATAGACAAAAGCTGAAAGTATTCAAAATTGTACTTCAGGGCTCATAGTAGCATTTCTATCTTTATGAGTTAGTCCAAAGGCAAATGTAAATCAGATGGAAATCTATTTCAAAACTAGGTCATTGATTTTACAAAATTCTGATTGCTATGTTGCATCAATCTGCCGCAAGTTGTTTCTGAGTGGTTATTTTAAAGGGAGAAAAACAGCAATTTCAACTACAAAATACAAGATTAGTTTTTTGACAAAGACTGTAGATTTGGAATTTCAGCAGAACATACCTAAATTGCGCAACTGAGAAATCTGATGCAAGCACAGCTTGCATACCTTCTTGACCGCTAATGCCAACTCCTATATGTGCAGCTGAAACGTAAGGATTCATATGAGTAATAGAAAACGAGCCAAAGTTTAAGAAACAAGGTACCAATGCGTCAAAAAAGTACTCCTGTATAAAAAATCACCAGCTCAGTTATCAACCTTATCATGAAATATTCATTTTGATTTCTTCCAAATATATCCAAAGAAACTTTTTCAATCAAAATCAAGAAAATTTGAACACAAAAATTCGTTACTTTCTACTGTGCCACCCAAAGCTGGAAAAGACAAAAGGTCATCTGGTTCCTATTTTGGATGGCACTCATAATTCCAATACTTTATGGGAAAAAAGTAGAATCCAAGGTAGCTTTGTATCAAATAATACAAAAACCCTAAATTTTTTTTGAGGAATCCAATAAGGTTTATACATCTCAAGGTTTAATTGATTACTTGATACCAAGCTACCCTGATAAAACTAACAATGATAGGGGCAGGGGTCGTCACTGTTTACTCCCTAATTATTCAATTCAATCAAAACACTTTGTTGCATTGATGAATGAAATTGTTGCTTGTATGATGATTCTGTTTTCAACTAAGCTTAGATCTTTGCTCCCAAACAGAAGCAACCTGCACAGTATATCCGAATCCATTCCGTTATGTCTTAACCAGGGATGGTAATCTGGCGAAAGAGATCTCTACGCATAAGTCAAACTGGTGGCAGTGCAGGAAAAAAAGTGTTTATTATCCTCAATGCCTCTTCCATGCATACAAGTTGGTCTATTGCAATCAAAGTTGGGTCGAAATCTGTGCTCATTCAGTGCGCTGAAGTTCACCCGCACTGAATTTCAAAGAAACTCAATTTCTGACGAAAATACCTAGTAAAACCATACCTCGAATCATGCTGACATCGTTTGCACCATCGCCGATGGCAAGTGTGGTTGCTTTTACGTTTCTCTTGACGAGATCAACAACCAAGGCCTACAAGTTAAGAAAGGTATTGTTTAATAATGCAGTAAAACCAAATATAAAAGCTTGTAACTTATCGGGTGTCATAAATTCAAAAATCACCAAAAATCCTGAGATATTCAGAAGATTACTGCTGGTCATGGAAGATGGTCATATCTTCGAATGAGCAAATTCTTAAATGATTATGAAACCTATCATAAAAATTTCTTTTTGATTCATTTATCAATGATCCAGATATACTTAAATATGATAAAAGTTAAAATTCAAAAGTATAAAGTCACAGGCTGAAAAACCTTATCTTGAGCAATACTTTTCAAGCACTATCTTAAATCTCGTCTAACAGCCATTATTTTAGGAACTTCATTATCCTCAAAGTCTGCAAACGTAGTTTGCGTTTCTTTCTGAGATCTATGGTCAAACTAGAAGCTTGATATGTAGTGAGAAATTAATTTGATGATTACCAGTACATTTTGCAGTATGCTTCAAAACCAGGCAGCCCCCCCCCCCAAAAAAAAGCTCCATTTTCTAATTCTAAAACCAATCACAAGATTAACTACAATAATTGGGTCTTTGATCTACGTGCAGAAAGAGGAATTAAAAACAGCAGTACTTTTTGGAGCATCCTATACTTGCTGTAAGTCTATTCCGTGGTCAATCAGCGCTAAAGGGATAAACATACCTCTGCGGGGAAGTAAAGCGCAAAGACGTTGCGAAAGAGAAACGAACGAGAAAGAAACTTTTCGCTCCCGTTCGCTTCTCCTTTGCAGCATCTTCATGTGACTTACGCCTCCGCAAAAGTAGTTACATTCCATTAGGGCTGATTGACCACGGAAAAAACTTACAGTAAGGCTAGGAGCACCCTGTATGAGGCCTTTGTAAATGAAGTGACAGTTTCAGATACACTACTAATCTACAGACTGAACAGATAATAAAGAATCATGCTATACCTTTTGCAGAGGTGTAACCCTACAACAGATTACAGCTTTACAGCATTTTGCTAGTTGTAGAAAATTCATTTCCACACTACTGTCCAAAGCATAAGCCTGCAATGTGAACAGACGGATCACAATGTGAAAGATAACATTTTCAGGATGTACAGAGTTTGGTTGAAAACAAAGCAAACCGCCAGAAAGTTGTCTGTTATATTTTTGGCCAGTCAATTCCAAACAGTTAAATCAAATTGGCATTGGGCAGCTCTGTTCCAGCTTTGCCAGAACTGTAGCAAAGAACCAGCTATATGTTTCAAAACAATGGTATCTCTTCATGACCTCTGAATGACTCCTATGCTCACTATTTTTTGAAGACAAAAGACTAGCCTCACGACATAGTCCCAGATATCGCAAAATAGCAACAACGACAACAACAACAATAACAACAACAACATTTCCTTTTTTGCTCAATCTGGGCCTTATGGACTTTGATATAAATTTTTGAGACGGAGATGCACACGTTTACGTGTGCCCTTTGGAACGACGCTATGTAGTCTCGGAAGCAAGGCAAGTGACCCTCGACAGTTGGAAATTCTCAATGCTGCGGTGAAGTTCATGGAAGCTAATTGGCCTTAAAACTGAGGAACTCCTGATTCACAGTGAAAGGTTTGTTGATTCTTGGATTGAAGAAACATTCGTATGGATATTTGTGGCTTTTGTTCATGGCTAATATCACTGTAAACTTGAATTCTGAGCTGTTTTAACATTGGAGGTTCGAGCCGGCAACTTAGGCCCATCCACCATTGCCTGGTGTTCGTACAGTGTTGCTATGGTTTCCATATCCAGTTATAAAATCGATAGGGAAAAACTTCATCCCAAATTTTAGTATCAAAGTCCATAAGTCGTAGTTTGAGCGTCCATCAGTCTATCAATAGCGATAACTACGAATATGCAATCAGTCTAACAAAAGACCTTAGATCTGCAGTTGCTTACTATAGCCGTCCAATGCAGCCAAAACATGGTACATTAGTGCATATGCAAGCCAGTAATCCTGTCGATAAAGTATGAAATTAGAGAGGCTGGTTCAGTTCAGAGCACTTTTCAACTTTTCTCGTTACTTACCAAACTACTTCCATTAATAACAAGACCAAATCCTGACTTGGTTTCAATATCAGAATTGTCAGCTACCTGAAATATGAAAGGTGAAAGATATGAATTGGGTGTATGGTAACGAGTGAATGCAATCCAGTTTTACCATCTACCGAACCGACACGTCACATTTCATTTCATTTTCATTTCATTTCTACTTATTTAGGCACGGTAGCCCCGTCAGTCCATGGGAACTGCTTTTCAGGGGGCCGTGGCAAAAAACATTTAAAAGTAAGAAGATAGATACTACAAAATAGGAATGGTCATCATAGTTTGTTTTTGATTCTTCTCTTAAAGGTTGCAAGGGAAGGTGTCTGTTTGGCATCGAGTTCAAGTTGATTCCAAAGCTTAGGTCCACGGAAAGAAATAGCCCTCTGCCCAATGTTTGTTTTTCGAACTGGTAGCGAAAGATCGCATCGGTATTTCTCTATTTTCTAACAATTTGAGTCGACTTTTTTACGAACAGGTTGGAAAGGTACTCTGGGACGAGGCCATTTAACGATTTGTACATAGTTGTAGCTATTTCACTTCTAATGATATCATATACAGTTCGCCAATTTAAACTGCGAATCATTGGCATAGCAGGTGCATCAAAACTGCTTTTAACCACAATCCTAGCTGCTCGATTCTGCAACTTTTGCACCGTTTGCAGCTTAGTCACCCCACAGCACCCCCATACCGAACAGCAGAACCGAAAATGGGGCTCGACGATACCCCGGTACATTTCACTCAACGTGTTTTGAGGTAAAAATCATAATTATCTACTTTTTCCAAGCGCGATATGAAAAGCGCAGTTCCGTTGACAATTCAATATTGGTTTAGGCCCAATCAGATGAGGAGAGCATGTGTTTCTAGCCTAAATTCGTTTACATGTATCGGTGCTTGTTTGCCCAAGGGTGTAAGGACACGGATGTTTTGCTTGATTATTTATTTACCTTGTTTTGATCCCTGTGTCTTGTTTTGTTTTCTTGTTTTCTGTTCTGTTCTGTTTCGTCTGCAACTGAGCGTGGTTAGGCCCAATCGCTCTCAAGTTGTTCGAATAGAGCTCCCTTGTATTTCTGTGTCTTAGTGTGCCTTCACACAAGATAGGTTTTTAAAACCGCAAAGTTCTCTCCAAATACACCTATTGTTGATTGATAGAATTTCAAATGATACCTACTTCTTTTTGAGAGAAAGTCACATGACTTTCACCTGTGTTCCTCACAAATCCTTTTAACTGAACATCATTTTCTCCATTAAGTGAAGTTTTCGGTGTGTAAGTGTCGATTTTTGTTTGGAATAATTCAATTTGTTCTTGAATAGTATTCTTGTCATCGCCCGTCAAGACGAATACATCGATCATATTTTCTGTGAGTAGCATGCAAGAATATCCAATGTTTATAGCGGTTTCTGAGAGAAAGAGAAAACTAACCATAAGAGAATGGGGAAACAAATCTTATGGAAATACAGTCAGCCAGTAAGGGCCTGTTCATATGGAGGCGAGCCAGCCCGCTTACCTGGCTAGCCCGATAGGCGAGACAGTTTTCATCTAGGTGTTCATATGAAGAAATTCTAGCCCGCTTACCGAGACAGAAATTGGGCCAGTGTCAAAAATGAGACACGTGCTCATTGTTTAGATTAGCAGCGAATGAGCAATATGGACGTTTTCGTCTCGGCAGCCGAGAAGGAGTGTTCATACGGGAAATTTTTCATCCCGCCAAGCGAGATCTCGCAAGTACTCCAATGAGATCTCGCTAAGTGGGCTGCTCATGTGGACAGAAATCAAATTTTGAATTGGAATTAGGGATGAGGTGAGATTTCGGTAAAGAGCTCCAGCCCGGTAAGCGGGCTGGCTCGCCGCCATATGAACAGACCCTAAGTCATTTTCATTTCATTTCATTTTAAATTATTTATACAGGGTAAAAAACATTCAGATCATACGGGAAAAAAACTGCTTTACAATGTGCCCTGTTAAAACAGAAAAGAAAAACAAAAAGAAAAAATTAATTACTCAATAAATTCCTAATACCACTTAATATATTGCTGGCTGAAAAGTTAGGGGATCACACCATTACGCCACAGTGTTATCAATGTCTCCAGGGCTCAAATCTTTCAAATTGTTAAAAAGGTGGGTGTAAAATTGTATCAAATTTTTCGAAGAATTAAATAACGTGAAAGGAACTTCAGGAAATTTGCTGTAAATCTGCCGTGGTAATTTTTTTATATCTCGATTATTTTCAAAATGGTGGCATTTAGATTTTTTAAGTCCATCGAGCATTTTGAAAAAATTAAAAATCATCATAAATCTTAAATTACTTGACGAAAATCGATACAATCTTCAAGATTACCATAGTTTTTGAAGGTCTACGATATGGTGGGAAGCAGATATTTGTCGCTCATCCGGTTGAGGATCTAGAAAAATTGATGACGTCATGACGATTACTGACGTTCTAGGAATCGTACAGTTTGGGCCTAACTAGGGCCTGGATTTGTTCAGAGTAATATCATGAATTATGGCAAAAAAGTTACCTTGTTTATCGCCGGTCAACACCCATAGATTAATGTTTGCTTCTGCTAAATTGGCAATTGCTTCTGGCACTCCATCTTGTAATTTATCTTCAATAGCAGACGCACCAATAAGGGTCATATCTTTTTCTATGTCTTCGTATAACTAATAAGAAAAAAACGCCGAATATGATAGCGAAGGGCGAAGGACAGTTCTAGCAAAAGCCATAAAGCAACTGTCAATAATACGCGATACGAAGCGTGAAGGGAAAATGATACGTTAAAATCGAAAACTTTTGCACGGAAAAGCTTCAAAAAAACAACTTTGGACAAAAGATTTCGGACACTTTTTCGGGAATTTCGGACAAAAACTTTCGGACAAAGACGATACCAAAGTGCAAGCATGATAGCGAAATGTAGCGAAACTAACTTTGATTCTATCATGAATATCAACCTAACAACATACATGATCAGTTTAGATCTATTGCAAACAACAACGAAAAGAAGATACCTGAAATAGCAGTTCATCTCTGCCTTCCAATGCACAACTAAAAATAAAAAATTATAATTGATAAGTGGCATGAATCAGTTCTGGCGGAGAAAAGTCAGTTTTATCCGACGCGAGCCCAGAACAGGAATATTTTTCGTAAGGTATGGTACAAGAAATCTATCGAAATATCGACGCCCCAAGATGAATTCACAAGGAACCGCTTTCATCAGCACTAGTCAAAATATGGCTTACATGTGTCCAAATAATGCTAATGCATCATAAAGGTTGTTGAGGCAAAGAAATAAGAACTAAACTATCCTTGTGTTTTGAGGTCAACATGAATGCTTTAAAACTTACTACTGCCAAGAAACTGAGAATGAATGTCCTCAAAACTGCCTTCCTATTTGTACCGAGATATAAACCCTGAACACCTAATATCGTATTCAATAACATTTTCATACTACCGGGTGTCTCAATGGGCGATTCACCCGGTATAGTCTGGCTCACCCGGTATAGTCTGGCTCACGGCCCCGTCAGCTAAGGCTGCTTTTTAAGGAGCCGTGATCAGTACAAGTAATAGATCTATCCTACAAGTTACCTTGCTGCTTTGTACGATTCACTCCATTCCTGGAACACATCGTCGGGGATTTCTTTGTATGCCAGACAAAGAGTTCTCAAGCCACTGCAGGCAAATAGCTAGAAGTCGAAGCAAAATAGTTGTTACATTCTTTCGATTGATCTCCGATATTTTCTGACTGTTAACAGTGGCTGACGTGAATAGGCTTTCAACATGGCTCCCTTTTTTTCTCAGTACGTTTCCCCGTTTTTATTGCGAGAAGACAACGAAACAACTCCATAAATCCTCATTTTTCGCAGCAATTATCTTAAAGAGAGTCTAAATACCGCGGCAGTTTAGCTTTTGCTAAATTCTAAATTCAGCTTCAGTTTAACAAACCAATGCTACGAAACTTGTAGACTGATTGCATGTTCGTAGTTATCGCTATTGATAGACTGATGGACGCTCAAACTACGACTTATGGACTTTGATACTAAAATTTGGGATGAAGTTTTCCCCTGTCGATTTTATAACCAGATATGGAAACCATAGCAACACTGTACGAACACCAGGCAATGGTGGATAGGCCTAAGTTGCCGCCTTGAGCCTCCAATGTTAAAACAGCTCAGAATTCAAGTTTACAGTGATATTAGCCATGAACAAAAGCCACAAGTATCCATACGAATGTTTCCTCAATCCAAGAATTAACAAACCTTTCACTGTGAATCAGGAGTTCCACAGTTTTAAGGCCAATAAGCTTCCATGAACTTCACCGCAGCATTGAGAATTTCCAACTGTCGAGGGTCACTTGCCTTGCTTCCGAGACTACATAGCGTCGTTCCAAAGGGCACAAGTAAACGTGTGCATCTCCGTCTCAAAAATTTATATCAAAGTCCATAAGGCCCAGATTGAGCAAAAAAGGAAATGTTGTTGTTGTTGTTATTGTTGCTGTTGTCGTTGTTGCTATTTTGCGATACCTGGGACTGGACTATGTCGTGAGGCTACGAAACCTGTAAGCAGCATCATATATTTTAGAAAGGGGTCTGTTATAGTATGGCAGTTAGGCGGATTCGGCCTTATTCTGGATATGGAATGCGATTTCTGCAATAAAATCAAAGCCGTATACGGTTTTTCTATTGCTATGCGGTTGCGGAAAATTGGAATTTAAAACGAGCGGTTTACGGTTTTCACTCACTTCGTCCAACTGTTTATTAGATAATCGTTATGATCTATTAGATTTTCGCATAGCTGTAAAAATACGGCCATCGCAATTTGTAGATTCGCATAAATTTCCTTGGGATTCCTGTCTCATTTACATGAAATAGCTATCCTAAAAAGCATATTTATCGTACTGAAGAAAACTGACGGTTGCAAATTATGAGAGAAAATGGCTCACGGTTGCCGGGTAAGAGCGCAAAGTTTGGCGGTGTTACAGTATAGGCACCCGGTATAAAAGACCCCCTTAGAACCTAAAATGAACTTCAAATACTTACATCTAAATGACTTTGGGTCGTTTCTTTTATACCACTTTTATCTGCAGCTAGTCTCTCGTAAATCATTGTATCTGCAGAAAATGAATATGAAAAATTATTTACCTTGGAATTGCTACGAGTCTCTCTCTCTCTCTCTTTAGTCCGAATAGTCCGGGCAATGCGAATCCTGAATAATAAAGATAGACTCAAACAAAAAGGAGAGGAGAGGAAGGAGTCCCTTATGTCCCTCCTCTCCTCTCCTTTTTCTTTGTTTTAATTTCTTTATTTCAAGATTTCGCATTTTCTGGACTAATCACACGAAACAGAGAATGAGATTTGTACCAAGTTCAAATCTACCTCCTCAAAAAAACTATATCCAATCTCCTGACATCCGTAAATCTTTTTTCTGTTCATAATGAATTAAAAACTAACTAAACCATAGTTCTTGGCGCACAAGGGTACAACAACATCTGGCCTCCACCAAAAACAGTATTTACTATTTTACACATCCAACTTCAAGAGGAGAAAGATAAACGAAAATTTTAACATATAAAAGGTCAAAAGAAAGAAGGGCAGTTCCGTACCAACCCATGTAGTGGGACTTCCCAATATAAATCATAAAATTTCATCGGTTTCGCACCATCAAATCATACAACTGGACGACATAAGAACGACGGAAGTCCAGCATTTCGGGAAAATTTACCTCAAATCTCCAGGTCCGAAACAATTATCACTTAATATCAAAATCAAATACAAGTCGTTGTTGTGTCGTCGGTTCCCGAAGCCAAAACGTTTAACTGACAGATTCCAGCTAAATTTGAAATCAAATTAGAATAGAACTCATCGTCAAAGGTTTGTTTTTCCCATTTCAAGTCATTTGACCATACTCTTGGGAATTTTAGTATTATTCTACTTTTTGGACTCAAGGCACAGCTTTGCATGGCATGAACTATGTTAGAGAAATCAATAGATATTTTATCAAGAGATTGATCACATGACTTGAAATGGTTGTAAACAAACCTTAGCCTATTTGGTTTATTCTGAAGGAAATGACAAAAAGCAAATTTATGGATGATCATCCAAATGTGGCGACACGTCCACAGGAAGAGTGCAAAGCTGTCATACCGGCCCCTTTGCAGTAGAGCTTTACTTTTCCATCTTGATCTTGTACTATTACCTGTTCATAAAGAATATACATATCATGAACAAACAGATACTGCAAAGTTTACTTGAGCAGAATGATAAGAAGTCTTCAAACACACTGTCCCTAGGTATTTGAGAGATGGCAGTGTGTGACCTTATGTAATAAAAGACTTGTGCCTTAGTTTCGTAGGCCTTAAGCAGCTGCTAACTTGCTGCTACTTTCATGATGATGATGATGATGATGATGATGATGATGATGATTATGATGATGATGATGATGATGATGATGATGATGATGATGATGATGATGATGACGATGATGGTGATGATGATGATGATGATGATGATGATGATGATGATGACGATGATGATGATGATGATGATGATGATGATGATGACGATGATGATGATGATGATGATGATGATTATGATGATGATGATGATGATGATGATGATGATGATGATGATGATGATGATGATTATGATGATGATGATGATGATGATGATGATGATGATGATGATGATGATGATGATGATGATGATGATGATGATGATGATGATGATGATGATGATGATGATGATGATGATGATGATGATGATGATGATGATGATGATGATGATGATGATGATGATGATGATGATGATGATGATGATTATGATGATGATGATGATGATGATGATAAGGTATGTTATTTTCGCCCGAATTTTTTCGCCCATATTTTCGGGCATTTTCGTCCGAATAAGTTCCTTTGCAATGAAGAATGAGGATTATGAGATAAGTTGAATAAGAGAAAAGAAATAAACTGAGAAAATGAAATGAATAAAAGAAGAGTTGCAACTGAAGGAGACGACGGATCAAATCGCAAGGCATTACAACTTTCCGAACATAAAAATGAAAAAAATATTAGAGCTCACCGACATTCTCTTTCGGACATTGTCAAAATCAAGGATACACAGAAGGTCGTACTTTTCCTATCAAAGCAAAACAGTACATTAATACAGTACATTGCGGCATATAACAACTTACAAAAATAAGAGGTTGTAGGCTGTATTTCCTGAATTATGCATCTTCTGACAAAGAACCTGTTTCAGTTTGATACACCTGTATATTCTTTTCAAGAAAGTGAAGCAATTTAGACTATAACGGGATTCGATTCTAGTTTGACCGCAGCTAATATGATACCGTCACAGTGAATGACACGCAATTGAAAACTGTAAATGTAACATCTATGTTGCTTATACAAACTCTCACCTCTTTTCCATTAACTTGTATCGTGATTGTATTTGGCGTCCTGCGCTAAAAAGAGAACGCAGCCCAAAGAGGCTTTAATCCATGCAAAATCTCAGACATGAACTTTAACATCGTCCTAGTTTACATCTTTTCAAAAGGAGAAGTTAAGACAGTTTATGCATTGTATAAAATCTTTTTCTAAAATTAATGATATGAGACTTTAAATATTTGATTTGATTGTATTTTATTTCGTACATTTAGGGAGGGCAACCCTTCAGCAAATGCTGATATTAAAGGGCTCCTCTATTTACAATGCAATACAATACAATACAACGCAATACAATACAATACAATCCAATCCAATGCATGGCAATGCAATGCAATGCAATGCAATGCATTACAATAATGCTAATGCAACATGAAAAGAAAAAGCCTGATTACAATCAGTAGAAAGTGTAGTTCACCTTTACAGTGCCAACTTAATTTGCAGGCAAGGATACATCTGCCTAAAACAGAGTATCTGTCTAAGCTTTGTATGGCACTTATGGGCAATAATCGAAGAAGCCTGTTAGGCTGTTCTGGCTTTTTGCAGCCTGAACGAAAAGCAATTTTGCCCGTTTTAGCAGAACCTTTCAAAGGCAGCTTTAAGATACTTACCAAAAATATAAATCCGAAATTTCTCGCTGCACTGACGAGTGCTCCTTCATCGGGAGACTGAGCCTGATATTCCAATAAAGCTGTGAATAGAAAAAAAGGTCTGAATCATTCAAAGAAGCTACATCACGAAAATGATTATTGCTCTTTTACGTTTATTCCCATATCGGGTTTTCCGAATTTTTTTGTTTTTCTAACATTTTCAATAACGAAGTATTTTGAATTAAAAAAGATTTAAAATGCTTTGCAGTTTTTTTACGATGATTATGTAGAAGTTTAGGATGAGGATTTTAGTCGTCTATCAAAGTGATTGTTGAGTATTTCCTTTTAGTGTATAATTGTGTAAACTCTTCATGATGTAAAGTAACTGATATATAAAATATGATTATAAAGATATAAACAGGTTTCAGGGAATCATTACACATTGAACATGCAAATAAAAATTAAAATAAAATGGATAGACTAGTACCATATACTTACGCATATTTTGGTTTTCAGCCTGGGGTATGAAATCTGCGGAAGACAAACATTTGGAAGTCAAATCTCAAACTTAAGACATTTCTTAAAGATTTCATGTTGTCGCCAAATGTAGTGGCTGTTCATCATTGGTTGTTCGGTGGATAAGCAAATGCAATCAAGTGTGAAAATTAGCACTAAACAGTAGAGATACGTACACGAAGCTTCCATGGCTTGCAGAAAATAAAACAAGATATAGTAAAGACTAACTCCAACGAAAAGTATTTACACCGGTTGTAGGAAACGCTAAATTTAGAAGAAAAATATAGGTATTATAAATCGAGTTATTCCTATCCTCATTTATCATTTCGTGCGCGATATATCGATTTACTTTCCTGCTGTCTGCACCTCTCCTGCGAAGACGCCATTCTAATCTCCGCCCGTTTGCGGGAGATTGACATGAGCTCAAGTGCCCTGGAGAAATGATGCCACCCAAGTGTGGTTCAATGAAACGAAAAAGCCGTCTGAGTGGTATAATCTCTCCAGGGCCCTTGACGTCATGTCAATCTGCAGTCATACGCGGGGACTGAAATGGCGCCTTCGTAAGAGAAGTACGAACAGAAGGAAAACAAGTCGATCTATCGCGCACGAAATGATAAATTAAGATAGGAATGACTCGATTTGTAAAACGTAAATATTTTTTTTGAATTCAATGTTTCCTATTGCCCGTAGTATTTACAGCTAACAAACTTACCAACACAGTCTTTTTCTTCTACCATTACAGTGTGACATAAAGCAAGCAATCGAAAGAACTCAATAGCGTGCTGAAAGCGGAAAAGTTTTTGTTTAGTAAGTATCGGTTTATCAGAGGACGCCATTATAAAGCGCACAGCCAAGGGACGTAAAGTAAAGTCTAAGGGCCCAGAAAGACACCAGAACAAAACTTTGCGCCTTCACTAGGAAATTAAAGACAAGCTTCTTTGACAAATATCAACTAAGAAAAGTGCAAATGCAACATTAATAATCATATAACTAATTTCCTTACTCACACATCTAGAGATCTTCATATAGTCCTAAATCTCATTATACAATATCATACGATTGTGCTTATCTCATTTTTAATTTAATTTCGTTTCATTTTTTCATTTTCAAATTTTCATAATGATCATAACGATCATCATCTTATTTTTATTCTCAATGTTTCAAAATTTTACTTTAGCGGCCCTAGCTAGATAAGAAATGCTTTTGTATGGTCGCATAGAGTATTAGACAATACTGTACACTGTAACAACTTGCATTTTACGAATAAAATTGAATTGAATTGAACTGAACCTCATTGATAAGCTGTTTTTAGCTCTTTCGTGACCTTTGCCGGTATTCTGTTTTTGCAGCCAATTGTTGGTAGATATCAATACGCGAAGATACATAACGGAAATGAATGCTCAGATCTTGGCATTGCATAATAGAAGCCTGTTTGAATTTTCATCAAAGAAAATGTACTGCTGCTAAAATAACGGCTAAAACCGCAAAACTTTTTTGGGACATCCGGGATGAGTCTCAGGCCCTGCTCACACTGTTCCGTTTTTGCTAGCATCCGTTTTTTGCGTTGAAGCTACCTATTCACATTCGTCTGTTTTTGTAGCTACAGAAACGGGGGAAAAGCATCTGTTATTGTTCGCTCACATTGATCCACATGCTTACAAATACGGAGCCAAAGATATCCGTTTCTATGCCTTCACATTGTTACACTTTTGTGAAAGTCATTGCTGAATTTTGGAGCATTTTCGAAAACCTTCGTTTCTTGTGCGTTCACATTTACCAACTGCAGTTTCAAAAACCTCCTTTTTGTAGATCTCCACTTTTGATATGGTCTTCGAAAACCTCCGTTTTGTGGCGTTTTTGTGCGGACCAGTGTGAATGCTTTCACAAAAACAAAAGTCTTCTCTCTGTTTTCATACAAAAATAGAGCAGCGTGAAAGGGGCCTCAATCAATTTAGGAAGTTATCGGAAGAGGTATGCGGGACGCTCATTTTCGTTCTCCATCATACAAAAAATCAGTTATATAATTACATACATCATCTGTTTTCATAGCTTCAATCAGCGTTGTATCATAGAATTTAAACTGTGAATCTGCATATGGATTGCTTGACAAATCAATTGGCTTCTACAAAAGAATGAACTTCATTAGCAAAAAAAGATCAAATCTGTCTCAAAATAGATGTCACGTGAAAATTCTCACCAATAAAAACGAGTGATTCTGCTTTAATTTAACCCTCACATGACATGGCACCTAATATGAAATTTTCCAATGAAATTTTACATTTGAAAGATTTGAGCCCTACGCTACATTGCCCATTTAATCAGCAGCTTACCAGACTTGATTCCAAGTTTTCCGTCGAAACCGACTCAAGGTGCATTGTATCGGCTATGTCATCCTCCTCTTGGTGACCTAAAGGCAAAATGGTCCTATTATTTCAAAATAACGAACAAGAAAGATTCAATCAAAAGCAGTTTCAGACTTCGACTACTGTATTTCTCGTGAACTAGAAAAGTCAGTACCGAAATAATTTTGTTCTATAAGATCCTGCCAACTGAAATCTTTCATTGAAGCAAGAAAACATTACATCAGGAGGTGGAAGAAACAAGCAAGCACGCGAGACTACTCGTAGGAAATGCAGTCATATCAAAATTTACATAACAAGAAACAGAAGCTGACACATAAAACAGGTGTGTCCTAGCAAGATATTTTTGGTATAACCATCCACCTCGCAGGAAAAAAACATCGTATTATGACGAAAAATTGACGAAAAATATGATCACTGACTAATGCATTCTTGTTCACAGACATAAGGATTTTGAAAAAATAAGGAAATGTTACCAACCGTATAATTTTCCGTTAATAGAACATTCTCTGAACGTCATAACATTTTGCGTTAAAGTACCAGTCTGAATAAGGAAATAAAACATGAAAACAGGTCCTGAAAAAGCGGGATTTGATAGTTCCTTGGCTTTTCACATTTCTACAAAGAAGCAAGGCTAAAACTATTGATTCACCATATAGTCCTAGTTATCAAACAATAACAACAACAACAACAACAACAACAACAATAACATTTCTTTATTCTTGCTCAAAACTGGAATTTACGGATTTTCATATAAAAATTTGAGACGGAAATGAACACGTTTAGGTGTGCGCTCTGAAAAGCGGCTAAGGTGCAGTCTCAGAAGCGAGGCAAGCCACTCTCGACAGTTGGAAATTCTCATTGCTGCGGTGCAGTTGGTGGAAGCTGATTGGCCTTAAAAATGAGGAACTCCTTAAAAATGAGGAACTCCTGGTTCTTGGATCAAGGAAACATTCATCTGGATTCTTACGGCTTTTGTTCATGGCTAATATCACTGTAAACTTGAACTTTGAGGTGTTTTAGAATTGAAGTTCGAGCCGGCAACGTAGGCCCATCCACCATTGCCTGGAGTTCGTACAGTGTTGCTATGATTTCCACAACTAGTTAAGAAATAGAGGGGGGAAAGCTACGTCCTAAATTTCAGTGTGAAAGTCAATGAGTCGTTGTTTGAGCGTCCAACAGCCTGTCAATAGCAATAACTATGAGCATGCCATCAGTCTAGGAGAAGATAGGGCATACTATCTTCTGACTCAGTGATGTATGGGGAATTTTGGAATGTAGACATCAATTGCAAAGAGCGAGAATAACATGCCCTGTCAACAACAAGAGTCAAATTGAAGATTTATATCAACGTTTTACCTTGTCTGAAAATACATATTGAATCTGACCTAGCTCTTCACTAAGCGTAGTATTCCTAAAATGAAGAGAGATAAACAGTTCCTTTGAACCAAGACTGAAATGCGAGATGTTACTACAATGAAAGTTAGAATTACGATCGCAAGGGAAGAACAGAGGAATATTAACAAAATCTGAGAGAGGAGAAAAGAGATATTGTGGGCAAAAGAAGCGAGTGCATGGAGGAACTCCAGAGGCTTCAACCGGAAGTAAATAATTAAGAGGAAAGGAAAGAATATTTTTCTATGAAAAACGATGACCAACAATAGGAAGAAAAGAAAAAGCTTTCTACTTCTAACAATATACTGAATGCCTTCTTAGAAGAAGTTTGGCATCACTTTCTAACAGGGGCGGCGCTGAGGGGTATTCAAGGTATTCACTGAATACCTATTTTTTTGCAAAAAAAGTTCTTATATTTTCTGACCCTCGTAAATAAGTTTTCCAACAAGAAAACCTCTCTCCAGGAGATGCCGGGTTTGATGAAAAGACCCTTTTGTGATGTCGCAAATGATGCACAGACTATATTTACCATCCTTTTTGTCTCAAAGAAAGTGGATAATAGATCGCTAATCCATTGAGGAATTTTGTCAATAGTGGATATTGATATCTGGGATTATTACGGCCCCGTTGGCCGTGAGGTATTCAGAGGCCATCCTGAATACTAAGTCTTTGTTTCCATGGCCCTTTGTGACGTTGACTGCCATTGAACTTTCAGCAAGACAACAAAGGTTTTCTGAACTGAACATATTCAGTTCTCATTCTGCATACCACGGTGAGGTTTCCTTGTGTCTTCACTTTCGACTGCCATTGTGTATGAAGGATTGGGTTTTGGGAAATGAGTATCGTTGGGGTGTTTCAACAACCTTTTTTTGATCAAAATAGAGAAATCAGTTCACTCTCGAGCAGCGTCCAGGTAAGTTTTAGAAGGTGTCTTTTAACCTTGAAGAAGCAATGTTTCAGAGTGTACTCCATCGCTATCCTGTAAGTTACAAAGGGCGAGGGTGCAATGTCACTCATTCGGAAAAGCGTGCAAGATCTTTTCTTAAAACAAATGATTTTTACGGGTTTTGAGGAATTTCCCTTGAAAACAAAATAATTTTCTTAAAGATATACGGATTTTTGGGATTGAAATGCCCATCGATAAAGGGGTCCTTGATTTAATTCAAATTTCTAACATCTTGAATGAAAAAAACTTTCTGATTCTACGCGATTTACTTTGTAAAACATTTACTAGTACCAAGGAATGTTTCAGCGACCTTCAGAATGCAGATGCGAACGCATTTATGAGAAGATGAGGTCCTTCTGAGAGGCCGTGGTATTCAAGTCTAAATCTCACTACCTTGCCCTTTTGGTGGCTTTCTGGAGGCGGCAAGTCTCCGCGAGTTTTGATTGCAATCTGATCTTTGACGATAACTGTAACCCTCACGGTTTAAAGCCCAAGGCCCTTTCTCTTCGTCTTGTGCACTTGTAGCTACTGGGATTCACAGGTACAAGGATTTTACTGGTCTTTTCCAAACTTTGAAGGGTTAGATGTCTTAGAAGATTTTAACAACGTTTGACATTTGACACGTTATTAATATCTGTTGTATGATGATTGCTGAAGATGATTTTTCTCATGAACAAGTTATGAAGGGCACTCTGCAACGCTTTAGAATGTTTTAAAAACATTTTGTTACCAGGGGAGTATGTTCCGGACCCCTGTCCTGGGAAGGCTCCCTTTCCTAATTTTGAATACCTAAATATTTTTAGTCCCAGCCGCCCCTGCTTTCTAAAGTAACAATAAATCACAATAATTATTCTACCGCATGATTCAATAAAAAGGCCCAGCACTTGACAAAATGCTGCCCCCCCCCCCGAATATCAAAGCACTCGTTTTAATTCTCGATATGTCTAATTAGGTTCAGTAATTTACCTGGCTTTAATCGGCCATTCCTTCCGCTCGAAATGGGAGATTTTCTGCGGAAAGCCCCTTTCGAAAACCTGCAAAAACGAGTGAAAACAACAAGCAAGATTCCCTTTGTTCTCCTTCCTATCAATAATGGCATTTGGATCTGTTCATGTATTCTGTCCTCTTGCGAGAATGGAATCCCCCCGAATAAGTAATTCATGCTAGGAGGAAGACTTTCTCAACCTCCAAGAGGACAGAAAGCGTGCTGAAGTCATCGGTTACGAGGGACACATATTAGGGAGAGTTCCTGCTAATTTTAGCACGCTTTTTAAGGTTTCTCAACGTGAAAAATTTCCAGAAAATCCCTTGTAAAATCTGAACGGAGTGACCGATTTCAGCCTGGAAGAATTCTAAAATAATTTTAAATGTTGGCAATTCAATCACGTACCACAAAGTATCATTGCTTAAATACTCAGATAGCATTGGCCTTTCAAACGTTGGACCTCTTTTGACTCACTCGGTATTCAATATAATACCTGGCTCTAGCTGGCGTATCAGTCTTTTCGTGGTACATCTTCAGGTCCCAATTGATGAGCAAACTCTGGCCAAAGCGGATGATTTCAACACTGTAAAGAAGATGAAGTTTAGAATTCAAAATATCAATGATACCCAATGAAATGGTCCTCAGTGGAACTAAAACATGATGTAAATCGGTTTTAGCTTGTTTTCAAATTTTTGAGCTCACTTTCGGTTCTAAAAGGGGCTGAATCAAGTTACTGTGAACAAATCTGTTATTTCCATTCTGCACAAAGTTTAGTGGATGGGGTGAATCAACAGTAAGGTTACTTCTAAAGACCTAACGACATCTCTGCGTTTTTACTTAATATAAACGTTTCTTTTGTTTCTCTCCGGATATTCAAAATACGTCTTCACAAAAAAACTTTTATTTGAGAAAAGCAGTGGAAAATCTACTTGACACTGCTTTCCAAAAAGCTGCAAAATCGTGGTTTAGAAAGAATTGTGTTAGTCCTTTGAAACTCATTATCGAAGCTGTGTTGACTTCCATGTATCGCATTCATGGTTGCAGCAGAGAAGAAACATTATTGTAAAACTCCAGGAAAGAAACTCACCTAATATACAAACTAATGGGAATTAGTGTGTTCAGGACCATTATAAAAGCAGGCCAATGAAAAACAGCGATCAGGCCTGGACTATTTTTGTAGTAGGAGTCCCAAGGTAGATATATTTGAAAGTACTGGAAAAAAAACAAAAAATTTCAATAAAAATCTTGAAAAACTTTGTAGCTGTTGCAGCAAAATACTCGAAAGTAAACATTTCAATTCCAAAGAAAAAAAATAATACTTCTGGATTCTTGATGTCTTTTGTTGGCTTATTTTGAGCAAAGATGGGATCTCCTACCGGGTGATTAAAAAAATAACGCCCGGCGTTTGAAAGGCTACTGCTCCCTGAATATATACGTAACGATATTTTGCAATATCTGATTAAAATCTCCTATTTCATTGGGAAGGAATGTCCGATTAAAGCCGTGTAAATTACTGAACCTAATTTGACATATAGGGGATAAAAGAAGACAATGTTCATTATCATTGCTTTCATATTCAGGGAGCAGGATTTTTTCAAACGCCGGGCGCTTTTATTGACTCATCCAGTATTTAAGTGTGACCTTTTAAAACTAGAGTACAGCTATATTTCCATTATGTTACCTCAGTAATTCGCCAACAAAATGACGTCATCAGCTGATACTTAAAATCAACGGACAACTTGAAATGAAATGAGACATCAAAACATGGCATTTCCTATCATCCAACAGTGTTATTCAATTACATCAATAACAATTTTTCGCGTTAAGCCAACTTTAAAAGACGGGCGTCATATTGCTCAAGTAACCCACTTTAACGCATGATAGCAGTGTGAATAATCAAGAGAGAAGATGTGTACAAAATTCTATTTAAGAGTTTAATGAGCATAAGATTTCCTAGCAGCAAGCTGTCGGCTGGCGTTCTGTGAGCTGACTACAAAGAACTATCTCAAAATGCCTCACCTAACACTGGAAAGTAGATAAAATGGAGGGTACATACCTTGCCAGTATCTTTTTCCCAAACATATGACATTATTGACAAAAATGAGCAGATTAGCAATAGGCCAAAGGCAATCTATTATGGGATGGGAAAAGGTGGTACCATAAGAAAGTGGTCGGAAAGCAGATGTAAAAAGGAAACACAAATGATTGAGGGTCTGTTAAGGGCCGAAAAGGGGTACCTGTGTTTGGTCTTCGAAGTTTATGAGATTTTCGATCCAATCTCCTAGTCACTGTGTTTGCAATGTGACAATGCTTTCAATTTGCTTTTAGCATTCTATTTGTTGCCTCTCTGTGAAAGGAAATCTCACAAAAGTTAATAATAATGATGACTCTGAGATATAAGGTCGTGCAGTCAATGGCTTTTGATACACTATGAGAATGCAAGAATACTGAGCTGTTAAAAACACTTACATATAACACCAACGCATTAGCAAGTTTGTCTAGTTTCGTTCTTTTAAAGGCAGCTTTACCTAGAGTAGATCATATTGTCATTTTCAAAGAAAATGAAAGCATATGCAATGCATTTAAATGTGAGGAGCTAGACAATGACATAGACAATGACAATGACAATGACAATGACAATGACAATGACAATGACAATGACAATAGCCTCAGTTAGCCACATAAGAAGGCTTGGAAAAGGCTTCTTTGGAATGAAATATGAGACGTCAGGAACGTATCTCTATTTGAAAAAGAGTACGAGATATTTAAACTAACGGGTTTCTTTGGATTTTCTTTCATGGAAAAGAACTTTTGTCAAAGGCGTACGGAAATCTTATAGAGTAATATTCACCTCGCTTCTCTAACGGGGTGATTGGGCGAGTGGCTTATACAGTTTTTGTAAGGTGACTGAAGTTAAGCTCGGTTGAGTGAGGTCAAACTCCGGATGGGTGACCTCGGAGGCCTGACCTCACAACTCACTTCGTCGTCCTTCAGAAGGCACCTTGAACTAGGGGTCCCATGCCTGGATGCGGCATGCACAGTGGACCTAAATTAGCTTTCAGTAACTAGAAATTCTGACAAGCCCACTCAAAAAAAAGAAAACAAACAAATAAGCATAACAAAGCAAGGCTCTTCGTCGGTTGAAAATGATGTTTATTAAATCTGCCTGAAAACCTTTTTGAGTACGACAAAGGTGTAATCCCTTAAAACATTCACATCAGTCTCAATGAAGGCCTTAATCCTTATAAACTAAACTGTAATAAGAATTTGATATAACTGGCATCGTACCACTATTCATCATCAGTTTTGTATCATGACCAGCAAATATGACCAAACCATACACCCATTGTGTATTTCTAAGTACACAACCCTGGAAAGATAACAAACTATCATGAGATTAATGAAGGATTCAACAACGACAGATTTTGTCTTAGTGGCTTTAATTAACACCTCATTTCACAGCGATTAGTGACTGAAGACAAAGGAAATTCACTCAACCAGTAAATCAAAACAAACCGGCCGCAAAAGTCGCCCCGAAACCTGTAGGGCAAACTCTCGCCTTGTGCAAGTGAAGATAGCGTTTAAGAGAAGTTATGTGCTAAAAACGAAAGAAGAGGGGTAAATCTAACGTTCCGTCTCGCAGATTTCGTATCTTTGATTCAGAAGCAGAGCTGAAAGCATTATAATGCTCGGTTTAGGGCTTAAATGAAACAATTACCATACAGCTCCAGAAGCAAATAAACAAAATCCGCGAGACAGAACCTTAGATTTACCCTTCTTCTTTCATTATAAGCACGTAACTTCTCTTAAAAAACTACCTTTCGCTTGCACAAGGTGAGAGTTTGCCTACTGGTTTCGGGGGAACTTTTGCGAGGGTGTTTTTTTTTTTTTTGATGTACTGGTTGAGAGAATTTCCTTTGTCTGCAGTCACTAATCGCTTTAAACTGAGGTGCCAATCAAAGTACTGTGGTTATGGTATTACAAAATCTGTCCTCGCTGAAGGATTCAAAATTGCGATCTGATGACCTGGGACGGGAAGGAAACAAGATCAAGGTCAGAAAAATTAAGGAGAATAGAATTGATCTGAGCACTATGTGGATGTTTGTAACTCTATCTAAAAACCAGCTGTTGCTCTGCAAAGCAATACCAACGAATTCGAATGACGAAAGCAACCAGCAATTAGATCCTCTGGTCATTTTAAACACGGATTTCGACGAAATTTAATGAAGTCATGAATTCAATCTGGATAAAAAATATTCAGAAATTTCAAGAGAATTTAGAAATTTCATCACAAAAATGCCTTTGATATCCATTTGACAGTTTACAATATTTCTTCTGTGTCTACTGAAGATTACAGTTCATCATCTGTGCCTTACGTTCCAAATTTAAAGAACTGATCACATAAAATGTTGTGCAAATGTATTTCCCTGCATGGTGAATACTAACGCTTAGCAGCTATGTTCCAGAGATGGGATCAGAACTATAATGGTACTGCACACTTCTTAGCATCAATCATATCACAATTTGCATAATGATGAAAAGGAAAAGGAAATCTGAACTTACCCGAAGCACAATATTTGAGTTATCCAGTGAACATACTTCATCTCCAATCTCCAGTTTCCCTTGAAACTTGTCCAAACGGTTATTAGGGGCTTCACAAGTTACTACACCTAAATAGAAAAACAGGAATTTCAGAACCTAACAGGCAGCATTTACGTTAATAGACCTTATAGCAATGCTACAAAAGAGCCTGGACCGAGCAACGAAAGTTCATCTAAAATTCTACAAATAGATGTTTTTACTTCTTAAAAATGACGTCTGGATCGAGCGTCAAAATCTGGTGAATTTGTGAAGGAAAATATAGTAATCACTCCCGTTCTCGGTATTAACATTGCTGCCTGTGGCAACAAGTTATTTCGAGTTTCAGAACACTTTTCAGAGAGTTAATCAACGACAACAGCTCAAATTGAGTTACAAATGAATGCTTTATTTGCCTTTTGGCGTTGTTTCTCATTGTTTTTTGACAGAAAAGGATCTTCACAGCAGACACTTCAAAGACTTCACATTTCCTTCTCCCTTGACAATAATGCATTGTGTCTCTTCTTTTACTTACCTCTAAACTTACTGAGTGATTCTAAATCGTCTCCTAAGGCTGCTGTCTCGATCAGAGGCTGCCTCACTTTGAGATTCGTCTCACTAAAAATGAGATGTGATACAAAAAGCCGATTTGTTTATTTACGTTGACAAAAGTACACTGTTCATTTGAGGGTGAAAACAAGGGATGCTGAAACATACAAATCAGCCTTCACATACAAATCAGCTCAACAAAGAACATTTTTAGTAACATTATACCCATGGGGGGAGTACTCCCATACTTGACTTGATAGGATGTGCCGCTCAGCAGGGTGTCCTTTACGATTAAAATTATGCGACAGGGTGTCCTTTTCTAATAAAACTCTTGCGACAGGTAATTACAATTGATGAGAAAAGTATGCGACAGGGTATCATGTGGAACGAAAGTTTTTAGAGTTCTCTTGAAACAATGGATTTTGGCATAATTTTCATGCGGCAGGGTATACTTTTGGGCCATTTTTATGCGACAGGGTACAGGGCGTGGGGAGATTTGCCACACACCCTAGTCACTTCCCTAGTTAAGTACTTCCCCCCCCCCCAGCATTCTACTTCTAAAAGAACTTGGTAAATCGTGTTAAAAAGACGCATCCATTTGCTCAGGTCTACCAATGAAAGACCGTCAAACGTTGATTAACTACGACTGAAACAGGCCTTTCTATAGAAAGATTCTCTCTAGCCCGAGACGCAACAAAAACGGGTCGGTAATGTTTTATGAAGCAGTCCTTAATAAAAATATTACATAGAAAACACGTACCCGTCTAACTCAGCTGTTTCTATGTAACATAAACCACTCGGTTCGCTCGTTGATAAAAGAAGGAGGTCAGCCTGAAAGGATAAAAATTATGCAATTGACACACGTTTACAAACACACCGATAAATTTGGCCATTTGTGAACATCAGATGAAACAGATCGGTCAAAAAATAGCAAGAAAGGTGAGATGAAATATTAGCAACAAATACAATCAAAGATCTAGTAACTGTTCGACATGGTTGGTTACTGATCACTGAGCATTTGCAATCATGGGACAGTTTGGCTGGAAATAATTGACGCAGCATTTGCAAAAATGTTCGCATTTTGCTAGTTTTGCATCCTTTGGACTCGCAGCTGGCTACAGAAATACGCAAAATATGTGAATAACTTT
Source organism: Aurelia sp. 3 sensu Dawson et al. (2005) (assembly GCA_964020215.1). NCBI lineage: Eukaryota > Metazoa > Cnidaria > Scyphozoa > Semaeostomeae > Ulmaridae > Aurelia > Aurelia sp. 3 sensu Dawson et al. (2005). Next base: position 18,396,068 of record OZ026580.1, read on the forward strand.
TGGGCTCAAAGTGAAGAACCTGAGGTGAGATCTCGTGAATTTATAAATAGCCTATTGTTTTTGCTAATCTAACGCGTGCCCGAAGACAGCAAAGCAAAAGAACGCGATAAAATGTTTCGGTTTTCTCACAGGGACCCCACGATATTGTATAGCTCCTTCCCCCCATGATAAAGAGGCCATACTCTGTAGCCTCTTTTGTGATCTTTATGCATTACGTCGTCATAGCTTCGCAATCACAAAGAAGGCTGCAGAGCAAGGCCTCTTTATCATTGGGGGGGTTATACAATTTCCTGGGGTCCCTGTGGTTTTCTTTGCCCTACCATAGACGAGTGCCGTGAAGCAGAGGCCATTTACTTTAAACAACAACTCCAGGGTTGGTATGACTGATGATAAAATAAAAGTTATAAGCGTTATGAATGGTGTGTCGTCCTTTCTTCCACCATTGTTCGTTTTTCTCTATGAAAATGCGTACTCAAATGAGCGACCAGAGCATAGTGACGTCATCAAGCGCAAAGAATTTGTGCCTTCTGATGTCATGTTCAACGAAAAGGAGGCAGCCCTGCTGTTTTCTTGCCTCTTAATCGATGCTAGCTTCTTTATGGCGAGCTCGTGAAGAAAATAGCGACTAATGGCGGTGATATCTGGCCTAACTCATCAGAATGTTTAAAGAAGTTACAGCTGTTACAAACATCAAAATGCGGAAAAAAGTTGACTGTTCGCGGCAGCAGTTGGTAAGTTTGTTTCCTGGCATGAATTTTACAAACTCCGGATTTATCCTTTAACTGTAAAATTTGTCTAAATAACCCTAAATAACTCACCGTCACATGATGATTGCTTTCCAGTTTGATTACGTCACCGACTTCAATATGTTGCCATTTTTCGTGAACAAGTCTGAAGGACAGCATTAAGAATCAAGGCAATATAAGAACGCTAAAGAGAATCAATACAGATAAAAGCACTGTGCGGAGAAAGCGGTATTCCATTGTGAGTCTATTATATTTTATGTCTAGCAAAGGGAACAGCAAAGTGCGCAGGAGCTATCTTTGTCCTACTTAAAGATAACCTCCGCTTAGCTCCGTTCACTGACATTTAGACGTTCAAATAGTGAATCTTTATGAAAACAAGAATCAAGAAACAATGTCGGTAATTTAATGCAACCCTTATACCGTGGAAAATGGTTTTAACAAACTCTTGACTCGAATTCGAGCTCAACATTTGTAAAAGCAGCCCAGTTATCATTTGAACGACCATGCATCTTATTTCCGAGAAAATTCTTTGAAATAAAATATTAGACCAAAAAAGGGTGTTAGTCAAGCGTTGCTCGATAAATAAACGACTAATTTACTAGGTTAGTCGTTTAGCCGTGAAACAACACTTGAATCGCTCTTTTTGCTCTGTTACCTAATTTTAGACCCCGCTTACACGATGCCGGTAGAATTTGAAAACGGCAGAATTTTATGCTGCCTTGGAAAAATGAGCTTCCACCCAAATGAAGCTTCAACCGGTATAGATGTAATAGAAGGTATTTTGTCTGACTAAAGAGCACTTACTGTCCGTCTTTTAGAAGATGAGCTTTTCGGTTATTTACTCGGTTATCACTTTTGTGCCGTCCCTAAAGAGGAAACATACAAGGTATAAATTCAAGATAATAGACTCTGGGTACAGTAAAGGGGCCTGCAACTAATGTGCAATGATATTTTGTGCCTGTCAGCGGCGCTCGTGTGCTCGCATAATGAGGCCTGACTTCCATACAACAAAAATCAATGCTTAGAAATGGTTGCTATAAATTAGGTGACTCAATCGAAAATAATCTAATATCAAAGATTTATCGATCAGCCGTTTAATAATCTCTTTCTTCAAACTAAAAATTCCATTTGCAGCTGATTCAGATCCGATTGATTATTCCGATTATCAATGTAAACAATATTCATAACCAGCGTAAACACATCACTGGCCTAAGAAAAATTGTGAAGCAAAAACAAAGCGTGTTTATATAAGGAAAATGATAAGGGCGGGAATTACAACAATAGAAATTGTTGCGCTTGATTGATGAATCATAACAAGCTGATTTACAAATGCGAATAATGGAATTCTTTTGTGCTAATTTTAAGGAGAAAAATTTAACTGAATACGTTCGTATTGATTATTTGTGTAAGAGAACGGTGCTCGGCGAGAAAAAAGAAGCACTTTCATCAATACTACTACACCCAACTTTTAATATTTAACTTATGAAATGCAAAAAAATCAATTCACTGACATTTCTTACATCAGGGAAAAGCCAGTTGTTCGCATTGTAAATCGAAGAATCTCGACAACCTTATTATTCAGTATCTTGCAGAAAAAAACTGCTAAACAGGGTGCCCGCACCTAGATGAGACTTTCATTGATAGATCTAAGCAAAAATTGTCGAAATCCCCCAGTCAGATCGGTGCATACAAACTTCGCAAAATTGCAAAGGTGTTCGAAACTTTATCTTTTCAGAATCTGAGTGTTTTTCTTTCTTTTTTGAGAATTCAAGGAAAATTTGAAAACAAAACTTAAACCATAGCAATATCTAAAGTTATTGAGAAACAAAAGAATAACTTTCAAGAAAACCATAGTTCTTGAATGTATACAATATGGTATCAAGCAAGAGTCTGTCACCCTCTGTTTAACGATTTAGAAAATTTGATGAACAGGCTGTAGCTTCGAAAAATCTTCAGGAATTCTAAAAAGTTCAACTGCAAAATTGTAAAAAAGTAGCTGAATATTCTTTCAACAATTCAGTTCGAAGAAATAGGTCGAAAAATTTTACATCTCTGCACTAATCTAACGATGTGGAACGTAGATACTTACATAGTCGTCGTAAGCATCTTTGACAGCACTTGCTGCAAGTACAAACATTAATGGAATGGCAGTAGCAAGAGGATTCAATGCCGTGATTTGAGGTATTGACTGAAAAGAAAAAGTTATAGCGATAAGATCATTTCGACCTGTGCAAATTACATTAAATGCAACAACTTGAATTATTGCCGAGACGTAATTTAAATATCACAGCCCACTAAGGCCCCGTTTACACGAGATCGGATCCAAATGGATCCGTACCCAATCTGTAACGGATAGGCCTTGCGTTGACACGGGACTCGACGGATCCGAACCCGTTTGGATCTGCTATCCGTACCCAAATGGGATCACTTTCGAAAGTGATCCCATTTGGATCCGATCCCAAAAAGGTCTCGTATAAACGGGTGGGATCGGATCCATACTGGTACGGATAGGAAGTGACACGATTAAACTGAAAATCTGTTGTTAACATTTCAAAGAGGGGAATCAGAGATGAGACAGAGTCTATTAGAGTGGAAAATTTTAAAGGATCTTATTAAGATAAGAGAAAAGGCTTACTAGAGCGCTGCAAAGAGTTCATAAAATCCAAATGGATCCGATCCCGTGCAAACGCCAACGGTTCTGGATCCGATCCCATGTAAACACCCCTCAAAAAGTGGATCGGATCCAAACGGATCCGATCCCATTTGGATCCGATCCCGTGTAAACGGGGCCTAAGAGTATTAACTTTTTTATTTACCCGTTAGAGTGGAAGAATTTAACAAACGTACACCAGGTGACTCAAAAACTGCCCCCCCCCCCCTGTTTGAAAATCATTGCAGCAAAAGTAGTCGCACGATGACTATAGGGATTGAATTTTCTAATAGCTGAAAGAATTAAGTATTTTTTGTATTCTGTTTTGTAATTTTCAAAGTTGCAGTCTATTGGCAACTTCAGAAGACTTAAAAAATAAGTAATTCAGAAAAACTGGAAAATGGCTTAAAACGCACGACCAAATTTTCGAGGTCGTTTGAAATCTATTTGAAAGCCTTTTGAGAATTGACATGAGCACTGAACTAGAGTAGGAAACTGAAATTGATCACATTGAAAAATCTTTTTACCTCTTAAAAAGAAATTTGGATCGAGCGTACCGATCTGGTAAATTTGTGAAGGAAAACAAAAGCATCACCCCTGTTCTCGGTGTAAACAATGCTAACTGCGGCAAGAAATTGCTTCGGATTTCAAAACACTGTTCAGAGAGTTTATTATCGAAAAATCTGTGCAAGTGACTTTGCAATGGTTCAGTTTACACAAAGGCAAGTCTTATTTATTGGTCTTTTTGTTTCGTTTCCCGTGATTTTCATTCACTCTTAGCTGAGTTTTCTTTCAAATGAAGAACAACGGTTGAAAACAGCAAACTTCAATTTGCAACTTCCACCACGAAATCCTTGCATGCTCACACTTTTGAGTTGTAACTGTTACAGCAAAAAAATCAGCTAACAATGAACGAAAACAACGAGAAACAAGGCCAAATGTAGATAAAACTTCCCGTGCATTAACTAAATCATCCCCAGCTCGCTTTGAGTAAAGTGATCGTTGACGAACTTTCTGAAAAGTGCTCTGAAATCCGAAGCAAGTTCTTGCCACAGCTAGCATTGTTACACCAAGAACGGGGGTCATGCTTCTGCTGTCCTTTACAAATTTACCAAATTCGGACGCTCGATCCAAACCTTCTTTTTAAGAAGTAAAAAGATCTATTGCTCTGAAATAGGATTATTGAAAAATAGTATTTATAGCAGGGGCTCCATAGATATGGTGAAAGTACAAGGCGAATATTATTCAACAGAACATAACAAACAGGCCTAAATCTCCGACCACGAGATTCTAACTTATCACAACACAGGCTCCTCCGCAGGACCGCGTACGTAGCAAACAAGATTAATTTCTTCAATCTTTGAATTTACCACAGCTACTAATGCCTTAAAAATTACCACAAAAATACAACAAAAATAGTTCATTCTTGTAGCTATTAATGATCATAGATCAAGCAGATTTGCTGCGATGATTGTCCGAAGAGGGGGGACATTTTTTTAAAGTCATCCGCTACATAAAGTCAAAGAGCTTACCATAATAATGATCTGAACCAAAAAGTAAATATTGGCAGTTCGTTGAAATTGCTCGAGTAAATTCAGTGGGATGAATGTCAGTAAATTATATCTTGACGTTCGTATGTGGTTGCCCTGAAATTAAAAACGGAGGAAATTAAAAACTGCAAACACAAAATATGACACTTAGCTTTTAAAGAATGGAAATGCCAAATTTTTATAACCATAAAAGAAACTTTTGTCAGTTTTTCAGATTATTAGTATTAAAGATTTATGTTATTCAAACACGGGCTGTAGGAAACGTTGAATTTAGAAGAAAGATTCACGTAATATAAATCGAGTTATTCCTATCCAAATTTATCCCTTTTTGCGCGATATATCGACTTTTTCCTTCTGTTTGTACTGCAAAGGCGCCACTCTCCTTTTTCGTATTATCCAACCACAATTGAGTGGCATAATTTCTTCAGGGCACTTGAGGTCATGTCAATCTGCCGCCACTTACGAGAATTCAAATTGCACCTTCGTAACAGAGAGCTGCAACCAGAAGAAAAACATATCGATATATCGCGCACGAAATGATAAATTAGGTAGGAATAATTCGATTTATAATACGTAAATTTTACTTCCAAATTGCGCGTTTCCTACAGCCCGTAATTCAAGTAGCATTTTCTGAAAAGAACAAACGTTTTGCTTTTTTGTGAAAAAAAACCAATTTACAACTCTCCTTTTAGATATCTATCATTATCCAATGCTAGCAATCACTCGAGTTTATGGTGAAAGGAGATTCTTAGCACATGTTCCAATAACTTTGCTCATCTTATTCTTCTTAAATGCCAACAAAAATCAAACATTAAAAATTTCAAAAATTAGAAAGGGGGAGAAAACTTTTGCTCATGATAACTCACAGCATATTTGAAATGGCTATTGATTTCTCTGTCATTTGCGCAGAGTCTTCTTTCTGTTTCACCTGTTCAAAGGAAATCAAAGAACTAAATTTCAATTTAAATTAGATTGAAACTCTTGAATAAATTGACTAAATGTTTACAGTATTATAGCAAGTCT